>BQMI01000320.1:0-1412522 GCA_026005395.1 Asobara japonica | reverse complement strand
TGTCAATTTGTCAATTGTCAATTTGTCAATTGTCAATTTGTCAATTGTCAATTTGTCAATTGTCAATTTGTCAATTGTCAATTTGTCAATTGTCAATTTGTCAATTGTCAATTTGTCAATTGTCAATTTGTCAATTGTCAATTTGTCAATTGTCAATTTGTCAATTGTCAATTTGTCAATTGTCAATTTGTCAATTGTCAATTTGTCAATTGTCAATTTGTCAATTGTCAATTTGTCAATTGTCAATTGTCAATTGTCAATTTGTCAATTGTCAATTTGTCAATTGTCAATTTGTCAATTGTCAATTGTCAATTGTCAATTTGTCAATTGTCAATTTGTCAATTGTCAATTTGTCAATTGTCAATTTGTCAATTGTCAATTTGTCAATTGTCAATTTGTCAATTGTCAATTTGTCAATTGTCAATTTGTCAATTGTCAATTTGTCAATTGTCAATTTGTCAATTGTCAATTTGTCAATTGTCAATTTGTCAATTGTCAATTGTCAATTTGTCAATTGTCAATTGTCAATTGTCAATTTGTCAATTGTCAATTTGTCAATTGTCAATTGTCAATTTGTCAATTGTCAATTGTCAATTGTCAATTTGTCAATGGTCAATTTGTCAATTGTCAATTGTCAATTGTCAATGTCAATTTGTCAATTGTCAATTTGTCAATTGTCAATTTGTCAATTGTCAATTTGTCAATGTCAATTTGTCAATTGTCAATTGTCAATTGTCAATTGTCAATTTGTCAATTGTCAATTTGTCAATTTGTCAATTGTCAATTTGTTCAATTGTCAATTTGTCAATAATAATGTCAATTTGTCATTGTCAATTGTCAATTGTCAATTGTCAATTGTCAATTTGTCAATTGTCAATTTGTCAATTGTCAATTTGTCAATTGTCCAATTTGTCAATTGTCAATTTGTCAATGTGGTCAATTTGTCAATTGTCAATTTGTCAATTGTCAATTTGTCAATTGTCAATTTGTCAATTGTCAATTTGTCAATTGGTCAATTTGTCAATTGTCAATTTGGTCCAATTTGTCAATTGTCAATTTGTCAATTGTCAATTTGTCAATTGTCAATTTGTCAATTGTCAATTTGTCAATTGTCAATTTGTCAATTGTCAATTTGTCAATTGTCAATTTGTCAATTGTCAATTTGTCAATTGTCAATTTGTCAATTTGTCAATTTGTCAATTGTCAATTGTCAATGTCAATTGGTCAATTGTCATTTGTCAATTGTCAATTTGTCAATTGTCAATTTGTCATTGTCAATTTGTCAAATTTGTCAATTTGTCAATTGTCAATTGTCAATTGTCAATTGTCAATTTGTCAATTGTCAATTGTCAATTGTCAATTTGTCAATTGTCAATTTGTCAATTGTCAATTTGTCAATTGTCAATTGGTCAATTGTCAATTTGTCAATTTGTCAATTGTCAATTTGTCAATTTGTCAATTTGTCAATTGTCAATTGTCAATTTGTCAATTGTCAATTTGTCAATTGTCAATTTGTCAATTTGTCAATTGTCAATTTGTCAATTGTCAATTGTCAATTTGTCAATTGTCAATTGTCAATTTGTCAATTGTCAATTTGTCAATTGTCAATTTGTCAATTGTCAATTTGTCAATTGTCAATTGTCAATTTGTCAATTGTCAATTGTCAATTTGTCAATTTGTCAATTTGTCAATTTGTCAATTTGTCAATTGTCAATTGTATTGTCAATTGTCAATTTGTCAATTGTCAGTGTCAATTTGTCAATTGTCAATTTGTCAATTGTCAATTGTCAATTGTCAATTGTCAATTTGTCAATTGTCAATTTGTCAATTGTCAATTGTCAATTGTCAATTTGTCAATTGTCAATTTGTCAATTGTCAATTTGTCAATTGTCAATTTGTCAATTTGTCAATTGTCAATTGTCAATTTGTCAATTGTCAATTTGTCAATTGTCAATTTGTCAATTGTCAATTGTCAATTGTCAATTTGTCAATTGTCAATTTGTCAATTGTCAATTTGTCAATTGTCAATTTGTCAATTGTCAATTTGTCAATTGTCAATTTGTCAATTGTCAATTTGTCAATTGTCAATTGTCAATTTGTCAATTGTCAATTGTCAATTGTCAATTGTCAATTGTCAATTGTCAATTTGTCAATTGTCAATTTGTCAATTGTCAATTTGTCAATTGTCAATTTGTCAATTGTCCAATTTGTCAATTGTCAATATGTCAATTGTCAATTGTCAATTTTGTCAATTGTCAATTTGTCAATTGTCAATTTGTCAATTGTCAATTTGTCAATTGTCAATTTGTCAATTGTCAATTTGTCAATTGTCAATTTGTCAATTGTCAATTTGTCAATTGTCAATTTGTCAATTGTCAATTTGTCAATTGTCAATTTGTCAATTGTCAATTTGTCAATTGTCAATTTGTCAATTGTCAATTGTCAATTGTCAATTTGTCAATTTGTCAATTGTCAATTGTCATTTGTCAATTGTCAATTGTCAATTGTCAATTTGTCAATTGTCAATTTGTCAATTGTCAATTTGTCAATTGTCAATTTGTCAATTGTCAATTTGTCAATTGTCAATTTGTCAATGTCAATTTGTCAATTGTCAATTTGTCAATTGTCAATTTGTCAATTGTCAATTGTCAATTGTCAATTGTCAATTGTCAATTTGTCAATGGTCAATTTGTCAATTGTCAATTTGTCAATTGTCAATTGTCAATTTGTCAATTGTCAATTTGTCAATTGTCAATTTGTCAATTGTCAATTTGTCAATTGTCAATTTGTCAATTGGTCAATTGTCAATTTGTCAATTGTCAATTTGTCAGTTGTCAATTTGTCAGTTGTCAATTTGTCAATTGTCAATTTGTCAATTGTCAATTTGTCAATTTGTCAATTGTCAATTGTCAATTTGTCAATTGTCAATTTGTCAATTGTCAATTTGTCAATTGTCAATTTGTCAATTGTCAATTTGTCAATTGGTCAATTGTCAATTTGTCAATTGTCAATTTATCAGTTTGTCAATTTGTCAATTGCAATTGTCAATTTGTCAACTTGGTCAATTTGATCAATTGTCATTTGTCAATTTGTCAATGTGTCAATTGTCCCAGTTGGTCAATTTGTCAATGTTGTCAATTGGTCAATTGTCAATTTGTCCAATTTGTCAATTGTCAATTGTCAATTGTCAATTTGTCATCAATTGCAATGCAATTTGTCAATTTGTCAATTGTCCAAATTTGTCATATTGGTCAATTTTGTCAATTGTCAATTTGTCAATTGTCAATTTGTCAATTTGTCAATTTGTCAATTTGTCAATTCAATTTGTCAATTGTCAATTTGTCAATTGTCATTGGATGTCAATTTGTCAATTGTCAATTTGTCAATTGTCCAATTTGTCAATTGTCAATTTCGTCAATTTGTCAATTTGTCAATTGTCAAGTTGTCAATTGTCAATTTGTCAATTGTCAATTTGTCAATTGTCAATTTGTCAATTGTCAATTTGTCAATTGTCAAGTTGTCAATTGTCAATTTGTCAATTGTCAATTTGTCATTGTCAATTGTCATTGTCAATTTGTCCAATTTGTCAATTGGTCAATTTGTCAATTGTCAATTTGTCAATTGTCAATTTGTCAATTGTCAATTTGTCAATTGTCAATTTGTCAATTGTCAATTGTCAATTTGTCAATTGTCAATTTGTCAATTGTCAATTTGTCAATTGTCAATTTGTCAATTGTCAATTTGTCAATTGTCAATTTGTCAATTGTCAATTTGTCAATTGTCAATTTGTCAATTGTCAATTTGTCAATTGCAATTGTCAATTTGTCAATTGTCAATTTGTCAATTGTCAATTTGTCAATTGTCAATTTGTCAATTGTCAATTTGTCAATTGGTCAATTTGTCAATTGTCAATTGTCAATTTGTCAATTGTCAATTTGTCAATTGTCAATTGTCAATTTGTCAATTGTCAATTGTCAATTTGTCAATTGTCAATTTGTCAATTGTCAATTTGTCAATTGTCAATTTGTCAATTGTCAATTGTCAATTGTCAATTTGTCAATTTGTCATTGTCAATTGTCAATTGTCAATTTGTCAATTGTCAATTTGTCAATTGTCAATTTGTCAATTGTCAATTTGTCAATTGTCAATTTGTCAATTGTCAATTTGTCAATTGTCAATTTGTCAATTGTCAATTTGTCAATTGTCAATTTGTCAATTGTCAATTGTCAATTGTCAATTGTCAATTGTCAATTGTCAATTGTCAATTGTCAATTTGTCAATTGTCAATTTGTCAATTGTCAATTTGTCAATTGTCAATTTGTCAATTGTCAATTTGTCAATTGTCAATTTGTCAATTGTCAATTTGTCAATTGTCAATTGTCAATTGTCAATTTGTCAATTGTCAATTGTCAATTTGTCAATTGTCAATTTGTCAATTGTCAATTTGTCAATTGTCAATTTGTCAATTGTCAATTTGTCAATTGTCAATTTGTCAATTGTCAATTGTCAATTTGTCAATTGTCAATTTGTCAATTGTCAATTTGTCAATTGTCAATTTGTCAATTGTCAATTTGTCAATTGTCAATTTGTCAATTGTCAATTTGTCAATTGTCAATTTGTCAATTGTCAATTGTCAATTGTCAATTTGTCAATTGTCAATTTGTCAATTGTCAATTTGTCAATTGTCAATAATTGTCAATTGTCAATTTGTCAATTGTCAATTGTCAATTGTCAATTTGTCAATTGTCAATTTGTCAATTGTCAATTTGTCAATTGTCAATTTGTCAATTTGTCAATTGTCAATTGTCAATTTGTCAATTGTCAATTTGTCAATTGTCAATTTGTCAATTGGCAATTTGTCAATTGTCAATTGTCAATTGTCAATTTGTCAATTGTCAATTTGTCAATTGTCAATTTGTCAATTGTCAATTGTCAATTTGTCAATTGTCAATTTGTCAATTGTCAATTTGTCAATTGTCAATTTGTCAATTGTCAATTTGTCAATTGTCAATTGTCAATTTGTCAATTGTCAATTTGTCAATTGTCAATTTGTCAATTGTCAATTTGTCAATTGTCAATTTGTCAATTGTCAATTTGTCAATTTGTCAATTGTCAATTTGTCAATTGTCAATTTGTCAATTGTCAATTTGTCAATTTGTCAATTTGTCAATTTGTCAATTGTCAATTTGTCAATTGTCAATTTGTCAATTGTCAATTTGTCAATTGTCAATTTGTCAATTGTCAATTGTCAATTGTCAATTTGTCAATTGTCAATTTGTCAATTGTCAATTTGTCAATTGTCAATTTGTCAATTGTCAATTTGTCAATTGTCAATTTGTCAATTGTCAATTTGTCAATTGTCAATTTGTCAATTTGTCAATTGTCAATTTGTCAATTGTCAATTTGTCAATTGTCAATTTGTCAATTGTCAATTTGTCAATTGTCAATTTGTCAATTGTCAATTTGTCAATTGTCAATTTGTCAATTGTCAATTGTCAATTGTCAATTGTCAATTGTCAATTTGTCAATTGTCAATTGTCAATTTGTCAATTGTCAATTTGTCAATTGTCAATTTGTCAATTTGTCAATTTGTCAATTGTCAATTGTCAATTGTCAATTGTCAATTGTCAATTGTCAATTGTCAATTGTCAATTGTCAATTTGTCAATTGTCAATTTGTCAATTGTCAATTTGTCAATTGTCAATTTGTCAATTGTCAATTTGTCAATTGTCAATTTGTCAATTGTCAATTGTCAATTGTCAATTGTCAATTTGTCAATTGTCAATTTGTCAATTGTCAATTTGTCAATTGTCAATTTGTCAATTGTCAATTGTCAATTTGTCAATTGTCAATTGTCAATTGTCAATTTGTCAATTGTCAATTTGTCAATTGTCAATTGTCAATTGTCAATTTGTCAATTGTCAATTTGTCAATTGTCAATTGTCAATTTGTCAATTGTCAATTTGTCAATTGTCAATTTGTCAATTGTCAATTTGTCAATTGTCAATTTGTCAATTGTCAATTTGTCAATTGGTCAATTGTCAATTTGTCAATTGTCAATTTGTCAGTTGTCAATTTGTCAATTGTCAATTTGTCAATTGTCAATTTGTCAATTGTCAATTGTCAATTTGTCAATTGTCAATTTGTCAATTGTCAATTTGTCAATTGTCAATTTGTCAATTGTCAATTGTCAATTGTCAATTGTCAATTTGTCAATTGTCAATTTGTCAATTGTCAATTTGTCAATTTGTCAATTGTCAATTGTCAATTGTCAATTTGTCAATTGTCAATTTGTCAATTGTCAATTTGTCAATTGTCAATTTGTCAATTGTCAATTGTCAATTGTCAATTGTCAATTTGTCAATTGTCAATTTGTCAATTGTCAATTGTCAATTTGTCAATTTGTCAATTGTCAATTTGTCAATTGTCAATTTGTCAATTGTCAATTGTCAATTGTCAATTGTCAATTGTCAATTTGTCAATTGTCAATTTGTCAATTGTCAATTGTCAATTTGTCAATTGTCAATTGTCAATTGTCAATTGTCAATTTGTCAATTGTCAATTTGTCAATTGTCAATTTGTCAATTGTCAATTTGTCAATTGTCAATTTGTCAATTTGTCAATTGTCAATTTGTCAATTGTCAATTTGTCAATTGTCAATTTGTCAATTGTCAATTTGTCAATTGTCAATTTGTCAATTGTCAATTTGTCAATTGTCAATTTGTCAATTGTCAATTTGTCAATTGTCAATTTGTCAATTGTCAATTTGTCAATTGTCAATTTGTCAATTGTCAATTTGTCAATTGTCAATTTGTCAATTGTCAATTTGTCAATTGTCAATTTGTCAATTGTCAATTTGTCAATTGTCAATTTGTCAATTGTCAATTTGTCAATTGTCAATTTGTCAATTGTCAATTTGTCAATTTGTCAATTGTCAATTGTCAATTGTCAATTTGTCAATTGTCAATTTGTCAATTGTCAATTTGTCAATTGTCAATTTGTCAATTGTCAATTTGTCAATTGTCAATTTGTCAATTGTCAATTTGTCAATTGTCAATTTGTCAATTGTCAATTTGTCAATTGTCAATTTGTCAATTGTCAATTTGTCAATTGTCAATTTGTCAATTGTCAATTTGTCAATTGTCAATTTGTCAATTCTCAATTTGTCAATTGTCAATTTGTCAATTGTCAATTTGTCAATTGTCAATTTGTCAATTGTCAATTTGTCAATTGTCAATTTGTCAATTGTCAATTTGTCAATTGTCAATTTGTCAATTGTCAATTTGTCAATTGTCAATTTGTCAATTGTCAATTTGTCAATTGTCAATTTGTCAATTGTCAATTTGTCAATTGTCAATTTGTCAATTGTCAATTTGTCAATTGTCAATTTGTCAATTGTCAATTTGTCAATTGTCAATTTGTCAATTGTCAATTTGTCAATTGTCAATTTGTCAATTGTCAATTTGTCAATTGTCAATTTGTCAATTGTCAATTTGTCAAATTGTCAATTTGTCAATTGTCAATTTGTCAATTGTCAATTTGTCAATTGTCAATTTGTCAATTGTCAATTTGTCAATTGTCAATTTGTCAATTGTCAATTTGTCAATTGTCAATTGTCAATTGTCAATTGTCAATTTGTCAATTGTCAATTTGTCAATTGTCAATTTGTCAATTGTCAATTTGTCAATTGTCAATTGTCAATTTGTCAATTGTCAATTTGTCAATTGTCAATTTGTCAATTGTCAATTTGTCAATTGTCAATTTGTCAATTGTCAATTTGTCAATTGTCAATTTGTCAATTGTCAATTTGTCAATTGTCAATTTGTCAATTGTCAATTTGTCAATTGTCAATTTGTCAATTGTCAATTTGTCAATTGTCAATTTGTCAATTGTCAATTTGTCAATTGTCAATTTGTCAATTGTCAATTTGTCAATTGTCAATTTGTCAATTGTCAATTTGTCAATTGTCAATTTGTCAATTGTCAATTTGTCAATTGTCAATTTGTCAATTGTCAATTTGTCAATTGTCAATTTGTCAATTGTCAATTGTCAATTTGTCAATTGTCAATTTGTCAATTGTCAATTGTCAATTGTCAATTGTCAATTTGTCAATTGTCAATTTGTCAATTTGTCAATTGTCAATTTGTCAATTGTCAATTTGTCAATGGTCAATTTGTCAATTGTCAATAGTCAATTTGTCAATTGTCAATTTGTCAATGGTCAATTTGTCAATTGTCAATTTGTCAATTGTCAATTGTCAATTTGTCAATTGTCAATTTGTCAATTGTCAATTTGTCAATTGTCAATTGTCAATTTGTCAATTGTCAATTTGTCAATTGTCAATTTGTCAATTGTCAATTTGTCAATTGTCAATTTGTCAATTGTCAATTTGTCAATTGTCAATTGTCAATTTGTCAATTGTCAATTTGTCCATTGTCAATTTGTCCATTGTCAATTTGTCAATTGTCAATTGTCAATTCGTCAATTGTCAATTCGTCAATTGTCAATTTATCAATTGTCAATTTATCAATTGTCAATTTATCAATTGTCAATTTGTCAATTCTCAATTTGTCAATTCTCAATTTGTCAATTCTCAATTTGTCAATTCTCAATTGTCAATTTGTCAATTGTCAATTTGTCAATTGTCAATTTGTCAATTTGTCAATTTGTCAATTTGTCAATTGTCAATTGTCAATTGTCAATTTGTCAATTTGTCAATTGTCAATTGTCAATTGTCAATTGTCAATTGTCAATTGTCAATTGTCAATTGTCAATTGTCAATTGTCAATTGTCAATTGTCAATTTGTCAATTGCCCATTTGTCAAATTGTCAATTGCCCATTTGTCAATTGCCCATTTGTCAATTGTCAATTTGTCAATTGTCAATTTGTCAATTGTCAATTTGTCAATTGTCAATTTGTCAATTGTCAATTTGTCAATTGTCAATTTGTCAATTGTCAATTGTCAATTTGTCAATTGTCAATTTGTCAATTGTCAATTTGTCAATTGTCAATTTGTCAATTGTCAATTGTCAATTGTCAATTGTCAATTGTCAATTGTCAATTGTCAATTTGTCAATTGTCAATTTGTCAATTGTCAATTTGTCAATTGTCAATTTGTCAATTGTCAATTTGTCAATTGTCAATTTGTCAATTGTCAATTTGTCAATTGTCAATTTGTCAATTGTCAATTTGTCAATTGTCAATTTGTCAATTGTCAATTTGTCAATTGTCAATTTGTCAATTGTCAATTTGTCAATTGTCAATTTGTCAATTGTCAATTTGTCAATTGTCAATTTGTCAATTGTCAATTTGTCAATTGTCAATTTGTCAATTGTCAATTTGTCAATTGTCAATTTGTCAATTGTCAATTTGTCAATTGTCAATTTGTCAATTGTCAATTTGTCAATTGTCAATTTGTCAATTGTCAATTTGTCAATTGTCAATTTGTCAATTGTCAATTTGTCAATTGTCAATTTGTCAATTGTCAATTTGTCAATTGTCAATTTGTCAATTGTCAATTTGTCAATTGTCAATTTGTCAATTGTCAATTTGTCAATTGTCAATTTGTCAATTGTCAACTGTCAATTTGTCAATTGTCAATTTGTCAATTGTCAATTTGTCAATTGTCAATTTGTCAATTGTCAATTTGTCAATTGTCAATTTGTCAATTGTCAATTTGTCAATTGTCAATTTGTCAATTGTCAATTTGTCAATTGTCAATTTGTCAATTGTCAATTTGTCAATTGTCAATTTGTCAATTGTCAATTTGTCAATTCATTGTCAATTGTCAATTTGTCAATTTGTCAATTGTCAATTTGTCAATTGTCAATTTGTCAATTGTCAATTTGTCAATTGTCAATTTGTCAATTGTCAATTTGTCAATTTGTCAATTGTCAATTTGTCAATTGTCAATTTGTCAATTGTCAATTGTCAATTTGTCAATTGTCAATTGTCAATTGTCAATTTGTCAATTGTCAATTTGTCAATTGTCAATTTGTCAATTGTCAATTGTCAATTTGTCAATTGTCAATTTGTCAATTGTCAATTTGTCAATTGTCAATTCAATTTGTCAATTGTCAATTTGTCAATTTGTCAATTTGTCAATTGTCAATTTGTCAATTGTCAACTTGTCAATTGTCAATTTGTCAATTTGTCAATTGTCAATTTGTCAATTGTCAATTTGTCAATTGTCAATTTGTCAATCGTCAATTTGTCAATTGTCAATTTGTCAATTGTCAATTTGTCAATTGTCAATTTGTCAATTGTCAATTTGTCAATTGTCAATTGTCAATTTGTCAATTGTCAATTTGTCAATTGTCAATTTGTCAATTGTCAATTTGTCAATTGTCAATTTGTCAATTGTCAATTTGTCAATTGTCAATTGTCAATTTGTCAATTGTCAATTTGTCCATTGTCAATTTGTCAATTGTCAATTTGTCAATTGTCAATTGTCAATTCGTCAATTGTCAATTCGTCAATTGTCAATTTATCAATTGTCAATTTATCAATTGTCAATTTATCAATTGTCAATTTGTCAATTCTCAATTTGTCAATTCTCAATTTGTCAATTCTCAATTTGTCAATTCTCAATTGTCAATTTGTCAATTGTCAATTTGTCAATTGTCAATTTGTCAATTTGTCAATTTGTCAATTTGTCAATTGTCAATTGTCAATTGTCAATTTGTCAATTGTCAATTGTCAATTGTCAATTGTCAATTGTCAATTGTCAATTGTCAATTGTCAATTGTCAATTGTCAATTTGTCAATTGCCCATTTGTCAATTTGTCAATTGCCCATTTGTCAATTGCCCATTTGTCAATTGTCAATTTGGCAATTGTCAATTTGTCAATTTGTCAATTGTCGATTTGTCAATTGCCAATTTGTCAATTGTCAATTGTCAATTGTCAATTGTCAATTGTCAATTGTCAATTGTCAATTGTCAATTGTCAATTTGTCAATTGTCAATTGTCAATTTGTCAATTCTCAATTTGTCAATTGTCAATTGTCAATTTGTCAATTTGTCAATTTGTCAATTGTCAATTTGTCAATTGTCAATTGTCAATTTGTCAATTTGTCAATTGCCAATTGTCAATTGTCAATTGTCAATTTGTCAATTTGTCAATTGGTCAATTGTCAATTTATGAGTTTGTCAGTTTGTCAGTTTGTCAATTTGTCAATTTGTCAGTTTGTCAATTTGTCAATTTGTCAATTGTCAATTGTCAATTTGTCAATTTGTCAATTTGTCAGTTTGTCAGTTTGTCAATTTGTGAATTTGTCAGTTTGTCAATTTGTCAGTTTGTCAATTTGTCAGTTTGTCAATTTGTCAGTTTGTCAATTTGTCAGTTTGTCAATTTGTCAGTTTGTCAATTTGTCAATTTGTCAATTTGTCAGTTTGTCAATTTGTCAGTTTGTCAATTTGTCAGTTTGTCAATTTGTCAGTTTGTCAATTTGTCAGTTTGTCAAAGTTTTGAAATTTATTGTGATACATTTCGAACTCATCAAGAGAATGGCATGAAAACACTTCTGGGTATTGATGAGCATGGGGGTGTAAAAGTTACAAAGAGCAAAACAATTATGCAAACCAGTGTTGATTTTTTGAAGAAATTTCCTGGGGAAATATAATTCTATATTTGAATTGAAGTTTACGAGTTGTTTGAGGTTTGAGGTCCATGCAATGGCTATAAAGAGGTTAGAAATTACGTCTCCAGACATTTTGGTTATTTGTATGCTGTGAAAAATTAATACAAATAAAGTTGGTTTGAGAAAAGTTCATCTTTGGTTACATAAATTCAATGATCCTATGCCTTCACACACTGACGGGGCTTTGGCGTAGTCGGTAGAGTGTCTGCCTACTATTCTAAAGGTCCCGCGTTCGATTCCCGCTCACTGCAAAAATATTTTTTCTGAAAAATATTTTCTCACGGACTCCGACCGATGGCAGGAACATTCCGTGTGTGCTATCGGCGGTATCCATGAAGTGAGACCGTGAGCCGGGACCGAACGCGACCCGTCGCGCGGGGGGGGAGGGAGGGTTCCATCGTAGACGCCCGCCATCGTATCACAGGGGTTTCTGGAGGTTTACCCTGTGATTAGAAATACGATGAGCTGAAATGGCGAAGTCGGCCCCAGCCGCAATGGGTGGGTACTCTGATCCGTAGTATTGCCCATGTAGTAATGCTTACCAGCGGGGACGTGGGTGAATACGAATAGAGAAAGAGTGAAAAAAAAAAAAAAAAAAAAAAAAAAAAAAAAAAAAAATGCCTTCACATGTGGTAAGCCGGTATACCACCGATAGACACTTGAATCTGCCGCTACCGCGGCTTTGTCACGTTGAACGAGAATAAGAATTTTTGTAACTAGACGGGTGAAATGATTCATTTAAAAATCGCAAAGCATCGTAATGTTTTTAGACGGAATTTTAAAAAATCTTAATAACTTTGCGAGTACACCCAAAAAGTTTCCGATTTTTATCAATTTTTTTAAAGCCTATCGATTTTTTTTAACGCTTTTTCCCATAAG
Source organism: Asobara japonica (assembly GCA_026005395.1). Lineage (NCBI taxonomy): Eukaryota > Metazoa > Arthropoda > Insecta > Hymenoptera > Braconidae > Asobara > Asobara japonica. Next base: position 1,400,002 of record BQMI01000320.1, on the reverse strand, counting down.
AATCTATGTTAATTTCAAACTTGATTATCTCCTACTACAAAAGCTTTGTAAAGTACTTGAAATTTTTACTGAAGCTTTTTAGGGGAAACTTAATACAAATAATTTTTTTCAGATTTTTATGACTTTTTTTGACGTAATGCCCTATCATCCTTAAACAAAATTTATTATGTTTTTATTTAGATCTATATAATACATTAGACCTTTGATTTTCTGCATGTCCAAAAGTCACAGCTGTGTAGAATTCATTTTCCCGCCAACCAGGAATGGCCGTGCTTTGAGTCGCTTCAAATCTGCCCCTTGCCGTGTTGCGCGGGGGGGGGGGGGCGGCCGCAGACCGGCATCCCGGGACGGTCTGTCAAGCCGGCGTCGGCTTGCTGTACTATAACTTCAGTCGCTTCTTGGCGTTCAATTGCTTTCCATGGTTAACCTCAATAGTAAAATTCCGCCTTCTATTGAACAATTAAAATAATTGTTCTATCAACCGCAGCCCTATACATAAGTTGCCTTTTTCGGCAAGCTTTCGAAATCAAGGAATTGGAGCCAAGTGATAAGTCCGATAAATACATAAATACAAAAACGTGCCATTACGTCAAATGGAGTTAGGGGGGCACGACGCCACTCTCCCGCGTGCAATTCGCAACGTGCTCAAACCAGTGACACTTCTTTAAATTGATAGTCACCGCAAAAAGTTTATGTGGCGACCCTGACAAATTGACAAATTATCTACTAATATTCAGATGTTGTTGTGCTCCGGAGGATTTTGATGGTGTGTGATACAAGTGCACGTTACATAAATGTTAATTTATTCAAGTTGGTTTATAGGGGATGCTTTGATTTGGGAATCAATAAGGGATTGATCGAACGACACTGGGTCATTAATTTGTGTTGATCTCGAGTAGCAGTGAATTTTTTAAGTTTTCAGTCATTATCGAAAGTTTAGTGAAGTGGCAAAATTGGCAATATGCTTCCACCGGCGGCGTTGCACATAGACCAGAGGATAAATGGTGATAGGCCAGGTGTGCAGGAACATCATGCACATCATCATCATTCCCATCACTTGGACCATCATGGTCAAAATGGTGATAGAGATTTGAGATTTACTCATAGGTCGGCTGTACTATCACCAGGTAAGAGTATATCAGTTTCTGATATATGTTCGACAAAACTATTTCTGTTATAATTAATTATTCATTTTAGAATCACTATTTGATGTCTCCATATCATTCCGTAGTATTTAGAACTTTGTAAATTAATTTTTTCATTACATTGAGATGAAGTATTTTTCGGTTTTTCATCACATTTCGCACTATTTTTCCCCATTTCTTCCATAAACGAAAGGGCTTTGTTTTTCACACCTTTTTTATTTTTGTTCCTTTAGACATTCATTTCTCTCATCATTTTATATAATACATACATATATACGCTACAAGGCGAGCGCAGCTGTCACGGGCCATCTCAGCCTCATGTTTTTCTGTTTTCCTTTCCGCGCATATTTTTTCCCACTATTTTATGTGGCTATGGAAATGTAACAGCTTTGAGTCATGTGACTAAAAACATTTTTATTATGGATTCGCATTTTTTCTTTGTAGAATTGTCGTTTTATTTTGGACATTACGGTAAATCCAAAGCAAAGGTCATACGAGTGCAGAGAAGGAAATTCTAGATGTGAAAAAGAGCTTAAACTTTTCACATGGACAGAGTCCGTGAGAAGATGCTTTCGATGTTTCGAGTTCTTTATTTGTGTAGTAATTTTGCCTTGACGAACTAAAAGTTATGAGTGGCGTGATAGAACGTAAATGTTTGGTTATGTGAGTGGTAGATGGGATCGAAAGTTTCACTGAAGGGTCAGAGAATTTGGTCTGGTTATGCTCATGCAAAATTAAGAAAACTACAGTGAAATCAGACGCATAGTGATAACCTATGAAAATGTCTTTGGTGTATAAACGATTTTTTTGTGCAAAAACAAACATCTTAATCAACTTTCCGATTTTCAGTATGAATTTCGAAACTGTGAATCTGACAATGCGTTTATTTTATGCAAGTGCTGTGTGTAAAAATTTGAGCCTTGATATTTTTGGACACGTTTAGAATGGCATGCCAGGTGCGACGTGGCTCCGTATTTATTTTATCAGATTATCAGAATAAGGAACTACATCCTTTTTTTGCATTGGCACGGCAACACTTTTCTGAAGAACATTCTTTTTTTGCATTCTGACCGTAACAAAGCATAGTGTGGTTTCACAATATCTTTTCCTTGACGCATACGTTAGAGTTTTTTCATGGAATTTGATCATGAATTTGACCGGGTTTCTGCTCTCTTCACTTACAATCTCATCGCATGTAATGAATATTTTGAGGAAAAGATACTCTTTAAAAAAATGCGCTCTACAATACTTGTTTCATGAGAATTCCTTAATCATCCGAAATTTTCAGATTTTTGCGAGGCAGTGTTTTTCGTTGTTCTGTCAGCTGAATATGAATAATTTTTTAAACTTTTTCTTACCAATTACACAAAATTATATTTCATTGCCCCTAAATTTCGAAGAATTCCACGAGACTGCTGAACCATTTGAATGCCATCATAACCGCGTGGTGAAAAGCGCGCTGGGCATCGTATTGGTTTCGTGTTGTTGCCCGTGTGAACCCCGTGCTGCGTCAGGAATCCAGACGTTCGCCACGTGGTGATCGCTGCGGCCCCGTTAACAAAATCCATGTGAAACTTCGTCTCACGAGAAACATATTCTATTTCCGCCACTTTGTGGAAATGTCACAGGAGACAATCTATTTTTCATTAGTTCTTATTCCAAAATATTTATTTCCAAATATTGTTGATCTGTTGCATTTCAATAAGATCTGCTTTCATTTTTTTACATCCAGCGAATGACTAAGGTAAACGTTTTGTAAAATTAGTTATACCTTAAACTTCAAAGAATTAAAACATTTATTAACTATTTTTTATTTGATTTATGAGGATGCTCATTTAATCGTTCCAAGAATTCATTTTGGGTATTATGAAAACTGAATTGAAAAATTTTCATTATTGGTTTCCTTGTTCAGGAGTTATTTTTCACTTTAATTAACTAGTCTTGTTTTTCATTATAAACAATTGGATGTAATATTGGTTTTTAGGCCATGAGTAATAGGAAGCATTTTAATTTATCAATTCTAGTCTATCTCGAATCGTACTTAAATTTATACATGTTCACGGATTTCAAATGAATGAAGGTTCTAGAATGGAGAATCAAGTTGATAAGCAGTATCTTGTGTTCGTAGATTTTAGTAACGCTAGTATCCATTGACATCTTTCATGATTACGCATGAGCACGTGACAAGAAAACTTCCATCGTGCACAGCTAAAAATCTAAGGTCTAACTTTCCAACCGAATTAGTGGTAGACATATGATTACTTACTTTATATATTTACACATTGTATTGCATCACATGTGAGTATTACAGCAGTTTTCATGTTCACCTGCTTAATGAGTTGTAATGATGTAAAGTATAATTCACTTTGGAGGATTTTTTCAAAGTTATGATCTATTCTAATTATAAAGTGGAGAAAAAAATAATGAAAAGTTTTTTTTTTTAGTTAACGTATAATTTTTGACGGAAAAATTTACACGCATTATGGATTTTGACTATGCGAAAACTGTACCTAATGTGTTGAGCTTCCCGATCTAGGGAACCTTTTTCTTTAACTTCCCGATCTAGGGAATTTTTTGTAATCACCCTGAAAATGAAAAGTGAAATTTCCGAGACTTTTTTTACTTTTCTCGATGTTTCACATCATCCTGAGTCGTTTTCCGAAAAGTGTTTGTGCGGACCAAACATTTTGTCCAACGTTTCCGACTGAACCACTGGAAAGATTTCTCCTTTTTTTTATCGACGCGTCTTGCTGGTCTGCAGGACCGAAAGGACCAATTTGTCGACAAACTAATTCTTTCAATTGTTATTAACAGAGTGAATTGTTCATATCGCTCTATCGAAAGTTGTTCCCCGCAAAAAAATGCGCATTTGACGTTTTATGACTTAAAAAAAAGATAATTAATTAATAAAATAATTAATTAATGAATTATCTTACACGGAAAATCGAACGTGAACTTTTTTTTTTATCAATGCCTCTCCATGGTGACCAACCGGAAAGGAGTGTCAAAGGGAAATAATAATTATTTCTATTGTTATCAACAATTTCAATTGTTTATAACGCGGTATCTCATGAAATATTGTAAATACGCAAACGCATGCCCAATGAATGTTTTTCCTTATTAAAAAATCCATATTTTGTGTCTTCTGACTTTCTTCGTATCTTCAACTGTTTCGGCGTTAGAGGGTTATCAAACAACTGAAATCATCTAGAACGCTCTATGGTGAAAAAATGATAGATTGGAAAGAAAGTATCTAATAAATTTTGTTGCTTACCTAAAAAAATATGTCTAATGTGAGGTTTCATATCTCAAACGGCTTAGGAGGTAAAGTGTTGAATTAAAAGAAGTGACGGTTTCAGATAAAGTGTTTTACACACACACACAAACGTGCGCGCGCGCGTAGACATCAGGAAGACGTAGAATTCAGGGCCCGCGGAGACGTACGGGAAGCTGACAGTAAAAAATAGCAGAATCGAATTTTTGATATTGCATAATTTAAAGCGCATTTACAGCTATTTTACTGCGATAAAAAAAAATTCTGCTTATATGGGTTTTCAGGAAAATGCGTTGCTGTCACCTTATACGTGAGCTAGCAGACAAGAAATGGAAAAATGAACAGAATTTTGTTTTCTGCATTGTGTTTTTGCAGCTCATTTAGAGCTAATTTACTGCATTTTCCGAAAAAATCCACATAAGATAGCAGAAAAGCAATTGAAATATGACAGAATCTAACGATTTGAATGAAAACATTGAATGCGTGATATATACGACTAGAAAACCCATTTCTAAGGGTCGAGTATGACACAAAATTACGTATGTATACCTAGCAGGAAAAACCAGCAGAATCGAAATTTGAAATTTGCATGATATGCAGCTGGTTTTATACACGTCATTTGATTTTTTTACTATAGCCGTTTGTGAGAAAATCGCGTCAATGCTAGCTTATCTGTAAGCTGGCCGGAAATCTATAAAATAATTTTGAAAACTTAAATTTCAAAATTGCATAATATGCAGCTGATTTCAAGCTAATTTTATATGCGTCATTTGATTTTTTTGCTGTAGTCGTTCGTGAGGAAACCGCGTCAATGCCAGCTTATGTGTAACCTAGCTGGAAAATTATAAAATAATTTTTAGCTCATTTAGAGTTACTTTTGTATGCCTCATTTAATTTTCCTGCTGCAGTCATAAGCTTGCCGGGATATATAAAAAAAAAATGTAACCATTGTCTCATCCTGGAAAATTTCGAGCTCATCTAAATCCTATATAGCCAATTTACTAACTACCTCCTTCCCATCGTTTATAGCAGGTGCACCAATTTTTCTACCAACAATGATGAAGAAAATTATGAACACCAATTGATAAAATAGGTAGCTGCTAGCTTTCTTGAGGAGTTAGCAGTAATATCTGAGTAAAAATAAAAATTAACAGAATACATTCTTTCTTGTCCCATCTTTTAGAGCTCATCTAGAGCTAATCTTCGAGCCACAACCAAAATTTTGAGTTCATTTTTAACAATTAAAAAATTAAGTCACTACTAGCTTTTTTGAAGAGTTAGCAGTAACATCTAGGACTAAACGGGATGTGGGTATGACCCTCTACGGGTCGAACCAATAACTTCCCGATCGTTCCGCCGTATATGTTATATCCACAATTTCCGTACATGTCTCAAATTATGGTCTTTATAAAGTTTTGAAATTTCTAAATATTAAAAAAAAAATATAATTCTTAATATGAAGTAGTTAAATAAACAATACAATTTGTTACAAACAATTAACTATGGGTGTTGGCAAAAAAGTCTTGGAGCGTCAAGTGTGTATTTTTACGTGGGAACGACTCGCATTACACCCTTTGTTTCGTATCTCGAACTTTTCTTGCGATAGAGCGATCTAAACAGTTGAATTTATTCATAACTATTAACTATCGGTGTTAGCAAAAAAAATCATGCAACATGAAATATGTATTTTTGTATGTGGAACAACTGACATTCACTAATTTGAACCGTATCTTTAGGGGTTTTCATGACGCAGCGATATAAACAATCCTTTTTGTTAATAACAATTAACTACGCCTGTTAGAAAAAAAAGTCATAACACTACAAATGTGTAGTTTTACGTGTGTAGCGACTTTCATTCAACACTTTGTTTGATATCTCCAACCGTACTTGCGATAGAGCGATCTAAACAATTGAATTTGTTAATAACACCTAACTATCGGTGTTAGCAAAAAAAGTTATACGACATCAAATATGTGTTTTTTGTGTGTGGAACAATTCAACCGTTCTCACGCCGCTGCGATATAAACAATCTTTTTTGTTACTAACAATTAACTACGGGTGTTAGCAAAAAAAAGTTATGAAACGTCAAATGTGTATTTCGTGGCGGGGAAAAACTTTCATTAAACACTTTTTTTCGTATCTTAAACCGTTCTTGCAATAGGGCGAAATAAACAATTGAATTTGATAATAACAATTGAACGAAGCGGTTTTTGGAAACATCCCTCCTTTCGGACCTTGACCCCAATGAAACGCGTCGATCAAAAAAAAAAAAAAAGAAAATCCCTCCGGAAACATTAAACAAAGTTTTGTCCACACACACACACACACACACACACACACACACGCGACGGGGCTTTGGTATAGTGGGTAGAGTGTCTGCCTACTATTCTAAAGGTCCCGCGTTCGATTCCCGCTCACTGCAAATATTTTTTTTGAAATCCGACTCCGACCGATGGCTGGAACATTCCGTGTGTGCTATCGGCGGTATCCATGAAGTGAGACCGTGAGCCGGGACCAAACGCGACCCGTCGCGCGGGGGGGGGGGGGAGGGAGGGTTCCATCTTGGACGCCCGCCATCGCATCACAGGGGTTTCTGGAGGTTTACCCTGTGATTAGAAATACGATGAGCTGAAATGGCGAAGTCGGCCCCAGCCGCAATGGGTGGGTACTCTGATCCGTAGTATTGCCCATGAAGTAATGCCTAACAGCGGTTACGTGGGTGAATACGAATAGAGAAAGAGTAGAAAAAAAGCACACACACACACAACCACTTCTCTGAAATCGTGTCGGGATGATGTGAAACGTCGAGAAACGTGAAAATTTCATCGATCTGGCACTTTTCATTTTCGGGGTCATTACAATAACTTCCCTAGATCGGGAATTTAGAAAATGAATAGGATACATTTTTTCTTGTCACATTTTTTAGAGCTCATTTAGAGCTAATTTATGACGATGAAGCTAGCAGACGGATCTGGTAGACGCAGGGGCCCTGCAAGTGATACGCCCCTGAAATTTTCAATTTTTTTCAAAAATTCTCAATTTCTTTTTAAATTAGATAGGGTCCATATCCTTAGGTGAAATAGGTCCTTTCAAGACGGGGGACCTTTATCTGAACTTTAAAAAGATAAAATTTTATTAATTTCCGGGAATTTTCAATTTCCAAAATTTGAATAGGGGTAAAAAATGGGGTTGGCATGCGAGGGGAGGGTTGTAAGTTTTCCTGAGAATAGGAAAGGGAATAGATGATTATTGAAAATAAATTAATCCAAGATGGCGGCCTTTGTTGGGACTTGAGATTCATTTCCAGAAAATTTTTATTTTTTTTAATTTGCCAAGGGGCAAACAATAGGGGTGCCATCATGGATAAGGGTTGTAATTTTTTCTAAAAATAGGGGAGGGGGTAGATAACTACTGAAAATAGCCCATTCAAAGATGGGGACCTTTTTTGGGACTTGGAAACAAAAATTAAAATTTATTTCCGGAACATTTTCTTTTTTTTTTATTTGCCAAGGGGCAAAAAATACGGGTGCCATCATAGATCAGGGTTGTGATTTTTTCTAAAAATAGGGGAGGGGGTAGATAACTATTGAAAATAGCCCATTCAAAGATGGGGACCTTTTTTGGGACTTGAAAAAAAAAATTGAATTTTTTTTCGTGAAAATTGTAATTTTTTAAATTTGCCAAGGGGCAAAAAATAGGGGTGCCATCATGGATAAGGGTTGTAATTTTCTTTAAAAATAGGGGAGGGGGTAGATAACTATTGAAAATAGCCCATTCAAAGATGGGGACCTTTGTTGGGACTTGGAAAAACAAATTGATTTTTTCGTGATTTTCGTGAAAGTTTTAATACAACCCTGATCTATGATGGCACCCGTATTTTTTGCCCCTTGGCAAATAAAAAAAAAAGAAAATGTTCCGGAAATAAATTTTAATTTTTGTTTCCAAGTCCCAAAAAAGGTCCCCATCTTTGAATGAGCTATTTTCAATAGTTATCTACCCCCTCCCCTATTTTTATAAAAATTTACAACCCTTATCTATGATGGCACCCCTTTATTTTTGCCCCTTGACAAATTAAGAAAATTAAACCTTTCACGAAAAAAAAATCAATTTTTTGTTTCCAAGTCCCAAAAAAGGTCCCCATCTTTGAATGAGCTATTTTCAATAGTTATCTACCCCCTCCCCTGTTTTTAGGAAAAATTACAACCCTTATTTATGATGGCACCCCCATTTTTTGCCCCTTGGCAAATTAAAAGAAAAATAAAAAAATTCCGGAGTTAACTTTTAATCTTTTTTTCCAATTCCCAAAACATGTCCCCATTTTTGAATGAGCTATTTTGCATGGTTATCTACCCCATCCCCTATATTTAGAAAAATTCGCAACCCTTATCTATGATGCCACCCCTATTTATTGCCCCTTGGCAAATTTAAAAAAATAAAAATTTCACGAAAAAAAATTCAATTTTTTTTCCCAAGTCCCAAAAAAGGTGCCCATCTTTGAATGGGCTATTTTTAATAGTTATTCTACCCCCTCCCCTATTTTTAGAAGAAATTACAACCCTTATCTATGATGGCACCCCTATTTTTTGCCCCTTGGTAAATTAAAAAAATTAGTTTTCACGAAAAAAATCTCAATTTTTTTTCCAAGTCCCAAAAAAGGTCCCCATCTTTGAATGAGCTAATTCCACTAGTTATCTACTCCCTCCCCTATTTTTAGAAAAATTTACAACCCTTATCTATGATGGCACCCGTATTTTTTGCCCCTTGGCAAATAAAAAAAAAAATGTTCCGGAAATGAATTTTAATTTTTGTTTCCAAGTCCCAAAAAAGGTCCCCATCTTTGAATGGGCTATTTTCAATAGTTGTCTACCCCCTCCCCTATTTTTAGAAAGAATGAGACCCCTAATCCATGATGGCACCCCTATTGTTTGCCCCTTGGCAAATTAAAAAAAATAAAAATTTTCTGGAAATGAATCTCAAGTCCCAAAAAGGCCGCCATCTTGGATTAATTTATTTTCAATAATCATCTATTCCCTTTTCTATTCTCAGGAAAATTTACAATCCTCCCCTCGCATGCCAACCCCATTTTTTACCCCTATTCAAATTTAAGAAATTGAAAGTTCACGGAAATTAATAAAATTTTATCTTTTTAAAGTTCAGATAAAGGTGCCCCGTCTTGAAAGGACCTATTTCACCTAAGGATATGGACCCTATCTAATTTGAAAAGAAATTGAGAATTTTTGAAAAAAATTGAAAATTTCAGGGGCGTATCACTCGCGGGGCCCCTGCGTCTGCTAGATCCGTCTGCTAGCTTCATCGTCATAGTTAATTTTTGAGCGAAGAAACAAATTTTTATTTTTTTTGCAATAAAAAAATTGAGTTACTGTGAGGTTTTTTAAAAGAGTTAGCAGTAACATGTGGGAAAAAATGAATAGGATACATTTTTTCTCGTCACATCTTTTAGAGCTCATTTAGAGCTAATTTTTGAGTGACAACCAAAAGTTTGAATTCATTTTCAACAATTAAAAAATTTAGTCACTGCTAGCTTTTTTGAGGAGTTAGCAACAGCATCTAAGAAAAAATGAACGTAATACATGTTTTGTTGTCCCATCCTTTGGAGCTCATTTACAGCTAATTTTTGAGCGAAGAAACAAATTTTGAGTTTTTTTTACAATTAAAAAATTGAGTTACTGCTAGGTTTTTTAAAAGAGTTAGCAGTAACTTGTGGGGAAAAATGAATAGGATACATTTTTTCTTGTCAGATCATTCAGTGCTCATTTAGAGCTAATTTTTGAGCGAAGAAACGAATTTGCAGTTTTTTTTAACAATTAAAGAATTGAATTACTGCTAGCTTTTTTGAAGAGTTAGCAACAACATCTAAGAAAAATGAACGTAATACATGTTTTGTTCTCCCATCTTTTGGAGCTCATTTACAGCTAATTTTTGGGGCGAAGAAACAAATTTTGAGTTTTTTTTTGAACAATCAAGAAATTGAGTAAGTCATTCAACTTTCCTGGAAAGTCAGCATTTAAAAAACAAAAAGAACATAATATATTTCTTCTCGTTACATCTTGATAAATAAACAAAATTTACTCTGGTTAATAATGAAAATTAATTACAAAAGAAGTGATGAGAATTTGGTTAGCAGTAATTCCATTGTTTAATAATTCGGAATGGACTAAAATTTTTAGTTTCGGCTCCGAAAATGAGATATTAGCTGTGACGAGAAAAAATATATTATGATTCTCCATGTTACTGCTGACTTTTCAGAAAAGTTAACTCACTAACTTAATTTTAAAATCATGAACTCAATTTTTTAATTGTTGAAAATAAACTAGGAATTTTTGTCATTGCTCAAAAATTAGCTCTGAATAAGCTCTAAACGATGGGACACGAAAAATGTGTTCATTTTTTCTCACATGTTACTGCTAACTGTTCAAAAAACCTAGCAGTAACCCAATTTTTTAATTGTTAAAAATAGATTCAAAATTTTCGTTGTCGCTCGAAGATTAGCTCTAGATGAGCTATAGCAGCAACTTAATTTTTCAATTATTGTTAATAATTTTCTTCATCATTGCTGGTAGAAACATTGGTGGACCTGCCATAAACGATGGGAAGGAGGTAGTTAGTAAATTGGCTAATGAGGCTGAAGTTAGCCGCCAGTCGCCGAGCCGCCAAGACAAAGTTTTTGATCCGGACGGTACGGCGTGGCGGCTGTGTATATTGCGATCCCATACTGTAGTCAAAAAAACGTTTAAAAAATACTCCGAGCTCGCGAGATCCAAATTTTTTTGTAGAAAATAGTTTGGGGGGGGGGGGGGGGTGTTCTGCATATTCTGTGAAAAAACCACATCGGTTCAAAATTTCTACGGCGGTGCGGGGAGGGTTCAAAGGGGAAAAATCGGATTCGCTATTTAAAAAATCAATAAATTTAAAAAAAAAAATACTCCGAAGTGGCAAGATGCCAAGTTTTTTGCACGAAATAGTTTAGGGGGGTGTTCACCATATTCTGTAAAAAAATCAAATCGTTTCAAAATTTCCACGGGGGTGCGGGGAGGGTTCAAAGGGAAAAAATCGGATTCGCTATTAAAAAAAACAATTTAAAAATTAAAAAAAAATACTTCGAAGTAGCGAGATGCTAATTTTCTTGCACGAAATAGTTTGGGGGGGGGGGTGGGGGTTCTACATATTCTGTGAAAAAACCACATCGGTTGAAAATTTCCAGGGGGTGCGGGGAGGGTTCAAAGGGGAAAAATCGGATTCGCTATTTAAAAAATCAATAAAAATTTAAAAAAAAAATACTCCGATGTCGCGAGATTCCAAGTTTTTTGCACGAAATAGTTTAGGGGGGTGTTCAACATATTCTGTATAAAAACCAAATCGTTTCAAAATTTCTACGGGGGTGCAAGGAGGGTTAGAAGGGGAAAAATCGGATTCGCTATTAAAAAAATCAGTTTAAAAATATAAAAAAAAAATACTCTGAAGAGGCGAGGTGCGATTTTTTCTCCACGAAATAGTTTGGGGGGGGGGGGGGGGTATTCTACATATTCTATGAAAAAACCAAACCGTTTCCACGGCGGTGCGGGGAGGGTTCTAAGGGGAAAAATCGGATTCGCTATTTAAAAAATCAATAAAAAATTTTTTTTTAAATACTCCGATGTCGCGCGATGCCACGTTTTTTGCACGAAATAGTTTAGGGGGGGGGGGTGTTCATCATATTCTGTAAAAAAAACGAAACTGATTCAAAATTTCCACGGGGGTGCAGGGAGGGTTAAAAGGGGGAAAAACGATGTTATATTGAAAAAATCAATTCAAAAATTAAAAAAAAAATACTCCGATGTCCCGAGATGTCAATTTTTTTGCACGAAATGGGGGGAGGGGGAGTCAACATATTACGTAAAAAAAAATAGGACCGCCTAACATTTTTCCTACAGATTCTAGGGAGAAGTTTTCTGGGGGTAAAATTTAATCTAGATTTTCTTGGAGAGGTTTTATGAGGGAAAATTAAAGAAAAATCGTTGAAGATCCGAAACAAAGTGTCTCATAAAAACATCTTTATATATCGTTAGCTATATGTCAAACACGCGTAACTACAAAAAAAAAAACAAAAATGACGTACGTATTTGCAAAAACGTGTGCATATATGATGAATTAGTATATTGTACCCCTAGAGAGTAAAGGTACTTGCTCGCCAAATGTCATTACTACCCTCGGCTTCGCCTCGGGTGTGATTCACATTTGTCGAGCAAGTACCTTTACTCTCAAGGAGTACACGATATTTTATGCATCGAGGAAGCAAAATGCGATTCCATCGAGCGAAGCGAGGTTAGAATCGCGCACTTTGCTCCCTAGATGCATAATAGTAGATTACATACCTAGGCCAGCAAAGTAAGGAATGTCTCAGATCACATTTAGTTGTTGGCCGAGGCGAAGCCGAGGTCGACAATAATGTGATCTGAGGCTTTCTTACTTGCTGGCCGAGGTGTGTATACTATTTTTCTGCTCGACGAAGCCGGAAAGCGGTAACTTCGTTTAGCGAAGCGGCCCGAAAGTTACCGCTTTCTGGCCGGAGGGCAGAAAAACAAATTTTTCATTCGGAAAAGTAATAATGACTGACTGGATTTACAAGATGAAATCAAAACACTTTTATTGTGAAGAATGCAAATTCCAACAAAAATAGTACATCGGAGTATTTAAAAAAAAATTTTTTATAGATTGTTTAAATAGCGAATCCGATTTTTCCCCTTTGAACCCTCCCCGCACCCCCGTGGAAATTTTGAAACGATTTGGTTTTTTCACAGAATATGTAGAGCACGCCCCCAAACTATTTCGTGCAAAAAATTTGGCATCTCGCCACATCGGAGTATTTTTTTCAAAATTTTGAATTTATTTTTTAGATAGAATGTCAGGGTTTTCGCCTTTTAACTCTCCCTGCACCCCCGTGGAAATTTTAAATCAGTTTCGTTTCTTTACAGACGATATCCAACACCTCTCCAAACTATTTCGTGCAACAAAATTAGCGTCTCGCAACATCGGAGTATTTAAAAAAAAAATTTTAATTAATTTTTTTAATAGAGCATCGGCTTTTTCCCATTTTAACCCTCCCTACACCCCCGTGGAAATGTTGAAACGATTTGTTTCTTTTACAGAAGATGTAGAACACCCCCCCAAACTATTTCGTGCAAGAAAATTAAGGTATCAAAAGCTGGCACGGCCAAAGTATCACACCCAAATTTGGTAAATAGGAATCGAAAGTGCTACTTTTTTAATAATTGTTTCTGCAAAAAAAAATTTTATTAACCCTTTTTTTTGTTTTTTTTTTATGGCCGTGTCAGAATTTTATTAAGCTGGCACGGCCATCGATAAAAGAGGGTAATGAGTGTTTTTATCATTATATGAAGGGTGTGTAAATTCAGGAGCATCGAGAAGGATTTTCCTCACCCATCAAAACTTCCATTAATCATTAATTAACAATTTACGCATAATTAACCAAAAATAATCCTCCAGGAGAGTAACGATTTCAACCCTGACATTCAGACATCTCAAAAACGTCAGGAATCTCTCCAGAATACTCTCCTGGAATTTCCTCACCCCCCGGAATTACGAAATAATCAATCAGGAATTTATTAATAATTAGTCTATAAACTAATTATGATATAGCTTGATTACTCGGGCTCCGAAGATGAGCAAATTCTAAAACTCCACGCACTGCTTCAGAATACTCTCCCGGAATTTCCTCACCCCCCGAAATTACGAAATAATCAATCAGCAATTTATTAATAATTAGTCTATAAACTAATTATGATATAGCTTGATTACTCGGGCTCCGAAGATGAGCAAATTCTAAAACTCCACGCACTGCTTCAGAATACTCTCCCGGAATTTCCTCACCCCCCGAAATTACGAAATAATCAATCAGCAATTTATTAATAATTAGTCTATAAACTAATTATGATATAGCTTGATTACTCGGGCTCCGAAGATGAGCAAATTTTAAAACTCCAGGGACTACTCCAGAATACTCTCCCGGAATTTTCTCACTCCTCCCTCCCCTCAATTTCAAAATAATTAATCAACCATCCATGATTAATGAGTCTATGAACTAATTAGAAAATAGCTTGATTCCTTGGGCCCAGAAGATGAGCGAATTCTCAAACTTCAGGAATCTGTCCAGAATACTCTCCTGGAATTTCGTCACCCCCCGAAATTAGGAAATAATCAATCAACAATTTATTAATAATTAGTCTATAAACTAATTATGATATAGCTTGATTACTCGGGCTCCGAAGATGGGCAAATTTTAAAACTCCAGGGACTACTCCAGAATACTCTCCCAGAATTTTCTCACTCCTCCCTCCCCCCAATTTCGGAATAATTAATCAACTATCTATGATTAATGAGTCTATGAACTAATTATGCAATAGCTCGATTTCTTGGGCCCCGACGATGAGCAAATTCTAAAACTCCACGCACTGCTTCAGAATACTCTCCCGGAATTTTCTCACCCCCCGAAATTACGAAATAATCAATCAGCAATTTATTAATAATTAGTCTATAAACTAATTATGATATAGCTTGATTACTCGGGCTCCGAAGATGAGCAAATTCTAAAACTCCACGCACTGCTTCAGAATACTCTCCCGGAATTTCCTCACCCCCCGAAATTACGAAATAATCAATCAGCAATTTATTAATAATTAGTCTATAAACTAATTATGATATAGCTTGATTACTCGGGCTCCGAAGATGAGCAAATTCTAAAACTCCACGCACTGCTTCAGAATACTCTCCCGGAATTTCCTCACCCCCCGAAATTACGAAATAATCAATCGGCAATTTATTAATAATTAGTCTATAAACTAATTATGATATAGCTTGATTACTCGGGCTCCGAAGATGAGCAAATTCTAAAACTCCACGCACTGCTTCAGAATACTCTCCCGGAATTTTCTCACCCCCCGAAATTACGAAATAATCAATCAGCAATTTATTAATAATTAGTCCATAAACTAATTATCATATAGCTTGATTACTCGGGCTCCGAAGATGAGCAAATTCTAAAACTCCACGCACTGCTTCAGAATACTCTCCCGGAATTTTCTCACCCCCCGAAATTACGAAATAATCAATCAGCAATTTATTAATAATTAGTCTATAAACTAATTATGATATAGCTTGATTACTCGGGCTCCGAAGATGAGCAAATTTTAAAACTCCAGGGACTACTCCAGAATACTCTCCCGGAATTTTCTCACTCCTCCCTCCCCTCAATTTCAAAATAATTAATCAACCATCCATGATTAATGAGTCTATGAACTAATTAGAAAATAGCTTGATTCCTTGGGCCCAGAAGATGAGCGAATTCTCAAACTTCAGGAATCTGTCCAGAATACTCTCCTGGAATTTCGTCACCCCCCAAAATTAGGAAATAATTAATCAACAATTTATTAATAATTAGTCTATAAACTAATTATGATATAGCTTGATTACTCGGGCTCCGAAGATGGGCAAATTTTAAAACTCCAGGGACTACTCCAGAATACTCTCCCAGAATTTTCTCACTCCTCCCTCCCCCCAATTTCGGAATAATTAATCAACTATCTATGATTAATGAGTCTATGAACTAATTATGCAATAGCTCGATTTCTTGGGCCCCGACGATGAGCACATTCTAAAATTCCAGGGACTTCTGCAGAATACTCCCCTGGAATTTCCTCACCCCCCTCCCGAATTACAATATAACTGATTAACAACTCATTATTAATTAGTCTATGAACTAATCCTTTCTAAAAAAGGGGCGAAACGTTTTCTGTCACCGTTTTATGCGGGTTTATGTCTAGACATGTCTTATTTCCTGTCTTATGTTATTTCAATACTAATCATAGACATGGACAGATATTTTTAATATATATATATTGTAACATATGAAAACACGTTCAGTGTTCCTCGCCCGAACTGCTCGCGGTCTAAGGGGGGGGATTACGGAATTGAGCCAACGAAGAGTCGGATCACCCAGGGCCACCTTGTATTTAGAATTACAATGTTTTATTTTTGATTATTTTGTGTCCACTCAAAATTTCCGTTGTCACGTTCACCGCGTTACCGCGGTGGAGAATTGAGGAGAAGAGGGGAAGACGACAGCGAGTGAGAAGCAGCAGGGCAACCAAGCATCGGCCGAGAACCAGCTGCCCCACCATCGCGCCACATACACACACATCGACGACTACCATACTTCCAAGGCGATGTTCCCGCCAACTGAGATGAACCTACTGTTCATGCTACTCTAGAATGGACCCGGGAGATAAACTGTGGGTACCACCGCTGGAGCCTTATCTACTCAATGGACTGTTACCATGTTCATCCAAAATTAGCCGTCACTATCAACTATGGAACAATTTATATTAGCAATAAGTTAATTCGCGGGATCTATCCCTAGCTGAAGGACGTGGCCTATTTGCAACCGCCAATGAGGACACAATAAGTCCTCCGGGAAGCGTTGGGTATTGCCGAATTTTGCGGTAGTCGAGAGACTCTTCGTTGGTCTTTTGTGGTGGTGTGTTGTACACCCAGTACTCTGTATTTAACCTTTCTATTACAAATTGTTATTTGGCCGTTATCATATTTGGTGGCAATTAGCCTGTAACGTGCATCTTCACGTCTTCCGGAAATCTTCCTAGAGGACCTGAAGTAGCCGATAACCGAGGGGATTCAGCAAGTCAGCCTCTTCTCGCGTAAATTCGGTGAGCGTGAATTTTTCTTTGTGAGTGACCGCGTGATTTTTCCACTTAAGTCCCGTCGCCATTTTGGGATGGTTTGAGATAGAAGTAACTTGTAATTGCGACGTGGCACTTACTGGCGTCTAGCCAATTTATATGTATGTATGTATATGTTTATTGATCCCCTAAGGGTTACAATGACTTCCGCCCCCTCTCTCATCTTTACACATCAATCCTGAACATACGGACTTTTAGGGCTTCCGTCCCCTTTACAAAACTCTTACAAAGGGCAACCTTAACCTAAAATTAACCTTCACTTTACTTTCTAATACATTCCTCTTACCCAACTAAATCAACCATAATCAAACCAGAGCAAGTCAGGGAATCAGGGGGGCCTCCGTTTCCGTGCTCATCGTGTTCGTTTTTGCACAATCGTCCCCTTCGAGTCCTACCCACACGCCCCTCTAACCCTCCAACCCTCGCCTCCTCTCCTCAACCCTCCAGCCTCCTATTCTACCCCATTCCTCTTCTGCCCCCTTCCTCTATCGGTTCCTTTCTCACTCCCCCATTCTCACCTGCTATTCTCCCTCCTCTCTCCCCTTCCATCCTCACTTTCCGTCCTTCCTTAACTAAGCACCCTTTTAATTCGCACCATGTCCATACTTCCTTCTCAATCCATACTCTCTCCCTTGTATACCTTACCCCTTTACCTTTAGCTCTCACTTCCCTCGCTTTCCGTTCTATTGCCCACTTACTTCTTCTCTCCCTCCATGTCAGGTCGTTTTCAATCCTTTCTCTTCTCCCCTTCAGCTTTCTCTTTTCTACCATCACTTCCCTCTTCGCATCCATATCTTTCAAACTCACCCACACTAACTTCCTCTCATTCCTTCCATCCCCACTCCCTAATACTGTTGTGTCCTCAATCACTCCCTCCACCCCTAACGAGCTCAACAGCCCCTGCGCCTCTTCCCTACCACTCATACTCATCACAGACCCTTATTATCACGTTCCTCTTCCTCTTATCTCTCTCCTCCTTCTCCTGTTTATCCTCCAACACCCCCACTCTCTTTCTCCATTCCACCGCAACCTCCTGCCTTTGAGAGCCCTCTTCATCTCCACCCACCTTCTCATCCAAACGTACCTCCAACCTTCCTACCCTCTTTCCAATCTCTTTCACTTCCTCTCTCCTCTCTTTTTCCATCATCCTGTCATTCTGACCCTTCTCTCCTAACTTCTTCCATATGGTCTTCTTCTCCTCCTTCCATACTTTCCCCCATTTACTCAACTCCTCACTCATTCCCCTTAAACCATCTTTAATTTCCTCTCTTACCTCTTGCATCTCTCTCAAACATCCCATCAACTCCTTTTTCAGCGAACTGATCATCGATACCACCACTTCTATGCCTATTTCACCCCTTTCTTTTTCTATCTCATCTCCTCCGACATTCTCACCCCAACTCACCTCCAACCTTTCTCTCCTCTCTTCAATCACCTTTACTTCCACTCTCTTATCCTCTTCCTTCATTCTGTCCTTATCACCTATCTCCCCTATCTTTGCCCGCATCCTCTCATTCTCCTCCTCACATTCCTTTCCCCCTTCACTCAACTCCTCACTCATTCCCCTTACATCAAGATATAAATAATCATGTAATGATCACTTCGGGGACATGATGAGTTTAGCCATGGAATGGGTATTATGAAGACTTGGTGTGTTTTGTATGTATATCGTCGGAATGGTCATTATGAGGACTTTCGATTCCATAGATTCCAAGTACTCGAAAAGTGGGTGGATTGAAAATAAAAAAATTGGTCGCATTAATTCTCTCTGGAATGAACATATTATGATAATAGTTAAAGATAGATGACGTCATCAATGAGGTTTACAATAAAATCTTTGATAGTAAATTGGAGGATGAATTCGAGTTATTAAGCAGAAAATTCTCGCATTATAAATTTTCAGAATGTTTGTGCATCAACAAGGAGAAGTCTCATGTTCCGGTCAATCTTTTCTTACGAGAACGTAAGGAATTGGCCGATCGAATAACAAAAGGGTTAGGGCCAGTTCTCTATTAAGTTAATCTCTATTAACTCTCTATTAAAAATAAAGTAGGTTCCCCCACCATGTTACTTACGTGAGGGAATCACTTCCCCTACACCCCTGAGAGGAATGATTCCCCTCACGCAAGTAGCATGGTGAGGGAAATTAATATAATTTCAATAGAGTTAATAGAGATTATCTTAATAGAGAACTGGCCCTTACTATGAGGACTTAATTTGTACAATATGTTCATTACGAGGACAAAGTATCTGTGATATGTAGAATGTGGAGACTTACTTATGATGTAGGTTTCAAGGACTTGATTATAAATAAATGAAGGGGGGAGTGAAGAGTACCGATATGGTAATTACATTGTGTTGATTAGGAATAAAGACCGTGGAGCGGATGGATTTTGCTCTATTGAACAGGAGGCGTATAACGAAAAGAGAAAGTAACGCGTTTGTTCAGTTTCTACTGAAGTCTCTATAGAATTGCAAGAAGTATCAACCAAACAGAAATATATGGGAATTTAATGAATGTGTTACAAATTGCGGATGACTTCATTTGAAAAGAAAATCCAACACGCAGTCGAAGCGAGGAAAAAAATAGCGATTCATGTCATCTTTGCTTTATAATCTTTATTCTTTGAAACGAATGCAATACTAGAACTTTGTTTTTTCTAAAAACATAAACACAAACTTCAGTTTTGTTATAAATCTCAATCATTTTTTTTAAGTAAAGATTCTGTAAGACTATTTTTACAGGCGCAAAATACTGATATTATTACAGTATTGACAATCAAGTTTTGAAAATGTGGATAAAAAAGGAACTCGTTTTGCTGAGTTTGAACTGAAGATTCCAAATATATCTCTTGAAACTCACCAACGATAAACGACTAATGGTACTGAGCATATAAATTAAGCCTTTGACATTTTTTTTTGTGTGTGCAACCACGTTCTCAGTTGTGGCACAGTGCGTGCCCTCAAGGAAGAATTTGCATTGATTAGACCTTGCATCTTATTGCCAGACGGCATTTTTCCAGCTGCCAAGTACTTTTTGAAAGCTGATAAGACAATGCGACGTTCATCTTCAGTCCAACGATTAGGCGATGATGTGTGTCAGTCTGGAGTCGTTTGAAAAAGGGAGTACTGGCACTCTTGTGGAAAAGCTCGGTTCTTCACCAGAATAATCTTGCAAGGAATTCAGTGTATTTCTCGAATGATGTTGCGAGGTACTTGGACCAGCCGGACCCTCATTATCCGTTTCCAAAACTGGTTGCCGATAAATTTCTTTATGGATTTTCTTATTGTGACCCATGAAATTGGCCAAGTCTGTCACCTGATGATCATAGAGATTGAATTGGATGCAACGCGTGGCGATATGCTTTCTCAGCTGTGTTCCTCTCAAAGCAGTTGGAATCTCAGCTCCACATTTTGCTGAGTATTCTCGCATGAGATCGCAGGCTCGATGATACCGATGACGATTCTTATCCTGCGATGGGAGGCCAAATAGATACTTATTGTCAGAGGGAACACCTGCCGTTTGGCGATGAGTGATCAAAAGATTCAGACACATCAGAACGTGCCTGTCGACAAGGACCGGCACGCCTCGACCAAGTTTCCCATGAATTTCGAAACGAACGTATTCTCGAGCCAGTTTCTTGCCTTCTTCGCTCAAGGAAGCATATCGATCTTTATCCGCTATTTTATCCAGACCTCGATGGCTGTTGAAATCTTCAAGATATAAGCGTTCAATCTCGCCTGATCGGCGACGATTGAATATCTGTAGTGACAACAACGTCATTTTTCCTAAGTGGTTCCACGCTTCGAATGAGTATGCTTCAGCTAGCTGAGAGTAGGATTCAACGCGTTCAGAGTTTACAAGAGTGTCTGATTTTTTTACGTCATCAGTATTAGGAAGAACAACTTCCTTGCAACGGTTGTTTTGCGTCTGAGTTTCTGCTACCATTCGATTTATACTGGTGGTGTAATCCTCAGCCATAAGTTGCAAAAAATCTTCAACTCGACGTTTCTCCTCCTCCTGTTCCGTTTTAATGTATTCAGAATGCAATACTTCTCCAACGTGTTTTAAAAGTGAGCCCAGATTGGAGGCGTTCGCTGGAGTATCGAATGTACCTTGGTCTGGGTGATACGCTGCAACAACTCGCACAGCGACGATTGCAGCTTCATAATGACGAGGTTGAAAACCCTCAGAAAACTGTGTGATACGTTTATCTGTGTCCTTAATAGCAATGAGGAATCGTCCTAGGAGGCGCAGCCGATGGCGAACCATTGTGTATAGGTGATGAGTGCTGTACTTTTCACACTGTTTATTTGCATAAATCGTTATCAATTCGTCATAACGTATACCTCGGATGACTTCATCCTCACGCAAATAAGGCCACATGTATTTGAGTGTTGGTAATTAATTCTTCGGAAATTGAGGGCGAGATCGGTGAGAAAGTTCCAGGAGAGTATTCTGGAGAAGTCCCTAGAGTTTTAGAATTTCTTCTTTTTGGGGGCCCAAGTGATCAACCTATTCCATAATTAGTTCAAAGACTAATTAATGATAAGTTGTCAATCTATTATTTTTTCATTGAGGGGGAGCGCGATGAGAAAATTTCAGGAGAGTATTCTGGAGAAGTCCCTGAAGTTTTAGAATTTGCTCATCTTCGGGGGCAAAGTAATCAAGCTATTCGATGATTAGTTCATATACTAATTAATAATGAATTCCTGATTGATTATTTTGAAATTGGAGGGGCAGGGGGGAGGGTGTGAGGAAATTCCAGGAGAGTATTCTGGAGCGATTCCTGGAGTTTGAAAATACGCTCATCTTCTGGGCCCAAGGAATCAAGCTGTTCCATAATTAGGTCATAGAAAAAATTGTTGATCAATTATTTCGAAATTGGGGGGAGGGAGGAGTGAGAAAATTCCGGGAGAGTATTCTGGAGCAGTGCATGGAGTTTTAGAATTTGCTCATCTTCGGAGCCCGAGTAATCAAGCTATATCATAATTAGTTTATAGACTAATTATTAATAAATTGCTGATTGATTATTTCGTAATTTCGGGGGGGTGAGGAAATTCCAGGAGAGCATTCTGGAGAGATTCCTGAAGTTTGAGAATTCGCTCATCTTCTGGGCCCAAGGAATCAAGCCATTTTCTAATTAGTTCATAGTCTCATTAATCATGGATGGTTGATTAATTATTTTGAAATTGGGGGGAGGGAGGAGTGAGAAAATTCCGGGAGAGTGTTCTGGAGTAGTCCCTGGAGTTTTAAAATTTGCTCATCTTCGGAGCCCGAGTAATCAAGCTGGTTCATAATTAGTTCATAAACTAATTATTAATAAATTGCTGATTGATTATGTCATAATTTCGGGGGGTGAGGAAACTCCAGGAGAGCATTCTGGAGAGATTCCTGAAGTTTGAGACTTCGCTCACCATCTGGGCCCAAGGAATCAAACCATTTTCTAATTCGTTCGTAGACTCATCCATTAATCATGAATGGTTGAATAATTATTTTGAAATTGGGGGGAGGGAGGAGTGAGAAAATTCCGGAAGAGTATTCTGAAGCAGTGCGTGAAGTTTTAGAATTTGCTCATCTTCGGAGCCCGAGTAATCAAGCTATAACATAATTAGTTTATAGACTAATTATTAATAAATTGCTGATTGATTATTTCGTAATTTCGGGGGGTGAGGAAATTCCGGGAGAGTATTCCGAAGCAGTGCGTGGAGTTTTAGAATTTGCTCATCTTCGGAGCTCGAGTAATCAAGCTATATCATAATTAGTTTATAGATTAATTATTAATAAATGGCTGATTGATAATTTCGTAATTTCGGGGGGTGAGGAAATTCCAGGAGAACATTCTGGAGAGATTCCTGAAGTTTGAGAATTCGCTCATCTTCTGGGCCCAAGGAATCAAGCTATTTTCTAATTAGTTCATAGACTCATTAATCATGGATGGTTGATTAATTATTTTGAAATTGGGGGGAGGGAGGGGTGAGAAAATTCCGGGAGAGTATTCTGGAGCAGTGCGTGGAGTTTTAGAATTTGCTCATCTTCGGAGCCCGAGTAATCAAGCTATATCATAATTAGTTTATAGACTAATTATTAATAAATTGCTGATTGATTATTTCGTAATTCCGGGGGGTGAGGAAATTCCAGGAGAGTATTCTGGAGAGATTCCTGACGTTTTTGAGATGTCTCAAGGTCCGGGTTGAAATCGTTACTCTCCTGGAGGATTATTTTTGGTTAATTATGCGTAAATTGTTAATTAATGATTAATGGAAGTTTTGATGGGTGAGGAAAATCCTTCTCGATGCACCTCAATTTACACACCCTTTATATAATGATAAAACCACTCATTACCCTCTTTTATCGATGGCCGTGCCAGCTTAATAACATTCTGACACGGCCATAAAAAAAAAAACAAAAAAAAGGGTTAAAATTTTTTTTTTTGCAGAGAAAATCATTAAAAAAGTAGCACTTTCGATTCCTATTTACCAAATTTGGGTGTGATACTTTGGCCGTGCCAGCTTTTGATACCTAACTTTATGGAGGTCTGCTGGTGGATGATTTCAGTCAGCATCAGCAATTATCAGAAGCAGTTAAAGCGCTGGTAATTCTGAGCCTGATAAATATTTCCACCCCCACTCCTGTCAGGTAATTTACAGCAGTTATAATAACTTTTCTAGCAGAAAACGACATTAAAAAAATTAAAAGCCACTGACCACGGCAGCATGGCCAGTGTGACGCTCAGCTTAAAAACATTTCCCCATAATTTTTTTTCTTTGAGAAAAAAAAATTATTAACATTTATTTTTTGTTTTTTTTTCTTTTAAATTTACTTTGGATAGGTTAAATGAGAGCTCGTAATTAGTTCTAAATTCCCTGAACTCTTGGTGATGAATAAAAAATTATTTGATCTACTTTACTGCTAGCTTACAGCAGTTAGTTAAGTTTTTCTCATTAACGCCTCCAGCAGGAAAATTAATGAATGTATATAAAATTAGCTGGAAATGAGCTTTTAATGTTGCAATCGGGAAAATTTGATTCTGCTATTTTTTACTGCTAGGTATACATACGTCAGTGGTACAGTGGTACAAGGAAATAAGATCACTTTTCTTATACACTCATTTTTTAACCATATCTCGAAATTGATCAATATTTCGAAGTTTGTGTAGGGACTATGTTGATAGGGAACAATGAGACCTACCAAAAAGGTGGTTATGAAAAATTTCGATAGTGCAATCGATTTTCGAGGTAAGTTTCGAAAATGATAGTAGAGTCAAATTGCCCTGACCTCGTTTTATCACTTCGCTACTGATTTGATGTACAACAAACTTCATAGCTTAGAAATACTGTTGACAAAGGTATTTCGCGCGGAATCAGCATGGGTGTGTTGCCTACGACCACTGCGAATTGTTGAATTATTGTCAATAAGCTCGTAGTGTTGCGGATTTTTTACGGTCACATATCTTGAAAACTACAACCGGCCATAAGGGCTGGTTTCATCTGGACGCCCACATATATTTCTTTCCGAGGGCCTTGGTCCATGAAAAGATGAGTTCAATGATAGAATTTAGTGTCAAATGTGAAAAGGCATTTTTCGCGCCAATTTGTCTTGATAGTGTGAAAAAAACCTAAGGTTACAAAAACGTCCAATAGAAAATCGAGATGGCAATCAAATTTGGACAATATATATCCCGAACAGTAATGAATAGTCCGAAATACTCATTTGTCTTCATCAAAAAATTACCAACACCATTTCATTTTTCAAAAACTGAAGTAATTACTCTGGAGCTTCTGAACAGGAAAACCACTTTTACTGATACAGAGAGAGACTGAGCACGGTATAGGCAATTTACCACTGCCGCAAAATAGCACATTGGCAGTGATATGTCTTTAGCATTCACAAATGAGTGTACTAAACTCGTTAGAACGGACATTCGATATCTTCCCCGCTCTTCGCACATTGACGTTTAAGAATGACAGAGCGATATTGAGTATCCAGAATTATCGTTGTTCCCTCGGCTTGTCAAACGGCAACTGTGTAATCCAGGTCTACGCTGAATAATCATGGCACGCATATATTTAAGCTCTTATCACCTATGAATGGTAATGACTCAGCGCTTTTTTTAGAAGAACTAGTGAAAAAAACAGAATGCAGCTTTCACTATTGTATAATTTAAACCTCATTTAAGCCAATGCTATAAATTGGAAAAAAAACTTTACTTATGCCGTTTCTGTAGGAAAAATATTAGCCAATTCATTAATTAATGAATTACGTACAGAATACCTTGTGCGTAAGCTAGGCAAAAAAATGAAGAGCATTTGATTTTCTTTCAAGGATAGTTTATGTGCTTTCAAAAGTCTTCCTGCTTTTATTGTTAATGACACAATCAAGTTTCTGTTCGCTTTTCGGTAGACTAGCAGAAAAACATTAATTTTTGAAAAATCCAATTGTTCGGCTGGAAAAAAAAGTTTATTAGGAACTAATGACGCTGAAGCTGGCAGACGCAAGGGGCCCTTTACTATACGCCCCTGCGCCCCGCCGGTCAGAGACTAGGGCTGTCTAAAATTAATTTATTCATGCAAAATCAATTAAATAGTCCATGATTTTTATTATTTTATTTTTTAAATTAATTTTCAGAGGCTTGCGATCGCCTATCCTTAAAAATCAGGGGTTAAATTTAGGTTTTTTTTTTTAAGGCGGAAAAAGGGGGTGGCAAGCTAGGGGAGGGGTGGAAATTTTCGTAGGGGTCAGGGAGGGGTGGACAATAATCGACTGGTGACCTACTTGGGATGCGCTACCATTTTGGGGGTGGAAAAAAATAAAAAAGGGTTAATTTCCCTAATTTCCTATTTTTTAAAGTAAAACCCTATGTCTGCCAGGGGGTGGCAAGCTAGGGGAGGGCTGCAACATTTTGTAGGGGTCGGGGGAGGGGTGGACAATAATCGACTAGTGACCTACGTGGGATGCGCTACCATTTTGGGGCTGGAAAAAAATAAAAAAGGGTTAATTTCCCTAATCTCCTATTTTTTAAAGTAAAAACGTGTGTCTGCCAGGGGGTGGTAAGCTAGGGGAGGGTTGCAAATTTTTGTAGGGGTCGGGGGAAGGGTGGACAATAATCGGCTAGTCACCTACGTGGGATGCACTACCATTTTGGGCCTGGAAAATTTTTTTGAAAAGTCAATTTACCTAATTTTCTATTCTTTTAAGTAAAAACCTGTGTCTGCCAGGGAGTGGCAAGCTAGGGGAGGGTTGCAAATTTTTGTAGGGGTGCAGAACGGTATACTAGCGCCCTATTTAGGATGTGCTGCCATTTTGTGGCGCAAAAAAATAAGCTAGGGAAATTAACCGTTTTTTATTTTTTTTCAGGCCCAAAATGGTAGGGCATCCCAAGTAGGTCACTAGTCGATTATTGTCCACCCCTCCCCCGACCCCTACCAAAATTTTCAACCCTCCCCTAGCTTGCCACCCCCTGGCAGACATAGTTGTTTACTCAAAAAAATTGAAAATTGGGGAAATTGACTTTTTTGATTTTTTTCTAGATCCAAAATGGTAGGGCATCCCAAGTGGGTCACTAGTCTGTCCTTCGACACCCCTCCGCCAACCCCTACAAAAATTTGCAACCCTCTCCTAGCTTGCCACCCCCTGGCAGACAGGTTGTTACTTAAAAAAATAGGAAATTAGGGAAATTATCCCTTTTTTATTCTTTTCCAGCCCCAAAATGCTAGCGCATCCCAAGTAGGTCACTAGTCGATTATTGTCCACTCCTCCCCCGACCGCTACAAAAATTTTGACCCCTCCCCTAGCTTGCCACCCTCTTTTTCCGCCTTAAAAAAAAAACCTAAATTTAACCCCTGATTTTTAAGGATAGGGGGTCGCAAGCCGCTGAAAATTAATTAAACAAATAAAATAATAAAAACCATGGACTATTTAATTGATTTTGCATGAATAAGTTAATTTTAGACAGCCCTAGTCTCTGCCCGCATGCCCCGCAGGGGCGTACAGTAAAGGGCGCCTTGCATCTGCCGGCTCCGTCTGCTAGCTTCAGCGTCATTAGGAACTAGCTCTACATGATTACATGAAAATATTTTTTAGCAATGCAGTAAAATGAAAGCTTCCAACAGTAAACTGAAATACTTAACTTCCCGATAGGAAAAGTTATTGAAATGACCCCGATTTTAAAAAATTGATTTTTCAAGATATCTTCGCATTTCAGGGCATCACTGGCCGTTTTTAACAATAACACATATATATATATATATATATATATATATGTGTGTGTGTGTGATTGAGACTCTGTAGGATGTCATCGAAGTGTATTTGTGGCCTTCGAAGCTGATTAAGTTGTGATTGAAATGGGTTTCGCAGTTTTTCATACTTCCAAGAAAACTACCGTTTCACAGGGAAAAAGCAGGCAAATTCTGAACACATTTATATTCCATGAAGTTTTCCGGAAATTGGCGAAACAAGTTATCATCCCAATTTTTTGAATTGCGTGGTGCGTAGTGTGATTGGTTAGTGCGTCACGTGACATTTTCGCATGTTTTCAAACTAATTCGGAGCTACTTTTATATGCTTTTAAAAGTTCTCCTACTTTCATAACTTCCACGGAAGCGTAACTTACATGGAAGCTAGCTTTAACTAATTTTTCTTCCAAAACCCCATTAGCAGGAAACTTTTTTTCAACATTTTGGATTAGCTCTAAATTAGCTTTAAAACCTCAGCAGGAGAACAAGTAAATCTGATCATTTTTTAGCCATTGTTCTGCTAGCCCACACGGAAGCTAGCCTCAACTCATTTTTCGTCCAAAACCCCGTCAGCAGGAAATTTTTTTTCAGCATATTGAATTAGCTCTAAATTAGCTTTAAAACCTGAGCAGGAGAAAAAAAAATCTGCTCATTTTTTAGCCATTGTTCTGCCAGCTTACATGGAAGCTAGCCTCAACTCATTTTTTTTCCAAAACCCCGTCAGCAGGAAATTTGTTTTCAACATATTAAATTAGCTCTAAATGAGCTTTAAATTATATAACATTGAAAATTGCATTCTGCTACTTGGTGCGGCCAGGTATACATACGTTATGTGCAAGTGGTTTGGATTTTTGAAAATTTTCATTAATTTCTGAGATATTCAATTTTTACTAGAAATTCATTTTATTCAAGATTTCAAAAACTAATGAACGGATTTTGATTTTTTTTTTTTAAAGATTTTCCTCAATGGTATCTGTTGGGGAATGAGGATAACCTGGATGGGAATGGTTAAAATGGACTTTATGTGAGTTAAGCCGAATTGTCTGGATGATTGAATGAAAAAAAAACACTTAATTTATACTTCATTATTAATACTTAATTTATTATATGCAATGCCCAATACTCTTGTTGGTTGGTCAAATAAAAGAAGCTAGCAATTAAACGTGAGATGAGTGTAAATCTAAATGCATACATGGCTCACTGTGGAGCAATTACTGTAAAAAACACAGTAATGATGTGAAAACTATTGCAAGTAACAGTTAGAATGGTGATTCAACACCCAGAAGTATACATTTGTTAAGTTGTGGCGTGAAGGAATTTTTTGACTTTATGAGTCCATTGCATCTTTATTCACGCCTGACTTGGCGAGAGTGACGAAATTCACCTTTGGTGTCACTTTACCATGAAGTGATGACTATTTTAGACGATTATTATTGATTCCCAAGCTTGATTTTAAGTGAGAATTTACAATGAGACGTGCTTTGCACGTGTTGAGAAAAATTAATTGAGCGGTATAGACTTTTGCGACATTTTTCCCCGAGTGGAAAAAT
This sequence comes from Asobara japonica, assembly GCA_026005395.1. Lineage (NCBI taxonomy): Eukaryota > Metazoa > Arthropoda > Insecta > Hymenoptera > Braconidae > Asobara > Asobara japonica. The sequence continues at coordinate 1,371,027 of BQMI01000320.1, read as the reverse complement.
GCGCCTCAAAAATATTCAGGTACTTACATGGATATTTTCGACATGATGTTTGGGTGAGTCTTCTCAAATTCTCAGTAGAAGATTTGAGAATTAGTCAGAATTGCGAAAAGTTGTCGAACGGATGACTTCACGATTCACTCCCTTGAGGCAATTGACGAACACCTCGTGCAAAAACCTCCAAAACGAGCTTCGCCAGGTCGCTCATTGGAGACGTATCCGTTCGCCGTTGAAGCGAGGTTTGGGGAATTCAAATTTGAATTCTTCAAAGGAACGAATTTTTAATAGTATCCATGGAATGCAATTGAGAAATATAAGGCTGGACTCATACAGATTCGAGTTATTCCAATTTTTCTGGTTAATATGCAAAATTTTTGTTCGCGCATCTCCTACAGTTGTTGTCATAGAGACTTGAAATTTTACACAAATGTTCCATTTGGTACCATTCGGAAGCATGAAATTGGTGAAAATAAAAAGGCAACGTTAAACGAAATAAAGATAACCGTTATGCATTCGAATGTGGGCATTCGATGACCGTCTGCTTGTTTCGGTTCTTAACCGCTTAACCAGGAAAAATGGGATAGGAAAGAGAGTACCCACACATACGCAGACATTGGGACGTTACAATTTTGGCCCGCGGAGGGTCAAACCCACAGCCCATTTTTCTTTTTCGGTTTTTTATTTGAATCGAGGTTTTTCTGTTCAAAACGACCTGTTGTGATCTTCGAAAATATTTCTATTATAGTGTACTCATTCTGAAGACTCTCGCAATCAGTGTACATAGTCTCTGTAAAAATTGACGATTCATGTGATACAATTGCTCTAATCTGCTTCTATATCCCTTACAGTCAGAGGCCGTTTTCCATCCTCCAGCAGTACGGATGATGATCAGAGTGGATCTGACGTTGAGCAGGAGACCTCAACAATTCGTGGTAAAACACACTCCAGTCTTCTCCATGCGAACAACCATTCAGTAAGGAAGCGTCGCGGCAATTTACCAAAGCACTCAGTCAAAATATTGAAGCGCTGGCTATATGAACACAGATACAATGCTTATCCCAGCGATAGTGAAAAACTTACACTCAGTCAAGAGGCTAATCTTACTGTTCTTCAGGTAAATCAACACTATGAATTTGTAGTATTTATTACTGCAGGTAAGTCATACATTGTAAACGACTTATGTGAATTTTTTCACTTCCCGATCTTAGGGAAGTTATTGTTATGGGTCAGAAAATCGAAATTGGAAATTTCACTTGATCCCCACGTTTCATGACCCCTAGAAACCTTTCCAACCATTATGAGCGAGATGTTTGTATGTGTGTGTGTTTCTCCGTCCCTCTCATTTGTACGCCCCCGGTAACGGCCGTTAAGCATTCCTTCAGGGGGCGTACCGGACACCCACCCATCGTATTTCTAAACACAGGGTAAATCTCCAGAAACCCCTGTGCTACGATGAGCGGCGCCTATGTTGGAACCACCGCCCCCCCCCCCCCTGCGACGGGTTAGGTTCCCGCTCGGCTGGGCGGTTTCATTTTATGGGTACCGGCGATAGCACACATGGAACGTTCCTGCATCGGTCGGAATCCATGAGAAAATATTTTTGAACTAGTGGTGTGAAAATGTGTGTGCCCCATACGGGGCACAAACAAAATTTCGTATTTCAGCACGACACAGGGATATCAATAATTGAACTTGTGACTGATAATTACTGCACGCGATAGTTAGATTTTTAAGCCGCATAAAAAGTGGAACCGTCTAAACATCGTCTTTCGACTTCTGTGTAGCCGTCCGGCTGTTCTTTAACATAAAAGAAAAAAAAATATTGTCCGACAGCACACAGTCGAGTAGTGAAAATGCACCTTTAATTAATTAATTAACAATTAATTTTTCAATGTTTTTAAAATTTTCTTTCGACTTCTGTGTAGCCGTCTGGCTATTCTTTAACATAAAAGAAAAAAAAATATTGTCCGACAGCACCCAGTCAAGTAGTGAAAATGCACCTTTTAATAATTAATTAACAATTAATTTTTCAATGCTTTTAAAATTTTCTTTCGACTTCTGTGTAGCCGTCCGGCTGTTCTTTAACATAAAAGAAAAAAAAATATTGCCCGACAGCACACAGTCGAGTAGTGAAAATGCACCTTTTAATAATTAATTAACAATTAATTTTTCAATGTTTTTAAAATTTTCTTTCGACTTCTGATTTGAAATTTGATCGGTTTGTTGTTATCGACGCATCAACTATAATGGTTCTTAGCGCCGGCTCTGGACTTATTATAGTCGTTAGACGCTCACGACTTTTTCCTTTGTAACACAGTTACGGATGTTATTCGTTCACAATGAGAGTAGGAACATTCAGTTGTAAACAGTTTTTGGTACTCGTCTTATAACTTTTGGGGGTGAACTGTTTTGTACTTTTGTGGTGCCCATTATTGGACTAAATCAAATAATCCAGAAAAGATCCACCGGTACCTGGGCTTGAACCTAGGAACTCTAGATCCGTAGGCGGATCTTACCTACTTCACCATACGACTTGACTTGACTTGAAAATTGTTTATTAACATTTGTCATATATACATACTATATACAGTATTAATATCTTAAGTGCTACGCTCTAGATCACCAGCCGTTGGCTTTATATCTAATTTGAACGAAGTGCAACCTAATTTTTCATTATTACAGATATTTGTGATTATTTACATGATGACTCGATATACGGAAAAATGACTTCTAAAAAACCTTATAAGTAATGGGTGCATGAGGGGCGGGAGAGAAAGGGATATATGGAAAGGTGGGACAAAAACAGGTGGTCAGCGGGACCAATTGGATTTCATGTCAATATTGATGTTTTGGAGCTGGGGATTAGGATGGGATTGTAGCTTAAATTAAAATGTCTCATTGATTCTATCGATGTTACCGACGTCAGAATAGCCGAGTGGACTAAGCGCGCAGTCTTAGCGCTGCCGCTTCGGGACCTGGTTCAAATCCCCCATATAGGGCGAGAATTTTTTTCGGAATGTCTGATGACCGGGATGTTACTCATAGAGTAGCCGCCTGTACCGACACAGGTTTTCTGTGGTTTCCTGTATCTTATCATGCGAATGCGGTGCAGCGTATGGACCACACGCCCATATATCCATAAGGGATCGAAGGCGTTAAAGATATAAAAAAAAAAAAAATTCTATCGATGAATTCACCTATGGTTGCCATGCCGAGCGTTTCGTGTATCTCCACAATAGTGGTTCTTCTTTTAAAATTTCCTATTATTCGTAGGAATTTATTTTGAATCACTTGAAGATGATTCAAGTGGATTTTCGCTGCATTGTGCCAGGCGGGACAACCATAGGTGATTATAGGTCTGATCAATCCTTTGTACAAAGTGAGTTTTAGGGATTGGCTAATTTTCGCAGGAGATTTTAGCAGATTATATAATCTTACTAGAATAATTTTTGTTTTCAGCTTAACTTCATCTATGTGTTTTTTCCACAGGAGTTTGGAATCAATATGTAAACCTAAGTATTTAACAGAGTTTACAGGAGTGATTTTATCGCTACGAATAGTCAAGCTGTGAATGGCCTTGGAGCTAGTAAATAAGATTGCTTCTGTTTCGGCAGTATTTACTTGAATTTTCCATTTCATGAGCTCACTGATTGTAAGAGCAGCTGCGTTTTCGACTCTTCTAACAGCTTTATTTATCGATTTGCTGGTTGAGTACAGAGCGATGTCATCAGCATATCCAGCGATAGATACATTTCTAGGAATTCTGCTAAAAACAGAAGCAATGTACAGGTTAAATAGTACGGGGGATAGGATAGACCCTTGTGGGCCCCCTGCGACTATTTCAATTTTATATCGAATATCTCTCGAATATATCTATTTGAAAGATATGATAGTAAAATTTTACATAAATACTTAGGTAAATTTAAGCTGTCGAGTTTATAAATAAGGTCTGTGGGCCAAACAGAATCAAAGGCCTTCTCGCTGTCCAGGAGAAGAAGAACGGTATCTTCTTTCCGATCTTTCGCGGATTTTATGTCGTTTGTAATTCTGACCAGCTGGTGGCAGGTCGAGTGTTCTGAGCGGAATCCAAATTGTTTTTCAGGCATTAGTTGTAACTCTTCTATAGGTTTTTTGAAACGAGCTAAAATTATTCGCTCAAAAAATTTGGCCAATACTGGCAAAAGGCTAATCGGCCTGTAGCTCACCGGATACGAGGCGGGCTTGCCAGGCTTGAGAATCGGTATGACCACCGCTCCTTTCCAGAGTTCCGGGAAATATTGTTTCAGGACGAATGCATTATATATCTTTGTTAGTAGGCTTATTGCTTTGATCGGGAGGTTTTTTTAGTGCTATGTTGGGAATGTTATCCACACCCGGGGCTGATTTGTTTTTTAGTGTTTTGATGGAGGAACTGATTTCACGGGGTTTGTGAGGAATTTAATGGGAGTTTCGATAGGGGCTTTGAGGATAGTTTTTCTCACATGACCTGTGGCTTGTTGTTCAAAAGATTTGTATCCTCGGGAGGCCGATAGTTCGTGGATATTTGCGTAGTTTTTGCAAAGTGTATTAGCCTTATCACGGTCTTCTGTGTGCAGTGTGTTGTTTTACTTTAGTGTGGGGATTTCACTTTTACCGGTGTTATTAAAATATTTTGGAAAAAAATTTCTTTTTCTTTTATTTGCCAAGGGGCAAAACAGGGGTGGCATCATAGATAAGGGTTGTGAATTTTTCTAAATATAGGACATGGGACAGATAACCATAGAAAATAGCTCATTCAAAGATGGGGACGTTTTTGGGACTTGGAAAAAAATTGAATTTTTTTTTTCGTGAAAACTAATTTTTTTCAATTTGCCAAGGGGCAAAAAATAAGGGTGCCATCATAGATAAGGGTTGTAAATTTTTATAAGAATAGGAAAGGGGGTAAATGACTATTGAAAATAGCTCATTCAAAGATGGAGACCTTTTTTGGGACTTGGAAAAAAAAAATTGATTTTTTTTTCGTGAAAGTTTTAATTTATTTAATTTGTCAAGGGGCAAAAAATAGGGGTGCCATCATAGATAAGGGTTGTAAATTTTTCTAAAAATAGGGGAGGGAGTAGATAACTAGTGGAAATAGCCCATTCAAAGATGGGGACCTTTTTTGGAACTTGGAAAAAAAAATTGAGTTTTTTTTCGTGAAAATTAATTTTTTCAATTTGCCAAGGGGCAATAAATAGGGGTACCATCATAGATAAGGGTTGTATTAAAACTTTCATGGAAATCACGAAAAAATCAATTTTTTTTTCTAAGTCCCAAAAAAGGTGCCCATCTTTGAATGGGCTATTTTCAATAGTTATCTACCCCCTCCCCTATTTTTAGAAAAAATTACAACCCTTATATATATTGAACCGATTTTGTTGTTTTTTTTTCAAAATGTGTGTCTTAACGAGATCTATGATATAGTTGAACAACATTGAGTCTTTTGGTTTGGGTAATATGAGATATTCCTATTTTTCAATTTTTGACTTTGGTTGTACTTTTTGTGTTTATTCGCACTCTAGAGTTCGCAAAAATTGAGAGAAACACTTGGAATTCGAAACAGAGGTTCCTTTTGTTATGGCGAAGAACCGTATTCAATGGCGCATCATTAATTTTCTAGATTTCAATTTTTTCATATTTACGGTTCTTTTATTACTTTATTCTCGATAACTATTCATCCCATTTTATTTCCAAAATATGAGCCTTAATGAGATCTATGAACTGGTTGAACAACATTTAGTCAATTACTTTGGGTAATATGAGATATTCCTGTTTGTGTTTCCGCTCGTCTGGAAAAAGGTCTTTCAGTACTGGAACATTTTGATTTTGTGTGCAATCGGACCATTGGGAAGCTTACCACCAATGAAATTGGGGGAAGTAAACAAAAACGGTGACATATTTGACACAGTCGAATGGGGGGCCCGAGGACCGCCGGCTTGTTTCTGCACGTTGGCAATTTGAAAAAATTAAAATTTTGACAAAAGAAAATTCAATTTTTTGTTTCAAGTCCCAAAAAAGGTCCCCATCTTTGAATGGGCTATTTTCAATAGTTATTGACCCCCTTCCCTATTTTTAGAAAAAATTACAACCCTTATCCATGATGGCACCCCTATTTTTTGCCCCTTGGCAAATTAAAAAAAATTAAAATTTTCTGGAAATGAATCTGAAGTCCTAAAAAAGGCCGCGATCTTGGATTAATTTATTTTTAATAATCATTTATTCCTTTTTCTACTCTCAGGAAAATTTACAACCCTCCCCTTGCATGGCAACCCCATTTTTTACCCCTATTCAAATTTAAGAAATTGAAAATTCCCGGAAATTAATAAAATTTTATCTTTTCAAAGTTTAGATAAAGGTCCCCCGTCTTGAAAGGACCTCTTTCACCTAAGGATATGGGCCCTATCTAATTTAAAAATAAATTGAGAATTTTTGAGAAAAATTGAAAATTTCAGGGGCGTATCACCCGCGGGGCCCCTGCGTCTGCCAGCTCCGTCTGCTAGCTTCATCGTCATGGGCTGAGCTCGTTTTTGTTGAGTTTCCATGTATTTTTGGCGCATGGAACACTATAGCTGGCTGTGTGAAGAAGTCCGCAGTATACACACTTCAGGGTTTTGGAAGTGCAGGCTTTTACGTCATGGTTTGACGCACACTTGACGCATCTCAGGTTCAGGTTGCAATGTTGGCTTGCATGGCCAAATCTCTGGCACCTGAAGCATTGGGTAGGTTGCTGGGATTTAACGTATTTTTCTACCTTATATGTATGGTAGACAATCGTTTTGATTTCAGCGGAGCTGCTCAAGGTTGTTTCCGGGCCAACCGTGATAGCGAAGATCGGTAGTGGCCTGTTTTCTTTGGTGTCACCGTCTTTGTTTACTTTCACGAACGGGCGAACGGAAAGTACGTAGATGCCGTGTTTTGATAACTCGGCTTGAATTTCGTCTTGTGAAAAACTGCTTGGAAGCCCTTTAAGAATATATTTTTCGGTCGCTCACTTTTAAGACCGACAGTGAAAAAATTGATGTTTTGCCTCTTCAGGATACTTGCGATTTTGTTGTAGTCCTCGAGCGTTCGTAGATGGACGATCGTGGTACTTCCATTAAATTTCATCTTGAAATTTTTATCTGCGGCGTTGCTTTGCAGAAAATTGATTAATTTTTTAGTCTCCAGTTTTTCATTCTCGATGATTAATGGAGGGACAGAAGTTTGTTTTGGAGTCTCTTGAGGTCCATCAGAAGTGTCGGAAGGTTTGGCGAGGCGAGCGGGAACTGAACTCGCACTAGATGAGGCTGAAGCTAGCCGCCAGCCGCCGAGCCGTCATGACAAATTTTTTGATCCGGACGCTACGGCGTGGCGGCTGTGTATATTGCGATCCCTGCATTCAAAAAAACGTTAAAAAAATACTCCGAGCTCGCGAGATCCAAATTTTTTTGTAGAAAATAGTTTGGGGGGTGTTCTGCATATTCTGTGAAAAAACCACATCGGTTCAAAATTTTCACGGGGGTGCGGGGAGGGTTCAAAGGGGAAAAATCGGATTCGCTATTTAAAAAATCAATAAATTTTTTTTTTTTAAATACTCCTATGTCGCGAGATGCCAAATTTTTTGCAAGAAATAGTTTAGGGGGGTGTTCAACATATTCTGTAAAAAAACCACATCGGTTCAAAATTTCCACGGGGGTGCGGGGAGGGTCCAAAGGGGAAAAATCGGATTCGCTATTTAAAAAATCAATAAAAAAAATTGAAAAAAATATTCTGAAGTGGCGAGATGCTAATTTCCTTACATGAAATAGTCTGGGGGGTGTTCTACATATTCTGTATAAAAAGCAAATCGTTTCAAAATTTCCACGGGGGTGCAAGGAGGGTTAGAAGAGGAAAAATCGGATTCGCTATTAAAAAAATCAGTTTAAAAATATTAAAAAAAAATACTCTGAATAGGCGAGATGCGATTTTTTTTCCACGAAATAGTTAGGGGGGGTATTCTACATATTCTGTGAAAAAACCAAACCGTTTCAAAATTTTCACGGCGGTGCGGGGAGGGTTCAAAGGGAAAAAATCGGATTCGCTATTTAAAAAATCAATGAAAAAATTCGAAAAAAATACTCCGAAGTGGCGAGATGCTAATTTTCTTGCACGAAATAGTTTGGGGGCGTGTTCTACATATTCTGTAAAAGAAACAAATCGTTTCAAAATTTTCACGGGGGTGTAGGGAGGGTTAAAATGGGGAAAAGCCGATGCTCTATTAAAAAAATTGATTAAAATTTTTTTTTAAAATACTCCGATGTTGCGAGATGCTAATTTTGTTGCACGAAATAGTTTGGAGAGGTGTTGGATATATTCTGTAAAAAAACGAAACTGATTCAAAATTTCCACGGGGATGCAGGGAGGGTTAAAAGGCGAAAACCCTGACATTCTATCTAAAAAATAAATTCAAAATAAAAAAAAAAAATACTCCGAAGTACTATTTTTGTTGGAATTTGCATTCTTGACAATAAAAGTGTTTTGATTTCATCTTGTAAATCCAGTCAGTCATTATTACTTTTCCGAATGAAAAAATTGTTATTCATCATATATCGGTAGGTACCTATCAAAACCACGTAACTGCCAAAAAAAATATTTTTTTTTTCGTGAATAATATCAATTTGAACATTATGCACACGTTGTTGCAAATACGTCTTTTTGTTTTTTTCGGTAGTTACGCGTGTATGACATATAGCTAACGATATATAAAGATGTTTTTATGTGACACTTTGTTTCCGATCTTCAACGATTTTTCTTTAATTTTCCCTCATAAAACCTCTCCAAGAAAATCTAGATTAAATTTTTCTCCTAGAAAACTTCTCCCTAGAATCTGTAGGAAAAATGTTAGGCGGTCCTATTTTTTTACAGAATATGTTGATCCCCCCCCCCAAACTATTTCGTGCAAAAAAATTGACATCTCGCCTCTTCAGAGTATTTTTTTAAATATTTTTTTCCTGATTTTTTTAATAGCGAATCCGATTTTTCCCCTTCTCACCCTCCTTGCACCCCAGTGGAAATTTTGAAACGATTTGGTTTTTTTACAGAATATGTTGAACACCCCCCTAAACTATTTCCTGCAAAAAACTTGTCATCTCGCGACATCGGAGTATTTTTTTAAAAAATTTTTATTGATTTTTTAAATACCGAATCCGATTTTTCCCCTTTGAACGCTCCGCGCACCTCCGTAGAAATTTTGAAACGATTTGGTTTTTTTACAGAATATGTTGAACACCCGCCTAAACTATTTCGTGCAAAAAACTTGGCATCACGGGACATCGGAGTATTTTTAAAGAAATTTTTTATTGATTTTTTAAATAGCGAATCCGATTTTTCCCCTTTGAACCCTCCCCGTACCCCCGTGGAAATTTTGAAACGATTTGGTTTTTTTACAGAATATGTTGAACACCCCCTAAACTATTTCGTGCAAAAAACTTGGCATCTCGCGACATCGGAGTATTTTTTAAAAAATTTTTTCCTGATTTTTTAAATAGCGAATCCGATTTTTCCCCTTTGAACCCTCCCCGCACCCCCGTGGAAATTTTGAAACGATTTGGTTTTTTTACAGAATATGTTGAACACCCCCCTAAACTATTTCGTGCAAAAAATTTGGCATCTCGCGACATCGGAGTATTTAAAAAAAATTTTTTTATTGAGTTTTTTAAATAGCGAATCCGATTTTTCCCCTTTGAACCCTCCCCCGCACCCCCGTGAAAATTTTGAACCGATGTGGTTTTTTCACAGAATATGCAGAACACCCCCCCAAACTATTTTCTACAAAAAAATTTGGATCTCGCGAGCTCGGGGTATTTTTTAAACATTTTTTTGAATACAGTATGGGATTGCAATATACACGGCCGCCACGCCGTACCGTCCGGATCAAAAACTTTGTCATGGCGGCTCGGCGGCTAGCTTCAGCCTCATCGCACTAGTCGAAGGGTTCGTAACTGCTTTTTTCGTTTTTTTTTTTGGGTCTTCCATCGGAGGACTCATTTTGGCTTTCCTTTTTGGAACCAAGGGAATTTTGAGGTTTTTTAGATTTGACACTTTTGTGCCAAAACTTTTACTCGATTTAGAATTTCACTGTACTATAAGCGCTGTACGTTAGAAATTTATATTTCGCAGAGAGCGGTAGACATGCGTCCGCACCACACCGACTCAAAACAAATACTGCTGTCCATACGACCGGCTCTTACGACTTCTGTGTAGCCGTCCGGCTGTTCTTTGACACAGAAGAAAAAAAAATATTGTCCGACAACACACAGTCGAGTAGTGAAAATGCACCTTTTAATAATTAATTAACAATTAATTTTTCAATGTTTTTAAAATTTTCTTTCGACTTCTGTGTAGCCGTCCGGCTGTTCTTTAACATAAAAGAAAAAAAAATATTGTCCGACAGCACACAGTCGGGTAGTGAAATCGCACCTTTAATTAATTGATTAACAATTAATTTTTCAATGTTTTTAAAATTTCCTTTCGACTTCTGTGTAGCCGTCCGGCTGTTCTTTAACATAAAAGAAAAAAAAATATTGTCCGACAGCACACAGTCGAGTAGTGAAAATGCACCTTTTAATAATTTATTAACAATTAACTTTTCAATGTTTTTCAAATTTTCTTTCGACTTCTGTGTAGCCGCCCGGCTGTTCTTCAACATTTAAGAAAAAAAAATTGTCCGACAGCACACAGTCGAGTAGTGAAAATGCACCTTTTAATAATTAATTAACAATTAATTTTTCAATGTTTTTAACTTCCCGATTTTTCGGGAAGTTATTGTATTGCCCCCGAAATTGAAATTTTTGTTCCCGCCTAGGAAATGGTGGTTTAAGTATACCAAAATGATCCCCAACAAATTCTGAGACGATGTGTGTGTGTGTGTGTGTGTCTGTTTGTCCGTATGTGTACAAATTTTGATCCTGGATTTCTCACGAACGAATATCACGATGAAAGTTATTAAGGTCACAATCGAAGTGTTTCTATGTAACTTAGAGGTGATTAGATTTTGGGTGAAATTGGTGCAGTATATATATTGTTATTAACAATTTCAATTGTTAATAATGTTCTATTGCATAAACTATTAGAGTTAGCGTAAAATTTATATGAGAAAAGTTGTTCCCCTTGTAAAAATACGTATTTTATGTGGAATGACTTTTTTCGACAATTTGCATAATTAAGGAAGTATGCCCGTCTCACCAATTATGTCTGTAATGACTGAACGAACGAACACAGCGCTGTCATGACAGTCCCAATCGATGCGTTTCCGTGGAAAACCGAGCGGATTACACTTTGGATGGGATTCATGCAGTATATGCAATGTTATTAACAATTTTAATTATTTATAATGTTCTATTGCATAAACTATCAAAGTTAGCCCTGAGTTCATTCATTCACTCATTACATACATAATTCTGGAGACGGTCATACATCCTTAATTATGCAAAATATTGACAAAAGTCATCCTACATAAAATATGTATTTTTATATGGGGAACAACTTTTCTACTATAAATTTTACGCTATCTCTAATAGTTTATGCAATAGAACATTATGAACAATTGAAATTGTTTATAACAATATAAGTACTACACCAATTTCACCCAAAATCTAATCCCCTCTAAGTTACATGAAAATGCTTAGATTCCAATACTGACGGTCTCGATAGCTTCATTCGTTCGTGAGAAACCTAGGATCAAAATTTCGGAAACACACAAACACACACCATCGATTCAAAACTTGCTGGGCATCAGTTTGGTATACTTAAAACCCCAGTCACCGGATGAAAGGAAAAATATCGATTTCGGGGTCATTACAATAACTTCCCGAAGATCGGGAAGGTAAAAATGCACATTTGATGTTGTATGACTTTTTTTGCCAAAACCCATAGTTAATTGTTATTAACAACTTGAATGCTTTATGTCGCTCTATCACCACAATAATTAGAGATACGAAATGAGGTGTTGAGTGAAAGTTGTTCCACATGTGAAAGTACACATTTGATTTTTTGTGACTTTTTATGCTGACACTCATAGTTTTTCACAAATTGACTTGTTAATCTAACTATATCGCAAAAAAGGATAGATTTTTTAAAAATCCCTTTATATTTTAAGAATTATAAAATTTCACATTTCGTATTTTTTAAACGTAAGTTTAAAACGTTTACAATTTGAGAGAGAACCTAAAATTTTGTATATAACATATACGGGGGAACTATCAGGGAGTTATTGGTTCGATCCGTAGAGGGTCAAACCCAAATCTCGTTTATTTTTTGTACAGTAGAGCTCCCTTTATTTTCCGAGCTCGGGGGGTGACCTTGAAGCAATTTCGTGGAGAAAAAAAATTAAGGAAGCCCCCCCACTCTGCCCACTGGTTGGTTGGCGTGGTGGGCGTTGTCGGAAGCGGAAGGGGAGATAAGAGCAGAAGTAAACGGACTATGTATCAAAAGTAAATAGGTTATGTTTCATGAATGCTCGGTCCCACTATTGAGACTCTGCGCAGTCTGGAGCGCATGACGACGTATGCAAAGCTAGCAGTAAAAATGAGCAGAATCAATTTTTTTTTGTTGCATCATTTAGAGCTCATTTAGAGCTAATTTTGAGTGGAAGAAAAAAAATTTGAATTAACTTTTAACATATAAAAAATTGAGTTGCTGCTAGCTTTTTTGACACTTAGCAGTAACTTTTCTAAAAAACAAAAAACAGATTATATTTTTTTATCGCATCATTTAGAGCTTATTGAGAGCTAATTTTTAGTGGCAAAAAAAAAATTGGAGTTGACTTTTAACAATTAAAAAATTGAGTTACTGCTAGCTTTTTTGGAAAGTAGTAGTAATATTTCGAAAAATGAACTGAATAAATTTTTTTTAATTGCATCATTTCGAGGCCATTTAGAGTTAATTTTGAGTGCCAAAAAAAAAATTTGAATTAACTTCTAATAATTAAAAAATTGAGTTGCTGCTAACTTTCTTGAAACTTAGCAGTAACATTTCTAAAAAAAATAGACAGAATATATTTTTTTGTCGCATCTTTTAGAGCTCATTTAGAGCTAATTTTTAGTGGAAAAAAAAATTTGAGTTAATTTTTAATAATTAAAAAATTGGGTCCCTGCTAGCTTTTTTTGAAAGTTAGCAGTAACATCCAAAAAATGAGCAGAATTGATGTTCCTATTCTCGTATCTTTTAGAGCTTATTTCGAAATACTTTTGTTCAACAATAAAAAATTGAATTACTGCATGTTATTTTGGCAAGTCAGCAGTAAGTATCATGAAAAGGAGCTGAATAATTATTTTTCATCTTTTACAGCTAATTGAAAGTTAATTTTGAGTGATGAAGAAATATTTTTATTCTATAAGGTAAAATTTGACATTTCACTACATGGGAATCCATATAGAGAATTACAATTCCTTAATGTGAGGGTATACCGAATTTTTCTCTACGCAAATTTTTGCCGTGGATACGTCTATATTTTCTATCCTCGGGTGATGTACACGGAAAAAAAAATTCCCGAATCGGGAATGGGGAATAAATTTTTTTAAAAAATTATCGAAAACTGTTAAAAAAATGTCAAAACAAATTGCAAAAAATTGAGAAAAATTGAAAAACGTTCAAAAAAATTTCAAAAGAATTATAAAAATTTTCAAAAAAAATTCAAAAATTTTCAAAAAAGTTTCAAAAATTTTCACAAAAATTTCAAAAAGTTTTTAAAAAATTTGAAAAATTTGCAAAAAAATTCAAAAATTTCCAAAATTTAAAAAAAAAATCAAAAATTTCAGAAATTTAACAAAAAAATCCGAAAATTTTCAAAAAAGTTTCAAAAATTTTCAAAAAAAGTTCAAAAATTTTCAAAAAAATTTCAAAAATTTTCAAAAATTCAAAAATTTTCAAAAAATTTGCAAAAAAAAATGAAAAAAATTCAGAAATTTAAAAAAAAATTCTGAAAATTTTCAAAAAAATTTCAAAAATTTTCAAAAAAAGTTCAAAAATTTTCAGTAAATTCCTCTATAAAATTTCATAAAAAGTCCCTCCATAAAATTTCATAACATTCCCAATATTTTTTTTACGTCATTTTTACCGACTATGATGTTGGTCTCTATTCAAACTTGGCGCGTCAACTCGTAAGCCCTGATGATAACTTGAGGCCGCAAAAACCCCACTCAAGATCCTGTTTTATCATACGAGCTAAGTGGGCCTCACTATTTGCGCGGTAAAACTTGGGGGATTTTTCTAAAAGTGGCAGCATTGCTGAATATATCTACGTCATGTGATTGTGCTTTCCCGCCTCGAGAACATTCCATGGCAACAATCAACGGGTTTATATGTTTTTTGTTAGTGGGAATTGCATTAATTATGTCACCGACTCGCGGTCGCCCGCGATTGTTGAATTATTCAGTGATAAGTGAAGAAATCCTAAGAAAAAGTGAATATGTTATGACCAAAGAGGGCAAAATTACCTCAGAAAAAGATGAAATTTGGATGTCGATTGTCGGTGTTTTGGCCCGGAGAGGAATTGAAATAAAAGTGGGGAATTTATATACATTTGTTTGTGACAATCGAGGAGACGTTAGAGATCAGTTGCAAGCGGCGTTAGGGATCAAAGCGGAGAAGAAAAGAGTCAACGTTGAAGACGTTAAAGGGAATTCGCAGTCAGATAGTACATGGGTCGATCCAGATGCTAGTGACGATGTAACAACATTTTCGTATTCTATGGAAAAAGAATTTCTTGACCTCATCGAAAAAACGAAGGTTACCCGAAACATCAAAGGAGTGCAAATATTGGTCAATAAATATAAATTTAAAGGCTTCGAGTGGCATCGACCCATGAACGAAAAATTTGGCTTGCCTCTAAAAGGAAATGTGGTTATAATAACGTTAATCATTACATCGCTATTACTACTACGAGTGGGAACTTTACTAGTAAGTAAATCACATTACTCAATTTAATTGTACTAGTTAATAGAGTATTCAAGAAGATTCCGAAACTTTATGTGAAATTTTAGTATCTCTCAGAAGGTTTTGGAACATCGTAGGAATTTTCAAAAAGTCCCAGAACTTTCTAGAATATTCTAAGCATTTCTAGAGTTCTAGAACGTTCTGCGATATTCAGAAATCTTTATAGGATTCGAGTATGTAAAGAACTTTTTAGAGAATTTCCGAACGATCGATTAACGTAGCATGGAAAAAAATTATAAAAAATTAACAAATGGATAAAATCATGGTGACGGTATTGAAAGTGTTCTTTGACAAAAAATGCGGTTTCTAACCAGAAAAACTCGAAATCATTTTTTTTTCAGATTTTTTGAATATTGAATATTTGAATATTTTTTGAATATTTGAAAACCAGTGGGATATAATTTATGCTCGAGACTAATTTTACCCTAGGATTTGAAAGCTTCAAAGCTTGGTGCAACCGGGCCCCTGTATAATATATGGGTCATTTCACCAAATATCGACAGCCCGCAGGGCCTATAGTTGTCCGATCTGATTGATTTTTGGTACATGTTTTTGTTACCACAAGAGACGATTACATCTCAATTTTTAGCTCTCTAACTTTATTATTAACAAATATATAGGTTTTTGCCTAAATCACTTACAAATTAATTTTTGATGGGAAAGGATGCATCTTTCGAAAAAATTGAAAGATACTTTTTTTGTTGCAAATTGTCCCATTTTACAAACAAAAAAAATAATTTTTGTATTATTAACATTTTGCCATTCTCAACCTCCATTTGTTTATAAACAAATGATGATTGTTTATCGTTCCCCAAAGTGGAAATTTTTATTTTTATTTTCATGGGAAAGCTCATGTTTTTTTACTAAAGAAATGATGAAGAAATTTACACCGACGAAATATTTGCTAACGTAGTTCCAAGTTTTTCTAGAAAAAAAAACTAGTTTTCTCAGTTGAAAAATTTGAAATTTGTTTTGGATGACGAAGTAACCATTTCTCAAAAACAATGAAAGAACCATTTTTTGTCTGAAATTTTTTCACATTTTTAGAAAAAAAAAATAATTTTTGAGTTACCAATATTTTTCACCTATATATTGTATTTGTTTATTTGCAAAAATGTTGTTTTCCATCGTCCCCTCGAGTAATTTTTTTTTTCGTCATTTTCATTAGAAAGCACTCTTTTTTTTCGTAAAGGAACGATAAAGACTTTTATGCATGCGAAATATTTGCAGACGTTATTTAAGTAAATGAGAATATTGAATATCAAATTTATCTTCTTTTTCCTATCTCATGTTCTAATTAATTTAAATTACGTCTCCAAAAATTTTGGAGGCATGAAAGTTTTTATCGTTCCTTTAGTAGAAAAAAGAATGCTTTCCAATGAAAATGAAAAAAAAAATTAATTGAGGGAAACGATGGAAAACACCATTTTTGTAGGTAAACAAATACAATGTACGAGCAAAAAATATTGGTAAATAAAAAAAAAAAATTCTGAAAATTTGAACAATTTTAGACAAAAAATGGCTCTTTAATTTTTTTCGAGGCATAGTTCGTTCCTCATCCAAAATGGATTGCACATTTTTCAACCGAGAAAAGCATTTTTTTGTTCTATGAAAACTTGCAACTACGTGTGCAAATATTTCGTCGGCACGAATTTCTTTATCATTTCTTCGGTAAAAAAAGATGAGATTTTCAATAAAAATGGAAAAAAAAATTTCAACTTTGGGGAACGATGAACAATAGCCATTTGTTTATAAACAAATGGATTTTGAGTATAACAAAATGTTGATCAGGCAAAAATCAATTTTTTTTTTTTGAAAAGTTGTGCAATTTCCAACAAAAAAAGTATCTTTTAATTTTTTCGAAAAATGGATCCTTCCCCATCAAAAATTAATTTGAAAGTGATTTATGCAAAAACCTATTTATTTGTTTATATTTGTTAATAATAAAGTTAGAGAGCTAAAAATTGAAATGTAGTCGTCTCTTGTGGTAACAAAAACATGTACCGAAAATCAAGCAGAACGGACAACTATACTAAATGACCCATATACTAAAATGAAGTCAAATTGTTCCTATATATTCGCTATTTTATTGGATCTTCTACAGTTATAGAGTAATCGTTCCTTTTTGTTTCCTTTCTACAGGTAAATGCAGATGCGGCAGCCACCTGAAATGTAATTTCAAACAAGTCGACGATGAAATTATATTTTCCTGTTCTGTCACGCCCGGTGATGGGCAATGTCGCAAACTCTTCTTGAGAGACACGCACCGTCTGAAGATGGGGGAGCGAGTTGCTCCAGAAAATGTGGCGATGGTTCGAGCGAAGTTGGCAGATAAATATCTCCAGGAAAATGATCCAGCTTGTTCTTTGATCCCTAGATCAACTACTTTGCGAGGCACCAAAGCTACATATCTTCAGTCACAATATTGGGATCAAGACCCCATTATTGCACTGTCGCTTATGCAAGCAAATGTGTATAAAGAAGATATACATTTCCTCTCAGTGATACCATTCACAGTTCATTATTGGACTAATCTTCAACGTCAAGCATATAATACATATGCTTCGAAGGGTCATCCTTGTGCTTTTATTGATGCTACTGGGGGCATTTATCCAAAATTTACGAAATTCAACGAGGTGAAGACAGCTAGCTCATTTTTGTATGTCATCGTCGTCAATTTCAGTGGGGAGCAGTTTTGTGTAGGTCAAATGATCTCTGAAGCTCACGATACCATTACGATAACGAATTTTTGGAATAAATGGCTGCAGTATGGGTTCATTAAACCTCACGAAATTGTAATGGACTCCGGTAGAGCTCTCTTAAATGGCACAATAATTGCACTAACTGGCTACCCAACGGTTGAGGCTTATGCGGATGCCTTGAAAACGCCGGCTGTGGTTGATTGCTTCATTCGTTTGGACATTGCCCATTTCATGGCCATGTATGCCAGAGCGTTGAAGCCGTTGCCTGTTTTGATTAAAAGGTTCTATCTGGGATGTGTTGGGGGAATGGTCTTCATTGAGGATATCGACGAAATGAGAGAGTACATAAAAAAAGTGATGATTGTTGCACTTTCCCCTACTGCCGGTGTCATTCCAGGAACCACTGAGCCTTGTTTGGTGCAGAAACACATAAATTTTCTACGGGACGCTATCACAGGTATATAAAATGAGATAGATAGTTTTGATTGCAATTTGAGCATACAATTAACGTCTGTAGTCATAGAATTTTTCTCAATCCTTCTTCCTTCTAAGAAGGATATTCTTTTGGAATGTTCAATGTCCTTTCAACCCTAGAGCTACCCTGGGCTTGGTATCAGGTTGCTATAATCGGCTTGCCATTAGCTGCCATGAGGTTGCTTTACGCTTACATATAGGATTTGGGGTTCCTATAAGATCTGGTGTTCCTTGAGGATTTTCAGAGTTCGTCGGATTGGATGTGTCCACAGGATTTGTAGTCTATAGATGTCGAAGTTTCTTACAAGATTCAAAGTGGCTATAGGGTACTGGGTCCTACAGGACATGGAGATTCTTATCGTTGTAATACCTCAGGAAAACCTCTTATAGGGAACCTCAATTGCTATAACCCCACGGATTTTTATAGACACCACAAATCTGTAAACCCCCGAAATCGAATAGGAAATCCAATCCTATGAACCTGCGAAATTTATAGAAATGCCCTATGAAAATGTTAAATCCTATCTACTCTGAAAATGCTATAGAAACTTCGAATCCTGTAGAATCCACAAATCCTATGAATGCCCGGAATATATCAGCTCCTGTCAACCCGATGATAGCTCTTACCAATTCAATGGCAATCTCATGGTAATCAGCCAAACAACCATGGCATTGGTAACTTGCTATGGATTTTTTCCAACTTGTTCCACTCGAAGTACCAATTCAGTCGCCAGAAGCTCTTTTCTGACCATTACGATATAAAATACTATAACCATATATTAAACGATGTATTCTTGGATTTTTCAACTATTGGATCATTTCGCAACAAACTTTTTTTTTTACTTGTAATCTTTCTGCTAAAAAAGTTATATCGGGTTCTAGATTCCTACTCTACCGGCTTATCGTGTGTTCCTAGCTTAACCGATAGATGGTGCCATTTTCGGAATTGTTTATGTTTACGTCATATTGTTTATGTCATTTGAAAGTATTCATTAATGAAAGTACGATTAACATCAGTTGTTTTCATTGGGACTGCACACTATCGAACTCTATCGTTTTGTATTTATTATCTTTCCGCCATCATTGTAAATATTAGAAATTTTGCATTTTTCAAGTATCTTAATGATGTGTAATATTGATTAATTTGATTCTGTAGATCCTGGCTTCGTGTTGTTGGATCTCGAATAAACGAATGAAAATTAAAAAAAAATTAATTGAAAAATTCTTCTTCAGTGTCAGGTTTAGATGCCTCGTTTGGAAATTTTTTGAAATTTTTAGAATTTTACGAATTTTGAAAAGTTCCAAATTTTTTGAGACTGAAATTTTTAGAAATATCTAAAAATCATTATTGTCGTCACAAGACCGTGTAACGAACGGAGTTATCCTTCAGGACGTCCATAATAGTATCTTACGATATAAGTGAAAAAAAGTAGTTTCCGACTCGTGTGATTACAACCCTCGCCTTCGGCTCGGCCTGTAACCCTCACACGAGTCGGAAACTACTTTTTTTCACGTGTATCGTACAATATTTTATGATACAGGTGAGAAAAAGGCGTCTTTTTTGCGCGCGAGACGTATCATAAAAGATAATTTTACGCTTTGCGTCCGTACAACGGCATTTCTCAGACGGTATAACGAAAAGTCGTTTTTGACTGGTGAGAGGTTTGTTCTACAATTTCACCAGTTCATAACAATATGTGAGAAAATGATTTTTCGGCCAAACGTGATAAAATAGATATTTTATCATTAAAAGTTATCTCCAACTAAGCTTTAGCAGATATTATGAAAATGTTGCTCATTTGCGTAGAGCAAAACTCGGTATACCCTCACATTAAGGAATTGTGATTCCCTATATGGATGTAGTGAAATTTCAAATTTTACCTTATAGAAAAAAATATTTCTTCATCACTCAAAATTCAATTTTTTATTGTTGAACAAAAGTATTTCTAAATAAGCTCTAAAAGATACGAGAATAGGAACATCAATTCTGCTCATTTTTTAGATGGTACTGCTAACTTTCAAAAAAAGCTAGCAGTAATTCAATTTTTTAATTGTTAAGAGTTAACGCCAATTTTTTTTCGGCACTCAAAATGAGCTCTAAAAGATACGATAAAGAAATATATTCTGTTTTTTTAGAAACTAGAGCATCAGGCGCGCTACGCGCGCCTCAGCCTCATTTCTGCGTATGGGACGTATGCATTCGATTGACAATCGAATAGTTGACAATCGAACAATTGACAATCAAACAATCGACAATCGGATAATTGACAATAGAATAGTTGACAATCGAACAATTGACAATCAAACAATCGACAATCGAATAATTGACAATGGAACAATTGACAATCGAACAATTAACAATCGAACAATTAACAATCAAACAATTGGCAGTCGAACAATTGACAATCGAGCAATTGGCCGTCAAACAATTAACAATCGAACAATTGACAATCGAACAATTGGCAATCGAACAATTGACAATCGAGCAATTGACAATCGAACAATTGACAGTCGAACAATTGACAATCGAACAATTGACAGTCGAGCAATTGACAATCAAACAATTGACAATCGAACAATTGACCGCCGAACAATTGCCGAGCGCGCTACAGCGGGAAGTCCGGGGTGCCGCTTTACGCATACACATAGGGGCCCCCTTATTAAATTGTATCCCAAAAAATATTTTTTTGTTTTCACTTAAAGGGAAACTGGGCGGGCCATCCAGAACTTCAAAGAAAAATTAAAACAAAATAATAAATTGATTTTTAATTAATTATTTAGAGTTAAACTGCGAGTACGCCTCTGTGGACTGTCGATTTTTTTTTCACTTAAACAGAAACTGGGAGGGCTATCCAGAACTCCAAACAAAATTTTTTTAAAAATAAAAATTGATTTTTAATTGATTAATTAGAGTTAGAATCTGACGACCCCTCTATGTACTGTGGAAAGAAATATATTTGTTTTCACTTAAAAGGAAACGTGGAGAGCTATCGAGAACTCCAAAAAAAATGTTTAAAAATAATAAATTGATTTTTAATTAATTAATTAGAGTTAAAATCTGAGTAGCTCTCTGTGTACTGTCGGAAAACAATTTTTTTTTTCTTTCTAAGTGAAAAAAAATAATTTTTTTCTACAGTACACAGAGGGGTACTCAGATTTTAACTTTAATTGATGAATAAAAAAACGATCTATTTTTTTTTTTAATGTTTCTTTGGAGTTCTGGATAGCCCCCCAGTTTCTCTTTAAGCGAAAACAAAATATTTTCTTTGACAGTACACAGAGGGGTACTCAATACCCCTCTATTAGATTTGAACTCTAATTAATTAAAAATTAATTACTCAATTTTTTATTTTTTAATATTTTTTGTTTGGAGTTCTGGATAGCCCTCTCAGTTTCCTTTTGAGTGAAAAAAAAATTATTTTTTTCCACACGCCATAGAGGGGTAGTCAGATTTTAACTTCAATTAATTAATTAAAAATCAATTTATTGTTTTCTTCAATCTTTTCTTTAGAGTTCTGGATAGCCCCCCAGTTTCCCTTTAAATGAAAATAAAAAATATATTTTTTTCGACAGTACACAGAGGGGTACTCAGATTTTAACTCTAATTAATTAATGAAAAATCAATTTATTATATTTTTTTAATTTTTCTTTGGAGTTCTGGATAGCCCCTTTGAATGAAAAAACAATTATTTTTCTTTTCGAAAGTACACAGAGGGGTACTCAGATTTTAACTCTAATTAATTAATTAAAAGTCAATTTATTATTAATTTTTTTTTTTTGGAATTCTGGATAGCCCTCCCCGTTTCCCTTTAAGCGAAAACAAAAAATTATTTTTTGGGATACAATTTAATAAGGGGGCCCCTATGTGTATGCGTCAAGCGGCGCCCCTGACTTCCCGCTGTATCGCTCTCGGGATTGGCCCACTTCAAGCCTCATTATCTCCGTAATTATTGAGTTAATTAAAAAACGGTAAAGGACTTTTTATGCCTATTTCGATCCCTCACCTCCCCGCAAAAGGAACGCCCCCATTGCTGGAACACCCTGTATATATTTTTTTTTCTATATATTGAAAAAAAAATATTGAAATTTTTTTTTTAATAAAATATATAGTTTCTATTTCTACTCTTGTTTAGCCTATGCGGCCATAAACGGTGACAATCAACGTTACATGCTTTTTTTTTAAAGGCATGGTTCTGCTAAGTTTGAAAGAAGCTAGCAGTGACCCAATTTTTTAATTATTAAAAATTAACTCAATTTTTTTTTTCCACTAAAAATTAGCTCTAAATGAGCTCTAAAAGATGCGACAAAAAAATATATTCTGTGGATTTTTTTAAAGAAATGTTACTGCTAAGTTTCAAGAAAGCTAGCAGCAACTCAATTTTTTAATTGTTAGAAGTTAATTCAAAATTTTTTTTTGCCACTCAAAATTAACTCTAAATGGCCTCGAAATGATGCAATTAAAAAAAATTGATTCAGTTCATTTTTCGAAATATTACTGCTACTTTCCAAAAAAGCTAGCAGTAACTCAATTTTTTAATTGTTAAAAGTTAACTCCAATTTTTTTTTTGCTACTAAAAATTAGCTCTAAATGATGCGATAAAAAAATATAATCTGTTATTTGTTTTTTAGAAAAGTTACTGCTAAGTTTCAAAAAAGCTAGCAGCAACTCAATTTTTTATATGTTAAAAGTTAATTCAAAATTTTTTTGTGCCACTCAAAATTAGCTCTAAATGAGCTCTAAATGATGCAATTAAAAAAAATCGATTCTGTTCGTTTTTCGAAAAGTTACTGCTACCTTCCAAAAAAAAGCTAGCAGTAACTCAATTTGTATGTATATGTTTATTGTTCCCCTAAGGGTTACAATGACTTCCGCCCCCTCTTTCATCTTAACACATCAATCCTTAACATACGGAATTTTAGGGCTTCCGTCCCCTTTACAAAACTCTTACACATGGCAACCTTAACCTAGCCTTAACCTAACATTAACCTTCACTTTACCTTCTAATACATTCCTCTTACCCAACTAAATCAACCATATTCACGCCAGACCATTTGAGTGGGACTTCGGCTTCCGGTCTTGTCGGGGAAAGTTCTCAAAACTTTTTTTTTTTTTTTTTTTTTTCTTCTCCCGCCCTGCAAATCTCCCTCCCACTTACCCTCCATCCCATTCCTTTCTTTCCTCCACCTTTCTCCCCTGCTTCTCCCATTCCACCATCCATTTTTCCCCGGCACCATCCTCTCCGAGAATCTCACACACTCTCTCCCACACACTCCTGCAGCTATCCTCCCCCCCCAAACATTCCTCCATCACATGCCTCCATGTTTCCCGTCTATTTCCACACTTCCTGCATTTCGCCATTCTTTCCTCCGCCCAGCTTCTTTCCCCTCTCATCCCTTCTCTTCCCCCCATTCATTCTCCAAATACTTCGGTATCCTTTCTGACACTACCCCCTTATACCAAATGTTCTTTGCCTCCATTATCCTCTCCCATCTTTCTCCACTCTGCCTTTCCAATTCCATTTTTTTCCACTTCTTCAAACTTTTCTAGCTCTCTCTCCCCTCCCTCTCTTTCTTCACCCTTCCTCTCTAGACCCCTCTTCTCTCTGAACACCCTCCTCCCCTCTTCCCACCTCGACACCTCCTTTCTACCCTCCCGCCCTTCAATTTCTCTCAGGCACTCTCTTGCTATCTTACTCCCTTTTCCCCTTCTCAGTTTTACCTCAAACATCCACGCTCTTTTCACCGCTTTCAGCCATAATTTATTCCTTTTCAGCTCTTCTCTTATCATATACCCCGGTGTCCCCCTTCCTACTCCCAATACCCATTTCAAGTACCTTTCCTGTATCTTCTCTACTCTTTCCCACTCCTCCCACCCCCATATCTCTGCTCCATAGCTCATCACCGACCAAATCAGGGTGTCAAAGAGCCATACTCTCCTCTTCCAGTCCTTCCTGAATCTTCTTTTGCCGATACCCCACACCTGACCCATTACCCTTGCTGCCTTCCCTACACGTTCTCTTACTTGTCTTCCTTGACTTCCATTTTCCTGAAACCAGTACCCCAAGTAGCAAAATTCTTTGACTACCTCCACCGGTCTCCCTGCTATCTTCCATACTCTTTCCTTTTTCAATGCCCTCCCTCTATTTTTAAAAACCATCAACTTCGTCTTCTCTACATTTATACCCAGATCTTTTTCTGTTTTATATTCTCCCATCCCTTTTCATCCATCCATGTCTCCATTAATACCACGGCGTCCCATTTACCTATGGTTTCCCAAAAATTTTTATCCTTCTTTCTTACTCCCGCCACGTTCCAAAACACTAATTTTACTTCCTCCTGTTCTATTCCTCCTCTCTCTCTTTGTACTGCTTTCCTCTGCGTATCTGCTACTTCCTCTCCTTCTCCCACTTCATTTATACTTGATTCCCCGCTACCTCCTTCTCTATCTCTTCCCTCCTATATGCTCTGTTTCTCTCCTCCCTGCCTTCTCGCCTATCACCATTTTCCTCTTCCCACCTCACTCCTCCTCCGTCAACCAGGTTCCCTTTTTTCTCGTCCCATATCCACAGCTTCCTATCTATCCAAATCCTCCCTCTGCCCACTCTAGTTATCTTGTTCTTTTCCATTTCCATCTTTGCCACCCTTTCCAGCTCCCACTGTATTCTTCTTTCCCTCCACGTCAAATCATTGTCCAACCTTTCCCTCCTACCCTTCAATCTCCCTCTGTTCAACATCACCGTTGCCTTTTGTTCCTCATTTTCAAAGCCTATAACCACTGCCTCCCTCCCCTCCCTGTCTTTTCTACCAACTTTCCTCACCCACTTAACCTCTGCTTCCGTACCTATGTAATCCTTTATCCATCTTTGCACTTCCTCCTTCCCATCTCCCTCTCCTAGTTGGATTCTTCTTATCACCATATTTTTCCTCCTTCTCTGTCTCTCTTCTTTCCATTGCAACTCCCATATTCTCTGCTCCAGTCCACTCCCCCTCCCTTGTTCCAATGCCGTGAGTCTCCCCTCCACCTTATTTTTCTCCTCCTTTCTTTCTAACTCCGTCTTTTCTACTTCACTTTTCATCTCATTTACTGTTTCCAATATTTCCTTCTTTTCTTTCTCCCATTTCTCCCAAATTTCTCTTGTCCTTGCTATATCGCCCCTGGTGAACTCTCCCTCCTTCTTTACAACTCCAATTGTCTCTTCTAATGTTTTTTTCATGTCCCTTTGAAACTTTTCTATCATTAGTTCTACGCAACTCACTATCTTTTTACCCTCCTCACTCGATACATCCTCTTTCCTTTTCTTTATCTCCTCCTCGTCGCTCATCTCTTCATCCATTTCCCTCTTCCTCTTCTCCTCCTTTCTACTTTCTCCGTCTGTATTTTCCCCCCTCCCGCAATCTTTATTCCACAGGTCCTGTACTGTGTTACTTCTTTTTCCTTTTCTCTCTCTCTCCAATCTTTCTCTTATAAGCTTTTGCGGACCCGGCAACCTTCCTCTTTTCTTCCTTCCCAGCAAACTATTCACACTACCTCCACTCGTCCCTCCCGTTTCTCCTTCCGATACTCCCGTAGCTTCCGAAAATTCACCACCCGGCGACTCA
This sequence comes from Asobara japonica, assembly GCA_026005395.1. Lineage (NCBI taxonomy): Eukaryota > Metazoa > Arthropoda > Insecta > Hymenoptera > Braconidae > Asobara > Asobara japonica. The sequence goes on along the minus strand of BQMI01000320.1, from coordinate 1,345,285 downwards.
TACACAGTGTCCTTCTGCAGTCCCTCATCTGCCACCGTCCCCCTCTCCCTACTACCCTCCTCCTCATCCTCAGTGTTCCCCTGCCCTATTTTTGATACCGTACTCTGCCAATAATTCCCTTTACTCATCCTCTCTTCTTTACCAACCTCCCTCCTACCTTACCCACCTTCCCTTTCCTTTACCTCTCTTCCCTTCCCGCCCCCCTCACCGTTCCCCTCTTCGCCTGACTCACTGCTTTATCACTTACCGCAATAACCCTTCCTACACCTTCCTATCTACCTGCCTACCTGCAGTGTCTCCTTTTATTCTGTTCTCATGCACCCTATTAATTCCTTTCTCACTCTTAGTTTCTCCCCCATTCACACATCCCATCCACTCTAACCTCAAACTTTCCACGTGCACTCTCCTTACACTTCTCCTTCTCACCCTCACTCTTTTACCCTTTTCCTTGCCCACCCTTACTTTCTCCACCCTTTACCCTCCAAATTACCACCTTTGCTACACATACGTCTCCTAAAAACACTCGAAATCACTCCGCGCCACAAAACTACTTGTATCTCCTATCAGACCGGAAACGGAAGTCCAGTAACCCAATTTTTTAATTGTTAAAAATCAACTCAAAATTTTTTTCTTCCACTCAAAACTAGCCCTCAATGAGCTCTAAATGATGCAACAAAAAAAAATTGATTCTGCTCATTTTTACTGCTAGCTTTGCATACGTCACATGACGTCGAAAACAAGGATAGACAAAGTACGGGGAGTGGGAGAAGGTTTTTGAGGGGAGACAAGTCGTGAGGGGAGTACAGCGAAAATAAAGGAAGCGGAAAATTAAGGGAGCTCTACTGTATTTTTTTCACTCGATTTCTTGGTAGAAAACTGTAGTTAAGTTATTTAAGAATGAACTTCCGGTGTCATTAGAAATATCAGTGTGAACATTACGGAATTGACAAGAACAGTGTCTCTCACGTCAAGTGTCTCCTTGGAACATTGGTCAAGTTCGTAACGAGATACGGGTCGAACAAAGAAATGATTACATATGTACTATCTCACTGCACACGCGACACGTACAATCCTCATTAAAAATTATTGTACAGCACGTGAAACACCGAGAAATGTGAAAATTTCATGGATCTGAGGCTTTTTGCAGTGAAACTTTTTATGCTGCGGTACGCCGTAAAATGAAAGGCCAATAGAATAGATTTCCACAGAGCATCAGGGGCGGGCGGTCATACGAGGGGACCAAATCAGGGGCAATGGCAGACCAGCGAAGGAGGGGTGGCACCGTGTGTAGCATGATTCTAGCAGCTGGAATCCGTTGTGACGGAGTGTGTGTGTGTGTGAGAAAGAGATGGATTGATTGATTGATGGTTGGTTACTGTACATTATGTTGCACAAAAGATTAGGACCAAAGTCCACAGATTTTCACCACCGAAAAACAGCTTCACTCACACATACTTAAAAAAATAATTAGCAGCAAGCACAAAAAAATCAAGAAGAGACTAAAAGAAATGGGTAAAATACCAAACACACCTGATGAGCACAGGATCAGGCATTAGACTCAAGCATAAGAAATGAAAATAAAAATAAAAGTATTAAAAAACAAAAAAAACAACAGGCCCTCAGTAATTAACACCAGTCCAGTGCAAATTGGCGGCACAGGAACTACTGAGGGGCGAAGGAGATGCAGGTGGGAGAAGAAAAAGCAAATGGACAAGAGGGCTGTTCAGGGGGCTCATAGGGGGGAGAGAGATAGAGAGAGAGAGAGAGACTTATTAAGAAACTGTATTGACATTATGAGATATTCCTGAGCATAAATCTTCATCTTCATGACATCTACATCCTCTTGCTCATCCTCAAACATTACCGTCTGTACATAAACTGTCCAATTCACCGCTAATTTGACCCAAAAAGAGAGCAGTTTCTTCTGAGCAATACAAATGGTTGAATAATAAGGATATTTTTTTTAATTCTACTTTTTTGAGTGAACATTTTACTGTCAAAATATCAAATGCTATGCAACGTTACTTTTGTTTTTACATTTTTTTCAGGTGTATCGAGTTGGCAGTCCTAGGTACTCAAATCGGGTCTTCACCGGGCTCATAATTAGGTGCTTTCTTGGTGTTCAATCCATTTTTTCCATATTTCAGGATGAAGTTCATCAGCCAGTTGCCTCAAATTGAACAAAATGTGTTATTCTTGTTCTTGTTTATTATCCCATTTGATGCACAATTTAATTCATTACGATTTCGAACGTCATTACAAAATTTTCCTGCCGTGGTCACTACGATTAGGAGAAGCTGACTCTCAGAAGGCATATTTTTACGCTCACTTCGAAACACAACCAAATCAATTAACACCGCCTCTGCTGTTACGTGATGTAAATATATATTTTCAAGTAGGTTTCAGGTAAATAAACCGGTATCGGTGTGAGGGAAATTTTTAGGACCGTCGTTGCTTTTTGTTGCATGCAGCAGTAGAATGGGTCATGCTGTACTAGAGACCAGGGGGTAGAAACTCAGCCTTCCCCCTCCCTCTTTATGGGGTTCGGTAGTCTGGCATTGCCAACCAACTTTTGTGCTGTTTTGATGATAGCAATGATTTTGCCATGGGTGCCATGGAACAAAAAAATTCAATTTAGCATGAGAGACGCAACGAAGGATATCAAAAATTACATTCTTCAATTATTTAATTTACATTGCAAGGGTCAAATAATTAAACATGTGATAAATCATTCAATCGAATTATGGATTCCGCACTGTCACGTACGATCCTTTATCTTTCCTATGAACCCGCATTTACATAAATTAAACAGTTTAGGCCATATATTGAGGCATTATCTAATTATCGCTTTTGTGCAAAGGATGTTTCACTCACGGCATGTTTGAATTATTATGATCATTATTCGGTTAGGGAAAACGCTGAGAATCAGGGTGACCAACCCACATGGCTAGTGGTTTTGCGCCGTAAGTTGGCACTGGTACCCTAGCGAACGGCCAAATAACTCGGCATACGTTTGACCGTGAGTTTCTACCCCCTGGTTATAACTGACTTGGAAATACAATTTGAGCCATATATATACAAATGTGGGACCATAGGCCCGAACCAATGTTGGGTGGAGGTGGGAACTCCCATTGACGTCATGGTTGAAAGGAAATGAGCAACTCCTTGTTCTAAACAAGGGAAGAAAATTGGACGTCATACCTTTGGGGTTTTTGGTCAAAAACGGAAAGTCGCCAGTTGGCGAGCCGGATCACCGGCCTCGGTGGGTGGAGAACCTCAGAAAACAATGTCCTAGCACTCCTGCTGTGCCTTTCAGCCCAGGCATTGGTGACCAGGACAATGACCAATTTCTAAGTAGCAAAGTATAATGTAGTCTAGACGAAATTTTTATCGGAAAAATCGACGGAAAGACCCTGTCTACTCCTGGGGAAATTGTATTGACGTCAATGGAAATTCGTTAGCTAAATGCGTAGTTTCGCGTATTTGGTACGCAACACTATCTTCAAAATACTTTATACAATACCTTATGAAAAGATCACGATAATGTATAGCGTTATACGTCTATTTTTGTTCCTGTGGTTCAATGAGCGTTCCTAAACGCAGTAACCTACTTCGATATGTATCCCCAACTAATCGTATTCACCCATGGAGTTTCGAATTTGAAAACCTACAATTTTGGTGGGAATTTATCTTAAATAAACGATTTCACATTGGTTGGATTCACCTATGAATTCGGCCAATGAAATCATAAAGTATAGTTTCTCTAATCGAACCATATCTTTGATTAGTTTAAGGAGTTCAATGACTAGCTAAGATGTGGCTGGGAACAAGTTAGGCTAGGGTTTGGACTCGAAATCAGGATGAGGTTTGCTCTCCACGCCAGGCAGAGCCTCAAACTCCAAGCTAGGCTCAACCTTGGGCGCCAGGCCAGGATAAGGTCTAGGTTGCAAGGTTGGATGAGGTGCGGGCGACAAACTAGGCCGATAGTGGGATTCCAGGCCAGGATAGGGGCTGTGTTCGAAGCTAGGATGAGGTTCGAGCTCCAGGCTAGGCTGAAGCTTGCACCCTAGGCCAGAGTGAGGATTCAACGCTAGGATACCACTTGAATTCCAAGTTAGGATCAGGCTTGAATGACAAGCTAGGATAAACGTTGGCCTCCAAGCTTGGTCCATGTGTTCCAATTCGAGGTTATGCCAAGATTGTACCAAGCTGGGTAGACCTTGGCCCAAGCTTGTTCCAATCGTCAATCCTCACCTGGAAAATTACGACCGCACATTTGACATCAATCACGAATTTTTGACTTTCTGATCCCAGAGGAAAGTTATTGTTATCCCTTCCAAAATGAAAAGTGGGATTTTCTAGAAATTTTCACTTCTTTCGATGTTTGACATCATCTGGGCACGATTTTAAAGGAATGTTCGTGTACATGTGGTTAAAACTTTGTTTAACCCCTTAAGTACCCTACATGTGGGAGACCCCAGAGCTTGTCCTATCGGCCAGGGTCTATGCCATATACACACTTCCCGTCATTCATAAATAGCTATTTATGTTATATGGCCGATAAACGGCGGTTTGCGAGAAGTGTGAGTTTCACGACGAAGTGGCGGTGAGTCATGGACGAGGCCCGCCGAAGGCGAATCTCCGTTATCGGCCGAATAACACAGGCTATTTTTTGTCACGTATGCCTGACGAGGGGCGGCGTGGACGCGCGATGGGGCACCAGCCACGTACTCATATGTGATTGGATTTTCAAAAGCGTTTTTCCATCGAAGTACTTTGCTTCTATGACTTCTGTAAAACAGTTCAACTGCGTTCAATATTTTGCTAGTTGCGAAAACTAGCGCATTATACCCCGTCTATTGTGCAAACCGGTTATATGAACACTTTTGTTATTCAAACGAAATTGTTGAAAAAACGCGATACAGAATAAACATCCGTCGTTTAACATACCTTTCATGAATTTAGACACCATGGTCTCACTGAAGTTCCGTTTCGAAACTTCATAAACCTTTGGCCCGAATCCACTGTACTGTGATTGAACTTCTTTGTTCATTATAGCCGACAAAATAACATGAATATCTTTTGTATATTCTGCCCTCCCTTGAGCTGTTGAAGCCATGAATTGCTTCTGAAAGACACAATGAAGTTATAGTTGCAATATACAAGACGGCAACAACACGCAACTTCTTCTCAGATTCAAAACAGGCGTCGAGAAACTTTAATTTTTCCTAATTGATGTTTTGAGCTTTCGTGGATTATTTAAGCGGCCTGATGAATTTCTTTGTGACAAAAAAACTGCAATCAATATATGAAGCTCATTTTGATACGTTCTTATATCTAAATGTTAAAATTTCATTTACTAATAACTTTCCTTTTTATGCTGTTTTTCCGAGAGGAAAATATCGACAAACTTGAGACAGATATCGTATAACGATTTACCAGGGCGTTTTGTCTTTTTCAGACCATTTCAGATTCATAGGCGTTTGTCGCCTGACTGGGGTCCAACATTTTTTTCAACCTTTGCAAAGTCCTCCAGTGTACGTATAGGGAATTCAGAAGTGAAGATAATCCTTATTGGTGCTATCTCGTTCATCGTTCCAGTTGAAGTACCAGGTAGTGCGACTTTTAGCCCGTCAATTTTGGTGTCCAAATAATACTTTTGGGTTCTTTTAATATTCGCCACATCATCTTCGATCTTCATAGCCCACAATTGGATGACCGTGGCAAAATACTCGGTTATGAATTCTAGAGACCCCGTGTTATCCTTAGACTACTACGCCCATCGGTGCAGTGGGTGTTCAGTACTGTTACATGCTACACCTCATTTGTGATGGGTTGCAAACGATAGATCCTAATTTTCTCAACAATTTGGAGATACGATTTATTGTGTTTAAGCCCCCCCTCCGAAAAAATAAAAAAACGCAAAGAAAATTATCTCATAACTGAAAGTCTACTCTTTTGAGACCCCCCCTCCCCCCAAAACAAAAAATGCAAACTATTATATCGTAATTGAAAGTCTACTCGTTTCAGACCCTTCTCCCCGCCGTTTTTCGTTGTATTTCTTGCCTGGAATGATGCCTAACGAGAAAAGTCGATTTTTCAGGAAACCTATTTATTTGGGGGAAAAAATGTGTGTTTGCTCAGAAAACTCGCTTATAAAACGCTGGTACTCCAGGAACATTAATAAGGTCAATCTGTCCTCTTAGTTGAACGGAGCTCTCAGCATTTGATCGTGAGACAATATTTGTGCAACGTCTATGTGTAGCACGCTGCGACGGTTTTAAATGAAACACGGGGTTTGTCTTTAGGTGTTCTACGTGCCACAAATTCGTTTTTCACAATGAAGTATTCTGATTCGTAGCTGGCGGTGAAGGGGTATTTTGATTCATTAAATTCGCTCCTCATTATCGTTTGACTTACAGGTATGCAATTGGTTCATAAACGCACGGCGTCGTATTCTACCAGAGATGATACGACGAGAGGGACATGACCCATTGCAGTATACGATTTCACGAAGGGGAAAGAAAATACCTGGCGGGAGCCTCCAACCAGCATTAGGACTTAGTCCACCAGCCAATCCAGATTGGGGTCCACTCCCTTCAGGTGTACCACCTAAACGCCGCAGGGACCACGAGTATGAGGATCACGTCATGTACAGGTGAGTTCTTGGCCTTCTTTCTAAATTTGGATCCCGGATTTCTTCCCCAGGAATGACACCATTAACATTATTAACCTGGAAATTGGAGTATCTTCATGTATCGTAGGTAGTATAAAATCTCACGCAATTGTATCTCCATACAAACCACGAATTACCGGAAAAAACCGCAAGTTGACAGGTGGTTTTTTATGCCGTCATATCTTATGAGTTTTACTCGGCATGGATAGAATAAGTGAATAAGTCAAAAATTATGAAAAGTAGAAAGTACGAACATTTGATGGAATTCCAGGCAACACCCGTTACAAAAATGTCGCATACAAACGCGAATCGTCTCCGCATTCCGGGTGGCAGTCGATAAGGTTGAAAACTTAGACCTCATAAGCTGGCAAGGCCAAAGTAGCACAATTCAATTTGGTCAATTGCATCGGAATCTGGTAGTTTTTCGTGGATTTTTTTCGATAATTTTGAATTTTCCTTTTTATTTTTAACTTCCCGATAGGGAAGTTATTGTAATCACCCCGAAATCGAACTTTTTCATTTCGACCTGTAACTGGTGTCTTGAGGGTACCAAAATGATCCCCGAAAAATTCTGAGTCAGTGTCTGTGTGTGTGTGTGTGTGTTTGCATGTATGTGCCCTAAATTTTGGTCAACGATTTATCACGAATGCATACACCAATCGAAGCCGTCGAGGTTGTGTAACTTAGCGCTGATTAGTTTTTGATAGGTATTGGTTGAGAATATATATGGTTACTAACAATTTCAATCGTTCATAATGCTATATCTCGTAAACGGTTGGAGTTAGGGAAATAATTGTTCCTCTGACAAACATGCACATTTAATGTGTGTTGACTTTTTCCCATAATGGGCAGAATTAAGGTGGTAGAGCCGTTAGAAAAAAATAATTCATGTAATGAGTGCATGAATGGATACTAGATGGCGTCGGCGATCGCAAAAATTGGTCTCTACAGTAAACATGGACCGACTCAGAATATAAGACTTGTATATATACACTTTTGTGGATCAATGCTGCCATGGAAGGTGAAGTCGAATGAAGCCAGAGATACGGACTTATTGAACTTCTTCAACGTACTTGTTGTATATTCGTGGTTTTGAAATGCTTCAATGAGACTTAAAGGCTTTAATGAGAAGTAAATGGCCTTCACGCGGAAGAGGGAGTTATCTCTTGATTATGAAAAACATCACAAACGGCAGCGACATATAGAGAAATGAAAAAAAAAATCGGTAAATACTGAAGTGAAAACTCTCGTAAATTTTTTAAACAGACATGATCTTGAAAACTCGAGTTACTAAATCGGGAAGCTTGCATTGTGTCCTCACTGAGGGCACAAATACATCCCACCTACTAGTTTTTCTTTCGGTTTTCAGGGCTTTGCCAAGATTTTTATAAGCTAGCCAGATCGCCCGAAAAAAGCTGGTATTATTAAAAAAATATATATTTAGGGGTATTGCACGGAAAGAAAAAAAAAAACATAATTATTAGACCCCTGGAGACTAATCTGAGGACGAAATTTCCGTGAGTCCAAAAATTCATCCCAGTGAGTATAAAAACTATCCCGAAACAACAGAAAAAGTCGGCCCAATGCGACTAAATTTTAGACTATAGGAGTCTAATTTTGCGACTCCCGGAAATTTCATCCTCAGATTAGTCACCCGGGGTCTAATAATGATGTTCTTTTTCTTTCCGTGTGCAAAGTCCGGTATGCCATCTTGCAGTTTGCAAAACTTAGAGATATTGGAAAAAAATAACTAGTGGTGTCAGCATGTGTGGGCCCCATTCGGGGCACAATAAAAACTTCCCGAATTGGTATTTCAGCACAGCGTCCTAAATTTATTATTCTCCAATATACCTTGGTTAATCAGTGTGACCCCTCTTAGTGTCATAATGAACAGTTGCAGATTTGACAATTCTAAACTGGCTCATTTATGAAGCAGATAATTATGAATATTTGAGTAGACGCATGGTGAGCATGAGGATGCGACTTATGTGCGTCACTTGAATGGGAGTGAGTCGCCAATAGCGATGCAGCCGCAATACAAACGATGACTTTAATATTTTACGCAGCGCAACAGTATAAACAATTGCAATTGTTAATAATATTGCATATACTGCACGACTGCCATCCAAAATGTAATCCGCTCGATTCTGCACGAAAATGCTTCGATAGAGGCCTTCATGACAGCGCTGAGTTCATTCATTCACTTATTACATACATAATTATTGAGACGGCCATAGCTCCCTAATTATACAAATTATCGAAAAAAGTCATTCAACATAGAATACGTATTTTTGTATGGGGAACAACTTTTCTGATATCAATTTTGCGCTAACTTTAATAGTTCATGCAGTGGCACATTATCAACAATTGAAATTGTTAATAACAATCTATGTACTGGACCAATTGCATCCAAAATCTGATCCGGTCTAAGTTAAATGAAACTCTTCCGTTTGAGTCATCAACAACTTCGATCGAATGATTCGTTCACAAGAAATCGTTGACCGAAAATTTTGACCACATACATACATCGTCACACACACACACACACACACACACACACACACACACACACACACACACACACACACACACACACACACCTTTTGTTTTTTTCTGGGGACGGGGCTTTGGCGTAGTCGGTAGAGTGTCTGCCTACTATTCTAAAGGTCCCGCGTTCGATTCCCGCTCACTGCAAAATATTTTTTCTGAAAAATATTTCCTCACGGACTCCGACCGATGGCAGGAACATTCCGTGTGTACTATCGGCGGTATCCATGAAGTGAGACGGGACCGAACGCGACCCGTCGCGCGGGGCGGGGGGAGGGAGGGTTCCATCGTAGACGCCCGCCATCGTATCACAGGGGTTTCTGGAGGTTTACCCTGTGATTAGAAATACGATGAGCTGAAATGGCGAAGTCGGCCACAGCCGCAATGGGTGGGTACTCTGATCCGTAGTATTGCCCATGAAGTAATGCCTACCAGCGGTTACGTGGGTGAATACGAATAGAGAAAGAGTCAAAAAAAAAACACCTTTTGTTTTAAATAGTCTAGAATGGTCAGAAATACCATGAAACGTGAAGATCTGATGGAAAGTCGATTTTTCATTGTCGGGGGCAAAACAATAACTTCCCCCATCGGGAAGTTAAAAACATTAATAAAAAACTGGATAACGACTGTACCAATTTTTCTCAAAATCCATTCAGCTCTAAGTTGAAAGGAGACGCTGCGATTGCGCTATTGAGCACCCCGCTCGCATTGTCCGTTCGCGAGATATCGTTCGACAAAATTTTTGGCCACGGACAGACACCTTCTCACACACACACACACACACACATCAGGCGACGACGATCTACGTTGGAGGCTATTGATCTCGTCGTGAGAACAGCGAAGAGAGCGATGGAGGGCGGAGGATGGAAAGGAGCTGCGAAACAATACTGTTTGGTTGTTACTCTGGACGTCAAGAACGCTTTCAACTCGGTACGGTGGGCTTCCATCTTGGCGGCATTATCGAAGCTATTAGTACCGGCATATCTCCAAAAGATGGTAGGTAACTACTTCACCGACAGAGTCCTTAAGTATGACACAGAAATAGGTCTCAAAACATATAAGGTGACTGGGGGTGTACCTCAAGGCTCAGTGTTGGGGCCCCTTCTGTGGAATATCGTGTACGACGAACTGCTGAAACTGGCACTGCCGACGGGGGCAAAGCTCGTGGCTTTTGCAGATGACGTGGCTATAACCATCGTGGAAAAACATCTATTCACCCTTCAGCTCATCTTCGAGAATGTTTTTAATAAGATACGGAAATGAATGGACTCGATTGGTCTACAACTTGCAGAGCACAAGACTGAGGCATTACGCATCACAAGCCGAAAGAAACTGGAGACAATCACGCTGCAAGTCGGCGAGCACAAAATAACTTCCCAGCCCTATATACGGTACCTAGGAATTATGATTGATGTCCGACTCAGTTTTAGACAACAAGCCCAATATGCAAGCAGTAAGGCAGGTGCGGTGGAAACTGCCCTTGCAAGACTTATCCCAAACATTGGAGGGCCAAAACAAAAGAGAAGGCTGTTGTTACGTCGGTATTAACATATGGTATCCCTATCTGGACTGACGCATTACGAAGTCAAGCAGCACGACGGCAAATTGTTCCAGTCTACAGGTTGAGTGTCCTTAGAGTGGCTAGCGCATACCGAGGCATCTTAAGCTGGCAAGGCCAAAATAGCGAAACCAAATTTGGTCAATTGTATTGTAATCTCTTAGTTTTTCGTGAATTTTCTTCGATAATTTAAAATTTTTCTTATCATTTTTTTTTGTTTCTTAGGGCTTTGCGAAGATTTTATCAAGCTGGCAAGACCACCAGAAAAAAGCTTATCTTATTGTTTTTTGATACATTTAGGGGTTTTCGCAAAGTCGGGGATACCATGCTGCAGGTTGCAAAACTCACAGATATTGAAAAAAAAAATTAATTAACAATCTATATGCTATGAACCATAATCAATCTCTTAAGTATATCATAAGCATTGAAACATACGAAATCGTCATAACTCGACCTCCCCGAGTTTGCAAAAGTTCCGGACCCCATCCAAAATGTAATTAACATCACTTAATTAATTAAGAGCGTGTACGGCTAGTACTCCAGCGGCCATCTTGGTCCGAAAAAAATCTCTGTAAATGAGGATATAGACTCAGCTCGTCCTTCCAGACTTTGCAATAGTCCCAAACCCCATCCCAAATATAATTAACACAACTTAATTAGTTAATTCATTAAGCGCGTGTATGGTCAGTACTCCAGCGGCCATTTTAACCTGTAAAAATCTCTCTAAGTCAGGGGATAGCCTCAGCTCGGCCTTCCCTTTACGGCTCAAGATGGTCCTTTTAATACCTGCCGTACACGCGATTAATTAATTAACTAATTATACGTGTGATTCGGTGTTGATGACATTTGACATGGGTTCTGGGACTTTCGCAAAGTCTGGAAGGACGATTTGAGGCTATCCCCTCATCCAGACAAATTTTTACAGGTCAAAATACCCGCTCGAGTTGTGGTCATTCACGCGCCTAATTAATTAACTAATTGAGTTATGTAAATTATTTTTAGGATGGGTTTTGGGACTTTTGCAAAGTCTGGAGCGATGATCTGAGGCTATCCGAGATAGCCCTGAAACCCTGATTTACAGAGTTTTTTTCGGCGGAAGATGGCCGCTGGAGTACTAGCCATACACGCGCCTAATTAATTAACTAAGTAGGTTGTGTTAATTATATTGGGAATGGGGTTTGGGACTTTTGCAAACTCCCGGAGACCGAGTTATGATGATTTTGTATATTTGAATGCTTATGGTATATTTCTTAACTTAGTTATGGTTTTATAACATATAGATTATTAATTATTTTTTTAACTTCCCGATATGGAAGTTATTGTAATCACTTTATTACAAAAAACCCGAAAACGAACTTTTCCATTTCGACCTGTAACTGGTGTCTTAAGGGTACCAAAATGATCACCGAAAATTTCTGAGTCGATGTCTGTGTGTGTGTGTGTTTTTTTTCTTGTCCGTCCCTCTCATTTGTACGCCCCGGATAGCGGCCGTTAAGCATTCCTTCAGGGGGGCGTACCGAACACCCACCCACGCGGCTGGGGCCGCCTTTCGTCATTTTAGGCCATCGTATTTCTAAACATAGGGTAAACCTCCAGAAACCCCTGTGCTACGATGGTCGGCGCCTATGAAAAGAGACGTTAGAAAAAAATAATTCATGTGATGAGTGCATGGGGACTATTGGTCCATACGCTGTGCCCTTTTCTGTGACCAAAAATGATTTTTGAATTCGCAGTGGGTTTTATTATTGGAATTCATGTTTTTGGGGGCGCTGAACACGAATCCGATAATCATTAACCCCAAATGTGGTAACTTTCATTTGTTTATAACAATTTAATTGTTTATCACGCGATCCTGTCGAAACGGTAAAAGCTCCGGGAAAATGTTTGGTACACACAAAAAATGTCTGTTTCCACATGGGGAACAACTTTTATTCAGAACTTTTTCGTCTAACTCTTACTGTTCGTGTAATAGAGTGATATGAGCAATTGAAATGGTTCACCAGTGATATGTCTTGAGCTCTGGACGTTATGAAAAAGTCATGAAGAATTATGTGCGTATTTTTGGAAGGAATAACATTTATTATACACTTTTTCTCCTATCTCTAACCGTTCTCGTGATATGAACACGAGCAATATGAACAACTAGAATTGTTAATAACAATTGAAGGAATGATTTTTCAACATTGACACTCCTTTCCACCCTGGACATTCGTCAGAGGTAATTTTGTGTCAAAGGAGAACCAAAAATAACTAATTCCATTTCTTTAATAACAATTGAAAGATTCAGTTTTTCTACAAATCGCGCTGTTCGGACCTGCTAGCAAGACGCGTTGAACAGAAAAAAAAGATAAATTGACCAGTTGTCTAACCGAAAACTTCAAAGTTGTGACCACTCCCACACACACACATACACAGTTCTCTAAAATCGTGTCCGGATGATCATCGAGAAAAGTGAAAATTTCTTGAAAATTCGACTTTTCATTTTCGGGGTGATTACAAGAACTTTCCTCTGAGACTGGACCGGGGAAAAATGTCTTCTAAAGAGCCTTACAACTATTGGGCAATATGGGGACGGAGAAGCAGGATATAGGGAGAGGCGGGATAACTGGTCTGCGAGACCAATTTGATTTTTTACCAATGTTAATTGTTTGTAGGTGCAGATTTAGCTGGGTTGTAGTTTCAACTTAAAACTATCATTAATCTTATCAATAAATTCACTTATGATTGCTATGCCTAACTTGGTGAGCATATCCAAAATCGAAGTTCTCATTTTGGATGACTTGGAGTGGATTCAAGTGAATTTTTGCGGCGTTACGCCAGGCCAGATCACCGTTAGTGATAATTGGTGTGATTAATCCTTCATATAAAGTAAATACCCTTCGACGGAGTGGCGGCGATTTGAGCAAATTATACAATCTTACTAGAATAATTTTAGTTTTGAGCTTAGTTTCACCTCTGTGTTTGTTCCACAGGAGTTTAGAATTAATCTGTGAACCTGAATATGTTACAAGAGTTCGTTGGCGTCATTTTATTTACTCAGATGGGTAGAGCGATACTGGCTATGGACCCAGTAAATACGATTGCTTCTGTTTTAGCAGCATTTACCGGAATTGCTAAGTTGCACCGGAATACATTATTCAAGCTATCGAGTCTATAAATAAGGCCTGTGGTCCACACAGTCAAAAGCCTTCTCGCTGTCCAGGAGAAAAAGTATGGTATATTCTTTCCGGTCTTTCGCGCATTTTATGTCGTTAGTAGTTCTGAGCAGATAATCGTAGGTCGAGTGATTTGCATCGGTAAGAGGATAATATAAAGAGGCCTACGATGGCTCGAGTATTTGTTTTGAGTCGGTGTCGTGCGGACGCATGTCTACCGCTCCCTACGAATTACAAATTTCAAACGTACCGTGCTTCTAGTACATTGAAATTTTAAATCGAGTAAAAGTTTTGGCACAAAAGTGTCAAATCTAAAAAACTTAAAAATTCCCTTGGCTCCCAAAAGGAAAGCCAAAACGAGTCCTCCGATGGAAGACCCAAAAAAAACAAAAAAAACCGTTATGAAACGGTCAAACAGCGCGAGCTCTGAACCAGCCCGCCCCAACAATCCTCCGACCTCTTCTGATGGGCCTCAAGACGCTCAAAAAAAAACCTCAGTGCCTCCAATCATCGTTGAAAACGACAAATTGGAGACCAAAAAGTTAATAAATTTCCTGCAAGTCAATGCCTCGGATAAAAACTTCAGGATGAAGTTTAATGGAAGTACCACGATCGTCCACCTACAAACGACCGACGATTACAACAAAATCGCAAGTATCCTGAAAAGGCAAAACCTTAATTTTTTCACCTATGGCCTTAAAAGGGAAAGACCGAAGAAATTTATTTTGAAAGGGCTTCCCAGCAGTTTCTCGGAAGCCGAAATTCAAGCCGAACTATCAAATCAAGGCATTAACGTACTTTCCGTTCGCCAGTTCGTGAAAATAAACAAAGACGGAAATATTAAAGAAAACAGGCCTCTCCCGATCTTCGCAATCACGGTTGGCCCTGAAGTAACCTTGAGCAGCTTTGCTGCTATTAAAACTATTTTCTATCACACATACAAGATAGAAAAATTTGTGAAATCCGAGCAACCGACCCAGTGTTTCAGGTGCCAACGGTTCGGCCATGCAAGCCAACACTGCAACCTGAACCCCAGATGTGTAAAGTGTGCGTCAAATCATGACGTCAAAGCCTGCACTTCGAAAACTCTCAAGTGCGCGAACTGCGGACTAGCCCACACGGCCAGCTATAGAGAGTGTTCCATGCGCCTAAAATTCATGGAAACTCAGAAAAAACGAGCTCAATCGGCCAGGCCCAGCATAGCGCCACTGGAATTGCCCACTACACCTCACTCGGCCACGATCCAGAATCTGGGAAGGAACATCCAGTCCCTCCAGTCTCCTGCAGTCCCAGTGCCAACTCCGAGTTCTACTGCCAACACGTCCAGGCCCACCTACGCTTCCTTCTTCCCGACGGTGGAAACCTCGAGAAGGAATCTTATCGCACCCACTGCTGAACCTAGGGGCAACCCAATGGAAACACATGTTCCCGAATCTCATTTAAGTAGAACTATAAACTATGTAATTACAGCAAAGCAAGTCCTTGACGAGCTAACAACCCTTAGAATTCCCGAAATCCTTTCAGAGCTAAAAGAGATGAGCTCTAAACTCCAAACAGCCCTTACACCAATTGATAGGATCACAATCATCGCATCCTATGTCCACCTGTTCTTACCCTCCTCAAACACACCTACGATTCCCCAGCAAACATAACCAACATATTAGCAATTAATATTTTTGCGCTCAAGCCTAATCTGGACGAGTTATTACACATCGTCCACAGAAATAACATCAAAATTTGTTTGATTTCAGAGACTAAGTTAAACAGCAAAACTAAGAAAATTAACTTCCCAGACTTCTCGCTGATCAGGGAAGACAGAACGGCCAAAGCAGGTGGTGGTGTTGCGGTGGCGATCCACAAAACCTTGTCACATAGAACTCTTCCGCATGATCTCCTGTCGCTCACCGAATACGTGGGAGTAGAGGTCCAAGTAAACAATAAAAAAACGAAGATCTACTCGATCTACAATCCACCGGATGTCTCAATAGATACAAACCTATTGAGGCACCTATTTTCCGATAGTACTCCAACAATTATTGTTGGAGACTTCAATGCGAAGGACACTGCTTGGACCTCTGCTAGGCCAAACGAATCAGGTAAGATTCTCTCAAATTTTTTGACGGAACAAAAAATTAATCTGCTCTTTCCAGACGTTCCTACACACTACCCTCATAATTCAAACACTCCTAGTACTATTGACCTTTTATTAACAAACAACATCTCTATCATTAAAAATTTCACCACACTTTCCGAATCCCCATCCGATCACCTACCATTGTTTTTCTCCCTATTTGGCAGACCAACCTCACCAGAATCATCAAAAATTTTAAACTACGCAAAAACCGACTGGAATAAGTTCAAGGATATCTTAAATGATGAGATTTCTACACCAAACCCTACTTGTAACAACACTGAAGCAATAGATCAACACATAACACATTTCACCCAAGTCATTCAAACAGCCCTGGATTCCTCCACTCCCAAACGCTCAACCAAATCCACCCACACTCCTATCCCACCCGAAATAGCCTCATTAATAAAACTAAAAAATTACATTAGGTCAAGATGGCAAAAAACCCGAAATCGCTACCTTAAATCCGAACTCAATCAGCTGATAAAAGAAATCAGACTTAAATTAACCGAATGGAAACAATCATCTTGGGACAACAAACTCAGAAACATAAACTTAAAAGATCACTCTATTTGGCGCGTAGCAAAATATTTTAATAACACTGCTAAAACAAAAATCCCCACACTAAAGTCAAACAACACACTCCACACAGAAGACCACGACAAGGCGAATACACTCTGCATACACTATGCAGCAATACACGAAATATCGGCCTCCCGAGGCAACAAATCTTTTGAACAACAAGTCACAGGTCATGTGAGAAAAACTATCCTCAAAGCCCGCATCGAAACTCCCATTAAATCCCTGACGAATCCCCGTGAAATCACTTCCGCTATCAAAAAATTAAAAAATAAATCTGCCCCGGGTGTGGATAATATTCCCAATATAGCACTAAAAAACCTCCCAATTAAAGCAATAAGTTTACTAACAAAGATATACAATGCATGCCTCCTCAGACAATATTTCCCGGAACTCTGGAAAGGAGCGGTGGTCATTCCGATTCTAAAGCCCGGTAAGCCCCCTTCGCATCCGGTGAGCTATAGGCCTATTAGCCTCCTACCGGTATTGGCTAAACTCTTTGAGCGAATAATTTTAGCTCGTCTCAAAAAACCCATAGAAGAGTTACAACTCATGCCTATCAATCAATTTGGTTTTCGATCAGAACACTCGACCTGCCACCAGCTGGTTAGAATTACGAATGATATAAAATCCGCGAAAGACCGGAAAGAAGATACCGTTCTTCTTCTCCTGGATAGCGAGAAGGCCTTTGATTCTGTTTGGCCCACAGGCCTTATATACAAACTCGAAGGATTAAATGTCCCTAAATATATATGTAAAATTTTATTATCATATCTCTCAAATAGATATATCCGAGTTCGAGTCGAAACTTCGCTTTCGGATAAAATAGAAATTGTCGCGGGAGTCCCACAAGGGTCTATTCTCTCGCCTGTTTTATTCAACTTGTACATTGCTTCTGTTTTTAGCAGAATTCCGAGAAATGTATCCATTGCAGGCTATGCTGATGACATTGCTTTGTACTGAGCTAGCAAATCGATCAACAAAGCTATTAGAAGAATAGAAAATGCTGCTTCTCTCACAATCAGTGAATTAACGAAATGGAAAATTCAAGTGAATGCTGCTAAAACAGAAGCAATCTTATTTACTAGCTCCAAGGCCAAGCCGACTTTAACTATTCGTAGTGATAAGATCACACCAACCGACTCTGTAAAGTATTTAGGCTTACACATCGATTCCAAACTCCTGTGGAAAAAGCATATATCTGAAATCAAGGTCAAGACTAAAGTTATCCTAGTAAGAGTATATAATTTGCTAAAATCACCCGCGTTCAGTCAATCCCTCAAACTTACTCTCTACAAAGGGTTAATTAGGCCCATTATCACCTATGGTTGTCCTGCCTGGCACAATGCTGCGAAAATGCACTTGAATCATCTTCCAGTGATTCAAAATAAATTCCTACGAATAATAGGAAATTTTAAAAGAAGAACGACTATTGTGGAAATACACGAAACGCTCGGCATGACAACCATAGGCGAATTTATCGATAGAATAAATGAGACATTTAAATTTAAGCTACAATCCCATCCTAATCCCCAGCTCCAAAACATCAATATTGACATAAATTCCAATTGGTCCCGCTGACCACCTGTTTTGTCCCACCTTTCCATATATCCTTTTCTCTCCTGCCCCTCATGCACCCATTACTTGTAAGGTTTTTTAGAAGTTATTTTTCCTTATATCGAGTCATCATGTAAATAATCACAAATATCTGTAATAATGAAAAATTAGTTTACACTTCTTTCAAATTAGATATAAAGCCAACGGCTGGTGATCTAGAACGTAGCACTTAAGATATTAATACTGTACATAGTATGTATATATGACAAATGTTAATAAACAATTTTCAAGTCAAGCCTACGATGGCTCGGTTGGTTACGGCGACGGATTCGTAACTCAGAGGTCCTGAGTTCGAATCCTAGCCGTGCTGATTTGACACGAGCACCAATGTAATTTATGTATAAATGCTTTGTTTACCAAACACATCGTAGACCTCCGTCGCTGATTAGCACTTCGGTAGAGAGCATAAATATAGCAACGTTAAATAAAAATAAAATAAAAGAAAAAAAGAGGATAATAGACCTGTCACTCACCGGATATGATGAGGACTCCGGAAAATATTGTTGGATGCGGCATGCGTTGTATACTTCTGTGAGTAGACTCACTGCTTTAATGGAGAGATGTTTAGTGCTATATTGAGGATATCAGCGATCTCAAGCGCTGAATTGTTTTTTAACTTCCCCATGTAGGGAAGTTATCGTAATCACCCTGAAAATCGAAGGTGAAATTTTCATGATATTTCCACTTTTCTCGACGTTTCACATCCTCCTGCCACAGTTTCCGAGACATGTACGTGTGTGTGTGTATGTATGTGGACAAAATTTTATGTTCACGGTTTCTCAGGAACCAATCGACTGATTTTATGTTTTTTTTTTTTTTTTGATCGACGCGTCTCCATGGTGTCCAGGTCCGAAAGGAATGTTAAACTGAAATAATTTCAAGTTGGTTCCTGAAAAAGCACGTAAAAGTTCCGTAATCTTTCCGAAAGACGTCAAACGTACTTAAACATTCCTGAAAAATTACGGCTAAAAATGGAAAAGCTATTGAGCGCTCGCGTATTTTTACAGAGCTTTCACTGACATTTTTCCGACACTTGTTCCGTAAATTTTACTCACGAATTGGTGCGTCATATTCTCCCACCACTAGCGCTTCACCGCCGGCCGGTTACCTTCGGTATATTCTTACAAGAGAAGTAACTTCGGGTTTCGCCCGAGCTTCCCCCCCCCCCCCCCACTCCCCCATATTCAACCCGATTCTGACCAGTGCAAGGCGTCCATGGCGAGGAGTGGGGAGATTCGGTCCGAAACCCGCAGTTTCTTCTCTTGCAAGAAGCATCATACGTTTCGCAATGCGTCAAATTGCGCGGTTTATTAGATATACAGGATAAGTGACAAACTCAATTATTGTGAAAATATTGGGCTCTACAATCGTAAGTATTAAGTTCACGATCATCATAATAAAAACATCACCGTAACAATAACATCATGTATCATACGCAAGTGCCTTGCCATAACTTCCATTTCATAACCTATTAAAAGTACGTGCATGAGGCATAGGCGCTGCAATGAATTATGTTTAAATATTTATATTTTGGTTAAACAATTACAGAATATTTATGCAGATGAGAGGACGCAATCTTATAAATTCCTTGGGGAGGAATATTCACGGATAATTTCACCCACTGATGATGTTGAAAGCTGTTATGTCTCAAAAATAGTTAGATTAATAAAGGGAAAACATATCTTAAATTTTTTTATACTAACCAATTATAAAATCATGTAGTGGTAATTATAATAAATAAAAATTTGTAACAGAAATATGTGTACCCTGTAATTTATACCCCAGTTAGTTGATAGTTTATGGTTTTTTCGCCTAAAATTGCTAAACGAGGAATGAAATAGAGGAATTACGGAACATTCTGGAAAAAGTCAGGAATCGTTTGTTTGTTTTCTATGGTAAGGAATTTTTACGGAACCAACCGTACAAACTGGGGAGTGAATCAGAAAAATTCTTATTTATCTCCCAATTTTCGTGGAATTCTTTGTTTTGATCGATGATAGGAATTTTTTACGGAACAAACCGTACGAGTTGGGTAGTGAATCAGAAAAAATTCTAGTTCATTCCTTAAGTTTTGTGGAATTTCCGTTCACTCACGAATTACGTTCCGAACCTGAATTTTTACCGCACTTTTCTGATATTTTTTAACGAACTTTTCTCTCCGTGTATTTCACGAGCTATCGATAGAAAATTGTAATAATCGATCAATAGTTTAATTTGCGTAATGAGTTTACAACGTGACTTCATACGTGTATGCACACATGCACCCACACACACACACACACACACACTATCGGGAAGTTTTAGATGCGACCCGTCGAGGGTCACACTCGCGTCCCATTTTTTTTTCACTGTTTCGATGGCAAAAACGATGTTACCCGGATTTGGTGAAATTTGTTATTAGTGTGTGTCCATCACCTTTGTGTTATCGCAAGGCCGATCTGGAATAGGCATTTCATCATTTAAGCCCTCTTTGACTTTGTTTCAATCGGGTTTCACATAGTTCAATATTCTTGGTGGATCGACTGAGGCTGGTTTACCAAATAGGGGAAAATATGGTGGTAGATGATCTGAGCAGAGATAGTGTTTGTTCGCAGAAGACCAATCGTGCTGGGAGTGTTCGAGTTGTAGGGGTAGTGTATTGGAATATCTGGAAAGAATAAATAGTTTTTACGACCCGTTAAGAAATTACTAAGAATTTTACCTGATTCGTTTGGCTCAACAGAGTTCCAGACGGTGCCCTTTGCATTGTAATCCGGCAATAATGGTTGGAGTATATTGAGATAATACATGGCTCAATAGGTTTATGTCTAGTAAGACATCAGGCGGATTGTATACCGAGTAGATTGTAGAACATCGTGCGGAAGCGTGATGGTACTCCGAGGAACATTTCCGATGCGGCAATAATCGCTGCCTTCTGCGCAATACTTGGAACTCTGTCGAGACCAGGTGCCTCGATGTTGTTCGCTCTTCTGGTAGCCTCCATGACTCCTGCTTCTGTGATCAGTGGGATTTCATCCTCGTTGAGTTCTTCCCGCTGACGTTCCGGTAGCTCTAATCGTTGCGGGAACAAGTCGGTAACGGTCCTCTACAATAAACAATAATCTCGGACAGGTCGGTGAGAGCAGAGGCTGGCTCTTAGGATCGGCCATGACGGCCTTGTAGGGCCCCATGCGTCCCTTTCTGCCTCCTCTAGAAGTTCGTTCCAGCAGTTCTGCTTACTGAACTTAGTGGCCTTATTCAGCTTCCGACGCACAGCTTTACATTCTGCTTCCAGAATTTGGGCTTTTTTCTCGCACGTTGTGCCGATCCTCTCGCTGCAAAGCATTCTTTACGGAGATCCCCAATTGTGTTGGTTCATCAGTACACTGATGGGTGTCTGGTGCCGATAGACATTCGTGGCATCACAGCATCACAGGCCCCGATAACTCTCGCCATGATTTAATTTACCAGTTCTATGGCATCGTTTCGGTGCATCGGATGCGTTTCTAAGGCCTCAAGGCATGTACTAAGT
Organism: Asobara japonica; assembly: GCA_026005395.1. Lineage (NCBI taxonomy): Eukaryota > Metazoa > Arthropoda > Insecta > Hymenoptera > Braconidae > Asobara > Asobara japonica. The sequence goes on along the minus strand of BQMI01000320.1, from coordinate 1,323,511 downwards.
TCGAACTTCCTTACATTCCAGCCAATTTCATTGCTTCTTCCCGCTGCCGGCAGAGTCTTCCTTTCGGTACATACCTCTGAGAGTATTGCACGATGGTTACTAGCCGTGTATTTCTCAGCACTTCCCAAGAACAGTTGCCTTTTACGAGATTACTACTTACGAAGGTGAGATCTACATTTGAGGTTGCTTCTCCTCTAGCGAAAGTCAGCTTATTACCGCTATTGAGCTCGCTCCCGCTGGCTTGTGTCCCTACTACCTCAGTCAACTGCCGAAGAATTGAAGTCCCCAACAATTGCAACGAGTCAGTGTTTCATGGCCTCCTTTCGAAGACTTTAGTTAGTGCGTTCTCTAATTCAAGGCCTTCTGCATCCTTAGCTCTCCTCAGTATTAGAGGAACGTAGCTGTTCGGCGCACCTTCTCGACGCACGCACTAGCAGCAGATGTTGCTTCTTCATTTTTAATGCGACCCAAGATGCCAGAGTACTTACTCTTATTTGATGGACGGTGAAGATGGCGTTCGACCTTACCGCTTTTTGCCTGATTTGGATCACTCTGTGATCGCTTCCTTCTGTCACCGGCAGCTGTTTCTTCTACCTGTGCTTTTTCCTGTGCTTCACCACCACCCAATCTGACCTAGTCTTCTGTCTGTCCCCAGCTGAGTCAGTACCTGAAGTGCGCATCTTTTTGGGGTCCTTTCCATTACCCCCTGGGGACTCTACGTGTGCTTTAGCGAGTCATTTCGCCGATGTGCCGATATTGTTCACCAGCTTTCGGGTAGCATCGTTCACAACCTCTGTTTCTCCAGGTGATTTGTGAGTTCGGCAATCAGCTCTTCATGCCTTCTCCACGCATTCGCCTTCTCTTTTTTAAGTTGAATACTTCTTTTGGAAGAATATCCTCCTCATTTTCTCCACTTTCCTTTAAATGTTGTTTTTTCAAATAACAATCTATGTTAGCTTCCACGAGTCCCAAAAAAATAAACGATCCGCCTCAGCGGAGCCTTGGGAATGCTGATGTGATAAAGCCACTTGTATAAATTCCGGGAGTGACTCTGTATGTTCACGGTGTCTTTGTCCCCGACACCATTACAGATACTCTCAGCACGTTCGTACACCTTAGCACCAGGGAGGCTGTTATAGAGAGCCCACCCTTGGCACCCCTGGTTTATGAAGTTAGGTTTCTCCAATCTATGTTTTTTGTTTTTTTTTGTCTCCGTCCTTCTCATTTGTACGCCCTGGGTAGCTACCATCTGAGCATTCCTTCAGGGGGTGTGCCGGGCACCAATCCATGCGGCTGGGGCCGACTTTTGCTATCTTAGACCATCGTATTCCTTAACACAGTATAAACCTCCAAAAACCAGTGTGCTACGATGACAGGCGCCTGTGATGGAGTCCCCTCCCCCGCGTTAGGTTAGGTTCCCGCCCGGCTGTACGGTCTCATTTTCCGGGTATCGCCGATAGCATACACGGAACGTTCCTGCTTCGATCGGAATCCATGAGAAAGTATTTTTGAAAAATATTCTCCGGTGGCCGGGCGCGAACCTAGGACCTTTGAAGTAGTAGGCAAATACTCTACTCTCTACGCCAAAGGCTCGACAGTCGCCAATTTCTGCGTGTTTGTGTGGAATCTAAATTTTTTTATTATTTCTCATAAACTGGTCGAACGATCTGGGTCATCGAGGTCTTATTCGGATCGTCTTCGTGAAACTTAGATCGAATTAGTTTTTGGTTTAAATTGACCGAGCAGTTTTGTTGTTGTTGACAATTGAATTATTTGCAATGCTCTATTGCAAAAACGGTAAGAGATACAGCAAAAAGTATTACACAGGACTTGCTCTGTAAGTGGAAATGCATATTTCATTTCTTATGACTTTTTTTCATAATGATCGTGATTAAGGAGGTATGACGGGTTTAACCTTCGACCGGTCGAACCCCTATTGGTGTCTCACTCCCACTCCAGTGACGCGCATAATTCTGGTTCTCCCGCTGCCTATGCGCATAGTCAAAGGTTATTCAGTTAATTCTGTCAGCCAAATCACCTGCTTGATAAATGGAATGGTTTCCAATTCTCAAATCTCCAAGTGTTCGTCGTGAATCTCACGGGCCACTCTGATTTACCTACACTAGTTTTTTTTTTTAAACCAGTCTTGAACCATTTGATTGGCGTGTCGGAAAATGTAGTAATGGCAAACAGAACTTACAAATCGGGAAGTTTTGTTTATGTTCTCAACAGGCACACACACACGTTTATCCCACTAGTTCCTCCTGGATTCGGATCCATATCAGGAACGTTACGTGTGTGCTACTAGCGCAACCCTTAAAATGAGACCACACGGCGGAAGGAACCTAACCCATCGCAGGGGGAGGGCGATCCATCATAGCCGCCCGGTATGGTAGCACAGGAGTTTCTGGAGGTTTCTCCTGTACGTACACACACGATCTGCTACCCCTGAAGAAATGCTCAGACAGCAGCTACCGTCGGAAGTACAAAATCAGAGGGATCGAGACAAAAAAAAACAAACATGGACATGGCATCTCAAAAACGTCCCAAAATGATTGAGAGGATCATGAAACCTGCAGATTGGACCAATTTCTCAGTTTTCATTGTTGGGGGCATTACAATATGTTTGTCTGTCGAGAAGTTGAAAAAACTTTACTAGCTTCGCTATTCACCGATTTTTATTGTGTAAAAAAGAACTGGACTGCAGGAATTCTCACGAGTTTTGGAGAGTATAGGAAATTAGAGATACGAATGAATAAATAAGATAAATGCACAAATTCCAAGCGATGCATTTGTTTTTAAATAACAAGTGTGGAACTTCAAATGACTACATTCTAGATTTCAACAATTTTCAGCAAGTTAAAAAATCCGACATTTTGCCTTACTCTGCCCTATCAAATTTCAAGAATTTACAACTTGAAAAATTTGAATTTTGAAAATTTTAGAATGAAGAAAACACATATTCCAACCCGTCAGCACCCCCGCTATGAGACTTTCTCTCACATTTTTTTTTCAGAAGTCAGAAAACATTATTAAAATTGCAGATATTGAATTGAAATTAGTTGGTAAGCCTCAAACAACTATCTCGTTTCTTCGTGACAAGTGTGACAAGTGTGAGACATTTTTTCATCGTGCGAGTAATATCAGTTGGGAAACTTGCTTACAAAGAGGATAGACTGAAGTAGAGGCTCAAATCTCCGCGATTGCTTGACGCCACGTGAACGACAATACCGACACTAATAGTTACTACGCCGTGTGAGGTAAGGCGCCATTGTCACTTGGGCAGACCGTCAGCCTGAGCGAGGAGCCCTCGCCGATGTTTCGGCAGTAGCAGGGTTGGATTGGAGCAGGTAGCAGGGATTTATCGCCAAACTGGCGATTTTTGACCTCGCCTGGGGAGAAAAATTTCGGATTAACTCGCCAACTAGCCACGTTGGCGATTTCGAAGTAGCAAGTTGGCGATTTCGAAAATTTTGAATTATTTTTAATTTTCGGGTGCCATGGGGTGCCATTCAAAATTTTCGAAATCGCCAACTCGCCAACTCGCCAACTTGCTACTTCGAAATCACCAACGTGGCGAGTCTGGATTCTATATAGAAACGTTTCAGTTCTTCTCTTAGGGACCTTGGTGGCTTCGTTCATTCAGTCATCATATAAATGATTTTTCAACCCGTCATACCTCCCTAACAGGTAACGCTACTGTAGCTTAACTGTTTTTAGCGTTTCCTTGAGATGTATTTTGTCATGGAATGTATGATCACAGATGAACAAACATTGAGTATGTTTTTGATCATGTAGTGAGGTACAAGAAAATTTTTTTATGAATTTTTTTATGAAAAGAGAATCCAAAATGGGTCCACTAGAGCAAAGCCGCACTTGAAGCACTCGGTGGGCACGCAGCATAACTGCTGCAAGTTCGAATTTAAAACAAAGAAAATTACCCAATGTGCAGGAGTATAGCTAGAGAAACACGTACGGTCAAAAAATTGGAGAAAAACGCCTTCAACGTTTTGACATGTGATATAGGTAAAACAATGATAAATTCGGCCATGAAAAAATATTTACCGCTAATCTGTAATCGCAGAACCAAAAAACATCGCCACCAAGTTGAAATACTCCCCCTTCTTGCATTGAAGCTCTCGTTGCTTTCTCCGTGTATCCACCTAAGCGACGATGCAACAGGTGGCCTCGACTAAGATCTTGATAAATGGGTCTTATAGCATCAAAAACGTTTCTTTGATAAACTTCGACGACGCGTTGGATACGAATTTTTCTTATCCTTCTTGTCAGGAAATACTTTCTTGTGACTCAGTTTTACCATATATCACTCGAAAATATAGGGAAACCATCCAAAAGCTGCACTATATAAGGAAACAAGGGATATATGGACGATTTTTCAAAGACAATTGTCTATTTAGCCCATGTATAGAAGCCCCATGACGTGTACTAACGTACTTCTCCTCAAAAATGCTTCTAAGGGATATCAGAAATGCTCATTAATTGCATCTATCGAGGTCTGTCAAGCTAGCAGCCCAAAATCTAAGTTACCCTGAGCAGGTATCGACGCGACCCAGGTAGTCCTTTCAAGATGACTAGAGGTGCGTGGTAAAAACATAGACATGTAGGCGAGAGTTCATGGCGCAAAGGTTTGCTGGCATTTGGGTAGTTATTTGTAAATATATATTAATGGAATTATTATTATTGCTTGAAAATCAATCATAACTAGTGGTCTGCGCATGTGTGTGTCCCATTCGAAAACTTGCGGATTTGAGAATTCTAAATTGGCTGATGTATGAAGCAGATGGTTATCAATATTTGAGTAGACTCATCGTGAGTGTGAGGATGAGATTTATACGCGTTACTTGAGTGGGAGTGAGTCGCCAATAGGGGCACCACCGCTCGAGGGTTGAATTCGTCATACCTTCTTAATTATTATGATCATGGGAAAAGTCATTAGAAATTAAATGTGTATTTCCACGTACAGAACAAGTTCCATTCAACACCTTCTGTCGTATCTCTTGCCGCTTTTACTATAGTGCTTTATAGACAATTGAATTTGTTACTAGCAATGTATATACTGCTCCAATTTTATCTAAAATCTTGGACCCTCTATTCTCTATGGAAATACTGCGATTGCAACTTTAATGATGACCGTGACTTCATTCGTTCACTTATGACAATAATGATTGTTCAAACGACCATACCTCCTTAATTATGCAAAAAAGTAATTCTACATAAAAAGCATATTCTCATATAAGGAATAATTTTCTTCACATAAGTTTCACAATAACTTTAATATTTTACCCAGTGGAACGGTATAAACAATCCCAATTGTTAATAACATTGCATGTACTGCACCCTGGCACCAAAAATGTAATGTACTCAATTCTGCATGGAAACGCTTCGATTCAGACGTTCATGCCAGTGGTGGGTTCATTCATTCACTTATTACATACCTAATTGTTAAGAGGGCCATACCCTCTCTTTTTATGCAAATTATCGAAAAAAGTTTTCCTTCATAAAATACGCATTTTCATCGGGGGAACAACTTTTCTCATACAAATTTTACGCTTACCCTAATAGTTTATGCGATAGAAAATTATAAACAATTAAAATTGTGAATAGCAATAGCTGTACTGGACCCATTCCATCCAAAATCTGATCCGATCTAAGTTGCTTGAATCTCTTCCGATTGAGTTATCGACAAGGGCGATCGACTGATTCGTTCACAAGAAATCGATCATAAATGTTGACCACATACAGACATCGTCACACACACACACACACACACCTTTTGTTTTAAATAGTCTAGAAAGGTAAGGAATACCATGAAACGTGGAGATGTGATAGAAAATCGATTTTCATCGCGGTATATGCAATGTTATCATTGCAGCAAGTGAAATGAATAATAACATTGCATATACTTCGATGAAAATCGATTTTCTATCAAATTACCACGTTTCATGGTATTTCTTACATTTCTAGACTATTTAAAACAAAAGGTGTGTGTGTGTGTGTGTGTGTGATGATGTCTGTATGTGGTCAAAAATTATGATCAACGATTTCTTGTGATCATAAATCAATTTTCATCACGGTATATGCAATGTTATTATTGCAGCAAGTGAAATGAATAATAACATTACATATACTGCGATGAAAATCGATTTTCTATCAGATCTCCACGTTTCATGGTATTCCTTACTTTTCTAGACTATTTGAAACAAAAGGTGTGCGTTGTTGCTAACGAGGTTTGGGGAGAAAAATGAGTTAAAGCTAGCTTCCATGTAAGTTATGCTTCCGTGGAAGTTATGAAAGGAGGAAAACTTTTAAAAGCGTATAAAATTAGCTCCGAATTAGTTTCAAAAAATAAATAGAAGAAAAAAAAGTTCTGTTAATTTTTTATTCATTATTTTGATTGCTTACATGGGAGCTAGCGTGAACTCATTTCTCTTCCAAAACCCCGTCAGCAGCAATTTTTTTTCAGCATATTAAATTAGGTCTAAATTAGCTTTGAAACCTGAGCATGAGAAAAAAAAATCTGCTCGTTTTTTAGCCATTGTTCTGCCAGCTTACATGGAAGCTAGCCTCAGCTCATTTTTTTTCCAAAACCCTGTCAGCAGAAAATTTTTGTTTTCAGCATATTAAATTAGCTTTAAATCAGCTTTAAAACCTGAGCAGGAGAAAAAAAATTCTGCTCATTTTTAGCCATTCTTCTACTAGCTTGCATGGAAGCTAGCCTCAACTCATTTGTCTTCCAAAACCGCATCAGCGGGAATTTTTCTTTCAACATATTAAATAAGCTCTGAATTAGCTTTAAAACCTGTGCAGGAGAAAAAAAAATCCTGTTTATTTCTTAGCCATTGTTCTGCTAGCTTACATGGAAGCTAGCCGCAAGTCATTTTTCTCCCAAAACCCCGTCAGCAGGAAATTTTTTTTCAACATAGTAAATTAGCTCTAAATGAGCTTTAAATTATGCAACATTGAAAATTGCATTCTGCTACTTGGTGCGGCCAGGTATACATACGTTATTAAATTTGGTCTTCTCCAATGTACCATGATTAATCAGTGCGACGACTGTTACCTACTAGGAATAATATATAAAACGAAATACATAAATGGACCACATTCCTATATCCTACAAAAAATATATGAGAGATGTTTAAAAGCGCTGTTTTATATATTTTTCATATGAAAAATGTGCCACTTCAGTGTATAGTATATATATAAATCTACTTATATCTTCAGAATATATATTTTTCCATGTGGGTAGTGTCATAACGAACAATTGCAGATTTGAGAATCCTAAACTGACTCATTTATGAACTAGATAATTATGAATATTTGAGTAGACACATGGTGAGCATGAGGACGAGACTTATGCGTGTTACTTGAGTGCGAGTGAGATGCCAAGAGGGGTGCGGCCGCAATAAAAACGATAACTTCAATATTTTACCCAGTGGATAAAGCATAAACAATTGCAATTGGTAATAACATTGCATATATTGCATGAATACCCTCTGAAATGTAATCCGCTCTGCATGTATGTGATTTTCCGATTTGGGTTTTCTTATACTCATTCGATAGGCTTCCGTCTAACTTAGACCTAATTAGATTTGGAACATAATCGACCCATTGGTTGTTTAGTTATTAACAAAACAAATTCAAGTGTTTAGATCGCTCTATAGCAAGAACGGTTGGAGATACGAAACAAAGTGTCCAATGAAAGTCGTTCCACACATAAAAATACACATTTGATGTTTTATGCCTTTTTTTTTTGCTAACACCCATAGCTAATTGTTATTAACAAAATGGATTGTTTATATCGCTGCATCCGGAGAACGGTTAACGATACGAAACAAATTAGTTAATGGAAGTTGTTCCACACATAAAAATACATATTTGATGTTGTACAACTTTTTTTTCTAACACCGATAGTCATTTGTTGTTAACAAATTCAATTGTTTAGATCGCTTAATCGCAAGAACGGTTCGTGATACGAAATAATGGCTTGAATACAACTCGTTCCACACGTAAAAATACACATTTGATGTTTTATGACTTTTTTGCTATCACCCATAGCTAATTGTTATTAACAAATTGTATTGTTTTACTACTACATATTAAGAATTATAAAGTTTTTTAATATATGGAAATTTTGAAAAGTTCAAAAAGTCTATAATTTGAGACATGAACCGAAATTTTGGATGGAACATATACGGGGCAACGATCCGGAAGTTATTGGTTCAACCCGTAGAGGGTCAGACTCACATCCCGTTTATTCTAATGAAAGATGGCCACTAAGTGGTTATACAGTACAACGTACAGAAACACTCTGAAATCTCTTATTATGGATATAAATCTCTAATTATTGACATAATATTCTTCATTTTTCCCCATATTTACTATATTAATGAATCTATTCATTCCAGGAGTGAGGAAGACAGTCCAAATGATTATGAGAGCAGTTCTCACAGTGAGGAGGAGCGGCCTTCGGCGCAGTGGCCAAGTGTCATTGTGTATCCATTTTCTGAGACAAAAGTTGAGCCATCGAATGAACTAAGCTATAGCGAAGCGATAAATCATCCAGCGCGACGAGGGTGTGTACGCATTGTATGCTAGCGGAGCTTCTGTCTGCACTATGCATTCAACTCTATTATTGGCATGTATGTTTTCGGAGATGCTGAATACGAATCTATTATATTACTTTTTGTAAGTTTCTATGCGACATATTGATGTGCAAGGATTGTGTAAAGCCAAATTTCTCTAACGGTAACAGATATACAAGGAAGTATTGAGTACATCTCCTTTCTTACCTAAAACTGTATAATTTTGTTCTCTAACAGTCATACAAAATAGTCGTGGGTTGGATCACCCTGAATTTGGTGCTGGGGTTTCGTGTAATACGTGCCTCTTTGGAGTATCCGTTGAGAACAGTATTAGAGATGACGAAAATAGCGAATATGGCGAAAAATTAAATTCATCACTGAGAACACCCTGGCAATTGAGTTTAGTGACTTATTCTCCAGTTTCATACGACGCCTTGTGCAAGGTCTTATCTGATATCAAGAGCAGCATTTGCATTCCGTCTCTTACGCTACTGGAATATTCTCTTACAGTATAGGAAATACCGTAGAATTTATATAAATTGGAATATCCACCGTGGAAGCTAAACATCAAATATCTGAGTCGCTTGCCCCTATTTACGTTACTTAACAAGTTGAGTTGTGCCCCCTTTCCTTATCTCTATAACTCACCTGCTCCATTCATGTTTCGAAGACTATTCACTAGATTCTAGTTGACGTACAATATTTCGAAGCAATTCTGTAATAATCAATTTGACGGTATGAATTGAACTTATACTTCCAGTATTCTATGACAGATGAACAACTTTTATTCATTAGTTTGTTCATATCATTATTATTTTCCTGAGAATGACTGCTTAAAAATTAACAGATCACAAAAAAATTCTAATATATTCGTTATATTTTTTCAACCTTAGAGTCATGCATTACATCGCGCTGTATGTAATTAATAGGTTGATTAAATAAATAATCGATTAATTATCTAAGTAATCAACATAACAAAAAAGCATCTCAACATTTCTTATCCTATGTTTCATAGTTACGGTTTTGTCAGATACACATTAGATCATTGTCCGAAATAGTTGAACTATGTTCCAAATGAAATTACATTTTTTTACCTTCAATATATTGACAGGTATTGGAAATACGGCGGAAGCGATAAAACTCCATTGAAAATATTTTTCTAATGGTGCATTTGAGTACTTCTCGAAGTTCATCAGTTTTTCCGAAATTTTAAGCAAATAAAACTAATCACCGCAAAATTTATTCAATTCTTCGATGGTCGTAGTTCTATTCGTTTTTTTTTAAATCTAAGACATATTAATCTAAGACATATTAAAATCTAATAAAAAAAGACACCCATGTCCGTGTAGTTGATTAGTCGATGAAACAACTCCAACTCGTCATCACAGTTTTTTGTGTGAAAATCCATAATTTCGCTTGAAATGTTGTAAAATTAAGTTAAAACTCAAAACTTTTGGACGATGTGATTGGAAAAAAAACGAATGTGAAGTTCGGATTTCTTATCTCGTGTCGCACAGAAGTAAAGGTAATTTTACTGGCCTTATAAGGGGAAACCTTGCATTATTCTGACATAATAGACCGAATTCTTACGAAGCTTACCTTTATTACGTTATTACCCAGAGTCTTATGTCCTTGAGTTTATTTTTGTGTATACAGTGACACTGAATTATCGCCATTCCGTATTATGATTTATTTGATTTCCTAATCAAAGACCTATTATTATAGAAAGGGATTAGAGTGAAAGAAGAAAATTGATAGTAATGTAAATACTCAAGTCATTCTCAAGTTTACCTTATATAACTCTATTTTGATATCCAGTGGTGCTCTTTGTAGCTGGTTACAGATTCGTAGTAAGAATAGTCTTTATAATAGAATTCGGCAACGATTCGTAATTACCGACTTCTCGTTGTACTGGGCTATTGCGATGGTTGTGTGTGTAAGAACCCTAAGAACCGCCTTCACCCAAATGGGAATGAACTGAAGAGATCGGTTAGCTCTTGGCAATTTGATTATTCGCTTAATAATTCTGTACTGGAAATCCCGAGCTTGAGCAACCGTAATATTGTTCGGACATTATTTAGTGTCTGGCTTTTCGTTTAGAAAGTCGGCTACAGATGCTTTAGAAAATCGGGGTGGGATTTTATGCCGAGTGTAACAGTTGTTGAATAGGATTTGATTGCGGTAATTTGAGTTATGCTCATTTAACATGGTTTTTCGATTATTTGGCTTGTTGAACCCTTGGCGGCTAGTGTTGCAGATTTGTGTTTAAGGTCCGGCCTTAATTATTGAACGGTCCAATACCTCAAAACATCACGCTAGTGACCCATCGCGCTTTTCAGATATATTATTATTACGATAAACGGACCCTTGACACGGCATTTGCGGGGTGACCAATTACGAGTCAAAATAGTGTTATAAAATCGATTTTCGGGTTTAAACGCATGTCTAGCCATTTTTAAACATGTATAATTGTTTCTCCGATTTATCCGAGAATTATTTCATTCCCTAATCATGATTGTTCCACCTTTGAACCTCAATATTCATGTGAAAAATGTATCACCTTTTTTTCTATTCTAAAATTTGTTTTTTTTTTTACATTACCGACCGGTAATGACCCCGTGGAAGACCATACATTCGGCCATCAATTTCGGAAACTTAACGGAATTCCGGATAACACTTTCAAAACGCACCACAATTCGTGGAGCGGCAAATGTATGCAGGCCGGGCTTCAACTATAATTTTTATGCGAGACGTTTGAACATTGTCCTTTATCAGCTGAATTGACCAAATTTAACCATTTCTTACAATTCTAGTGATATAAGTGATTCAATTTCTATTTCCTGACAAAGGAGAAATTCTGTGCAGAGAGACCTTTGGATATAACATTAAAAATACCGGCACTGATTTTAGTACACTTGCCTTTCTGTACTGGCGCTTAGTTCTGGACGGCATCCACTGGTTTGGCTGAAGAATAAATTGGTATAATTTTTGACTACCTTAATAGTAGGCTAATAACGTTCATTCCCTACGTTTGAAAAGAATGTCCAACATGGGACAGCGTGGTAATTTTTTTTTTCAATCACGCAACCACTGGCTCCAGAGAGTAGATCGCTCCATCCTGTCCTCGCTCAATTGCTATTTCGTCGATAATCCACCGATTCCTCCGGGTTATGTTGAAACTTGTGATTCGTTTCGAAGGGTTTAGCTGGGCATTGCATTGTTTTGACATTTACTAATGAACAATTATGTGTTTATTAGTAGAATGAAAAAATGCAGGCATCTGCTTGGTGAGCTCACTTCACAAGACATAAATAATAATTTATGCACTTTGATGAGGGATACGAATGACCAAAGTAGACATACAACGGTGGCACGACCAACTGTGACTTCACGGGGAGTTAGCTCGGAGAGATTTAAAAATCTGTGTAGTCGGAAATAATTAACAGTCAACGATAACCTCGGCGTCCTCGTCGCTTAGCTTATTAAACGAATATGCACCCTAATTTTAGTGTGATGCATTGATTTTTCTTTTTGTCGTACTTTGTACTAGTACACTTCGTTCATATTTTGAACAATAGATGGTAAATAGGCGTGGTAACCCCTTCTGAATTCACTTTCGTCGTTTCTGAACTATACCGAGAGACTACATCGGGACACCACATTTGTTCTGTTAATGTCCAAAATTCGAGAGCCCTCAATAGAAGTTGATCCGGAGGCAAGAAGCATAAGGGTGTGTGTGGTGGTGGTCGGGACTCGGGAGTTTTCTTTCTCCTCTGAGAGACTGCAAGTGAATTATTTTGCCAATTTATCTACTGGTTGAATCAGATGTAACATTTAATTGAGGGTGTGTCGCATTACTGCTGATAATCCTATCGGCGACTATACGCACCTGTTGTGTCATGTCAATTTGCAAAGTCAATTGAACAACTTATTGGTTCAGCGGAAAGCGCCAACCAGGACGGACGCATGCGTTCGCTCCTGTTCAGTGTTCCACCTAAACCTTTTCAGTCACCTCCATCATTATCGCTATTTTACAATTATCCTTCCCTATTACATTCCTTTCCGTTCCTCTCCCAGTGCAAGTGAAAAAGTTAATTATGTTTATTGACGTTCCGATAATTCGTAGCAATTTTGAACAATTGCCGTCGTCCTCCAGCAATCCACCCCTTTCTATTGGCGTCATATGACGTCATCTATCTACCATATCGGCTGATGACAATATCATCAGCCAACCACAGCGACGTCCCTATAGAGGGACAACTCTCTCTACAGGGATAGCGGCAAAGTTGCCATTTGAGCAAGAGCCAACTAAGAAGAAAAAGAAGAAGAAGAAGAATAACAATAACTTACTGTTGATGTTTTCAATTTCAAAAAACTATTGATTAAATCAAATTGAAAAACGTGAATGAATTTGTTGATTTTCATATCTATATGATGAGTTACTTTAACTGTATTATCTGTGAGGACTTCAGAGGGTAGACTCATGGCCCCAAAACGGTTGCTCCGAAAATTTGAAAGCTAGAGACCACAATTTCAGAAATAAGATTTCTGTCCAAAACTTTTTTGCATATCTGTCACCGTTTTAAAAATATCTAGTTTTCAATAATGGAAATTCACAGTCTAACTCAAAAAGTAATAATACATTCTTTAGCATTGCTAAAACATAGTCTAATAATACAAGTGAACGCCTGTCGTAGTGAATACGATACCTGTTATAGCCTATATACTATTCTGCTTACTTTTAAATAGCTAGCCATACATGCAAAAACTAAATTTAAGTTACATAACAAGGAATTTGCATATTTCTCATTATTCTACCCCCTTGCTCATATGTTATCAGCTGTATTTCATATGACCAAACTTATAACAACATTGAAAAGAATGATCAATTACCGGGGAATCAATCATTCCAAAAGGCTATTGTAGATATTTCAAACCTTTCATACACTGGTGAATCATACGTACTCTTTGACTACCATATGTTCCGATTGTACGTTGCTAAACTAGGATAATTATGTTCTTTGCAATTGTTTTTCTTGTGAATATCCAAATTTTAATCCAAATTTTTCTGTTTTTCTCCTTATTCTACTTTTATCAACATCCTGGTTTACTACCAAGAGAATATTGAGGATAGGATAGTAATCAATAAGTTCAAATATTTTTAGAGAAAATAAGACATCAGTTAGTGAGGCAGCTTACTGGAGTGCACCTCGCCAGCATTTATCATCAACCTTAGAAGTGAAAGATGGTTCCGAGGTTTATAGTAGTGACAATAGTCACACTCACGATGAAACGCCATCACCATCGACACTACCCGAGGAGGACAAGGACAAGTTCAAGTGTCTCTACTTGCTGGTGGAGGCAGCGGTAGCCGTCAGACAGCAGGAAAAAGAGCGTGAAGCAGCTGTGCCGGTTTAACGTCATATGTTCTTCATCAAAAATGGAGAAAATGAAAAACAACCATCGACACGACAAGTCTCATCGTCCCACAACATTTGGCAGCTAGTGTTGATAGAAAATGTTGGAAACGTTTTTTTGCCAGGGCTGTGTGCCTGTTTGCCTCTGTTTTCTCGATGTAGTAATTTAGTGAATATGGCATTACTGTCAGATATCATATTAAATTTTCTCGTTTGTTTTTTCTAATCCGACTGAGTTATCTAGAATCGTAGTTCAAAATTATCACTACTGTCGTTTATTTCGCAGTCGGCTGTTATTTATAAAAATTACGGATATGCTTTGTATTTTCGAAATATCTCAGTAGATCAATAGAAATTTGGTAGAAAATCTTTTTTGTAGCAATCTTCAAAAGATGCAATAATTACCGAAAATTTCATTGTTGGGAAGAAAAGGGCTTCTTTCTCCGATGTTTACAATATAATATACGTTCTGGAGATATTCCACAGTAAATATTAGATCATCTCGGGAATGTCGAAGTATTTTCCGTCATTACTTCCAAAAACGAATCCTAAAGCTTAATATTTATTTACTCAGAATTAAAATATAAAACTGAGTCTTCCTTACTATTGATTTTCATCAACAACGAGAGTTTCACATCGTAAAATCTACCTGAATTGATATCTATAACAGAAAAACCATCTCTCCCTGAGATAGTTATCACGAGAAGACTAATTAAAAAGTTGAATTTGAAATATTGGGCTTTCAACTTCGCAATACCAAAATAAGAAACCGGCGAATAATATCGTTTCCAACGACTTGATAAAAACTTGTGCCTTTACAATTGTTAATTATGAGATTAAAACTTATAACAATGATTGAATGCATTCAAATGAATTGCCATGCTTAGTAAGTAAGTAACAATCATGAAGCAAAAACCGCTTAACCCCCACAACTTTCTCAATAATTGAAATCCAACAAAACTTTCGGTTGATTCACTTAACAACGTTAATGTGAACTTAAAAACAGCATTGTGACAATTATACATAATTCGGTTATTTAGTGCGTAATTTCTCGAAGTAATAATAATAAAGAGATTACGAACAGAAAGACTCGGGCTCATTTCCACTGAATAATGTTGCGGCCGAACGGTTAGGGGGAAATGTAACGATTTTACAGTGTTCATTTGTTATATTAGTTAATTTTTTAGTTGCTCAAAACAACAAAATACAAAACAATTTACGTATGGAATGGATGAAACTGTATCGAATATTCGATTTCTGGACGTTATGTAGGTGCATGTCTTCCCAACAAGTCTGTTGGGAGCGAAATATAAAGGCATTTTTTGTAGACAAGAAATTCCTCTATAAGGAGGTCTTCTCACATGTCCTAATACTATCACTCATTACTGAAGTAGTTCTTTACTTTTTGAGAACCACGGAAGGAGTGAATTTACCACGTTTTGTTCGGGCAATATGCAAGTACAAAATAGCATGATGAAATAACCTATATTCAGAATAACAGTGTCGATGGAATTTCCAACACTTGTACAACGTAATGTATCACAAATATTTTTTAATTATGTGCGTCTGATTTTACTTTTTGAACACAAAACATGATGTGATATAAACTTATCTCTATAACATTCAAGATAAAAAATTGAAAACGCAAAAATGTGTACAACGTCTGTTCGGACGCGTGAGGATTAATCGAATAAATGTTCTTTATATCTACTCCCAAAGTTTCAAACATATAATTACTTCCGAAAGTTGCTTATAGAAGAACCCTCTTAGGTGGTATGGTGCTTAAATACTCATAAATCGAACGACGAGAATCTGTGTGAATTAGTAAGAATACAGAACTGCTCCTAACGCCCGGTCGGCTCATTTCTTGTGCTGCCCCGATTTTCTCCATCGATTCACCGTATCATTATTTCTTGCTTTTGTCTTTGAACGAACGATGCTCAAACTTCTATGTGATTTTCTCCCATTCGTACTTTTCAATGAAACAGCAATAGATAAATAGACATTCAGTTTTTTATACTTGATATTTCTATTTTGGGGAACTTATGTACAATTACTTTTTTTCATATGTCTAATGCATTGCCCAAATCCTGCTTCGGGTGTATGGTGAATCATTTCATTCTGGTGACTGAATTTGGTAGTGCATTGGTATAACATAAAAACAAAACAAAAATAATGATTTCATTAGTTACGGTAGCACAAAAGTAATTACCTAGATCCCTTTTTGATACTAAGAATTACATGAGTTTTTTGAAAACCAATGCAATTTAATATTCATCACCATTTCACTGCGGGATTCTTGTTTTTTTAACAACTGAAAATGAAACAAATGAACGATAGAGGCAAACGAATTGTTTTTTGTTATGAAAAGATGAAAAGATATATATCATGGGAAGATTGGTACAAACGCCAAAGACTTAAATATTAGTGATTAAAAAATTATTTCGGGAGAATTTTATTAATTGATCGATTATGAATTTCATTAATGTTAATTTTGTATAAATGTAGTTAGAATGTGAACCGTACAAAACAAAAACTTTTTATCCTATAAATACATATTTAAAAAGAGATAATGAGTCGTTTTGCAACTAGGGAATACGAAAATGAGATGATGGACAACAGTTTAAATTCTGAAAAATGTACAAATTGATAATTCAAATGATTATATTTACTACTCATACCAGTTGTCGCTGTAATAGCGTATTATCGTCTACCATTTAGAATTTATACTTCCTTTATTTGGGAAGACAATGCTCAATTGAAATTCGTGTTTACGAATTACAGTGTTAACGATGCGCGGCGTATAGATGAAGAGGATGAAAATTGTTGAATTCCTCGTTCATCAATACTCAAGGAGTTAAAAATACAAATCAACTAATGAATAAAAATTACTTGATATATTTTTAGCAAGAGTACCCAATATTTTCCTAATAAGGAATTAATACAAACACGGACAGTTTCAAAATGTTATTACTGAACAATTTTAAAATTAATGAAAACCAATGTTGTTAACTATATTAATAAAAACGCAGCAAGTGACTGGGACTTTCGTAGAGATAACGGGTAGTGTATAATAAGTCGATAAGAATTTTTAGGGTTCACTTGTACACCATTGGAAATAAGAGAACGAGATATATATGTAAGAAAACGAAACGATTGCCGAGTAATCGATACATTGAAGTGCTGATATTTTAAGGAGGTTTCAAGAAAGTAAAAAATCTTTCATATTTGCTTCTAAAATAACTTGGTACTAGTAATTCTAGAAGTGACATATTTATGATTCCGTTTGTTTTCTGTTATTTTGCAATTAATGACATAGAATTCGATGCAATTGATCCGGTTCAAACCACTCGAGTGTTCCAAGTATGTCAATTACAATTTTTCGTCAAATCAGTGACCAAAAACGCAGATGAAACTGATGTTAAAATTGGGGGAATGAAAAAATACAACGAAAGTGGCATATTAATAGGGAGCTTACACGATTTTGTCTCACTATTTCGTTTATGAGTACATGGCTCCCAAGGTCCATTTTTCATGGAAAGACAGTCTATGGAAATTCCATGCTTTAAAACGTTCTGAAAGCATTCGTGACGTCGCTAAACGAGTTCCGTACTTTTTACGTGGCGCTGTCGGGTGCAACTCAGTACTAGCGCTGTCAGTGTATATTGATACTAACTAGCAGGATAAGAACTTCTGGTTTAAAGACGTCATGAGGGCTTT
This sequence comes from Asobara japonica, assembly GCA_026005395.1. Lineage (NCBI taxonomy): Eukaryota > Metazoa > Arthropoda > Insecta > Hymenoptera > Braconidae > Asobara > Asobara japonica. Next base: position 1,305,768 of record BQMI01000320.1, on the reverse strand, counting down.
CAATGCCTTTGAATTTGAACTTTTCCAAACATAGTTAGTTGCTGGGCCAACCAAAAATCCTTTCAAATGAAAAACAGATTATTGAGCCGAGGTGTATCTATCATTGTATGTGAGCATATTGTGAGACATGAGCCACATGGATGTCCCCTATGTGCGAATTCAATGTCGTTGTGTTCTGACAGAGATCATAATTAAGAATGCTATAATGCCCATCATTATGCGTACACGGCGCTCTCGCTTACCGTTGATCGTCATTTCGTAATAAATAATTTATCGAAACTAAAGCAAACATAAATAAGGAGATAAGCATTTTCTTAGATCTTCTGCTGAATGCAAATGCAATTGGGTCATTAATGTTTAAGTCGAGATTGATTATGGCTATTAAAATTGCTAAGCAAATCATCGATAATTAAGTTTGAAGTATTTTTTATGTGAAAACTCATAGAATATACTACATAACAACGATGGTACTGGTCCTGTTCAATATTTCAAACGGCGAATGAATTTATCAATGTACTATATTTCAGTTCGATTTATCAACGAAAACGTGTAGAGGAAATAACAGTCAATCATTACCCTAGTACCTACTGAATTTATTATATCGAAAAATGTTATCAAAAATATATGACAATATAGAAACGAGCAACGTTGATTTTTGAGGCGAACTTTGAGCACAAGAAGTTTTGCTTATAGTACGTTGTGATGCCAAATGGTAAAAATCATGAAACTGTACTAGGTATGAAAATTTATATTTTACGATTATGTTGATAACGAATGCATTTAGACAAGAATGTCAACATTATATTTTAGTAAGAATTGTAATAATATTTCGAGAGCTTGGAAAAAATCGAGGTAGATTCAGAGGTAGATTAGTCCTATTTTTCGAGTTTTATCCGATCAAAGCACAGTATCAAGTTAGTTTCATTTTTATGAACCCCCTAGCGATAAGTGTATTACCAAACGGATAAAGCGACCATCAATCGTTGCCTATAATTTTGACAAATTAGGTAAAGAAAAAAATGTGCCACAACAAAATTTACCCCTGTCGGTTCAACGAGGCATTACTGTGAGTTATCTGATGAAAGCATTCTTTCTTTATATAAGCCAAAACCGCATCGGGATTCATAGTGTCAAATTAGTACTTCCCGTAGATGAAAAAGTGAAATTTTTTTCGGCAATGGAAGATTGCAATCTGAAACGAAGCCGAGGAATGTAATTGAAATAGTGAAAAAAATGTTTACACACGTGTTAAAAATAATATTTTTCGACACAAGACCGTAAAAAACTTTTCTAGCGAGTGGTGTTTGCAGACCGAGGCGAAGCCGAAGTTTTTACGGCCGTGCAACGAACTAAATTTTTCTTAATACTGGGCGTAACCTCCCGTTGTACAGACGCGAAGGGTCCGCAAAATGAGATTCTCCGGGCAGAATGATGAAAACAAATAAAAGGAAGCGGTTTGATAGTAAATTCCTCGCAACTATCACGGCAAATATAGGAGTATAAGGTCTAATTAACACGGTAAAGAGAAAGAAGTTGGTTCAGAACGAACAAAAATATATTTTTGCAGATGTTCCCATTCGGCGCCCTTCGTAACGAAAATATCTATATAAGCTTCTTTTCCGAATCAACTCAACTGACGGCGCATTATCTGGTTTCGAACTCGGAAACAACTATATTTCCAGTGCTTTAAAGCGTTAAAAAACTTTGGTGTACGCTATGAAAGTAATCATTCTCTCTGAGGTGGATACCATTAATCTTGTGGAGTGGTTATTTTTCCCAGGCTAGCCAATATTATTGGTCGCGTCCCGCAGTTAAAAATTGCAAGATAGTGCGTGGTTTCATGAAGAATACAACTTTCATTTGTGGCATTTTTCGTAATTTCGTAAAAAAAGTCACGATTTTGTTCCATAAACTTCCTACAGTTTTCAAGATAATCGTAAAATAAAGAACTTATCTGTCTTTAGGTTGTAATTTTGTTTCGTATCACGTGAATTGTTTAAAACAAACATGCTTCTATGGTTAGTGTCGGGGCCTAGACGACTTGGTGGGTACTTTTTGGCGTTCCGCCTAATGTTGAACGAATTTTTGTTATCGAGTAAAGTCTTGCTTACTCCAAAATTGGATGGAACAAGGCTGCGTCAAGAGGTTCTCACTATTACACTCATTTACTAATTGAGGCGAACAATGGGAGAACATCTTCTATAACTGTAACAAAAGTGAATTCTTGATGACATAGTCCCTCATCGGGAGTTCGTTATATATATCTTAATAACTGAATCCACTTTTTTGTTTTAAGTTTCATTACTCATAATGTAGAAGTGCCATAAGTAATAGTATGATTGAAATTTCAGCATTGTTCGAATGAATGATCAACCATCGTTTGATAATGGTGATGTAATCAGTGGCCGATTATTTCGCTGTTTTATTCATCCTTCATTATTGTTTTATCAATCTTTAGGTGAGGTTCGATAGGTCTAGTATGACATAATTTAGAGAAGAGCCTTGAATTTTCAATTCCTTTTAATTGACCGTAATGGGCTCATTTTCTCTAGATTATGGAGATGTTGATCATTAGCATAACTTAGAAATAGTAGCATTATGTTTTATTATTATTCACCCCGCATATGTACAATAAAGCATGTTGTGAAATTCATATTGTTGTGTCGACTTTTTTTCTTCAACTAGTTTATTGTATGATGTTTATAGTATAATTGTAAACACTGTTTATCCAGCATTATGATTTCATGTTCATTTTAAGGGGTGACCCCGGTGAAACTTCGAAGTCCTCGCCCGGCCTACGGACCCACCAATCGGGTTTTGATATATAAAGGCATAGGCAAAAAAGTGAGAAAAATTCCGGACCCAACCCATTTTGCCCCATATACCCATAAAAACATTGTTTTTCGTGTTTTGAGCTTCAAAGTGCTCCTCGATCCGCAATTTTCGTCCGATTTTAATTCTTTTTTTCCCAAAATGTTCGTCATACTCCAAAGAAAAAAGTTAAGTATCCGTTTTGTTCTGTTTTACTAATAGGGTGTTGTAATCACACCTAATATGTCTTTTACGACGAGAAAAATAATTTGGTCAAGATTTAAACGAATTTTATGATTTATCTCTGTATTCTTATCTGAGCATATTACCACATATATGTCTGGATTTTCTCAGATTTCTCTCATAGACAGATGCAAGTACTATAATTTTTTTGTACTGAATGTGAATTCTATCATCATTGTTATCGTCATAAGAAACATATTACGTATGATTATGATAATCAATTAGTGAAAACGAGAAATTTAGAGATTTTTGGAAAAACTGAAAAAAAAACGCGCAAACTAACAAATCATTTTCTCATGCTGTAAAGCGAATAAAATAAAACGGATACTTAAGTTTGTTGTTTTGAGTATGACGAACATTTTGAAAAAAAAAAAAATAGAATAAAATCGAACGAAAATTGCGGACCGAGGAGCACTTTGGAGCTCAAAACACGAAAAACAATGTTTCTTATGGGTATATGGGGCAAAATGGGTTGGATCCGGAATTTTCCTTACTTTTTTTGGATATGCCTTTATATATCAAAACCCGATTGGAGGGTCCGAAGGCCCTGCGAGGACTTCGAAGTTTCACCGGGGTCACCCCTTAAGTTATCTTTCAAGAATTCTAACCGCATGGAATAACTCATGCGATCCTCATCCATTTTATATATTCAAATAAAGGAAAACAGTAAATCAAAAACTCCTAATGGCATAACTCAAATTACAAAAGTCAAGGGATAAAAAAAATCAATATCGAGGGACACATCAGCATTATTTATTTCTCAATTTTTCAAATTTGAGTCAAGTCATTGTGGGTTTGTAGTGCTTAATTGTCCTTTTTCTTTCTCTTTTTACGATAATATTTTATCATTCTTTAGAAACAAGTGAACATATTTTTGAAACTAGTGGTATTGTTAAAGAAAAATCTAAAGTACGAAAATTCTCCTCCGAAAATTTTGCATAAAAATATACATGCTTTACATCGCAGCAAGGAGAAACTAATCCCGTCTCCATCGTGAATTTTTGTAAACAAAATGCCATGCCCTAGAAACTACTAATATTTATGGAAAAAAATATAGAACGCGAAAAAAATCTCTTGGTAAAGTGCGAATAATAATATATATATATATCGATCTTTTATGACAATATTCATACTTTACTGCATATTCATGCAGGAACAAGTGGACCCAATCTTCGTTACGCATATTTTTTGGTCACCATCCGAAAATTTTGCTTTCATCTTAATTACAACTTTATGAGAGGGAGAGGGAGAGAGAAAGAGAGAGAGATTGATTGATTGATTGATTGAATGGTTTATTACCGTACATTATGTTGTACAAAAAGATTAGGACCAAGGTCTACAGATTTTCAACAGCGAGAAAACAGCTTCTCTCACGCACCCATAACAAAATAGGTTGAGTAATCAAACAAAACAGTAGCAGAAAAAATAAAAATAGTAAGACTAATAAAGAATAGAAAAAGTAGAAAAAGTTAGACTACCGGGCCCTCAAGTCAGGTACACCAGACTATTTCGACTACCACTCAGGAACGTACAGGCAGGAGCAGGTACAGGATCACGTGGATAGGGGACAAGAGGAGGAAGAGAATGAAGAGGAAGAGGATCAAGAGGTACACATATAGGAACAGGTACGGGAACCCTTAGATAAGGGGCAAAAGGAGGAGAATGAAAAGGAAGGGACCAAGAGGAAGAGGATCAAGAGGAAGGAGACCAGGAGGAAGAGGATCAAGAGGGCGAAGAACAGGAGACTATTTCTCACGGGTTGTCTCTGAGGAAAGTTCTCAGAGCAACTTTGAAGGCTGGGAAGGAAGGGATATCTCGGACAGATGAAGCTAGTGCATTCCACTGGCAGGCTGCCGTGACGTGAAAGGAGTTCCGTAGAGATTCCGTCCTGAAAGGCTTGATTTGAAGAGGAAGCAGGTCACCTCCAGTCGGTCGCGCACTTGTGTTGGCAACAAAAGAGGCAGCAAGGTAGCTAGGTTCACGGCTACATAAAATACCAAAGGTAAGGCAGCCACGGAAGTAACTCCTGTGAGCCTCAGAGGTCAACCAACCCAGCTGCCCACGAAACGGCGTGATATGCTCGTCTCTTCTAGCCTCAGTAATATACCTGATCCCCATGTTGATGAGACGCTGAATCTTGATAGACAGCTCATCCGACAGATCACCATATACGAGGCAGCAGTAATCCACTACGGGAAAAACCAATGCCTGGACGAGGTGTTTGCGAAGTCCAAAAGTAGTACTGGCTCTGAAAAATCTAAGGCGATACATCACAGAGTTGACTCTTTGCGAGATAGAAGCCACATGGTTTCTCCAAGTGAGCTTGATGTCCAGCACTACTCCTAGACTGCGCACCGAGCTCTCAAACGGCACCACCTGCCCCTCAATGGTGAGAGACAGCCCAGGCAGCGAGTCGACATAGTTAACATACGCCTGAGAGCTAAAGATGATTGCTTTTGTTTTAGCAACATTTAGCTTCAACCGGTTGCAACGAGCCCACTCACCAATGCCACCAGCCATAACACTCATCACAGAGACAGCAGACTCAAGTTCACCACGTGGGAAACGAAAGTATACCTGCAGGTCATCCGCATAGATCAGATGTTCAATGCCATGAGCTAGACCTCTACAAACATCATTGATGAAGAGTAGGAAAAGCAGCGGACCAAGCACGGACCGCTGCGGTACACCCCGATTCAAGTCACGAAAGGAAGACATGCCGGCGCACCACCCAGTGTCGCCTGAGAGCGATCACTCAGGTAGGATGCAACCCATGTGATGGCGCTAGGCGCGAAGCCAACGGCGAGGAGCTTCGTAAGTAGCAGCAAGTGAGACACAGTGTCAAATGCCTTACCAAAGTCAAACAGAAGCAACATCGTCATTTGGCGCCGGTCTATGCCAACACGTATGTCATCCGTCAGCTTTAGCAGTGCCGTCTGAGTACTGTTAGAAGGCCGAAATCCAGTCTGCAGCGGATCCAAGATAGCACGATCAGTAAGGAACCCATCATCTGCACAGCAGCCAGCCTCTCCAGCGCCTTCGAAAGAAAGCACAGGAGAGCCACCGGTCTGTAATCATTAGCAGATGATGGATTCTTCACCTTACCAATAGCCACTACTAGGGACTGCTTCCAGATGGTCGGGAAGCAAGCAGTCGAGAACGACCTGTTAAAGAGGAGTCGTAGAAACGGCCCAAGTACAGGCAAAGCCGCCACCACTATCGCTCGTGGAATACCACCTGTGCCTTTGGCTTCAGTGGTGAAGTGCATGACTGCCTGAAGCACTTCACCATCCGAGACCGGTCAGAAGGAAAAACCCGGAGCAGCAGTGGAGACACTCTCGCAAATTGACCCAAGAAAATGAGCAACAGTAGGTTCCCCAGGGTCAAACGACACTCCTGCGAAGTGGGCATTTAACATTTCTGGGTCAAAGTCTCCCGACTCCCCCGTAACAAAAGCCAAACCAAGGTGCCTCAGTTCCTTCCAGACCTGGGCTGGTGAAGAACAGGAGATCAGCCTGTCATGAAAATATTTTTGCCGCGCCCCCTCCACTTCATGATAAGCCAGATCACGAGCAGCCCGATAATCATGAAGAGCACAAACAGTCCGTACTCGTCTATACAACCTATAAAGGCGATCTATTACAGCCACAAGACTATCGAGACGCGCCGTAAACCAAGGCCTGCGAGCAGAGGATTTCCTCACAGTTTTTGTGGGCACCGTCGTCTCGATAGCCTCATTGATATGAGAGGAGAGACACAAAGCCATGTCCTCCACATAGGATGCGCCATTCATGAAGACCGACCAGTCACAATCTACCAGAAAAGCATTTAGCTTCCCTGTATCCAGAGAGGAAAAATCCTTGTAAAGAATCTCCCTCTCCAGGGCTACATCAGGAAGTACCGCTTTTAAGGTAGCCGTGATCAGGTCATGCCCATCAACGAACGGCACATCAGTCTTCCCAAAGGACAGCAGTGCATCCTCGCAGTCTATGAGGCATAGGTCAAGCTAAGTGTCAGAATCGGCAGTATGATGGGTGGCACCATGCGGCACCAGACAAAGACCATTATCAGTGCACAAAGACCTAATGAGACCAGCATCAGCACTAGTTGCTAGCTGATCCGCATTAAAATCCTCAAGAATGACCTTCGAGCTGTAGTCCTGCAGATGGAGTTGCAATGATGAGATAAAATCAGTGCCCTCCACAAAGGGGGCATGACGTGGTCTATGGACTACAGCTACAAAGGTCGGAAAAACCCCATGACCCGATATTTCAGATAAAAGATACTCAGGGAGACCTGGCTTGCCCGTTCAGACATGAGAGGAGATATGAAGAACTTTTGTCTTGAAACAGGAATTGATAAATAAAGCAACCCCACTACCTCGCGTATTGCGATCACGGCGAAAGAGCCTATCTTTCTTTATAGCCATCCAAAGAGACGATGTCGTCATCAACATAGGAGTCAAGCTTGGTTTCAGACATGGCGATAACATGAAATGGAGGACGAGAGTGCAGGAACAGCCTGACACGCTCAATATGCGCCCTAAGAGAGTTAACATTGAGGTGACAAACCCTAAGGCCCTCACTCGACAGCAGCTTAGCAGCTAGCAAAGAGCTAGGAGGGGATGGAGCAGTGGCAAAGGGAAGAGAGGAGGGAAAAGAAATAGCTGAGAGAAATAATAGAGAGAGAGAGAGAGAGAGAGAGAGAGAAGTTGCTTTTTAGAGCAGGGGACTTGGATATACAGCAAAGTATCATTGCCATAACAATCTAAATATATTTTTGCCACCAAATTTATCGAGAAACATTTTCACGCCGTATATTTTTAATTTCCTGACCTTGAAGGAAGTTATCGTAATGGTTTCGAAAATCGAAAATGGAAATTTCACCTGATCTCCACGTTTCATGACCCTCAGAAGCGTTTACGACCGTTTTGAGTGAGATGTTTGTCTGTTTGTGCGTGTGCGTATGTGAGCAAAATTTTGTCCAACGATTTCTCTTAGACAAACTATCTGATTTGGGTTTCGTTATACTCATTCGATATGTTTCCGCCTAACTTAGACCTGATTAGATTTTGAACAAAATTGACGGATCGGTTTTCTACTTATTAACAAAATGGATTGTTTATCTTGCTCTATCGTGAGAACGGTTAAAGATACGGAACAAATTATTCAGTGAAAGTTGCTCCACCCACAACAATACATATTGGATGTTATCGAACTGTTTGTGCTAACACCCATAGTTGATTATTTTCAACAAAGTCAATTGTTCAGATCCCTCTTTTGCAAGAACGGTTAGAGATACGAAGCAAGGTGTCAAATGAAAGTCATTCCACACGTGAAAATACATATTTCATTTCACCCATAGTTAATTGTTATTAACAAAATTAATTGTTTAAATCGCTCTACCGTGAGAACGATTAAAGATACAAAACGAGGTGTTCAATGAAAGTCGTTCCACATGTAAGAGTACACATTTGATGTTTTATGAGTTTTTATGCTAACATCCATAGTTAATTGTTGTTCACAAATTGAATTGTTTATCTAACGCTATCGCAGGAAAGGTTATATTTTTCAAAAATCTTTTTACATTTCAAGAATTATAAAATTGGAAATATGTTGAAATTTTGACAAGTTCGAAAAGTTCACAATTTGAGACCAAAATTTTGTATACAACATATACGGCGAAACGATTGGGACGTTATTGGTTCAACCCGTAGAGGGTCAGACCCACATCCCGTTAATTTTCATAAATATCAGTACCTTCTAGGGAATGACTTCTTTTTTTGCAAAAATGGACGAAGGACATTAGTTCAATTCCTTCCTGTTCAGATATGCAGGACTATCGTCTTCCCTGAAAAAACAGGCGTATAATTTTCATGCGAAATTTACTGAGGAACATTTTCGTCTTTATATTTTTTTTCAAAATATCAGTAGTTTCGAAAATTCACTCATTAGTTTATAAAAAAAATGCGAAAATATTAGGTTTATTTGGTTAAAAAATATTCCCGTCGCTTAGATTTTTACGGAAATTGGATATTTTCTCAGTTCAATTCGTAGAAGAAATAATGGAGTCACAAAAATTATCAGTAAAAGTAACGCCGCAGCCAGAACTTGTTATCATCTGAACTTGAAAAAATATTCAACGATCCATTTTTTGTTTAAAGTGATCATAGAATCTCGGTTAAAATTTTATCAAAATGAAATAGTACATTTCGACACAAGTGCGGAAAAGTTACTTCCGCACGTGTGTCGAACAGTATTTTTTGATACATTGTGCGCGGGCAGAGGTTTTCGCTGAAGCGTGCGGAAATCGTTGCGTTGCGCACAGTGTATCAACAATGTAGTTTTTGAGATATCTCCTTTTGTTTATAATTTTTTATTAATTGTTCATCAACAAAAAAAAAGAAAAAAAATCGTGTTTTGCATCTCATGAATAGTTAGTTCTTTAGGGTAGAAATCCAGGACCATTCGGTCCCAGGTCCGCCGAATTCACATGGAATACTCCATACATATATACAGGGTATCCTAGAACACCTATCACAGCCAGTAACCATATGCTCAGAAAAGTTCACCGAATATGGAAAAGATAATTGAAACATTATTGGTTCATTCATTTTACATAATTTTAAATTCTAAAAAGGCTAATGAAACCTCAGGGAAACGGCACACGGAGAATAAACAAGATGACGGTCATACGGCAGTTCTAAAAGGTAAGAAGTGCGTTGAAAAGAGTGTAGTTTTCATTTGTTTTTGTGTAGAAATAGAAAACAATATTTTGAAGGTATGTATTACTTATTCAAATATGGTTATCTCCTGATGCAGCTGGGAGTGTCTCGATGGATGCTTCATGCGCTAGATAGAATTATTTGCAGTTATTAATTTAGTAGGCGCAAGGCAACTTCATTTGTAAATTTCGAGTTCTTATGCCGTGTGAGATTTTTGACAAAGTAAATAATCTCAGGAGATATCTCCTTCCTTTTTTGATAAGAAATAATTTCCTTTGCTTGATTCAAAGTAATCAATTTACTTGATTGAAGTAATTTATTTTTCAAGAAACTTTTCTCATCTTATAGCTTGACTTTAGTTTTTGGGATTTGGCGTTTAAGACTTTAGGTTTGGGACTTTAGATTCAGGTATTTTAATGTGGGATCGGATTTGGGAATTTGTGTTTTGGTTTTTGGATTTGGATATTTACGATCTTAAGTGTCGGGTTTGTAATACATTGACAGAAAATAACCTTGTAATATGAACGTGAAATTTAACGAGCTGGGAAAGTTGATATGTTTGAGCTTCTTGATAAGAAAATAGTTTTATTGAAACTAAAGGAAGAGCAGCCCTGGCGGACGGATCGATTAGAGAATCGACTTGTGCAGTATGTCGATTAGTTTTCGAGTACAACTCGATTCTGAGTTGAAATAATCGACCCAGGATCGACTAAGTACCAGGTCGATTGCCTAGCATTTATTTTTTCCCCCAAACCAACTCACGATCCACCTAACACCAAGGCGCGATTGTCACAAAATAACCAGAAAAACTAGTAGGTGGGATGTATTTGTGACCTCAGTGAGGACACAATGCAATTTTCCCGATTTGGTAACTCGAGTTTTCGAAACCATCTCTGTTTAAAAAATTTACGGGACTTCTCACTTGAGTATTTACTGATTTTTTTATCGTTTCTCTATAAGTCGCTTCCTTTTGTGATTTTTTTTCATAATCAAGCGTTAACTCCCTCTTCCACGTGAAGGCCATTTACTTCACATTGAAGCCTTTGAGTCTCATTGAAGCATTTTACAACCACGAATATACAACAACTACGTTGAACAAGTTCAATAAGTCCGTATCTCCGGCTTCATCGACTTGACGTTCCTGGCAGCATTAATACGCAAAAATGATATACAAGTATTATATTCTGAGTCGGTCCATGTATACTGTCTCCATTCATGCACTCATCACATGAATTATTTTTTTCTAACGACTTTACCACCTTAATTATGCACATTATGGGAAAAAGTCAATAAACATTAAATGTGGATTTTTCTATGAGGAACAACTTATGTCAACAAATTTTTTCCCTAACTCCAACTGTTTACGAGATATAGCGTTATGAACAATTGAAATTGTTAATAACAATATATATTCTGAACCAGTATCCACCAAAAAGTAATCAGGGCTGAGTTACATGAACACGCGTCGATTGAGACCTCAATGGCTTTGATTGATGTTTCCATTCGTGAGGAATCGTTGACCAAAATTTCGGGCTCATACATACAAACATACAAACACACACACACACACACAGACATTGATTCAGAATTTTTCGGGGATCATTTTGGTACCCTTAAGTCACCAGTTACAGGCCGAAATGAAAAACTTCGATTTCGGGCTGATTACAATAACTTCCCTATCGGGAAGTTAAAAAAGACGGAAAAAAAAATCAAGACCAGTCGACCGGCAACCGACTCGGTATTTAGACGATAGTCGGTCGATCATTCCAGAAATCTGGATCGATCTGTACTCGAAACGTAATCGACATACTGCACAAGTTGATTCCACAATTGACAGAGGCTCGAATGGCAATCCACCCGGCCGCCAGGGAGCAATATACTATTGCCTCAGGGATCAATGTTTTTCTCCAGGTTTCCGTATAGGTTCCGTCAATTTTACCATGACATACCAGAGTGATGAACGGATAATCATGTGACGTAGCCAATTGAACGAATGTAATTCACAGCAAATGGGAAAATATGGCAGTGGCATATTTGGGAATCGTTAGTCCTGGATGCCCAAATGAGCGTACAGCTGGTGCTCGCGAAAAAGGTATTAACTTTTTGCAGTAAATAATTCGGTTGATTCATTTATGCATATTTCACACGTGTATCATCGGTTTGTGCTTACGCAATATGTAGTCGAATGTCTCCACCCGCGGACGCAGGTAGCGTGGGGAGAATTTGAATCAGACGCTGCAACCGCTATACATACTTGACTTGGGGCTTGATCTGGTTCTCATGGTTCCAATAATTAATTGCATCAATTTCATCATGAACCGATTGTTTGATCGATAGATTTCTTAGTAAAAATTACGTTTCTTTGAAAATAAATAAATACGGTAATGTTACGCTTATTTCAAAAAATAATCTCTTCAGTAGAGTAAATCGATTAGCTGATTCAATAATCGAGGTTAATTATGCGGTATAACAGCCGGGAGATCATAGAAGGGCATTCTTCAAGATTTCGGGGCAGAAAAGAGCGGTCTCCCTCTGAGCTTTCACGTGAATGTGCTCCTGGAATACTGCTCTGAACGTAGAACTCCACTCCGTCTTGTAATTCACTATACACACTGCGTGAGACCTTTGAACAGTGAAGTGAAAGATGAACCAAATATCAGAAAATGTTCGGAAGAAATGCAGAAAAGTTCACCTCCCTCTAAGATTTTGTGCGTGAATGTGTTCCTACAATATTGCACTGAATTTAGAACTCTATTGAATCCGCTAACTCGCCATACACACTACGTGTGGGCTTAATTTGTTTATATATATATATAGAACTGTACGCTTGGATATTCAAAAAAAGTTGGAAATACTTTGAAATTCAGACATCTAATAGTAACACACTAACTTTCGGTATCGGGGCAAAGACAGAACTTTATCCGAGAAATCAATCGGTATAATCTTGACAAACTTGAAAATTCTATGGATATCACAACTTCGCTTCCTCGGCGACGACAATCACTTCCCATGTCGGGGAATTAATAATCACCGTTACACATTCTCCACATTGAAGAACAAAGGAAGTCAAAACACGATAATGCTTGAATATATTGATCACCGTTGGCGACCACGAGGGTGAGGACTTCGTAACAGCATAATGTTGCACGCCAAGTAGGTGGCTGTGACTCTAGTTTTCGGTGCCTCGGGTGGCAAGAACCCCCCCCCGTGGTTTCGTTCAATAAGCGCGCACGCGTTTCACGGCATCACCCGTATTAGTGAAGACTGACTAGTGCCGCCACAACTCTCATAAGGGATACTCGTGATTTCTTTCTGTTTTGTTGCCTATTCTCTCCAGCATTATTTCCCTCCCCCAATAAAAGCAAAAAAAGATGATTGCACTCAAGTGATTCAAAAAAATTATAATTGGTCATTGCAAACTCATTATTAATGCAATGTAATGAACACTATCTGTTAATACCAGGTTAAAACTTGGCTGCATTATAAGCAAAGTGGTATCGAGCCCAAAGTCAACATTATAACATGAAAAGCTGTTGGATTATTATTTAAGAATTGAAACCGTCGATATTCAACGATGATCTTGTGACTGGTGTAAGAGTATGAAATACAACGTGTTGGAGGTATCGCGGGTGTGTAAGAGTTTTCCAGGTCGATGTTATTGCAAAGTACGAAAGGTCATGGGATTTACGTGGTCATTTTTTGTCATACGTTCATAAACGCTAACCTAAGTCAACTTATCGGCAGCTGTTATGGTTCAGATATGAATCATTTGTGGTAATTTCTATCAAAGAAATTGCATAACCATACTCCATCGGGATTGACACAGTACATGAAAATAACTGATTATCCACCTATAGGTACTTTCGATTGCAGCCCCTTACGTGAGAATGCCAGCGAAATGAGTGAGATATGAAGGGAGCCTTGTGGGTTGGTGACTACCCAGATGATCGTATTGGAGGGGTCAGGGGATCTCAGGGGCTCATTACTCTCGCCACAACTCAACGATCCTCGTAACCTCATTATCGAGTCTACTCACATCCCCATATAAATCTTACTCTCTACTTTTCCCTATATTTTTCGTATTTCCTGGTATATTATCTCCGCTGTTTCTCCTTGCATACATCGTACGTTGTATTATTCTTATCCATATATAGACATCCTTTATTATTTTCTCTCCTGAGAGCCATTCTGAGACACCCAACGCCCGTCACTAATCCGCAGTTTTATCCATAGGTTTTTTTATGGAGATTCAATGCAAAGTTACCAAGAAAGTGACAATGGATAATGACGAGAAAGTATTAAGTATGGTAATCGTTATGTCAGACAATTGCAGAAAAAATCTTCAAACTTCGAACGATTCAACTAGTGATGTAAAAGATATAATGGCATGTTTAATGAGTAAATAATATTATTAATAACGTGAAACTATGCAATTAAATAATAATAATAGTGCTCATCCGATGACTGTGACTAGATAGCGCGAGTTACTAAGTGAAATAACCGTAAATCACTACACACCTGCAGGCCCCCTCTAAATTCCCTAGAAACCTAGATAACAAGTGAAGAGCTTTTTGCTCATCGACCAAGTAACCATCGACTACAGATTGGCCAGAATCTTCACGTGCGCAATCATAAAGATTTTAGTGAAATTTCCGTGATCATATGTGAACATGGTGTTATAATGCGCAATGATTGAGGATAACAGTACCGTGATTAGTGAATGTTGGCTTCCTACGCTGAGTTGGAATCACATATTCAGTTCTTATAAAACTAAATTACTTATCAGCAGCACAATGATAAACGTTGCTGGTACTACATTGATGAGAATGATACGTACGAAAAGTGTTGAAACAAGCCAATGACATCTCGACGAGCCGGGGGCGAGGGGTTAAAAACACCTCCCAGTCCCTCGAGCAGTGAGACAGAGAATGGCTTCACAAATCGTCCTCGTGTCGCCGGTCTGTTCGTCAGTCATTCAAATTGCCGTGATGAAACAAGATCAGATGACCCTGGTACAAGTGGAAAATTAAACACCGACGAGGCTTTATTATCACCGTCTTCCTCATCTTCATCGTTTTGTACATCTTCACCACTATCAACATCACCGTCATCATCAATTGCACTATCTTCATCGAGAGTGGAAGCATGTGATATCAAACATACTGGTCGTGATGCACGAAGACGTAGATGGGCCGTTGGTCGGAACGTCAGGGAAGAAAACCTGAGTGATCCTAAAACTAGAATGGATGAGGAATCGTGGACAAAACACTCCGATGACTCATCGAGGCTATCTCCGTTATCGCCCAGTGGATATGAAGTCTTTGATCAGGACGACAGTTCAGAAAGGAATATTAGGCAATTGGTTGATGATGATTCGGAGCCTGATATTTGTTTCGATGCTATTGCAGATGGTGATAGAGGAAGTGGGAGTTTGAGGAATAACACGAGAGAATTACCCAGCATATCGACCATTTTTGCAAAGTGTAACCCAACATCGCAGAATAATAATAAGGACGAAAATGATCTCCCTAGGAGGGTCGACGATCATTCCAATAAAGGACACGATAAAGAGGCTGATGAAGAGCTGTATAATGTTGAAATGCGGTTTAAATCACAGGACAGTTCACGTCTTAGGCCACCACTCGTTGCCACTGCTGGTACATCAGCTGATTCAGGTACTGGGGATTCAGCAAGTGCTGACATACAGGCGGATATACTTGGTACACCTCAACAAGTACTGTCAGAAGATATTCTTGAAGATAAAGTCACAGATGATCCTACATCCCTTTATAATGATATCTGCAGGGGGATTGGGACCAGTGGTCAAAGCATTAGTGGTGACGAAAGAATTAAGAATACGAGGCTTGGTGTTAAACCGTTTACAAAAGAGAGCCTGGATAAACTTGAAAATAGAACTGTTCAGCTTGTTAGAGATTATGGGTTCCAACCAAGGAGAAAAACATCTGTTGAGGATGGCGCTGTACTTCCACACAAATTCGAACCATTTCCGTCCAATCTATATGGAAGACCACTGGAGGAGATTGATAACTTTATCTACGACGAAGTAAGTAATGACATATAGCCTGATGAATATTTGTACTCGACCTCAACTGATTTTTTCGTTAATTAATCGGTCGAGACATTTTACCATCGGATCTAAAGAATACATTACATTTCGTGGCTGCATTCAAAGAGGAAACCTCGGTAATCCGAAGTTTGATAGCTATGAAAGAACATAGGTAACACGGCGTTCACAAATGCTTTATCACTCATCTCCGCGAGTAGGTCGATGCCGACAGATCCTGATTACGCCCAAATCAATCGGTTCGTGAATGTGAGTAACACGAGTATATGTCGTAGGTGATGCCAAATGAAACTTCTACCAAATATCACTTCTCTTCATTGAGATGTGAATTGATTTGATGGCAAGATGCGTGATTTTCATAAGTTCGATTTTATTCCCGGGAAAAATATTTATGTTGAATGTTTCACCAGCAAGATGAGAATAATAACTATCTCGATAAAGAAAAATATATAAATAATGATAGGTAACAACTAAGGATTGTTTCTCGGTGTTTCACATTATCGTGAGGCGTTTTTCGAAAAGTGTTTGTATATGTGTGTTTTTTTTTCCTCCGTCCCTCTCATTTGTACGCCCCCGATAGCGGCCGTGTAAGCATTCCTTCAGGGGGCGTACCGGACACCCACCCATGCGGCTGGGGCCGACTTTCGCCATTTTTAGGCCATCGTGTTTTTAAACACAGGGTAAACCTTCAGAAACCCCTGTGCTACGATGGCCGGCGCCTATGATGGAAGCCACCCCACCCTGTGTCGGGTTAGGTTCCCGCTCGGCCGGGCGGTCTCATTTTATGGGTACCGCTAATAGCACACACGGAGGTTCCTGCATCGGTCGGAATCCATGAGAAAATATTTTGAAAAAATATTCTCCGGCGGCCGGGCGCGAACGTAGGACCTTCGGAGTAGTAGGCAGATACTCTACCACCACGCCAAAGCCTTGACTTGACTTGACTTGAAAATTGTTTATTAACATTTGTCATATATACATACTATATACAGTATTAATATCTTAAGTGCTACGTTCTAGATCACCAGCCGTTGGCTTTATATCTCATTTGAAAGAAGTGTAACCTAATTTTTCATTATTACAGATATTTGTGATTATTTACATGATGACTCGATATAAGGAAAAATGACTTCTAAAAAACCTTATAAGTAATGGGTGCATGAGGGGCGGGAGAGAAAAGGATATATGGAAAGGTGGGACAAAACAGGTGGTCAGCGGGACCAATTGGATTTTATGTCAATATTGATGTTTTGGAGCTGGGGATTAGGATGGGATTGTAGCTTAAATTTAAATGTCTCATTTATTCTATCGATAAATTCGCCTATGGTTGTCATGCCGAGCGTTTCGTGTATTTCCACAATAGTCGTTCTTCTTTTAAAATTTCCTATTATTCGTAGGAATTTATTTTGAATCACTTGAAGATGATTCAAGTGCATTTTCGCTCCATTGTGCCAGGCAGGACAACCATAGGTGATAATGGGCCTAATTAACCCTTTGTAGAGAGTAAGTTCGAGGGATTGACTGAGCGCGGGTGATTTTAGCAAATTATACAATCTTACTAGGATAACTTTAGTCTTGACCTTGATTTCAGATATATGCTTTTTCCACAGGAGTTTGGAATCGATGTGTAAGCCTAAATACTTTACAGAGTCGGTTGGTGTGATCTTATCGCTACGAATAGTTAAAGTCGGCTTGGCCTTGGAGCTACTAAATAAGATTGCTTCTGTTTTAGCAGCATTCACTTGAATTTTCCATTTCGTTAATTCACTGATTGTGAGAGAAGCAGCATTTTCTATTCTTCTAATAGCTTTGTTTATCGATTTGCTAGCTGAGTACAAAGCAATGTCATCAGCATAGCCTGCAATGGATACATTTCTCGGAATTCTGCTAAAAACAGAAGCAATGTACAAGTTGAATAAAACAGGCGAGAAAATAGACCCTTGTGGGACTCCCGCGACAATTTCTATTTTATTCGAAAGCGAAGTTTCGACTCGAACTCGGATATATCTATTTGAGAGATATGATAGTAAAATTTTACATAGATATTTAGGGACATTTAATCCTTCGAGTTGGTATATAAGGCCTGTGGGCCAAACAGAATCAAAGGCCGTCTCGCTGTCCAGGAGAAGAAGAACGGTATCTTCTTTCCGGTCTTTCGCGGATTTTATATCATTCGTCATTCTAACCAGCTGGTGGCAGGTCGAGTGTTCTGATCGAAAACCAAATTGATTGATAGGCATTAGTTGTAACTCTTCTATGGGTTTTTTCAGACGAGCTAAAATTATTCGCTCAAAGAGTTTAGCCAATACCGGTAGGAGGCTAATAGGCCTATAGCTCACCGGATGCGAAGGGGGCTTACCGGGCTTTAGAATCGGAACGACCACCGCTCCTTTCCAGAGTTCCGGGAAATATTGTCTGAGGAGGCATGCATTGTATATCTTTGTTAGTAAACTTATTGCTTTAATTGGGAGGTTTTTTAGTGCTATATTGGGAATATTATCCACACCCGGGGCAGATTTATTTTTTAATTTTTTGATAGCGGAAGAGATTTCACGGGGATTTGTCAGGGATTTAATGGGAGTTTCGATGCGGGCTTTGAGGATAGTTTTTCTCACATGACCTGTGACTTGTTGTTCAAAGGATTTGTTGCCTCGAGAGGCCGATATTTCGTGTATTTGTGCGTAGTGTATGCAGAGTGTATTTGCCTTGTCGTGGTCTTCTGTGTGGAGTGTGTTGTTTGACTTTAGTATGGGGATTTTTCTTTTACCGGTATTATTAAAATATTTTGCTACGCGCCAAATAGAGTGATCTTTTAAGTTTATGTTTCTGAGTTTGTTGTCCCAAGATGATTGTTTCCATTCGGTTAATTTAAGTCTGATTTCTTTTATCAGCTGATTGAGTTCGGATTTAAGGTAGCGATTTCGGGTTTTTTGCCATCTTGACCTAATGTAATTTTTTAGCTTTATTAATGAGGCTATTTCGGGTGGGATAGGAGTGTGGGTGGATTTGGTTGAGCGGATGGGAGTGGAGGAGTCCAGGGCTGTTTGAATGATTTGGGTGAAATGTGTTATGTGTTGATCTATTGCTTCAGTGTTGTTACAAGTAGGGTTTGGTGTAGAAATCTCATTTAAGGTATCCTTGAATTTATTCCAGTCGGTTTTCGCGTAGTTTAAAATTTTTGATGATTCTGGTGAGGTCGGTCGGCCAAATAGGGAGGGAAACAATGGTAGGTGATCGGATGGGGATTCGGAAAGTGTGGTGAAATTATTAATGATAGAGATGTTGTTTGTTAATAAAAGGTCAATAGTACTAGGAGTGTTTGAATTATGAGGGTAGTGTGTAGGAACGTCTGGAAAGAGCAGATTAATTTTTTGTTCCGTCAAAAAATTTGAGAGAATCTTACCTGATTCGTTTGGCCCAGCAGAGGTCCAAGCAGTGTCCTTCGCATTGAAGTCTCCAACAATAATTGTTGGAGTACTATCGGAAAATAGGTGCCTCAATAGGTTTGTATCTATTGAGACATCCGGTGGATTGTAGATCGAGTAGATCTTCGTTTTTTTATTGTTTACTTGGACCTCTACTCCCACGTATTCGGTGAGCGACAGGAGATCATGCGGAAGAATTCTATGTGACAAGGTTTTGTGGATCGCCACCGCAACACCACCACCTGCTTTGGCCGTTCTGTCTTCCCTGATCAGCGAGAAGTCTAGGAAGTTAATTTTCTTCGTTTTGCTGTTTAACTTAGTCTCTGAAATCAGACAAATTTTGATGTTATTTCTGTGGACGATGTGTGATAACTCGTCCAGATTAGGCTTGAGCGCAAAAATATTAATTGCTAATATGTTGGTTAAGTTTGCTGGGGAATCGTAGGTGTGTTTGAGGAGGGTAAGAACAGGTGGACATAGGATGCGATGATTGTGATCCTATCAATTGGTGTAAGGGCTGTTTGGAGTTTACAGCTCATCTCTTTAAGCTCTGAAAGGATTTCGGGGATTCTAAGGGTTATCAGCTCGTCAAGGACTTGCTTCGCTGTAATTACATAGTTTTTAGTTCCACTTAAATGAGATTCGGGAACATGTGTTTCCATTGGGATAGTCCTAGGTTCAGCAGTGGGTGCAATAAGATTCCTTCTCGAGGTTTCCGCCGTCGGGAAGAAGGAAGCGTAGGTGGGCCTGGACGTGTTGGCAGTAGAACTCGGAGTTGGCACTGGGACTGCAGGAGACTGGAGGAACTGGATGTTCCTTTCCAGATTCTGGATCGTGGCCGAGTGAGGTGTAGCGGGCAATTCCAATGGCGCTATGCTGGGCCTGGCCGAATGGGTTCGTTTTTTCTGAGTTTCCATGAATTTTAGACGCATGGAACACTCTCTGTAGCTGGCTGTGTGGGCGAGTCCGCAGTTTGCACACTTCAGGGTTTTGGAAGTGCAGACTTTTACGTCGTGGTTTGACGCACACTTGACGCATCTCAGGTTCAGGTTGCAATGTTGGCTTGCGTGGCCAAATCTCTGGCACCTGAAGCATTGGGTAGGTTGCTGGGATTTTACATATTTTTCTACCTTATATGTATGGTAGAAAATCGTTTTGATTTCAGCAAAGCTGCTCAAGGTTGTTTCCGGGCCAACCGTGATAGCGAAGATCGGTAATAGCCTGTTTTCTTTGGTGTCTCCGTCTTTGTTTACTTTCACGAACTGGCGAACGGAAAGTACGTTGATGCCGTGTTTTGATAACTCGGCTTGAATTTCGTCTTGTGAAAAACTGCTTGGAAGCCCTTTCAGAATATATTTTTTCGGTCGCTCACTTTTAAGACCGAAAGTGAAAAAATTTATATCTTGCCTTTTCAGGATACTTGCGATTTTGTTGTAGTCCTCGAGCGTTCGTAGATGGACGATCGTGGTACTTCCATTTTAAATTTCATCTTGAAATTTTTATCTGTGGCGTTGCTCTGCAGAAAATTGATTAATTTTTTGTCTCCATTTTTTCATTCTCGATGATTAATGGAGGGACAGAAGTTTGTTTTGGAGTCTCTTGAGGTCCATCAGAAGTGTCGGAGGGTTTGGCGAGGCGAGCGGGAACTGAACTCGCACTAGTCGAAGGTTTTGTAACGGTTTTTTTCGTTTTTTTTGGGTCTTCCATCGGAGGACTCATTTTGGCTTTCCTTTTTGGAGCCAAGGGAATTTTGAGGTTTTTTAAGTTTGACACTTTTGCGCCAAAACTTTTACTCGAATTAGGATTTCACTGTACTATAAGCGCTGTACGTTAGAAATTTATATTTCGCAGAGAGCGGTAGACATGCGTCCGCACGACACCGGCTCAAAACAAATACTGCCAAAGCCTTGACTTGACTTGAAAATTGTTTATTAACATTTGTCATATATACATACTATATACAGTATTAATATCTTAAGTGTTACGCTCTAGATCACCAGCCGTTGGCTTTATATCTAATTTGATCAAAGTTTAACCTAATTTTTTATTATTACAGATATTTGTGATTTTTTTACATGATGACTCGATATAAGGAAAAATTACTTCTAAAAAACCTTATAATTAATAGGTGCATGAGGGGAGGGAGCGAGCGGGATGTACGGAAAGGTGGGACAATATAGGTGGTCAGCGAGACCAATTCGATTTCTTGTCAATGTTGATGTTATGGAGCTGGGGATTAGGACGGGATTGAAGCTTGAATTTAAATGTCTCGTTTATACTATCGATGAAATCGCCTAGGGTTGCCATGTCGTGAATTTCTAAAATAGTCGTTGTTCTTTTGAAATTTCCTATTATTCGCAGAAATTTATTTTGAATCACTTGAAGCTGATTCAAGTGGATTTTCGCTGCATTGTGCCAGACGAGACAACCATAGGTGATTATAGGTCTGATCAATCCTTTCTACAAAGTGAGTTTTAGGGATTGGCTAAGCGCAGGAGATTTTAGTAGATTATATAATCTTACGAGAATAATTTTTGTTTTCAGCTTAGCTTCATCTATGTGTTTTTTCCACAGGAGTTTGGAATCAATATGTAAACCTAAGTATTTAACAGAGTTCACATGAGTGATTTTATCGTTACGAATAGTCAAGGTGTGATTGGCCTTGGAGCTAGTAAATGAGATTACTTCTGTTTTGCCAGTGTTCACTTGAATTTTCCATTTCATGGGCTCACTGATTGTAGGAGCAGCTGCGTTTTCGCCTCTTCTAACAGCTTTATTTATCGATTTGCTAGCTGAGTACAGCGCGATGTCATCAGCATAGCCCGCGATAGATACATATCTAGTAATTCTGCTAAAAACAGAGGCAATGTACAGGTTAAATAGTACGGGGGAGAGGATAGACCCTTGTGGGACCCCCGCGACTATTTCAATTTTGTCCGAAAACGAGGTTTCGACTCGAACTCGAATATATCTATTTGAAAGATATGATAGTAGAATTTTACCTCAATACTTAGGTAGATTTAAGCTGTCGAGTTTACATATAAGGCCTGTGGGCCAAACAGAATCAAAGGCCTTCTCGCTGTCCAGGAGAAGAAGAACGGTATCTTCTTTCCGATCTTTCGCGGATTTTATGTCGTTTGTAATTCTGACCAGCTGGTGGCATGTCGAGTGTTCTGAGCGGAATCCAAATTGATTTTCAAGCATTAGTTGTAACTCTTCTATATGTTTTTTGAGACGAGCTAAAATTATTCGCTCAAAAAGTTTGGCCAATATTGGCAGAAGGCTAATCGGCCTGTAGCTCACCGGATACGAGGGGGGCTTGCCAGGCTTGAGAATCGGTATTACCACCGCTCCTTTCCAGAGTTCCGGGAAATATTGTTTGAGGCGTGCATTATATATTTTTGTTAGGAGGCTTATTGCTTTGATCGGGAGGTTTTTAGTGCTATGTTGGGAATGTTATCCACACCCGGGGCTGATTTGTTTTTTAATGTTTTGATGGCGGAAATGATTTCACGGGGATTTGTGAGGAATTTAATGGGAGTTTCCATAGGGGCATTGAGGATATTTTTTTTCACATGACCTGTGACTTGCTGTTCAAAAGATTTATTTCCTCGAGAGGCCGATAGTTCGTGGATATTTGCGTAGTGTTTACAAAGTGTATTAGGCCAAAGCCCCGACTTGTATATATGTGTGTGTGTGGGTGTATGTATGTATGTAGACAAACAAATTTTTTACAACGTTTCCGGCTGAACCAATGGATTTCCCTTTTTAACTTCCCGATTTACGAAAGTTATTGTAATTATCCCGATAATGACGTGTTTCAGATATGGGAAACTTTCTCGACGTTTCACGTCATTCTGACAAATCTTAGATGAGGGTTGTGGGTGTGTGTGTATGTGTGTTCGTATGTGAGTGATTCTTTTAGGAACGCTTCCTGGCGAACGGCGATCATCAGAACGATCGAGTTGTTTCTCCGTTGACAGAAAATTCTCCACTGACTGATGCCCTGGGCGGAAAGGAGTGTCAATGTTGAGAACCATTCCTTTAATTATTATTAACAATTTTAATTATGTAAAACGCTCTATCGCGAGAACCGATACAGACAGGAGAAAAGGTGTGTAATGAATGGCAGTCCTTATACAAAAATACGCACATATTTTTTTATGACGTTTCTCATAAGGTTCATAGCTCAGGACATATCACTGGTTAACAATTAATAACTGGTTAATTGTTTATATCGCTCTATTACACGAACAGTAAGAGTTAGACGGAAAAGTTCTAAATAAAAGTTGTTCCTCATGTAGGACGATACATTTTTCGGTTTATGATTTTTTTTTGTGACACTCGTAATTAAAGAGATAGCGTTCAATTTATCCCAAATTTTCAAAACACGCACACACATACACAGACTAACACATCGGGAAGTTCATGATGTCACCCGTCGAGGGTCGCATGTACATCTATCTTTTAACTTCCCGATCTTGATGGAAGTTATCGTTTTGGGTCCGAAAATCGAAATCGGAAATTTTACCTGATCTCCCCGTTTCATGAACCTTAGAAACGTTTGCGACCATTTTTAGCGCGATGGTTGTCTGTGTGTGCGTGTGTGTGGATGTTTGACCGCTATTCGTCATTTTTACAAAAAATTTTGACGATTTACCCCAAATTTTTGGTTCTATATTGGAGGGAAAAAATGTACGATTTGTACATAACATTATTATTTATGGACTCTCGAAATTTTATCGCCGTAAACATATTTTTGAGTCTTTACGTGTGTATGAAAATTCATAAAACTTTGAAAAAAACATTGAAAAATGGGTCTGCGACAATGAAATTTTAGGAGTCGATAGAGAATAAAGCTACAGAAAAATTGTACATTTTTTCCCGCCCTGACGATTTGGGATCCACGATATTGCGTGTATGTTGCGTGGATGTCTATGTTCTGTTAAAAGTAGGTAAAAAATAACCTTTTAGTAGTTTCTAAACATTTGAAAGTGCACCATTTAAGTAACTTATAGCCATTAGTCACTCATTTATCACCTATTACAAGGATTCGTTTATCCCACAGTGAATTGTAGCGTGGATGTTGCATGGAAATTCAATCGCCAGGGCGCCGAGCAAACCAAAAATTTGAGATAAATTAACGAAAAATTAACAAAAATGAGAAATAGCGGTCGAACATGCTTAAACAAATTGTACGATTTGGGTTTTCATTCGATAGGTTTCCGCCTAACTTACACCTGATTAGATTTTGAACGTGATCGACCTAGCGATTTTTTAGTTATTAACAAGTTGAATAGTTTATATCGTTGCATCCTGAGAACGGTTAAAGATACGAAACAAATTATTTAATGAAAGTTGTTCCACACACAAAAATACATATTTGATGTGGTATAACTTTTTTTGGTACCATCGATAGTTAATTGTTATTAACAAATTCAAATGTTTAGATCGCTCTATAGCAAAAACGGTTGAAGATACGAAACAAAGTGTCCAATGAAAGTGGTTCCACACGTAAAAATACACATTTGATGTTTAACGACTTTTTTTCCTAACACCCATAGTTGATTGTTATTGACAAAATGGATTGTTTATATCGCCGCATCGTGAGAACGGTTGAAGAAACGAGAGAAATTCGTCGATGAAAATTCTACTCATAAAAATACGTATTTGATGCTGTATAACTTTTTTTTTGCCAACACCGATAGTTAGTCGTTATTAACAAATTCAAAGGGTTGAATGCAAGTCGTTCCACACGTAAAAATACACATTTGATGTTCTATGATTTATTTTACTAACACCCATAATTAATTGTCGTTAACAAATTTCATTGTTTATCTGTAGTAGACATATTCAGAATTATAATTTTATTTAATATTTGGAACTTTCGAAAAGTTTAAAAAGTCCATAATTTGAGGCATGAACCGATATTTTGGATATAACATATACGGGGGGACGATCGGGAAGTTATTGGTTCTACCCGTAGAGGATCAGACCCACATCCCGTTTATTTTTTTTATCGACGCGCCTTGCTGGTCTCTAGGTCTGAAAGGAGCGATTTGTCGACAAACAGATTCTTTCAATTGGTGTTGACCAATTGAATCGCTTTATCGCAAGAACGGTTCGAGATACGAAAAAAAGTGTTTAATGAAGGCTGTGCCCCGCAAAAAATACACATTTTTTTCTTAACATGTATCAATGAATTAACTAATTAATTATCTTACACGGAGAATCGAACTTGAACTTTTTTTCTATCAATGTCTCTCCATGGTGACGAAGCCGAAAAGGAGTGTCAACGTGAAATAATAATTATTTCTATTGTTATGAACAATTCCAATTGTTTACAACACCGTATCGCACGAAATATTGTAGACACGAAAAAACATGTTGAACTAGTGGTGGAAAAATGTGTGTGCCCCATACGGAGCACAAACAAAATTTCGCGATTTGGTACTTCAGCACACAATACTACCTTTTTTCTTCTCGTATATACCATGCATAAGCACGCGACCATTCTAATGAGCATACTCAACAGTGACATCAATGAAACTGCGACTGATAATTAGTGGATGCGATCAATTTATTTTGTTTTTTGACCCTTTTTGACTCCTTACCATGGCCGGCCCTTTCTACTTCTTAATCTTCGACATGCCTCCAGCAATTGTCGACATGTTCACTCGCCAAGTATATTCTACTCCAACTCGCGATATCTTCTAAACTATACGAAGTGCCGAAAAATGTCATAACATATGAAATTTGTATTTCTTTATAAGGGACAACTTTGGTTATATACATTTTTCCCGTATTTTGAACTGTTACCACACCGAGCGTTTCCACAACGAGAACTTGCCGACTTGACAATTGAGAACCCGTCATACCTTCTTAATTATCACAATTTTGGACAAAACCCTTCAAAAATTAAATGTGCATTTCCACTTACAAAAGAAGTTTCATTTCATACTTTCTACTGTATCTGTCACCATTTTTGTAGTAGAGCCTTGTGAACCATTCATTTGTTAATAACGATGTATATACTGCTCCAATTCTATCCAAAATATTTGACCCTCTATCTCCATGGAAATACTGCGATTGGAATCTTGATGACGACCGTGACGCCATTCGGTCACTAATTACAATAACTATTATTCAACCGACCATACCTCCTTAATTTTGTAAGTTATGGAAAAAAATCATGCAAAATAAACGGGATGTGGGTCCGACTCTCTACCGGTTGAACCAACAACTTCTCGATCCAACAACTTCTATATTCAAAATTTTAGTTCATGTCTTAAATTATGAACTTTTCAACCTTTTGAAAATTTTCAAATATTAAAAAAATTTTAAAAGATTTTCAAAAATGTAACCTTTCTTACGATGGAATTCTTTAATAACAATTCTCTATAGGTGTTAGTAAAAAAACATGAAATGTGTATTTTTACGTGTGGAATGACTTTCATTGGACACTTTGTTTCGGATCTCCAACCGTTCTTCCGATAGAGCGATCTAAACTTGAATTTGTTGACAACAGGTCGAAGTTAGCAAAATAAATGGGATGTGGGTTTCACCCTCCGCGGGCCAAAATTATAACTTCCCGATATCTGCGTGTGCGTGTGGGTACCTTCTTTCTAATCTGACATTGTTCTCATAGAGCGTTCTAAATGATTCCAATTAACGCGGAAACGGTTAAAGATATAAAAAAAGTCAAACGATACAAAATATGTATTTATTCATAAGGAACAACATTTATTTCACAAGTTTTGCGTATCTACCCTGGCAAAAAATTCTGCTTAGATATTATAAAAAAAAAAGGGTAATTGGAAAATAGGTGTGCTACAGGGTTCATCCTTATTTCCAATTGTTGTTGCCTTATTTTCAATTGGAAATAAGGGTGAACGGCCATAGTACACGCATTTTCCAATTATCCTTTTTTTTGATAATATCTAAGGGGAATTTTTCGCCAGGATATAATATTTCGTGAGACACAGCCTCATAAGCAATTGGAATTGTGAATAACAGTAGAAATAATTGTTATTTCACTTTGACACTCCTTTCTGGCCTGGTCTCCATGGAGACGCATCGATAAAAAAGAAATCTAAAAGGGCCCAGTGATTCTTCAGGAAACGTTCGACAAAGTTTTCATGTCCACACACACACACACACACACACACACACACACAGACGGGGCTTTGGTGTAGTGGGTAGAGTGTCTGCCTACTATTCTAAAGGTCCCGCGTTCGATTCCCGCTCACTGCAAATATTTTTTCTGAAAAATATTTTCTCACGGACTCCGACCGATGGCAGGAACATTCCTTGTGTGCTATCGGCGGTATCCATGAAGTGAGACCGTGAGCCGGGACCGAACGCGACCCGTCGCGCGGGGGGGGGGGAGGGTTCCATCGTAGACGCCCGCCATCATATCACAGGGGTTTCTGGAGGTTTACCCTGTGATTAGAAATACGATGAGCTTAAATGGCGAAGTCGGCCCCAGCCGCAATGGGTGGGTACTCTGATCCGTAGTATTGCCCATGAAGTAATGCCTACCAGCGGTTACGTGGATGAATACGAATAGAGAAAGAGTAGAAAAAAAACACACACACATATATATATTTGTGTATTGGCTACTTTGGGGACAGTCGAAAAAAGAAAATAGAAACGCGTATAAACCCTTGAAAACGGTTCAAGGATTACATATACGCTATATAAAACTAGTGTAGCAGTTGTCTGAACATTTGTTCCCACTTTTTTTTCGTATTGCTTGCCCATGGTAACATATGAGGCCATATCATATAATGTAATATATGGGGACAAAAAAAATATTCTATAGGACGACAGGTATGGGGACACGTAGATATAAAAATTATATTGATTGTATATTTTGTGGGCATTTACATTATGGCGATATCCTTGTCTTTTCGATTTCTCTTTTTAGTCACAAAATCGTATTTTCTATAAGAGTCAATTGTTATACTCTTTGGAGATTCCGGAAGGTCTAAGAATGTGCGTTTTTCAAATGTTCTATTTGACCCTACCAATTTGGGATTAAAGTTTAATGTTCTGCCGATCACAACTGGAGTTAACGACTCCGATAATTGAGGAAATAGAATATCCTCGAAATACGCAGAAAAAAGATGATAACATTGAGGTCACTGTCCCCATTGACCACTGTATATCTCCATGTCCTCGAAAAATACAATACGTTGATTGCGTAAACTTTGGGGACTGTCCCCATAGTATACCTTCCGTATAGAAAATTATGAGGACTGTCCCCAAAATAGCCAAATGTTCTCAAAAAATACAATATATAAATTAAAATGTCCTCGTAATAACCAATAGACGAATATATAAGATACATATATACATATATTCATTTGCGTATTGGTGACTTTGAGGACAGCAAAAAAAATGACGTGTCGTATCCCGCCAAAATCGACATTAATCTCGCAATACGGCATTAATCATTTTCTGGGAAAGTAGCATAGCCAGATAATAACTCCAATGACAATTGAAGACAATGTCCTCGTTTATCACTTAATAACTCCGTGTCCTCGAAAAATACAATATATGAATCACGTAAACTTTGACCCAGGTAGGAATGGCAAAGACTGACGATGGAATCAGCCCCCGTGCAACAAATGGGTTAATTCTATCAGGCTGAGCGTCTGAAGCCTGAACCAAGCTTGACTTTATCGTCCACTCCAGCCTGAATATGGGGTCGTTTTTTAGGCTGGTTGCAAGGCCTTAATCAGGTTCGGTTGAGGCCGTGTATATCGAGGCTGGATCTCCCAAGGATCCCAAAGGCTCAGTCGAGCCTAACATGTCGAATTAAAATCAAAATGCCATTTTTATTATAATTCATGATTTCGATTCAATGACTTGGAAAAACAGTTATCGTGAAAATAAATAAATCCTTGACCTCTGCTCTCAACCCTCTCAAACTCAGCCTGGATCAGGCTTGTACCAGCCCTTGTTTTCCGTGCCTGCCTAAATTGGCTAACCATTCACTAATTAATCAGTTCGAGATTCAGTGGTTCATTAAAACTTCATCCTTGAATGAATAGATAATAATAAATAATGATAATGCTAATCATAATTTAAATACTTGTCGTGATTTGGGGATACTGGGATATAGAAGGTTGTCCTTCTACTAGTGTAGGCCAAGGGGTATTGTCCCTGGTTTTTTTCTTTTAATTATTTTGTTCTTTTAATTTGTAAATTTTTTTTTTGTTTATTTTCAATAAAGACTTAAAGAAAAAAAGGGAGGAAATAGAAAGAAGGAAACGTGAGGAAGGAGGTTCTCTTTTTTCGCTTAAAAAAAAAACACAAACATTTCATTGAAAACGTGTCAGGATGATGCCAAACGTCGAGAAAAGTGAAAATTTCATCGATCTGACACTTTTCATTTTCGGGGTCATTACAATAACTCTCCCTATCTTTTTTTTTTATTTTTATTTAACGTCGCCATATTTATGCTCTCTACCGAAGTGCCAATCAGCGACGGAGGTTTACGATGTGTTTGTCAACAAAGCACTTATAAATAAATTACATTGGCGATCGTGTCAATCAGCACGGCTAGGATTCGAACTCAGGATGTCTGAGTTACGAATCCGTCGTCGCAACCAACCGAGCCATCGTCTTGACTTGACTTGAAAATTGTTTATTAACATTTGTCATATATACATACTATATACAGTATTAATATCTTAAGTGCTACGCTCTAGATCACCAGCCGTTGGCTTTATATCTGATTTGAACGAAGTTTAACCTAATTGTTCATTATTTCAGATATTTGTGATTATTTACATGATGCCTCGGTATAAGGAAAAATGACTTCTAAAAAACCTTATAAGTAATGGGGGCCATCGTCTTGACTTGACTTGAAAATTGTTTATTAACAGTTGTCATATATACATACTATATACAGTATTAATATCTTCAGTGCTACGCTCTAGATCACCAGCCATTGGCTTTATATCTAATTTGATCAAAGTTTAACCTAATTTTTCATTATTACAAATATTTGTGAATTTTTACAGGATGACTCGATATAAGGAAAAATCACTTCTAAAAAACCTTATAAGTAATGGGCCCATGAGGGAAGGGGAAAAGCGGGATATACGGGAAGGTGGAACAAACAGGTGGTCAGCGGGACCAATTGGATTTCTTCTCAATATTGATGTTTTGTAGCTGGGGATTAGGATGGGATTGTAGCTTACATTTAAATGTCTCATTTGTTCTATCGATGGATTCATCTATGGTTGCCATGCCGAGCGTATCGTGTACCTCCAAAATAGTGGTTGTTCTTTTAAAATTGGGAATTATTCGCAGAAATTTATTTTGGATAACTTGAAAATGATTCGAGTGGATTTTGGCTGCATTGTGCCAGGCGGGACAACCATAAGTGATAATAGGTCTGATTAACCCTTTGTATAAAGTGAGTTTTAGGGATTGGCTAAGCCCAAGGAATTTTAGCAGATTCTATAATCTTACTAGAATAATTTTTGTTTTCCGCTTAATTTCGTCTATGTGTTTTTCCCACAGGAGTTTGGAATCAATATGTAAACCTAAGTATTTAACAGAGTTCACAGAAGTGATTTTATCGCCACGAATAGTCAAGGTACGATTGGCCTTGGAGCTAGTAAATATGATTACTTCTGTTTTGGCAGTATTCAGTTGAATTTTCCATTTCATAAGCTCACTGATTGTAAGAGCAGCTGCGTTTTCGACTCTTCTAACAGCTTTATTTACCCATTTGCTAGCTGAGTACAGAGCAACGTCATCAGCATAGCCAGCGATAGATACATTTCTAGGGATTCTGCTAAAAACAGAAGCAATGTACAGGTTAAATAGTGCGGGGGGAGAGGATAGACCATTGTGGGACCCCCGCGACTATTTCAATTTTATCCAAAAGCGAAGATTCGACTCGAACTCGAATATATCCATTTGAAAGATATGATAGTAAAATTTTACATAAATATTTAGGTACATTTAAACTGTCGAGTTTCAATATAAGGCCTGTGGGCCAAACAGAATCAAAGACCTTCTCGCTGTCCAGGAGAAGAAGAACGGTATCTTCTTTCCGGTCTTTCGCGGATTTTATATCATTGGTAATTCTGACCAGCTGGTGGCAGGTCGAGTGTTCCGATCGGAAACCAAATTGATTTGTAGGCATTAGTTGTAACTCTTCAATGGGTTTTTTGAGACGAGCTAGAATTATTCGCTCAAAAAGTTTAGCCAATACTGGTAGGAGGCTAATAGGCCTGTAGCTCACTGGGTACGAAGGGGGTTTGCCAGGCTTGAGAATCGGTATGACCACCGCTCCTTTCCAGAGTTCCGGGAAATATTGTTTGAGGAGGCATGCATTATATATCTTTGCTAGTAGGTGTCGGAACCGAGATTCCCTTCCTATCCACTCCGTTAGGTGCTGCCACTAGAGTGGCGCGCCGTTAGGAGAGGTTATCGCGGCGTAGCCGCCATTACAGTCAGTCCGTTATAGGCTTTCAACAGAGTAGCACCAACGTGCCATATACCTTGTATCATTCCTACTTATTACTAAGATTATCATTAAACTAAGAGTTAAACTTTACTCAAACGTGTTATATTCATTCGCTCAACCCAACTAATCCAACAGGTTATGGGCTTTTGAGAATTATTGGGTGTTTAAAGTGAAAGAAAAAGTAAATTGCGAAACCTAATTAACAGAGATAATCAGACGAACACAGAGATCCAGAGAAAACACCACAGAGAAAAGAAGACAGAGGTAAGTGGGATTTTCTTAACAAATATGGTACAAGTGAAAAGATTGATAAAAGAGGAGAGTACTTACTTAAAAGAGCTATACAAGGGGAGAATACTTACTTAAAAGAGTGATAAAAGGGGAGAATACTTGATTGAAAAGAGTGATAAGAGGGGGAAATACAGAATTATAAGAGTGAAAAGAGGGAAATATGAGAAATCAAAATCGAAAAGTGGGGTGAAGGGGACACCGCGCAGACAATAGGTATCGCTTTCTCTCTCACACACCACGCGAGCAGGAACCGACCTGTTGCTGTGCGGCCGCGGGGCGCTATGACGTCACCGACCTCTCTCTCACACACCACGCGAGCAGGCACCGACATGTTTGCCGCGCAAAAGGAGGGAGCCGCCATATTGACACATGAGCGGTAAACTTAATATGAACAGAATCAACTTTTTTTTGAGAGTTGAAATAGAAGTAGATAAAAGAATTATTTTGAGTAAATAAAGGACAGATCAACCAGGTTTTTCAAGACAATCTACTCAGAATCAGATATGTTAGAAATTTTATTTAGAATTTTAGATGAGATGAAGCATAATAACAGGAATTTGTTTTTTTTACGATTGTCGAATACCACTAAAATGAAATTTGGGTGAGATAAATAAAATTTTAGAGGGGAGGTTCAAACAATTCATGGGTCCAATAAATTAGGAGGGAGAAAATACAGTGATAATTCCTATCACCCATGAAACCTTCCCATCTGCCAAAAACATCAAAATGGGGTAAGAACTTGGATAAGATTTGTGACTACTCAGAATAAATAGAATCTTGGAATAAAACAGAATAAATAGAAGATTATAAGAAAATACCCAAATTCAAAGAAACATAGTGCAGGACAAGAGGTGGGGAATATATATGTTGTACGTTGAAAACCACCACTTGTAAACGAGGAGAGGAGATCTTCGACAGTGCCTTACACACGTGCGTGGCCAACCGCCTTTGAGCAAATTGCATTGCGTTCGTGTAATATACGCTCGGTACAGGTGTGCGCGTGCTGCGGAGGGAACCTATTCTTAGTTTCGAGTCAGTCTGGACGCTGTGCGGGCAGACTGGTTCGGAAGCATTACAAATTAAAACTGGAAAACGGACAGTTACCTGGTGTATGAGTAGGTTAGAGTTAGAATCAGAAGAGTCAGAGTTAGAGCTAGAATCAGAGTCATACTCGTATCAGAGATAAGAATTAGAGAAATTAGATGTCTAGGAGAATATTTATATATGCAAATTAATGTTTTCATTTCAAAACCCTGTACAGATGGCAGACCAAAGAGATAGCAGAGAGACAGAGTCTGACATCGAGGACAGTCGGAGAATGGAAGAGCTGGACTCAGATGACACCGAATCCAACCACTCAGAGATCCAGAGTCAGAGTGGATCTATGAGAGAATCAGACGAAGAGACAGAGCTCAGAGAGGAAGAGGAACCACAGGTCACGCAAATCACATCTGAGCCACTCAAAAGAGAGTCCAACCAGGTGGAGAGGATCCTCCTCAGGACGATGAAG
This sequence comes from Asobara japonica, assembly GCA_026005395.1. Taxonomy (NCBI): domain Eukaryota; kingdom Metazoa; phylum Arthropoda; class Insecta; order Hymenoptera; family Braconidae; genus Asobara; species Asobara japonica. Next base: position 1,272,186 of record BQMI01000320.1, on the reverse strand, counting down.
AGCCTGGGGGAAGTGCTCGCCAGTCAGGAAAAGGTGACCAAGGAGCTGGCTAAAAGGGTTGAAGCCCAGAATAAAGCAACCAGCGACCAAGCAATGGTGACTCACAACCTGAACGGTGTCCCAGGTCTCTGGACAAAACAGCCAACCTGAACTGGGAGTCAGCCAAAGGACTGCATGCGCTGATGGAGCAGCTGACCATCATCTCCAAAAACCTGGCAGAAGCTGAGCGCTGCAAGCTGAAGAGAGCAGAGGTGACAAAAAATAAATGTCACTATGTCAATCCTAATGTACCCATAGAGCCTTCCACCCCCAATTCAGAGCCTCCTGCGAAAACGAGGAGAATAGAGATTTCCAACATCCAGGTACTGAGAAATAACATAATAGACGAGACAGAGCAAATCAGTTCTTTAAGACAGGCAGTAGAACAGGGCTTTAATCATAAAGTAAATATCAAACACGAGTATAAATTGACTACCAAATCAGATATAAATTTGTGGTACGATTCCCTAAGATCAGAATTAATGAGTCATGATTTACTAGACACTATTGATAGATCAGAAGCAGACTCAACGGTCATTAATGAGAGGTTGATGAAAAAGCGAAAGAATTTAGCCAGAGATATAATAATTAACAGAATAGATGATCGTTCTCATGAAAAGATTTTAACGGAGACAGATCCAGAACAGATTGTGAATTTACTAAGAAAGTCACGAAGACTTGAGAACAATGTCAACGCAACTACAATCCGAACGAAGTCGTACCCAATCAAAATGAAACCGAAAGAGCCTGTAAATGGTTTTTGTGATAGGTTCGAATCAATAGTAACGGATTATGAAGCCAGTGAAAATCAGATAGAGTTAACAGAGATAGAAAAAAGGTCAGCCTTTTACCAGGCTGTTGCTCAGGTAACACCTGAAATCAGAGCTGCCGAAATACTGACTAGACAGACGCAGCACAAAGAAATGACATACAACGACATTAAAAATTTCTTCCTGCAGTTAGAAGCAGATTCAAAAGCAGGACATAGTGAAGAGAAGAAGGTTCAGAGAGCAACGACTAACCAAGGGGAGATCGCAACCAAGTGTCATCATTGCAATGAACAGGGGCACTTGCTGGACGACTGCCCCCTGGGAAAGAAGGGACTGTAGTTGCTACTTGTGCAGAGCAATTAAAAGCCACAAAGGGAAAGAATGTCCAAACTATCGTCCCAAGCCAGGAGGAAGCAGAGGTCATTATCACAATAACAGATCACATCCATACAAACAGAATAAAGGGCAAATCAGAATCAGAGAAAAGGGTATAAGAGAGTGTACAATGACAGGGTAAGTAACAAAAGTAACTATGGAGGCAGAGCAAAGGGAGCAGACAATCAGCCGAGTGAAAGGGGAATAAAAAGAGTGAGAGAAACGTCTAACTCAGGTAAGACCTTAGATAAAAATGATATAACGTTTATAGCAGATTCGTGGGCAACAGATCATATTGTTAGTTCCGATGTTAGATTAAGAAATTTTCAGGAGGTAACAAATAAGTTTATTAAGAGCGCAAACAAAAAGGCAACAGCAGATATTATAATAAATGGCAAAGGGGAAATGTTGTTGGTGCCCGAGTCACCCGATGATAGAGTGATTAACTTAACTAATGTAATTGCATCTGAGGACATCTCAGACAATCTCCTGTCACTTAGACAGTTAGCGGACAGAGGGCTGAGTATTTATCTCGACGATAAAACATTGAGAGTATTTAACAAAATAACAGACGAGACAATATTAAGGGGCATTTACAATAAACCCATTTGGCTAATCAACTGTAAAATCACAAAAGATGATCAGAAGATTGAAACAAGTGAATGCTACGTAGTGAAAATTGTAACTACTGGTAAGAGACAAAATCAATCAATCAGAGATCTGGAGACTGGAGAGATAGAGACAGACGTAGGGACAACAGACGAAAGGTAATAACTACAGGAGGAAGAAGAGCTAGCTGAAATCACAGAGACAACTGAAGATATCAACCTCAGAGACCCAAAAGAATTTACAACGTGTGAAAAGGAGGATTTAGGCGATAATATTGAAACATCAGAAAACCAGGAACAGAAGTCGGTAGGAGAATCAGAGGAAATTAGTTGGAATGTACAAGAGGAACATGAGGGAGACAGAACTCCCCAGGAAGAGAAAACAGAACCCAAGAAGAGAGGAAGACCACGCAAATCCCAACAGAGGACCAAACTCAAAGATCAGAAGAGAGAATTGAAAAGTTCGGTCCCAACTACCAGAAGCAAGAGGAGAATAGAAGCAGAAGCGCAGTAAGGAAAGGTATATCTGAACAAGGAAATCATTGATATTCCTCAACCCGAAATGAAAATAATCCCAGGACAGACACAATGTCTCATGACCAAGGCAATACCAGAACCAGTAACATACCCAGAAGCCATGCAAACAAATGAAAGAGATGAATAGAGAAGAGGAGTGCAAAAAGAACTCAAATCAATGAAACCAAGTTTAGACACTGGTGAACAAATCAGAGATTTGGAGAGGAGATAATAAAGCTGTGTGTGGAGAACGACCTGCATGAACCATGTCTGTACACCTGGAGGAAGGGAGGAAAAATGGTGACCTTAGTACTCTATGTGCATGACATCCTATTAACTGGGAATGCCACTGAGAAAATGACAGAGATTAAGGGACATCTGAACAGAGCCTTCGAGAGGAAAGACCTTGGGGAGCCAACAGTATTTCTGGGAATGAAAATTAAGAGAAACAGAGAAGAGAGCCGAATGAGCATCAACCAACCCAAATACATTACAGAGATGTTGGAAAAATTCAATATGTCAGAGTGCAAGCCTCACAGTACACCAATGGTAACCAGACAGGTACCCAACCGAAACAGAAGAAAAGAAGCTGGACGAATCGTCGAAGCCGATTCAATGCAATCGGTCGAATGCATTCAATTAGTCCAACATTGACAGTACTATTTCATCTAAGATTGTTATTACTTTCTGTAGAAGGTGCAAAGAGTTATGAACATTGAAGAACAGTAGATGAAAAACTACATCACAGTTTTGTGGGTGCGTGTTTAGCATTGGGTCTAATCGAAGATGATGATGAATGGAAGAATGCTATGCATGAAACTGAAATTTGGAGGACGCCTAAACAATTTGTGCGCATATTGATTCACTGCCGACCAATTAAACCGGAAGAATTATATGAACAATTTCAGGATGACTTATCACAAGATTACGCGCAAAGAATGTCTCCAGGATTAGTGCGTCAAAAAGCGTACATACAAATTGATACATTACTTATTCAGAAAAATCAGATCTTGCCGAATTCCCATCCATGCCTCAAATTATGGATGTTGATGATGGTGATGATGAAATGACTCTTCCTGAGCATCTTCAACTCGGTACTACTGAATATCAAAAACTCAGAGAAGCTGAGAATATAGATAACCAGGCTGCAGAGATCACTAGAGCATCGTATAGAGAAGTGATAGGGGTGCTTGATGCTTTTGGCTAACGCCACTCGCCCGGGCATCTCCTTTGATGTGAATTACTTAGCGAGAAAATAATCAGAGCCAACTGAAGAGGATTGCAAGAGTGTCAAAAGAGTGTGCAGATACCTGAAAGGTACTCCCAACAAGGGACTTAAATTCAGGGGAAAAGAAGAAGACCTAACAGACGCAAGTTTTAGAGACAATCAGGACGACTCAACGTCCTCCGCTGGATACATTGTGAGAATGTTCGGAGACGTAATTACTTGGCGAAGTCCCAAACAGAGTACTGTGACTCAATCAACCTGTCATGCGGAATATCTATCTATGAGCGAGTCATGTTCTGAACTAATTTCGCTGGACAAAGCTATTAGATGCATTATTGGGAAAACTTTCTACCCAATCACCCTTTGGTGTGACAACAAAGCAGCCAGAGAATGCACTAAGAAAGAGGAAAGTCATAAGCTGAAAGCTTTGATGATAGTGTAGAAGTTATCTGAGAGCAGCTGAGAGAAAGAGAGAAAAATGGGATTAGAAAAACTATCGCAGAAAATCATGGGGATTTCATAAAAGAATGCGTGAATCAGAGCAAGATCAGAGTAGAATGGATAGCAACCAAAGCGAACTTAGTAGATTGCATGACCAAACCATTGGCAGCAGATATACACAAATATCTGAGTAATAAATTTATGACGTAGAATGAAATAAGATGTAAAGTAGAATTTAGACCAGAGTCTAATTAACCTGCTTTCTTTTAGACAAAAATTAAAATAAAAACTGGAGGAATAGGACGGCCAAGCTGGAGGGAGTGGAGGGAGTGTCGGAACCGAGATTCCCTTCCTAGCTAGTCCGTTAGGTGCTGCCACCTGGGTGGCGTGCCGTTAGGAGAAGGTATCGCGGCGCAGCCGCCATTACAGTCAGTCCGTTATAGGCTTTCAACAGAATTGCACCAACGTGACATATACCTTGTATCATTCCTACTTATTACTAACATTATCATTAAACTAAGCGTTAAACTTTGCTCAAACGTGTGATATTCATTCGCTAAACCCAACTAATTCAACAGTAGGCTTATTGCTTTGATCGGAAGGTTTTTTAGTGCTATGTTGGGAATGGTATCCACACCCGGGGCTGATTTATTATTTAGTGTTTTGATGGCGGAAATGATTTCACGGGGATTTGTGAGCAATTTAATGGCAGTTTCGATAGGGACTTTGAGGATAGTGTTTTCACATGACCTGTGACTTGTTGTTCAACAGATTTGTTTCCTCGAGAGGCCGATAGTTCGTGGATATTTACGTAGTGTTTACAAAGTGTATTAGCCTTTTCATGGTCTTCTGTGTAGAGTGTGTTATTTGACTTTAGTGTGGGGATTTTACTTTTACCGGTGTTATTGAAATATTTTGCTACGCGCCAAATAGAGTGATCTTTTAGGTTTAAGTTTCTAAGTTTCTCGCAAGATGATTGTTTCCATCAGGTTAATTTAAGTTTGATTTTTTTGATCAGCTGATTGAGTTCGGATTTAAGGTAGCGATTCCGCGTTTTTTGCCATCTTGACCTAATATAATTTCTCAGTTTTATTAAGGAGGCTATTTCGGGTGGGAGAGGGGTATGGGTGGATTTGGATGGGAGTGGAGGAATCCAGGGCTGTTTGAATAACTTGAGTGAAGGTTGTTATGTGTTTATCGATTGCTTCAGTGTTATTACAAGTCGGGCTTGGTGTAGAAATCTCATCGTTTAAGATGCCCTTGAACGTTTTCGCGTAGTTTAATATTTCAGATGATTCTGGTAAGGTTGGTTTTCCAAACAGGGAGAAAAGCAGTGGTAGGTGATCTGAGGGGGATTCGGAAAGTGTGGTGAAATTATTAATGATAGAGATGTTGTTAGTTAATAAAAGGTCAATAGTACTAGGAGTGTTAGAATTATGAGGGTAGTGGGTAGGAACGTCTGGAGAGAGCAGATTAACTTTTTGTTCCGTCAAAAAAATTGAGAGAATTTTACCTGATTTGTTCGGCCTAGCAGAGGTCCAAGCAATGTCCTTCGCATTGAAGTCTCCAATAATAATTGTTGGAGTACTATCGGAGAGTAGGTGCCTCAATAGATTTGTATCTAGTGAGATATCCGGTGGATTGTATATCGAGTAGATCCTCGTTATTCTATTGTCTACTTGGACCTCTACTCCCACGTATTCGCCAGCGCGACACCACCACCTACTTTGGCCGTTCTGTCTTCACCGATGAGCGAGCAGCCTAGTATGTTAATTTTCTTCGTTTTGCAGTTTAGCTTTGTTTCTGAAATCAGACAAATTTTAATGTTATTACTATGGACAATGTGTAACAACTCGTCCAGATTCGGCTTGAGTGCAAAAATGGTGATTGCTAAAATATTTGTTAGGTTTGCGGGGGGATCGTAGGTGTTACTGAGGTGGATGAGAACAGGTAAGCATCGGATGCGATGATTATGATCCTGTCAATGGGGGCCTCAGCTTTCTGGAGTTTAGAGATCATGTCTTTAAGCTTTGAGAGGATTTCGGGAATTCAGAGGGTTTTTAGCTCGTCAAGGACTTGCTTCGCTGTATTAATGTAATTTTTAGCACTACTCAAATGCGATTCCGGAACATGTGTCTCCATCGGGGTGGTCCTATGTTCAGCAGTGGGTGCGACAACATTCCTTCTCGAGGTTTCCACCGTTGGAAAGTAAGAAGCGTAGGTGGGCCTGGACGTACTGGCAGTGAAGATATGAGTTGGCTCAGGGACTGCAGGCGACTGGACGAACTGGATGTTCCGTTCCAGATTCTGGATCGTGGCCGAGTGAGGTGAGTGAGCGATTCCATTGCTGCTATGCTGGATCTGGCAGGCTGTGCTCGTTTTTTTTTTGAGTTTCCATAAACTTTTGGCGCACGGAACACTCTCTATAACTAGCCGTGTGTACCAGGTCGCATTTCGCACACTTGGGAGTTTTGGAAGTGCAGGCTTTGACGTCATGGTTTGACGCACACTTGACACATCCGAGGTTTAGGTTGCAGTGCTGGCTTGCATAGCCAAACTTCTGGCACCTGAAACATTGGGTCAGTTGCTGGGATTGAATGTACTTTTCTATCTTGTTCTTGTGATAAAAAATAGTTTTAATATCGGCGAAGCTGCTGAAGACTATTTCCGGACCAACAGTGATTGCGAAGATCGGTAGTGGCCTGTTTTCACTTGTGCCACCGTCCTTGTTTACTTTCGCAAATTTCGGCTTTTGAAAAGCTGCTGGGAAGACCTTTCAATATGAATTTTTCCGGTCGTTCACTTTTAAAACCAAAGGTGAAAAAAATGAAATTTTTCCTTTTCAGGATACTTGCAATTTTGTTGTAGTCTTCGGTCGTTCGTAGATGGACGATCGCGGCACTTCCATTAAATTTCATGCTGAAATCTTTATCTGCGGCGTTGATTTGCAGAAATTAGATTTATTTCTTGGTCTCCAGTTTTTAATTCTCGATGATTATTGGAGAGACAGGAATTCGTTTGTGAACCCATTGAGGCCCATCAGAAGAGTCGGAGGGTTTGGCGAGGCGAGCGTGAACTGCAAACAGAGGTGACTATATAGATGAAATCAATGATAGTTTTAGAATGAACCTACAAACCCATCCCAATTGGCACCTCGAGAACATCCACATTAAAACAAAATCAAATTGGTTTCACTTCCCAACCAGCCATCCCGCCTCCCTTTATATCTCGCTTCCCCTTTCCCCTACGCGCGCATTAATTTTACTTTTTTTTCCTCATACCATATCAGACTGTGAATACTCGAAACCATATATGTTAAAGAACAATTAATTTAAAATTTCGTTCAAATTCAATATGAAGTTAATCGTTAGTAATCTATCGTTAACGATTTAAGACATCGATACTGTACTGAGCATGTAGATATTATAAATTACATATATGTCATAAATGACATTTCAAACGACAACTAGGGGCGATACAAGTGTGTTCGCCCCTGTTGGGAGCACAAACGAAACTTCCCGATTTGAAATTTCTGTTTCCCATTCCCAGCTTTTCCGACACGTCTATTAAATGTTCAAAGACTAGTGTCAGAGAAAGAAATAGGAATCATGAAATTTTGAATATTGGAATACAACAGGTGTCGCTACCTCCGACTATATCACGTTACGCATTGACCCATCACACTCCGCAGCGCGCATTCAGACTCTTCTATGCAAATGCGGGCAAACACGCATGCGCCAGCGGTAGTTTGAATAGTCATTAAAATCTCGCGGCACTCAAAATCAACTAATAACTCATAATTCACTACATGAAAGTGAGTCAAATTTTGATCGAAGCTAAAGAACGCCGAGACGTTCCAATTGCGATATTGATTCAGTTGATCACAACTTACCTTCGTAAATAATGGTTGATTAAAACTTTTAGCGATTTTCATGCTTCATATTCCAAAACAAGCAGACGACCATCGAATCCAATCAGATCCAATTAGGTCTTAGCTGCGCAAAAACGCATCGATGAAAAAAAATTATCGAATCGAGTGATTCGTTTGGAGGAATTCGTTGTCCAATGATTGTGGGCGCATACGTACGCGTAAACCTACACACACACATACATACAGACATTTTATTACAAATGGTCTAGAACGATTAGAGAGACTTCGAAACGTGAAGATATGATGAAATTTCCACTTTTGATTTTCGGACTATGCCCATAACTTCCATATATCGGGAAGTTAAAAATCTTCGATGCACGCTCCATGGAGTTTCACACAAATTGTTTTTCTCTGATTGAGTACATCCCTGATTGGTACACATTGTAAATGGGGCTTTGTCAATGCCAGTTATTGTGAACTTGTAGCACTGGTTTCATTCGTTTTGCAAAAGGTGGAAAGTACACTAACGTGTCTTAATAATAGAAACGTACGACGATAGTGAAGAGAGAGCCTGATTGCACTGGAACCCGAATACATAACCCATCATCGACTTACTTATAGTTATTACTGCTCATCAGAGATTATTGGTCAAGGCTGGCCGCTATTAACGCTGACAAGACCAATGACCACGTCTATAAAGTATCTCTATGGACAGTTAACGTTCAACGGTCATTCATATGATTCGCATGTCATAATTTCAGAATATATTTTAGTGTGAAATCAATTGATATCAACGCGTATTTGCAATAATAATCCTTAGTGTAATTGAACCCATTTTGCGGCGATACCATCAATGGAAGAAATAGAAAACAATTTTGATTGGAAAAGTGTATATCTTTTTTAATGCAATCAGTTTTAATGAGTTCTGGGATCGTAACGATTTCCTGCATGAAGTTATTGTTACTAGATGTTAGGTAAGTTTACATGTCCAAAGTGTGCCGAAGACAATAATGACGCCTGTACCGCGAAGGGATCAATTGTTATTCATGCGTGCTCGGGCGCGTCGTGACTACAAGGGGACTAAAGAAGCTTTCAGCTACGGATATTTTGGAAAAACAAATAAGGATATTTACTGGTTATATACAGAGGAATTCACAACTTGGAATACTCCAAAACCTGTGCAAGTATCACCAATACAAACAGTAACACTCGATGATTTATCAGCGGACGTTCCATTTGTGAGTTTTAAACATAAATATCGAAACTAGTGGTGTGAATATGTGTGGCCTAATACCTGTATTATTCTCCAATATACCGCGCATAAGCACGCAACCGATGTGATGAGCAAACTCAACAGTCATATCGCTGATTAAAATTGCGACTAATCATTGGTACACGCGATCGATTTAGTTCATTTTTTAACCCTCAAACATTTTCCACGGGAATTTGTATTTAATTACGCTCCTCTTTGACATGGTTCCAGCAATTGTCGACATATTCACTCGCCAGGTATGTTCTACTTCAACTCGTGATATCTTGGAAATTATACGAAGTGGTAAAAAATGTCATAACATATGAAATGTGTATTTGCATAAGGGACAACTTTGGTGACATACATTTTTAACTTCCCGATATAGGGAAGTTATTGTAATGCCCCCGGAAATCCAATAGTTTTTTTCCATCGGATATTCATGTTTTAAGTCTTTTCTAACATTCCTAGACTATTTTAAACAAAATGTCTATGCGTGTGTGTGTAGGTATATATGCGGTCAAAATTTTTCGTTCACGATTTCTCGAGACTGAATTATGCGATCGAGATTCTGAATGATTTAGAACCGTCTTCATATAACTTAGATCTGATTAGATTTTGGATGGAATTGGTACAGTGCATATATTGTTATTAACAATTTCAATTGTTTATAATGTTCTGTTGGCTAACCTGTTAGAGTTAACGCGAAATTCATACAAGAAAAGTTGTTCCGCATATAAAAATACGTATGGTATGTAGGATAACTTTTTTCGATAATTTGCATAATTAAGGAGATATGGCCGTCTCAATAATTATGTATTTAATAAGTGAACGAATAAATCCAGCGCTGTTATATTGGTCCCATCGACGCGTTTCCGCAAAATCGAGCGGATTACATTTTGAATGGCATTCGTGCAGTATATGCAATGTTATTAACGATTGCAACTGTTTATACTGATCCAGTGGGTAAAATATGCTCACCATGCGTCTACTCAAATACTTATAATTATCTACGTAATAAATGGGTCAGTACAGAACTTTCCAATCTGCAAGTTCTCCTTATGAATTCACTAATAGGGGTCACACTGGTTAACCGGGTATATTGAAGAAGAATAAACTTAGTACGTTGTACTGAAATAGCAAATCGGGACGTTTTGTTTGTGCCCCGAATCGGGCACACACATACTCACACTACTAGCTGTTATTAACAAATTGCATTGTGTATTGGAGTGAAACTTCTTTACGCGCGGCATGCATTTTGAACGACCCGAGTAAAACCGACTCAAGGCCGACACGAAAAAACTGGATCACGGGGCGGATCCCTGGGGACCCCCACCACTGTTTACAGTCGTTCTCTCATCGTATTCGCTTGCTGAAGTGAGGCGACCACTAACGAACGTTCTCTTTGTCTCTCTCTTCAAGCGCCATCACATGGGTAGCATCTTACGTTTGTGGTCGTTCTCAGGCGACACTAGGTGGTGCAACTAACATGTCATCCTTTCGTGGTCTGAATCATGGCGTGCCACAGGGGTCCGTTACTATTCCGCCTCTTCATCAACGATGCTTGTGGAGGTCTAGCTGATGGTGTTGATCAGCTGATCTGCGTTGATGACCTGCAGGTGTATCTTCAATTCCCGCGTTGAGAGCTTTAGTCTGCCATCTCTGCGATGAGTGATGTGGCTGAGGGCATTGGAGAGTGGGTTCGTTGCAACCGACTGAGTCTAAATGTTGCTAAAACCAAAGCAATTATCTTCGGCTCTCAGGCGTATGTTAATGATGCCTGGGCTGTCTCTCACCATTGGGGAGCAGGTGGTGCCTTTCGAGACCTCGGTGCGCAGTTTGGGAGTGGTAATTGACAGCAAGATCATTTGGAGGAACCATGTGGACTCAATTTCACAGAGGGTCCACTCTGTGATGTACCGGCTTAGATTTTTCAGGGCCAGCACCACTTTCGGACTGCGCAAACACCTTGTCCAGGCATTAGTTATTCCTGTAATAGATTACTGCTGCCTTGTTTATAGTGGCCTGTGTGATGAGCTATCTGCTAAGATTCAGTGTGTCATCAATGTGGGGGTTGGATATGTCATGGGAGCTAGAAAAGATGAGCATATCACGCCGTATCGTGAGCACTTGGGTTGGTTAACGTCTACAGCTCACAGGGACTAGTTTCGCGGCTGCCTTACTTAGAGCGTTTTATGCAGTCGCGAGTCTAGTTACCTAGCTGACTTTTTTGTTGCTAACCGTAGTGTGAGACCGACTCGGGGTGTCCCGGTCGGTCCCAACGGACTCCTTTCATGTGACAGCGGCCAATCAGTGGAATCAGAGGCTCTGGCCTCGTCTGATTGTGACTTGCCTTCCCTTCCTTCCTTCAGAATGGCTCTGACAGCTTGTCTCGGGATAATCCTTCATCCCTGCGCCGCTTGAATTTTCCCTTATTTTTTTGCTGCCTACCCTGTATCCCCCTATCCTTTGAAGTATCCTCCTTTCTCTCCCTTGTTGCTCTCCTGAACCGAGAATCAATTAGCTGGTGTGCCTTGGAGAGGGCCCGCTACTATGTATTACTCTTATTCATTTTTTTTTCTGAAACCTTTTTGCTTCCGAATGTAAGCATTGCAATCGTTCAATTTTCACTTTCGCTAATTATGCTTGTAAACGATATATAGTGGTCTGAAACGTAAAAATACGAAGTTTGAGCATAGTGTCTATATGTATCAATTTTTTTCGAAAATCTTCACTTACATAATTGAACATAATAAAAAGGACTAAATTTTGAGGATGGAATCTGAAAAAATTGTTAGTTATTGGTATTGAGTACGTCTAGCTGTGGGCGCATATTCAGTGAAATCTGCCGGTAAGTTTCTTAGAAATTGATTTTTCCCGTTTTTTCTTCGATTGTTCATATCTCTGAAACTAATAAATATTCTTTAATTTCTTGTTTATCAAAATGTGCGTCTCAACGAGCTCCAAAGAATGATTGAATAACATCTAGTACATTGCTCACAAGAAATTGAAGACATTTCAATTTTTCTGTTTTTTCGCTTTTTGCTTTTGTACGCACTCTAGCGTGTCGAAAAATTGAGATAAAAACTCGAAATTTGAAGCAAAGATTCCTTTTGGTGTAGTGAAGAATCCTGTTGAATAGCGATTTGATCATATCATTAGTTTTCTAGATTTGGTTTTTTTCGTTTTTACGGTTTTTATTTTATTTCTCGATAATTATTCAACCGATTTTATTGTTTTTTTTTCAAAGTGTGTGCCTTAACGAAATCGATAATATGGTTGCAAAACATTCAGTCACTTAGTTTGGGTACAATGAGATATTCCTATTTTTTGACTTTTGACTTTGGTTTTACTCTTTGTGTTTGTTCGCACTCTAGCGTCCGCAAAAATTGAAATAAGAACTTGAAATTTGGAACAAAGATTCCTATTGTTGTGGTGAAGAACCCTATTGAATAGCGATTCAATCGCATCATTAATTTTCTAGATTTCAATTTTTTCATATTTACGGTTCTTTTATTACTTCATTTCTCGATAAGTATTCATCCCATTTTTTTCTAAAATGTGAGCTTTAACGCTATCTATGAACTGGTCGTATAACATTGAGTCAATTATTTTGGGTAATATGAGCTATTCCTGTTTTTGATTCCGTTCGCCTGGAAAAAGCGTTTTTCAATACTTGAACATTTTTATTTTGTGTGCAATTGGACCATTCGTAAGCTTACCACCAATGAAATTGGGGGGAATAAAACAAAACGGTGACATATTTGACACATTCGAATGGGGGGACCCGAGGACTGCCTGCTTGTTTTTCTTTTGCTTCACTGCCGGCGTCTATTATTATTTCGTCTATCGTTATTTCATATTTTTATCATTCCCTATTTTATTTTCGTTACTACTACTATTGTCACGGTGCTTTCATCTTTGCCGTCAATGAATCATTCAAGCTCTTTTTACTTATTTTTTCTCTCGTTACGACCGTCATTAATATTAGGACTTTGGTCCGATTCTTTTGTACAACATAATATACAGTAATAAACCATCAATCGATCAATCTCTCTCTTTCTGTCTCCCTCTCTCTCGCTCGCTCTGTGAGTACACTAGCACGCTTCTTACCTGGCTCCGTTTTTAAACTTCTGTACTGCTTGTATTTGCCTTCGGGTCATTCTTGTTGCAGGCTTGTTGCACGTTAGTTTTTGCAGCTAACCAATTGAGGCATTGTGCCTTGCTGCAGTATGGCACTGGAGGTACCTGAACAGGCTGATATCAAGCGCTTATCGTTTGCGGCTTTGTATGCGGTAATACCATCACTGCAATTGGGTGATATTTCTACTGCTAGGCTTCTATACTCCAGATCGTCATTTACTGGAGGCAATGCAAGCATGCAATCTGGGTTCCAGACAGGGGTGAGTGGTGTCAAACCGTCTCCAGTCCTAGTTACCCTCACTTCAGGTGAGTTGGCTCGTAGGTTAATTGCGGCCAAAGCTTGCCATGGTAAGCTGCATTCTTCTCAGTTGGGCATCGATTTGGTGACTGATTCTGGAGTTACGTCCCCGCTCAAGTCTTCGCTGATAGACATTAATGAGTTCCTACCCCAGGATGTTTTCCAGCTTGGTCGAGCAGTGAAGCACGCCGCGAAGAAAAAGGCCTTCACCACCTTCATCAGTAATGGGGAAGTTTTCATTCATGCGAAGAAGGAGAATACAGTTACTCGTACAGTTACTTCAATGGCCGATTTAAAAAACTTTTTGACGGGCTCCTACTCAGTGCTTCTTCTCAGGTACCCTCTTGCGCTCATATATTTTCTACTTCATCCTGGCATGTATCCACTATTTTGATTAACTCCCCATCTACATTTACATCTCCCTATGCACCTTCTCCCCTTCCCTCTTCACTTCCTCCCTCTCCCTCTTTACTTAAAAAACTTGTATCCTGTGGTTTCTCACCTGATTCTATTCGGTGGTTAGCGTCATATCTGTACGGTCGCTCTCAAGCGGTGGTGGGTCGTTCGTCAGGTCTGTCCACTTTTCGTGCTCTCAACCGGGGGGTACCACAGTGTTCTGTGCTTGGCCCGTTGCTGTTCCTCATTTTTATAATTGATATCAGCATCGGCCTAGCAAGTGATTGCAAGCACATAATTTATGCTGATGATTTACAAGTCTACATGAGTTTTCCTCGGGATGAACTTGTGGAAACCATCTTGGAAATGAGTGAGGTAGCCGTTGAGATTGCAGATTGGGCTGAGTGTAACCGCTTAAAGCTTAATGTGTCTAAGACAAAAGCCATTATATTTGGTTCGCAGTCCTACGTCAATGACATCTATGCTCGGCCTAATCTCGGTCTCAGAATTGGCGCCTCTGTGGTGCCCTTTGCGTCATCGGTGCGTGGTCTTGGTGTGGTGCTTGACAGCAAATCGGCATGGAGGAAACATGTGGCAGGGGTATGCTAGAGGGCTCATTCCGTGATATATATCGCTTGCGTTTTTTTAGAGCTAACACGACACTGGAATTGCGTAAGCACCTTCCAGGCTCTTGTTTTTCCGCTGGTAGACTATTGCTGCCTTGTATATGCTGGTCTGTCTGAGGAGTTAGCTGGAAAGATCCAACGACTCATCAATATGGGGGTCAGATACATCTTCGGAGCTAGGAGGGATGAGTACATCACCCCCTATCGTGAGCGGTCTGGTTGGTTCACATGCGGAATGCGAAGGAGCTATTTTCTTGCGTGTTTCACGTATAGAATCTTGAGATGTAGATAACCTAGCTATCTTGCGGGTTTCTTTGTTGCCTACCAGAGCAGTCGTCCGACTCGGGGTGATGTGTGCCCTCTCATGATCCAACCGTTCAGGACTGAAACTCTTCGTCGCTCTTTCCATGTGTCAGCTGCATATTTGTGGAATGACTTGCCTTCTGTCATCCGCGATCAGTCCATCCTGGAGTCATTCAAGCTTGCACTCAGGTGTCACCTGCGTGGTCTCCAGTGAGTGCTGTCTATGACCAGTGCTCTTTTTCCTTCAGTTTTCTTTCTTTTCACTTCTTTTCAGCCCTCGGTCTATCTGGTCATCTCTCTTCCTGCTTTTCCTTTCTTTGTTTTCATGGATCCATCAACTAACCTGCGATTTTGGAGCCCGTTACTTGCACTGTACATTGTAATGTGCTATCAATTGTTACTCACAAACTTATTGTCTTTGCTATCTTTTATACTGCTTTGACCTTAGTCATTTTCTTTTGTCGAACATAATGTACAGTAATAAACATCAATCAATCAATCAGCCAATCTTTAAGCTAGTTGCGGCTACTCTTCCCTCTGTGTCTTTGGAGAGAGAAATCCACTACATGGATTTCTCTGCCATGGATACTGGAAAGCTCAATGCCCATTTGCTAGCCTGTGATTGGTCGGTCCTCATGAATGATGCATCCTCTTCGGAGGACATGGCTTTGTGTCTCTTCTCTCGCCTCGGTGAGGCCATTGAGATTGCTGTGCCGATGAAGGCCGTGAGAAAGCGGTCTGCTCGCAAACCCTGGTTCACGGCTAGTCTTGATGATCTTATGGCAGAGAGAGATCGCCTCTATAGGGTGTACAGACGCGTGCGCACTAATCGGGCTTTTTCCAATTACCGGGCGGCTTGTGATGTGGCTCATCGGGAGATCGAGGCGGCTCATCAGAAGTTCTTTCAGGACAGGCTGCTTTCCTATACTTCACCGGCCCAGATCTGGAAGGAACTGAGGCACCTTGAAGTGGCCATTGTTCCAGGGGAGCCGGCGGACCTTGATCCAGAGATGTTAAATGCTCACTTTGCGGGAGTGGCGTATGACCCTGGAGAACCTCCTCTAGCTGATTATCTTGGGTCTATCCACCAGGGCAACTCTACTGATGCCTCGGGTTTTTCTTTCAGACCAGTCACGGCTGATGAAGTGAGGAATGCGACTATGCATTTCTCTACTGAGGCCAAGGCTTCTGATGGCATTCCTCGAGCGGTAGTAGTGGCCGCTCTTCATGTACTTGGGCCATTTCTGGGACTCCTTTTCAACAGGTCGTTTTCGTTTTCTTCCTTTCCTACCATATGGAAGAAATCCTTGATAGTTGCTATTGGCAAGGTAAAGAATGCATCATCTGCTAATGACTATAGACCGGTTTCTCTTTTGTGCTTTCTGTCGAAAGTACTGGAGAAACTGGCTGCTGTGCAAATGATGGATTTTCTCACCGATCGGGCTATCCTGGATCCGCTGCAGGCAGGATTTCGGCCTTTCAATAGTACTCAGACGGCGCTATTCAAGCTGACGGATGACATTCGTGTTGGTATTGACCGACGCCAACTGATTATGTTGCTTCTGTTTGACTTTAGCAAGGCATTTGACACTGTATCACTTGCTGCTACTTAAGAAGCTTCATAGTGTGAGCTTCTCGCCTAGGCGACACTGTGTGGTGCAAACGGCATGTCGTCCTTCCGTGGCTTGAATCGTGGTGTACCGCAGGGGTTCGTGCTCGGTCCGTTGCTTTTCCTCATATTCATCAATGATGTTTGTGGGGACTTTGCTTCTGGTATCGAGCACCTAATTTATGCCGACGACCTTCAGGTATACCTACGATTCCCGCGGTGTGAGCTTGAGTCTGCTGTCTCCATGATGAGTGACTTGGCTGAGGGCATTGGTGAGTGGGCTCGTGACAACCGGCTGAGGCTGAATGTTGCTAAAACTAAAGCAATTATTTTCGGCTCTCAGGCGTATGTCAATGATATCTACTCGCTGCCTGGGCTATCTCTCATCATCGAGGGCCGGGTGGTTTCGTTTGAGACCTCGGTGCGCAGTCTACGGGTGATACTGGATAGTAAACTCACGTGGAGAAGTCACATGGCCTCTATTCCACAGAGGGTCAACTCTGTGATGTATCGTCTCAGATTGTTCCGAGCAAGTACCACTTCTGGACTTCGCAAACACTTTGTCCAGGCATTAGTATTTCCAGCAGTTGATTATTGCAGCCTTGTGGACGATGGCCTGTCCACCACGATCCAGCGTCTGGTCAATATGGGTGTTAGGTACGTCACTGGGCCTAGGAGAGATGAGCATATCTCCCCTTATCATGGACAGCTTGGTTGGCTGACCTCGGAGGCTCGCAGGGACTACTTTCGTGGCTGCCTTACATATGGTATCTTACGCACTGGCGAACCTAGCTACCTTGCTACCTTCTCGGTCGCCAACCATAGCCCAAGACCGACTAGGGGTGAGATGCCTCCTCTCTATATCAAACCGTTTAGGACGGAGTCTCTGGTGAACTCCTTTCATGTGGCGGCGTCGTACCAGTGGAATGAACTTACCTCCTCTGAGCTTGATAGCCCTTCCCTCCCTGCTTTCAAGGTGGCACTGAGGACGGTTCTAAGGGACAATATGTTAGCGCCCTGAACTGCCCTCGTGTACTATTTGCTTTTTCCTCATGACTTATCCTTCATTTTCTTTGGTATCTCCTCGGTCTCCAAGTGCTTTTAACGGGTGTTACTTGCTGGTGTTACTGACTGTGGGCCCGTTATCTGCTTCAGCCTCTCCTGGTCGGCCTTCTCCTCCTGGCATTTACTCCCTATTATTATTTTATTTCATTTCCTTTTCTACTAATTTGTCCCTTATTATTTTTATTTTTTGTTTTATTTTTCTTTTTCTCTTGGCTCTTGTGTCATTAGCTGGTGCGCTTTCTACCATTAGCATTTGCAAATGTATTTCTTCTTATATTGTTACTTTCATTTTTATTTTTATCTTTTACTCATTTCTGTCTACAAACCCTTTTGCTACAATTTTGCTGCTTTGTCAATGTAAGAGTGAGCTTGGTATTTTTCCTTTTTTTTTACTGTATTTTTATTTTCTGTTTTTTTCGGACCGCTGGTCCTTCTCTTTTGTACAACATAATGTACAGTGAATAAATCATCATTAGTCAATCAATCAATCTCAGACCCAAGCTGACAACGCCACTAGTTGACACTCAAATTTGGTTGCCAATCGAAGTAAACCACCGCGCAGTACACTAACCAAGCACCTAATGTTTGGCGTGGTTTTGTTGGCTAGGCTCTGAGGTTGATGATTGATGATGATTTATTACTACAATCTCTGGAAGAGAGAGAGAACGATTGTTAGTGGCCACCTCACTTCAGCAAGCGGATACGATGAGAGAGCGACTATGGACAGTGGTGGGAGTCCTCATGGATCCGCCCTGTGATCCAGTTCGTTCGTGTCTTCAGTCGGTTCTACTGCGGTCGTTCAAAATACATGCCGCGCGTAAAAACCTTTCACTCAATACGTAATGCAATTTGTTAATAACAGCTAGTGATGTGAGCATCTGTGTGCCCCTTCGGGGCACGAACAAAACATCCCGATTTGGTATTTCAGCGCCGCGCCCCTCGTGGAAATGGGTTTGTCATATTATGACAGAAAATAACATAATACGACAAAATCGACAGATTATAACATATTCGGACAGGTTATGACAAAATATGACATAAAATGACAATTTGACAACCTGTCCGAAAACACGATCATATAGTGTCATCATTTTTCATATTATGGCGAAATTATGACAGATTCTGACAAAAAATGACATTAAATGGTCGTGATTTCGGACAGGTCATAATATTATACCATTTTATGTCATATTTTCTCCGAATATGTCATAATCTATCCAAATATGTCATTGTCCGTCGATTTTGTCATATTATGTCATTTTCTGCCATAATCGAACGAACCCATTTCCACCAGGGGTACTACATTTATGCTTCTCCAATATATCATGGTTAATCAGTGTGACCCCTGTTATTGTCATAACGAAAACTTGCATATTCGTGAATTTGAAAATGACTCATTTATGAAATATTTGAGTAGGCGCATGGTGAGCATGATGATGAGACTTATGCGCGTTACTCGAGTGAGAATGCGCGATACTCGACGCCAATAGGAATACGGCTGCAAGAAAAAAAGATGAACGGCACGTGGGTCTGCCCCTCTACGGGTCGAACCAAAAAATTCCCGATCGTTCTCCCATATATGTTATATCCAAAATTTCGGTTCATGTCTCAAATTATGAACTTTTCGAAACTTTTCAAAAGTTCCAAATATTAAAAATTTTTGTAAAATTTAAAATGTAAGAAGATTTTTCAAAAATATAAGCCTTTTTGCGATAGAGTTAACATGCAATTCGTTAACTATACAATTAACTATAGGTATTAGTAAACAAGCCGGCGGTCCTCGGCTTTGTCAAATATGTCACCGTTTTTGCTTATTTCCCCCACTTTCATTGGTGGTAAGCTTCCGAATGGTCCGATTGCACACAAAATCAAAATGTTCCAGTATTGGAAGACCTTCTTCCAGACGAGCGGAAACAAAAACAGGAATATCTCACATTACCCAAAGTAATTGACTCAATGTTGTTGAACCAGTTCATAGATCTCGTTAAGGCTCATATTTTGGAAATAAAATGGGACGAATACTTATTGAGAATGAAGTAATAAAAGAACCGTAAATATGAAAAAATTGAAATCTAGAAAATTAATGATGCGATTGAATCGCCATTCAATAGGGTTCTTCGCCATAACAAAAGGAACCTCTGTTCCGAATTTCAAGTTTTTATGACGATTTTTGCGGACGCTACAGTGCGAACAAACGCAAAAAGTAAAAGCAAAGTCAAAAGTGAAAAAACAAGAATATCTCATATTACCCAAAATAATTGACTCAATCTTTTTCAGCCACATCACAGATCTCGTTAAGGCACACATTTTGAGAAAAAAAAACAACAATATCGGTTCAATAATTATCGAGAAATAAAATAAAAACCGTGAAAATGAAAAAATTGAAATCTAGAAAACTAATGACACGATCAAATCGCAATTTGACAGGGTTCTTCACCACAACAAAAGGAGCCGCTGTTTCAATTTTCAAGTTTGCAAACGCTAGAGTGCAAAAAGCAAAGATAACTGTAAAAAATAGAAAAATTGGAATATGTCCGATTTCTTGTGAGCAACCTACTAGATGTTCTTCGACCATTCCCTGGATCTCGTTGAGACGCAGATTTTGATAAAAAATATATCAAAAAAGATTTATTAGTTTCAGAGATATGAACAATCGAAGCAAAAAAGGAAAAAATCGATTTCTAAGAAACTTACCGGCAGATTTCACTGGAATTGCGCCCATAGCTAGACGTACTCAATATCAATTAAATAACTGCCAATTTTTTCAGATTTTATCCTCAAAATTTAGTCCTTTTTATGTTCAATTTTGTAAGTGAAGATTTTCGAAGAAAATTGACTATGCTCAAACTTCGTATTTTTACGTTTCAAAGCATTATATATCGTTTACAAGCATAATTAGCGAAAGTGAAAATTGACCGATTGCAATGCTTCCATTCGGAAGCAAAAAGGTCATAAAACATGAAATGTGTATTTTCATGTGTGGAACGACTTTCATTGGACACTTTGTTTGGTATCTCCAACCGTTCTTGTTATAGAGCGATCTAAACAATTGAATTTGTTAATAACAATTAACTATGGTTGTTGGCAAAAAAAGTTATACAATCGAATATGTATTTTTGTGTGTGCAACAACTTTCATTGAATAATTAGTTTGGTATCTTAAACCGTTTTCACGATGGAGCGATATAAACAATTCATTTTGTTAAAGACTTAAAAATCGCTGGATCGATTGTGTTCAACATCTACTCAGGTTTAAGTTAGGCGGAATCCTATCGAATGAGTATACGAAGACCCAAATCGAATAATTAGTTCACGAAATCGTTCGACCAAATTTTGCTCACATACGCACATACACACACACACACACAGACCAACAATCTCTCTCAATATGGTCGGAAACGTTTCTTAGGGCCATGAAACGTGGAAATCAGGAGAAATTTCCGGTTTCGATTTTCGGACCGATAACAATAACTTACCTCAAGATCGGAAAGTTAAAAAGACAACGTCACAAGCTCGAAATATCTGGAAGTCTGTCACACTGATATGCGCATGCAACCTCTCCGTTGACAGCCGTAGTCTCTATCACTTTTTGTCCTTATACATATATAAATAAGAGCTTCGACCAGGAAAATAAAGCGAAATCGAACCCAAAATCATACAAGGGATCGTATGTGGCATCGCATGAACTAGTATAGAAGAAAAAAAGAAGCTAAAATGAAGAAGAACGTATGAGGAACCTCGTTTTTTCGTTGAAAAAACATAGACACACACCGTGATATTTTGTTGGGGAGAGCATCTGCCTACTACTTTAAATGTCCTATGATCGCGCCCGACCGCTGGAGAATTTTTCAAAAACTATTGTCTCATGGAGTCCGATCGATAGCAGGAACGTTCCGTGTGTACTATCGGCGGGACCCATAAAATGATACCGCATGGCCGGGCGGGAATCCAACTCAACACGGGGGGGGGGGGGCGTTCCGTCATAGGCGCCTCCAATCGTAGCACAAAGGTTTCTGGCGGTTGACCCTGTGTTTAGAAATACGATGGTCTAAAGTGGCAAAAGTCGGCCACAGTCGCATGGGTGGATGTCCAGTAGTCCCCCTACAGGAAGGCTAAAATAGTATCCACCGTGCGGAGTACAAACGAGAAGAACGGAGACAAAAACGAACATACCCAGGGATATTTCGTTCAACATGGTCTAGAAACTTCAGAAGCATCTGGATACGTGGAGATTTAAAGAATAAGTGATTTTATATTTTCGGGCACACAATAATTTCTAAAATTAAAATATTGATTATCGTTGGAGGAGACACAATTTTTCAAATACGCGATGCATGTGAAATGTTTTTTCATCGATTCAAATAGTAACTCTTATTTGTAAAATAGAGTTAATGGAAAAAATAGACAAAAAACCATGTGTGTCAGCTTCGACGCGCGACTGGAGTTTACTCCTTCAAAATAGTTATCTTGGAATATATGCAATAAGGGGTTGGGAGGGTAAATGAACTGAAATCCATGAAAGTATATACTTGAATCCATATTTATTTACATTTATTCCCTTCACTATTAAAATATTAACCCACTTGAAATGAAAAACACGACAGTAGTGAAACTTATGCAGCACATTTTATTTCCAAACTTTTTTATCGACAGAAGTGAAACTTACATAGTACATGTTAATTATAAACTTTTTCATTTCACACTTTTTTTTTTGAAGAGTCAGGGATTAGTGACGCAGAAATTACTACATAACCTACCTGGTAACTGCATTCACTTGTTCTTCTGATTTTTGTTGATCATCACTTGAATTATTTTTCTCCATATTTTACACTATTTCGTTAACTTTTTTCACTAATTTTATTCACTCTCTCGGTATAAATATAAATAAATATCAGAATAGCTCTCTACATAAAAATAAAACACCAAAACACTGAAATTTCATAGCCTAAAGTTCTCCATGAGAACGTATGCGCATCACGTCTGAGTTGCGCAAATATGGTGCGCAGAAGACAAACGTAACGACTTCACGTTTAGTTAACACTTGATTACACTGCTCACCTTTTTTCGTACCGCGGACTATAAATCAATTCTAACGGAGTACACTCCAATGATTTCGTTTATTCATTGAAATCCCATGAATCGTTCAAAAGTTGTAATTTTTTGGATGGGGATAGGACCCCCGATCATCGCCATATCCAGTTCCGTCTACCCCGACCATCTCCTGGTTGACTATTCCCATTTCGCACAACCATTTCTGAAGCCCGCCCCCCCCCGCCTTCCCAACCGCATCCACCTCATCGTTACCGTTATCTCATCCCATAGGTTATCCCTGCCCTGTCAGGGCCGGGTGAGATCCTTATCGGGTCCTGATCAAGAGCGTTACGTCTCCTTAGGTCAGGCCCTGATCAAAATGACTAACTCAAGGCCTAACCCACATATCATGATCAAGCATTAATCCAGGTGAATACATAGGGCCCTCACGAAGGCGATAAATCGGGGCCTTATAAAAATAGTCATATGTGACCCTGATAAAAGTTCCTGTACAAGGGCTGGAGAAAAGGATCTTTGTCCCTACCTAATAAAGCTGTGTATGTCAGGAATTGGTAAAAGTATTCATCTTATGACGCAGTTCTTTGTATATTCTCATTTTATCAATTTCAAAAATGTTGATATTTTTTATATTTACAAGACGGATATTGATAAACACGTTGGTCATTCTATGCTAGATCATTACCAGAAACAGATACATATCGGTCACTTATACTTAAATAACTATATGCTTAGCTCCGTCTCGCTCGAATCCCTTAACAATATTGTGATAATTCAATGAACCTACGAACAATGTAACTAAAACATTTACGGATGAAAATCATTTCCCAAACATAGGAAATATGAGAGAAGAAAGAACATGACCAGTGGGATGGAAGTGTGGTTACCCCCCTGGGGAGCACAAACAAAATTTCCCGACTTGTAATTTCTGATTGCCATTCCTATATCTTCCGACACGTTAATTGAATGTTTAAAAACCGGTTGCGAAGAAAAATAGGAATCATGAAGTTTGGAACACGGGAATATAACACGTGTCGCTACCTGCGACTATGTCACGTGACGCACCGATTAATCACATGGCGCATCGCGTTTACAGAATCTCCGGTGTAAATGCGGGCAAACATGCATGTGCAGGCGGTAGTCGGACGACTTCGGATTTAGACCGAATATGAATGTTTGCAAGGAAATCATATGATACGTTTGGAAGAAATGTTTGTGGAAAAATTGTTGGCACAGACGTACGCGTAAACACGACCACACATATACATACAGGAATTTTCTTAAAAACTTCAGGATGAAATTTAATGCGAGTACCACAATTGTCCATCTAGAAACGACGGAAGATTACAATAAAACCGCAACTCTCCGGAAAAGGGAAAATTACAATTTTTACGCCATCGGTCTAAAAAGTGAGCGGCCGAAGAAATTTATCATAAAAGGTCTTACCGCCAGGTTCACTGCGCACGAGATTGAAGCAGAAATGACCAAACACGGAATAAAGGAATTATCAGTCCGGCAGTTTGTGAAAACGAACAAGGACGGAGACGGCAAAGAGAGTAGGCCACTATTGGTGTTTACAATTACGATTAGACCCGATGTAACCTTGAACAGCTTCGCTGCTATTAAAACTATTTTCGATCATACTTTTAAGATAGAAAAATACGTCAAAACCCAGCAACCAACACAGTACTGCCGGTGTCAAAAATTTGTACACGCTAGTAAGCAGAGCAATTTAAACCCAGATGTGTGAAATGTGCAGGCGCTCATGACGTTAAACCATACACCAGCAAATATTTAAAGTGCGCAAACTGTCGTCAAGTTCACACAGCGAGCAATCGAAAATGAGCCACCCGAACCACATTTGCAGAGGCTCAAAAAAAAAAAATGGTGTGTCATGAAGACACGCGATAGAAGTGAAACTGAATGATTGGATCGGCAAGGATTATTTAATTTTCTATGTTTAGAGGGAGAGGAATCATTTTAATCACGTGTCAAACACTTCTTGATAGTAAATATTAATTTATCCATCATAATAATTATACTTTTTTCAAGATACAATAATATTAGTATGAACATGATGAATTAAATCTCAATCAGCTTCACCTTCATTCTCTGGAAGACTCTTCGTGAACGAAATGATAGGTTTGTGGTAACTAAAATAGGTAATGAAGACTCTTGACTCCAAATTTTCGATGTAACGTGAGAAAACTGCATCGATCGTGGTACCATGGCGTGTAGTCTATTCAATTGGTGAATTGTTCATTTCCAATGATAATTTCTGTTGCAAGAACTGAATTAATGGCTTGGAATCCTCTGAAGCAAAATTAACATTAAAATCTCCACTAGAATCATAGGTATTTTGTCCAGCTCTACTCCAACTTCTGCAGCCCCCACTGGAGTATACGGCAGCAAGTGAAAGTGAATAAACTATTATTTTCGCCATCTTCTGATTTGGTGAAATATAGAGTGCTATAAGCATAATCCGCTTCATTTCTCCAACAGATGACAACCCAATTGATAGCGATTCTAGTTGTTTCAAGTTCAGGTCCATATTGTGTGTCATGATGTTCGTTCCATGAGCAGTATTGCAAAGTATTGCGACACCCCCTGCTCTCACATTATGTCTTTTGAACTGTACGACACAATTAAAATTGGGAACATCAATTTCTTGATCGTTTTCCTTCCACGTCTCTGAAAGTATCAATATATTAGACCGTAGAATCACCGGATCATTGAAATCTCCGCTATGAGCTCCTAAGCTTTGGCAATTGAGGGTTGTTATTGATAAGCCTGGTCTGCTGATGAACTCTCGGAGAATGTCAGTCAAAGTTATCAATGGATTTGTTGATAATCTTCTAAATTCTGATTGTAGCTTATCCATTGATTGAGCTTTTTTCCGTCCATGATAAAATTTGTTCTTTCCATCCTTCGCAACGATGTACAATCCCTGTATACTTGTGACACGGGACAAGGCTACGTAAAGGAGTTGTTGTGAATGTGTCTTTTCGTATTCATAGACGATTTGATTAAACGTACCACCCTGAGACTTGTGGATAGTAATAGCACACGCTGATACCAATGGCAGATGATTTCTTTTGACGAAAATCGTTTTATTATTGTTCATATATATCGTAGAAGTTCTTCGTGCAATGGGAACTGCCGTGTGGCTGATGTTGTTTGCTTGGATGAACGCAGCAGCTTTTCTCCGGATCTTCTGCCCCGTCTTTGGTGAATCTGGAAATCCCAGCCACACACGAGTTACTGCCCCTGCCTCATCAGTTTCGATATGAACTAGTTTACCAACTGCGCCGTTTGCTGAACCATCCGAGACATCCAGATTGGTTGTTATTATATACCATTTATCTAACACCAGTATTATCTCCTAGGGCAGACCGCCAGTGTCTATTACCATTTTTTTATGCAATTTTTGTCGTACAAATGATTGTTGCTCAGCATTATGGCAGCCGGTGAATACATCAATAGCTATTGAGACTGTTTTATTCTCTGCAGAATTAAGAATTGTCAAATTGTATTCGTTTACACCATTATTTGTCAAATATAGCCGAATTCCATGTGGACAAAGACGATCTGCTTCCTCTCTTGTATAAAAACGAGATTCGATTAGGTGTATCTGTTCTTGATCCAAAAGCGTTGGTGCTGCTATGCGTCGTTTTGTTGCTTGATAGATGGGTGTAGCACGCACTGGAGGTCACTGACGCAAATCACCTATGAAAATGATATCCATTCCTCCAAAATTATCTTGGAAATTTCCTGTTATTTGTTTTAACCGTGCGTCAATTTGAGACAGCAATTCCGCTCCTACCGTACTGACCTCATCGATGAGTATAACTTGGACGTATTTGAAGAGCATTCTGCACTGTTGAGCCACTTCAATTGATAATGGTAATAGTTTGGAAAGGGATATTTTCAATGCAGTGTGGATTGTCGTACCATCAATTGCTGTTGCAGCCTTTCCTGTTGATGCAAATGCGATGTAAGCATTGCAAAAACCATCATTATCTGTGAAGCGGTTGTAAATTTCCATGAGGAGTCTAATGAGGAATGTCTTCCCACATCCTGCTGGCCCAGTGAAGAAAACTTAGAGTGGTGATCGGTTTGATGAGAGGAGATTAGCAATCGCATGCATCAGGAGTGCTGCCTCTGATTGGCCATTCTCATTAGTTCATAAAATTGTTCATTAGACATTAAATTATCCCTCTTTTTTGCGATAGCACCCAGTTTGTTAACTGTTGCTAACCGCAGATCGTCGTTCATTATGTGGTCAGCGTTATACAATTCCTGAAAAGGATTCGCTTCAGGAAAAAGGCGACCTACGTTGTCTCCTTCAGCATCATCATCTTGATTTAATTTATCTTCACGACACAACTCTCGGCATATCTCGATGGTTTTCTGGATATTTAAATTCGATGAGAATTCTTTATGTCGCTCCAAAATCAATATTTCGTTCTCGTCGTAAATCTGTATGAATTTAGTTTCTGCAAGAAAATGTCTCGGAATGGAATATACAAAGTCACCATTTCCCGTTTGTATTCATTGAAATCATCAGCCATGTCGTAATTTCTGTACCGAATAATCCGAGGTTCTTTCCTTCGTGTCCAATTCTCCTGATTATTCAGTGTGTAATGAGCAACAAACTGGGCCAAATTGAGATCTTCTAGCTCTTCAGGTCTCTTTTCGTACTTGTCAAACCAATTTTCTTTCCATATGTTTGTTGCATCATCAGCAGCATCCATTTCATTGAGTTCTTTCTGAGTTTTTAGAATTCTTTGTCTTTCGATCGGCCATATTGTTGAAATATGGGTAACAACTGAAGAAGACTTTGACATCGGTTCACGCAGAAGGTAACATGCAGCTTCCTGACTGGTAATTTCGACAGTATTTAGCATGTCAACGCTCATTTTCCTAGTAATTTCGACAATATCGAACTCTGGATGTTCATCCATTATTTCAGTGATGTTACGTTGCAGATTGCTAATTCCACGGTTCGTTTTATTGACGTATTCCACTACGTATGCAGCACATGAGTATTCTTCGGTGATAAATTGCACATCCATGTTTGATCTCAAAATATTGAAAATGAATGGGTTGAATGGATTATGCCACTTCTCCATGGGTTGACGTTTAAGAAATACTCTGGGACGATTGATGCCAGCTCGAAGCACATTCATGTAGTAATCATCTGATAGTATTCCATTTCCCTGATAGAAACTATCAATATCAGCATAGTGATTGTTCTCTAAGTTTGTTCGTATCGTGTTGTAATGTTGTTTATACGTGTGGAATCCTGGTTCTTCTTTCTGCATTGGTGTCAGTATAGTTGTGTATCTGCATGGCATGAATGGAGCTTCAAATCTGCATTTTTGATGAGCGTTTGCAGCTATTTTTTTGTAACCTGTGAACGTGTGCTTATGTGTCTGTAGTTTGATGTTCCCCGACGATTCTGAAGTGGCCACTGATATAAATGTATCAACTAGTTCAATAGCTTTTAGTCGGTCAGCACCTAGTGGATCCGCTGGAGCATTCTCAAGCCATAGCAGAATGTGTGCATGGGGGCTCCCACGATGCTGGAATTCAATTCTTTTAAAATAATGGACAACACGATGTTTCCCGGAGGGAGAAGACTTTTTGGACTGAAGTATGTTCATTATAACATTGATGAGCTTATTAAAATAGATGGCACATGTTACAGCATCTTCATTGATGAGTGTGCTCTTTTCAATATAATGGAGTTCCTGAACATCTTGTTCTGTAATTTCTGCTCCATTATTCTTCAATTTATATAATAATTGTAATAATGAGGGTCAAGCAACTTCATTAGCACTCATAGTTAGGAATAACGTGGGTTTTCCGAGTTGTCTGATCATTGCGAATAAGTCTCTCTTTCTTTCAGCCCAATACCATGTCGAGTTAGGGATACAACGTAGAAAAGCCAAGTTGCTTTCTATACAATGATTTATATACTCCTCTGATTGAATTTGTTCACGTGTAATTTTTGTGTCTTTACCTACGTGTTTAAAAGCAATGGATAGACTGTCACGGACTCTAAACCTCATAATTTTCATTGCCATATAGAGTAAATGATGAGGTGTAACCCCACGTCGATCAGATTTCCTCAGCTCACTGGTAGCCATCATGAATGGAGTCACATTGAGATCTTCACTAAAGCGCCAGAATTGTCCGAGATAGATAGTAGGGAAAGATAACTCTTCTGCATGCTCATCAAATAATAGACTGTGAGGGACATTCATTTCTCCAGGAGCAATCCTCAAATATTTATCGTCATTCCAGAGTAATGTGTGTTGCTGAGCGAACAGGCTCTCCTCCATGGGGATGTCTTCACTCAGTTCATCTATAGGTATCTGAAGAACGACACAATCCTCATTAAAAAAAGATTCATCAACTTTGATGTCGTATAGTTGATACAATGGACTCGGTACTAAGCATCTTAGCCATATTTTCATTTTTCTCTTGTTTATTAAACCTGTCAAGTAGCTTGATCGATGAATTTTTTTTCTCTTGATATGAACGTAAACACAGTGATCGTCGTCAATGTTCCTGGGCAAGTGATTGACCATTGTATTGACATCCACTGGAACATTGATCACCTGCCCCAAAATTTCAAATTGTCCCTGCGCATGACGCAATCTGCGAATTTGCATAAATGGAATTCTAGGAGAAATGAGTCTCTCGGACACTAAATCTAACTTCGGAAGATGTGCAGGGATCGGGGGATATACAAAGTGGTGCATGCCAGCTCATTATTACTTCTGAATTCTGGAAATGTTTGTTGAATACGAATTTCATTTTCAACGGATAGAGTCTTCAAGTCATTTTTAAACCATAATCTATCACATACACAACACGTAAAACCGAATGGATTATTTATAAAATCACGGTGAAAGTTCTTATGTGCAGTTTTGAACTCATTAAAGTCTGAATATTGTAATCGATCACCACTATGTACATCACAATCAGGAGGAGGATGAGTCGCAGTCGTTGCTAATAGTTCATTCTCTGGATTATTTACAGTATCGTCCACACTGTCACGTAAGAGGTTAGCACGTGTTTGCCTCCGTTCCCTGCTATCTCGTTCAATTTCAGTTCTACTTTTTTTCCGTTTTCTATTCTCATCAATTCCTTCACTCGCCCGTTTTTTCTCCCGCCACGTTTTTGTACTTTTTGCACTCGACTTCGGCATATTTGCACAAAACTCTCGATTTAAGTAATGAAGACACGCACAAAAACAAAATACGTTGCTTATGATCACTGTGTTAGAAACCAACAGCTGTTTTCCGCGATCGCGATACCGCCTGAACGCAGAGAATGACATGAAAGACAGAAAGTCTTCCGTCTCACTCTCGCTCGATTCCCGGAGGCCTCTCACTCTTACTTACTACGTTCGAGCGAGCGTCACCAAAAAGGTTGCCGATCGAGATTCCAAAACCCTCCCACAAGAAGTTTCACTTCAAAAATAGTACTACCAGCAACACGGAGAAAAGCAGATATGGAAATGCTCACTACCCCTTACCCGGCTACGATCCAAAATGTGGAAAGAAGCATCGATTTGCTCCAGTCTCTTGCAGTCCCTGATCCAACTCTAATTTCTACTGCCAAGAAGATGGCCAGGCTTTCCTGAGCTTCTTGTTTTCCAACGGCGGAAACCTTAAGAATAGAGAGATATGTTCCGGATCTTGTTTAAGTTGCACTAACAACTATATTAATAGAGCGACAACAAGTCCTTGACGAGCTAAAATCCCTCAGCATTCCCGGAACCCTCTCAGAGATTAAGGACTGATCTCTGAACTCCAAAGAGCTGACACCTCCATTGATAGGATCACAATCATTGCACCCTGTGCATATCTTTTCGTATCCACCTCCGAACCACCCACGATCCCCCTACAAACATAATGAATATCTTAGTCATTAGCTTCTTTCCGCTCAAATCGAACCTCGACGAATGAATGCACATTGCCCATAGAACTAACATTGAAATTCTCCAGATTTCAGAAACCAACCTACACAGCAAAACTAAGAAAATTAACATACCAGACTTCTCGCTGATGAGGGAAGACAGAACGGCCAACGTAAGAGGTTGTGGCAATCCACAGGACTTTGAAGTACAAAACTCTTCCACACGATCCCCTGTCGTTTACCCAATATGTGCGAGTAGAGGTCCAAGTAGACAATGAAAAAACGAGAATGTACTCGTTATACAATCCACCTGATGTCTCACTAGATACGGGCCTATTGAGTCGCCGATTTTCTAATAATACTCCAACAATTATCGCTGGAGACTTCAATGGAAGGGATATTGCTTGAACCTCCGCTAGGCTGACAAATTAGGTAAATGTCAGACAAACTTTTTGGCGGCACAAAAAAACTATCTGCTCTCTTCAGCCGTTTCAACACACTACCCCCATAATTCTAACACCCCTAGTAGCATTGACCTCCTGTTAACGAACAACATCTCTATCATTAAAAATTTCACAACCCTTGCGAATCTCCCTCAGACCACCTACCGTTGCTTTTCTCCCTGTTTGGCAAACGAGCCTCACCAGAACCATGTAAAATATTAACCTACGCGAAAACCGGCTGGAAAAAATGGCGATGAAGGATCTACAGAATAGCGTAGATGTGCGTATATGTGCATTTTTGCTCTACAAAACATGAAAGTAATGGAAATAACGCAAGGTCATAAAAACTACATTAATTTTCGAACTGATTAGTATCAATTCGCGTTTATTAATTCATTTTTCATATTTTAATGAAATTGAATAAATAATGGCCACGGCTTTAAAAGTCACTAGATCGACATTACGGGCGCATGCCGCAAGATCGCGGCAGCTACGGCTTGCCGACGAGATCGCTCAAGTGGGATCGTGGAGTTTAGCTGATGCCCAAAACGTGTAGTCACGGCCGATGGGAAAGATGACATGCGAGTCTGATTACAGACGATTCGGAGTTGGGCGCATGGGCAACACGACAGTCGCAGTCCCGCAGCCCGAGGGACCGGCAGAAGCACATTTGTAGCGCTCTAATGCCCTTAGAAAAATTTTGTTTTATAGGCCGAGAATGGTTTTCTGCTTAAATTCATGGTCAGGCGCTACTTTTTTAGTCAAAAAACACTCGTCGGAAATGCAGTAGCCACAGCAACGGCTTTATATAGGGGAGGGTGGGGTAAGATGGACACCTTAAAAATTCATTAGAGGGTGGGATAAGATAGACACCTCAACATTTAGGATGGAAGTTTGGACGCAATTTGGGATGAGATTTGGGAATCGATTTAGGATGGCGCTTAGGATATGATGTGAGATGGGATGTGGAATGAAATTCGGGACGGGATTTCGGTTGAGATTTAGGGCGGGATTTGGGATGAGATGTGGATTGTGATTTGAGATGGGATTTGGGACCGGACGTAGGATGAGATTTGGGATGAACGCTTGAGACATGATTTGAGATGGGATTTGGAACAGGACATGGGATGAATATTTGGGACAGGATTTAGGATGAGATTCGGAATGACTATTTGGGATGAGAATTGGATTGTGATGTGAGGTGGGATCTGGCTTCGAAAGGACATTAAGCGCGCCATTTTTTCTTACCTTTTAAAAAAGTCTTCATCATTATAATATGGGGGTCTAAATTTGAATTTTGAACCCTCACTACGTACAATAGACGCAGCTCTCTTTACCAAAATTTTTACTTCAAAAAGTCAAAGTTGGAAAAAACCATTTTGTTTTTAA
This sequence comes from Asobara japonica, assembly GCA_026005395.1. Classification (NCBI taxonomy): domain Eukaryota; kingdom Metazoa; phylum Arthropoda; class Insecta; order Hymenoptera; family Braconidae; genus Asobara; species Asobara japonica. The sequence goes on along the minus strand of BQMI01000320.1, from coordinate 1,239,837 downwards.
ATTTGAAACAGTCAAGATGCAAATTTGATTTTTGGTATATGCGCATTTTTTACCATGAGGAATAACAGAAAAAAACGCCGACCCGAAATTCGGTGGGGGTAGATTCACCTATCTTATTTGGCTAGACCCTTTGTTTTTTTTATAGAATTGTTAATATTCTCTGACTTTATCATTTTTTTTAAATTTACCGCAGTTTCAAATTCTTGATAATTTTCACAAACTCGGAAATTGTTCTAATGCTTTAATTTTGCAAATCTACTGACTCTCAAACAAAATTACTATTTCAAAGGTTTGTATTGTTAGAAATGTTTCAATGACCCACATTTGTTATATCTTCCGCAACCCGCCGATGAAAATCTGAAAATAATAAGCATTTTCCAAATGTTTCAAATTAGTCACATTGTTATTATTCTGTACTTTTTACATTTTCTCTTTTCCATTACAATTGATTTACCTCTTTCGCTGACCGATTGCATTTTAGAGAATATCCAAAGAAAAGTCATGGTAATTGTTTTCCATTTATTAATTATTGAGAGTTATCACAACATCTGCGGATGTGAAGACTTCGCCAAACTTTTTAAAATTTTCAAACCCCTAAAAATGACGGAAATTTAAAAGATATTAAGATATGAGAGCAAATTTGGAAAATGTGATACAGGAAAATTCTTCCAAATTACAACCATTTGAACTATGGTGAAATTTGTATTGAAAAGATGTGGATAACTTGACAAATCTGGAAAATTTTGACGATTTAAACAATCACAACATAAATATAATGGTGATCATTGTTTATCTTTTTGACACGCGTTTCCAAAAAAATCCAATGCTTACGAACTTTTACAGTGTTCTAAACATTTTATAAATTTTGTAATTTTCAGGAAACATTCAGAGATCGTTGAAATGTTAATCGAGTTCTCTACATTTTATGAAATGTTGCAAATTGTCCGGAAATTATAAAATTTTCGAAATTTAAAGAAATTAGAAACATTTGTAAGGTTGTCGAAAAACTCGGAATTCTTGCAAAGTTTTCAAAAGTGGGTGTGTGTATGTGAAATTTAGGGACAACAAAAAGGAATCATTTTTCGGTAGCGTAGCATGTTTTATTTCTTATTTTCTTTTTCTAATCTCCAATTGCAAAAGGCACGGGACGATCATTTTTGATTTTTTTTCCGTTTCTCTAGAACTGCCACAGTCGCTGAGGCGTTCAGAGCGTTACTCTCCGTGACCACGTTACTCCGGTTGTACTTGTGCAAAACTTCAAGACTTTCGCCGAGACGACAACTAATAGAAAAAATGAATGTTGATGAAATACGAAGAATAATTAAAAAATGACAGGGAGTCTTACTATTCCATCTGATGAATTCGGCTGAACTTTCTTTTCAACCATCGATGCTAACAAATTGTCTACTTTTTGAGTGAGGACCTCAAACTTTTCGCGGGACACTTGGTTTAAACGGACCTCCTCAAGTGGTGAACTAGTACATGGAGCCCGTTGACAGGGGCCGCTGAGGTACCAATCGCAACCCCTGCAGAGGTGGGTTTCAAGGATCCTACGCTCTCGGTAGGGTTTTGCGGGGGTCCAGGGAGTGGCGCTGCTTCTGTACTCTCACTCGACATAGAAATGCATTCACTGTCGCCATTCAATACCTGATATGAGTCACTACATTATATGAAAAAGAATGGATTTCAAAGGTGAATTTGTCTCGAATCCTATTCAACATTTGAAATTATTGATTTAATTCACACCATTTTGGGTTATACTTATTGCCGAATGCAGTGGAACGTGATGCATGCGATATTGAAGGGGATTTTCTAACAGTGGAAATCCAGTTCTTACTGTCATAAACAATTCTAACGGAAAACCATACTTGCGGTTCACTCAAAACTCGAAGAAGGTAATCGTTTGCCTGGCCATCAACGATAAGCTTCCATTTCTTTCTTTAAACCTACAGGAAAAATCATTATCATTTGAGTATATGACCCGAGAACCAAGACAAGTATGTAAAGACCGTCCTGCAGGAATGCGCAAGTATTGCCTACTCCTCTTCCTTGCTTCCCCTGGTAGAGCTTCATTGAGAGCTTCGCTATCGAACTTTTCATCAGCTCCGTCTCTATACCGTAGCGGAGGTTTAATGTCTCACTTTGGTCTGCCTAATAAAAATTATGCCCAATATATTAACAAAAGTTTTGGATTTTAGGTAGACATATTGAAAAATTATCACAGAACTCACACACAATTTTCCCAAGACTTAAAAAATTGGAAAATTCCTGTGCTCTCAGGATCTTTTCAAACAGTCGCAACTATATATAGATGAAGGCATGATAATTTTCTTGTATTAATTCATAATTCCATCAATTTTTCTTTGAATTAGGATAATTTACCGATTAAGGTTTTTTCCCGGAAAAACATTGGCTCTAAACTTTAGATGGAAAATTGTTCTATGGGTACGGAAATACGATACGTATACAAATACGCTGCCCTCAAAAATGACGAATTTCGGCCCCAGCCGCATGGGCGGGTGTCCAGTACTGCCCCCCCCCCTCCACAATAGATGCTTTACGGCCGCTACCGATAGTTCAGTCAATCTAGCATCAATTAACATTGTGTATAGGGAGTCGGGCTGCAGTCGATAAAACATACACCAATCGATAGCTAACAATCCAAATATTACTCAGTCACAATGTATCATCTCAATTTCCGGCTATAATTAATAATTAATAAATATCTGTCGAGAATCACGCGTGACGGCACTGAAATTGAGGATTCTCAAGTATTCATGTATGTAACATTGACAAAAAAAAATGCCAACGTAATGCATCTTAAACTAGGGGTACATTGCTGGTTGCTCCCATGGTGGGTGCGTTCGAATACGCCATATTGTATGGCAGTGACGTTGATATTTTCTCCTGAATTCGGGTGCGTGGGAGTGAGAGTGACCCGCTCGGGCCGCACAAAGAACTACCCGACAAAGTTCGTTCGCATACAATACACATTCGATTCCAGTACAATCATAATGTTGTATGAAGGCTTATGATGTTGTTTGATTTTTTTTTAATTTCATAAAAATCCACGTTCAAGAAAATCCGTTAATAGTCTGGTTAGTAGCATTGTTGCTATATGCTGACGCATGATAAAAAATTATGTAATTATAGATTTTCAGTTCCAAACGGTTAGGTTTCACGTAGGATTTTGTCAAAACTTCACAGATCTTCTAGTCAGTTTTTTGTTTCTTTCGAGTGATGTCAAATTTTCATTATTTTGTTTACCTGCCAGGACCGAGAAGTCTAAAATGTAGGAAAATTAACATTCATTACTCTAATTTCAGTTTCATTATTCCTAGTATAATAATTATCGTCTTCTTCATGAATCTGCGTTCTTAAATCTATGCTAAAAAATCGGACAACCGCTTGATCGATATGGACCAAAATCTAATCAGCACTAAGTTACATGAAGGCCTATCGATCGCGACCTCGATCACTCCGATTGCAAAATTTTTATCACATACATTGACACACACACACACACACACACAAACGCATACACACATCCACGGCGTTTTTTCAGTTTATATTTCCTATTTGTTTCCGATTTATTCAGTTATCATATACATGATTTTTCAAACGGCCATATCCCCTTAATTATGCAAATTATGATAGAAAGTCATAACAGATTAAATGTGTATTTTTTTATGGGGAACATTTTTTGTTGCATAAATTTTTCGCTAGCTTTAACCGTTTACGCGATAAAGCGTTATGAACAAATAAAATTGCTTATAACAATATAAATACTGAACCAATTTCAACCAAAATCCAATCAGCACTAAGTTATATGAAGGCCTATCGATCGCGACCTCGATCACTCTGATTGCACTAATCGTTTTTGAAAAATCGTGAACGAAAATTGTGATCACATACATTGACACATACACACACACACACATACATACAGCGTCGGGGCTTTGACGTAGTGGTAGAGTATCTGCCTACTACTCCGAAGGTCCTAGGTTCGCGCCCCGCCGCCGGAGAATATTTTTTCAAAATATTGTGCTCATGGATTCCGACCGATGCAGGAACTTCCGTGTGTACCCATAAAATGAGACCGCCCGGCCGAGCGGGAACCTAACCTGACGCAGGGGGGGGGGGTGGCTTCCATCTTAGGGGTTCTGGAGGTTTACCCTGTGTTTAGAAATACGATGGCCTAAAAATGGCGAAAGTCGACTCCAGCCGCATGGGTGGGTGTCCGGTACGCCCCCTGAAGGAATGCTTACGCGGCCGCTACCGGGGGCGTACAAATGAGAGGGACGGAGGAAAAAAATACATACATACAGACATGTTTTGGAATATGGTCAAAAACGATGGGAGGAACCTCAAAACGCGTAAATATGAGGAAAAACCAATTTTTCATTTTCGAGGTGATTACATTAACTTCCCTAGGGTCGGAAAGTTAATAATGAGATCTCTACGCCGAACCGCCTCCCCCTTATTACAACATTGGAACCATAGATAAACACATAACAAATTTCACTAAAATTATTCAAATAGCCCTCGATTCCTCCACTCTTATCCGCTCATCCAAATCCACCCATACTCCTCTCCCATCCGAAATCAGCTGATCAAGGAGATCAAACTTAAAATAACAGAATGGAAACAAACAACTTGGGACAACAAACTCAGAAATATAAAGCTAAAGGATTACTCAATATGGCACGTAACAAAATATTTTAATAACACTGGCAAAAGCAAAATTCCCACACTTAAGTCCGTCAATAAGATCCATACAGAAGACTATGACAAGGGTAACACATTTTCTTCTCACTATGCGAACATCCATCAAATATCTGCCCCACGGGCAAACAAATCCCTTAAAGAAGAAGTTGCAGCTTATGTAAAAAAAATATTCTCAATGCATCAATTGAAATCCTCTCACAACTCCTCACAAATCCTCGTGAAACCATCTCCGCCATGAAAAACGTAAGAAAAGAATCAGCCCTGGATGTGGATAATATTCCCAACATAGCGCTGAAAAACCTACCGATTAAAGCAATAAGTTTACTAACAAAGGTACATAACGCATGCCTCCTCAAACAATATTTCCCGGGTCTCTGAAAAGGAGCGGTTGTCATACCGATTCTCAAACCTGGCAAGCCCCCTTTGTATCCGGTGAGCTACAGGCCGATTAGTTAGCTTACCTTAAAGAACCCATAGAAGAGTTACAACTAATGCCCGCGAATCAATTTGGATTCCGATCAGAACACTCGACCTGCCATTAACTGGTCCGAATTACAAATCATATAAAATCCGCGAAAGAACGGAAAGAAGATACCGTTCTTCTTCTCCTGGACAGCGAGCAGGCGTTCGACTCTGTGTCGAATCAGTGTGTCAATCAGTGAGCTTATGAAATGGAAAATTCACGTGAATACTGCCAAAACAGAAGCAATCATATTTACTAGCTCCAAGGCCAATCGCACCTTAACTATTCGTAGCGATAAAATCACCCCAACGAACTCTGTTTAATACTTAGGTTTACATATTGATTCCAAACTCCGGTGGAAAAAACATATATCTGAAATCAAGATGGAAACACAAATTATTCTAAGTAAGATTGTATAATTTTGTATAATCACCAGCGATTGGTCAATCCCTAAAACTTACTCTATACAAAGGGTTAATCAAACCTATTATTACATATGGTTGTCCTGCTTGGCACAATGCAGCGAAGATGCACATAAATCACCTTCAAGTTATTCAAAACAAATGTTTGCGAATACTAGGCAACTTTAGAAGAAGAAGCGCGATTTTGGAAATGCACAACACGTTGGGAATGATAACCATAGGTGAGTTTATTGATAAAACCAACGAGACCTTTAAATTCAAGCTACAAACCCATCCTAATCCTCACCTCCAAAACATCAATATTGACAAGAAATCAAATTGGTCTCGCTGACCAACTAGTATTCTCCGCGTCTCCATATATCCCGCTCTCCCCCTCCCCACTGTCAGCCATTAATTATAAGGTTTTTTAGAAGCCATTTTTCCTTGTATCGAATCATACTGTAAATAATCACAATCATATGAAATAATGAAAAATTAGGTTAAACTTTGTTCAAATTAGATATAAAGCCAATGGCTGGTGATCTAGGGCTAAGCATTTAAGATATTACTACTCTAAATAGTGTGCATAGATGAGAAGTGTTTAATAAACAATTTTGAAGTCAAGTCAAGTCAAGAATGGCCGAGTTGACTAACCCCGCAATGTTAGCGCTGCCGCTTGGTTCCTAGTTCAAATCCCCGACAGGGCGGGAATTTTTTCGGATTGTCTGATAAGCGGAAGGTTGCTCATAGAGTAGCCGCCTGTACCGACATAAGTTTTCTGTGGTTTCCTGTGTCTTATCATGCGAATGCGTCGCAGTATATGATCTACAAGCCCACATGTCCAGAATGGATCGAAGGCATTGAAGATAAAGAAAAAACCAAAACTAAATCCGGATGAGTGGATAGTACGTGGTTCGGAGACATCACTTATTATGGTTGCTACGTTAATGCAACAGTGAATGGTTTAATCATCAGTGGTGCTTAATACGTACGAAACTATCAGCTGGTCAGATTTTACTCCATGCAGAATTATTAAATTGATGAAGCCATATTTCCAAACGCCTGACTATCCATGACGCGATGGTATAAGCAAATTGGCAAGCAGTCCTTTGAAATTAGATAATAGTCATGGTCCACTCTCCTCTATCAATCCGATATGCTCAAAGAATGTAAATTTGAATAAGGTTATAAGACATAAATTGCGATTTCTCTGTCGAACTACGATGTGACAATACACATCTTCATATAAAACATCAATTGGTTTTCCCTTCCACACTCCAAACACTGAATGATCATATCCTGGTGAATACTGTTCCCAGTATGTTTTATTGAATTCTTCCAGTTTATTTTGTTTTACTGCAACTTAACTGTTATACTTTACGAGCGTTTTTTGTCATTCTCATCTAGGAAACGCAAAATTCTTGTTGGTAAACTCTAATTTTAAAAATGTGGCCCTTCCACTAATTTCAGTCGAAGGTAGATACTCTGCGTGTCATATGTTGTTTTTTCCGGTAACCTCCCCGTAACAAGTTGCGACTCTTATCAATCCTAAATTCGTAAAAACTATTAATAATGATACGATTGGGAATGGCCAGAATAATAATAAAGGGAAATGCGTGGGTTAATCTTAAATACTTTTTTTCCAACGTGCCTCGTGGCACAATTCCGACGCAGCCGGTTTGGAGTCCTTTTCCAGCCAATTTGAAGGTCAAATGCTGTCTGGTCAATCTCCCAAGTTTTGTGACACTTCTCCTGCGTCCTGGGAAGGTTATGGGGTCTGTTTGGGATAATTTTTCCACAGTATTTTAACTTTTATGGACTCCATTCACCACTTGTTCTTTTCTTCTCGCTTTTCCTCTGTGGTGGGGCGCCCACGTGACCGGTACCTCTGCGGAGTGCTGCCCCCTTCGCGATCAACTCCTGGCCGGTCGGTAAGGTTTTTTTTCCTCGGTCCCTCTCATTTGTAAGGTGGTTGTCGCTGTTAGTGGTCTGAGTGCTGCTATGTCGGGCCGGGTTGAGGCTTCGAAACCCAGATCAGAATTACCAACTGTTGCATAGAAAGAACGGGAACTAGTTGGATTCAAAGAAAGTGTGACCAAAGGTATACCATATGCGACAATTATCTAAAGGAGAATTATGGAAAAATAACTTACTTGATTGATTGGCATGTGCAAAAAAATTATCCGTAATCAAGTACGATATATATAGGATATATACCTGTTACAAAATTCGCCTTCACAGTCCTCATCAATTCCGAATTACAGACGTGTGAAAATCACCCAAGTTTATGGGTAGTGTCTTCCAATAGAACAGACATCACGTTACAGCATTATCATTGTAGTACGGCTCTCGGCAAAATTTATTTAATGGGAGATACCTATAGTAGATTGGGTTATGAATGCACTGAATATCAGTGCCCTAATTGATTTAGCACACTAGCTCCATTTTTGCACTTCAAAGACAACATGAAACTTGTGGTCTCCTCCGCTATACATATTCCCTTCTAACAATTTTCCCCAATATAAAATATGCCTGAGATTTGATTTCCAATCACAATCGAATATTAAATAGTACAATAAGCAAAAGAATTTGTCTTTACGTCCCTACACTAAAGAAATACAAACACAAAGAAGCAATCCACGATGCAACTGAAATTGCATGATTGTATGGGCGTGTGCGACATTACCACAATCCAAATGCCAATAACCACAACCCGAAAGTGTTCGGTGCTTTGATCGATAGCACTTTATGCAATTGGGCATCAAATGAAATGGCCATGGCAGACTCAGATTGATGATATTTTAAAAACTTGAAAAAAATAATTGGTATTATTTACACATTTCTGATAGCATGGGAAGTGGACGATAATTTTATTATCTAATACGCTATTCAATAAAAGACCTCATGAGTCGTTCACGATGTTAACACCGAATTTTCTCCGCAGTACTATGCATGGAAAATTCAATTGATCCTAAAATGGCGGTCACTGATAACTTAACATCGGTAATACAGATCACGCCGGTAGTGCAGGCCACAGTGGTAATATAGGGTAGGCAATGTAGGGTTGGCATTGCGATAAACGTAGAGAGCTGGCCACGAACATATACTTCACAGATGAATAACGATTTTTGGAATGAACCCGATTTGGGTAATTTGGCAATAATTTGGGATAATTCACGATTAGATTTTTAGAATTCACGACATAATAGTTCATTTATTATGATTTTTTTATTTTTTACCCCATATGGTTAGCTGATTGTTTTCAAAAGTAAATGAAATTAATATGGATCAACGGGCAATAATTTGGAAAGCCTCAAAACATAATGCCCGAATTAAGAAGTAAATCCTTCCCTTTTTAATAATCATTTTCCCACGGTGGGTCCCGCCCCTCGTCGGTGCTGCGCAGGCGCACTGTGAGGCTGCGCGTGACACTATTTCGACGAGTTTTTTAAAATTTATTCCAAAAATGAAAACATTAAATGCAGGATGGTGCACTAAATAAGTAATCCAATATACAATATTAATTGCGACATAATGAACGTGAAACACGACATGAGGCCCTTTCGCTAATTATGCTTGTAAACGATATATAATGGTTTGAAACGTAAAAATACAAAGGTTGAGCATAGTGTCTGTATGTATCAATTTTTTTCGAAAATCTTCACTTACAAAATTTAACATAAAACGGACCAAATTTTCCTAATAAAATCTGTGAAAATGATCAATTATTCGTATTGAATACATGTAGCTGTGGGCGCACTTTCAGTGAAATCTCAGAAACCAATGGACATTTTTTAATTGTTTTTTTATCAAAATGTGCGTCTCAACAAGATCCAGGGAATGGCTTAAGAATATCTAGTAGGTTGCTCACAAGAAATTGGAGATATTTCAATTTTTCGCTTTTTTACAGTTTTCTTTGCGAATATCGAAAAATTGCGATAAAAACGTGGAATTCGGAACAAAGGTTCTTTTTGTTGTGGTAAAGAACCCTATTGAATGGCGATTTGATGGTATCATTAGTTTTCTACATTTCAATTTTTTCGTTTTCACGGTTTTTATTCTATTTCTCGATAATTATTCAACCGAGTTGGTTGTTTTTTTTCCAAAAGGTGTGCCTTGACGAGATCTATGGTATGGTTGAAAAACATTGAGTCTAATAGTTTGGGTAATATGAGATATTCCTATTTTGTAACTTTTGACTTTGGTTTTACTTTTTGTGTTTGTTCGTACTCTAGTGTCCGCAAAAATTGTGATGAAAACTTGAAATTTGGAACAGAGGTTTCTTTTGCTATGGCGAATAACCCTATGGATTGGGGATTCAATCCCATCATTAATTTTCTAGGTTTCAATTTTTCAATTTTTTCATTTTGACAGTTTTTTTATTACTTTATTTCTCGATAAGTATTCAACCCATCTTTTTTCCAAAATATGAGCCTCAACGAGATCTATGAACTGATTGAACAACATTGAATCAATTACTTTGAGTAGTATGATATATTCCTGTTTTTGCTTCTGTTTGGATCACAATTCTGTTGTGATTGTTTCACTTTGATTTCACTGTTTGAGGTGTTCCGCACGCTCGCGTTCGCAAAAAATGAGACGAAAACTTGAAATTTGGAACAGAGGCTCCTTTTCTCATAGTTAAGAACCGTATTCATTTAGAAAGACGATTAAAAAAATTATTTAAAATAAGGTATTACTTAGAAAAACGTAATAAAAATCATTATATAAAAAGTATCATATTTATCTATAATATACTTCGAAAGCACCCCGGATTAATGAAAACTTTATTAGGATGAGTCAAAATTTTATGGCAATGAATGTATTTAATTACACATTGAAGCATTGATTAAAAATAAAGATTAAACAAATCAGCAGATAATTTTCGGTAAAAAATAAAGAGATCCATTGTGCTAATAGTTGTCAATTGAATTCAATCATGAAGACAATTGTAAAATAAAGTAATCAAATAATATGAAATCAATATAATGTATAATGATTTTACTGAATAACAGAATTAGCCTAAAAAGTCTTTACAAAAAACGAAATTAATGATATTAAATTCAACTCAGTGTGTGAGTGTTGTTTTTCCTCCGTCCCTCTCATTTGTACGCCCCCGGTAGCGGCCGTGTAAGCATTCCTTCAGGGCGCGTACCCGACACCCACCCATGCGGCTGGGGCCGACTTTCGCCATTTTCAGGCCATCGTATTTCAACACAGGATAAACCTCCAGAAACCCCTGTGCTATGATGGCCGGCGCCTATGATGAACCCCCCCCCCCCTGCATCGGGTTAGGTTCCCGCTCGGCCGGGCGGTCTCATTTTATGCCGATAGCACACACGGAAGTTCCTGCATCGGTCGGAATCCATGAGAAAATATTTTTGCAAAAATATTCTCCGGCGGCCGGGCACGAACCTAGGACCTTTGGGGTAGTAGGCAGATACTCTACCACTACGCCAAAGCCCGGACTAGTGTTTTTTTTTTTCACTCTTTCTCTATTCGTATTCACCCACGTAACCGCTGGTAGGCATTACTTCATGGGCAATACTACGGATCAGAGTACCCACCCGTTGCGGCTGGGGCCGACTTCGCCATTTCAGCTCATCGTATTTCTAATCACAGGGTAAACCTCCAGAAACCCCTGTGATACGATGGCGGGCGTCTACGATGGAACCCTCCCTCCCCCCCCCCCCCCCGCGCGACGGGTCGCGTTCGGCCCCGGCTCACGGTCTCACTTCATGGATACCGCCGATAGCACACACGGAATGTTCCTGTCAACGGTCGGAGTCCGTGAGAAAATATTTTTCAGAAAAAATATTTGCAGTGAGCGGGGATCGAACGCGGGACCTTTAGAATAGTAGGCAGACACTCTACCCACTACACCAAAGCCCCGTCACTGTGTCCCTGTGTGTGTGGGTGGATGGGTGTTCGAGAAAAAGTGTATAATGAATGTGATTCCTTACACAAAAATACGCGCATAATTTTTTATGGGGTTTTGCTTCCGAATGGAAGCATTGTCGAGGGTCCATTTTCAGATTTTCTAACTTCATGTGGAAATGATTTAAAATGGTCTGAAACGTAAAAGTACAGAATTTGAGGCCGCCGTCTGTCTGTGAACATCTCATTTTTGGAACTTCGATGGACTAATTTGAACATTTAAACGGGTAAAATTGGATTTAAAAAATCTCAAATTTCCTCCAATAATTGGTATCGAGCCCCTCTTGCACCATTCCAAATTTCAGCTCGATCGAAGTATAAGTTTTTGAGAAAACTTGATTCATTTTTTTTTTGGTTTTTTTGCTAAATATCTCCTTCACTATTCAGCCGATTCATTTTTTTTTGTTTTGAAATCTTCCTCATCACGCCATCTATAAGAGGGAATCAAAAACACATATGCGTCCGTAGAAAGTTTTCGAGTTATTTCAACATATGTTTTTCACTTAAAATTTTTGTTCGCGCGTGTCCTCCTACAGTTGTTGTCATAGAGACTTGAAATTTTGCACAAATGTTCCATTTGGTATCTATATGTGCAAGTGGTTTGGATTTTTGAAAATTTTCATTATATTCTGAGATATTTAATTTTTACTAAAAATTCATTTTATTCAATATTACAAAAACTAATGAACGGATTTTAATTTTTTTTTTTCAAAAGATTTGTCTCAATTGTATCTATGGAATGTAGTTGGGAACTATATTCCGGTACCCAAAAAGATTCGAGTTACTTCAATTTTTCTGGTTAACATGCAGAATTTTTGTGCGCACATCTCCTCCTACAGGCCTTGTCATAGAGACTTGAAATTTTACCCAAATGTTCCATTTGGTATCTATATGTGAAAGTGGTTTGGATTTTTGAAAATTTTTATTAGTTTCTGAGATATTCAATTTCTACTAGAAATTCATTTTATTCAATATCTCAAAAACTAATGAACGGATTTTGATTTTGTTTTCAAAACATTTGCCTGGACTCAAAAAGATTCGAGTTATTCCAATTTTGCTGGTTAATATGCAAAATTTTTGTTCGCGCATCTCCTCCTACAGTCATAGAGACTTGAAATTTTACACATATGTTCCATTTGGTATCTATACGTGGAAGTGGTTTGGTATCGATGACCATTTGAGAAATATATCCATGAACCGTTATTAAATATAAAATAAAATATAAAATAAATATAAAATAAACCGTTCCCAGATTCTTCTTCCTCACGAAGACGTTTTTAATGGCGGTTCCCGACACTGGGTCAATAAGAATGCAATGCATAATTTGTTCCATTCAGTAATATTCAGTGTTTCATAATAAACAGAGATATGAAATGTTTCCCATAAATCGGCTATGACAAAGCCGGTACCATTCGGAAGCATACCACCAATGAAATTGGTGGAAATAAAAAGGCAACGTTCAACGAATTAAAAATAATCGTTACGCATTCGATGACCGTCTGCTTGTTCCATAACGTCTATAGCTCAGGACATATTACTGGTGAACAATTTTAATTGTTTATATCGCTCTATCACACGAACAGTAAGATGGAAAAGTTCTAGAGAACAGTGGTTTCCTATGTAGAAACATATATTTTTTGTTTCATTAATTTTTTTATAACACTCATTATTTGTCGGTCTATACCCATACAAAGAATTATGAGTAGGTCTATACCCATACAAAACTACCCCTTTTTCGACCCCCTCAACACTGTCAAAGATGGCGGTTCACCGATTAAAAACAAGATCCTCACAAGTATATTTGGGTCGACTCAAAATCAAATTCTGAGCCAATGAAAGAAGCGTACCTATAGAAACTGAGCCTGACTTTTTGTAACAATGAAAAAACAAAACCATAATTTTTTTTCTTTCTCTTCTGCATTTAATAACACCAAAAAAACACCTAATTATTCCGTAGGAGTTTGTTTTCGTCTGCATTATAAAGGGGATTGAACACCAAACAAGTGCCTAATTAGCACCTAATTATGGGCCCGGTGAAGATCCGATTTGAGTACTTACAACTGCCAACTCAATAGACATAAAAAATTCCAAAAGTTCAAAAAATTTTAAATTTTGACAATTTCCAAATTGTAAAAGTTCAGAAATCTTAAAATTTCGAAAATTTCCAAATTTTAGAAATCTCAGAATTTCAAAATTTCTAGGTTTTAGAAATCTCAAAATTTCAAAATTTCAAACTTTCACCAATTTCAAAATGTGCAACATCTCCAAAATTTCCAAAATTTCCGAAATTTCGCAATTCTGAAAAAAATTTCAATTTTTCACTTTTTCATTTTTTTTTGCGGTTTGTTGTTATCGACGCATCAACTACAATGGTTCTTAGCGCCGGCTCTGGACTTATTATAGTCGTTAGACGCTCACGACTTTTTCCTTTGTAACACAGTTACGGATGTTATTCGTTCACAATGAGAGTAGGATCATTCAGTTGTAAACAGTTTTTGGTACTCGTCGTGTAACTTTTGGGGGTGAACTGTTTTGTACTTTTGTGGTGCCCATTATTTGACTAAATCAAATAATCCAGAAAAAATCCACCTTACCTACTTCACCATACGACCGGCTTTTTTTCATTTTTCTCAATTATGAAATTAGAAAATTTCTGAATTTCCAAAATTTGGGAATTTTCAAAATTCCCAAATTTTTAGAATTTTGAAGTTTTCAACTTTTGAAATTCGGAAATTATCGCATGGTTGTATCGTATGGGATACTTCCAGACGCCGCGCTATGCTTTGTCTGGATATTTTTCAAATGAGCGTGACACACACTGAAAATTGAACAATTATTATTTCTCAAATACAAAGGGTTAACGGTGATAGTTGAACATGTCGCGGAGTCAGGTACTCGACTAATAATAAAACTAAGATCTGAGTCCCCAAAAATGAAAGAAAAATAAAACGGACACTAGTGGACTGTATGGATTGAATGAATCTTTTACCTCGATAACTGAAGGGGGACTCGATCAGAGTTACCTGACTCAGTTGAATAGATGGTACTTCGGCGGTGGCGATTCACCCTTGAATCGTCTCGAGTTGCACGGTCCGTGCGGTGAAGACTCCGGGTTAGAATGTCGGAACACCTCCGATGTCCTGGGAATGGAATTGTGGGGCACAATCCTGTGGCTGCTTCTTCTGGCGATGACTGGACCCAAGGATTCGCCCGTCCTGTTCTCCTGGATGCAATACTTGCCCTCGGCTGATATGGATTCTGTTGCACTGTAAGGTACTGTGACCTTCTTCGGTGTTGTAGTGGAACTGATTTCTGTCTTTCTTTCTTTCTTTAAAAAACTCTTTTATTCATTTTTCTGTTGCTTCATGTACATTTTACATTTTGTTTTTACTTATGTTTAGGTGCCTATTAACATTCGTCAATTTTGTCCTTATTAATTCTGTGATACATTTTAGATTGTTATTATTTTAGTTGTTGATATATGTTTTGTTCAGGAGGGTGAGTTGGTGTTCCTCCTATTCATTTTATATTTTATCTTACAACTATTTAACATATACATAAAAAATAAATAAATAAATAATTTAATTTTTAACACTTAAGGACTACGTCAACATTATCAGCGCTTTTGCTTCGTCTGAATTGGTTCTAGCAACAATTGCTGTGGCAGTCTATATCTAATTTTGAAATGTACATTATTGTTATTTATTTTGCACGTATTTTCGAGTATTTCCAAGTCGTTCATTTTGTTTTCATAAAATTCTTTGGCATTTTCATAAAGATAGTCTTTGACTGTTTTAATGTTAAGCTTATCGTGTATAACAGTATTTCTAGTACGTAGTTTAGCATTACTTATAGCTCTGAGGCATTTGTTTTGGATTATCTGTAATTTTTTTATGTTATTGTCGCTCGTGTTGCTCCAGATGGGAGCCGCGTACATAAATATTGGTCTTACGAGCATTTTGTAGACTGTTAATTTATTATTCACGTCCACTTTACTGTTTCTTCTAATTAATGGATTAGTTAGGTTTTTCATGCCATAGGCTTTTTGTCTAGCTTTTCCTACGTGTTTTCTATAATTTAATGCCTTATCTAATATAACCCCCAGGTATTTCACATCATTGCATGGCTCAATCTCAGAGTCCTCCACAATCAATCGCCTCTCCTTGATGGTTTTCAAGTTTTTTTGCTCATCTTTCTAGAAAAAATGATGAATTCTGTTTTTGTTGTGTTGATTTTAATTTTCCATTTCTTGAAATACTCATCGAGGAGCTCCCAGTGATTCTGTAGGCGTTTGGTAATAGCTACATTCGACCAGGATGACGCATAAATGGCTGTGTCATCCGCAAACAGTGCAATGTTTGTGTCTGGTCTCTTTGGAATATCATTAATCTATATTAGAAATAGCAGTGGTCCCAATATTGACCCCTGCGGCACCCCTGCATCTATGTCTCTATGACTCGATTGTTCCCGATTAACTCTCACTGTGAATTTTCTGTTGATCAGATAATTCTGCAGGATTTTAATCAGAAACAATGGTAAGTCTATTTCTGATAATTTAAATATAAGACCTTCGATCCACACTGTGTCAAACCCCTTCTCGATGTCCAGCAGGATCATTCCAGTGTTTTTATTGATGTTGTAGTTGGTTGAGATGTGATCTGTTAGTCTGGCTAGCTGTTGGATTGTACTATGTTGGTTGCGGAAGCCAAATTGCTCTGGGATCAGTATACGGTTTTCGTCTAGGTGGTTTTTGATCTTGCTGAACAGTAGTTTCTCGAAGAGTTTGCTCAGCGTAGATAGAAGGCTTGTCGGCCCATAGTTTTGGGGGAACAGCTGGGGTTTCCCTGGTTTAGGAAATGGTAGAATATTTGCTACCTTCCACTGCTCTGGAAAGTATGAGAGTTGTAAACATCTATTAAAAATTTGTTTGATTAATGATATTCCTTTTGTGGGGAGATTTTTGAGTATTATGTTTTGTATGTTGTCAATACCAGGGGCTTTTTTTGGTTTCAGGGTTTTAATTGCTTCTATTATCTCTTTGTTACTAATTGGATTTATATCATGGGGATTTATCTTGTCCCAGACGACTTTTTTATAACATTTATTGACAATATTTTCATGTTTTACGTTACCGAAATCTAGTGTTAATTTGTGGACTTTTTCAAAAACGTCTGCGAGTGAGTGCGCTTTGGATGAATCATCGAAAACCAGGCCTTGTGCCCCGTGAAGTATCGGGACCTGGTTTTTATTTTTGTCTTTTAATGCACGCGCCATTCTCCATAGAGATTGGCCCCGCACATTAATTTTGGACAGTTTGTTATCCCACAATGTTTTATTGTGGAATAAGATTTTTTTATTAATTACATTAGTCAGCCTATTTTTGATGATTCTCCAGACCTCATCTCGTGTACGCTGAAATTTAGCCCTTGATTTATTTCTAAGCTTGATTAACTCTTTGATTTCGGTAGGTAGTGACTGCAATATATCATGCATGGTCTTGTTGGGAACTGTTTCTTCTATTGCTTGATGGATTGCACGTGTTAGGGTGGTGACCTTGTTTTCTATGTCCTGTTTAGTGTCTATTGTCGTTATGTTAATTATGCTGTTCATTTTTTTACGAAATTCGGACCAATTGGCTTGCTGGTAGTTTAGAAGTTTTGTTTCTGTTGTTTGTATGTTTTGTTTGTGAATGTTGAAAGTGACCGGAAGATGATCTGAGCTTAGCTCGTTGATCACTTCTGGATTAGTTATGGTTACATTTTTGTTTATTACTATGTCTATTGTTGAAGATTTCGCTCCTGAATCTGGATAGTGCGTGTGTTGGTTTGGGTATTCCATTGTGGCACTGGAATTGCTGACAAAATTTTGAAGTTTTACACCTTCTCCATTGTTGTTAAAACAGTTCCAGTTTCTATGTTTGGCGTTAAAGTCGCCGCATATTAAAACTTTCTCACCCAACCTTAAGGCTTTATCAAGTTCCTTGGGATTGAATGGTGGCAGTTTAAGTTTGGTTTTGCTGGCTGCTGGGGAATTGTAAATAGATACTATTATCAGGTCGCCAACCCTTATTGCTATTGACTCGAAGGTTGATGTGACTAAGGGTATTTCTTGACATTTTAAGTGTTTTGCTATGTAAATTACAACCCCACCTCCGGACTGGGTATCTCTGTTTTTTTTCATGCAATTATAACCCTGTATTTTGACGTTACTTCGTTCGTTAAACCACGTTTCAGAAACTAAGAGGATATCTATTTTGTTTTCATATAGAAAGTCTTGTGTCTCGTATTTTTTATCCTTAAGGGATTAATGATAATAATATCCTTAAGGGGAATGCGGCTCGCATTTTTGGTTGTCTTGGCATACCTTAGTCATTATCTCTGGTGGCTGCTGCTTGCCCGCTGTCATCTGGGCGTACGTCGTCCTTCTATTGACTCTCGAACTGTCGATTTGACGAGGCGTAGATGCGGATGGTATTTGTTTGGTGCTGTGCCTGTTGTTAACTCTGTGGGTCCTCTCCATGTGCTTCAAATATGCTGGGCACTCTCTGTAGTTAGCCGGATGTTGGCCTGCGCAGTTAAGGCAGGTTGGCGTTCCTTCATCTCGAGTTCTTTTACACTCGCTTGTGAGATGGTTGCCCGGACATTTAACGCACCTGGGTCCCATGTTGCAGGTCCTCGAGCCGTGTCCAAACCGCTGGCACCTGTGGCACTGGGTGGCTCCCTTGCCGTTCCTGTACTTTTCCCAGCGTATTCTGCAGTAGGCCAAGGTCTTTATTTCGGTGGCTCTGGCTGCCATCTCTACTGTGGTGTATGTTACCATAAATATTGGGTAGTCAAAAGGTGGTTTTTTGACTGTCTTCTGTTTTAGGAAAACACACCTCACTGGTTCGACCCCGTTTTCTGTTAGTTCAGCTATGATGTCTTCGGGGGGGATGGTGGGGAGTCCTTTGATGACCCTGTGGTGTAGTTTTTTATTCTTATCTGCATAGGAATAAAAAGTATACTGTTTTTCTTTTAGCTGTTCCTGGATGGTGCTGAAGTCCTCCAGGCTGGATGTATAAATGGTCATTTTATTCGGTGTGTACTTGAACTACAGCTCCCGTTTGCAGCGGCTTTTGACTGCATGCCGAAATTGAAGGTGATTCGATAATGAATCCGTGACCACTATTGGTGGCACCTTCACTTTTCTTGGCTCTGATGTGGTTTCCTCGTTCCTAGATTCATCTGACAATCATGAATTGACTTCTCAAAGAATTTATTCTTGTTCTCGAACGTTATGTTCGATTTTTTTGACGTTCTCATATCTCTGGCCTCGCTGTTTGGAGAGACACTATTCTTTCGTTTGGATCACACTATCTCGGACCCATCTGCTGTGCTGGTGGTTGCAATGGCTTCCATTGCTTGGCTTTTCCTCAATGTAGTTTTGTTCACTGCTAAGGTCTGATTACCCCTGGTTGGAGGTACTTTGTCCAAATTTGCTTTTGGTTGCATCGGTTTAGGTATTTTGCTTTTTGGCCACGTATTCCTCTGTGGCCCACTCATTTTATCGTCGAATTTTTGGAAAATCGCTCCTTCATTTAGAAAAATGACGGTGTCAGTGCGATTTTCCTTTGGGGTAGTCCCTCGTCCTATATCTAGAATGAGTTTACGCGCAGGTTGTTCCGTGGCCTCCTTAATTAATAGAATGCTTTACCAGAGAATCCGTAACTCCTTCCAGAGGTAATGGTTTCCTTATTAGTGTGCTTCGTCAGTTGCACGCCGGCCTCTCTCCAAGGTCCGCGCTGCTGCGTTGGTCTAGCTCGATCCGTCAACGCCTTCTCCCGTATGCCTTGTGCGAGCCAATCACACAGCACCTAGTACCCCCAGTCAACCCGACAACAGAGCGTGCTCCGTCCGATTCCGACTTCCGAGGTTCGATGCGTATGAATTGGATCATCTAATGCTTGCCGCACATGACTCACCCACGGCTTCGAATTTCTTATTATGTAAATATATATATTATATATAGGTTTCTAATCGATCATCGAATGTCAACTCAATGTGATGAGTCATTGATCTACATCAATTAGCGAAATTGAATGTCTCGGATGATCGAACTCAGATCTCGAATGTCTATCTATCCATCCATGTCGATCTCAATGTCACTGATCGAATCGAATCTATCGGGGAATGCAGGCCTGATTTCTGCCGGGGAATGCAAGCCTTTTATACCCGGAAATCCCAGCACGGACCTTGGAGAAAGGCTCTCCGGAAAATTGGCATTTTCCTCAATATGATGCGAAAATTTCAGAACTTTTATTGCCCTCAATAAAAGTTCGAGCATCGAAAATTGGGCCTATGCCTTGGAGCACTCGCCGCGCTCTGTGATTGGTTCGGGCGTTAGACAGGGCCCGAAAGTACACAAGTCCCGGTGCGCATTCACCGCGCGCTCTGATTGGCTCGGGCGTTAGACTAGGCCCGATATTATACAAGGCCCAGAGCGCACTCTGGTTGGCTCGGGGGTTACACTGTATCTCATAGAGTACAATGTGGATCTCTCAACTCAACAATTGTTAAAACTTTGAAAATTTCTAAATTTTTGCGATTATGGAGTTATGTTTTTTTGTTTTTTTAAAGCCTTCGATCCATTATTGATATGTGGGCTTGTGTACCATACGCTACACGGTATTCGCATTATAAGACACAGGAAACCACAGAAAACCTATAGGCGGCTACTCTATGAGCAACCTCCCGCTCATCAGGCATTGCAGGAAAGTTCTCGCCCTGTCGGGGGTTTGAACTCGGGAACCCAAGCGCCAGCGCTAAGACTGCGCCCTTAGTCCACTCGGCTAATTGAGTTGACTTCAAAATTGTTTATTAAACATTTGTCATATATACATACTATATACAGTATTCATATCTTAAATGCTACGCTCTAGATCACCAGCCATTGGCTTTATAACTAATTCGGACAAAGTTTAACCTAAGTTTTCATTTTTTCATATGATTATGATTACTTACAGTAAGATTCGATATAAGAAAAAATAAATGGACCCTCTGCGGGTCGAACCAATAACTTACCAATCGTTCCCCCGTGTATGTTATTGATGGTTTATTAGGTTTAAATAAACAATTACTGCACTTTACATAAACCTTAATCGCTTTATTTTATTTAAGACACGTGACAGACAAAACTTATACGTCTAGTATGTTCGCTAGCGAAACATAAAGTGAGGTAGCGGTGCACAGAACACCAACTCACAGCACGCTGCAAAAGGGGAGGTGGCGCGCTCTAGCGGGTCTCCACTAAACAGATCCGTCTCGTCTGGTCGGCAAGACAGAGCGCGATCGAGGCGCCAATTCCAACACTCCCTCCCGCCGAAGATGCTTCCAAAGTATTTATTATTATTATTCACTCTTTTCCTTTTTCCCTCACAGTCTTCTTCTCTCCCATGTGCTTCTCGCCTATGTATGTACTCGCTGTTCTCTCCTATTCGTCCTTGTCTAAGGTAACTCAGTTATTGCCTGTATCAACAAACGAAATAGAGTCAAATATTAGTATTTATGATTATATCAACCAATCTCTCGTGCAGTTCAAAGGGCAAAGGTTTAGTAAAAACATCTGCTTATTGATCTCTTGATCCAACCCAGATAATCTTAATAAAGTCTCTTGTAACACATTCTTTTACATACTTTGATTTGTCTCCACCATGTGCCTAAGTTTATTTCCCCCATCCACTTCTGCGCTAGCTATTGCAGCTCTATTATCACACCGAAGAATCATCGGCAGAGGTGGATTTGTGGATTTGTGAATATGATTTTTAGTGAGTTGAACAGGGAAATCATCTCCTGACTTGCATTACTCATGGCCACATACTCAGCTTCATAAGTAGATAGGGCAACATAGGTCTGCTTATGAGTTTTCCAAATTACATTGTCGCCAAATAATCGAATTAGGAAACCACATGTAGTCAGCGAATCATTACAGTCAGAGAAACTCGTATCTCAATATCCGGTAATCCCCTCAGAGTCCCCCGAGTATCTCAGTCCTAACTTTGTAGTACCTCTGAGATATCTGAAGATTCTTTTCACCACAGCCCAATCATGTTCGGTAGGGTTAATCTGGTGTCGACTCACCAAGTTTACAGCATATGATATGTCAGATTTTCTACACCCTGCTAAATATAGTAAGCTGCCCACGACTTCTCGATACAGGATGTTTAATTTGGTTTTGGTTCTTTCCATCTCCATTTCGTCACAATCTGTTTCCTCATTTTTCCGTTCTTGATTAGTGACTTGATTCGTATTCAGCGGAGTTCTCTGAGCATGAGACTTATCGAACCCGAATCTTTTCAAGATTTGTTCTCTATATGTTTCTTGACTTAATTTAATGATTCTGTTACTTCTATCACGCCTAATCGTAATGCTCAGGAATTCTTTAGCTTCTCCTAAGATTTTCATCTCAAATTCCCTGCTGAGTCTGTTCTTTACTTCAGACATTTTATCTCTATCATTGCTCGCCAAGAGGATATCATCGACATATACCAGCAAAATTAAGAACATATTACCATCTCGCCACGTGAACAAACAAGGTTCCATTTAACCCCTTATTTTCATGAAATTTCCTCCGCAGTGCTTTAAGATAGCTTGTTGAGGCATGTCCGAATCTGCAGTGCCATAACATGGCCTCATTGTGTTTCAGGTTTTTCTTTCTATCAATAGGAAATGATGAAACATCTTCAATGGTGTTTTCTTCCTCCCATTGGACTTCATCAATTTTTTGAACCTTTCTATCCCACACTGTACGATCAAAACTAGATGACTCATATGAAATCTTATGTTTGTGAGGCTGTTTTATTATCGGGATCCTCACCAATGGAGTTTTCATTTGTTTTCCTTATTTCAGTAGATTCTACTTTATTTTCGGACTCCTCATTTTGTACCTCTATCTCTTCAGTCTTCTTTTCCGCTTCGGTTTCCGACCTCGCACCTATACTCCTAGCATAATATCTTCCTTTTCCGGACTTTCAACCTCCGACAGGTTCGCCATTACCCCTCTATTCACGTTTACAGGAATTTTACCATAGGTTGGTTTTTCCTCATTAATTTCTAAGTCTACTATCCAGTAAGGTCGTTTATATATTCCTGAGATAAAAATTTCGTTAGAAATGGGATCAATTATATCAATTCTTTTCTGTTCTAAATAGATGGCTAATCCCATCTCGGCAAATTTCCTCAATGACAGTAAATTAGCTTGAAAAGCCTCTGCATAAATTACCCTGTCTATTTCCAATGTTTTCCCATTTCTTAACTTAATATTGACTTTCCCTACTCCCTCCGTTTTCAGATCCGCTGAACTGTTTTTATTTGCGCACCGAATAATTGCCTGATCTGACTCATGGAAAGTCTTCAATATTAGTCTCGAATTAGATAAATGTTCTGCCGCGCCTGAGTTTGCCAAAAATTCTGATATAGCTTCCCCCCCCCCCCCCCTAACTGCGCTGTTGGTTGTTAGGAACACATTTATGGCTATATTTTCAGGATTCAGTTTGGTCTTACCCTGATTTGTGTTGTTGTTATGAGCTGAACCTTCGTTATTAGAGAGTTTATTTTCGCCCCTTTTATACGACAATTGACCCTTAGCGTATCGTCCTCTCTTAGGTCTCCCACCATATTTTTTTTTTCATTGCTCTTTTCAACCCTCTTACATTGTTCCTGTTAGAATTAAAATTACCAGAATTGTTATGGCCATGCCTTTTTCCTCGCCTGTTTCCACGTGCACTTCCAGCTGCACCCACGCTGGTTTTGGTGCACTCACTTGCCTTGTGATCCCCAAATTCCGGACATTTGGAACACCCGATCCCTCCAGTGTTACTGCAGTTTTTTGCTAGGTGCCCATAGGCCTGACACTTATAGCACCTTGGTCCCAGCGTCTGTGAAAAATTAGCAGCTGTGATTTCGGGTTCATTGAGACTCCCTTTGAGACTAGTCTCTTCTTCCAACACACTGATTTTTAACTCTTCATAAGTTAGATTTTTATTTGTAGCTTTCTTAGTTACTTTCTCAATCATTTCAATGTTTGGAGCCGCACCCACCACTGCATTAAATTACGCATCCCTCTTTTCCCACTCAGATAGCAAAATTGCGTAAGCCGAGTTCTCATATGTCGCTATTTGACTCATCAAATTCAGCTGCCCACATTTTGCCAATTACATATTTCCTATTGTAGATATCGTTCCTCACTGAGTGTGATATTACATTATTTTCGGCCATCTTAATATCTTTCAATTTTTTTTCAAAATTTCTTGGGGATCTTTTAAACTATACACTCTGGTGCGATAACTGCGGTCCAAACGATTAATCAATATTTCGCGTACTTAATGCTTTTGTTCTGTAAGAGTTATCTCATCTACAGAGCTTTCAATTAAATTCAATTAAATTCATCCATAATATGCAAGAGTTTGTTTGACCTTATTTCTGAATGAAAATAATCGAGAAAAAAACTCATACTTCATTTTGTTGTCCAAGGTATAATTTCTTTTGAGTTGGCTACCGCGTTCGATTACGTCAATCTGTATTTTGTTCTTTAACTGTTCTACTGCTTCAGATTCTTCTGCATGAGATACCCTTTCCTTATTTCTTTCCTCGATTCTTTTTGCCACTGCTGAATCTATTTATTTTGCTAAAATTTCACTTTCCCGCACCAACTCCTCCACCTTATTAGATATTAGGTTAATATTTGTTATCTTGCTCTGTGGCTTAACACCAGAAACAGATACTGCCCTTGTTAGCTCCTTCATCTGTTCCTGGTGCTCCTTCTGCATGACTTGAATTTTTGCCAAAAACTCTTTTTGCTCCCTAACTCTCTTCTCTGCCTCAGCCCGCGCCTGCTGCTGGGCATCCTTCAGGCCAGCCCTCAAACCTTTGGCGGTGATTAGGTTTGTTGCACAGACCCAATCTAGCAGCTTCTTCCGTTTTGCAACCTGACTTTCTCCTTTCTCTGGCTTCCTGGAGGAGCTACCGCCAACCTCACCTATGTTAGCGGTGCCTGGTTTCCCGTAGCTTCCGGCGACCTCGCCGTTGTCGCCAGTGAAAAGCGATTTCTGGCAACGTATTCCCATTCTCACCTTTACATCGGGAAAAATGCGTGGTTTGGATCTCACTTGGTCAGCAAACTTGTACACTTTCTCACCTCTCTTATGTTCCATACCTCTCCTCTCCTTCTCTCTCCTCTCTCATTCTCTCTCCTCTCTCCTTCTCTCGGTGAGATCCTTCACCACCACATCTAATGCTGACCCATTTCTGGGGCGAAATCCAGGCAACCTCATGGGAGACCCCTTCTAGCCACCACCTCCTCTGTCAGCATTGCATTCAGCCATTGCTTTGTGGTAAAGCTGGATCGCCCTCTTAACATAAACCATATGAGTACACATTGTCTTTATGAGGTTGCCTGATTCGGTGCTCCAAGCCTTGGAATACCGCACACAAGTAGTTCCAGACAAGGAGCGAGTCTATTCTTCCAGGATCCGATCACAACATCTCTTCCAGATACACTCGAGTAAGTCAGCCCCTGGCATACCGAACAGAAGCACAACTGTAGCTAACCACCCTATTAAAGCTCCCAGATTTATGGTTTGGGATAGCAATCCTGCACTGCCTGTGTGAGAGGTGCCGGCCTACCAACACAGGCCCACCATTCTTACCAATGGTATAACCTGAGCCTGTATCAGCCAGTATATGTACAACGTCGTCTACGATTGAGACTGAAATTTCCTCGCCTTCGTGACACGCCCATAGATTTAGGCGCTTCTCCACCTTTTGCAAAAACTCCTTCAGCTGTTCAATTTCAACTGCAATTCACAAGTTTCTTTTTAGCTAGACACTTGATAAACTATTCGCAAAATAACTCTAATTATTTTTCTCCGGATGCACCCTCTGAGATGTATATAATTTATTTAATATAATTTTATTTTTCCTCCGCAACCTTGGCCCACACACACATCTACAGAAACCCCGAGAGCAAGTCATTTTTATTCACAAAATCACAAATCTCGCTATTTCTTTGAATCCCCATTTACAAATTATATATATGACTGCAGTCGGACTTGTCTCGACGCGTCCCCGGCTGCGCGCGCGACCCACCTGTTGCGTCATCCCAACCGCCTCGTGTGATTCATGCCTTTTCCACCGACGCTTAGTAAAAGGCATGCGGCGTCGGATTGTATCTATAGCTTTCTTTCATTCACTCACTTTTATATTTATTTGTCTTTTTGAAAATTCACTTTTCACTCACTTTTCTATTTTTCCCTAGTTACTTATTGGATTATCTCTTACCTTCTTTTC
The DNA here is from genome assembly GCA_026005395.1 of Asobara japonica. NCBI lineage: Eukaryota > Metazoa > Arthropoda > Insecta > Hymenoptera > Braconidae > Asobara > Asobara japonica. The sequence goes on along the minus strand of BQMI01000320.1, from coordinate 1,213,987 downwards.
AGCCCATTTTTATCACCTAAATTTTTCTCAACTTTTTATCTCTATTTTTGCACTTAATTGCGCAGTGGATTTCCCTTGGGCCTATAACGTGATGGTTTATTCGGTTTAAATAAACAATTACTGTACTTTAGATAAACCTTAATCGCGTTATTTTATTTAATACACGTGACAGACAAAACTTATACGTCTAGTATGTTCGCTCGCGAAACATAAAGTAAAGGTAGTGGTGCACAGAGCACCAACTCACAGCCCGCTGCAAAAGGGCAGGTGGCGCGCTCTAAACAGAGCCGTCCCGTCAGGTCGGCAAGACAGAGCGCGATCGAGGCGCCAATTCCAACCGATTCCAACAAAATTTCGGTTTATGTCTCTAATTGTAAACGTTTTAAACTTTTCCAAATTACCAAATATGTGAAATTTTATAATGCTTAAAATAAAAAGATTTTTGAAAAATATATCCTTTCTTGCGATAGAGTTAGTTAAACAATTCAATTTGTGAAAAACTATGAGTGTTAGTTTAAAAACTCATGAAAAATCAAATGTTTCGTGTGGAACCACTTTCATTCAACACCTCATTTCGTATCTCTAATTGTTGTCGTGATAGAGCGACATAAACCATTCAATTTGTTAATAACAATTAACTATGGGTGTCGGCAAAAAAAGTCATAAAACATCCAATGTGTATGTTTATGTGTGGAATGACTTTCATTGGACACTTGATTTCGTATCTCGAATTATTCTCACGATGGAGCGATATAAACAATCGATTTTGTTAATAACAATTAACTATGGGTGTTAGCCAAAAAGGTCATAGAACATCGCATGTATATTTTTACGTGTGGAACGACTTTCATTGAACAGATTGTTGCGTATCTCTAACCGTTCTTGCGATATTGCGATCTAAACAATTGAATTTGTTAATAACAATAAACTATGGGTGGCACCTAAAAAAATTATATAACATGAATTTTTGTGTGCGGAACAAATTTTCTTGAATAATTTCTTTCGTATCTTCAATCGTTCTCACGACGCATCGATATAAACAATTAATTTGTTAATAACTATGGAACCGCTGGGTTGATTATGCTCAAAATCTAATAAGGCCTAAGTTAGGCGGAAACCTATCCAATGAGTATAAAAAAACCCAAATCGCAGGATTTATCTGGGAGAAATGTTTCGACAAAATTTTGCTCGCATACGCACACACCCACTCACACACACACATACGGACGGGGCTTTGGTGTGGTGGGTAGAGTGTCTGCCTACTATTCTAAAGGTCTCGCGTTCGATTCCCGCTCACTGCAAATATTTTTTCTGAAAAATATTTTCTCACGGACTCCGACCGATGGCAGGAACATTCCGTGTGTGCTATCGGCGGTATCCATGAAGTGAGACCGTGAGCCGGGACCGAACGTGACCCGTCGCGCGGGGGGGGGGAGGGAGGGTTCCATCATAGACGCCCGCCAGCTGAAATGGCGAAGTCGGCCCCAGCCGCAATGAGTGGGTACTCTGATCCGTAGTATTGCCCATGAAGTAATGCCTACCAGCGGTTACGTGGGTGAATACGAATAGAGAAAGAGTAGAAAAAAAAACACACACATACACAGACAAACATGTCGCTCAAAATGGTTGGAAATGTTTCTAGGGGCCATGAAACGTGGGGATCAAGTGAAATTTCTAATTTCGATGTTCCGACCCCTAACAATAACTTCCCTAAGATTGAGAAGTTACTGACTCCTAGAAAACCTTATAGTTAAGGGCGCAAGTGGGGAGGGGGGAGAGCGGGATATATCGAGAGGTGAGAAATAGCGGTTGGTCAACGAGACCAATTGGCGTTCTTGTCAATATTGATGTTTTGGAGGTGAGGATTAGGATGGGTAGGTTAAATTTAAATGTCTCCTTTGTTCTATCGATAAATTCACGTATGGTTGCCATGCCCAACGTATTGTGCATTTCCAAAATCGTGGTTCTTCTTCTAAAGTTGCCTATTATTCGCAAAAATTTATTTTGGATAACTTGAAGATGATTCAAGTGGATTTTCGCTGCATTGTGCCAGGCAGAACAATTATAAGTGATAAGAGGTCTGATTAACCCTTTGTATAGAGTAAGTTGTAGGGATTCACTAAGCGCTGGAGATTTTAGCTAATTATATAATTTTACTAAAATAATTTTTGTTTTCATCTTGATTTCAGATATATGTTTTTTCCACAGGAGTTTGGAATCAATATGTGAAGGTAAGTATTTAACCGAGTTCGTTGGGGTGATTGTATTGCTACGAATAGTTAAGGTGCGATTGGCCTTGGAGCTAGTAAATAAGATTGCTTCTGTTTTAGCAGCATTCACTTGAATTTTTCATTTCATTAATTCACTGATTGTCTGGGAAGCTGCATTTTTGATTCTCCTGACAACTTTATTGATTGATTTGCTAGCTGAGTATAAAGCGATGTCGTCAGCATAGCCTGCAATAGAAACATTGCTTAGAACTCGGCTAAGAACAGAAGCAATGTACCAATTGAATAGTACGGGGGAGAGGATGGACCCTTGTGGAAATGATTCGATAGTAGACTTGTACACAAATATTTACGTACATGCAAGCTGTCGAGTTTATATATCAAGCCTGTGGGCCATACAGAATCAAAGGCCTTCTCGCAGTCCAGGAGCAGAAGAACGGTCTCTTCTTTCCGGCCTTTCGCGAATTTCATATAATTTGTAATTCTGACCAGGTGGCAGGCCGAGTGTTCGATTCTAAAATTATTCGCTGAAAAAGTTGCGCCAATACCGGTAGGAAGCTAATCGGCCTGTAGCTTACCGGATACGAAGGGGGCTTACCAGGCTTGAGAATTGGTATGACCACCACTCCTTTACAGAGTTCCGGGGAATATTATTTGAGCAGGCGTGCGTTATATACCTTTGTTATTAAACTTATTGCTTTAATCGGTAGGTTTTCAGCGCTATGTTCGGAATATTATCCACATGGGGGGCTGATTTATTTTTCAGTTTTTTTATGGCGGAGATGATTTCACGAGGATTTGTGGGGAGTTGTGTGGGGATTTCAATTGATGCATTGAGAATATTTTTTTTTACATAAGCTGTAACTCATTCTTCAAGGGATTCATTTCCCCGTGAGGCAGACATTTCTCATGCATGTTCGCATAGTGAGACCAAAATGTATTAGCCTTGTCATAGTCTTCTGTATGGATCTTACTGTTGGACTTGAGTGTGGGAATTTTACGTTTGCCCGTGTTGTTACAGTATTTTGCTACGCGCCATATTGAGTGATCCTTTAGGTTTATATTTCTGAGTTTGTTGTCGGAACTTGCTGGCTTCCATTCTGTTATTTTACCTCTGATTTCCTTGATCGGCTGATTTAATTCGGCTTTTAGGTAGTGGTTTCGTGTTTCTTGCCATCTCGACCTACTATAGTTTTTTGTTTTTATTAAGGTAAGAGAGCAGTATGGGTGGATTTGGATGAGCGGATGGAAGCGGCGGAATTCAGGGCTGTTTGAATGATTTTAGTGAAATTTGGTATGTGTTTATCTATTGCTTCAATGTTATTACAGGGGTGGTTTGGTGTACAAATCTCATCATTCAAGATGTCCTTGAATTTTGTCCAGTCGGTTTTCGCGTATTTCAATATTGTAGATAGTGCTGGTGAAGCTCATTTGCCGAATAGGGAGAAAAACAAATGGTGGGTAATCTGATGGGCATTCAAGAAAAGTGGTGCAATTTTTAATGATAGAAAGATGTCAGTTAACAGGAGATCTATGGTACTAGGAGTGTTACAATTACGGAGGTACGCTGGAATGTCTGGAAAGAGCAGATAGTTTGTTTGTACCGTTAAAAAGTTTGTGAGAATTCTACCTGATTCGTTCGACCTAGCGTAGGTCAAAGCAGTGTCCTTTTTTGTCTTGAAGTCTCCTGCAGCCATAATTGTTGGAGTATCATCAGGAAATATGTGACTCAATGGGTTCCTATCTAGTGAGACATCAGGTGGGTTGTATAACGAGTAGAGTCTCATTTTTTCATTCGCTCCTTGGATCTCCACTCTTATCTCTAACCCACGTATTCGGTTAGCGACAGGAGATCGTGCCGAAGAGTTTTTATTTCGAGGGCTTGTGTATTGCCCCCACAACGCACCACCTGCGTTCGCCGTTCTGTTTTCCCTGATCGGTGAGACGTCTGGTATGTTAATTTTCTTAGTTTTGCTGTTTAGCTTAGTTTCTGAAATCTGGAGAATTTTAATGTTATTTTTATGGACAATATGAATAAAATCGTCCAGGTTCGGTTTGAGTGCAAAAATGTTCATGGCTAAGGTACTTATTAGGTTTGTAGGGGGATCGTATGTGGTTCAGAGATGCATACGAGAAGGTATGCATAGGTTGCGATGATTGTGATCTTGGTAGGTTAGAGATCATGTCCTTAATCCCTGAGAGAATTTGGGGAATTCTAAGGGATTTTAGTTCGTCAAGGAACTAAACTTGTCTCGCTGTATTAGCATATTTCTTGCGCTACTTAAATAAGATTCCGAAACATGTATTTCCATTAGGATGGTCTTAGGTTCAGCAGTGGATGCGTCAACATTCGTTCTTGAAGTTTTTTTTTAACTACTATATTTTTGAGTCGAGCCGAAAGACATCTCAGTAAATTAGAGCATGTGACTGTCCTCATTACTTTTTTGGGTCGTTTAGGTTTAACAGTTTGTTTTCAGACTTGTCCATTCGTTTACGTTCTGAGCCCGTCGAAGTGGCCTTAAAAACATTGTGATTTTTTTTTATCTTTAACGCCTTCGATCCATTATGGGTATGTGGCCTGTGGTCACTATACGCTGCACCGCATTCGCATCATAGGAAACCGCAGAAAACCTATATCGGTACAGGCGGCTTCTCTATGGGCAACCTCCCGCTCGGGTGCGTGCGGTGCACTGTCAATAGCTCGCTGTGTGAAATAGACCTGTTATGTCCAAAATTTCATAAAATTTAGTTCTTTTAGAACTTCGATGTTTCCCTTCTATTTTCTACACATTTTGAAGTTAGAAAAATTATTTTATCGTTCCGTAAATTTTAATTTCGAAATCATTTTAAAAGAGAAGACAAACATAACAATGCAATACTAAGGAGTGCGGAAACTGATGAGCTCGCATTGCAGTAACACTAAGCCAGTATGGCGAAATCTTACGCCAAAAGTGTGGATATGTAATAAGAGCATATGAGTAAAGTCCATGAAATAAAGGAGATCGATCCCACCCGACTTTTCCACCAATGAAATTTAGTTTCGTGGAACCTTGAAAATTTTAACTCTATGGTAAACTTGACTGAAAAAGTTAGTCTGGACACACCTGGGAAGTTGATAAGATCTTGGTGGAAATTGATTGTGGAATCGATCTACCTTTTTGGTTCTCCGTAAGTATTAGCTTGCAAAAAGTCGATATTACACTGGATCAATTGAATAATAGGCGATTGGTGATCGGACCAACCAGTGTAGGGACAACCGTCCTAAAATCGAGCGTAGCATCATTTCCTACATTGTAAAAGATTTTTCATATTGTATCGGTGTGTGACCATTCTCAAACAGATAATAGAACATTTATTATATAAACAAATTATCAAGTGGGTCAACGTGAACGTACAAAAAGTATCCATAATAGTAGCCCTACTGGTGGGGAAAAATAGTCCGCTCTGCTGACGGACCCACATAACTTCCGAAATCTGGAAATACGACATTTTCTACAACTAAGTGAGTCACACAATTTACTAAATAACTCCATTAGACATAAGAAGCATTCCAGGGAAATTTAATGAATAAATTAAAACATTTATCAAAATTACAAGAACCTGAAACAAGGAGAGAAATTTATTACTTGAAACTCTGAAATAGGGGAAATTTGTTTAACATTCTTAAAATCTAAAACTGTGGTAAAAAGTAGGGACATATAAATTTTCTGTTTGAGACAAAATAGCATTAGTAAATCATTGACCTGAAATCCTATAACCCTCTTCTATTCCATCTCTGAAATTCAATCCTTCTCAAATTACGACACTGCATCTAAAAATTCATCAAGGTAAGAGCAAAGAAAATTACTTAGCGTCTTTATTTTAATTTAATTGTACCCATACGATTGTAGCTTCTTGGTTCCAGAAGTTAACATTTAAATTACAACTTCAGCCATTGACTCAAAAGGCGTTCTCTGGTCATAACAGACCACAGTCGACATAATTCAGAGAGTTGGCGGTGCAGGCTTTGACGTCGTGACTTCCCGCACATTTCAGACATCTGGCGTTTCAATTAGAGTGTTGACTAGCGTGGCGTAATTTTTGGCACCGGAAGCACTGTGTCAGTTGATTGGTTTTGATAGTTTTTTTATCTCTAAGGTATGATAGAAAATTGTTTTGATTGCAGTCATGCTGCTCAAGATTAGTTCCGTGCCTACGGTTATGGCAAACATCGGTAATGGGTTATTTTCTTTCGTGTCTCCGTCGCTATTCGTTTTCATAAACTGTCGAACTGGTCATACCTTTAAACTGTGTCTTGGAATCTCGCCTTGAATTTCATTTTCGGTGAAACTTGCAGAAAGACCTTTCAAAATAAATTTCTTCGGTCGCTCACGTTTTATGCCGAAGGTGACAAAATTGAAGTTCTCCCTTTTCAGGATATGGGAGATTTTGTTGCACTCCTCCGTCGTTCGTAGCTGAACGATCGTTGTAATTCCACCGATTTTCAGTTTGAGGTTTTTATCAGTGGCGTTGACTTGCAAACAATAAATTAATTTTTTTGTCTCCAATTTGTCATTTTCGATGGTTGTTGGAGGAATTAAAGTTAGTTTTTGAACCCCTTGAGGTTCGTCAGGAGTGATTGGTTGACCATTGAGCCGATAGGGATCGGAGCTCGCATGGTAGACAGTTTTTTAACTGTTTGCTTCGTTTTTGCTTCCGAATGGAAGCATTGCAATCGGTCAATTTTCATTTTCGCTAATTATGCTTGTAAACGATATATGTGGACGTCCGTATGAGAAGGGGTCACTTTGTCGGTTCTAGTTTCCGAGATAATCGAAGTTTTTTCATTACGGATCAAAATCTTCGACTTTTTTTTATTACTCAAGACCAAACTTTAGGGTCTTCCTCATTGAATCCCGCAAGCTTCATGGCTTGATCTTCATCAGAAGTATGAATTTTTATTTTTTGAGAAAAAAAAATGAAAAGGGGTCACTCCGTCATTCGGAGGTAAAACCTGACAGTTTAAGACGTTATTGAATTGTGAATTGCATTGGCGATAGAAAATAAATTACTACTAAGTATTTGGTAAATTTGAGCAGCAATAAAAGCAGTTAATGTTGTTTTTTTAAAGAAAAAAATTGATTCCAGGCACCGATTTGTCTTATTTATCTGTGAAATGTATTCCTCAATGCTTAATCGATTTCAACGTAGGTGCCATCATCATGATCATCATTTTTGTTATTATCATGGTTATTGTTATTATTATTGTTGTTATTTTTATTATTATTGTTTTCTAGTGACTTTAAAAAAAAATTTATATGATTTAACATGGGAATATTTTAATTCATGTGAAAAATATACGCTCTCTTTCACTCCAGTCTAATGAGGCTTCTAGCGTGCAATCGGCGAACTAGTGATCAAACGAAAGTAAAACAAACAAGTGTGCTCCCGGTTTTGTTTACTGCTCCAAATGTCAAAGGTTTTTTTAGTGAATTACACGCTGAATTTCTGAAATTATTCAACAGTAAGTTGACACCTCACTTATTTCATGTTCTTGAGGAGGAGATTTTGGTGTAGCAGAGAATAAACTATAATTCAATGTAATTTTGAGTAATGAATTAAGTCAAGAATAACCAAGTTTGTTCGAGATGAGGTTATGCCGGTGATTTCAATGAATAACTGTAGACCGGTCAATATTGGAGCTATGATGATATACAAAAGTTTATGATAACCTAATACTCTTGTCATTACTGAAACATGAGTGACCCCGAGATTATGAACCGACAGGTATCATTGGCATTATCGGATTTTGGTTGCACTCCTCCAGACGGGTGCGAAGAAGTAATTTTGGATTATTTCTTGGGTACGGCACCCTCAGAAAATGATGAAACTGACGATGATGATACGCTTGATGTGTATGATATCCAGTATGTATAACCAGTATGTACAACAGTATGTATAACCTGTGAATAATTTTTATTGTGTAATTATTATCAGAATATTACTGGGAAAGTCATGGGACCTTTTGATGGATTTACCATTACTTACTGATTCGAAAAAGTACTTTTCTTTCGACATGATCTTATTACTGAGGGGTTCGGAGGGAGCTGTTAAAGATTTTTTTTCGCTTTGTAAAGTGGGGAAAACAATCTTAATATTTATGAAATATCGATACTATTAACTGTGAAAATTCTTACAATATTTGAAGTCGATTTCACCCAACTTTTAATTTTTATGAAGCATTTTCTTCTCACTAAATATTTCGGAATCGAAGAGAGGTGAGGATATTCCAATGAAAAATTTCTTCATTGGATGCATAAAATAATTCTGGTAAGGGTTTCCGCTACTCTTTTTCCTTTCTCATGCAAGGATCTTGATCGTCAATGACTTTACCGCAAACTTTATTGGGCTTTTTCGGATCTGTATAAACTTTTCTTTCTGTTTTATTCCAAAGAATCCCGAGGATGAATCTTATCATGATGATGAACTGTCAGAACGGGAAATCTTTCAAGACATTGCTCTGGAGAGTTCCATGGCCTATGGAAAAATAAACGAAGACGAGGAAAAGTTTTGGACGGAAGGGTGCGGTTGTGGTCTGAATTGTGTAAAGAATTTTCCGCGTGAGGATATTTTGGACAGTCGTATCGGCTGCAAAGATCTGCATATTTATTGCGCTCAACACACGAATCATCAACAGATTTTTCTACAAGGTGCATTTAATGCCTTAACGAGAACCAATCCACTCACCATGCAGAGAGAACACAATCCACAAAAGCGCAAGGAAAGTTATACCCAGTCCTCTTTCCGTGGAATTAACGTGTGTAGAACCTTCTTCCAATTTGAAATTCGGTTGTGGTCGCAAGAGACTCACGAATGTAAGGACTCATTTGATTAAAAATGGTCCCGAACAGAGGCGCCACCAGAATTTAGGCTCCAGTATTCGAACAATTCCAGTTGAACATTGCATCAAGAACTTTTGCTGCTCAGAACTCACTCGTTTTGCCAGGTCGATTGCCATCGTATCGTTTAAATACAGATCTCAATATCTTGAGCATGACCAAACCTACCTTGTAGCATGACCAAAAAACATGTCTACGATCTATACAAGGAAGCTCTTGCAGAATCAAGTATAGAACCCGTCGGAAGGACGTCATGGTACGATCTTTGGGGTGAATTTTGCTCCAACATCGTCATTCAGAAGCCAAGGACTGACTTGTGCAGTGTATGTCAAAAGCAAACTATTTCTCTAGGCAATATGCAAGGTTTGAACGAAGGCGAGAAGAGACAGAGGATAAATGAATCACTTGAGCACTTGGATACAGTAAAGGTTGAACGAACTTATCATGATTCAGTCATACTGCTGAGCGCTGCGGGAATAATGAGCCACAATCAAAATCTTGGGCTTGGTCAGCACCAACCATGTTCTTATTCTGGTCAAATGCATTATTCCTTCGATTTTGCTCAACAGATCAGTTTGCCCTACAGCTCACAACAGGTTGGGGCTTTGTATTTTTTGGCTGGCTATAAAGTAGCTCTTTTCGGTATGGCAGCAGAGCCCTTGAAGCAATTCGTTTTATACATAATTCCTGAAGCCTGTGCCACTGGAAAAGGGAGTAATGTTGTGATTTCCTTGATTCATCACTTCTTCGAGAATTTTGGACTGGGAGAAACTGACGTCATATGCCATGCGGATAATTGTTGTGGACAGAACAAAAACAACTACATGCTGCAATACGCAACATGGAGGACAGCAACTGAACTTCATGAGTCATTTCAACTCTTTCCTACCTGTTGGGCATACCAAATTTGCACCAGATTTGTATTTTGGACTTTTTAAAAAGAAATTTCGTTCCTCAGACTCAAAAAATTTAAAAGATGTTCTAACAGTTGCTGTCACAGCTTGTCAAACCAGTGATACCATCATTGCAGCTCTGGTGGGAACTGAAACGGGTGAAGTGATGATTAACTCCTATGACTGGGGAGGATTTTTCAAACAGTTCTCTCCAGTGCCAATAAAGAGTCTCCTCGCCTTCAATCATTTCGTCGCTTACAAACAGAATCCTGGTGCAATGAGGTTCAAATTGGGGTCCCAAAATTCACAATATGAGCGTACTCAAGTATTCAAATCGGAGAACAGTGCCCAATTCAGAAAACGATTTTCCACACTGGTGGAGCCCTCTGGCCTCACCACTGATCGTCAGAAATATCTGAATGAGAAAATACGACCCTTTGTGGATGAAGACTCGAAAGACATCCTGTGTTCACCACCTCAGGGAGGGCAAATGCGTGTGTCGTGTTCTGATTTCCTGAGTAGAGAGGCACATGAAGGTCCAGAATCCCAGCTAATCACATCACAATGCGAACTACAATCCATTCCTGCACCTTCACGAAAGAGACCTCGTTGTGGATTCTGCCACGAGATAGGGCATCGAAATTCACTTCGAAATTGTATACCTCTCTGTCCACGTCGCAAAGTATCAGAAATTTGACCAAAAATACTCTTTTCTATCGCTATCATTCTCAATGTCACTATCAACGTTACCCTAACGCTCTATGGAATTATTAACAAAAAAATTGTAAGACTTTAGCAAGAGAGGACAATAAATTATTTGAAAAAATCAGTCTAGCTCTTCTTCCCAGTCAAAAGAATCGGAATAGTTATGTTTTCTCTTAAGAATTCGGTTATTTCATTCGAAAAAAGAATTTTGAGAAAAGGCGCCACTTTGTCGAATCTTAATTATTCGGTGGAGACTTGGTAATTTCAACTCGGAACACGATGATTTGCGTTCGAGAAGGTGTTTCTTAAGTATTCAAATCATAATCTGTTCAACTTCCAAGGAGAATGGAAGATATTTGAACCTCGAACCTTGATTGCGTTTTTCTCAAAACTAGGTTTTTTGCATATTCAACTCTGAAGCTCTATAACTTCGCGGTTTTTCCACCTAGCGGGGAATGTTCCAAATTTCGTTAGAAATACGCCCATATGCATAAGTCCAATAGTGCCAAAGTGACCCCTTTTCATGCGGATGTCCACATATAATGGTTTGGAACGTACAAATACGAAGTTTGAGCATAGTGTCCGTATGTATCAATTTTTTTCGAAAACCTTCACTTACAAAATTGAACATAATAAAAAGGACTAAATTTTGAGGATGGAATCTGAAAAAATTGTCAGTTATCGGTATTGAGTACGTCTAGCTGTGGGCGCAATTTCAGTGAAATCTGCGGGTAAGTTTCTTAGAAATCGATTTTTTCCGTTTTTTCTTCGATTGTTCATATCTCTGAAACTAATAAATATTTTTTAATTTCTTTTTTATCAAAATGTGAGTTTCAACGAGACCCAGGGGATGGTCTAAGAATATGTAGTAGGTTGCTCACAAGAAATCGGACATATTTCAATTTTTCTGTTTTTTATAGTTATCTGTGCTTTTTGCACTCTAGCGTTTGCAAAAATTGAGATACTAATGTGAAATTTGGAACAGAGGTTTTGTTGTGGTGAAGAACCCTGTCAAATCGCGATTTGATCGTGGCATTAGTTTTCTAGATTTTAATTTTTTCATTTTCACGGTTTTTATTTTATTTCTCGATAATTATTGAGCCGATCGACGAGATCTATGATATGGCTGAAAAACACTGAGTCAATTATTTTGGTTAATATGAGATATTCCTGTTTTTACACTTTTGACTTTGGTTTTATTTTTTGCGTTTGTTCGTACTCTAGCGTCCGCAAAAATTGTCATAAAAACTTGAAATTTGGAACAAAGGTTCCTCTTGTTGTGGTGAAGAACCCGATTGAATGGCGATTTGTTCGTATCATTAGTGTTCTAGATTTCAATTTTTTCGTTGTCACGGTTTTTATTTTATTTCTCGATAATTATTCAACCGATTTTGTTGGTTTTTTTTTCTTCAATTTGTGCCTTGGCGAGATCTATGATATAGTGGAACAACATTGAGTCTATTAGTTTGGGTACTATGAGATATTCTTATTTTTCAATTTTTGACTTTGGTTGTACTTTTTGTGTTTGTTTGCACTCTAGCGTTCGCAACAATTCAGATAAAAACTTGAAATTCGACACAGAGGTTCCTTTTGTTATGCCGAAGAACCCTATTGAATGGCAATTCAATCGCATCATTAATTTTCTAGATTTCAATTGTTTCATATTTACCGTTCTTTTATTACTTCATTGTCGATAAGTATTCATCCCATTTTATTCCCAAAATATGAGCCTTAACGAGATCTATGAACTGGTTGAACAACATTGAGTCAATTACTTTGGGTAATATGAGATATTCCTGTTTTTGTTTCCGCTCGTCTGGAAAAAGGTCTTTCAATACTGGAACATTTTGATTTTGTGCGCAATCGGACCATTCGGAAGCTTACCACCAATGAAATTGGGGGAAATACACAAAAACGGTGACATATTTGACACAGTCGAATGGGGGACCCGAGGAACGCCGGGTTGTTTGTTGTTTCTTCCAAAAGAGGAGTCATTTTGACTTTCCGTTTGGGAGCCACAGAGAGTTTAAGGATCTTGGCACTCGGCACTTTAGCGCCCGAGCTCTAACGTTTTTTTAAATTCACTATACCGTACGTTAGGCGCGGTACGCTGGAATTTATATTTAATAGAGAGCGGTACACATGCGTCCGCACGGCACTGACTCAAATTCAATTCACTTTTCGACATTTTTTTTTTGTTACCGAGATTAAGGGATCAAATGCGCGCCTATGAATAGAGATTGACTTCTCTTTCGATTCGTGTTCATTTCATCCCTTCAAATTAGAAAAGAAAGCAGGAATGAATTCTTGAATTGTACCCAACGATTATTGGATTTCTCATAGCAGCTCAACTTCATTACTATTGGAAATGGGTAAACAAATTCTCAGGCAATCAGTATTGTTTATTGGCTTATGTTATCTGTCCAAAAAATTCAAAATATATTAAAAAGCGTAGTGATTTTGCCAGAATCCAACCGTATTAAACTCGGTGAAAATTTTTTGTCATATTCGACGACTGTTTCTTGGCCAAAAAAGACGTGTCGGGCAATCAATTTAATCAGAAAAGGATTGCCGACCATCAAAATATAAAATTTTTCTGCGAACATCAGAGCGCTACAGAACTACTTCTGATTGGTTTCTCGGACAGCGGTACTACGACTGTTGTGTCACTCATGCACAGAATTCCAAGTTACCTCGAATCCAACTTGTCCGCCACATCTCCCATGCGCTCGGTACTACACATTTTTGGAGTCAGTCAAATCCCAGGATCCGGGCTTCTATCCGGATAATAGAGTAATTTTTTTTGGTGACCAAGCCGGAGAGGAGCTTCAAAGTGAAATAACAATGATTTCTATTGTTATCAAAAATTTCATTTGTTTATAAGGCCGCGTCTCACGAAACATTATAGGTACGCCAAAATGTGCCGGATAAATGTTGTTCCTTATAAGAAAATACATATTTGGTCCTCTGGGACTTTTTTCGGCGTTAGGCCGGTATACAAAATTGAAATCATTTAGACCGCTGTATGCCGAGAAAAATGAGAGATCGGGAAGAAAGTACACACACACATACACAGACAGACGTCGGGAAGTTATAATTCTAGTTCGCAGAAGGTCAACCCAAAGCCGATTTATTAACTTCCCGATCTAGGGAAAGTTATTGTAATCACCCTGAAAATCAAAAGTGAAATTTTGAAGAAATTTTCACTTTTCTCGACGTTTTACGACATGCTGACAAGTTTTCTGAAATATGTTCGCATGTATGTGTGCCCGTCTGTGGACATAGAAACTTTGTCGAATGTTTCCGGAAGAATCAATGGATCATTTGGGTTTTTTTTTATCGATGCGTTTCCGTAGTGCCCAAGCCGGAAAGGACTATCAAAGTGAAACAACAATTATTTATATTGTTATTAACTCATAAAAAAATACATATTTTGTCTCTCTTGTTTCAGCGTTGGAGCGTTATAAACAATTGAAATCGTTTAGAACGAGAAAAGTGAGAGGTTGGAAGGCTAGTGTCTAATCAATGTTGTTAGATAAAAAAAGGTGTCTAATGTGAGACTTTTTTTTCATATCTCATACGGTGCAGGAGATGAAGTGTTGCATTTAATAAAGTGATCGTTTAGGAGATAAAATATTAATATGACGAAAACACACACACACACACACACATCCCCACAGTCGACGGGGCTTTGGTGTAGTCGGTAGAGTGTCTGCCTACTATTCTAAAGGTCCCGCGTTCGATTCCCGCTCACTGCAAATATTTTTCTGAAAAATATTTTCTCACGGACTCCGACCGATGGCAGGAACATTCCGTGTGTGCTATCGGCGGTATCCATGAAGTGAGACCGTGAGCCGGGACCGAACGCGACCCGTCGCGCGGGGGGGGGGGAGGGAGGGTTCCATCATAGACGCCCGCCATCGTATCACAGGGGTTTCTGGAGGTTTATCCTGTGATTAGAAACACGATGAGCTGAAATGGCAAAGTCGGCCCCAGCCGCAATGGGTGGGTACTCTGATCCGTAGTATTGCCCATGAAGCAATGCCTTCCAGCGGTTGCGTGGGTGAATACGAATAGAGAAAGAGTAGGAAAAAAAAAAACATCCCCACAGTCAGACAGACATCTAGCAGTTATAATGTTGGCTCGCAGAGGACCAACCACACATCCCTTTTTTTTCTTTTCGATTCGGAATTGGTTTTTTAAGTATCCCAAAATTCTTCTCGTGAGATTCTGAACAGATTTGGGTGTATGTGTGTCTGTAGCCAAAGCTTTAGCAAACCATTTCTCTCCAACGAAGAGCACGATTAAGATCATCGACATCGCAAACGAAGCGGCTCCATGCAACTTAGAAGAGACTACAATTTTGATGAAATTCATGCGATATTTATGTTGTTATGAACCATTTCAATTGTTTATACCGCTCTATCACGAAAACCGTCGGAGAGAGGAGAATAAGTATAACAATGAAAGTTGTTTCCCACGTCAAAATGCATATTTTATGTTTTATGACTTTTGTTTGCACCTTGCATAATCAAGGAGGTTTGGTCATCTGAATAATAATTATTGTAATAAATAAAGTAAATGAATGAAGTCACCGTCATCATTGAGCTTGCAATCACCGTATTTCAATGGAGAATGGAGGGTCAAACAGTTGAGATGAAATTGGAGCAGTATCTACATTATTATTGACAAATTTAATTGTTCATAACGGGCTACTGCACGAACGAATGCAGTTAAGAGAAAAGTTATACAAGGACAGGTATTTGTCATGCAGAAATATACATTTTATATTGAATGACTTTTTTTTGCATAATTTACATAGGTAAGGAGGTATGGTAGCCTGAGCGGTCATTTATGTAATGAGTGAACGAATGAAGTCGTTCGACGTATTGCGATTATTGGGATAGGGGGGGAATAAATAAATAACCGAGTCGAGAAATAGAATAGTTTCCAATACTATATTTATTCTAAGTAATACTAAGTAAAAACCCTCACAGGCTAGTAAAGAAAGAAAAGGTTTTATTGCAGGAGAGGACGTAGTCCTTCTCCGGATTTCAACATCTGGTGTATTTTAAGGTGTTCTCAAATTCTCTATAATAGCTCTAGTCCCCTTTTGCGCACTTCTTAAGTCATAAATATGTCGAGTGATTTTTGAATGTGCAAATATTCTAACAGCGATCGATGTCTTTCCACGTAAAAGAGGCGGGCAAATCCTTTCCATAAAATGGGAACAGTATATATAGTATTCGAATTGTTCACAACGCCCTATTATTTACAGCGGAAAAACGCTGAGAAATATAGCCGAAGGTATGGAATAGAACTTGTTCAGTGAGTGGGAATGCACATGTTAACATCGCACCTCATTGGAAGGCAAACTCAAATTTTTCAAACCTAAATTTTTGCCCCCCCCCCCCCTTCGCGTCTATACTATCCAATTGGAACTCCTAGGAGACTCTTCCGTCCATCTTGGATCAAAAAAGTCAAATTATTGTTTTTTTGATTTTGACTAAATGTAACATTGGGGTCTTATGGGGAGGCAAACTTAAATTGTTTAAAATCGAATTTTTGGGTCCCCTGCGAGTCTATACTATTCAATTGAAACCCCTAGAAGACTTCCCTCCATCTTGAGTCGAAAAAGTCGAATTAATGTTTTTCCATTTTGCCCAAATGTAGCATTGTGGTCTGTTGGGGTTTTGACTTTTGGCGTTTTCTTCGGTCCCTACCTCACAAGTGTAAGTCTAACATATATATAGATATACGAGAAGAGTTTATCTATTTCAAGACAACTGAGAGAGCATTACTTTATGCAATGTTTTCGCTCCCAGTTTTTATGTCCTTGAAAAATTTTCAATTAATAAATAATTAATGAAAAAAATTCAATGTGTACAAATCAGAAAAAAGGAATGTTCGAAGCGGTCGACCGGGATTCGAACCCAGGTCTTCCCACTATTCGGGTGAGATAGCATTGGGGTCTTTTGAGGAGGCAAACTTAAATTTTTTTTAATCGAATTTTTGGCCCCGGCGCGTCTATACTATCCAGTTGGGACCTCTAGAAGACTCTTCCGTCGATTTTGGGTCGAAAAAGTCAAAATTATTTTTTCCGATTTTAGCCAAATTTAACATTGGGGTCTTATATACGTTGTTGTTATTGACCGGTATTGTTATGATTAGAAGGTATTGACTTTTTCGGTCTTTTCTACCTCAGTTACCTGAGGTGTATATAGGTATACTTGAAGAGTGTACCTTGGAATGAGGGAACTGAGAAAGCATTACATGTGCGTAATGTTTCGATCTCAATTTTCGCTCCTATTGAAATTTTTCAATTAAGAAGATATTAATTAAGAAAAATTCAATATGCACAAATTGAACAAAATTGGAATGCTCGAAGCGATCGACCGGGATTCGAACCCGGGTCTTCCCACTATCCGGGTGGTTGCTTTGGACCGCTGAGCTCTCGAGACCTTCCTACATTCGCAATTTTCGTCAATCTGTGCACATTGAATATTCAGAGTTTAGTTCTAAACCTATCGTGCCCATCCATTGCCGTATCTTGTTGAAAACATCTTGTACTGGAGCGATATTTTGAGCTATTCATCATATACGATATTCCATAAAAGAGTACCCAAATCTGAGGCTTGCGGTACACGCCCAGTAACCTTATACGTTTTAGGACCTACTTCCGTGTCATATCTAAGGACTCTGTCGGTAAAGTAATTAGCTACCATCTTTTGCAAATATGCCGGCACCAGTAGCTTCGACAATGCCGCCAGGATGGAATCCCACCGCACTGAGTTGAAGGCATTCTTGATGTCCAGACTAACGACCAAACAATATTTTGACGTACCTCCGTTCCATCGCCCGCCCTCGATTGCTTTCTTGGCTATTTTGAGCACCCGATCGATAGCATCCAACATAGATCGTCGTCATCTGAAGCCGTATTGAGCTTCGGCCAAGAGGGGTTTCATCACTCCCTCAAGTCTATGGTCTATTATGCGCTCCAGGATCTTGCCCGCCATATCCAGCATACAGAGTGGACGATATGATGACGGCTCGTCTGGTGGCTTCTTTCCCTTAGGAAGAAGTACGAGTCTCTGTTGCTACCATCTGTTCGGGAAGATACCTTCCTGAATGAAAGCATTGTACATGTCTAGAAGTATTCCAGGTGCTGCATTAATGGCTGCCTTCAGCGCTATGTTTGGAACACCATCGAGACCAGGGGCCTTGTTGTTGCCCACTCTATTACAGGCCTGCAATAGTCCATCAGCTATAATAGCTGGAATTCCGCCGTTGATACCATTCTTCACATACGTTCTAGTAAAATTTGATTGTTGGGGAAATAAGACAGACACAATCCTCTCCAGAAGCTCAGGGCAGGTCGGTGATGGCATCGGTTGACTCTTACGTCGTGCCATAACCACCTTCTAGGGTCTGCCCCAAGAATCGTTATTCACTTCCTCCAAAAGCTCGTTCCAACATTCTTGTTTGCAAAGCTTTATGACCTTAGTAAGTTTACGCTTAGCGGCTTTATACTTTACTTCGAGGCTTTCGGGATTGGACTTCTTCCTGGCGCGTTTCCACGATCTTCTCGCTGCGAAACATTACTTGCGGAGGGTCGCAATTTCATTGCTCCACCAATACACCGGTGGCCGTCGGTTTTCAATATTCTTCCTGGGCATAGTCGCATTGTCGGTGACTCTCCGCATGGTTTCGTCTACTTTTTCTGCGGTATTTTTACCGTCTAATGGGTCAGTCTTCAGTGCCAATGAGAAAGGTGGCAATGTCAAATTTTCTCACATTCCAGCCGACTCCGTTTGTTCTTTTCGATGTGGGCGCGGACCTCCAGCCAATAGACACCTTCCAGAGTACCGCTCGATGATCACTGGCAGTATAAATCTCGGATACCTCCCATGCACAATTGCCTTTGAGCAGACCACTGCTGACGAAGGTGAGATCTATAATTGAGTTCGCTTGCCCTCTGCGAAATGTCGGTTTATTTCCATCGTTCAATAGGACGACATCGAGAGTGGGCATGGCTTCCAGTCAAGCCCGTCCTCGCTGATTCGTCTCCTTGCTGCTCCAGTCGACTGCCCAGGAATTGAAATCTCCCGCAATTGCCACTGAGGAATGCTGTTTCGGATTTACCACGAGTCTAACTAGAGATGCTGTGAAGTTTTTATAACAAAGGCTTGGTGGTGCATAGCAGCTATAGAGATAGATACCATTTATCTTGGCCACAACGAATCCAGACTGTTAGTCACCGTCATATGCTTCAAACGGCGAGCACCGCAGGACCAAATGACAGCATTATTGCTAGTATCGGTAACCAAGTTTTGGGTATGTAGGTTCCTGTAAGGTTCCGAAATGACGGCAACATCAATCTTCAGGTCTCGAACTGTCTGCGTCAGCAGATCGTGTGCTGTGGCGCAGTCAGCCAGATTCACCTGTAACATTCGCACTATGTACGGATCTTCTGGAGTGCACCCAGACTGGATATTTGATGCTACCAGTTACATGGGCATAGTCTTTCGTGGGCTGCAGTTCTAGGCATAGAGCGCATTTCGGAGATGCTTCACACTTAGAGCTTGTGGGCCCTTTTTGGCCGCATTTATAGCACATCTCTGATCGGTCAATGGGGCTCTTCCAATTAACGGCAAGATGCTCGTAGTGCCAACACTTGAAGATACCAGGCTTTTTTGTATTTTACTACTTTTCCTCAGTATACTCCTTGCAGTGGTGACAGGGAGTACCACCGTGGCCGATTGTGTCCCTCCGTATGCTTTGCGAAGAGACTTGATAGCACTCAATGAGATGTCACTATCTGTACCATCAGCGTTTCTGAGGGCATCGAGTATGTCTTCTTTCGTAGCGACGTCGTCGAGGTCTTTAATTTCAAGCTTCTCTTGAGGTCCCTTATTGAACGATTTGGCTTCGTTTTGGAGGGCTCCAACTAGTACCCCCTGTAGCTCAACCCCTTCGTCCTTCTTTCCTCTCGCAAGGATTAGGAGAACGTCTCCGGAAGCTGTTTTACGGTTTTTGTCCACGCATGAGCTGGCCGCATAAACACCTTGGTCCTTCTTAATTCGTCCCAATATTTCCGAGTACGTATCCTTTCCCGTCGGGCGAATAATTAGCGCATCAGGGCGGATTGCTGCTTCCTTCTTCGACCGAGTTTCAGTCTGCGTAGCACCGGAAAGATTTTGGGACGGGTCCTGTTTTTTTTTCCGTCTCTTCGCTCTCTCCCAAGCACTTCCATCGTCTTCTGTTGCAGAATTCAATTCTTCATGGCCCTGTTTCGGTCTAACCGGGTTCTATTTCTTACGAGCTCCTCCACATTACTGGACGACGTTGCTGCCGCCTCATCGTCGGCACTCTTGAGCTTTTTGCCCGTTGTCATTCGGCGGTGTCCTCTCCTTTCTTTTGTCCCCTCGCGTCGGTGTCTCTTCAGATGTCTTCGGTTTTTCAATGGACTTATGGCTAGTCCCTCGACTTAGCTGAGACAATCTAGGACCTGGTGGGCTAAGCCATCTAACTGCTGGCAAGGGTGGTTTGCCTGCCCCTATCTCCGTCATGGATCTTATTCGCTTTGTGGCCATTTGGATCTTCTTATCCAGCTTTCTCATGTCTTCATTGATGGTTCTCCTGTGTTTATCTGTGAGAGACCTCACTAGCGTTGCCAGATCATTCTCGTACAGGTCTCATGGGCTCTGCATAGTAGGTACAGTTCCACTGGTAGCACTTAGGGCCAAGTGGGCCACCCGGGGATGATCAAGTAATGGTTGGCTCTTCCTACAATCCGAGGAACCAGCGCCGGGAATCAGGGCTTTCACCTGGTCAGAACCGACGGCGGAATTTCCCTTTCGGAGGTTGTACGCGTGGGATAATATTGTTTTATCATCACTGTTCATGTTTGCTTCATAGGCTGTTATAGGGAGCCCACCCTTGGCCCCCTTGGCTTCGGGAGTTAGGTTTCTTTCAGTGTGTGTGTGCGTGAGTGTGGGTATGTGTGTGTTCGTATGTGAGTGATGCTTTGAGAAACGGTGCCCGGTAAACGCCTTAATCCGTTTTGTTTCTCCTTTGACACAAAATTAACTCTGACTGATGTCCAGGGCGGAAAGGAGTGTCAATGTTGAAAAATAATTCCTTCAACTGTGATTAACAATCTTAATTGTTTATAACGATGTATATGGAGAACCGTGATTGATACGAGAACCAGAGTCAAACGAGAGGGAGTTCTTCCCGTCGTGAAACTACATCTGTCATGTTGAATTACTTTTTGTGCTAGACGCACATTCACGTCCCATTCTTGACTCATTCTTGGCTTTTACGGTCCCTACCTCACAAATGTGAGGCTCATCATATAGAGATATACTTCAAGAGTATATCGATTTTTCAAGAAATACTGAGAGAGCATTACTATTTCGCAATGATTCGCTCTCAGTTTTTTGTGATTGAAAAATTTTTCAATTAATTACTTGTCATGTCAATTGTTGGAACGAATCACTAAGTATAACAAATAAACTTTAGTAAAAACAAAACAACAATTTTATATTTTAAACATTTGGTTTGAAAATATTAGAATACAAAAGTAACTTACAATTGTCTTGTTTCGTAGATTTACTGATTGGTGTCATTGTATAATTTGGTGAGATATAGTTAGGAATTATGAAAAATACCCTCAAAAGTCGTAAAAGACTATTAATAATTGGAGTCGCGAAAAACTTCATTTTTGAAGGCAGTCGAAGACTGACCCTTCTGGATTACGTTTAAAGTTCGAATGACTATATTTTTGATATCGTAGTTGAACTGTGCAACTAACTGAACTGAACTGCTCTGAACTTGACTGAGCTCAACTGAGGAAAACTAAAATGTCAGAGGTTTTATACTCTGCATTTTGGGCGTTTCCTCAAAATAAAGCTTATCAGTTGGAAGATTTCACTTTCAACTTTTCATGCTTCGGGTTTTCTCCATTCCCTCCACATTATTGCTTATCTATTTGATAAGTTACTGATTCTACGTTTCTACATGCATATCATTGTGATTCGAAACAAAACAGTTTTCGAAACTTCTTCATAATTTTATATTAATCAGTTTAAAAGGTTTTAAAATTCTTTACTTACATCATTTATTTATGTTTTTGACAGTGAATACTTTCAGAGTTTCTAATGCATTCTATTATATGATAATTCTAAAAGCTCCTTAGCGCAAGCATTGCTGTCAGCGACACGGGTCATTATAGCGGAATCCTCATTGGAGACATCGTCGAATGTCAAAATCTTATTGTTTCCATTATTTCTGCCATTTGTATTATTAATTCTTTCGCAATAGAATTATAACATTTTGGCAGACACATAATAATTGATGAAAAAAATCAATAAAATATGCACAAATCGGAAAAAAGGGATGCTCGAAGCGATCGACCGGGATTTCTTGAAAAATAGATATACTCTGGAAGAGTATATCTATATATGATGAGCCTCACACTTGTGAGGTAGGGACCGCAAAAGCCAAAAATCAGTCAAGAAAACATACCACCGGTCAAAACCAAATTCACGTCCCATTTATTACGTCATTTTTTGCCCCAAGAAACCAGATTTAAGGTATGTATATTTATACATCATACACCTATAGAGGTATACTATAGATGATTTATATATAAACATTATTTGATGATCCGCTTACGCTGACTACTACCTGCCATTCGAAACATAATAAATGGGACGTGAGTGTGACCCTCGACGGGTCGCATCTATAACTTCCCGATAGTGTGTATCTGTGACGATACACATATGAAGCTGTATAGCAGTTACGTCAATTCGACTATTGATCGATTATTACAATTTTTTGTGGATATCGCGTGGAATATGATGCCTAGCAAAAAACGTAATAACATATTGTTTGGAGAGGGCCTGGAATTTAGGGGATTGTAGGTTTGGCGGAAAATTAGGGAATAATATAAAAAATGACCACACGACTAATTGTCTTTACTTTATTCCACCGCCTTGAGTATCACCGATAGCTTTGTCAAAAATATAACAGTAATATAAAAAACTCCTTCACGCTCACTTGAGTAGAAATTACAGTGATTGATAACTGACTTCAGTTGAATGGCAATGGATAAATTTCTCTATTACAAAAGTTGATTGACTCGATAAAGAATTTTGATTGGTGATAGACACACTCGTCCTTTGTCACGGTTGACTTGAACTATAACTGAAACTTGCACGTTAAGGTGATTTTACGGGCGGTGGGGGTCCTCGCTGCTGCCCAAAATGCCGATTGGTTCCGAATTTGATCGGAATTGACCGACCATCCATATTGGATCATCTCCACTTCAAACACATATGATACTAGCGCGGCCCCGGCCGCAAGCGGCGGGACCGTTCATCACCATTACATGTCAATTACCGTCGATTTGCATTATAGTCCAACGGACGAAATAGTGCTTTCTGAGTTTTTCCCCGCACGCCCCCATAAATATGAGAAAAACTAGTGGTGTGCAAATGTGTGTGCCCCATACGGGGCACAAACAAAACTTCCCGATTTGGTATTTCAGCACAACATAAGAACGCAACCATGGTGATGAACAAACCCAACAGTGATGTCAATAATTGAACTGGCATCTAATAATTACTCCACGCGATCGATTCAGTTTGATTTTTAAGCCCCATAGAAATATTCAACTGGAATTCATCCCCATAGTTACCCTTCCTACCTCTGTACTTTCTTAATTATGACGCTCTTTGACATCATTCCCGCAATTATCGACATATACATTTGCCATGTATATTCTAGTTCAAGTCGCGATATGTGTTCTAACCCATATTGAAAAGTGTCACATTGAATGTGCATTTTTCTATAAGGAACAATCCTGGTGATATGCATTCTTCCCGCATGTTGAATTGCTCAGCCAACCATACCTCCTTAATTATGCAAATTGTCGAAAAAAGTCATTCTACATAAAATACGTATTTTCATATGGAGAACAACTTTTTAACTTCCCGACTTTTCGGGAAGTTATTGTATTGCCCCCGAAATCGAAATTTTTGTACCCGCCTAGGAAATGGTGGTTTAAGTATACCAAAATGATCCCCAACAAATGCTGAGACGATGTATGTGTGTTTTTTTTTCTTTCCTCCGTCCCTCTTATTTGTACGCCCCCGGTAGCGGTCGTGTAAGCATTCCTTCAGGGGGCGTACCGGACACCCACGCATGCGGCTGGGGCCGACTTTCGCCATTTTTAGGCCATCGAATTTCTAAACACAGGATAAACTTCCAGAAACCCCTGTGCTACGATGGCCGGCGCCTATGATGAACCCCCCCCCCCCTGCATCGGGTTGGGTTCCCGCTCGGCCGGGCGGTCTCATTTTATGCCGATAGCACACACGGAAGTTCCTGCATCGGTCGGAATCCATGAGAAAATATTTTTGAAAAGATACTCTCCGGCGGCCGGGCGCGAACCTAGGACCTTCGGAGTAGTAGGCAGATACTCTACCACTACGCCAAAGCCCCGACTGAGACGATGTATGTGTGTGTGTGTGTCTGTATGTACGCATGGGTACAAATTTTGATCCTGGATTTCTCACGAACGACTATCACGATCAAAGTTACTAAGGTCACAATCGAAGCGTTTCCATGTAACTTAGCGGTGATTAGATTTTGGGTGAAATTGGTGAAGTATATATATTGTTATTAACCATTTCAATTGTTTATAATGTTCGATTGCATAAACTATCAGAGTTAGCGCAAAATTTATATTAAAAAAGTTGTTTCCCATATAGAAATACGTATTTTATGTGGAATGACTTTTTTCAACAATTTACATAATTAAGGAGGTATGATCGTCCCAACAATAATGTCTGTAATGAGTGAACGAATGAACACAGCACTGTCACGATGGTCTCAATCGAAGTGTTTCCGTACAAAGTCGAGCGAGTTACACTTTGGATGGGATTTGCGCAGTATATGCAGCGCTATTAACAATTGTAATGGTTTATACTGTTCCACTGGGGAAAATATTAAAGTTATTGGGAAACTTCTAAAGAGAGAACTATTCCTTATATGATAAACGGGATTTGGGTTTGACTCTCTACGGGTCGAACCAATAATTTCCCGATCGTTCCCCCGTATATGTTATATACAAAATTGCGGTTTCTGTCTCAAATTCTGAACGTTTTAAACTTTTCAACATTACCAAATATGTGAAATTATATAAAGAGATTTTTAAAAATTATATCCTTTCTTGCGATAAAACTAGATGAACAATTAAATTTGTGAAAAACTATGAGTGTTAGCATAAAAAGTCATAAAAAATCAAATCTGTACTTTTACGTGTGGAACAACTTTCATTCAATACCTCATTTCGTATCTCTAATTATTGTCGTGATAGAGCGACATAAACCATTCAATTTGTTAATAACAATTAACTATGGGTGTTGGCAAAAAAAGTTATACAACATCAAATGTGCATTTTTATGTGTCCAACGACTTTCATTGAACACTTTTTTCCGTACGTTCAATCGTTTTCAGGATCGAGCGGTATAAACAATCCATTTTGTGCATAACAATCAACTATGGGCGTTAGCATAACAGTCATGAAACATCCAACGTGTATTTTCATGTATAGAACGACTTTCATTGGACACATTATTGCGTATCTCTAACCGTTGTTGTGATATTGCGATCTAAACAATTGAATTTGTTAAAAACAATAAACCATCGGTGGCAGCTAAAAAAGTTATAAAACATAAAATATGTATTTTTGTGTGTGGAACAAATTTCATTGAATAATTTTTTTCGTATCTTCAATCGTTCTCACGACGCAGCGACACAAACAATTCATTTGTTAATAACTATAAAACCGCTGGGTCGATTATGTTCAAAATCTACTCAGGGCGACGTTAGCCGGAAACCTATCCAATGAGTATAAAAAAAAACAAAATCGCATAATTTGTCTAGGAGAAATCGTCCGACAAAAGTTTGCTCGCATACGCACACACACAGACAAACATCTCGGTCAAAATGGTTGGAAATGTTTCTAGGGTTCATAAAACGTGCAGATCAACTGAAATTTCCAATTTCGATTTTCCGCCCCATAACAATAACTTCCCTAAGATCAGGAAGTTAAAAATACACCTTTTATATGTGATGACTTTTTTCCATAATTTGCATAATTAAGGAAGTATGGCCGTGTGAGCAATTTAACATACGGGAACAATGCATATCACCAGGGTTGTTCCTCATACAACTAGAATATACTTGGCGAATGGATACGTCGACAATTGCGGGAATGATGTCGAAGAGCACTTAAATATTTGGATGGGGCTTAAGAATCAAACTGAATCGATCGCGTGCAGTAATCATTAGTTTTCAGTTCAATTATTGATATCACTATTGGGTTTGCTCATCACCATGGTTGCGTTCTTATGCTGTGCTGAAATACCAAATCGGGAAGTTCTGTTTGTGCCCCGTAAGGGGTACACACATTTGCACCCCACTAGTTTATTTTTATTTTTACACCATGAACTATTTCGAAATTTTTATTTTTTAAATGAAAAATTTGATAAAAAGTTGAAAATTAAAAAAATAAAAGGGATGTGAGTCTGACCCTCTACGGCCGAACCCATAACTTCCCGATATCTGTGTGTGTCTGTGTTATAGCGTGATATCATATCGTTGAGCATATCAAATTAATTAAGCGCTATCGTCTTAATTATGCGTCTTACGAAAAAAATGATACAGCACAAAATGTTTGTTCTTACATGACCTTCCATTCAGAACTTTTTCCTATAACTCTTACCATTCAAGTAATAGAGCATTATAAACAATTAAAATCGTGGTTTTTTGTTAATTACTAAAAGAAACTACCTGGCCGATTTAAAAAAACCCTCCTTTCAGATCACCGCCTCGGCGAGACGTAATTTTTGAAAAAAAAAAATTAAAATCGGTCCAGCCGTTTACGAGAAACCGTTTACCAAACATTTGCTCACATTCGTGTACACACACACACACACACACACAGACACGAACTGCTGATTGGAAACGTGTCAGAATGATGCCAAATGCCGAGAAAAGTCAAAATTTCATGTCTATGACACTCGGGGTGCTTACAATAACTCCCCTGTCGGGAAGTCAAAAACAGGATTTCATGTAATTATTTGTTTTTGTAAAATAATCTGTAGTTTATAAGTCATTTAACCCTGATGGACCCATTGATTGCAATTTGATTGGGGATCAACTTGTGCGCGCACTTGATCACTGAGAAAATATATAGTGTGTCACAAAGTCATTTATTTCAGGATTCTCAATATATAAGACTTTTTGATATTATTTGTTTTTTTTTTGTTCCTCTCATATGCACAATCAAGGACTGATCGATAGATCCGTCAGGGAATTGATGTTTCCAACTATAAACATTCATTCTATTGAAACAATAGCCAAAATTAAAAAATGTTATGGTTTTTTGTTTTCATTTGTTTTCACTTTTTGTCACTAAATAAAAAGAAAGTTTCAAATTTGAATAATTTTTTCAAAATGAAGACAAAAAAATTGAACATCCTAATTTCATCGTTCGTGTTTTTTGAATGCCTTTTTTCAATAAAATTTCTAACCTCCCAACGTAGGGGAGTCATTGTAATGACTCCGGTAATGAAGGTTCTCAGAAATCGAAAAGTTTCACTTTTGTCGACCCTCACATCATTCTGACAAATTTTAAATGAGGATTCTGTGTGTGTACGTGTGTGTGTTCGTATGTGAGTGATTCTCTAATCACCGGTTCCCGGTAAACGGCTCGATCGATATGTTTCTCGTTTGACATAGAGGGTCTAGCCGGATAAGATAGGTGAATCTGCTCCCACCGAGGTTCGTGTCGCCAATCTTTTCTATTGTTTATCATGATGAAACATGCTTACATACGAAAATTTAGATTTTTATCTCAACTCATTTCGATTTTATTCGAAAAAAACCGCTTTTTTCATCTTTCACTTTTTTCAAAAAAATTTTTTCCTCAGAAATCGTTTGAAAAATCTGAAACATTCTGGAAAACCCACAATAAGGCTTTTGTACTGAAAAAAAAAAATATTCGTTTTCAATGTTTTCAACAAAAGTTTTCAACGTTTATATGATTACGTTAATCTGAGCGCACAACTTTGGGTAAATTCAGAAAGTTACTTTTTCCCAGCCTCTATGGAATAACGGAAAGAAACATTTCAGTTTTTGGAGGCGCCATATTGAAAAAAAACTAAAGTCAAATTGTTGGATTTTTGGAAATATAGAATATATTCATTATGTACTATATACATTATGTATATATCGGTTATATATACATTATATACATCGTATATACAATATATAGGGTGACCCAGTTAAAACACTCCACCTGAATAACTTTTGAAATAAGGGGCAAATGAAAAAATGTTGCATACAAAAGTTGGAGGTTCTTGAGGGGAACATCCGATGCGAGCTTCATTTTGAGCTTGCAAGCATGACCTTGCAAGCTGCAAGCACAAAGTTCATTTTTTTAAATGGAACCTACATATTTTCTTCCTACAAAACTTGTTCCTCTTAACGCGGCGTTTCCAAACATATAGTCATGTATGCCGATTCCTCTGATTTTACGGTAAAAAAACAGTAAAAACAAGTTCCGCAGTTGAATCTCAAATTTATGCATGTAATACGGTTTTGAATCAAGTTGCACACAGAACTAAGATATTTCAAAGCAGATATTCAATGTTTTCACCATTCACTCCTTTATCCGGAGATGATAAAGACGATTTTATTTGAAACTTACTTTGCGGTTCAGACATTTCAAAGCAGGTGTTCAATGTTCCTGCCATTAACTGCTAGACATAATTCGATTCGACGGCGGAAGTTCTGTACGGCTTTTCGAAGAACAAGTGGAGTTATACCGGGAATCGCTTCCCTGATTCGTCTCTGCATATCACCCTGAGTGGTTGGTCGATTTTGATACACTACATCCTTAATGTAGCCCCATAAGTAATAGTCGAGTGGTGTTAGATCTGGTGATCTTGGTTGCCATATCACATAACCACTTCGACCAATCCAGCGATGACGGAACGAAAGATTGAGGTGTTCTCTTACACATAATGCAAAATGAGGTGGTGCACCATCTTGATGGAACCACATCCTCTCCCTGGTTGCTAGGGAAACGTTCTCTAATAACGCTGGTAGATCATTTCGCAAGAATTGTAAGTAATTCTGACCAGTTACAGTTCCGTCGAAAAAAAAAGGTCCAATGATTTGCTCATCGACCATCCCACACCACACGTTCAATTTTCACCTATGCTGATGATCAATATGCTGTGTCCATCGAGGATTTTCCGGGGCCCAATAATGGCAATTGTGACGGTTTAAAGGCCCCCTACTCTGAAATGTTGCCTCGTCACTGAACAGCACGTATTTAAAAAAATCGGGGTCTTCATCGAGTTTCTGCAACGCCAAATTGCAAAAGGTAACCCGATTTTGCATATCTTGGGCAGATAGTGCTTGTCTCATCGTGATGTGGTATGGGTGGTATCGTTTCGATTTCAGAATGCGTCTTGCTGTTTCTCGCGGTATACCTGAGTCCATACCGTGTAAACGCGAGCGTCTTCAGGAGCGACACGAGGTTGTCGTCTCTGCTGGAATCTACCTCGTTGCCAATTGAATTCGAGATGTCGAATAACTCCATGTGCAGGCTGACGAATGCGATAAGGATACCGTTGGCGATACAATCGAGCGGCGGCTCGATAATTACCCCTACACTCTCCAAGAACTAATAGAATATGCACAACTTCGTTAGATGAATAAACCATGATGTACAAAATGTCTGGAAAACGAAGCGAACAAGCTCGAGTTTAATTCTGAACTGTTCAGAGTACTTATTGTCAAAATGAATGAACCGTCCTAATAACTATCCTTAGATTACCTCAATACTGTTGATTGTTTGCATTCGACCACAGCTTGTTGATCAACGAACGGGAAAACTAATCTGTATTTCGAGAGAGAAATCGAATGAATTGATTCAAAACCTTATTACATGCATAAATTTCGGATTCAACTGCGCAACTTGTTTTTACTGTTTTTTTACCGTAAAATCAGAGGAATCGGCATACATGAGCATATGTTTGAAAACGCCGCGTTAAGAGGAACAAGTTTTGTTGGAAGAAAATGTATGGGTTCCATTTTAAAAAATGAACTTTGTGCTTGCAGCTTGCAAGGGCATGCTTGCAAGCTCAAAGTGAAGCTCGTATCGGATGTCCCCCGCAAGAACCTCCAACTTTTGTATGAAACATTTTTTCATTTGCCCCTTATTTCAAAAGTTATTCAGGTGGACTGTTTTAACTGGGTCACCCTGTATATTACCATTATAGATTTCATGTATACATATACGTACATACCATGAATATATATAAACATTATATACACACGTTAGTGATTCATTTCGCCCACCACACGCACCATTTCACGATTCGGATTTTTATGGCAGAAGTTTACCCATCGAATTCTAAAACAAATGACATGAAATGTGCATTATCAAGCATTTTCTACATAATGTAACAGGACCACGCAAGTTAATATTGACTGTTGAAGATTCATCACATTTTTCGAGTTTGATGGGAATAGTTATAAATCTAGGTGATATTTTATGTAACCGCTGCCGAGTTATGGAAACGTACAAACGAGTAAAAACAGACCATGACGAATCCTCTACCACTGCAACCATACAAGAGCCTTCAGATTGTGAAGATTCCGTAACGAATCAATCATCTCATGCATCCTCAAAAAACGAACCTGAAGAAAATTCAGAACCACAGACACTAGAATCGATAACATCGTCTCTGTCTCTGCACTCGGGCAGCAGCATTTTCTCTCAAAATTACTTGCTACTTCCTACTAATGAAGCAGTAACTGGTGAGTTCATAGAATTTCCATGTGCCCATGTTCGTGCAACACATAAATATTGCTTTATGTGTGGTTCCAGCGCCGAAATAGTTAGTGTGCCATTTGAAGCTCGTCCCCAATCATTTCAAAAGAAAAAGATATACATCCCCAAAGGAAATCGTTGTTGTTCGGAGCACCTCATCTAAAAACGATTTTTTGAAGAAGAGCTTAAAAAAATAGAAATACATGCAACAAGTAGTACCATTGACGTAAATGAATTGATGATCATTCTGAGCCAAATCTCAGTGAATTGTAATAACGATTTGAAAAATCAAATCGGTGGTGGATATCTTCCAGATGAGCGATTAATAACATTGACTGTGTTATGTCAGAAATGGTCAAATTTGTATTTTAATCATCAAAAGTAGAAGTGAGATTCTATTGTTAACTTTCCAATATTCATCTAACATCTAAGCAACAAAATAATTTGTAGCAGAATGAACCTCGGAGTCAATCTCAATCCAAACCTCTTTCGTCTAGTATTGAAACCAATAACTGCTTGAGGATGAGTCAACTGTTGCAACCAATAGCAAATAAACTTTGGTAAAAACAAAATAACAATTTTATATTTTGAACATTTGGTTTGAAAATATTAGAATACCAAAGGAGCTTACAATTGTCTTGGTTCGTAGTTTTACTGATTTGTGTCATTGTATAATTTGGTGCAATATAGCTAGGGATTATAAAAAATACCCTCAAAAGTCGAAAATGACTATTAATAATTGGAGTCGCGACAGACTCGACTTTGAAGGCAGTCGAAGCCTGATCCTCCTGGATTGCGTTTAAAGTTCCAATGACTACATTTTTGGTATCGTAGTTGAACTACGCAACTAACTAAACTGAACTGTTCTGAACTTGACTGAGCTCAACTCTGCACAACTCTGCACTGAGGAAAACTCAAAATGTCAGAGGTTTTATACTCTGCATTTTGGGCGATTCCTCAAGATGAAGCTTATGAGTTGGAAGATTTCACTTTCAACTTTTGACAGTGAATACTTTCCGAGTTTCTAATGCTTCCCATTATATGATAATTCTAAAAGCTCATTAACGCAATCATTGCCGTCGGCTACGTAGTTCATTATAGTGGAATGCTCATTAGAGACATCGACGAATGTCAAAATCTTATTGTTTCCATTATTTCTATCATTTCTATTATTAATTCTTTTGCACTAGAATAAGAAGATTCTGGCAGACGTCACAACTGGATTTACATGGGAAAATCTCAATGAATTATGTGGCAAATTGATATCAATTTGAAATTCAAAAACGCGCACAGTCTTACAAGCTTTTGTTGTTTTTCTATTTAAATGGAGAACTGGAAATTCGAACGCTCTCACTGCTGCTGTTCTGGGACTTCATCGCCAGCAACAAATTTTGGATTTTTGCAAAGAAGTCATATCAGCGTTTGAAAAGGATGTTTTACCATAGAGGTTTGGGTATTCAAGTGTTTCTAGAGAAGAACTGGTAGTTAAACGAACTTCTGATACAGCTCGGGAGCTGTATGAGCTCGATAATCAATTAGTTCTCATATTTGATGGAACGTATATTCGTCACGGAAAGAGTACAAACAACGGGTATCAGAGACAATCCTACTCAGGTCAGAAGAAAGTCCCCCTCTGTAAGCCGTTTACGATCTGCACAACAAATGGTGACGTTGTGGAAATGGAATGATCTTTTTATTCTAATCAGAATGATGATTACCACAGAAGAATCGAACAATTCTAGACGAGTGACGAAAGTTCGTTCGGTGGTTGAAACTGTCCATGGAATACTCGGACAGAAGTATAAATTACTCCACCATACGCTCGATAATAAATTATTGCCAAGAGTACGTTCATTTTGCAGAATAGCGTATTATTTGAATAATATCTATGGGAAAAGGCTCAATTCTGATGGTGGCATGAGGAAAGAAATCATTGAACGGATGAACTCGAGGAGCAGTATGGAGAATTATTTGGCAGAAAAAGTTGAGAGTCAGCATTGGAACAGACGTCATGTTCAGTTTCAATACATGTCATCAGTTGATTTGCTCAATTTTTCAGAACTGACCCAGAGAGATTTTTTCACCGGGTCATATCAACTTTCCAAAGCTGTATCGTATCTGGCAGAAATAATGGATAAAGATGGCAATATTGTTATTTAAAAATGTTGGAGAATGGAAGCAATGCAATCATCCAAATTCTTGTGAAATCTAGACACATCGACAGCAAGACCTAGAAATGTTACATCGATTACACTCGAAACTCTGTGAGCTCTTCGAGAATCAGAGGGCATATATGTGATTATCCTAATGGTAGACGTACAGTCGGGTGTTGCTCACATATAGCGGCTGTAATATATTACTCATCAAGCGCTCGATACTTGTCGAAAATCATACGAGCTGCCGAAATTCTGACTGGACTATTCGATGTTGAGGAAGCAAATGCCGTGATCAACAGTGACAGTGATGACGACTAAGTACATGCAAAAAGAAATTCACTGTTGTAATCTTATTCAATTCACCGATCTTAGTCAAATCAATGTTATGTATCTAGCACTTACTCGACGTTTATAATTGATCCGTGAACCCAGAGCGTAATGGATATTTTGTATATACGTATGCACATGTGTTCCATAAAACATCGTGTCTTATATGGATAGGCATATTATATGTATGATATTAGCCATATAGACTGTATTATGAATACATAATAAATATATTCTGTATTTTCCAAAATCCAGAAATTTGAGTTTAGTTGTCTTTTTTAATATGGCGTTTCCAACAACTGAAATTCATCTTTGCGTTATTCTGTAGAGGTTGGGGAAGAGTAACTTTCTGAATTTACCCAAAGTTGTGCGCTCAGATTAACGTAACCATATAAACGTTCAAAACTTTGAATATTTTTTTTCAGTAGAAAAAAATGCAGAAAAAAAATAAAAATCGCCCGAAGAACACAGCCTTATTGTGGGGTTTCCAGAATTTTTTCAGATTTTTAAAACGATTTTTGAGGAAACATTTTTTTTGAAAAACGTGAAAGATGAAAAAAACGTTTTTTTTCGAATAAAATCGAAATGAGTTGAGATCAAAATCTAACTTTTGGTATGTAAGGATGCTTCACCATGACAAACAATAGATAAAATTGGCAACACAAAACACGGTGGGGGAAGATTCACCTATCTTATCCGGCTAGACCCTTACCTCTGACTTATGTCCAGGGCAGAAAGGAGTGTCAATGTTGGAAAACAATTCGTTCAACTATTA
The DNA here is from genome assembly GCA_026005395.1 of Asobara japonica. Lineage (NCBI taxonomy): Eukaryota > Metazoa > Arthropoda > Insecta > Hymenoptera > Braconidae > Asobara > Asobara japonica. Next base: position 1,180,104 of record BQMI01000320.1, on the reverse strand, counting down.
TTAACAATCTTAATTAGTTACCACGCTCTATCGCGAGAACGGTTAGAGATGGAAAAAAGTGTATCATGAATGTCACTTCTTATACAAAAATACAGACGTAGTCTGTTATGACGTTTTTCATAACTTTTATAGCTCAAGAAATATCACCGGTTACGAATTTTAATTTTGACAGTAATACTTAGATGGAAAAGTTTCGAATAACAGTTGTTCCCCATGTAGAACCAAACATTTTTTGGTATATGATTTTTTTTCGTAAGGCTCATAATTAAGGCAGTGTTCAAAGTATTCCAAATTTTCAACACACGCAAACACACACCCACACGCATTGGGAAGATCATGATGCGACCCTTCGAGAGTCACACGTACATCCCATTTATTTATTGTGTAATTACAAAAAATATTCAATGTGATTGCAAAAGTATGTATATTTATGTTTCTCCGAATTTGAATGATTTTTACATGGGAAAAAAACAAAAATTCTAACATTCATTCCATTGTTTCGTCTTCAAATCTTTTTTTTGTTTGAATTTTCCATTGTTTGATCATAAACAACATGAACAATCTCGATTTTTTCATTTTTATCGTTTTTTCTTAAGGTATTTAGAGCTTGATTGGAAACTTCAAAATTGAAAATTTTTAATTTTAATAATTTCTTTAATTTCAATAAAGCAATTATTATTCATTTACTTTTAAAATTATCTTTACTTCATAATGTATTTGATTGATATTTCCAATTATGAATTTATATTCGTTCCATTGGAATAATAGAAAAATTGAAGAATTTTATACAAATTTGATCCAGTTTTACTTAAAAAAAAAAACAAAAAAATCTGAAACTTATTTTATTATTTTTTTTCCAAATCTTTTCTTTCAATTGTTTGAGATTTCCATTGTTTGATCGCAAATTACATAAATAATTACAAAGTTTTGTTATCTTCTTCTTTTTGATCTTTCATTATTTGATTTCAATGTTTAGCAATTGAACGATGAGGGCGCCCTGTATGAATGATTCAAAAATTTTCTTTTTCGAATCTCTTATAATTGATTTATCGATGAAAATTTTTAATTATTTGATTGATGGAAAACAATCATGAACAAAAATTTTTTTTATTTTTTGTTTTTTCCATTAAATTTTTTTTTTTAATTTCATTTTTCGTGTTATCTTTTTTATTTGTTTTTTTTTTAAATTTTAATTCGGTTTTTTGTCTCCTTGTTTTTGTTTTGTTTGTTTCTTTTCTTCTTGAATTTCATTTTCATTAATCTGATTTTTGTCTTCTTGTTTTTTACATTTGAACGATGACCGCGCGCTGTATGAGAGACCAATGAGAATCTAGCCAATCAAAATGTGAAATGAGCAATGGCGGCGCTCCAAAACCATTAAAAATGTAAGGTGAATGAAAAAATGAATATGGAGGCGTCCTGAGCATCACGTGACCTCCGCCGTTTTTAAGTAATAGGATTTTTTTTGTGACAACTGAAATAATCGTAGGTCATAATAAATAGTTTCAATCGCGTGCGCACTTTATCCTAGACGCCAACACGTTCTCACCGTGGGCGAAACCTGCAATACCCGCATGCTCTCCGAGACTGTGGAAAACATGAATGGGTCCAGACAAACAGGAGAACTAAGCGAGTTGATAACAAACTATATTTATTCTCAAAACTTTGGCAAAACGAAAGGAAATTATAAAAATACTGGAGGCCCACAGCTGTGATATTAGCAATAGTGTAGTTACATTAGAACTGGTGGTAAAACTTCTAAGATGGCGACTCAGCTACTCCGAGCGAGGTACGAGTATTTGTTTGCACCGTTGGCGCAGATGAGGAGCTCTGTCGGTAAATACAGGTGCTGGTGGTGGCTGGACCACCACATCCACTCCCCCCCCAGTGACTTGATGGGAAGGAGAAGGGAACGAAACTTATTTTGGAGTTTTCACAGCCCTTGCGTAGGTCCTGAGGGGTGGCTCCATTGAAGTGGAACGAGACTCTGGTTCGTGGCTGGGAGTTCTGCTGTTGTTGCTGCTGCTGCTGGGGATGGGGTTGTTGATGCTCTGGGGTCATCTCCGGATCGGTTTTCGCCAGGAAAGCAGGCTTGAGTCTGTCAATGGAGATTGCCTTGTCGACTCCATTGACCCTGATCACGAAGACTCTCTCATCGCCTATGTTTACCACTTCACGCAATCCAGTGTATGGGGGTTGTATCATGAAGGATACTTCTACACGCCGCGGTATGCCTTGTTTAGATATTGTAGTCAAATGAGCGGATGAATGCACAGTATGGTTTACATGAATATATATATTTACAAAATATAATCTACCTAATCATACATAAATGATAAAGAGATTCTAGTGGACTGTATTAAAATGAAAGTCTAATTTTCTCTAAAGAATTGAAATTGAATGAAAAGAATTGAGTCGAATAATTGACTTTACCTGAGCACTGCCATATATGGAGTCTTCTAGCCCTATGATAGATAGACGACGAGTTAAATCACAACTAGAATTTGAGGTGTAGTAATACTCGAACTCAAAGTTGAACTTGAACTGTCTTCAGCTCTGAATTTTCCAGTATATATACGGACAATTCATCGGAGCGCGGACTTTGAAGAGAGGCCCAGTGGTCCCATTTTCGGAGGGGGGTATGCCGCCAGGACGGACCGTAAAGAAAGGCCCAGTGATTTCCCTGTCATCGACGGTTCGAGGTGGTTCCTGATTCACTCGGGCGTTGCACTATGTCGAACGAGTAGGGAGTCAATCGTCTCTCCTATTGGATCGGGCGTGAATTCATTTCAGAATGACTATTTCTGAAATGGAACTTTGAGATTGGGGAAAATGACGTCAATGCAGACGTCAATACTAAATCCTGTCCGGTTGCCCTAATTAGTCCATAAAATTGGGCGTCAGCACTCCAGCAAGAATTTTTCCCTGACTTGGGATACGCGTATATTCAGATAATTTGATGAATTAATAAAATACTTGATCTCACGACTCCACAGTCGTTCCAGAGGCGTTCTCACTGCATCTACTCGCAGAAAGACGTGGCTGCAGGTGTTCAGGTCCTTGAGGATAAAAAATCAAGCTTTGGTGTGATGGGCGGTTGTGGTGGGTCTGACACGCCTCATGTACTCCCGGAATTTCTCGAGAAAGAAATTTGGGTCCGCTGGGAGATCTTCAGATATAAAGAACTCACCAGGGATTCGAAGGTTGGTCCCAAAGAGCAGCGGCGCTGGGGAGGCTCTCAGGCCTTCCTTGTACGCGGTGCGAAGTCCGAGCATTACTGATGGCAACAGGTCTAGCCACGGTGTTGGTGAATTGCACATCAGTGCTGCTGTCACCGTGCGATGCCAACGTTCCACCATCCCGTTGGATTGTGGGTGGTACGGGGTGATGTGGATTTTCTGGGCTCCAACCATCTTTGCGAGAGCAGTGAACAGTCTGGACTCAAACTGAGCGCCTTGGTCAGCGGTGATTCGCAGTGGAGTCCCAAATTGAGCTATCCAGTGAGTCCAGAAGGCAGTGGCAATAGTCTCGGCCTCAATATTAGCCAACGGGACTGCAACTGGCCATCAGGTGAATCTGTCTATCATTGTGAGACAGTAGCGAAGATTCTTGACGGGGGTAACTCGATTATGTCCAGGTGAACATGCTCGAAGGCTGATGTGAGCAGGTTGGATGTGATCGTGCCGTTGGATTTTGCACTTTTGGCAGGGGACACACTCATGACGCCAGCGGGCTGCATCGCTACTGATGCCAGGCCAGAGGAATTTCTTTTTTAACTGGCGAATTGTCACTCGGGTGCTAGGATGTGCGAGAGTGTGCACAACGTCAAACGCTTGTCTCCGCAAGCTGGCAGGGATGTATGGGCGTATGCGACCGGTGGAAGTGTCAGAGTAGATTGGATGCTCTTCTATCACCAAGCGCTGGAGCTTGACTGCTGGGTTTTCTGCTTCAAGACGGCTCTGCAACTCGTTACCCGTGCTCTCGGCCTGCTCAATAGCCTCAGAACTCGATATTCTGGGCATATTCTTGACGTGGTGAGGCTTTCTCAGGGCGTTGAGAGAAAGTGTAAACCAGTGGACGATGGTCTGTCTTGATGAGGAACGGATGACCTTCCAGGATGTGTCGGAAGAATCGGATGGCAGCGTAGATGGCTAGGAGCTCTCTGTCATAGGTGGAATACCGAGACTCGATTGGACTCAACTTATGGGAGAAGAAACCGAGTGGCTTAGAGGTGTCGTCCTTCAGCTGCTCCAGTGCTGCTCCAATAACAGAGTCAGAGGCATCCGTAGAGAGTGCAAGGGGTGCACTTGGAGACAGGAAGCTGACTCTAGTTGCATTGGCGATTTTTTCCTTGCACTGGAGAAATGCTGCTTCGGTGTCTGGAGTCCAAGGGATCTTGCGCTTGTCGTTCTTCTTGAAGTCTTTGGTGAAGTCGTTAAGCAGGGCCTGGTCGTGTGCAGCGTGCGGCAGGCATCGACGATAGTAATTTACCATGCCGAGGAACCTGCGCAGCTCTGGAACGGTATCAGGCTCCGGGAACTCGTTGATGGCTTCGACCTTGCTCTCGAGTGGAGAGAAAGCAGAGTTGTTGACCTTGTACCCCAAGTAGATGACTTCATCTTGGCCAAGTTGGCACTTAATCGCGTTGATGGTCAGGTGATGGTCTCGGAGGATGCTGAAGATGATTTATAGATGCTGCTCGTGCTCTTCCGGGGTTCTAGAGAACACGATGAGATGATCTATGTACCAGGCTGTAAAGTTCGGGCCTCGAAGCAGGTTGTCCATGTGACGCTGGAACGTTTGCGCTACATTACGCAATCCTGGAGCCATACTAAGGAACTCAAAGAATCCAAAAGGTGTGGTGATGGCAGTCTTGGCGATGTCCTCCGATGTGACAAGTATCTGGTGGTAGGCGCGCACGAGGTCAAGAGTGGTGAAGATCTCGCAACCGTGGCAACGTTGCAGAACATCCTCGATGATGGGCAGAGGGTACCGGTCTGGATGCGTGTGTTTGTTAAGACCACGATAGTCTCTTAGTAGATCGCCAGCCTCCCTGCTTCTTGTGCACCATGTGAATGCCCACTGACTGCTGGATGGTCTTATGACACCGTTGTGCAGTAGTACCTGGACATCATCACGAGCTGCCTGAAGTTTGTCATCAGCAAGCTGTCTGGGTCGTTCGGGAACTGGTGGTCCACTGGTGGCAATGTGATACCCCACTCGTCTGTCGGTCTGCGCTTTGGGAGCAGCAGGAGGCTTCGTAACCTCAACAAACTTCAACAGTAACTGGTGGATACCTGGAGAGAGAGCTGAACTGTCCTGGGTGATAGTGAAGACGCTGAAGATGCTGGTCTCGAGGATCTCTGCGAGTGTCGAGAGACTCGTTACGGGATCGATGAAACGTTCATTTCTCAAATCGATGAGCAGGCCAAAATGAGTGAGTAGGTCTGCAGCGGTGATCGGAACCTTGACGTTAGCGACAGTGAAGTTCCACCTGTAGTCGCGTCGAGGTCTAATATGTAATGAGAGTAGCTGCTGGCCAAATATCTTGATGACGGTGTTGGACGAATAGCTGGAGATCTGCTAAAGCAGCCGTATGTCGACTGATGTGTGTCTCGCTGATGAAAGGGGTGAGCTTGCAGCTCGGCAGGGCCATGACCTGGAGCTCATCAAACAGCTATGGCATTAGCAATAGTGTAGTTAGATTAGAACTGGTGGTCAAACTAAGATGGCGGCTCGGCTTCTCCGAGCGAGGTACGAGTATTTGTTTGCGCCGTTGGCGCTGATGAGGACCTCTGTCGGTAAACACAGGTGCTGGTGGTGGCTGGACCGCCACAAGACTTATACTGCAAGCGCCGCAGTGCGGTGAGGAAAATAGCTATCAACGTTGACTTATTTTCAGTAGCCATTCTCCCATAGCGAAGGTATTCCGTTGAGCCTCCTTCTCTCTATCATCCATGGACGCGCCAAACCGATGCGCATTTGTGTGCGGCGTTATCATAGAAACGAACATTTACGTTCATGGAAATCGCGGCAAAATTCGCAACTCATTTTATTAATTGAGTAATTAATTCGTTTTCTTTTCAAACATTTTTTTATTGATTTTTGAAATTTTTCATTACAGACAATATGAACTTCATTGAAAAATTTCATACTTTTTCTATAACTTTGTTGTTCAAAATCTGAATTTGTTTCTTTTCTCCCTGTTTTTGCTTCCGAATGGAAGCATTGCAATCGGTCAATTTTCACTTTCGCTAATTATGCTTGTAAACGATATATAGTAGTCTGAAACGAAAAAATACGAAGTTTAAGCATAGTGTCTGTATGCATCAATTTTTTCGAAAATCTTCACTTACAAAATTCAACATAAAAAGGACAAAATTTTGAGAATAAAATCTGAAAAAATTGTCAGTTATGGGCATTGAGTGTAGCTAGCTGTGGGCGCAATTTCAGTGAAATGTGCCGGTAAGTTTCTTAGAAATCCACTTTTTTTTTTCTTCGAGCGTTCATATCTCTAAAACTAATGCCTATTTTTTAATTTTTTTTTCTCAAAATATGCGTCTCAACGGGCTCCAAAGAATGGTCGAATAACATCTAGTACGTTGCGTAGAAGAAATTGAAGGTATTTCAATTTCTATGTTTTTTTCGCTTTTTGCTTCTGTACGCACTGTAGCGTGTCGAAAAATTGAGATAAAAACTTGAAATTTGAAAAAAAATTCCTTTTGTTGTGGCGAAGAACGCTGTTGAATGGCGATTTAATCATATCATTAGTTTTCTAGATTTGAATTTTTTCGTTTTTACGGTTTTTATTTTATTTCTCGATAATTATTTAACCGATTTTGTTGTTTTTTTTTCAAAGTCCCTTAACGAGATCCATAACATGGTTGCAAAACATTCAGTCACTTAGTTTGGGTACAATGAGATATTCCTATTTTTGAACTTTTGACTTTGGTTTTACTTTTTGTGTTTGTTCGCACTCTAGCGTCCGCAAAATTTGAGATAAGAACTTGAAATTTGGAACGAAGGTTCCTTTTATTATGGTGAATAACCCTATTGAATAGCGATTCAATCGCATCATTAATTTGATAGATTTCAATTTTTTTCATTTTTACGGTTGTTTCATTACTTCATTTCTCGATAAGTATTCATCCCTTTTTTTCCAAAATGTGAGCTTTAACGTTATCTATGAACTGGTCGAATAACATTGAGTCAATTACTTTGGGTAATATGAGCTATTCCTGTTTTTGATTCCGTTCGCCTGGAAAAAGCTTTTTCAATACTGGAACATTTTTATTTTGTGTGCAATTAGACCATTCGGAAGCTTACCACCAATGAAATTGGAGGAAATAAAAAAAAACGGTGACATATTTGATACATTCGAATGGGGGCGCCTGCTTGTTTGAACTTCCCGGAGGGGAGTTATTGTAATTACCCCGAAAATCGAAAATCGAATTTTCATCATATCTTCACGTTTCAAGGTCTCCACAATACTTCCCGATCATTTTTACGATGATGTATGTGGGCGTGTGCGTGAAGGTGTATGTCCGGGGTGATAAATTTTGTCGAACGATATCTCGTGAACGAATGGTTCAATTTGATTACTTTTTTTTCAATCGATGTGTCTTCGGGTAACTTTGAGCTGATTAGATTTTGGGTGAAAGCGGAGCAGTATATATATTGTTATTAACAATTTCAATTGTTTATGATGTTCTATTGTATAAACTATTAGAGTTAGCGTGAAATTTATCTAAGAAAAGTTGTTCCCCAGATAAAAATACGTATTGTATGTGAAATGACCTTTTTCGGAAATTTTCATAATCAAGGAGGTATGGGCGTCTCAGCAATTATGTCTGTAATAAGTGAACGAATGAACACCGTGCTGTCACGACGGTCCCAATCGAAGGGTTTTCATGCAAAATCGAGCCCATTACACTTTGGATGGGATTCGTGCAGTAAATGGAATGTGATTACCCATTTGAATTGATTAGCTCCTTCAGTAATTGTCTCGTTGCATCCCATGAGGCGTCTTCATTTACAGACTCGCAGTTCATCAATTACGAATCCTGGACAGCTGAAACTTCGGTTATCAATTAGTATACTTCAGATAGGTACGGCACCATGCAACTAAGTTATACAGACTGCAGAGGTCTGTCAGGACATTAAAAATCAAAGAAATAAATTACAATCCGGGAAGTTATTGCTGCGACCTCTTCAGCCGGTCACCCCCACTTCAAGGCACCCGCCTATGGGAGCGAGCCTGCGAGCGACCAACAGTGCGCTACTATGCTAACGCGAACAACAATGCGCCACTATGCCAACGCACCCACCATGGGAGCGAGGCTGCGAGCAACCAACAATGCGCCACTAGTTTATGGATGTGTCAGGTTTGTTTTAAGCTGACACAACAAATGAAATTGAAAATTGGAAATATTTTTTTTGTTATTCAGAATCGTAAGAAAAATCAGAAATGTTCTACTAGAAATGCAATTACCAACTGGCACCCTTCAGAAGAGCAGAAATATCAATTGACAAATTATTGTTAATCAACAAACAATTGACTTCACAGCATCGGCCATGAAGTCCTCGGAAGAGAGATAACATTCTGAAAAAATTGAATGTAACTCCAGAAGGTAACGGTCAAGTTATGTCGCCCCTCAGGAAAGCAGCATCAACCATCAATGATAAATTCTTCTTAATTGATAAACAATTATCTTTGCAAGCTCGGTCCATGAAGTTCCATGGGTGACACAACTCGAATCGAATGGACCGTCAGAAGACCACTTCCCAAGCTTGTCAATCTTCAGAAAAGCAGAAACGCCAATGAATAAATTAGTGTTAATCAACAAACAATTGACGTTCACAGCTCTGTTCGGAACGGCCTCCTGAGGATGACCGAACTTTGAAAGATTAGGTGAACCCTCATGACATCACCCTGTAGGAAAGCCGGGATCTTCATTAACATATTATTGTTAATTACCAAACAATTTCTGAAGATCCACTCAATTTTTCAGAAATTTATAACTCGAGAACGTTCTGGAACCGAGTGGTCAATAGTAATTGTTTGTTGATTAACAATAATTTATCGATGGATGTTTCTGATTTGGTGATTTGGTGATTTGGTGATTTGGTGAATTTTCGCGGTGAAACTATTACAATTAGACATCATATGAAATCAGTTCTATAATTATGGGTATTGTATACAATCGAAAAGTTGGTCGTGCCTATATTACTAAGCAACCATGGGGATCTTCCACCACATCACATGCTGGTGTCAAGGAGTTAGCACCTCAGATCATCGAGTATCTCGAAAGTCTTGGTCTAGCAGTCAGAGGAAGTAGAAAAAACAATTTTGCAAAATAAAAATTTTATCCAGTTGCTGTATACCATGGAGGAGAACCTAGATATTCAAATGCCGGTGGTGTTTGATGAATCTGTTACTCATTATCAGGTTCATGCTCATCAACCCTATTCATCGGTTGGGTATGATAATAGTGATGAAATTCGAATCACTGTCCAAAATCAAGATTTGTGTATCCTACCAAGCCGGAGTACTCTACATATTAGCGGAAAATTGACCAAAGTAGATAGTACAGCAGCAAGGGTTACGAAATTGGTGAATAATGCGATTTGTCATTTATTTCAAGAAATTCGCTATAAAATCAATTCTATTGCGATAGATAAAGTGAAGAATGTGGGTATTATCACTCTTATGAAAAGTCTTATATCACTGAACCCCAATGACAGCAAATCAATGGAAAATGCTGGTTGGATAGGTGTTGAAAAGGAAACTGATTTAATCGATGCCAATGGGTGCTTTGATGTATCTATACCACTGAACATGCTCTTGGGATTCGCTGAGGATTACCAGAAAGTTATGGTCAATATAAAACATGAGCTGATTTTAATCAGAGCTCGTCACGACAATGATGCAATTATTCAAAGAGCTCATGAGGATATCAACCTCACTATTAGCAAAATAGAATGGTTAATCCCGTACATAACATTGGCGGATACGAAACGAATTCAATTGCTCAAATTCATCCAGAAAGATCCACCCATATCTATGAGCTTTAGATGGGAGCTATAAGAATATCCATTGCTTCCACAGACTTGAAAACATGTGTGGACTGTGAAAACGGCGAGTCAGTTGGAAAAACCGCGTCATATCATTTTAGGTTTTCAAACAGCTCGAAAAAATAAAAAAAAGGTGAATGCAAGCAATTTTGATTATTGCAACATTGCTGATATAAAATTAGTCTTGAATTCTCAATGTTTCCCGTATGGGCGTATGAATATTGACATAGATAAGAATCAATTTTCATTACTATACGATTTGCATGCAAACCTGGAGTCATCTTATTATGATCAACAAACCAATAATCCATTATTCTCGAAGTCCCAATTCATCGATAGAGCCCGCTGGTCATTATCGATTGCTCGAAACAAAACGAGTCACTAAAAATGGGTCCAGTTGATGTCCGATTGGAGATAGAACTGAAGGAAAGTTTTCCAGGTAAAACTACTGCTCACTGGCTCATTCGACATGATAGGATAGTACAATACCATCCCATAAGAGGGAGTGTTAAAAGTATTGTTTAAACAACGAGATGCACTTAAAAAAATTATTCTGGATGAGGATCAATAGAAATGGGGAATACTATAAGAAGGACGAACACAGTCTGAATTAACTATATTTATTGATATGGCATACAATTCATATGCTATTACATTTGTAGATTACGAAAGAAAATAAACAATATCTTAAAAATTATGTGTTACTCTTTATTCGTATAGAAGTCTTAGCAAAAATGAATTTTATTGCCTCGACCTAGTAACCACTGCATATTTCGTGTTCCCTTGATGACTTCAGCCTGGAAATCCTCCAGTTCCTGTGGATTATCCTCAAAGTATTTCTTCAATTGTGCATGCACAAAAACAGATACTCTGTCATCCAAATGAAAAATAATGGCCATTCTACGGTTAACTTCCACCACGCAGACTGCGGTAATGTTATAAGTAACCCCTATGTCTAGTGATGTTAACTTAACCAGCGGAAGTTCCTTAAGGTTTGCAACAGCGTTGATCCTTCGAAAAACAACTTCAACTTCCTTATCTTCCACCACGAGTTTATGATCAGGGTGCAGATGAAAGCTATGATATTTGCGACCTATGTATTCCAGCTTCAGAGTGCCAGATTTGGTTTGTTTCTCAAAGTTTTGCAACTCTTTTGGATTTTTGGTGAAATATTTCGCTACTCACGTAATGACGAATATTGTGTAGGCTGATAATCGTATAATAACACCCACTTCATGTGGTGTCTTAGTTTTGTGAGGCTGTTGTGATCATACCATTGGTTTTCTTCGAACTCTGCTAGTTTCACCAGAGGAATGTCTTCTGCAACAGCGTTGAGTTTACTGATGTCCATTTCGTTTTTTTTCACTCTGTTTTTTATTTATCACTAATATGAGTATTTTGAAAATTTGCTCACAATATATTAATGTTGATCATTTATTGTATTATTTTATCAATTTGGTGTATGTTTATTAACAAAAGTGACAAACATTTTTTCTTTAATCTAGTCGTTTCAACCAGGTCCCTATTTTTGTGAACAACTGATCATCCCTTTTACTTTGCTCCATTATATATCTACACCCCCCCCCCCCCCACCTTCTCATTCCGCTTAACGGTTGCTTGGTCATAAATCATTCTGTTAGCTACATTTCGGGAAAGTGAAAGGGGTGAAATTTTTGTGAAGGGGTGATATCCAGCTGTGAAACACTTACGGTATTGTCATTGTGCATCCAGGACTAATGTCAGAGGAATGTGGTCAAGGACAACTTGTCACAACCCCCCATAAATCATCCATCCCTCTACAATGGCTCATTCTTTATTTGAGAAGAGTTTGAGAAAAAATCGACCCCCCCCCCCCCGGAAAGGGGGTGGGGCGATGTGCTTGCAAATAGAGGTGGAGGGTGTGGGGGTAGGCTCTTGACCAATGCGAGCGACTGGGGGGGCGGGGGGAGTACTTGACCCCTTCCACCGATTTCATAGTAATTTGTTGCTAATTTGTTATAAACAATAAATTGTTTATTTATTTGGGTTAGAAGACGCCTTACATATCTACTTTCGTGAAAATTTCACTTTTGATTGTCAGGGTGATTACAATATCTTGCCCTAGATCAGGAAGTTAAAAGGCGAATGAAATCATGAAACAATCAAAACAAATTTTGAAAAAATGGGCCAAATACATCTTTTCTGGTGATATACAGGCATCAGTGTTCGTGCACGTGTGCGAGTGTGTGTGTATACACGTCACGCCCACTGATGCACACACGTTCACGGACGGACAGCGGCTGAACCCCGGAGCCTCATTAGCTGTCCTCCTCACCCGAATAACTCACCAGGGGTGGTTCTGATAAAAAAATGGAAGAAGACTTTTCTGTTCAGAATCACCCCCTGAACATGCCCCTTTCGTATCGGCATCTACGTCCTAAACACCTTGTATATGACGGTCAGGCGGTCAACAAAGACATGAAAGTTGAATCGAATTTTCAAGAGAAAAAATTCTGACACTGCCAGTGCCGCGATGGGTGCTTGACCAACTAAGCTACCAGGCATAGAGAAAGTTTTCATTCTCAAGTTCGATCAGTACTATCGCCTCAGGAGATATCTATATTAATTTGGAAAGTAGACTTCCGCTTCCGATCTGATGGGAGACAGACGTAGGTTAAAGATGTGTGTAGATATCTCTAGTTTTTTAGGTGAATCATGCGGTAGTGGATAGTTGAGAAAAAACAAGGGTCGTTGCAAGGAAAGAGTAGCGCACGTGGAAGTGTGTGGTTAGGGCGTGAAAGCTGAAGGGAGATCGGAGTAGAGAAAGAGAATCAAGGAGAAGGGTGTGAATAGGGAAGGGTTAAGTAAGCAAGGAAACAATGAAAAGGAGTTAAGGTTAGAGGTAGGGAAGTTTTTGCAGAAGAGAGGAGAGCGAGGAGAGGGGTAGCCAACGGGTTAAGGTACGTAGATAAAGGGGGAAGGGAGAAGCAGGTAAGGTAGGGAGTGAGGAGAACTATTGGGAGAGTTCGGTAATGAAGGGCGTTGGAAAAAAGGAAAGGGATATTATCGAAACCTGCTCTATGGCTGCGAGAGAAGTGGGCAAGAGAGAGCCACGGGATAAAAAGGATAGCAAGAGAAAAAAGAGGACATGAGAACAGAGCAGGATAGGAAAGCGATGTGAATGATTGAAATGATGATGGAAAGATTCCAACGAATAATGATGGAGACGTTAAACGAAGCACTGGAGGAGGTCAAGAAAGAAGGAAGAAACACAAGAGAAGAGTATACACAAGTAACAGATACATGGAAAAAATGGGAGAAAAATGGAAGGAGGAGACGAAAGAGATATGGAAGGAAATGGTAGATACGAAAAAAGAGACAAAGATGAAGGAAGAGGAAATGAGAAAGGAAAGGATTACAGCGCTGGAAACAAGAGACAGTAAAACTAAGAAAGAAGGCTTGATAAGAAGTGTATGGAAGCTGCAGTGGAAAGAGGAGAAACAAAAGAGGCGGAAGAGGAGAGAAGCTTGGTAATTAGAAAAATCAAGATAGGCCGAGTGGATGGTAAGAGAAAGATGGAAAAACTAATTAATTAGAGAATGGGAACACAGGTTGAAATTAAATGCATACGAAAAATCGGAGGAAACGACAGGAAGGGATTGAAATCAGTGGCCAGAGCCGGAGTAACAAGTGTGGGCGCCCCGGGGCACTAATAATATGGAGACCGCTAACTCTTACAAGTCTAAAATGATGAAACCATTGACTTTTATAAAGAGATTTATTCTCGGTTCTCCACCATATAAATCAACCGTACACGTCATACATATAATGAATCAACATATTATACATCCATATCTCTATATCGTAGAAATCTCTGTATATTATTAGTGATCCTTCTTTGGCACGTCATCAAGATTTAATTAAGTTAAGCTAAAGAATCTTTCCTAGCACATTTCAATGCAAAATCATCGATAATCTCGGTAAAATCTAATTCTCGTAGCAATTCATGTTCAATACTGAGCAGAGATAACCATGATAGACGCTCTTGAGTCATGGTTGTGCGTAATCTGTTTTTTATTCGTTTTATGTTTGAGAAGGAACGCTCACCACTACAGTTAGAGACCATTAACACCAAGTAAATTCGTAATGCAATTGGAATGTTAGGAAACGCAGTTCCAAAGTTACTTTCCGCCGAAATCCTGTAATAGCACATCTCTTTTGATTCGTTGGACTGTCGCTGCTCTCCGCAGGTATCAATCAGACATACGAACTGGATCAATTCACTTGCCAACGAAGATTCCAAGTCATCATTATAAATTTCCGCTAAATTTTTTGCAGCCGCCTGTAAGTCGGAGCTATTCAACTTCTGTGAGTGATTCAAGAAACCGAATCTCCTGCAAACTGATTCATACGCACTAAGCCTATCCGTCAGGGCTGCATAAAGCTGATCTATAACAGGGTAAAAACTCTCAATTTGCAACTTATCTTTACCTGATACTTGGATGCCTGTGGAATGTGAAGAATCTAGTGGATTGAGTCTGACATTACGCTTTCTAGATCTGGTTTGCGAGTAGTCCTCTGATCCTCACAAATCTTTTGCGAGCTTTTCGTAGTGATCAAATTTATTCCTCTTTGACTCAACGAAGGACTGGAGTGATTTCAATGATGCTACTGCTGAGTTAAGATCCATGTTAGGGTCCTGCAATATTTGGTTTGTAGCGTTGGACCGTTCCAAGGTATCATTCCAAAGCACAGCATAAAATGCAGTTTCTAGACTACACTTTTTCTCATGAAGCGACTCCGCTTCGATTTTAGTGATGTCCTTTTGCTCTTTATTTTGCGAAATTTCATCCAAAGCTTCTTTCAGTCTTTCGTAGCCATTGATAAGTGCCTTTGTCGCATTAGCTCGACAAGACCAATAAGTATCACTTAGATTTTTTGCAACATGGAATCTACTATTGTCGGTCGACAATTTGGAAATCATCGTTGCATATATCTCTGGAGCTGCTGTGCCAAACATATACATATTCTGCAGAAACTCAAAGAAGAGAAGGGCGAAAGGACATGAATTAGCTTCAGCCTTGCCTGGTAGGTTGAGGGAATTACCGCAACAGGCAATGAAAGCTGCAAGACTGTTCAATGTTAAGGTTAAAGCCTGCATTCCTTTATATTTGAACAATGAAAGAAAAGCATGTTGGGTGTTGTCAAAGGAAACTGAATTCATTGACTGAAAGTGACGACGTCCATGGAATCTAATGTACCACATTTTCACACAAATTTTATTAATAGTCTGCATGAAATTAATTTTATCACACATCGATATTCATCGGCTCTCGAAATGCAAATAACAAAGAACAATGCAAACATAATATTTACGGAGAAAATTATTTTTTCTCTCTGATTTCTACTAAATTATTTAATTGCAATAGAGCTGCGATACTTACGATATTATGTCCTCGTAAATATTACATCTAGATGAGGGTGATATCGTTTCTATTATATAGAATAAAACACAAGTATTATTATCATACGATTCCCATGACATCGAGAAGGGCACTGACAACAGTCAATTTTCCAAAATTGTTTTGAGACTGAATAGCAACGGCGAACAGTTCTTTCCACTGTTTGTTGACTACGAACTGGCTTCGAGATCACATTTCATATAAACAAAGGGCTTTCACATTGGGCGCTTTTTGCTGAGTATAGTCGTGACGAATAAAGACAGAGCTATTGTTTTGAGTTCAGTTTTCCATTCCCAAAATCTGAAGTCCACGTTTTCTTCGTGAGAACTATGCTTAGAATGACAATATTTTTATTCCTGAGGAATACAGTGGAACTTCAAACGTAACATAAAACATGCCTTTTCAATTGGGCCTGGTAAGTTTTCATATATTCCAAAATTGAAATTATATTTTTTGAATTTGTGGGGGCCCCGGGGCGGCTGCCCCGCCCTTAATCCGGGCCTGTCAGTGGCCATGGGACGGAAAGATGAGGAGCAGAAAATGTAGGTGTGACGGAATAGAATTAAGCTGTGGGGGCAGGAAGGAGAGGTTGGAAACTGATCTAGAAGGAGAGTACAATGGGAACTAGGAGTGGTGGCGAATGCGGAGAGGATGTGAAATAAAATAGCTGGAGTTGGAAGAGACAGAATTTGGATTGCGAGTAGTCGTCGGAACTGGAGTCGAAGGAAGTGGGAATTGACGGATGGAAAATGCCGAATATAGAAGTAGTCAGAGGGAGCGAGAGAAATGGGAGTTGATGAGAAAATATAACGAGGATAAGGACGAAAGAGGAGAGGGACGGATGGAGGGAAAGTAATCAGGAATGTAGCAGAGGGGCAAGACGGAAAGAAAATAGTACTTTGGAACGTAGCGGGATTGGGAAACAAAGATAGAGAGTTCTGGGAATCGTTGGAAAATTGGGATGCAGTGGTATTGTTGAAAATGTGGCTGAATGAGAAGGGATGGGCGAGGGTAAAGACAAAGGCTCCAAAAGTGTTTGTGTAGAAGATACAGACGGCGAGGAAACAAAATAAATAAATCGAACGTGAGTGTGACCCTCGACGGGTCGCATCTATAATTTCCCGCTAGTGTGTATGTGTGACGATACACGTATGAAGTCAAGTTGTATATCAGTTACGCAAATTCGACTATTGATCGATTTTTACGATCTTTGATATCTCGTCAAATATCAGGCCTAGTAAAAAAAGTAATACAACATGATATATGTAGTTTCACGAGGGGAACAACTCTCGTTTGACTCTGTTTCTCGTATCTATCACGGTTCTCCAGATACATCGTTATAAACAATTAAGGTTGTTAATCACAATTGAAGGAATTGTTTTTCAACATTGACAGTCCTTTCCGCCCTGGACGTCAGTCAGAGTCAATTTTGTGGCAAACCAGAAACAAATCGATTGAGCCGTTTACGGGGCACCGTTTCTCAAAGAATGACTTACATACGAACGCACACATATCCACACTCACGCGCGCACACACACACACACACATACGAACATGTTTCAGAAAACTTGTCATCATGTCGTCAAACATGGAGAAAAGTGAAAATTTCACTTTGAATTTTTAGGGTGATTGCAACAACTTCCCCTAAGCTGGGAAGTTAAAAATTAAGTTAACTTTTTCGACCCAAAATCGACGAAAGAGTCTTCTAGGGGTTGCAATTGGATAGTAAAGACGCGCGGAGGCCAAAAATTCGATTTTAAAAAATTTAAGTTTGCCTCCCCATAAGACCCTCATGGTAAATTTGGCCAAAATCGAAAAAAAAAAATTTCACGTTTTTGACCCAAGATGGACGGTAAAGCCTTGTAGGAGTTCCAATTGCATAGTCTAGATGCGCAGGGGGCGAAAAATTTAGTTTTGCAAAATTTAACTTTGGCTTCCCATGAGGTACCGATGCTAACATGCCCATTCCCACTCACTGAACAAGTTCTATTTCATACTTCGGCTGTATTCCTCACCGTTTTTCCGCTGCGAACAATACGGCGATGTGAACAATTCAATTGGTAATAACAATGCATATACTGCTCCCATTTTATGCAAAGAATTTGACCCCCTATTTTATATGGAAAGACATCGGTCGTAATACGTCGAACGAAGTTATTCGTTCACTCATTACATGAATGAGCGCTCAGACTACCATACCTCCTTACCTATGTAAATTATGCAAAAAAAAAGTCATTCAATATAAAATGTGTATTTCTGCATGGCAAATACCTTTCTTTGTATAACTTTCCCCTTAACTGTATTCGTTCGTGCAGTAGCCGGTATGAACAATTGAATTTGTCAATAACAATGTAGATACTGCTCCAATTTCATCTCAACTGTTTGAACCTCCATTCTCCGTTGAAATACGGCGCTTACAAGCTTAATGATGACGGTGACTTCATTCATTTACTTCATTTATTACAATAATCATTATTTAAATGACCAAACCTCCTTAATTATGCAAGTTGCGGACAAAAGTCATTAAACATAAAATGTGTATTTTGTTGTGGGCAACAACTTTCATTTTTATACTTCTTCTCCTATCTCCGATGGTTTTTGTGATAGAGCGGTATGAATAATTGAAATGGGTCATAATAACATAAATATCGCATGAATTTTATCAAAAGCGTAGACTCCTCTAAGTTGCATGGAGCCGCTTCGTTTGCGATGTCCATGACCTTAATCGTGCCCTTCGTTTGAGAGAAATGGTTCGCTAAAACTTTGGCTACTGACACACATACACACACACACCCGTTCAGAATCTCACGGGAAGGATTTTGGTATACTTAAAAGACCAATTCCGAATCGAAAAGAAATAAATGGGGTGTGAGTGTGACCCTCGACGGATCGCATCTATAACTTCCCGATACTGTGTGTGTGTGTTTTTTTTTAAAGAAAAAAAGAGAAAGAAGGAAGCCAACCTCCTTCCTCACACTTCCTTCGTTCTCTTTCGTCCCTGTTTTAACTTCCCCATACGGAAGTTATTGTAACCACCCCGAAATCGAACTTTTCCATTTCGGCCTGTAACCGGTGTCTTAAGGGTACCAAAATGATCCCCGAAGAATTCTGAGACAATATCTGTGTGTGTGTGTGTATGTATGTGCCCTAAACTTTGGTCAACGATTTCTCACGAATGGATACACCAATTGAAACCATCGAGGTCTCAATCGACGAGTCTTCATGTAACTCAGCCCTGATTAGTTGTTGATGGTGTAACGTGGCATTTTCTACGGCGGTTAAAAATGCACCTTACCTTTGCCCTCTTTGCCCTCAGCCTAACAAAATCCCTAACTAAAATTGGGGCCAGATAGTTTTTTGTGTTTCTCTTAGCCGAAACTACCAAAACGGGTAAGCATAACCTACAATTTAACAAACAAATTTTCCTATAACTTATGGGGGTTAGGTTGAAAGGCAAAAGGTCACGGTTGCCGATTCGCTCAGAGGGTTGGTTATGGAAAGAGGGGTGAATTTCTGGTGGAAAGGGGTTGATTTGGTGGTCCCTAATAGTCATTAACAAAGAAACTATAAATATAAATAATAAGTCCAAACATTGTCCTTACTGGTTTCGCTATTGAATCATGGCGATAAAGATGTAATACAGAATATTTTAACTGCAAATTACCAGCCAGAATAACCCACAAAAATGATTATCAACGTTTTCGAGAATAATACACTTCAAATAACACGTCCACTTAACAAATTCTCTTTTTGTTCAAAATGAACCCGACTTAACATAAACGGAAAGGAATTAAACAACCCAAATTACCAAATGGTTATCATTAACCTCAAAAAAAAGGATCGCGAATATTAACAATGATGGTCGGTATCATCAGAATAATTCTTATATTTTTAAATTTAATTGACGATTTCTACCCCTAATTTCGGTAGAACCAGAAATTCAAATTATTATGTTTCCCATATTCTTCGGGGGAACAGCCACGAATTCCGGGAATTCGTGGAACATTATTACTCTAATGCCATCGGAACAATCACCAACGATATCACAATAATTTATAATGTTTCATCCGCCGTAGCCTTATGTCCCCTAAAAGAGACCCTTAATTAATAATCAACTAACGGGAACGTAATTAACCTCTGTCGAGGAAGAGTAGGCGATGGATAACCCATCAACCGCTCAATGCCACTATGAAATATTGGCCATGCCAACCAGGTGTTATAAACAATTGAACAAACCTTCATACCAATGAATTCTAATACCAAGGTCCTCACTTAACCAATTGTTATAAACAATTGTATATTGTTTAAAGGTCGACAATCTGTTACTTGTCCTGGTTTTAATGCGCAAAGTCCCTTACAAGGACTTAATCCGCCATTAAACCCCCGTACTCTCTATTCCCGTCTATATGCACTAACGGGGCCAATTGTTATAAACAATTGGAGGTCCGGGTCGTCTCATTATCAATAACTGAAGCCCCCGTATCAAATATGCGAAAAAACCGAATTTCGAAATTTCGGTAATTCCGAAATTCAAATTACAATAATATTATTTCTCCCTCGATTCTGAGGAATCTAGCTAAATTCGCGGAATGCGGGAGTGGATACTCCACACCGATGTGTGAAATAAAGGTAGCGTAGTAAAGCAGGGAAAAAGAGAGAGACGGAGTGCAAACCCACCAGATACATAGTGAATATCAACCGAAGTTCCGCAAATTCGGGAGTATTTCGACCACGTAAAGAGTGAGTAACTCACCAATGCATGGAACAAGGACCACCTATGCGGAATCGTGGAAGGAAAAGAGATAACCTCCGATTTTACGGAAAAAATCGGATCTCCCGACCTAATTACACCAATTAGTTCGGAACAATACCATTACTGGCGGATACTCTTCCCCTCCTATACTCTATAATCTCAGGATTATGAGCATAGGATAACCCTTTCAACTGACGAGTTGAAGGAATCGGGGATGTTCATCGAGTTGACTCGAGTAAAATAAAACCGGCGTGCTGTAACTATAGATAGGTAGACGCCACGCGACAATGAAAATCCCCGTGCAGCCTTCCACCCTACAATTTCCTCCTCAAAACCCTCTCCTGGAGCGCGAATTTTCTTATTGGACCTAAAATCCCTAAAACCCCTAAAATCCCTAACCTCATCTAATCCCTCCAAAGATCCCTAAGGGTTCCCTTGTATATCATTTTTGTGTATCAATGCTGCCAGGAACGTGAATTCGAGTGAAGCCGGAGATACGGACTTATTGACCTTCGTCAACGTAGTCGTATATACGTGGTTTCGAAATGCTTCAATGAACCTCAAAGGCTTCAATGAGAAGTAAATAGCCTTCAGGTGGAAGAGGGAGTTGGCTCTTGATTATGAAAGAAATCACAAAAGGCAGCGACATATAAAGGAAT
The DNA here is from genome assembly GCA_026005395.1 of Asobara japonica. NCBI lineage: Eukaryota > Metazoa > Arthropoda > Insecta > Hymenoptera > Braconidae > Asobara > Asobara japonica. Next base: position 1,159,177 of record BQMI01000320.1, on the reverse strand, counting down.
GAAAAAAATCAGTCAATACTGAAATGAGAAGTCTCGTAAATTTTTGAGACAGACCTGATCTCGAAAACTCGAGTTTCCAAATCGGGAAGTTTGCACTGTGTCCTCACTGAGGGCACAAATACATCCTACCCACTAGCTTAAAATCTTCATTGAAAACACACTAAAAAATTTACAAAATTAAAAGAACCAAATAAACGATAAACCAGGTGACAATCCCTCTTGGCCTAAACAAGTAGAAGGACAACGTTCTATATCCCAGTATCCCCAAGTCACGACGGAACATTTGCGAAGCAATACTTCATTGTGTAGGGGACGACAGCCGCGGCTTTCTCACTAGCGAATCCTTTCCGGTCGTTCACGATAAGAACGTCTTCCGTTTACTCTGGATTTTTCGGAAGGTGCTCCTCGCGGCGTAGCTTCCGCAGAACCTCCATTGCGAAATCCCTTGTCTCGTTCCATGCTGCCTCTGATGACAGCATTACTTCGACAAGATTTCCAGCGTTAATGGGTTTGCCTGCGCTATTTTCCCATATAGATCGTTGGACATCGAAACGCGAAAACACAAAGAGAATGTGTTCCGCGTTTTCCTGAATTCTCTGGCACTTTAGGCAATCCGGGAAATCCTCATGCTTGAATTTCTGAAGATATTTCCGAAAGCACCCATGTCCTGAGAGCATCTGAGTTAGGTAGTAATTGACTTGTCCATGTAATCGGTCAAGCCAAAGATCCAGCTTCGAAATAAGTCGATGAGTCCACCGGCCTTTGCTCAAGGCGTCCCACTGTAGCTGTCATCGCCGGATGCTGTGGTTACGTTCGTCTCTCCTCAGTTCTACTGGGCTCCGATCGGTTGATCTTTTGCGTGTGTAAAGTCCCCTACGCTCCCCCGCTAGAACTTCGGTAGGTATCACCCCAGCAATGACACGCACTACTTCGTTGGATACGGTCCGGTATGCGCCAGACACTCAGCCTGTACACTGGTACAACTTGCCGTCGTGCTGCTTGACTTCGTAGTGCATGACTTCATACAAGGATACCATATGTTAATACCGACGTGACAACTGATGATAATAAGACCCTTCTCCTCTGTTTTGGCCCTCCAATGTTCGGCATGAGTCTTGCACGGGCAGTCATCACTGCACCCGCCTTACTGCTTGCATGTTGGGCTTGTTGTCTAAAACTGAGTCGGGCATCAATCATCATTCCAAGATACCGTATATAGGGCTGGGAAGTTATTTCGTCCTCGCCGACTTGCAGCGTGATTGTCTCCAGTTTCTTTCGGCTTGTGATGAGCAGTGCCTGAGTCTTATGTTCTGCAAATTGTAGACAAATCGAATCCATCCATTTCCGTATCTTGTTAAACACATTCTCAAAGATGAGCTAAAGCGTGAATAGGTGTTTTTCCACGATGTTAATAAGCACGTCACCTGCAAAAGCCACCAGCTTTGCCCCCGAATGATCTGCTCCGCATCCAAGAAAGGGTTATCGATTATTTACCCATAACCCACGAATACAACAGGCTGAACACATTTGGGAGAGCAGCATCAACTAGACGGAATTGCATCACGCTGGTCTACCAACTAAGAAGCAAGGGAAAACAGAGAGAGACTTCCGGCAACTCAACGACGTAGTTTCTGAGCAACCAACTGAGACCAATCACATTGCCAAATTTTGATGGTAAGTTTTCAGAATGGAAACAATTTAGCGATTTGTTTCAGTCGCTGGTGGGCGGAGACAACACGATACCACCAGTTCAAAAGTTGGTGAGACGGAAGGAAGCTTTAAGAGGATATGCAGCAATCCTCATCTCAGCATTTACTGTGACAGATAAGAACTATGAGAAGGCTTGGGAGAAACTCACCATTTTTGGTTGCATTACATGCAAGCCTGAGCCTGCAAGCTCACAGTGAAGACCGTATCAGATGTCCCCCTCACAACCCTACAACTTTCATAGGAAACATTTTTTCATTTACCCCTTTTTCAGGAGTTATCTGGGTGCGCTGTTTTAACTGGGTCACCCTGTATAATGGTTTGAAACGTAAAAATACGAAGTTTGAGCATAGTGTCTGTATGTATCAAGTTTTTCGCAAATCTTCACTTACAAAATTCAACATAAAAGGACTAAATGTTGAGAGTAAAATCTGAAAAAATTGTCAGTTATTGGTATTGATTGTAGCTAGCTGTGGGCGCAATTGCAGTGAAATCTGCCGGTAAGTTTCTTAGAAATCCACTTTTTGTTTTCTTCGTTCGTTCATATCTCGGAAACTAATGAATATTTTTTAATTTCTTTTTTATCAAAATGTGCGTCTCAACGAGGTCCAAAGAGTCGTCGAATAACATCTAGTACGTTGCTGACAAGAAATTGAAGATATTTCAATTTTTCTGTTTTTTTCGCTCTTTGCTTTTGTACGCACTCTAGCGTGTCGAAAAATTGAGATAAAAACTTGACATTTGAAACAAAGATTCCTTTTGTTGTGAGGAAAAACCCTGTTGAATGGCGATTTGATCATATCATTAGTTTTCTAGATTTTAATTTTTACGGTTTTTATTTTATTTCTCGATAATTATTTAACCGATGTTGTTGTTTTTTTTTCAAAGTATGTGCCTTAACGAGATCCATGATATGGTTGCAAAACATTCAGTCACTTAGTTTGGGTACAATGAGATATTCCTATTTTTTAACTTTTGACTTTGGTTTTACTTTTTGTGTTTGTTCGCACTCTAGCGTCCGCAAAATTTGAGATAAGAACTTGAAATTTGGAACGAAGGTTCCTTTTGTTGTGGTGAAGAACCCTATTGAATGGCGATTTAATCGCATCATTAGTTTTCTAGATTTTAATTTTTTCGTATTCACGGTTTTTATTTTATTTCTCGATAATTATTCAATCCCTTTTGTTGCTTTTTTTTCAAAATGTGTGCCTTAACGAGCACTATGATCTGGATGAAAAGCATTGAGTCAATTAGGTTGGATAATCTAAGTTATTCCTGTTTTTTAACTTTTGACTTTGGTTTTACTTTCTATTCTTGTTCGCACTCTAGCGACCGCAAAAATTGAGATAAAAACTTGAAATTTTGGAACAGAGGTTCCTTTTATTATGGTGAAGAACCCTATTGAATAGCGATTCAATCGCATCATTAATTTGATAGATTTCACTTTTTTTCATTTTTACGGTTGTTTCATTACTTCATTTCTCCATAAGTATTCATCCCTTTTTTTCCAAAATGTGAGCTTTAACGTTATCTATGAACTGGTCGAAAAACATTGAGTCAATTACTTTGGGTAATATGAGCTATTCCTGTTTTTGATTCCGTTCGCCTGGAAAAAGCTTTTTCAATACTGGAACATTTTTATTTGGTGTGCAATTGGACCATTCGGATGCTTACCACCAATGAAATTGGGGGAAATAAAAAAAAACGGTGACATATTTGACACATTCGAATGGGGGGGGGGGGCCGAGTACCGCTTGCTTGTTTCATAATTGCCGTAATTTAGGAGATATCGCCTATTTCATGAATTTTTCAATCAGGACCCGTTATTCTCGATGTTTGACACCATCCTGACACGTTTCTTGCAATATGTTCGTATGTGTGTGTTTTTTTCCAATCCTTTTTCCATTCGTCTTCAGCCACGTAACCGCTGTTAGGCATTACTTCGTGGGCAATACTACGGATCAGAGTACCCACCCTTTGCTGCTGGGGCCGACTTCGCCATTTCAGGCCATCATGTTTCTAATCACAGGGTAAACCTCCAAAAACCCCTGTGATACGATGGCGGGCGTCTACGATGGAACCCTCCCTCCCCCCCCCCCGCCCCGCGCGGCGGGTCGCGTTCGGTCCCGGCTCACGGTCTCACTTCATGGATACCGCCGATAGCACACACGGAATGTTCCTGCCATCGGTCGGGGTCCGTGAGAAAATATTTTTCAGAAAAAATATTTGCAGTGAGCGGGAATCGAACGCGGGACCTTTAGAATAGTAGGCAGACACTCTACCCACTACACCAACGCCCCTTGACTTGACTTGAAAATTGTTTATTAACATTTGTCATATATACATACTATATACAGTATTAATATCTTAAGTGCTACGTTCTAGATCACCAGCCGTTGGCTTTATATCTAATTTGAAAGAAGTGTAAAGTAATTTTTCATTATTACAGATATTTGTGAATATTTACATGATGAGTCGATATAAGGAAATATAACTTCTAAAAAACCTTATAAGTAATGGGTGCATGAGGGGCAGGAGAGAAAAGGATATATGGAAAGGTGGGACAAAACAGGTGGTCAGCGGGAATTGGATTTTATGTCAATATTGATGTTTTGGAGCTGGGGATTAGGGTGGGATTGTAGCTTAAATTTAAATGTCTCATTTATTCTATCGATAAATTCGCCTATGGTTGTCATGCCGAGCGTTTCGTTTATTTCCACAATAGTCGTTCTTCTTTTAAAATTTCCTATTATTCGTAGGAATTTATTTTGAATCACTTGAAGATGATTCAAGTGCATTTTCGCTGCATTGTGCCAGGCAGGACAACCATAGGTGATAATGGGCCTAATTAACCCTTTGTAGAGAGTAAGTTTGAGGGATTGACTGAGCGCGGGTGATTTTAGCAAATTATACAATCTTACTAGGATAACTTTAGTCTTGACCTTGATTGCAGATATATGCTTTTTCCACAGGAGTTTGGAATCGATGGGTAAGCCTAAATACTTTACAGAGTCGGTTGGTGTGATCTTATCGCTACGAATAGTCAAAGTCGGCTTGGCCTTGGAGCTAGTAAATAAGATTTCTTCTGTTTTAGCAGCATCCACTTGAATTTTCCATTTCGTTAATTCACTGATTGTGAGAGAAGCAGCATTTTCTATTCTTCTAATAGCTTTGTTGATCGATTTGCTAGCTGAGTACAAAGCAATGTCATCAGCATAGCCTGCAATGGATACATTTCTCGGAATTCTGCTAAAAACAGAAGCAATGTACAAGTTGAATAAAACAGGCGAGAGAATAGACCCTTGTGGGACTCCCGCGACAATTTCTATTTTATCCCAAAGCGAAGTTTCGACTCGAACTCGGATATATCTATTTGAGAGATATGATAGTAAAATTTTACATAGATATTTAGGGACATTTAATCCTTCGAGTTTGTATATAAGGCCTGTGAGCCAAACAGAATCAAAGGCCTTCTCGCTGTCCAGGAGAAGAAGAACGGTATCTTCTTTCCGGTCTTTCGCGGATTTTAGATCATTCGTAATTCTAACCAGCTGGTGGCAGGTCGAGTGTTCTGATCGAAAACCAAATTGATTGATAGGCATTTGTTGTAACTCTTCTATGGGTTTTTTGAGACGAGCTAAAATTATTCGCTCAAAGAGTTTAGCCAATACCGGTAGGAGGCTAATAGGCCTATAGCTCACCGGATGCGAAGGGGGCTTACCGGGCTTTAGAATCGGAATGACCACCGCTCCTTTCCAGAGTTCCGGGAAATATTGTCTGAGGAGGCATGCATTGTATATCTGCGTTAGTAAACTTATTGCTTTAATTGGGAGGTTTTTTAGTGCTATATTGGGAATATTATCCACACCCGGGGCAGATTTATTTTTTAGTTTTTTGATAGCGGAAGTGATTTCACGGGGATTCGTAAGGGATTTAATGGGAGTTTCGATACGGGCTTTGAGGATAGTTTTTCCCACATGCCCTGTGACTTGTTGTTCAAAAGATTTGTTGCCTCGGGAGGCCGATATTTCGTGTATTGTTGCGTAGTGTATGCAGAGTGTATTTGCCTTGTCGTGGTCTTCTGTGTGGAGTGTGTTGTTTGACTTTAGTGTGGGGATTTTTCTTTTAGCTGTGTTATTAAAATATTTTGCTACGCGCCAAATAGAGTGATCTTTTAAGTTTATGTTTCTGAGTTTGTTGTCCCAAGATGATTGTTTTCATTCGGTTAATTTAAGTCTGATTTCTTTTATCAGCTGATTGAGTTCGGATTTAAGGTAGCGATTTCGGGTTTTTTGCCATCTTGACCTAATGTAATTTTTTAGCTTTATTAATGCGGCTATTTCGGGTGGGATAGGAGTGTGGGTGGATTTGGTTGAGCGTTTGGGAGTGGAGGAATCCAGGGCTGTTTGAATGACTTGGGTGAAATGTGTTATGTGTTGATCTATTGCTTCAGTGTTGTTACAAGTAGGTTTTGGTGTAGAAATCTCATCATTTAAGATATCCTTGAACTTATTCCAGTCGGTTTTTGCGTAGTTTAAAATTTTTGATGGTTCTGGTGAGGTTGGTCTGCCAAATAGGGAGAAAAACAATGGTAGGTGATCGGAGGGGATTCGGAAAGTGTGGTGAAATTTTTAATGATAGAGATGTTGTTAGTTAATAAAAGGTCAATAGTACTAGGAGTGTTTGAATTATAAGGGTAGTGTGTGGGAACGTCTGGAAAGAGCAGATTAATTTTTTGTTCCGTCAAAAAATTTGAGAGAATTTTACCTGATTCCTTTGGCCTAGCAGAGGTCCAAGCAGTGTCCTTCGCATTTAAGTCTCCAACAATAACTGTTGGAGTACTATCGGAAAGTAGGTGCCTCAATAGGTTTGTATCTATTGAGACATCCGGTGGATTGTAGATCGAGTAGATCTTCGTTTTTTTATTGTTTACTTGGACCTCTACTCCCACGTATTCGGTGAGCGACAGGAGATCATGCGGAAGAGTTCTATGTGACAAGGTTTTGTGGATCGCCACCGCAACACCACCACCTGCTTTGGCCGTTCTGTCTTCCCTAATCAGCGAGAAGTCTGGGAAGTTAATTTTCTTCGTTTTGCTGTTTAACTTAGTCTCTGAAATTAGACAAATTTTGATGTTATTTCTGTGGACGATGTGTAATAACTCGTCCAGATTAGGCTTGAACGCAAAAATATTAATTGCTAATATGTTGGTTATGTTTGCTGGGGAATCGTAGGTGTGTTTGAGGAGGGTAAGAACAGGTGGACATAGGATGCGATGATTGTAATCCTATCAATTGGTGTAAGGGCTGTTTGGAGTTTAGAGCTCATCTCCTTTAGCTCTGAAAGGATTTCGGGAATTCTAAGGGTTGTTAGCTCGTCAAGAACTTGCTTTGCTGTAATTACATAATTTATAGTTCTACTTAAATGAGATTCGGGAACATGTGTTTCCATTGGGATGGTCCTAGGTTCAGCAGTGGGTGCGATAAGATTCCTTCTCGAGGTTTCCACCGTCAGGCCGTAAGTGGGCCTGGACGTGTTGGCAGTAGAACTCGGAGTTGGCACTGGGACTGCAGAAGACTGGAGGGACTGGATGTTCCTTTCCAGATTCTGGATCGTGGCCGAGTGAGGTGTAGTGGGCAATTCCAATGGCGCTATGCTGGGCCTGGCCGATTGAGCTCGTTTTTTCTGAGTTTCCATGAATTTTAGGCGCATGGAACACTCTCTATAGCTGGCCGTGTAGGCTAGTCCGCAGTTCGCGCACTTGAGAGTTTTCGAAGTGCAGGCTTTGACGTCATGATTTGACGCACACTTTACACATCTGGGGTTCAGGTTGCAGTGTTGGCTTGCATGGCCGAACCGTTGGCACCTGAAACACTGGGTCGGTTGCTCGGATTTCACAAATTTTTCTATCTTGTATGTGTGACAGAAAATAGTTTTAATAGCAGCAAAGCTGCTCAAGGTTCCTTCAGGGCCAACCGTGATTGCGAAGATCGGGAGAGGCCTGTTTTCTTTAATATTTCCGTCTTTATTTACTTTCACGAACTGGCGAATGGAAAGTACGTTAATGCCTTGATTTGATAATTCGGCTTGAATTTCGGCTTCCGAGAAACTGCTGGCAAGCCCTTTCAAAATAAATTTCTTCGGTCTTTCGCTTTTAAGGCCGTAGGTGAAAAGATTAAGGTTTTGCCTTTTCAGGATACTTCCGATTTTGTTGTAATCCTCGGTCGTTTGTAGGTGGACGATCGTGGTACTTCCATTAAACTTCATCCTGAAGTTTTTATCCGAGGCATTGACTTGCAGGAAATTTATTAACTTTTTGGTCTCCAATTTGTCGTTTTCCACGATGATTGGAGGCACTGAGATTTTTTTTTGAGCGTCTTGAGGCCCATCAGAAGAGTCCGGAGGATTGTTGGGGCGGGCTGGTTCAGAGCTCGCGCTGTTTGACCGTTTCATAACGGTTTTTTTTTTGGGTCTTCCATCGGAGGACTCGTTTTGGCTTTCCTTTTGGGAGCCAAGGGAATTTTGAGGTTCTTTAGATTTGACACTTTTGTGCCAAAACTTTTACTCGATTTAAAATTTCAATGTACTAGGAGCACGGTACGTTTGAAATTTGTAATTCGTAGGGAGCGGTAGACATGCGTCCGCACGACACCGACTCAAAACAAATACTCACCAAAGCCCCGTCTTGTGTGTGTGTGTGTGTGTGTCTGTATGTGTGTGCACGAAAGTTTGATCCTAGGCTTCTCGCGAACGAATGAAGCTATTGAGGTTTTCAAGGTCGCAATGGAAACATCTCCATGCCGAATCGAGGTCATTAGATTTTGGATCGAATTGATGCACTATATAGATTGTTATTATTTTCAATTGTTTATAACGTTCTACTGCCTAAACTATCAAAGTTAGCAAAAAATTTCTAAAAGAAAAGTTATTCCTCATGCAACAGAACCCATTTTATGTAGTGTAACATTTTTTCCTAATTTGCATAATTAAGGAGCTATGGGCGTTTGAAGAATTATGTATCTAATAAGTGAAAGAATGCAGCCATGCCGGCCATTAGGGTCTGAATCGGAGTGTTCTAATGTAACTCGGAGAGGATTACATTTTTAATGCAATTGACCGTATATATATAACTAAACGAATGAAAACACTGTCGTGATTAAGGTTGCAATCACCGTATTTCTATGGAGAATGGAGGGTCAAAAAGTCGAGATGAAATTGGGGCAGTATCTACATTGTTATTAACAAATTCAATTGTTTATGACGGGCTACTGCCTGAACGAATGGAGTTCCGGGAAAAGTTATATTAGGAAACTTATTTGCTACGGAGAAATACACACTTTATATTGCATGACTTTTTTTGCATAATTTACATAATTAAGCAGGTATGGTCGTCTGAGCGGTCATTCAGGGAATGAGCAAACGAATGAAGTCGTTCGCCTTATTGCAATCGATCATTTTCATGCAAAATAGGGGGTTAAATCCTTTGGATAAAATGGGAGCAGTATATTATTAACAACTAATAATATGTTAATATGGTAATATGTTATTAACAATTGAATTGTCCACAACACCCTATTGTTAACAACACAAAAACGGGGAGAGATACAGCCGAAACTACGAAATGGAACTTGTTCGGTGAGTGGAAATGCACTTGATAACACTGGGACCTTATGGAGAGGCAAAATTAAATTTTTAACTTCCCGATGTAGGGAAGTTATTGTAATCATCCCGATGATGAAGTGTGTCAGAAATCGAAAACTTTCACTTTTCTCGACGTTTCACATCATGCTCACAAATTTTAGATGAGGGTTTTGTGTGTGTGTTCGTATGTGAGTGATTCTTTGAGAAACGGTTCCGGTAAACGGCTTGATCAATTTGAGAGAATTGTCCCAGAGAACGAGACGGGCTTGAGGAGCCTTCTTAACGGGATTCTAAGTTATTCACTCTGTTGAATAAGTTATACTATGATTTACTCAATAATAGTCAATTGCAAAATTATTGTGGATTTTTCGCGGTATCATAACAGTATTCACTGCTTTGTTTCCTCCTGAATCAATTTCTATGTTTCCAAGTTTTTATTTAGTGAAAACTGACTAACATTAAGACACATAAATAACTAAACTACTATACAATGCTACGCTTATTGATATTAATTAACTCTGTAATATTTTAGCTGGCTCGTACACTTTTTATCTGACGTAACAGAATACTGAGTAAATACGAAGTCACCAGATGGAATATTGATGAATGTTGCCAATAGCTTTGTGAATAAAATGCCTGGAAATGTTGCAAAAAATTGTCTTTCTTTAATAATATGAATCATAACTTGAAACATTTACTGACGCAATCGGAGGGATGGTTTTTCAACTTCCCGATAGGAGAAGTTATTGCTTTGCCCCCGAAATGAAAAATCGATTTTCGATCAGATCTCCACGTTTCATGTTATTTCTGACGCTTATAGACTGTTTAAAACAAAACGTCCGTATGTGTGTGTGTGTGTGTGTGTGTGACGATGTATGTATATGATCAAAATTTTTGGTCAACGATTTCTTGTGAACGAATCATTCGATCGAAGTTATTGATGACTCAAACGGAAGAGTTTCATGTAATTTAGACCGCATTAGAGTTTGGATGGAATTAGTCTATTACATATATTGTTATTAACAATGTCAGGTGTTTGTAATATACTACTCCATAAACTATTAGAGGTAGCGTAAAACTTATATAGGAAAAGTTGTTCCCCATATAAAAATACGTATTTTATGTAGAATGCCTTTTTTCGATAATTTGAAAAATTAAGGAGGTATAGCAGTCTCAATAATTATACATGTAATGAGTGAATGAATGAATCCAGTGGTGTCATGAACGTCTCAATCGAAGCATTTCCGTTCAGAATCGAGCGGATTGCATTTTGAATGGCATTCGTGGAGTATATGCAATGTTATTAACAATTGCAATTGTTTATACTGTTCTACTAGGTAACATATTAAAGTTATCGTCTTTATTGCGCCGCACTGCTATTGGCGTCTCACTCCCATTCAAGTAACGCCTATAAGTCTCATCCTCATACTCACCACGAATCTACTCAAATGTTCATCATTATCTGCTTCGTTAATACTGAATCATCTGACTCAGTTTAGAACTCTCAAATCTGCAAGTTTTCAATATGACACTATTGATTAACCGGGGTATATTGGAGAAGAATAAACTTAGTAGGCTGTGCTGAAATACCAAATCGGGAACTTTTGTTTGTGTCCCGAGTGGAGCGCATACATGCACCACTAGTTGATTCTTGATTCGTTAGAGTGAGTTTCTTGATTCGGGGCGTAGCGCATGCCGAAGCCAAATTTTAAAACTCCACTTTTTTTTACATTGGAAAAATACAGTACTCCAATGAATTATTATAGCATATCTCAATCATCATTCTCTCTTATGTTTCAGACATTCTGCGTAGTATCGAAACGGTTTAGAAAGAACTACATCCATAGATTCACCGCCACGAACAGTTGGTTCATATTTTCACCTTGGAATCCCGTTCGACGATGTTGCATCTTCTTGAGTACAAATCAGTTCTTTGACTATATGGTGATAGTGACAATTGTGCTAAACTGTGTCTTCCTTGGCATGACCGAGCCAATAGAAGAAGCCGAGTAAGTACAGAATTTCATTATAACTAAAAGAGATGTGTCATACTTTCGTAACTATCGGTATCTTTCAAGTTTAGCTTTCCCCGTGCTTGACTTATTTAGACTTTGTCAATGATATATATTCGGGTTTGAAGATGCGAGTAGATGGGCGTATTGAAATTGTATGGATGAAGCAACACCATGCTGTGATTTCAATCGATTCTTCGTGATGTTACCTTGATTCGATCAAATTGTACTTGGGTAGTAATCACGGTGCCGATCCATGACGACATACATCAGAAGGCCATGCGGGTAAGTGTATGAGGGAGCCTCCGCTTACCCTCACGGAAAAGATATATAAACGGAAATATATATGTCTAATATCCGGATATATCTTCTCTAGTGAAAGCATTGTTCCGTCGACTAATTATGTGAGTCAATTCATCGATTCGTTTACTATTTGAGTCATTCCTCAAAGAACCGCCGCTCGATCATTTTGCGCTCAGTCTGGGATTTGCAACAATCTTTGAATTACTCGTACACATCACTAGAGAAGGTTATATCTAAATGCTAATCCCTTTACCACGCATATCCCATAAGTTGTAGACGATCAAAATGTGTCGTCTTCAATGCAAAAAAAATGGTGTGTCATGAAGACACGCGATAGAAGTGAAACTGAATGATTGGATCAGCAAGGATTATTTAATTTTCTATGTTTAGAGGGAGAGGAATCATTGTAATCACGTGTCAAACATTTCTTGATAGTAAATATTAATTTATTCATCATAATAATTATACTTTTTTCAAGATACAATAATATTAGTATGAATATGATGAATTAGAATGAATGATGAATAAATCTCAATCAGCTTCACCTTCATTCTCTGGTAGACTCTTCATGAACGAAATGATAGGTTTGTGGTAACTAAAATAGGTAATGAAGACTCTTGACTCTAAATTTTCGATGTAACGTGAGAAAACTGCATCGATCGTGGTACCATGGCTGGTAGTCGATTCAATTGGTGAATTGTTCATTTCCAATGACAATTTCTGTTGCAAGAACTGAATTAATGGCTTGGAATCCTCTGAAGCAAAATTAACATTAAAATCTCCACCTAGAATCATAGGTATTTTGTCCAGCTCTACTCCAACTTCTGCAGCCCCCACTGGAGTATACGGCAGCAAGTGAAAGTGAATAAACTATTATTTTCGCCATCTTCTGATTTGGTGAAATATAGAGTGCTATAAGCATAATCCGCTGTCCGCTTCATTTCTCCAACAGATGACAACCCAATTGAAAGCGATTCTAGTTGTTTCAAGTTCAGGTCCATATTGGGTGTCATGATGTTCGTTCCATGAGCAGTATTGCAAAGTATTGCGACACCCCCTGCTCTCACATTATGTCTTTTGAACTGTACGACACAATTAAAATTGGGAACATCAATTTCCTGATCGTTTTCCTTCCACGTCTCTGAAAGTATCAATATATTAGACCGTAGAATCACCGGATCATTGAAATCTCCGCTATGAGCTCTTAAGCTTTGGCAATTGAGGGTTGTTATTGATAAGCCTGGTCTGCTGATGAACTCTCGGAGAATGTCAGTCAAAGTTATCAATTGGATTTGTTGATAATCTTCTAAATTCTGATTGTAGCTTGTCCATTGATTGAGCTTTTTTCCGTCCATGATAAAATTTGTTCTTTCCATCCTTCGCAACGATGTACAATCCCTGTATACTTGTGACACGGGACAAGGCTACGTAAAGGAGTTGTTGTGAATGTGTCTTTTCGTATTCATAGACGATTTGATTAAACGTACCACCTTGAGACTTGTGGATAGCAATAGCACACGCTGATACCAATGGCAGATGATTTCTTTTAACGAAAATCGTTTTATTATTGTTCATATATATCGTAGAAGTTCTTCGTGCAATGGGAACTGCCGTGTGGCTGATGTTGTTTGCTTGGATGAACGCAGCAGCTTTTCTCCGGATCTTCTGCCCCGTCTTTGGTGAATCTGGAAATTCCAGCCACACACGAGTTACTGCCTCTGCCTCATCAGTTCCGATATGAACTAGTTTAACAACTGCGCAGTTTGCTAAACCATCCGAGACATCCAGATTGGTTGTTATTATATACCATTTATCTAACACCAGTATTATCTCGTAGGACAAACCTCCAGTGTCTATTACCGTTTTTTTATGCAATTTTTGTCGTACAAATGATTGTTGCTCAGCATTATGGCAGCCGGTGAATACGTCAGTACCTATTGAGACTGTTTTATTCTCTGCAGAATTAAGAATTGTCAAATTGTATTCGTTTACAGCATTATTTGTCAAATATAGCCGAATTCCATGTGGACAAAGACGATCTGCTTCCTCTCTTGTATACAAACGAGATTCGATTAGGTGTATCTGTTCTTGATCCAATTCTTCGCCATTTCCAATTTTAGTTAATAAAGAGGAGAAATCAGCATTCGCTTGTCTCATGACTTTATCCAATTCATAGAACTTCCAGTCATGCCAAAGTATTGGTGCTGCTATGCGTCGTTTTGTTGCTTGATAGATGGGTGTAGCACGCACTGGAGGTAACTGACGCAAATCACCTATGAAAATGATATCCATTCCTCCAAAATTATCTTGGAAATTTCCTGTTATTTGTTTTAACCGTGCGGCAATTTGAGACAGCAATTCCGCTCCTACCATACTGACCTCATCGATGAGTATAACTTGGACGTATTTGAAGAGCATTCTGTACTGTTGAGCCACTTCAATTGATAATGGTAATAGTTTGGAAAGGGATATTTTCAATGCAGTGTGGATTGTCGTACCATCAATTGCTATTGCAGCCTTTCCTGTTGATGCACATGCGATGTAAGCATTGCAAAAACCATCATTATCTGTGAAGCGGTTGTAAATTTCCATGAGGAGTCTAACGAGGAATGTCTTCCCACATCCTGCTGGCCCAGTGAAGAAAACGTGGAGTGGTGATCGGTTTGATGAGAGGAGATTAGCAATCACATGCATCAGAAGTGCTTTCTGCCTCTGATTGGCCATTCTCATTAGTTCATAAAATTGTTCATTATACATTAAATTATCCCTCTTCTTTGCGATAGCACCCAGTTTGTTAAGTGTTGCTAACCGCAGATCGTCGTTCATTATGTGGTCAGCGTTATACAATTCTTGAAAAGGATTTGCTTCAGGAAAAAGGCGACCTACGTTGTCTCCTTCAGCATCATCATCTTGATTTAATTCATCTTCACAACACAACTCTCGGCATATCTCGATGGTTTTCTGGATATCTAAATTCGATGAGAATTCTTTATGTCACTCCAAAATCAATATTTCGTTGTCGTCGTAAATCTGTATGAATTTAGTTTCTGCAAGAATTTCATTTTCGTCGTCTCGGAATGGAATATACAAAGTCACCATTTCCCGTTTGTATTCACTGAAATCATCAGCCATGTCGTAGTTCCTGTACCGAATAATCCGAGGTTCTTTCCTTCGTGTCCAATTCCCCTGATTATTCAGTGTGTAATGAGCAACAAACTGGGCCAAATTGACATCTTCTAGCTCTTCAGGTCTCTTTTCGTACTTGTCAAACCAATTTTCTTTCCATATGTTTGTTGCATCATCATCAGCATCCATTTCATTGAGTTCTTTCTGAGTTTTTCGAATTCTTTGTCTTTCGATCCGCCATATTGTTGAAATATAGGTAACAACTGAAGAAGACTTTGACATCGGTTCACGCAGAAGGTACCATGCAGCTTCCTGACTGGTAATTTCGACAGTATTTAGCATGCTCATTTTCTTATTAATTTCGACAATATCGAACCCCGGATGTTCATCCATTATTTCAGTGATGTTACGTTGGAGATTGCTAATTCCACGGTTCGTTTTATTGACGTATTCTACTAAGTATGCAGCACATGAGTATTCTTCGGTGATAAATTGCACATCCATGTTTGATTTCAAAATATTGAAAATGAATGGGTTGAATGGATTATGCCACTTCTCCATGGGTTGACGTTTAAGAAATACTCTGGGACGATTGATGCCAGCTCGAAGCACATTCATGTAGTAATCATCTGATAGTATGCCATTTCCCTGATAGAAACTATCAATATCAGCATAGTGATTGTTCTCTAAGTTTGTTCTTATCGTGTTGTAATGTTGTTTATACGTGTGGAATCCTGGTTCTTCTTTCTGCATTGGTGTCAGTATAGTTGTGTATGTGCATGGCATGAATGGAGCTTCAAATCTGCATTTTTGATGAGCGTTCGCAGCTATTTTTTTGTAACATGTGAACGTGTGCTTATGTGTCTGTAGTTTGATGTTCCCCGACGATTCTGAAGTGGCCACTGATATCAATGTATCAACTAGTTCAATAGCTTTTAGTCGGTCAGCACCTAGTGGATCCGCTGGAGCATTCTCAAGCCATAGCAGAATGTGTGCATGGGGGCTCCCACGATGCTGGAATTCAATTCTTTTAAAATAATGGACAACACGAAGACTTTTTGGACTGAAGTATGTTTATTATGATATTGATGAGCTTATTAAAATAGATGGCACATGTTACAGCATCTTCATTGATGAGTGTGCTCTTTTCAATATAATGGAGTTCCTGAACATCTTGTTCTGTAATTTCTGCTCCATTATTCTTCAATTTATATAATACTTGTAATAATGAGGGCCAACCAACTTCATTAGCACTCATAGTTAGGAATAACGTGGGTTTTCCGAGTTGTCTGATCATTGCGAATAAGTCTCTCTTTCTTTCAGCCCAATACCAAGTCGAGTTAGGGATATAACGTAGAAAAGCCAAGTTGCTTTCTATACAATGATTTATATAGTCCTCTGATTGAATTTGTTCTCGTGTAATTTTTGTGTCTTTACCTACGTGTTTAAAAGCAATGGATAGACTGTCACGGACTCTAAACCTCATAATTTTCATTGCCATATAGAGTAAATGATGACGTGTAACCCCTCGTCGATCAGATCTCCTTAGCTCACTGGTAGCCATCCTGAATGGAGTCACATTGAGATCTTCACTAAAGCGCCGGAATTGTCCGAGATAGATAGTAGGGAAAGATAACTCTTCTGCATGCTCATCAAATAATAGACTGTGAGGGACATTCATTTCTCCAGGAGCAATCCTCAAATATTTATCGTCATTCCAGAGTAATGTGTTGCTGAGCGAACAGGCTCTCCTCCATGGGGATGTCTTCACTTAGTTCATCTATAGGTATCTGATGAACGACACAATCCTCATTAAAGAAAGATTCATCAACTTTGATGTCGTACAGTTGATACAATGGACTCGGTACTAAGCATCTTAGCCATATTTTAATATTTCTCTTGTTTATTAAACCTGTCAAGTAGCTTGATCGATGAATTTTTTTTCTCTTGATATGAACGTAAACACAGTGATCGTCGTCAATGTTCCTGGGCAAGTGATTGACCATTGTATTGACATCCACTGGAACATTGATCACCTGCCCCAAAATTCCAAATTGTCCATGCACATGACGCAATCTGCGAATTTGCATAAATGGAATTCTAGGAGAAATGTGTCTCTCGGACACTAAATCTAACTTCGGAAGATGTGCAGGGATCGGGGGATATACAAAGCCATTCAATTTCGACAATGTTGGAATTTTGTCTCTCCTCAAAGCCTGGCGACAGCTGGTGCATGCCAGCTCATTATTACTTCTGAATTCTGGAAATTTTTGTGGAATACGAATTTCATTTTCAACGGATAGAGTCTTCAAGTCATTTTTAAACCATAATCTATCACATACACAACACGTAAAACCGAATGGATTATTTATAAAATCACGGTGAAAGTTCTTATGTGCAGTTTTAAACTCATTAAAGTCTGAATATTGTAATCGATCACCACTATGTGACCATATCACAATCAGGAGGAGGATGAGTCGAAATCGTTGCTAATAGTTCATTCTCTGGATTATTTACACTATCGTCCACACTGTCACGTAAGAGGTTAGCACGTGTTTGCCTCCGTTCCCTGCTTTCTCGTTCAATTTCAGTTCTACTTTTTTTCCGTTTTCTATTCTGATCAATTCCTTCACTCGCCCGTTTTTTCTCCCGCCACGTTTTTGTCCTTTCTGCACCCGACTTCGGCATATTTGCACAAAACTCTCGATTTGAGTAATGAAGACACGCACAAAAACAAAATACGTTGCTTATGATCACTGTGTTAGAAACCAACAGCTGTTTTCCGCGATCGCGACGCCGCCTGAACGCAGAGAATGACATGAAAGACAGAAAGTTTTCCGTCTCACTCTCGCTCGATTGTCGGAGGCCTCTCACTCTTACTTACTACGTTAGAGCGAGCGTCACCAAAAAGGTTGCCGATCGAGATTTCAAAACCCTCCCATAAGAAGTTTCACTTCAAAAAATTGAATGGTTAAAATGACAGAATCAGCAGAAAAATGAGTTTAACGACTTTCGTCGGAAATTATTTCAAGTTCCCGGGGACAAAGTAAACATAGAAAATTTTTTTGGAAGTGAGACTATCTGGAGGTGTTACTTTGACCGGGCACTGAGGAATAGGTAGAGGGGGTAAAACAAAGACGCGATACAACGCGCTGCTGTGTGGCCGTTGAGCGTAGAGAAGGGGAGAACCGAATGACGCGAATTTGTGGTTAGCTGAATCGCGACGTGCGATGTTTTGCTAATTGCCATTACATTCTTCGTTTTTGAAGTAAAACTTTTCATGGCGCTACCGAAATGACAGTTAGATATAACAGACTTCCACAGGGCGTGAGGAGTGGGAGATCGTAGTAGGAGACGAAATCAGACGGAATGGGAAACTGGCGAAGGAGGAACACCAGCGTGCGTAGCATGGTGCTCGCAGCTGGAAACCGATGTGCCAGGGTAACAAATGTGTTCAGTGCGTGAGTGGAGGCATTAGCTGTTATCCAGGTAGCCATTAAAAATGGCCCAACTTTGGACCAAGCCTAGCCGAGACTCGGCCAACGTTTAAGTTACGCGTAAACCTATCGAATGAGAATAAGAAAACCCAAATTGCATAATTTGTTAAAAAGAGATCGTTCGACAAAATTTTGTTCAGATACGCGCACACACACCCACACATAAACATGTCGGGGCTTTGGCGTAGTAGTAGAGTATCTGCCTACTACTCCGAAGGTCCTAGGTTCGCGCCCGGCCGCCGGAGCATATTTTCTCAAAATATATTCTCATGGATTCCGACCGATGCAGGAACTTCCGTCTGTGCTATCGGCGGTACCCACAAAATGAGACCGCCCGGCCGAGCGGGAACCTACCCCGACGCAGGGGGGGGGGGGTGGGTTCCATCATAGGCGCCGGCCCTCGTAGCACAGGGGTTTCTGGAGGTTTACCCTGTGTTTAGAAATACGATGGCCTAAAAATGGCGAAAGTCGGTCCCAGCCGCATGGGTGGGTGTCCGGTGCGCCCCCTGAAGGAATACTTACACGGCCGCTACCGGGGGCGTACAAATGAGAGGGACGGAGAAAAAAAACACACATAAACATCGTGCTCAAAATGGTCGGAAACGTTTCTACGACTCCTAAAATGTGGAGACCAGGTGAGATTCTCGATTTCGATTTTCGGACCCATAAGAATAACGGTCTTCAGCATCGGGAAGTTAAAAATACGAAACTTTAAAAAAGGAAAAATTAAGCGGTATGTATTTCGCCAATGAAATATTTATTGCGGCAAAACTTTCTACCAAGGTTCGATTACATCTATCAGCCTTGTCTTTCCGTAGGCTTGGATTTCAGCTATGGACGTACCCAGACTGGTTGAACTCTAACGCAAGGTCTAGGCTGGACAGGGTATGACGAAAGAGCCAGACCAAGCACACGTTAGGAATACCTAGCCTAGGCGGCCAAGATTGAATCAAACCTGGATCATTGGACCTGGATCATTGGACCTGGATCATTGGACCTGGATCATTGGACCTGGATCATTGGACCTGGATCATTGGACCTGGATCATTGGACCTGGATCATTGGACCTGGATCATTGGACCTGGATCATTGGACCTGGATCATTGGACCTGGATCATTGGACCTGGATCATTGGACCTGGATCATTGGACCTGGATCATTGGACCTGGATCATTGGACCTGGATCATTGGACCTGGATCATTGGACCTGGATCATTGGACCTGGATCATTGGACCTGGATCATTGGACCTGGATCATTGGACCTGGATCATTGGACCTGGACCATTGGACCTGGACCATTGGACCTGGACCATTGGACCTGGACCATTGGACCTGGACCATTGGACCTGGACCATTGGACCTGGACCATTGGACCTGGACCATGTCAAGGCTTCGCAATTGCTACCTGGGTAGTCACCAAAATTCCACTTCGCATATGTTCATGGCACAAAAATACAAAAACTGCGTTTTTGTAAAAAAAGAACTTCGACTAGTGCGGATCTGTAGATTCATTTAATTCCATATCTAAGCGTTGATCAGATGGTACAAAAGTATTGAAATGAAAAATAAGAGTACAAGCATTTTTCTCTGCTGTACGTCGAATAATAAAAACAGGACGAGAACTGAGGTACTTGACGCAATTTACATGATGAACGAAAGGGATTCCAAACTGCTATAGTCGAATTACTCGATTGTGGGTATTACAGGGCGGTTCCTCATAACCTGAAAAGTACCGCGACAAATACGTAAGACCTGATTCTGATTTTGTTATCAGAACCCGCAGTAGCTGCTTGCGCCATAGGTATGTGCAGATCGTCAGCGCAGTGCGTGCTTATATATTTTTGATATTCGTGCTTGGAAAAGGCCCTTTTTGTGTACTAATTTCCCTGCGAAAAGGGGCCATTTTCATCACTTTCAACAGCTGTAAACGAAAAGTAAAATCTGTAAACGAAAAGTACTTTTGGTTTACACATTTTACTTTTCGTTTACCTTTGTTAATGTGGTTAGGGGTGAGGTAATTGAACTTAAGCAGTAGAGACTTGGGCGTGAATGTTACAAGCTGGCATGTATCTGATCATCCCTCTCTTTCGGATCATAGATACATTATTTTTAACGTGGAGGGAAGGGTTAACGGGGAGGGGACCCCAGGAATCCTAGGTCGATGAACTGGGACTCATATCTGCAGGACTTGGATTTCGCTCTTGTTGACTTCCCTAGACGTTACAGTTGTCCCTCGGAAATCGAACTGGCCGTTGAAATAATGACGAGTTCGATGGCCGAGGCATACCATAGGAACTGCCCAGTCAAAAGACGGGGGAATAGGGACGTTGCTTGGTGGAGCGAAGAGTTGGCCAAGTTGCGTCAACATGCTAGACGAACTCAGGATCGAGCGCGAAACACAAAGACGCGCAGAGACTGTGAGGTAGCGAAACAGGCTCAGATCTGGTACCGTACCGCGCTCGGAGGAGCGCGTAAAAAATCGTGGCTTAGTTTTCTGGGTGAGTTATCTACTATGCCAGAAACGGCATGACTCTGCAAAGTCCTCTCTAGGGATGGTCCGACCTCCACTGGCTCCTTCCAAAGGGGTGATGGTTCATTTACTGAATCGTGGGAGGACGAGTTAGTGGAAGTGATGGATAAGGACTTGCCGGGCCACATCCGTCACGAGGAAGGTGACGTTGGTCATTCCTTTGTGTCCCTACCTAGAGGGACGAAACCAGACTGGGTCACTGCCTCTAGGATTGTGACACCGGCAAGGACTAAGTGGGCCATCAGGGGCTTTCAACCCTTCAAGACTCCGGGCGTAGACGGAATTTATCCGATACTCCTGCGAAAAGGGGAAGAAAGGATCCTGGGGCCACTAATTAAGATTTGTCGCGCATGCATTGCGATAAGGTATGTTCCGACCCTGTGGCGCGAAACCAAGGTCGTGTTCATACCCAACCGGGACGTGGTGATTACATGAAGCCGGGATCGTCTCGCCTTATATCTCTCACGTCTTTCCTTATGAAAACCTTGGAGAGACTGGTGGAGAGTTATATACGGGATACGGCACTAGTTGAGAGACCATTACACCACTGTCAATTTGCTCATCAACCTGGCAAATCCGTCGACACGGCTCTACATCAATTAGTGGGTAGACTAGAAGGGGCTATGGCGAGGGACTTGATAACGGGCGGCCTCTTCATGGACATCGAGGGAGCATTCAATTGGACCTCGACGAGATCAATTGATGAGGGTGCCCAATATCAGGGCATTGAGGAGACCACTAGGCAATGGATAGGCGCTATGCTCAGATCCAGAGTCCTCTCGGTTTACAGAGGAGACTTTGGAATGGGATCGTCTATAACCAGAGGCTGCCCTCAGGGCGGAGTCTTGTCACCCTTGCCATGGAATCATGGATAGTCTTATACGTAGACAACATGAGGAGGGCTTCTATCCTCTAGCATACGCAGATGACTTGGTTGTTTTAATCACGGCCGAGCATGCGGACATAGTCCGTTCTCTGATAATGACTGTACTAAGTGTAACGAATAAATGGTGTGGAGAGACGGGGCTGTCTGTCCGCCCGGAGAAGATGGAACTAGTTCTCTTTACGCGAAAAAGGAAGTTGCATAGCTGGAGGAACCCCAGATACCTTGGAAAGGAACTGATTCCGTCCCTCTCAGTAAAGCATCTGGGGGTAATTCTAGATTCAAAACTGAACTGGGCGGCGCATCTCAAATACGTCCGTAGCAAAGCATGCAGAATTCTATGGGCAATCAAAAGAATTTGCAGCCAAACTTGGCGTTTAAGAACAGGCGCCACCCACTGTTTGGAAATCTCGTTAACTTGTCTTTCTAGAGCTGATGTATGCTGGGGCTGTTGGTTCACGGCAGCGACTGTAACGGACCAATTGTCTCATGGATACTATCCACCATTTGACGTGATAAGAGCTGTAATCTGTGATAAGAGCTGTTTTAACTAGTGTCGGCAAATGATCCAACCAGACCATCTTAATAATGTCCTCCGAGACAAGAGGATCTAAAGTTCGAAGGTGCCGTAACACCTGTGGAGGACGCCTGTCTCCTAACTCCTCTCCAGCCAATAATTGGTGCAGCCTCACTTGCCGCGATTGCGATAATCGTTCTATTGATTTTTCCCTAATAATTGAATACGGATTTTCTGCTGGATTTAATTGTATGATATTAACTAATGATATCGATTACCTCAGCAGCATACTTAGCCTCGAGGTTTGCCACAACCCACCTATATTCCGTCGTCTCTGCTCTTATACTGGCCAACGCAAACTGGGCCTCAACCTAATGAAACCAGAGCTCTGGAGATTCAGGCCAAAAACTCGGGACACGGGCCTGGATTTGCCCCAAAGCTGCTTCCAAACCGTGGTCATTGTTAAAACTCCCTTGTAGGTCATCGCTATTAGGCAACGAGTGTGTCGGCGGCACATTAAATTGTAGTTGCTGTTGTTACTGTGAAACTTCAGATTATGATTGGAACTTCTCGATTAGCCATGATGGTCTATTAATTTTATTCGTGAATTTATAAAAAATGGTTAACTTAGCTAGTTGGGTTTCACTACTGCACTTCAATTGAGTCAAAATGGCGAATGAAACTTTATTCGACTCGAAAAGTCGTACTCGGCCCACGCACTACCGAGTCACCACAAAAATAAATAGGTCGTGAGTGTGACCTTCGACGGGTCGCATCTAAAACTTCCCGATAATATGTCTGTGACGAGACACGTATGAAGTCAAGTTGTAAATCCAGTACGCAAATTCGACTATTGATCGATTATTTCAATTTTCTATCGATAGCTCGTGAAATGTGATACCTAGCTAGAAACGTAATATAACAGGATAGATGTAGTATCACGAGGGGAACAACTTTTGTTTGACACTTTTTCTCGTATGTATCACCGTTCTCGAGATACAGCGTTATAAAACATTGAAATTGTTAATAACAATTTAAGGAATTGTTTTTCAACATTGACACCACCTTCTGCCCTGGACAATAGTCAGAAGTAATGTTCTGTCAAAGGAGAACCAAATTGATCAAGCCGTTTACCGGGAACTCTTTCTCAAAGAACCACTCGCATACGAACAGGCGCCCACTCACTCACACACACACCCACAAAATCTTCATCTAAAATTTGTCATCATGATGTGAAACGTCGAGAAAAGTGGAAGTTTTCCATTTCTGAGACACTTCATTATCGGGGTGATTACAATAACTTCCTTAAATCGGGAAGTTGAAAATTTAATTTTGCCTCCCCATAAGGTGCCAATGTTATCAAGCGCATTTCCACTCACCGAACAAGTTCCATTTCATACTTTCGGCTGTATCTCTCACCATTGTCGTGAACAATTCAATAACAATGTATACACTGCTCCTATTTTATCCATAGGATTTAACCCCCTATTTTGCATGAAAATAATCGATTGCAATACGTCGAACGACTTCATTCGTTCACTCATTACCTGAATGACCGCTCAGATGACCATACCGCCTTAATTATGTAAATGATGCAAAAAAAAGTAATTCAATATAAAATGTGGATTTCTCCATGGCGAATAAATTTCCTTATATAACTTTTGTCTGAACTGTATTAGTTCATGCAGTAGCCCGGTATGAACAATTGAATTTGTTAATAACAATGTAGATACTGCCCTAATTTCATCTCGACTCTTTGACCCTCCATTCTCCATAGGAATACGGTGATTGCAACCTTAATAAACGGGATGTGGGTATGGCCCTCTAGGGGTCGAACCAATAACTTCCCGATCGTTCCGCCGTATATGTTATATCTACAGTTTCCATCCATGTCGCAAATTATGGTTTTTATAAAGTTTTGAAAATATATAAATATTTGAAAAACTTATAATTCTTAATATGAAGTAGTAAAATAAACAATACAATTTGTTACTAACAATTACCTAGGGGTGTTGGCAAAAAAAGTCATGAAACATCAAGTGTGTATTTTTACGTGTGGAACGATTTGCATTACACCCTTTGTTTCTTATCTCGAACCGTTCTTGCGATACAGCGGTCTAAACAGTTGAATTTGTTCACAACTATTAACTATCGGTGTTGGCAAGAAAAGTTATGCAACATGAAATATGTATTTTTGTATGTGGAGCAACTTTTATTGACTAATTTGTTTCGTATCTTTAACGATTTTCATGATGCAGCGATATATACAATCCTTTTTGTTAATAACAATCAACTATGACTGTTAGAAAAAAAGTCATGCAACAACAAATGTGTATTTTCACGTGTGGAGCGACTGTCATCGAACACTTTGTTTCGGGTCGCCAAGCGTACTTGCGATAGAGCGATCGAAAGAATTGAAATTGTTAATAACACGTAACTATCGGTGTTAGCCAAAAAAGTTATACAACATCAAATATCCATTTTTGTGTGTGGAACTATTTCCGTTAACTAATTTGTTTCGTATCTTCAACCGTTCTCACGCCGCTGCGATATAAGCAATCTTTTTGTTACCGACAATTAACTACGGGTGTTATCAAAAAAGTCATAAAACGTCAAATGTGTATTTCGTGGCGGGGAACAACTTTCATTACACACGTTTTTTCGTACTTCAAACCGTTCTTGCGATAGAGCGATATAAACAATTGAATTTCTTAATAACAATTGAACGAATCGGTTTTTGGAAAAATCCCTCCTTTCAGACACCACTATCTCGTTAAGGCTCATATTTTGGAAATAAAATGCGATGAATACTTATCGAGAAAGGAAGTGATGAAAAAATTGAAATCTAGAAAATTAACGATGCGATTGAATCGCCATTCAATAGGGTTCTTCGCTATAACAAAAGGGACCTCTGTTTCAAATTTCAAGTTTTTATGTCAATTTTTGCGAACGCTGGAGTGCGAAAAAACACAAAAAGTACAACCAAAGTCAAAAATTGAAAAATAAGAATATCTCATATTCCCCAAACTAATAGACTCAATGTTTTTCAACTATATCATAGATCTCGTCAAGGCACACATTTTGAAAAAAAAAACAACAAAATCGGTTGAATAATTACCGAGAAATAAAATAAACACCGTGAAAACGAAAAAATTGAAATGTTGAAAACTAATGATACGATCAAATCGCCATTCAATAGGGTTTTTCACCACAACAAGAGAAACCTTGTTCCAAATTTGAAGTTTTTATGACAATTTTTGCGGACGCTAGAGTGCGAACAAACGCAAAAAGTAAAACCAAAGTCAAAAGTGAAAAAACAGGAATATCTCCTATTACCCAAAATAATTGACTCAATGGTTGTCAGCCATATCATAGATCTCGTTAAGACACACATTTTGAAAAAACAACAACAAGATCGGTTCAATAATTATAGAGAAATAAAATAAAAACCGTGAAAATGAAAAAATCAAAATCTAGAAAACTAATGACACGATCAAATTGCGATTTGACAGGGTCCTTCACCCGGACAAAAGAAGGCTCTGTTTCAAATTTCAAATTTTTATCTCAATTTTTGCAAACGCTAGAGTGCAAAAAGCAAAGATAACTGTGAAAAACAGAAAAATTGAAATATGTCCGATTTCTTGTGAGCAACCTACTAGATGTTCTTCGACCATTCTCTGGATCTCGTTGAGATGCACATTTTGATAAAAGAGAAATTTAAAAATATTCATTAGTTTCACAGATATGAACAATCGAAGGGAAAAAGTAAAAAATCCATTTCTAGGAAACTTACCGGCAGATTTTACTGAAATTGGACTCACAGTTAGACGTACTCAATCCCAATAACTGCCAATTTTTTCAGATTTTATCCTCACAATTTAGTCCTTTTTATGTTCAATTTTGTAAGTGAAGATTTTCGACAAAAATTGATACATACAGACACTATGCTCAAACTTCGTATTTTTACGTTTAGAGTGTCTACCTACTATTCTAAAGGTCCCGCGTTCGATTCCAGCTCACTGCAAATATTTTTTCTGGAAAATATTTTCTCACGGACTCCGACCGATGGCAGGAACATTCTGTGTGTGCTATCGGCGGTATCCATGAAGTGAGACCGTGAGCCGGGACCGAACGCGACCCGTCGCGCGGGGGGGGGCGGAGGGTTCCATCGTAGACGCCCGCCATCGTATCACAGGGGTTTCTGGAGGTTTACCCTGTGATTACAAATACGATGACCTGAAATGGCGAAGTCGGCCCCAGCCGCAATGGGTGGGTACTCTGATCCATAGTATTGCCCACGAAGTAATGCCTAACAGCGGTTACGTGGGTGAATACGAATAGAAAAGAGTAGAGGTCGCTAGTGTCGCTGTCAGAGTATAGACGTGCTCTAAACTGTTGCTGCTGTTTAATCGCTACATTTTATCAATTGCAAATTACTAACTGACTATTTAAAATAGACTGTGAAGATAAAAGTCCCCAGTTTGTTATTCCATGTGGGCCGGGTGTTTCAGTGGCTGCATTTTGTTCGCGGAGGTTTCGAAATTTTCGAAGTTTTGATAGTGCGGTTATGGCCTTTTCGCACATGGCTGGTGTTAACACCCCAGATGAGTGAAAATTTGTTACCCACAGAAACCTTTACCGACAGTTGTAAAGCTGGAGTTCTGAGTGAGTTACCTAATGTATCATTTGATGATTCCGCCTTATCTCCTGATTCACCCAGTGGCACTTCGAACCCGAATATAAACAAAAAGCGCAAAAGAAAATCACCGCCACATCTGTCAAATATAAATTTAAATAAGTTCGATAAATTTGAAGACTTTGCATATAAACGTGTTAAATCAATTGTGCGTGCATCTTCAAGTGAATCAGCTGATTCCGACCGTGATCGTTCACTCTCACTGTCATCCCTGCCTCTCACTGTAAACATGGAGAATAAACTGGCGAACTTTGAGCAGAATACTAAAACTCAATTCGATAAACTTGCCAAGTTACTCCGAGACTCGATTAACACTACCAAAGAAGTGAGAGAAGATCTTCGCTCGTTTCAAGATGAAATCAAAGAATCCTGTAAGAATTTGGAAACCAAGCTGTCCTCTCGTATAAACAACCTTCAAATCCAACTTGATGAATTTAAAATTGAAGTCAATTCAAAATTCGACTCCATAAAATGTGGGCAGGCCGAGCGATTCCCAAATACTGAACATATCCGTCATTTCTGTCTTGCAGAAAAAAATCGAACAACTTGAAAGAGAAAACGAAAAACACAATATTATTATACGTGGACTTCCAACTTCATACACCAACGCTGATCATAATGTCAGAAAGTTGTTCAGCGGACCGTAGAATATCTCGGATGAGATTAGTTATGTACGCTTCGTCCCCCCGTTCAGGAGTAAAGACCCATTCTCAATTGTACAACTCAGATCAACTGAAGGACGGGACAAAATTTTGAGAAACAAAAAAGAGCTGACCAATTCCTGGAACCTTCCTGAAGTGTACATTGATAGAGATCTCACTCCCATGGAGAGGCTCATCGCCTGGAAAATCAGACATCTTGCCAGGTCTAGTAAGGCTCCGGGAAACCAGGTAAAATTTGGTTCCAACAGATTAACAATTGACAACATTGTGTATCGTTGGAATGAGCATACTCAAGAGATGAGTATCCAACTAATTTGCCTCCTTTGACACCTTTATGCCAAAAGGCTACAAGTTTGTCTATTAATCAGGCCCAGAACACTTCAAAAAACTGTTAACATGCTCAAAGATTCCGATCACCTTCTGGAACATCTACGGATACCAAAACTTCCTGCTGAGTTTACCCTCCTTAAGTAATGATGATATCTTCTGTTTATCCGAAACCTGGCTTTTAAACGAACCCATCTCTCTACCCCCTTGCCTGCAAGACTATGCATGTACCTGGAAAAATGCTGACAAAAATATGGGCGCTGGTCGACCTGGTGGAGGGCTTGCGATTTTCACAAAAATCCCTACACCCGTGTTAAGTATCTGTAAAATGTGGATTTTCAACAGAACAAAATTAACAAATTTTAATATGATTATCGGAAGTGTGTATGTCAATCCAAACATTGATTTGCCATCATTTCTAGGGAAGCTGCAAACCCTGATAGATAGAATTGAGCATGCATTTGAGGATGACCTAATTTTGATTGGTGGTGACTTTAACGCGCGTGTTGGCAGTGATGACCATGTCCCACCTGACCTTTTCACTTACACTGCCTGTTTTCCTGACATGCAGAATTTAGATAAATTTATCAACCGTCGTAGATCTCCCCTTATGAACTTTATGCAAGCAACCGGATTTATTCTACTGAACGGTAGGGTGGGTGGTGACAGACCTGCCAACTGGACGTATGTAGGTCCAAAAGGCTCTGGTGTAATTGACCTGGTATTCATCAAGGTATCCTCATTACATTTAGTTAAGGAACTGCAGGTGAATCTTACGATGCCGCTGTCTGATCATTTCCCAGTGACCCTCTCCCTTTCATTTCCCATAACCGATCCTGCATCAACTACTCCTCCTACCTCACTACTGTCCCCCCCCCCCCCCCCCCCCCCCACTTTTATCCTCCCTAAATCAGGATGGAAACCCCTAGACCATAATTCCATATCCACTTACTCCCAAACAATTGATAAATGCCTCCAGAACCGTACAGTGCATTCGTCTGATTCCCCGTCACACCTAAGCAATTTACTTTCCGACATAATCTTAAAGGCGTCTGCTCAATCTGGTTCACTGCAGCTCCCGCCTCAAATACCAAAGCTTAGTTTGCGTTTAGATATGTCTGCACCTTCCTGGACTAGAGATACAGAGGTTTACAAGAAAAAAAAGGAAATATCATATGTTGCTAAATGTCTAAAAAATGATCGCTTATGTCCACATATTAAGAATTGTCTGAAGCAAAAAAGGAAGGAATATAAATCGTTGATTAAGTATAAGAAGAAAATGCATAGAAATAATTTAACAACGGTATTAAATTGCTCCCAAGACTCAAAGAATTTCTGGAAATCATTAAACCGAATTAAGCCCTCAAAATTTACCCCATGTAGGGTAAGCATGGAGAGTTGGAATAGGTTCTATGCCAGTGTCTACCCTCTCAAGGACTATCCGATTTTCATTCCTACTACCAATATTGTCCCAGAACTTGAAAAACCAATCACAATCAATGAACTAGTCCTGATTTTCAAAAAACTAAAAAGAAATAAAGCAACAGGCCCAGACCTAATATCAAACGAATTTTATCTTGCATTGCCAGAAAGTGGTAAACAACTCATGATTGATATGTTTAACGCAGTTCTCAAGAGTGAATCCTGCACGGAGGATTGGGGCTGTGTGGTTTTATCGATGATTTTTAAAAAAGGGGATCCCTCTGATCCTTCTAACTACTGAGGTATTGCGCTTGTAAATCATTTGACAAAAATTTTCACATTTGTAATAAAAGAGAGACTTGAAAAATGGGTCGAAGAAAAAAAACTTCTTCCTAACTCTCAGTTCGGTTTCAGGTCTGGCATAGGGTACACTGAGGCCATCTTTACTTTAATTTCAGCGGTTCAAATGCAACTTCGCTTTCCCAAACGGGAAGTCTTCGATGTTTTTGTAGACTTTAGAAGGGCATTTGACTCGGTTCCACATGCCAGACTTTGGGAGAAACTCAATAATATGACGCTAAGCTCAAAACTAATTTGAATCATCAAGTCCCTTTATGATAAAGCCAATATCCAAGTTAAAGCTGATGCTCAACTATCAAACAAATTTGATGTCACTGAGGGCGTACTGCCAGGCGAGACTCTGAGCGCTCTTCTATTCATTCTCTATATTGCGGACTTTGAGAATTTTTTTCGAGAAAAGAACATATCAGGAATAAATATTGATAGTTTTACAGACATTTTGATGCTATTATATGCGGACGATACTGTCATCTTAGTCGAATCTCATATAATGCTTAGTAGGGCGCTCCGGGTTCTTGCTGAGTACTGCGATCGAAATGGACTCGCGGTAAACATTTCAAACACGAAAATCATGGCATTCAAGAAAGCTGGTAAAATCAAATATTTACCCCCCAGTTCCAAATTGTATAAAGGGTCTGAACTTGAAGTAGTTAAATCCTATATATATCTCGGCATCCCACTTTCGCGTAATGGTCTATGTAATGATGCCGCCAGATATGCAATTTCTAAAGCCAAAATAGCCCCTGCAGTGGCCTTGAGAGGTTTGTCTGGATTGGGCGTTAACTCATGGAGGACCTACGCGACGCTTTTTAACACTTTAGTTGCCTCTACAACTATCTATGCGAACCCTGCTTGGGGTGTTCAACACAATATAGATCTGGAAAAGGCTCAATTGGAGTTTTTGGAAAACTGCTCAACCTACCCAGCTGCACTGCTGGCTGGGCTATTAGAATTGAGACTAATATCGCTCAAATCAAGTTTAGAATAATGAAGATGATCTGGGGCTGGTTGTTAAAAATTTTGAAACGGGAGCATACATTTTCACCGAAATTATGCTTCCGTAGATTGGTACTAAGTCATAATCCGTCCTATAATTGGGCATCCCAAATTAAATCCTTTCTTCTCATGCTTAATTACGACTATCTTTGGAATGACATTGAATATTCTTCCTTTGCTGAAAAAAACATTGAAATCTTCAATAAATATGACCAATTATTGAGATCAGAAGATTTAAACAAATGGAAAATATCCACCTCGATGTCAGCTTGTTCCTTCACCGCTATTCTTCAATTATTCATGGCTCACCACCTATCTACTAGAAAACCACGACATGCACACCAAAAAATTATTTGCCAAAGTTAGATTAGCTAACAACTATAGCTGTTCATTTTTCATAAATAGCAACAAACTCTGCTTCAAGCCTAATGATGTATGCTCTTTCTGTAATCTGGATGAATTTGATACCATAGATCATTTCTGTACGAGATGTACCTGCACTTTGAATGTACGTGAAACCTTCTTATCTAATTTCTCTCACTTCGCCGATAAGTCATTAAGTTACATTATATTCAACTAAAATTTTACCGATGTCAAGAGTATTACTAAATTTTTGCATAATTGCTTCTCTTTGAGAAGGGATCTAAATTCGCAAGACACCTCACTACGCATGTTACAAAAATTAATAAGCTTTTGTGAATAAACCCACACTTCACGTATCTCAATGTAAACTGTCTGTGTACTTCAGCTTGCATCTGTTCTTATACTACTAGTCCACCGAGTAAGATGTTCTATGTTCTAGAATCTGAAATCTGCGCTCTGAGCTACGTCTGCACTTTGTTATTATACTATCATGTTTCAACTGTATCTAATCCCCCTGCAAAGGGACTATGTATCCTATAAGCAGTAATAAATATAATAATAGAAAAGAGTAAAAAAAAACATACACACGAAGATATTGCAGAAAACGTGTCAGGATGGTGTCAAACATCGAGAAAAGTAAAAATTTTATGAAAATTCGAATATTGATTTTCAGGGTGATTACAATAACTTCCCCTAGATCCGGAAGTTAATTCATGTGTAAATTACAGCCGGAAAATATTGTACTTTTACCGTAGAAATTAATGTGTAGTAACGCATTGGGGGAAAAAAAAATTCACGGTGCTTATTCACATTTGTCTTGGACTATTAACAATTTTGCGCTTAATCGGGATAAACTTTTGATATTACATTATACGATTAAAATCCTGTCCGGGTTTTTTGCCGTTTAGCCGGAAATACGTATTATATGTACTCACGTTAATTGTCCAATATTTGCTGACTAATTGCGGTCAATTAATGAGTAGGTTTGTACTACGAGCCACGTGTGAAACCACTTGTTGACGGATTTTCCAAAGTCCGAAAAAGAAGGGAAAAAATCACTCCAGCCGAAAAATATTCAGCGTCGGGGTCACCACTATGGGGTTTGGTGTTTTAAGCATATTAATTACGCTTATCACATATATATCAACTTCGATTCATTTGGATTTCACAATGGGTTTCTGGGACGTGTTACTCGTGGTCTCCACTATATGCAATTGAGAGAGAGAGACGGAAGTGCTCGTGGCATCTCAATTTCCCTTGGGTAATTCCGGAGAAGCCGAAATTATCCGAGCGGAAACTCGGTGACGTTCGTGAACCGTCTGGCGCTCACAACTCGGACCGTTGTGGCGCGTAAATTGAAATGTGGAGTCGCCACAATACCCTAATAATTGGGCCCACAATACAAGAAGACATTTTTTCCCTGCTCACTCGGTTTCTAATACATCAGTACATCATTACTGCCGACATTGAAAAAATGTACCGACAATTTTTGGTCCCGCAGACGATCGACAGTATCGACGAATTCGGTGGAAAGATGAAAATGGAAAAGAGAAGATATTCCAATTGAACAGTGTCACCTTCGCGCTCTCTTCAGCACCGTACCTGGCCGTCCATTGTGTTCACCAATTGGCAGATGATGAAAGTGATAAATTTCCGAAAGCGTCACAAATCTTGAAGCGCGATTTGTACGTCAATGATTTATTATCTGGAGCCGACACATTTGGGCAAGCATTACAGTTGCGTGACGAAATAAGGGACTTATTAAAAAAGAGATAACTCAATTTATGACAGTGGGCTTCGACTGACCCGCGACTGTTACATAGATTACGGATTCCTCGGTCCGATGACCATCAAGGGAAGAATTAGGCTGGGATGGCACGATTCCGCTCAGTATCCTCACCGACTGGAGAAATTATGCTAACCAATTGATGGAATTGGACAACGTATCATTTGACAGAAAAGTCAGTATTGCCGAAGACACGCAAATACAGTTACATGGTTTCTGTGATGCTACTCGAAATGGATATGCGGCGTGTATTTATTTGCGTTCAAATGGTGTTCACGGGAACATTCAATCCCGTCTACTTTGCGCTAAATACCGCGGTACACTCATCACTTTGCCTCGCTTGGAATTATGCTCGACAGTGTTATTGTCACACCTCTATGTTACTGCAAAAAAGGCTGTAACTCACAGAATTGGCCAAGTCACTTCTTGGTCAGATTCGATGATCGCTTCGCATTGGATTAAGACTGCACCAAGCAAATTGTTAGTCGTCGTGGCCAATCGCGTCGCCAGAGAAAACCGGAGAAACAGAATGGCGTCATGTTCGCACCCAGGACAATCCTACAGATCACATTTCCCGTGGTTTATTCCCGTGTGAATTTACTGAAGATCTCAACTGGAAATTCGGTCCTGAGTAAGTATCAAATGAAGAGAGAACATCGCCATCAAGTGAACTTATAATTCCTGCTGAAGTCCCGGAATTGCGCAAAACTCAATGTCTCCTCACTGAACCACAAACAATTGCAGAGAAAGGACCGCAAGAAGCCACCGATGAGCACATCGCACCCTAAATTCTGCTATACTCAACTATTGGTGGTCCTCGAAGAGTATTTGCTTACGGCCTGTGATTCAAAAATAAAGAAAAGGGCCCAATCTCTGCCAAGGATTTAATTCAGGCCAAGAATCAAATCTTCAAGATTATTCACGGGTCTGAATTTTCCGTGGAATTGAAGATTCTCCAAAAGGGCGAACCACTGTCGTGCATGCACAAATGGAATAAGTTCAATCTATTCCTCGACGCTGATGGGCTCATCACACTTGCTGGGCGATTGAAAAATGCTCATACTTCATATGATCAGAGGCACCCCCTCTGTCTACCTAAGGGCCATCACATCACCAATCTCCTCACTAGGAATGAACATGTGACGAACTGTCATTCAGGGGTGCAAACCACATTGTACGCTCTTCGACGAAAATACTGGCTCGTAGATGGACGTCACCAGGTACGCAAAATCATCCAAGGGTGTACAGTATGTGTTAAAGCTGATCCACCAATGCCTGATTACATCATCAAGCTTTGATTACATCTTCCGAAATCTCGAGTGACAGAGGCTACATCGAGTGACGTTCAACAATGTCGGAGTCGATTATCGCGGCCCATTTTTCGTCAAGGAGAAAAAACACCGCAACAGAAACCGAGTCAAGGTGTGGGTTGCAGTATTTGGATGTATGGTAGTAAAGGCCATTCACTTAGAAGTAGTAACTGACCTGATGACCGAAGGTTTTATTGCAGCCCTTAAACGATTCACCGCTCGCCGAGGGAAACCAAGCTACATCCATTCTGACACTGGTACTAAATTCGTTGGGGCTAACAATGAGATCAAAGAATTATATTCTTTACTCCAATCCAAGAAGCAGAACGCTGAAATTCATCAACATCTCGCTAAGCAAGGACCCACGTGGCACTCATCCCTGCATTATCACCCCATTTCGGAGGACTTTGGGAAGCGGGTGTCAAATATTTCAAGCGTCATGCAAGATTTTTGAACTAAAGAAAATTTGTGATGACCTAGTGACTTTGGAAGAATTCAACACCCTAGTGTTCGAGATCGAAGCAATCTTGAACTCCCGTCCTCTCACTGCTATATCTTCCAATCCCAACGATTTAATTGTCCTTACCCCTGGTCATTTCCTTACTGGCGATTCATTAACGAGCTTGCCAGAACCCAATTTCAGTGAGACTCCAAACAATCGTTTGTCTTGTTGGGAATTGATCCAGAAAAAGCAGCGAGAATTTTGGAGGAGATGGTACAAGGAGTACCTGAATGAACAAAACCTGAGGCATAACTGGAATCAAGGTAGCCACAACATTCAAGAAGGCACAGTGGTTATCTTGAGAGAAGATAACTTGCCACCTCGGCAATGGTCCATGGGTCGTGTCACCAAGGTCTATCCAGGTAGTGACGGTGTAATTCGTGTGGTCAAAGTGAAAACCGCTAAGGGCGAATTTGAAAGAAACATTCGTAGACTTTCCCCCTTACTAAATGATCAAAAAACTATGAACAGAACAATTTAAAAGACATTAAGTAGTTCATAGATAACCTAAGGTTCATGTTAGTACTTATAATTATAATATTAACTCATGAGTGATAGCTATTATTTACATATGAACTCTAGTTTTTTAATGATAGGCTACATTCTCCATCATTCCAAATTCATAACTAGTTTGGCATCTTTTTTAACTATGAGGATTTCTTGAGAAGTTTGATAGTTAAAATATGTTAACACGACTGCTAAAATCCTCAATTTCCCCCATTGAACAAAAGAACACATTTCTAATCCCGTGCAACCGAATTTTTCCAGATACAATCATAAAATGTCAGGAATTTTGTTGCTTAATCCTTTAAAATCTGTTCCTGGAAATTCAATTTCAGCACGAATTTTCTCAACATCTGGAAATCATAAAGTTTATCAGCCTCTTCCGCAGTTTATTTTGGTCTTTCTAATCCCAATAAAAGACCCAAGGTATTTTGGGCCTGCTTCGCGGACCTTGCAGTGTTCGCATCTTCAAAATATTTCCCACCAACAGGAAAAACGGACTACCCTCTTTCTACTGAGGAACAACCCCCTTTTTCCCACACTCCTTATTTTGTGAGCCTTAAGATTGAAGAATAATATAAGTTAGTTCCATCTAAGAATCGAAAGAGAAAACATCTGGAGACTTAACGCTCAGTTTTGATCTCAAACTTTAATACCAACCATCCAAAATCTATTAAATATCAAATTTTAAGTGCAATAGTGAACCATTTAAAATATTACATTCATAACCATCTTTTACCAAACAATAAGTGCATCAACTTTGTAATTATTGACATTCAGTTATTATTAACAATATAGTGAGTTTAATTGAACTGTGGTGGATTAATAATAATTCTGTTCCTTAGACTTTTACTTCTGTTGCTTTCGAGTCACTTGTCGTTGGCAGCCGTATAGGAGAATTGTTCAACTTACCATTGAGTATATTTGAGATTTACAACCTCAGAAAGCCTTATTTTCAAACCAGACTAGCGCGTTAATTACTCTATATTTTTCAGGGGGGTATCGGACAATGACCCATGTGACTGGGGCTGAATTTGCGATTTTAGGCCATGATATTTCTAAACACAGAATAAACCCCGATGGCCCTGTGCTACGATGGCAGGCATCTATGACGGAACGCACCTCCCTGTTCCCCGCGTCGGGTTAGGTTCCCGGCCGGCCGTGTGCTCTCATTCTATGGGCACCGCCGATAGCACACACGGAACGTTCCTCCTTCGGTCGGAATCCATGAGAAAATATTTTTGAAAAACATTCTCCGGCGACCGGGCGCGAACCTAGGACCTTTGGAGTAGTCGGCAGATACTTTACCACTACGCCAAAGCCCCGACTGTGTATGTGTGTGGGTGCGTGTTTGTGTGTTTTTTTTGGTTTTCGAAAAAAGGTGAAAGAAGGATGTGCGTGTGTGTATGTATGTATGTGTAAAAAAATTCGCGCAATGGTGCCTCATGAACGAATGAAATTATGGAAGTTATCAACGTCGGCTCCAAAGCGTTTCCATATAAGTTAGAACTGATTAGATTTTGCATGAAATTTGGTGCATTATGGGCCAGTTCTGGATTGGTGGGCGCCATATTTAATTTTGACATTCAGGCTTCTGATTGGTAGAAAATTTAATTCCGACCAATGACAACGATTAATTTTGACTTTAATAGAGATTAACTTAATAAAGAACTGGCCCTATATATATTATCATTGGCACTTTTAATTCTTTACAATTTTCTACTCCATAAACTAATGGAGTTAGCGCAAAACGTATATAAGAAGAGTTATTCCCCATATAAAAATATGCATTTTATATAGAACGACTTTTCTACATAATTTGCATAATTAAGGAGGTATGGCCATCGCAACAATTATATATGGGGCATTCCATGTCAGAAATCGTCAGACCTGGAACCAACTGCGTTTGGATTTGGCTGAAACTACGCATAACTATTCATAAGGTGAAAAAAAAGATACGTATTTTGGTGTTTTTGTAAAAATAAACGATTAAGCTGTTACGTTCGAGAAGGGGTCACCAATTTAAGAGTCAATAAAGAAGATGTACATTTTTGGTAACCTTTTTAGTTGCGTAATTCCTGGTGTAGATGGAGCTCAGGTTCAGGGTAGGTTCATATCCAATCAACTGCTAAACGCAGGTGATCAATCAGAACGCATAATTGAAAGATTTGGCTTAAAGACTTATTTAAGACACAACACTTAACTGTTCTATTTGTTCACAAAAGTTCACTATTGACAATGTTTTAGTTTTTTTTAGATTGTAAGTTGTCTAGGGTAATTGCACTTCGGTTGACCATAATTAATGCAATGGTAGTTCACTTGTTGTAACTTCAAAATTTAGGATTTTTGTTTGTTAATGCTCGTGAATGATTGTTATTTGTGATTAACCGTTAACGAGCTTGTAACAACGTTTGGTATTTATGTCTAATGTTCTTAATTGATGGATTTTGGTTGGTCCCGAACACTTTGATTTAATGAATTTGATTCACGAGTGGTTTAGGGATTTGAAAGTTGGTAATTTGTGAGTTCACTTTGACTTTCGAATTAGAAGTGTGTTGTTTAGTGATGGACTTGAGGATCAGCGGTGATTATTATGAAGTTTGCGTGGGGATAACAATGCGCATATGTGATTGGTCGTTGTGAAAAGTAGGATTGGGAGACGACTTGATTCGCCAAAGAGTTGTGGCGAAGGTGTAAGAGGACTGATTGGGAAAAAACTGATGTCAGCACTTGCTATATGTTTATGGTGTGGGAAATCATCGTGTTCGGGGCTTGGTTTCAAACATTTGAATCTTGAGAGAACGGATATTGACTTTTTCGCACGAGCTTTTATTTTATTTCTTTTCTTGGCAGAAATCTCTAAGAAAGGAATATTAAGTTTCGCATATCGAGTGTTATTATGTGAATGCGAAGAGGTGAAGTAAATTGTAATTATTTTATCTTTTTTTTATGAAAAGAAATATATACTATTTTACTCATTGCTTTGTAATTTATCGATTTATATATATGAAAAAAAAGAGTAATTGAATTATAAAGATAGGATTCGGCCGTCGGTAACATAGAAACAAAGGTAATTTAATTCAAGGTGAGCGGGTGAATCTAGTGCGTACGTAACATCTCCCCCGTGAGAGACGTCGATCGTCCTCGATCGATGCGTAGTTGAGGAAGAATGGAATGTTCGACTCTCGATCCTTTACATGAAAGTGCTTAAGCATAAAGAACATTTGAGTTATCGTATCTAGCGTACATTGACATTAGTTGATAGATTGTAGAATTCATTGATTTTTTTTTGTATGTGTATATGTATATTCAAAATATTTCGAGTTCAAATGGTATTCTGCAACACTTGTATAATAGGAGAATAGGAATGAAAGGGGGAAAAAACATTGAAAATTATGGATTCATCGGCAGCGGTTGGGTCGATTCACAATTTCGGGAATAGTTGGAGGGTTTTCGGTTTGTCGATTTTGTTCGATCAAAACTCGAGCTATGGTGTCTTGCACTCATTGGTAGGGATTGGAGGTTTCGAAAGTGGGAGGTGAATTTGCGGCGATGAGGGTGATTTTTCGGTTCCCGGTTTTTAAGTGCAAGATAAGGTGTGTTACAGAGTCCCAAATGGCTCCAATTAACTGAAATGACCATCCAAAAACGTCGTAAAGGGCGTACCCGTGAATTACCGTATCTATAATGAGCTTAATTACGCGTATTAATATAAAAATTCCAAGAAAACCGGCGCTAACGTTACCGAAACTGACAAAACGGCCCCAGGTTAGATCCCAGGTACTTTCGGCAAGTTTTTCTAACGCGTCTTCGGTGAAAAGGTTGTAAATGGAACTTTTGCCGTGGGGATTGTCTGAAGAAATCATTCTTTGGGAAATTTCTTCTAAAGCTGGTCTTTGTTCCGTGCGTGACATGATTCGTTCGCGCATCTTATTCAGATCATCTTGGGAATAATTACCACTAGTTCCCAGATTAGCTGGATTTATATATTTCGATTGAATGGACGGTTTTAAACCAGATGGCGCAAGGGTCTCCACGGGATGGGGGCCAAGTTTAAACCAATTATTTTGACAATGATAGTAGTGGGCTAACGGCCCGTTGCAGGGGATTTCTACCGCGTTATTAATTAGGATGTGAGTTCGTGGGGTGAGATACCTAACCCGATTGTCTTTCATGACTGGTAAATTGTCATAACAGAGATCAGTAAGATGTACTTTCACTTCTACAGGAGTACATTTCACGAGATGTACAACTTCTCCGGCGGTAACTGCCATGTATCCGGGGCCTTTCATTAACCTAAACGCAAATTCGTCGGGCATACTACTCGCGATTGAAAGACTATTTTGCAAAATCTTGCGTTTTGCTTCACACCGTTGCCTAATCAGTTCTTCGTAAAGGGTTGCAATTTGACCGCGTATGTGTCGTTCTACATATAAGAATTTGGCATTAACGTAAGTGAATAAATCCATATTATCTAAGTGAATATCGTTCTTGAGGATTGAATTTGCGGTCGATTCCGGCAGTTCCGTGATGAATAATTTAGGATGCTCTGATTTGATTATTTTCGTGCCGCACGAGCGATCTATTCCCGTAGCTCTTGAAGTAAAACTAGCCTCGTTGTAATTTACGGAATAAAAGGTATCATCGTCGGAATCTAAAATTTTCGCTAATGCAGTAACTAATATTGAAAACGTATTGGGGTTGCAAGAATCGGATTTTGGAAGTGGGTCCCAATACGTATAACCTCCTTCATAATCTATGCAATGTCCAGCAGTTAAAGGGCACATGCTACCTGAATCAAGCAGGAGTTCGTTTGCTCCTAATTTGACACGTGCTTGGTGCGACGCAAGGGTAATCGGAGCCGTTGCCTGGACTACTACGTCGGTCTATGTGCCGTATGCATCGGAATATATGGTACCATGACAACGTGCATCGTTTGTAAATAAACCGGCTAGAACTACGCTACGAGGATTGGTTCGATTGAGTTTGAGATCAGCGACTTCTGTTATGCCGATCGATATTCTACCATAAAAATGGGCTGTTCGACAGACTTCCCGTGTCGTTTTCATTATGTCGCTCGTAAGGTCGTTTGCAACTTGAGAAGAGTATGAGCGCATTCCGCAATGCGTGATTGTACGTGTAATTTCTATTCTGCATTGTATTACTTCCGTGTGCGCGAATTCGTTTAGTTGCAACAATTGTATAGGTTTTTGTGTGAATTCGGGTTGCTGAATAATGATGTCACATTTATCCACATCGAGTAATGAAATTGTTGTCATGTTGAGAGTATTTGTTCCGCAGTCGTAGGCGATTAATCCGCTGCTGATTCCGAGGAGGGCCATTAAATTGATTACTGACGCTAATCTGAATTTGCTCTGTCTGCATCTGAAACGATTGCGAGTTTGATTCGGTCAGCATGAACGATTCTTTTTTTATTTTTAATTAATAATTCTAGGTTATGTTGGCCGTTAAAAACATCTGTAATTAAGTATGGACCTTCATAAGCTTGATCTAACTTTCCTACCTTTGGCTGTTTTTTCAAATATACTTTTTGGTTAATTGCGAATTCACGCGGGCGAATATTTCTGCCGTAATAGAATTTTGATTTTTCTTTGGCTACATTCAAATTGTTCGCGGCAGAAGCTCGTAATTGAATTAATCGTAACGCTAAGTCTCTGGTATAGTTATCGTACGTTTGAATTTCGTCAATAGACGGGAATTGGGAAGGTTGGAGAAGGGGGTCCGCGTACACTAGATGGTGCGGCATGTAACCAGTTGCTTCATGCACGCTTGTGTTGTACGCCCACACAGCATGGGGGAGCCACTTGTCCCAGTCATTTTTACTCGTGTAATGTTTAACAAATTCCGTAAAGCCTATGTGACTTCTTTCTAATGAACTGTTACTTTGCGGTCGGAATGCAGTGGTTCCGACCGTAATAATTTTGCGACTTTTTGCATGACTTTTCCTTAGAATGCTTTTCCTTGGTCTGTTAGTACAGCGCGAGGACTTCCCTGTTTTAAAATGAAATTTGTAACGAATGCTTTGGCGATTTCTTCGGCCGTCGCGGTGAACAATGGGACTGCGCAAAAGTATTTGGTTAGATTATCCTGCATTGTCAGAACATATTTATCACCCGATTTTGAGGGTTCGAAAGGGCCGTCGATATCGAGGGCGACTTTATCCCATAGACCGACCGGCGTATCTGTAATCAACATTTCTTGTTTTGTCGTTTGCCTAACAATTTTATTTTCTGGACAACTTTTGCATTTTTTAATACATTTTCGAATATCTTCTCTCATGTTTTTCCAAAAAAAATTGTTGCCGTATAGGTTTATACGTTTTTGTGACACCTTTGTGTCCCGCGAGCGGAGATTCATGGTTTTCTGAAATGATTTTCTCGCTATGCTCTACCGGTGAAATTATTATCTTACCTTTGCAGACAGTTATTTGAATCTTCGTGTCAGCGAAAACGATTCCCATAATTCTTCTTATTGTTATCCATGATTCGTCGTTGATGTTGCTTTCAGCTTGTGGAATGCTAGCCGATAAAATCTGTTTCTCTAACATTAATTTTTGGAGGTTTGCAAGAGCATGCACTAAACTTCGCTCCTCAAGGGCGTCAAAAGCTGACTTGTTAACAGACAAGGCGAAAACGGTTTTACCTTTATTACCGTTAGTAATTACTTGCCCTATATCGTATTTGTTCAATGGCGTTATTTTCGTTATCAATCCTTTCTTAATTAATTTTCTTCCGATTTCGCTTGATACGGTGCCGTCCGTCGAAATAAAACAAATATAGCTGTTATTTTTCATTTCTAACGTGTCCCGACTTAGATAATATTCTGAAAATTATTATTGTTCGTGATTTGCGGGCGGTTCAATTTGTAAGGGTTCGGATCAGGAGGGTTCTCGAAATGAATTTGAGGATTTCTCCGAATTTCGTTACTTTCGTCATTTTTCTGGGGGATTTTCTGAGGAGTTTTGCGATTTATCTCAGGCTGAAGGGGCTTGCGTTCTTCAAATTTTCGATTTTCTGGGATAATTCGTTGGGGAGAGGAATCCAGGGAGTCCTCGTTGTTGGGCCTTCGGTTACCTTGAGACGTGGTTTGAGTTTCTACAAAATTTTCCTGTGCAAACTGTCGCCCGTGTTTACGTGGTTGTTGTTTTTTTTTTGTGTTCGGAGATGGTTGTCGCTGGAGCAACAGCTACAGGGTTGGGGGGGTTTAATCTGCCTACTTGAGCGGCGAAGGGGGAGCGAGCTTGGTACTTTAATGGGTGGGTTTTCTTCTGATGAGGCGATTTCCACATTGCTTTCCCCAGGATGGCTTGATGGAGAATCGACATCCATCATGGACTTTTTAGATTTTTTGCGTATTGGTTTATTTTTGTTTTGTCTTTTTGTGTAATATTTTCGTTTTTCTCCGATGGAATTTCGTGAACTAGCGCGGTAAATTCAATTATTTGCGGTTCTTCATTTTCCTCATCAGTCGTAAATGGGAATGATCCACCTTGATCCTGAT
The DNA here is from genome assembly GCA_026005395.1 of Asobara japonica. Classification (NCBI taxonomy): domain Eukaryota; kingdom Metazoa; phylum Arthropoda; class Insecta; order Hymenoptera; family Braconidae; genus Asobara; species Asobara japonica. Next base: position 1,116,511 of record BQMI01000320.1, on the reverse strand, counting down.
TTTTAATGTGCGAAGGTTTTTCTTTTTCGTTCAATGTCTCGTCAATGGACATATCTAATTCAGATTGTGAAGTATATGATATAGTATCATCGATTCGCCTACTACTTACGCTACTTTCCCAGGATGTTTCTTCTGTAAGGAATTCGTCGTTATTTTGTAATGCGATTTTTCGTTTTACTTGCTTTTTGTTGCGTTTTCCGCGTTTTAGTACTTTTTGTATATCACTAGATTTACGTAGATTTGAATTTGATGGAGTGGATGGTTGCGAGTGGGAGGGGCTATGTGCTGCAGTCACTATACTCCCGTGTGTCATTCACTCGGGCGGTTGTACAATTTCTGTTTTACCGGCCGTAGTGAATTCCATACTACTCGATCCAAAATTAGTTTTCGAGTTTGTTTAGCGATTTAGAGTCAAATTCTCGTGTATTACTACATTTTGACTTAGATTTCGATTTTGATTTAAGTTTAAATTTGATCTAGGATTATGAATTTGATTTCCATTTGAATTTTGCAAAGGATTTAGATTCAACTGTCAATTTTCATTAAGAATTGAATTTTGAGGTTGTATTTCGCTAATGATTTCGGAGTTACAGTTTGAGTTTGTTAATGATTTAGACTCTTTATTTGAATCTACCACTGTTTGCGATAGTTAAGGGTTGAGGGGTTTCCTGTGAAACTATGTAATTTCATCCTCGGATGATAAAGTAACTTTTGACGGTGATTTATATAGTGGTTTAAACCACGGATTTTGTTCCCTCTTCCTAAAAATTTTGTTTTTATATTTATAAACGTTTCCCGTGTTTTCCGAAGTTTGGTTTTGAAATGTTTGATTTCCTTTGGCGGGGTGATCGGGCCCGGTGGGGAAATGAATATTGGAACTGGTTGTCGGTATTGCAGGGTTCGCTATGCCTCCCTCTGGTGAGTGAGTTATGGGGTTGTTTGTTGGGAGTTTATTTTTCTCAATTTTCGATTTCGAAACGTTTGGTAATTTTTTGAGTAGTTTGTGAGCGACTTCGGACGCGTTAGGATGAATGTCCGCAGACTTTGATGTGTCTAGTAACTTTTCTGGAGGTTTCCCACAGGGGTTGTTATCGTTTGTTTTTAATTCGTGAAGTAGTTTTCTAATGAAATCGTCGTGTTTTATGGTGTCTTTTTGGATAGATAGATAAGATAAGATGGGGAGTTTATTGATTAGAAATTTAAACAAAGTATACATAGGAGTTAAGAACAAGTCCAGAGAAAAATTCAAAAGTATAAAAAAGAGGATTAGCGAGATCCAGGTGTAAAGTGAATATAGATAGAGATACATAGGCGAAATAAGCTGATAGTCAGACAAGCAAGCAAGCACTATCACAGTATAATTGACAGTCATCAAGCGAAGTAATCAGTCAAGTGAGCTCATCCTGGCCTCGAAGCCAACACCTCAGCTGCTTCTTGAAAGCCACCGGCATCGGAAGATCGCGTATGGATTCCAGGATTGAATTCCACATCGTAGGACCAGCAACAGCAAGAGCAGCCTCGTAGGTGTCAGTACGATATCGAGGGGCCACCAGAGTCTGCTGGGCTAATGCCTGTCGACGGGGTCGAGACGTTACAAATGCCGCAAACAATTCAGCGAGATACGATGGTTTTCTAGTCCCTTGAACTTGGTACATGACTGCACCCAGGGCAGAGGCCCTGTATGCAGAAACAGTGAGCCAACCAAGTTCACGCCTAGCAGCAGAGACAGAAGCATCTCGTGGCAGTCCCGTAACAAATCGAACCGCTCGATTTATCAGTCGTTGTAGCTGTAGATCTCGAGCCAAACCCACACCATGGAGCACAGCCAAGCAGTATAGAATATGAGGAAAGATGAGGGCATTGACGAGCATCTTACGCAGGGATTCATCAGTGTATTTGCGCAGGCTGTATAATTGGTAAAAGACCGAATTGACCTTAGAGGTAACCATTTTTATATGTTCAGCAAATGTCAGTTTGCAGTCAAGGACAACACCTAGATTCCTCACACTGTCGACGAACTCAATAGCAGCACTCTATGTCTTACCAACATTCAATTGCAGCTGGTGAGCTGTCGCCCAAGCCTGGATCCTGGCAATATCAGCATTAAGCCGAAGGATACTGGAATGAAGATCCGCTGGATCACTTGCCATATAAATCTGCAGGTCATCAGCGTACAGGAGATACTGAGCATGGTGAACACAATTTCGAATGTCATTGATGAAGATTGACAACAATAAGGGGCCAAGGATAGAACCTTGGGGTACTCCAGCATTAATGTTCAGGAAGGACGAAAGACCGTGTTCGCCCTTGAACGCCTCGGAACGTCCTGTGAGATAAGAGCTAAACCAAGCAACAGCATCTGCAGAGAGGCCTAGCCGAGACAGCTTGCGAAGCAGGAGCTGATGCGAGACAGTGGCAAAGGCCTTGGAAAAGTCAAAAAGAACAAAAATGGTGACCTTACGGTTGTCGACATTGTGCCTCGCATCATTAACGAGTCTGAGGAGGGCCGATTGTGTGCGGTGACCAGGCCTAAATCCGCTCCGACGACAGTCAAGTAAGTCATTGTCACGTAGATAGGCTGAGAGTTGGTTGAAAGCAAGCCGCTCAAGGACTTTGGCAAGAAAAGGTAGCAAGGCAATCGGACGGTAGTCTGTTGGAGATTTTGGTGAACTGGTCTTAGCAACCGGAACTATGATTGCTCTCTTCCAGACAGCAGGAAACGTACAGGACTCAAACGATCGGTTAAAGAGAGTAAGAAGACACCTCGACAAAGCTGGCAGAGTTAACAGTACCATTTTCCTGGAGATACCATCAGCACCAACCGCATTGGACTTGATGGAGGATATAGCCAGCTGAACATTGACCCACCGCTGGGAACAAAAGGAGAACTGGTGCATGAAGGAGCAGTGGCGATGAGAGATGGAGCCAACGGTACAACAGTTTGTACAGTCGAGACAGCAGCGAAGTGGGCATTGAGAGTATCAATAGAAACTACAGAGCTACGTTGATAGCCAGCGATGAGTGCAAGACTTCGCAGTTCCTTCCAGATAGCTGCACCTGATAGACCAGACAATCTGGATGAATAGTAACTGATGTGCGCTGCCTCTAGCTTCGACTGGTAGAGACTCCTAGCCTGATGAAAGCACAGGCGGCGCTTATCAGTTCTAGCACGCTTAAAGCGCCTTTATTGGTATAGAACTTGCTTGATGCATTGCCGAATGTCATCCGTGATCCAGGGGGCTATCTTGGCTGAGTTAACCGTGGTGTATCTCAGCGGGGCATGTGCGTCAACCAGCTCAGTAAAAGAGATCGTGAAATCCTCTGCAAGGGCATTCATATCTGGCAGATGCCATGCCGCAAAACTTTCAAATACGGCCGTAAAATCATTGCTGACTTCAGAGCGCTGTAACCTGGCTAGCTTACGAGTTAAGATAACTGAGGGAGACGGCTTGCATCCATCGATAGCTATGGAGACTGAGATGAGATGATGACCAGCTGTCATGGGGGATTCAGAGGTGAACCAATCTAAGAGAGTGTTAGACTCATCAATGAGGCAGAGGTCGAGCCTTGTCGAAGATGTGAGCGTGGAATGAGTAATTCCATGATCCACCAGATGCAATGAGAGATCACTCAAAAGAGATCTTATGAAGATGGCATCACCACTATTGGATAGCTGGTCAGCATTAAAGTCCCCCATTATGATCTTGTGACTGTAACCTTCCAGGGCCTTCGCTAGAAGTTCAGTGAAATTGGTCGGGGAATGGAATGGAGAATGCGGAGGTCGGTAAATCACAGCAACGAATACAGGCGGTAAATTGCGAAGCTGTGCCTCCCAGAAGAGGTACTCAATCATGCCAGGTTTACCAGTCCACACAGTGTTGGACGTAGAGATTACAGAAATCTTGACTGGGACATGGCAGTAGATAGCAACTCCACCACCATGTGTATTGCGGTCATGACGGACCAGGTGATAATCCGGAATATTGAGGATAGAGTTTGGTATATCCGCGGACAACCAGGATTCAGTGAGAGCAATGATGTGATAAACTAGTCCATAAGAGTTTAGAAAAGCTTTTATTACATCAAGGCGGCAGCGAAGAGAGTTGACATTCAAGCAACAGGCGTTCAATCGATTCATAGGCATGATTCGATTGGATGTATTATCACTTGCAAGCAGGGAAGTTGAGCGTTGGCCTGAATACAGGATGGTCGGTTGCTCTACGACATCAAGGGACAAGTTGTGGCGTAGTCATGCTGGCAGGGGTCGACGGAGGCTAGCGATTCTCTCAACATCCGCCTGGGAATTGACTGTATACATGACGTCACCCTCTTTGAGCTTGGCGAAGACAACCTCAGATCTAGTCCAAACAAAGCGAAAGCCCAGGGGTTTCAGTGTTGATCTAGCCATACCCAGGAGCCGGAAAGTTCTCGTCGAAAAGAGTTCATTGACGTTGATATGAAAATCTGCATCATCATCAGGGGCCGGCTTCGATGTAGCAGGCAGTGTAGAATTATCAATTGCAGAGAACATCAGCTGACCCCTTGCCTTTTTTGCTGCTATGATAGAGTGGAGAAGCTCAGAGGTTGCCAGCTTGAGCCCAATGGACACACGCACTGGGACCGAAACCCTACCTGCCGTTGATGCACCAGCAACTGAGTCATTCGATGCTGAGCGATTCACAGACTTCCTTAGACAACGCACATTTTCAATCGAAGCTGGGTCAACATCAGGCTTTAGCAACTTGAGAACCGCCAGAGCCAAAGGAAGAGGCTCAGTGAGACCTTCACTATTAGGAAAACCTGAGAGTACCAGCTCAGTTAAAGGGAGATGTTGTTGCACGAGATGCTGCATGCTGGTGGAGCAAGAGTTAACAGCAACAACAACACGTTGCAGTGGAGCGCTGTCAGCCAGAAGTGGACCCGAGGGGGCTTGGGGGACACCAGAGATTTTTGTATTCAGCTCAGCTACCGACTCTGTCAGGACACGGATCTCCTCACGCTGCTCAGCCAAGAGCGTCTCAACATCGTCCACACGTGTAAGCAGTCCCGGAAGTTGATCAAGGGCCGAAAGCTTGGTTTTCACCAGCACAAGTTCAGACTGGACAGAATCAATTTTGGTAGAGAGACTATCAAGGTTTTCAGTACGCTTATCAATCGTACCCAGTGATTCCATGATGTAATCCAGTGTTGCGTCGGACATAGTTGTTGATGCCACTGAAGTCGGCATAGATGGACAAGGAGTGGGCCAGTGCCGGCCGGTGTAACATCAGTAAGCAGGGACAGGTCTTCTTTCGAGGGGGTTGGTGATGCTGTCAGAGGGATCAGCACTGTTGGACTAGGGGTACCAGTGCGCGACGAATTTGAGGCGATGGAACTGGCCGAATTGTGTCGAGTTCGTATTAATGGAAGTGGGGATTTGATACCCTTGGCAGGGTTGGCACATGCGTATTTTAGCTCCATTTTCATTCGTATAAACCTGGGTTTTTCTGCACAAAGGGTGATAATTCTTATCACAAGCTTTGCAGAGGACCAATCTAGAGTTGCCAACACGCTCATAAATAGCACATGGATCCTTCGAGCGTAGCACTGGGAGATCATTAGAGAGAGGCAGCAAGCAGAGATATCCAAGGAATTTTTTTGCAGGTTAGAAAACTCACCAGGATTTTTAAAAAGCCCAAAAAAGAAATCAGGCAACCAACAGGGAGTTTTTTATGTCTCCAGTTGTCGGTTGCAAGTGGAGGCGTGCAACTAACCTGTAACAGAAGACGCCCGCAGGCAGAAATAAGCAGCAAGAGTGTTCAAGCAAGGAGCCAAGTGATAGTGCGTGCAGTAATACTCACACCTGATGTAACATCCATGGATGGGAAACGCTAAAAAATCGTCCGAAAGTGATTGGGATGCTGTATCTGAATGATTTTTCTTTGGATTGCTACGTTTGTTGGTCGCGACTTTTGATTAGTCGTCACAGGTTGTGAACCTTTGAGGGTCTTGTAATTTGGACTCGGAATGCGCGTTTTCGATTTCGCTGATTAATTTTTGAATCATTTTCTGACCGACATATGGCTTTTCACCGGCAGCAAATCCCTTAAAATCGTCCGAAGCAGATGATGAACGCGCATTATCAATATCAAGGGCAGAGGATTTTTTTGTTTTTTGGCGACGTTTCTCTTGTTCAGTGTTCAAGAGGCTCGTATGTTGTATTAGGTTGCAGGGAAGTATGTGAGGAATGAGACCGTTGGGTCAGATGACGTGCACATGGCTCATCGGTAGAGTCTGTGTCACTATGCGAGTTTGCAACTATCATTTCGTGAGTCAGCATCCATGGACGTTGTCGATAATTTTCTATACTTTTTATGCATGGGATAAATGTCGTAACCAGATAAAGTAGAAAGTTGTCGAGTTACACGGTCAGCAGTATTTCCAAGGGGGTCTCTCCACTTGATTTTTATGGGGAAAATGTATGCCGTTTCTGCGACAGGGGGGTTTCTTGATAGTGCGTCCGCGTTTGTATTATATTTTCCCGGTTTATATACTATAGAATATTCGAATTCTCGGAGACGTTCTCTCCATTTAATGACGCGCGATGTTGGATCTTTAATCGAATTAACCCAGACAAGTGGTCTGTGGTCTGCAACGAATGTGAACGGTCTTCCGCAAAAATAAGACCGGAAATGCTTTATTGCAAAAATAATGGCGACCATTTCTTTCTCGGGCATTGAATAATTGATTTCGTGTTTATTTAAGGCGCGTGACGCATAAGCTACGGGTAAATAGTATCCGGCAAGGCCAAAAAAATCTTTAATGTTCTTTTGAGTTTTGGGCATCGGAAACTTTTTCATGCATTCGATTCTTATAGGGTCGGGTTTTACTCCGTCGGAAGAAATTATGTGACTGAGATATTTGATTTCTGTTCTAAAAAATTCGCACTTGTCCGAATCCGGTTGTAGTGAGAGGTTACATTTGCCAAGACTTTCCGCGAGTCTTTCGAATTTGATTACGTGTTCTTCGATTGATCGCGAGTAAATGACAATGTCGTCTAAAGAAACAAAAAGGTCGGAACCCTGTAAACCGTATAAAACTTTGTCCATGAGTTTCTGAAAAGTTGCGGGCGCGTTTTTAAAATCAAAAGGCATGCGATCGAATTCCCAATGACCGTTGGGAGTCGTGAATGCAGTTTTTTGTCTATTTTTCCTATGCATGTTAATTTGATGGAAACCGGAAGCTAGATCGAAAACTATTTTGCACTATTTTGGTAGTGAAAAATATTTTGCACTACCCAGTTGGTCGATAATGTCGGTAATTAACGGGAGTGGGTATGCGTCTGCGATGGTTTTTTCATTTAGTGCTCGATTGTGGATAACTAGGCGCCATTTTTTATTACCTTTTGAATCCGATTTTTTAGGTACTATCCAAAGGGGAGAGTTGTAGGGGGATGTGGATGGCCGTATGATTTCTAGTTTCGGTAGGTCACTTATTTGTTTGGCAATTTCTTCCTTTTGCGCGACGGGGAATTTATACTGACGGACGTTTACGGGTAGATTATCGACAGTGGGTATCGGGTGTGTACAGGTATTTGTGGCGCGCAAGCGCTCACCGAAAATGTGGAATACATCCGCGTATTCTATGATTAAGGATTTTACCGCGTTATACTCATCCTGATTCAAATGATTTAACCGCAAAGGTTCTTCAATCATTGCAGCGCGTTCGACAGGATCTCGCGCCCGAGAATCATCTACTGGCTCTTCGATTGGTGAGACCACGGTTACATATCCTTCACTTTCGCTTGAGTCAAAAGGAAATAGTGCAATCACCGGGATATCAAGTTTGATATCTTTGTCGGTCGTATTGATCGCATATAAATGGGCAATACCATTGTTCTTCGAAACAATGGACTCTCCCATGTATAATCCTTTAATTCTTGTATTTACGTGCGGTACGTAGCCTTCGGGACACTCAGGATTTGTTGTTTTGACGTACATTAGAGTTTTATGTCTAGATGGGAGTAGAACCGACTCTTTTTCTGCAAAACGTATCCTAGTTTGTCCTACGAAAATAACATTCCGCTTGAAATCAATTACACCCTGGTTTTCCTGCATGAATTCACTACTAATAACACCTGCGTCATCTAGCGGAAAATAGTCGGAAACTACATTAAATCTAACAGTTATTCCGTTCAATTTTAAGAAAATTTCTCCTAAAGTTAAAGGTTTGTCGGTTTTAGATACCCCGTTTAATTCATATTTTTTATTTTTATTTATCTCTCCAATGTTTTTTAGTTGGGTGATTTTTATTAAATTTAATTGTGATCCCGTATCGAGCGAAAATTTTGACTGACCGTGAGTTAAATTGCCGGAAGTAAAAATTATAGACGACGATGAAAAGTTTGTATTAAAAATACTTAATTTGCAGTTTACCAGGATGAAACAAATCGCGTCTGATATTTTCGTTATTGTTGGTTCGCGTTGGACGCTGGGTGCGCTTGGGGTGGATTGGGGTTCCCCGCTGTGGCGCCGCTTACCTGGGGAACTGGCCCGTCTCCCGCTTGCTGGGGGCTTTGAGCCGTATTTCCCGTATCATTCTGAGTGGCTGACATGGCTCTTTTACCCTCGTTATCAGGCCTTTTTCGACAATCATTGATTACGTGACCTACTTTTTTGCGGTAGTTACACGTTTTGAGACTGTTATTCCTATTGTACCAATTTCTGCTGAACGATCCATTTGAATGCGAATTATTTTGGTTTTGCTTTGAGTTTGTGTTTACATTGGAATTTGAATTTTGATCAGTATTTTGATTTGAATTATTGTTCGGATTTTGATTTTGATTCATGTTATTTTGTCTTTTTTTTCTACATTCATTTTCATTGTGGTTTGGCAGTCTACAATTTGGGCAATATTTTCCTGTTTTACTATTTGATTGTAATTCGCATGATTGTGCAACGAGACAACTTTTGGGATTATTTAAACCTGCCATGCGGTTTTTATCGATTTTTTATTCGCGCTCGAATCTCATTTCGTACTCTATGGCTTCAAAAACATCTGTAAATTCATGATGTCTCATGGCGACACGAAGATCATGATTGAGACCCATGAAAAAATATTTCATTGCTTTTGCTTCTGCTTGTTCTTTAAATTCTTCTCTTTTTGCTACTGGTAAATTTTCGGCTGAATGTTTTGTGTTGCTAAAATGCTCTTCAATTCTGAAACTATAATCTTCAACTGATTCGCTGGTTTTTGAAAGAATAAAGCGAATTCGTCCAGCCACTCATCTGGTAATTTTTCAACTGAGAAATACTTTCTGATAATATTTTTGAGATCATTCAAAGTTGTAATATCATCCGCCATAGCGCATGCGAGAGCGAGATTTTTTAGACGATTACATAATAGTAAGAAAAGAAAACGGCGTTAGCCCTTCATCATTTTAACAATGACCACAACTTCATGTTCGATGATGCTGTAATTCTGGATGCAGAAGAGGACTGGAACAAACGAGCTATTAGGGAGATCATTTATATCAAACTCAACGACGCAGTTAATAAGAGAGAGGACACACAAAATTTGAGCGCAATTTACTCCAATGTGGTTCAAAAATTCAAAAGTAGCAGATAAGTGAAGAGCGCCACTTGATCGACTTACACCTGAGATTATTGACTCTATAGTGCCGCAGTATCCGGTAGATGGCGTCTCTATAGTGTTATTGATATTATTATCGGTTAGAGCACATGTTTTGGGGGTGATTTGTGTTCGTCAGTTTTGTTAATATCAGTGACATTTATGCTAGTGGATAGGTTCCTCCACATGAGGGACTATGTAGATAAGTTGACTTGACGTTGATTACGTTAAGGTAACAGAGTTTTATCGTTGTTTTTGCGACAGATTTTTAACAAATGTAATATAGGTTAGATTAGTTTGGTTTACACAGGTAATATTATTAACTAATTCTTTTTGTGGTTTGTTTGTGAAACGTCGCATCGATTATTGTTGTTATCCTTTCTCCAACTTCCCCTGAATCTTAATTTGTGATTTATCAACATGGAGATGAATTTATTTATTACATAATAGTCTTACAACGTTATTTTCCGAATTATGTACTAATAATTCCCGTCTGCAATCTTCACAGAGTTGGAGAAATTTATGCGTAGAATAATTGGAGCCGTTAAATTCTGGAATTACATTAACAAAATCTTTTGCAGATGGGATGGGGGCTCTTGGAGCAGTTATTGCTCTTAAATCCTCTGGATTAATGCGCACTATTAATTCTTGTGCCATTTTGACTGCTTTTTTTCCTCTTTACAAATTTTTGGAATTTCTTGGATTTAAATTTCGTATTTTCTTAAATGACTTACAGTAAAACTCGTGAAAAAATGTACTGCATAATTCTCGAGAGTTGTGTGCGATGGTTGTACTTGCTTGAAGTTTTTACAGACGCCGTATCTCGTGCATTGCTGCTGGAGCCCAGTAGGTGTCCGTCCTTGTGGTTCTTCGACTGGATCGTCCACTTGATTTATAACTTGAATGTTGTGTTTTATCGGAATGCGATTTGATTGCTCGTGATTGGGAACCCCGCTGCCACCTATTTTATTTATATATACTGAGCTGTTACGTTCGAGAAGGGGTCACCAATTTAAGAGTCAATAAAGAAGATGTAAATTTTTGGTAACCTTTTTAGTTGCGTAATTCCTGGTGTAGATGGAGCTCAGGTTTAGGGTAGGTTCATATCCAATCAACTTCTAAACGCAGGTGATCAATCAGAACGCACAATTGAAAGATTTGGGTTAAAGATTTATTTAAGACACAATACTTAACTATTCTATTTGTTCACAAAAGTTCACTGTTGACAATGTTCTAGTTTTTCCTTCCTTTTATTCCTCGGTAGAAATCTCACGGTTAATTTTAGATTGTAAGTTGTCTAGGGTAATTGCACTTCGGTTGACCGTAATTATTGCAATGGTAGATCACTTGTTGTAACTTCAAAATTTAGGGTTTTTTGTTTGTTAATGTTCGTGAATGATTGTTATTTGTGATTAACCGTTAATGAGCTTGTAACAACGTTTGGTATTTATGTCTAATGTTCTTAATTGATGAATTTTGGTTGATCCCGAACACTTTGATTTAAGGAGTTTGAGAGTGCATTTAGTAGAATTTGTTATTTGATTCAAGAGTGTTTTAGGGATTTGCAAGTTGCTAATTTGTGAGTTCACTTTGACTTTCGAATTAGAAGTGTGTTGTTTGGTGATGGATTTGAGGATCAGCGGTCATTATTAGGAAGTTTGCATGGGGATAACAATGCGTGTATGTGATTGGTCGCTGAGAAAAGTAGGATTGGGAGACGACTTGATTGGCCAAAAAGTTGTGGCGAAGGTGTAAGAGGACAGATTTGGGTTTCTGATTGGTGGAAATTGTCCGAGCAGTTACACGTGCTGCTGATTTAGGGTTTTAAGGAAAAAAATGATGTCAGCACTTGCTATACGTTTATGGTGGGGGAGATCATCGTGTTCGGGGTTTGGTTTCAAACATTTGACTCTTGAGAGAACGGAAATTGACTTTTTCGCACGCGCTTATATTTTATTTTTTTTCTTGGTAGAAATCTCTAAGAAAGGAATATTGAGATTCGCATATCGAGTATCTTCTCTATTATGTGAATGCGAAGAGGTGAAGTAAATTGTAATTATTTTATCTTATTTTTATGAAAAGAAATATATAGTATTATACTCATTGTTTCGTAATTTATCGATTTATATATATGAAAAAAGGATAGAGTAATTGAATTATAAAGATAGGATTCGGCAGTCGGTAACATAGAAACAAAGGTAATTTAATTCATAGGTGAACGGGTGAATCTAGTGGATACGTAGCAAAGCAATAATTTTAAACAAAAGCAAATCTCAATAACCCCATTTTTGATTTTGATGAAATTTGGATCAGATATTCTACTATATTTTCCGATCATTTCGTAAAAAAAGTCACCATTCCATCTATTAAGGGGATTTTGTAATGATTTTCCAAAGTTTAGTTGATAAAACGCTTTGAAGGTGATGTACGTTTTACTGTCAATTTTTGGGTTTCTGTTATTCCTTTTGAAAATTTAAATAAGAAAATATCGAAATATCGATTCAGCGTGAATATTTTTCAATCAATTAAACGTCATATTTCACTAATTTTTATAAACAAATGAGCATAACTTTAATATGGCTGATATTATACGAAAACATATGAAATACAAAAACGTTCCTTACTAAGTTTCCCATAGAAAATATATGAGCAACTCCATGCCAGCTCAACCAACATTTTCAAACTGCATCTTCGATTTTTTTGAAAATTTTATACCTGGTAGTACTGGTTGGGATTAACTTCTAGGATTTTTTTGAATTTTTTCTATAGCGCCATTGACAAGCTATGAATTTTTGAAAATCTCATTTTTGAAAAATCGCTTGTTTAAAAAAATATTCATAACTTTGCAAAAAATTGACCGATTTTGATGTTTTTTTTCAAAATTTTTGCTTTTCAATGTACTTTTCGATTTAGTGGGTGACAATAGAATTCGATTGCTATTATGGCGACATTTTTAATTTTCAAAAATAAATCATGCTTTTTGAAAGTGTATGAAAGAATCGATTTTCCCTGAATTTTTATATAAAAAACTGTCGGCGTCTCGACAAATTTTAAGCCTATCCTCATTATGGGCAGCTCATGGGATCTATTTTTTTTAATTGTTGATGATAAAAATGGGCATTTTTTGTTATTTCGAACGACTTGTATAGTGAATGATTTTTATTTATGAAGCCTTTTTATATTCACTTTACGTGGGAGTTTTGTAAGATAGTTTACCTTGCAATGCCACATCGCTTAATTTTTTTCAACACACTCTTATGATACTAATGCAAAACTTAAAAAAAAGTCCAAATAAATTAAGATTGTTTCTAAAAATTTTTATTCGTGGTGGAGTTTGCTGACTGATAAATGAAATATTATTGCATTCCAATTGCGAGCTCTGTTTATGAACAATAAAATGAAAAAGTAAACAATAAAAAACACGAATAAAGAAACAAACAATTCAAACCTTCAAAATAATTGAAAAAGGATAAGCATCACCGATATAATCGGCAAACGACATTCCCCGTTATGGGCAAATAATGGGATCTACCGCATTTTTCTCGGTGCAGAGGATTACAACACCGATTAAACAGCACAGGAGCCTCCATAATTGGCATAATTAATTGATCCGAAGAAAGATGAAGTTAATCGAACGATTCAATGACTGAGAGGTTAGGTAGATGTCGATAATGAAGAGATCAGATATTATCGACTATCGATATTGGATAATAAAATTTTGGAATCACTCAATACAATGCGCGAACTAAATTCTATAATTTGTTATTTCTTTATAGTAATTTTTCACTCAGGCCATATTTTGCAGATGATATCGGTGATACCTCTCTATTTTCAACCATTTTGAAGGTTTGATTATTGTTTGTTTCTTTATTCATGATTTTCATCACTTACATTTCTACTTTATTGTTCATAAATAATGCTCACGATTGGGATACTATATTTTATTTTTCAGTACAAAAATTTAGGAATTCTAGGTAAACCACCTTATAAAAATCCCATGTGGATTGAATGTAGAAAGCCTTTATGAATCAAAATCATTCACTATACAAGTCGTTCGAAATAACAAAAAATGCCCATTTTTATCATCAACAATTAAAAAAAATAGATCCCATGAGCTGCCCATAATGAGGATAGGCTTAAAATTTGTCGAAACGCCGACAGTTTTTTATATAAAAATTCAGGGAAAATCGATTCTTTCATACACTTTCAAAAAGCATGATTTATTTTTAAAAATTAAAAATGTCGCCATAATCGCAATCGAATTCTATTGTCACCCACTAAATCGAAAAGTACATTGAAAAGCAAAAATTTTGAAAAAAAAAACATCAAAATCGGTCAATTTTTTGCAAAGTTATGAATATTTTTTTAAACAAGCGATTTTTCAAAAATGAGATTTTCAAAAATTCATAGCTTGTCAATGGCGCTATAGAAAAAATTGAAAAAAATCGTAGAAGTTAATCCCAACCCGTACTACCAGGTATAAAATTTTCAGAAAAATCGAAGATGCAGTTTGAAAATGTTGGTTGAGTTGGCATGGAATTGCCCATATAAACGTTTTCTTTTGTCGGAAGAAAAGTTTCATGGATATCCCAACATGAACGAAAATGGCATAATCTTCATCGCGCAGATTTATAAACAAATGGTCGTCCACTCAAAACTATTGATATTTATGGAAAAATAGAAGACGAGAATGTATTTAGTAACAATACACCAGTCGACCCTATCTTTATCACGCAAGCTCGCTTGTCACTGTAGACTTTTACTTATATCTCACTTGGAGACTTTAAGAGGTATATGAAAGTCATCATCATATACCTCCAGTAATACGGTAATACTGAATCTTAATGGACGTCTGTTGTTCTAGCTCTTTATATAGCCCTGCGATATTTTGACTACTTTCATATTCTAGTTTATGTAATATGAAAAAAACGCAGATTTCTAATATTGAATTGTTGGGGAGCTAAAGCAAACCAAGTAGACCATGACAAGAAGGTTCGTCCAGATCAAACGACACCCTGATGGAGTGCTCATTCAAAATGTCGGTTTCCACGTCTGTCTTCTCCCTGTCAATAAACCCCACCCCAAGATTCCTTAGCTCTTTCCCTATCTGAGCAGGATTAGCATAGGAAATAAACCAATCGAAGGAAAAAGCCTTAAGGGGGCATATACGTGTAAATCGAAATTGTTTGACCGAAATTTTTTTTACTTTAAAAAATAGTTTATCATCTGGAGAATATGCTGTCACAATTTTAAATTTGAATTCAACTCTAAGTGCCTTAGATCGAGCATGCAAGCGAGCAATTAGAACGAGCTTCGAGCGCTTTTTCTCCACTGTTCATTTTTGCGTTTTCTTCTTTCTTAAGGACACGATTCACAAAAAGGTATGCAACATATCAGAGTGAATCAAAGCTCATTCTCTTTTCTTACAAAAAGTATTTTTTATTATTTTTGAAGGGGGTAGGAAATGAAACCTTTCCAGTGGATTACCACTTTGTGTTCGAAACAGTAGTTAATTTTTATGCCATCATTTCTTTCGGGGGTCTTAGGTTCAAATAGATGATAAACCTGTAATAAAAACACATTTTTTTCTATTTCCCGATAGGGAAAGTTATTGTAATGACCCGGAAAATGAAAAGTGTCAGATCGATGAAATTTTGACTTTTCTCGACGTTTGGCATCATCCTGACACGTTTTCACTGAAATGTCTGTGTGGGTGTGGGTGTGTGTGTGTGTGTGCGCGCGCATGTATGTACGTATGTGTGCATTTTCTTGTGACACGGTTTCTCCTGAACAGCTGCACCGATTCGAATTTTTTTTCTCAAAAATTACATCTAGCTGTTGCGGAGAGCGGAAAGGAGTGTCAAGTCTAAAATACGATTCCCTCAATTGTTATTAACAATTTCAATTGTTTAAAACGTTGCACTACAAAAACCGTGGGAGATAGACGAAAAATTTTCCAACGAATGTTGTTCCCCACATGAAGACACATATTTTATGTTTTATGACTTTTTTCCATAATTGCGCTCATTTACGAGATATCGCTTAATTAATAATTTTCATTGTTTATAATGCTGTCTTTCGAGAATGATGACAGATACGAGAAAAGCTATCAAATAAAAGTTGTTCCGCTCGTGAAACTACATATTTCATGTTATATTACTTTTTTTGCTAGACATCATATTTTACGAGATATCGATAAAAAATCGTAATAATCGATTAATAGTTGAACTTGCGTTACTGATATACAACTTGACTTCATACGTGTAACGTCACACACACACACCCACTATCGAGAAGTTATAGATGCAATCCGTCGAGGGTCACACTCACATCCTATTTTTGTTTTTATATTTGAGACACGAATTACGAGCTCTAGCCTGGCCATAACAGGGAAACTCAAAGATCGAGACGCTGTGGTACATACCCCATAAATCCACCATTCTGTATATCCTTTTTTCAACAAATTTGTGTATCATATTTTATACCGCCTGTGAATATATCCGGAGTGCCACGATCATTGATTGATTAGTTCCCTTAAAACAAGCAGGCGGACCTCGGGTCCCCCGATTCGAATGTGTCAAATATGTCCCCGTTTTTTTTATTCCCCCCAATTTCATTGGTGGTAAGCTTCCGAATGGTCCGATTGGCCACAAAATGAAAATGCTCCTGTATTGAAAAAGCTTTTTCCAGGCGAACGGAAGCAAAAATGGCAATGTCTCATATTATCCAAAGTAATTGGTTCACTGTTGTTCAACCACTTCATAGATCTCGTTAAGGCTCATATTTTGGGAAAAAAATCGGATGAATACGTAGCGAGAAGTAATGAAAAAACCGTAAAAATGAAAAAATTGCAATGTAGAAAATTAATTATGCGATTGCATCGGCATTCAATAGGGTTCTTCGCCGTAACAAAAGGAACCTCTGTTCCAAATTTAAAGTTTTTATTACAATTTTTGCGGACGCTAGAGCGCGAACAAACACAAAAAGTGAAACCAAAGTCAAAAGTTAAAAAATATGCATATCTCATAGTACCCGAACTAATTGACTCAATATTTTTCAACCCTATCATAGATCTCGTCAAGGCACATATTGTGAGAAAAAAAACAAAATCGGTTGCATAATTATCGAGAAAAAAAATAAAAACCGTGAAAACATAAAATTGAAATCTAGAAAACTAATGATACGATCAAATCGCCATTCAATAGGGTCGTTCACCACGCTAAAAGGACCCTTCGTTCGAAATTTCAAGTTTTTATCTCAATTTTTGCGAACGCTAGCGTGGGTACAAAAGCAAAAAGCAAAGAAAACTGTAAAAAACAGAAAAATTGAAATATCTCCAATTTCTTGTGAGCAACGTATTAGATATTCTTCAACGATTTCCTAAATCTCATTGAGATGTACATTTGGATGAAAAAGAAAGTAAAAAAAAACATTAGTTTCTAGGATATGAGCGATCGAAGAAAGAACAAACAATGCCGATTTACTTACAGACAGATTTCGCTGGAGTTGCGCTCACAGACATATGTACTCAATAGCAATAATTGGAAGGTTTTCCAGATTTTATTCTTAACATTTAGTCCGTTTTATGTCAAATTTTGCAAGTGACCCCTAGAAACGTTTCTAACCATTTTGAGCGAGATGTTTCCTGTGTATGTGTGTGTCTGTGTGCGTATGTGAGCAAAATTTTGTCGGACGATTTCTCCGAGACAAATTATGCGATTTAGGTTTTGTCATACTCATTGGAAAGGTTTCCGCCTAACTTAGTCCTGATTAGATTTTGAACATAATCGACAGAACGGCTGTATAGTTATTAACAAATGAATTTTTTATATCACTGCGTCGTGAGAACGATTGAAGATACGAAAAAAATTATTCAATAAAATTTATTCCACACACACAAATACGCATTTAATGTTCTATAACTTTTTTGGCTGCCACCGATAGTTTATTGTTATTAACAAATTCAATTGTTTAAATCGCTATAACGCAAGAACGGTTAGAGATACGTAACAATGTGTCGAATGAAAGTCGTTCCACACTTAAAAATACACATTGGATGTTTTATGACTTTTTTTGCCAACACCCATAGTTAGTGGTTATTAAAAAAATGGATTGTTTATATCGCTCGATCTTGAAAACGATTAGAGATACCAAACAAAGTGTCCAATGAAAGTTGTTCCACACATAAAAATGCGCAATTGATGTTGTATGACTTTTTTTACCAACACCCATAGTTAATTGTTATTAACAAATTGAAGGGTTTATGTCACTCTATCACAAGAATAATTAGAGATACGAAATGAAAGTTGTTCCACATGTAAAAGTACACATTTAATTTTTTATGACTTTTTATGCTAACACTCATAGTTTTGCACAAATTGGATTGTTTGTCTAACTCTATCGCAAGAAAGAATACATTTTTTAAAAATCGCTTTATATTTTGAGCATTATAAGATTTCACATATTTAGTAATTTTGAAAAGGTATATATGGGGCATTCCATGCCAAGTCGACCAACGCGTGGCCCTCGACCCCTTAGATTTTGCCCGCGATTTTTTATATGGTTTCTCCATCGAAAAAGAGTACTCTCAAATTTTTTTGGATTTTTTGAATGATTAGTAATTTCTTTATTGAGCTTAAACACCAAAAATACAAAAAAAACGCCACGCGATAAAAATCTGAAAAAATTTCCAAAATTTTGAAAAAATATACCATTTTTTTTTAAATTTTTTATAAAATGGTAAGTTTGATAGGTAGCCCATTTTGAGTCCAAAATCGATAATTGTTAACCGATAAAAATATAAAGAAATTTACAAAATTTTTTAAAAATACACCAATTTTTGAAAAATTTATTTCACGATGATAATTTGGTAGGTAGCCCATTTTAAGTCAAAAATCGACAATTGTTATACGCAAAAAAACTGAAAAAATAAACTAAATTTTGCATAAATATATCAATTTTTCTAGAATTGATTTGAAAATGGGAAGTTCGATGGGGCCTTCAATGTCAATGATATTTTTGGCTGAAAATGATATTGAAAAACCTCGTGTTAGAAATTTACCAAAGTGAAAAAATCATAAATTATAGTATTTTTATGGGTGCCTCATTTACGGCCTTCATTCGCAGATAGTTGTGCGGAAAATATGAAAAAATTTCAACATACCAGAAAACATGGAATACTTTTTTAAATTAATTTAAGAATATTTTACATTTTTGCATAGAATAGTAGGCTTTATCGATTTTTTTGGTCATTTTTGTGGCTCTGGGGATCAGCTTAATTATTCTGTGAGACTTCATCTCCTTGGAACGTGAGAAACGTTTTACTAATAACGTGCCGTCACTGCCTGGAATAACCGAATGAATTTTGAGAGTCCCTGGAATAGATTGAGCTGCATTGGAGCGAGCTGCCAGAAATTCTTTTGATTTATCATAACCCTTCTGAGAAGAATATTTCACTGTTATATTGGGCAAGTGCGTGAGACGCCCACTCATACATTTGTTCAGGAGTCGTGATCTGTCTATCAGCAGTAAGCTGGAGACTAGCTCGTGCTGTCTGTGTTTTGACAATACCGCCGATCCCATCGCACGGCCCCTTGCCATGGGCAGTAGCGAAAAAATGCCATTCAGCTTTAATTCCAAAATCCTGCTCGTGATAATACAAATTAATGAAACTATTGAGGTTTTTGTATTGCTGTGGGGCACCATCCGAAAAATGATGAATCTTTGTGACATGGTCGTTGAGTCCCTTGATATAGTTGACAACGATTTTGCTAAACGTATAAACTGCCACTGAATCATGAGATAAACAATTGGAGATAATCACGAGACTTTTATGAACAATGTAGTTATTTTCTCGGTAATACACTACTTACACCGTCGCTGCTTCATTGTTCCAGTGAAAACCCGGTGCTGCATTTTGTACTACGAACGCGTAATTTTCTGCGAAGTCACAAACGACGAGGAATTCATTGTCCGGCAATGATTCTCTAGTCTCTTTTATCAATGTTGACTGCTGTTTGGAAATGAATGTATGCGGTGCCAATTGTTCCATTTTTTCGCAGAAATCATCGATGGATTCCGAGGCGGTTTGTGTCAGAGTTTCTAGCTTTGCGCGCGAACTGAAGATCCACTTTTTATCGACACTTGTGTCAGTGTTTGCTTCTTCCAGGGCTAATCTCAATGAATTTTCAAGAACACAAGTCCCAGGACAGCTCTGGCACTCACCAAGATGACACATGGAGGAAGGCTCGGCACATATCATTAATTTTATACAATCCTTGTAATGGTTCAACGGACGATTGGATATTGCAGTCAATTGTTCGAAGTTCGCACCTAAATGGAACGAAATACGTCATTATCGACACAAAATTTCAAATGCTGAGAATTTGAACTCTGGTAGGTATCGAAGCCCACGGCTTTTCCCACCCAAGGCGATCGCTCCACTACGCGGCTACCGAGATACCTCGCTCTTCAAAAATCTCAAATTCATCTACGTTAATTTTTTGGGGCCAAAAATCTGAATTGCCACAAGGACTGATTAGACACAATTTTAATTATTGATAAAATGGAATATCTAAGTTAGTTAAAAAAGAATATCTACTCGTTAGTTAAACAAAATAAAGTCCTGACCAAGCATCATAAGTTTCACATTTTGATGTATTGCACAGACGCATACGGTGTGTGTACCGCTACTACCTGCTAATACGCAATGCTGTGGTCTCAAGGCTGCAAATGATGAGAATCCTATAGCAATAGAAGGATGCTCCTCTCGGAAACATTCGAACAGTTCTCTCAGGTTTGAGAGAATTAACCGTTTTTGTACGTGAATTCGTTGGTTCTCGCTATTTCGACAAGAGATGTAGTCTTTCATCCCGGGCATATTTATGCTTACGCAATCATCATTGTAAAAATGCCTGATAACTGTTACAATGCTCTCTGGAATTCCTTTACCTGAAAACATACAATGAAGATCGATCACTAGTTTTCGAAGGTTCTGAAATACTATTCATCACGGTAATATATTGAGTGACATTGTAAATTACCTAGTTTCACATCCGGCATCGCTAAAATTCCTTTAGTTTTCGAAACCTCTTTCGCTTTTTTCACCATGTGGTTTGTTGCATTCATTATTCGAGAAATCTTGGTTACACTCCAACCTGACGGCAATATGGTCAGAATTTGAATTTTTTTAGCTCGAGTCGTCTCTTCACTGTGAAATTTAGTTTTCAATCGATCTATGATTTCCCTCAAATCAGGATCATTAATTTCACCATTTTGTTCCACACTTTCTTCGATGCCCAGCAGTCGTTTTAAATTACAACAAATCTTGTCCACCTTTTTAGTCAGCCAAGGCAACTTGCTCAATTTTTTCTCTGGAATAGGAGACTGCTCCATTCTCATTAGACCATCATTAATTGTAGGAAGCAACGTTCTGATACTCAGTTCCGATGATTTACTCACTTGTGTTAGTCCCGTTTCAGTGATTCCGGAAAACTCTGTTTGAATGCTCAGTTGAGATAATTTACTTGTCTGTGTGACTAATTCAGGAAGTGCTAGATCCTCTAAATGAAAATGGAATGGTATCAGATAATAATAATAATAATGGTATCAAATAAAAATAATAATCAGAAATAACAAGTATAGAATGGGAGGATAAACCGTCCGGGATTCAAATTGATATATCCCACTAATGGAAAGATTTAGTTGTCAATATTCAGTTCATATAAATCATTTATTTGAATCGAATAAATCAGTTATTTGATTCAAATACATCACTTTATTTGAATCAAACAAAGATCTTTATTTGATTTTAATAAAAATGTTATTCGAAGGAAATGAAAACTTTCAAATAAAAAAATTTATTTGATTCAAATAAATCATTTTTCCGAGTGTACTGTTTTTTCCTCAGTGTAGTAGATTATTTATCAATTAATCAAATGTGCCATTTACCTGAATATTGCGAGACCCGTAGAAAGTCCTCAGTCAATTCCGTGTGACATCTTTCAACAGGAATGCGATCATCGGAATCAATATCCACCTCATAAGGATTATTGATTATTGGCGGTGCATCTTTTGATGACCCTGCGACACTATCATGAGTTCGATATGAAATTTCCTCCCTTGGATCCATGTCTCCTTCTGCAACTTGTTTGGCACAGATAAGTCTACAGCTCATACATATCCGATCTTCTGGGGTTCAATTGAATTTTTTACGCACATTAATCGATGGGGCTCTTAATCCCTTTCCTCTTCTATTGTGATTCTCCAGTTTACATGGATTGCAACAGCGATCATAATGCTTTATAGGTGCCATTATACGCTGAATCTTCAATAAGCACAATTACAACCTAAAAAATATCAATTATACATAACTTTGGCTTCTCTGAAAAAATAATAATCAAATTGACTATTCAAATTGAACGCATATGGGACATTCAATATCAACTCAGCCAAATTTGGGGGTATTCCAACGGTACGTTATATAAACTTGATGAATAAAATTATCGGGCCATCTTAACGGTCCAATTGCACTCTTCTTTATTCTAAACTATTATCACAACGTTTCAAGCTATACTGAGTGCTCATCTTCAGGTGACATCTCTCAATTAGTTATAAAATTCTGTTATTACATAAATAAATAAATAAATAAATAAAGAATAAATAAATTTGAATTATAAGTTGTGAATTAAAATTAAACGTACCTTGCGCTAATTAAATATTCAAATCTCGGAAAAGTAGTAGATGTTTCTGTCAAAATACTAAAGGACCATTACCTAAAAGTTGAATTTTTATATCAAATGATTGGAGTATTGCTAAAGATAAACTTTTTTAAATGTTAGGTTATGGTCCTTTAGTATTTTGACAGAAACATCTACTACTTTTCCGAGATGTTAAGATTTAATCAATGAAAGGTGTGTTTAATTTTAATTTCTGCATTTATTTATATAATAACATAATTTTATAACTAATTGACAGATGTCACCTGAAGATGAGCACCCAGTGTAGCTCGAAACGTTGTGATAATAGTTTGGAATCAATAAGAGTGCAATTTGACCGTGAAGATGACCCGATAATTTTATTCATCAAAATTAGTCAAGTCAGCCATATTAGTCATCAACGACTTCCATTTTGAAATGATGCCGAAAAAATATATTTTGTGATTCAATTTCACAAAAAAATAAAAACCCTTAATTTGGAAAATTAAAAAATCTAAAAATGTGTTAGTAAACTTTTCTGCTATACTGAAATATTTTTATTCGGAATATATTTCAAAAGACAGCCAAAACCATTCGTTGGTCATTTAAATCCGTCCATTGGTTCGCAAAATGCATTTTTGACAAATTCAGCTTTTCTCAAAAATATGAGACAAGCCAGTGGTGCTAAGGCAATCAAAATCTCTAGATTTTTTTTTATTCATAGAGTACTTGAAATGAAATGAAATGACTATGAAATGAAACAGAGTAAGTTGACTGAGTTGAGATGGAATGTCCCATTACATTATATATAAGACATACTTACCTACCAATTTTAATTAATATATTGACTAATCCTATAATCACTCCTCGTATATTCAACCAATTTTGTAGTTGATAAATGATTGAGAATGCAATGGTGAATGATCTTAATACACAGTTTACTCCAAAATCTCAAAATATTGCAGTGAATTGAGAGAATCATTTGCGTGCGCATATATTGTTACTTTGACGGGACCTAGGATACCTTGTGTCGGTATTGTCGCTATCACCATAACCAATGGTAATGGTAGTGATTGCTCAATATGGTATTTATGAAAAGTATCCCACAAAAATGGATCGGCATGAAATAAGTACAATTCGTCAAGGTTTGCTTTTTTTTCAAATTTTTAGTCGAACCATCATTGATATTAGCCTCCGAGTGTGCGACCAATCAAATTAGCATATTGAAATGAATTTTTTAAAATTTAGTCTATTATTTATACATTTTGTAATTTTTTTCAGATTTTTAGCGCTTAAGAATTATAGGTTTTGAACTCAAAATCGGCTACCAATCAAAATTACCATGTTGGAAAACATTAAAAAAAAATTGGTGTATTTTTTAAAAATTTTGTAAATGTATTTAGATTTTTATCGGTTAACAATTATCGATTTTGGACTGAAAATGGGCTACCTATCAAAATTACCATTTTGGAAAAAATTCAGAAAAACTGGTATATTGGAAATTATTTCAGATTTTTATCTCGTGGCGTTTTTTTTTTGTATTTTTGGTGTTTAAGCTTAATAAACAAATTACTAATCATTCAAAAAATCTAAAAAAAATTGAGAGCACTCTTCTTCGATGGAGAAACCATATACAAAATCGCGGGCAAAATCTAAGGGGTCGAGGGTCACGCGCTGGTCGACTTGGCATGGAATGCCCCATATATAACATATACGGGGGAACGATCGGGAAGTTATTGGTTCGACCCGTAGGGGGTCAAACCCAAATCCCGTTTATTTTTGCTTCCGAATGAAAGCATTGCAATGCGTCAATTTTCACTTTCGCTAATTATGCTTGTAAACGATATATAGTAGTCTGAACCGAAAAAATACGAAGTTTGAGCATAGTGTCTGTATGCATCAATTTTTTCGAAAATTTTTACTTACAAAATTCAACATAAAAAGGACAAAATTTTGAGAATAAAATCTGAAAAAATTGTCAGTTATGGGCATTGAGTGTAGCTAGCTGTGGGCGCAATTTCCGTGTAATGTGCCGGTAAGTTTCTTAGAAATCCACTTTTTTTTTTCTTCGATCGTTCATATCTCTAAAACTAATGCCTATTTTTTCATTTTTTTTTCTCAAAATATGCGTCTCAATGAGCTCCAAAGAATGGTCCAATAACATCTAGTACGTTGCGTACAAGAAATTGAAGGTATTTCAATTTTTCTGTTTTTTTTTCGCTTTTTGCTTTTGTACGCACTCTAGCGTGTCGAAAAATTGAGATAAAAACTTGAAATTTGAAAAAAAAATCCTTTTGTTGTGGCGAAGAACGCTGTTGAATGGTGATTTGATCATATCATTAGTGTTCTAGATTTGAATTTTTTCGTTTTTACGGTTTTTATTTTATTTCTCAATAATTATTTAACCGATTTTGTTGTTTTTTTTCAAAGTGTGTGCCTTAACGAGATCCATAATATGGTTGCAACACATTCAGTCACTTAGTTTGGGTACAATGAGATATTCCTATTTTTTAACTTTTGACTTTGGTTTTACTTTTTGTGTTTGTTCGCACTCTAGCGAACGCAAAAATTGAGATAAAAACTTGAAATTTTGGAACAGAGGTTCCTTTTATTATGGTGAAGAACCCTATTGAATAGCGATTCAATCGCATCATTAATTTGATAGATTTCAATTTTTTTCATTTTTACGGTTGTTTCATTACTTCATTTCTCCATAAGTATTCATCCCTTTTTTTCCAAAATGTGAGCTTTAACGTTATCTATGAACTGGTCGAATAACATTGAGTCAATTACTTTGGGTAATATGAGCTATTCCTGTTTTTGATTCCGTTCGCCTGGAAAAAGCTTTTTCAATATTGGAACATTTTTATTTTGTGTGCAATTGGACCATTCGGAAGCTTACCACCAATGAAGTTGGAGGAAATAAAAAAAAACGGTGACATATTTGATACATTCGAATGGGGGCGCCCGAAGACCGCCTGCTTGTTTGAACTTCCCGGAGGGAAGTTATTGTAATTACCCCGAAAATCGAATTTTCATCATATCTTCACGTTTCAAGGTCTCCACAATACTCCCCGATCATTTTTACGATGATGTATGTGCGCGTGTGTGTGAAGGTGTATGTCCGGGGCGATAAATTTTGTCGAACCATATCTCGTGAACGAATGGTTCAATTTGATTACTTTTTTTTTCAATCGATGTGTCTTCGGGTAACTTTGAGCTGATCAGATTTTGGGTGAAAGCGGCGCAATATAAATATTGTTATTAACAATTTCCATTGTTTATGATGTTCTATTGCATAAACTATTAGAGTTAGCGTGAAATTTATCTAAGAAACGTTGTTCCCCAGATAAAAATACGTATTGTATGTGAAATAACTTTTTTCGACAATTTTCATAATTAAGGAGGTATGGGCGTCTCAGCAATCATGTCTGTAATAAGTGAACGAATGAACAGCGCGCTGTCACGACGGTCCCAATCGAAGCGTTTTCATCCAAAATCGAGCCCATTACACTTTGGATGGGATTCGTGCAGTAAATGGAATGTGATTACCCATTTGAATTGATTAGTTCGTTCAGTAATTGTCAAATTGCATCCCATGAGGGGTCTTCATTTACGGACTCGCAGTTCATCAATTACGAACCCTGGACAGCTGAAACTTCGGTTATCAATTAGTATACTTCAGATAGGCACGGCACCATGCAACTAAGCTATACCGACTGCAGAGGTCTGTCAGGACATTAACAATCAAAGAAATAAATTACAATCCCGGAAGTTATTGCTCCAACCCCTTCAGCGGGGCACCCCTACTTCAAGGCACCCGCCTATGGGAGCGAGCCTGCGAGCGACCAACAGTGCGCCACTATGCTAACGCGAACAACAATGCGCCACTATGCCAACGCACCCACCATGGGAGCGAGGCTGCGAGCGACCAACAATGCGCCACTAGTTTATGGATGTGTCAGGTTTGTTTTAAACTGATACAACAAATGAAATTGAAAATTGGAAATATTTTTTTTGTTATTCTGAATCGTAAGAAAAATCAGAAATGTTCTACTAGAAATGCAATTACCATCTGGCACCCTTCAGAGGAGCAGAAATATCAATTGACAAATTATTGTTAATCAACAAACAATTGACTTCACAGCATCGGTCATGAAGTCCTCGGAAGAGAGATAACATTCTGAAAAAATTGAATGTAACTCCAGAAGGTAACGGTCAAGTTATTCCGCCCCTCAGGAAAGCAGCATCAACCATCAATGATAAATTCTTCTTAATTCATAAACAATTATCTTTGCAAGCTCGGTTCATGAAGTTCCATGGGTGACACAACTCTAATCGAATGGACCATCAGAAGACCACTTCCCAAGCTTGTCAATCTTCAGAAAAGCAGAAACGCCAATGAATAAATTAGTGTTAATCAACAAACAATTGACGTTCACAGCTCTGTTCGGGACGGCCTTCTGAGGATGACCGAACTTTGAAAGATTAGGTGAACCCTCATGAGATCACCCTGTAGAAAAGCCGCGATCTTCATTAACATATTATTAAACAATTTCTGAAGATCCACTCAATTTTTCAGAAATTTATAACTCGAGAACCTTCTGGAACCGAGTTGTCAATAGTAATTGTTTGTTGATTAACAATAATTTATCGATGGATGTTTCTGCATTTCTGAAGAACGATACAATTCGCACTCGAAATTTCTGAGTTTACTCACCATTCAGAATAACAAAAAAATTATTGTAACTCTTTAATCTGCATTGAAATTCATCGGAATGAATTATTGAAAAGTTACAAGTTTTGTGTGTTAATTTCGAGTGGGCTACGTTGGCTGTTACAACTTTCGGAACCTGATTTCCATGATTCTTTCATATTTTTTGAACCGAAAGTGATTTAAAAATATTGGTAACAGAAAGAAAGGCTACAGCAATAAAGTAAAATCATCATTACTGAAGCAGCATTCAATTGGCTTTCTTCCAACATTTACATCTTTGTTCGAATAGCCATTAATAGTAATACCACGAAAGAAGCAGGGGGTCCCCTTTCGAATGTGTCGACTCTGTAACGGTTCTTTTTATTTCCATCAATTTCATTGGTGGTAAGCTTCTGAATGGTCCGACTGAACACAAAATGAAAATGGTCCAGTGTTGGAAAAACTTTTTCCAATCCCGCCCTCACAAACCACTATTTTCTCTTTCGTTCACAACCACGACAGGGGAGACACATACATATACACATACACACACACGCGCAGAAATGAGAAGGACGGAGACAAAAAACATACACGCACACACTGTTGAACTTAATATGATTAATTTCATTATTTCGGGAGGACGTTTTAGGTAATTATGCAATTTAGTAAACTCAATATATTAGATTGATTTTATATTATTTCACTACTTTATTTTACAATTTTCTTCATGATCGAATTCAATTTACAACCATTTACACAATGGAAAATTTTATTTCGTAATGAAAATTATCTGATGATTTGTTGAATGATTATTTTTACATAGATCTCGTTGAGGCGCACATTTTGGAATAAAATAGATTGAATAAAGAATCGATCGAGCAATAAAATAAAAACCGTGAAGAAGAACAAATTGAAATCTAGAAAACTAATGATACAATCGAGTCGCCACTCAATAGGGTTCTTCACCATAATTAAAGGAACCCTTGTTCCAAATTTCAAGTTTTTATCTCAATTTTTGCGTACAAAAGCAAAAAGCAAAGCAAAGAGTAAAAAACAGAAAAAATGAAATATCTCCAATTTCTTGTAAGTAACCTACTAGATGTTCTTCGACCATTCCCTGGAACTCGTTGGGATGCACATTTTGATAGGAAATAAATAAAGAAAATTGATTAGTTTCTGAGATAGAAACGATCGAAGAAAAAGAAAAGTCAATTTCTAAGAAACTTACCGACAGATTTGACTGAGATTGCGCCCACAGCTATATGGACCTAATAACTTACACCAAAATTGAGTCATTTTTATGTTAAATTTTGTAAGTAAAGATTTTCGAGAAAAATTGATACATACAGACACTATGCTCAAACTTCGTATTTTTACGTTTCAAACCATTATATATCGTTTACAAACATAATTAGCGAAAGTCAAAATTGACCGATTGCAATGCTTCCATTCGGAAGTAAAAATCATGAAAAATACTGCAATTTTAACCGTTTATATGTATATCCCCCCTTCAAGTCCCCCAGCATAACTTCAGAGCTGTAATCTTGAAGATAATGCTGGAGTGGGGCACAAAAGTGAAGATAAGGCTGGGGAATGGAGCATGATTAGGTCTATATACCATGGCCACGAAAATAAGGGGGATTCCATGACAGGCTATCTCGCAAAAGAGGTACTCAGGTCAATCCGGTTACATCGTCCAGATGATTAATATAAAGCACGATCCCACCACCCCGTGTTTCGGTCCCTTCTGAAGAGCCTATAGCTCTATATGAGCAGCACCATCACTAGTGGAATACTGAGGATAATGAGAGGAAAAGTGATGGGTAGAATCTAAAGAAGGGAACAGAGAGAATGGTGCAAGAGTTACCTCTGACGTATATCTTACTGAGTGCTCGCTAAATAATTTTTTAAGGGCTCGAGCGATGTGATGCGGCTAGCCACCTGGTCGTTGGACCTCCTGATGAAGACCCCCGCCTTTAATCACGGTAATGTAGGCTTTTTCCCTCGCCGCATCTCTCACTGTGAGTCTCAACTTGCAGAGGTCCGAAGTGAGAAACTCCTTGATTGAGATGAGTGAAGCTTGCAGTGGCGCAGGAACACCAGACTCAATGATGAGATAAGAATTTAGCATAGTTGTCTCAAGTTTACCGTGGTGAGTTTTAGTCAATACAATTTTGTGAGCGAGATCTCCAGACGTGAGAATCACCACCAAATGAGGTGGCTTAATACCAATAGCATTCGCTGACGTTAACTGCACATGAATTCTGAAGAATTAAGCTGAAGACAGCCTAAATTATCGTCAGGGTATTCGCTTCAGCAGGAACTTCAAGCCCTGATAGCAGCAGGTGCATGATAAACGGGCTCTTTCAGCATTGATGTGAGCGACTAAAGACAAAAGCTCCGATACAACGACTTCTATGGGGTTCATTGCAGCAGTAATGGCCTCAGACACACTTTGAGGCGAAGTAGAACACCCAGCCATTTTGCCTAGTCATTCCGCAATTGACGGCTCCAGTCCAGTAATATCGTTCTGCTGTTGCATAATAGCAGCTTCAACCTCCTCAACTCGAGTTATTAGTGCTGGCAACTAATCCACCATAGCAAGTTTGGCCTTGATTTCCGTCTCAGACTGGACGGAATCTAATTTGCCGAAGACAGATTCAAGATTTTCGGTCCGTCTGCTGAGCATGTTTGAGGTTTCAACTATGCTAGCTACAACTTCATCACTAGCATCAAGTGCCGAAAATCTCCTGGGTTGATGCAATGAAGTTGTCAAGAGGGCCAGAGTTCCCGATCCTGCTGCAGGGCTACATGAACCTGATAGAGCTCGATGATTGATCCGTAAGGCTCGTTAAGGTCAGCACGATCTGCGAAACCTATTTTATTGCAAAATTGACGAGCCCCAAAATCTAGAAATTTTAGAATTTCCAAAAGTGACAAAACACGCAGCTTCTTGAATACTCGAAATTTTACAATCATCCAAGCTCAGCAAGGCTTCAGAATCCCAAAATTTGTAACTTCCTCAATCCCAAACCCGAATTTGCAATTTCCTCAATAATAAGAAATTTCACCACCTACAAAATTAGTCGAAATGTAACATTGACAACTTGCCCAAGCATTATAAGTTTATCAAAATTGAGTTCCTGGAAAATTAACAAAAACTTCTCGAACTTCAAAATCCACAAAGTGTACAAAAACGGCAAAATATCAGATCAGAGCTGTTCAGTTCTTCCAAGCTCACCGATAAGTGAAGTTTCCCAGAACTCCAATCCAAACTTCAGAAACCTCCAAGAGTTCGCCATTCTACAACTTCGAAACTTTAATTTTAACAGGATAATCGAAATTTCACCACCTATCCCACTAAACTTCAGAGCAAGCCTTCAAACTTAGCAAGTTGCTAGTTTAGCAAATCTGACAAAATTTCCAAACTTAAGTTTTCCTGTTTCACTGCAGACTCACAAGTGTTCAAAATTAAAAAGCTTTCTCAGAGCGGTCAAAACATTGAAAACTTCCAGAACTACAATCAAAACTTCAGAAATGTCCAAGAATTGAATAGCTTCCCAAAGCACAAGTTTCCAAAATGAAAAAAACTTACAGACTTGCCTTTTCCAATTCATTAGGTTGTCCGAAACTAACCTTCGAAATTCTCAAGTTTCAAACTGCCCAAGTTTTAAAGATTTTCAGAATTGAAATTTTAAGAATCCAAACTTCCAAAATTAAAACTGCTAGACTTGGGATGCAAATTTAGCAATTTTTCAATTTATAACTTCCAATTTCTCTTACTGAATCCAAACTTCCAGAATTCCCAAATAACAACCCTGTCAGATTCTGATGACTATAACAAAATTTCAAAATTGCAATATTGATGGAAATTTACAGACATTTGCACTTTCGCAGACTTGCTTCAAAAATTTACTCTAACGATCTGCAAAATGACACCCGCTTTCTAATTTTAATTACTAAAATAGTACAATTTCGAGCGCAAGTCATTTTGACGCAAAAAGTATGGTAACATTTTTGCGCAGAATTTTCCGTACGACATTTTTGTATGTGATGTTTTTTTCATAGAATTGATAATATTCGAGTTATGGTCATTTGCTTAAAATGACTAAAACCTTACATTTGTTTATTTAATTAACATCCTTCCCGGGGTCATTTATATGCAGATTTAACTTTTTTCTGTTCACATTACTAAAAACCACCATAATAACTTAAACAATTATCAGCGGTTAATTGTCACTAATAATACTCTCTGATGACTTCAACTTCAAAAATTCATAACAAATTCCCCTGACGAGAATCTATAACGACTTTTTCTTGAAAATGATCGAAAACCAATACAGAACATATATTTTGATTGTGAGTCAAATAAAAAATGGCATATTTGAGATATCTCCATTTGTTTATATAATTGTTAAAATTTTTATAAACAGAAACGAAAAAATACGTGTCTTTTTTTTGTGCTGAGAACCAGATATGTACATTTTTATGCAAATGCGGGACCATCGGGTTCCCAGTCCGACGATTTCACGTGGAATGCCCCATATACAGACTGTATCTGTATTGGTGGAGAACCTCCGGTCCACCAACGTAGCATGACCTCCTAAATACGGTTTAAAAAATGAGTTTTTAGCAGTTTTTTGGGTAATTAATAATTAATGTAGGCCAATGAGAGCACCGGGTTATGGCACGGGATAGTGTTCGAGAGAATTCGAACAATGAACAACAACGTTGGCTTAGAGTCACGACGAAAGATATGTGAGAGCAGTTGAGTCGCTATTCTGTCATCAATTTTGTATTGATGGCGGAAATGGTGAAGTGTGCTGAGATATGGCGCACATATATAATTTTCGAGTTGAATGGAATTTGTTTACAAAAGAGGTACACAAAACTAGTCAATTCGTAAGCCCAGAAGATGGTTTATTCAACTGAAATGTATGATTGATTTGCTCCAATAAATCATTAACCATTAATTCGAAGACATGAAAACTAAATCATTAATTCATATGATTTTGATAGGAAAACTAGAGATTTTCGAATCTGGTCGAGGGAGTTCTCTCATACTCTTTTCCTCTGTCGATGTACATGACGAGCTCGAGAAATTGTAATCTTTCAGTAAGTGAAATATCAAACTTTCATCTTCAACTTTCGCCGATTTTGACAATTCTGAAGATTCTTTACGATTTGTCAGGGTCTTCAATGACCCGATCGGAACGTGTCCATGTAATTTAGAGCTGCTTGGATTTTGGATGGGATCTGTGCAGTTGTTCTGAAGTGAGAGGGAATAATAATTCATCTGTCAATTGATTGGGAGAAATGAGGAAAATTGAACGAGAATAGCTGAAGGATTGAATCTCTTTCAAAATGACGTGTGTAAAGCACTCAAAGATGTTTTCAGTTTTGTATTAATTTGTTGACTACAATCATTTTTGAAAAATCGAAAGGCGAAATCAAATGTCACAGCTTTTTTTAGGCCCGAGACTCGCAGATTTTGGAAATTAAATTAAAAGGCAGGAATCACTGTGAACGATGAGGGGATATAAACATACACGTATATGGTTTATCTTGAATTTAATTCAGCGAATGCCTTCAGGACGGTGAGGCGGTGGTACTGTTCGAGTTTGACAATAGAAAGCCGCTATATCCCCGGTAGCTTACAGTATTCGTTTTGAGTCAGTACCGGGCGGGCGCATGTCTACCGCTCTCTACGAAATCTAAATTCCAACATCCCGTGTTTACAGAACAGTGAATTTTAAAAGTCTTGGTAAAGATCTGGCACCAAAGTGTCGAATTTCAAATCTCTCAAACTTCCGCTGGCTCCAAAAAGGAAAGCCAAAGGGAGTCCTCTTTTGAACGACCCAGAAAAAACTAGAAAAACAGTTATGAAACCGCCAATCAGCGGGAGCTCTGAACCCGCTCGCCTTAATAATCCTCCGAGTACTCCTGACGGGCCTCAAGATGCTCAAAAACAAACCGCAGTGCCTCCAATAGTTATTGAAAATGACAAATTGGAGACCAAAAATCTGATCAATTTCTTGCAAGTCAACGCCTCGGATGAAAATTTCGGGATGAAATTCGGTGGAATCACCACGACCGTCCATCTGCAATCGACGGAGGATTGCAATAAAATCGCAAGTATCCTGAAAAGGCAAAATTACAATTTTTACACCTTCGGTTTAAAAAGTGGGCGGGCGAAGAAATTTATCATAAAAGGTTTCCGCCAGTTTTATTGAGCACGAGATTCCCAACAGCAGAGGTACGTATGAGTACCATTCCGAAATACGTTCATTCAGAACGGCTCAACAACGTATAGGGATCGTCTCTATGGAAAGATGTCGCTGTCGCCCGTATTGAGAACGTCCTGAGGATGAACCTCAGGGACATCTAAGGAACATATCACACACGGACGTTCCCATTCCATTCTCATCGCAACGTATTTCCATGTACCTCCGGGGAAGCGATCATGGGCATGTCAAAATGAATCGTCAGAAAGCTACCAGGCGGATGCTCCCAGACATGTATGAAGAAAACATGCCTGGAATATTTATATATTGGGTTCTTAATCCATTCCCTACAGATGCTCAAGGATATTTTTGTTTCTAATTCTCCCCTCAGAATATTTTTGTGAATTAGGGACAGTATGGGTACGATTTTAGGATGCTGCGTAAAATTGAATTAGAAATGTATAATAGTAGTTAGGCAAGAGGGGTTCAACTCCAAATGCGTTTCTGCGCAGCTCTTCTGCGCAGCCCGTGCGCATCTCCCCCGCGCAGCCCGTGCGCGGTTGGTAAGGGGGGGGGGGTAATGCAGTGCGCTGCATAACCGACTGATGGGTAGCTGATTTAGAGGTGGCTACGTTTTCCGCTGCCAGTAATTTAGCGGGATATATGCGTATGCTGCATAGCCGACTGATGAGTAGCTGAATTGGAGATGGTGACA
Source organism: Asobara japonica (assembly GCA_026005395.1). Lineage (NCBI taxonomy): Eukaryota > Metazoa > Arthropoda > Insecta > Hymenoptera > Braconidae > Asobara > Asobara japonica. The sequence continues at coordinate 1,082,572 of BQMI01000320.1, read as the reverse complement.
TTTTCCGCGGTCGGTAATACAGTGGGATACATGTCCGACTGATGATTACATTTGAGGTGGGGTCAAAGTGATATGAATGCACAGGAAAAATTATAAAGAATATCTCATATATTTCCCAAATTTGTTTACAATAAAATTTCACAATGCTTTTCTGCAAAGGTTTTTTTTTATGTTTTTAGAAATGTTCACAGTACTCATTTTTGATAACGTTCAGCGCCAATAGCACCATATTTTCCTGGACCGCCCTCTTTATTATAAGGCTTGCTGCCTTCCAGGGTCTTAGATTTTTCAAATTTCTCCTGAGTACGTTTCTGCTGCTGCTCCTGATGCCAGCGGCTCTCATTTGATTTCGTATTTTGAGAACGTTTATCCATCTTTCATCCGATTCGCTCAACTGTTGAATAGTAAATGAGAACAATCCCCGTGTGCGCAATGTCCTTATGAGGATGATTTTTTTTTTTTTTTTTTTTTTTTGAGGGTAGGAAAGAAATCTCAACCAACTTTTTTTTCACATTGTTTAGGAGAGGGGGGGGGGGGGGCGCACATAGTTCTTCTTCATGTACCAGCGTTTCAAACGTCTTACATTATCAACAGCACAAACGTATGGCGATGATTCACATTTTGCCAGGTGATTGGAACATTTGGGAGTCTCGAGCATCGACAACTTTGGGCACTGCAAATCCTCCAAGTTCACCACTGATCGATCAGTGCCGAGCATCTTTTGAAGCCACTGTTGCTTCTGCAAACCCTTCACGTACACAGTACCTATGGTTTTCCTGGGCAATTCCCTTTGAAGCACTCGATGAATGTCGGAGTAGGATATTTGACCAGCATTCCAGGTGATTCCATGATGGTTACTGATGAGCCAAGCATTTGTGCGCTGTATTTGGCGGGGTAATTCCCGACCCGAGTACGGTGGTTTAAAGAGCATACAATTAATGCTATCGGAATCATTTATGTAGCCAATTGCCACTTCCTTCACAATGAAAATGTTCTCATAACCGCATAGTCCCTGCACATCCACTATGGCATCCATCTGATCACTGCACTCTTTCGAGGGTGACTGAATTCGATGGAGGAGATGTCATGAATTTTATGTATAGGCATAACGGATTACGTCATTAGTTATGGGCAGTATTGAGAAACAATTTCGCGGAATTGTTTCAAGGCTACACCCCTCCCTACATGCAATTATAGTTGTAGCCCACCCCCTTTCTTCGCTTGCGCATGCGCGATGGTCGTACATTATGCATGCTTCATTGTTTCAAGACGCAGTCATCTTCATGGAACCATTGCGGCTGAACGAATTGAGATTTTTTCGTAGTGTACCACCACATGAATACGACTGTACCACTATTATTAGGAAATATTTCGGGCAGGATACCACTGATGGTTGGGGATTAGTGCATAACATTATTGAAACCTAAGGGGATCATGAGCTCATAAAACGCTACGAGACCTGTCATCGAAAACCCTGGGAGTGCGATGATTTTGGTGTTATTCTGAGACGTTATGGTGACAGTGTTGATCCCCCCGACCACGCATTCACCTTTTACCGTGATATAATTCACCTGATAGACAATTTCACAATTGTGAAGCAATATCGTGTGTTGCGGCGCGGTGAAAATCCCAACAAGCAATATATTCTGCTGCAATCCCATTGGGATATCAAAATCCAGCAGGCTGAACGTTTCCTGCGAGCAATCGAGTGATAGAGGGGGGGGGGGGTGGGGGATTGGGTTTGTCACTGTTCTCACCGAGACTTTAGTCTGCATCATGGAGTCGTTGAGTGAAGTGAAGTGTTTGTGCGGGCGTCCACCATTTGCGGTGGAGTATGAAGATATTCTGGTGAAGCATTATGGCTACCATCCACCACAAAAAGCTCGTGACTGTCTTCTGAATTGTCTGGAGCCATCTGAGAATTTAGAACTGCTGCAGATATTCACTGTTTATGACAGTGCCATTGAGGATGAGGAATTTCTCGTAATGTGGTCACCATACACTACTACTTACGAGGAGATTGTCATCAATCACTATGGCTATGATGCACCAGAAAGTGCATGGGGTTTGCTCCATGATTTCCTCGATTTGCGGGAAACCTTGAAAGCGATTTAGAAGCAACGTCAATTGCTCGAGTTGACAACAGCAGAAAGGAGTGAGCAGGACAAAGAGAACAACAAAGACGATGTCCCTTCTGCGACACATAGTGGTCAGGGAGAACCTTCAACCAGTACTTCTGCTGAGCCCTTTCCAGTGCAGAAGCGTCAGGGACAAAGATATCAGCGAACACACCAAGGACATCCATACAGGAAAAATGATGAATAAAAAAAACAATGATGTTTGTAAGGTTTTTTTTTATCTTCTATGTAATAATAATCATACACATATATGTAAAAGAAAAATAAAGTCTTTTATTCACAATAAAATGGTATTACATTGACTCAATTGATATGGCTGAACAACTAGGATAAGTTTTTCACTGTTCCACTGATTGGATGGTACTCAACGATGTGATCATGCAATATCAAACAGTACGCAGCTGTTTGAGCGGGCAAATTCTGATGAGATTCAAATTCCAGACGAATATCCACTGGTCCGGATTTCAAGTATTCGTTTTGCTTGGAGCAGTCAATCACGATGAGTGGTGCGTAGTTCAAAAAATTCGATTTGCTAAGAAGTGGCTCGGCCTCTTTAGCGTAGTAGTCTTTAACACAGCATACTGATTGTGCGCGATATCAAGATTGAGATTCCCATAAGCGTAACTCTGTGAGTTGAGAAAGAGTTTCACATCGCGTACATTGCAATGATCAAATCGACTGGCATTTCTGGTGGCTTGATTCTTGCGATTGGTCTGGAAGCCGAGAATGAGGTAGCGCGGTTTCTCCAGTTGCGTTGAGCACTTCACCACCCAGACATGTTTTGAAGTGGCTGGCAGCAGGGGATACTCATAAGTCTCCCAAGTGCGGAAACTGATGGGAATTGCTGCATCCTTGGCAATGTGCTTTAGCAATGAGATTTTCCTAGAATCGGCAACCTTGATGTAGGGAATCATCCACTCGACTTTCACGAAGGACAGCTTGATGACTTCGGGTGCAGTGCCAACCGGTGGATTTTGTACAATTGCATTCACATCAGTGTTTCCTCGTGTAAGGATCAGCTCATGTTTCGCATTAACGATGATTCTTTCATAGTCCTCAGGAAAACCCAACAGCATTCTCAGTGGTATGGAGATATCAAAATATCCCTCGGCATCGACAATCGTTGATTCATTGTCGTTGAGTATCCAGCCTGCATTTTCCATGGGAGCAGCTTGACTTGGTGTTTGCGAGATATAATTCTTCATTAGGGTAGTGAGACCCACATTTTTACTTCTGTCAATCACAATGGCGTTCAGTTCATAGCGCACCTCCTCGAACATATGGAGGATAGCACAGTTCACCAGTCTCGTGTGTGTGACAGCTGCTCCATTGTCTTTGGTCAAACGTCCGTGTACATGCAGCGAACTCTTACAGGGTAGTAAACACAAATCTTGATGCTGGACGGCTATGCGGATTTCATCATTGTTATTGAAAGTCGCAGAAGCAAAAGGCTGATGTGTATGAATCTCATAGTGAGCAATGGATTCATCAAACATAATGGGTTTCTCAACTTTTAGGATGTCCGCCGCCATGTTTTGTTTTTTTGTCTTTGTAGGTGATGACACAGCGACAGAAAAAACCCCACACTCTCTCCCTCAACGTCTTCTTCTTTTTTGTACTTTGAGTCCCAAGCTCTTCAGAAATTTGATGTTCTGCAATGTCAATGGTTTGAGGGGTTTTCGCCGACTGCTTGGACCTGGCAATGATGACTCACTTTTATACCGCGCAGCGGACTTGGTATTGAAAACAATACCCATTAAGACTTGATGTGCAAGCGTATTGTAATCACTTCACCTCTAAAATTTACCAATTGACCATCCTGATCGACAAGTCTCACTTGGAGATGATCTATTGCCTGTACGGTGATAGGAAGGTAAATGATACTCGATGGTACTTCCACAATCTTATATCCTGGTGGAACTGATGGGAAAAATTCATGTATAGTGTGGACTCGTTCAGTATTGTTGTATGCCCCAGCGGTGATGTTGCACTCGACGCGCAGGGAATTAATTTTGAGGATGCGCACGGGAGAATCTGATTGGTGTGTTATATGCACCGGAAGGATTCTTCGTGTGAATCCTAACAGTGAGCCAATTGAGTTTTCCTTTTCAAAATTCACAGGCTCACTACACTTGATCATGCTCTGGAGCGTGTTATTGTTAGGCTTGAGGCTAATGGCTATGTCATGCTCATTCAGCTTCTCAACCAAGTATGTCTCAATGTCTGTGATTTCATAGCTTCCCGTGGGTAGGTGAATGACTCTATCACCCACATAGAATTTATTGTTACCCGTGTCGATGTTGGGAATGGAATTGAAGGTGAGCAACTGCGCTAGTCCCAGCGTGTAGCTCTTGAGTGGTGACAATTCAATGGGAGGGAAGTAGTGGCTCTCCAGCACTGAGGAGGTGCCCGTCAGGGTCAAAGTGAGCGATTCGGCACTCATTGTCGTTGGAGAAAACTCAACTGATGTAGCCGCAGCAATTCACTGAGACTTTATAGGGAAAAAAACTTTGTCGCCCTGGAGGAATTTCAGACACAGATGCCCACATACTACTGTGTCATAATCCTGATATCGATGATGATTGTACTGAACAACGCTACCAACACCGAAGTAGTTCATTAACTCTTGTGGTGGGCGAAGATTACCGAAACTATCAAAGTAGAGAATTTTGTTTTTATGCTTTCGGTAGGCGACCCAGTGTATTCCCGGCCCATCCTTCTCATCAAGATTAATGATTGCCAACTCGTATTCGCGGGGACCCCTCGAGGGCATCTCATCTCTCATGTATACACCACGAAAGTATGGAATCTTCAAGATTTTGGCGTACTTCACGAGATCGGCATCAGTGAGGGCTCGGTGTGGTAGCGTTACACGTTTTTTTTCTTCTTATTAATGTTCTGAGCACTTAAGCTAGGACCCTTCCCGTAATCTGTCAAGTGGAGACCCAAACCCTTCTTGTAAGGTTTCAAGTAGAGTCCTTTGCCCAAGGCAATGGCTTCCATGATTTTATTGTGGCGTGTACTCTCTGCAAGAGCTTTTTTTGCTGCATTCGAGTCGTTGATGGCTTTAGCGATACCCGCAGCGCCCCCTGCTAATGCTCCGGTTGCACTCAAACCTGCGAAAAGAGGAATGAGGAAGGGCAGCAGCCCACCTATTTTAGATGGCACTGGTAGAATACGAGGTAGTCGTACACGTCTCCTACCACCACCCATCTTCACCGCTGTGCGTGCACCTTTCAGCGCGCTTTTAATAGCATTTTCTCCTGGTTGCATTGCAGACTTGGCAGCGTCGATGATGCGTTTCAATACCACTCTCTTCCCATACCCACCTCCACGACGTTTGCGCCCCGTCTTCTTCCTCCCCTTTCTCTTTGGATGACTTTTAAGCCCCATACCGAGGGAGGTTTTCACCTTCATGGTATTAGCGATGCCCCAAGCTGCTGCTTTTTCTGCAATACCAGCGTCCTTTGCGAAGACCCGTTTCCAAGCTTTCTCCGTGCGGATTTTATCAGCAGCGTGACGTGCAGAGAGTAGGTTATGTCGTGCTCCTTGCAAGCTGTGTCTAGGAGATTAATGCCGGGATCGCCGCGAGCCAATCTCTCCTTCAGTTTCGTACCAGGGCCACAATAGTTATAGCCCGGTAGATGTAATTCCACGGGAAGCTTATTGATGAGCCTATTCACTAGTCCACGACCTCTCTTACGTTGACATCCACTCATGGCCAGATGACAACTGATGACTGAGGCAATGAATACACCTCCTTTATAGAACTCTTTAAGTTCCTTGGCTTTATCGAAACCGTTTGGGGAGGAAGTACTTGGTTAGTTAGCCTGATTCATGCACGTGAGCACTACCCCCTTATAATTTAACATGCATCGAGCACTATAAATAGTGGATCTTTATAGTGGTTCAGTCAGTCAGTAATCATGAAGTTTACAGAACAGAGGACAAAGCTTCCAATAGCTAATTTTGATGAGCTTACAACTCAGAGAGGGGAGAAGAAACGTCATGGTGCTCTGTTACCCAGCAGTGTGCGTGCAGTTATCTGCGGTCCCTCCAACTGTGATAAAACGAATGCTCTACTCGGGCTGATCGTCCACCCCAATGGTCTATGATTTGAAAACATTTACGTCTACTCAAAATCACTCCATCAGCCCAAGTATGAATTGCTGCGAAAAATACTGGCCCCCATCAAAGGTGTGGGATATTATTCATTCAGTGAGCATGAGGACGTAATTCTACCAGAGGACGCTCGGTCAAACTCTATCATGATCTTCGACGATGTAGCATGTGGAAAGCAAGATAATATGCGAGCATTCTTTTGCATGGGACGACACAAGGACGTAGATAGTTTCTACCTCTGTCAGACTTATGCACATGTCCCTAAACACCTAGTGCGTGACAATGCCAATCTGCTCATTCTCTTTCGTCAAGATGATAGGAATTTGAAACACATCTATCAGGATCATGTGAACAGCGATATCTCTTTTGAAGAATTCAAGAACTTATGTGCCAAGTGTTGGATAGAGGGCAAGCACAGTTTTGTGGTAATCGATAAGGATAGTGAGTTACAGGAGCGTCGTTATCGCAAAGGGTTCCACTCTTTCCTGAGGCGATAAATACACTCAATCCAAGGATGTGGATACCAGTTGTTGAGTGAGCCCCCAAGTATCAACATGCAGCGCAAGATTTTCGCGAAGGAGACGAATGTCTTGCATCGTATAGCAGAGGCAAGTAATGCTATTCGTCGCAAGCATAAACTGCTGAAATCAGGGAGAGAGGGCACTCAAGAGAAAATGAGTGAATTGTTGAGGCCAATGGTAGCTCCTCTTGAGAAGCTGGTGGGGATTCAGCCAGTGAAAGTGCCTAAAGTGAAGCATGAGAAAAAAGAGGCCCCCTCCATGCTACAGACTCATGACTTTGACACTGCTATTGGAGATGAGTCATTCGATGAACCAACAATGGTCAGTAAACCTATACGGGAAAGAAAAAAAATCTCCCCAATTAAAGTGCTCATCAATGAACCAACAATGGCCACTACATCTATACGGGAAAGCAAAAAAATCTCCCCAATTAAAGTCCTAAGTGAAAAGGAGCGTATTGCATCCATTAAGGTGGAATCTCCTCTAAGCTCGCAACACCTTCTTCAGAGATATCTCAGTCGGCTCAATACGGAGCGTGAAGCTCAGGATTTCGATAAGGAGTTTGGTATACGCAACTTGAAGGAGGGTCTGAAAATTGGTGATTCCATAGTGAGCTTCGATGCGAATTTCATGACTGTAAAGAATGACACGTGCCCACTGACTCCTGGGCTACTTGAATTAGTATTAAAAAAAAACGCCGAACTTAACTCTCGTCACGGCGACTGATAAAAATACCTATGGAAAAATTATTCTCAGCACCAATGCACATCGCGCTTACTATCAGACCAATAGACCCGTTCGAACAAGCAGTAGCATGAAAAATCAGACAATCATTAGAAATCTGATCACACCTGAGAAGCTAGGCATGGCTCTTCCACGCAATATGCTCGTATCGAACGCACCAATGGACTACGTCCACTGGGATGATCCAAATGAACTTGTCGATCGGTTGAGACTGCTCATGGCATCACAATCAGCGGGAAATCTCAGTCACACCAATGAAATCATGTCTATAGTGGAAGAGTTGCGTGAGGTTTGTATCATTTATTAGACTACGATGGCAGTAGTGAAGCATCATTTGCACGATGAGTGTCGACTTGTTCGGACGTTCCCTGGATCATGCCAAGAGTGTTGTTAGCAGCAGTGTGCGTGGTCCTCCTGGTGAAGGCTTCAAAGTGACTGTTGATGGACACTATGATATGGATAATCGGAGACTCACCAATCTCGGCATAGCTATGGATGATGCTGATGCTGTATCTTCCGGAATGATACGAAATGTTGTCAAAGAGGAAATTCGTGTTATGTACACTGTGACAGCGTCGCTGGGCAACAGGATAAAAGATATTCAGAACATTATTCAGACCTTTGAGAAGAATTTTTCGAATATGATGAAGGAGCATAGTATACATGAAGAGGATGTACAAGAACATTTGCAGCAAATTTCTGAACTCATTCATCAACTTGATCTCGAACTATCAACAACATTCAACAGTGGGTTTGACATTAAATTCATGCTCGAGAGCCTGCACCGATTAATATTGGAACAATTCACCATTCTTCAAAAGAATATAAATAACGATTTGGCCTTGCGCAATGCTCAGATGATTTTAAATTTGGATACTCGTTTGGTTGCACTGAAAAAATATGAGCAAGGAGAGGGTAGCGGTGGTGGAAGAGCTTCATAGACCTGCTCGACGGAACTATCCACGACGTCGGGTGGAGATGCGCAGCGTGGATGACACTTGGCAGGCCGATCTTGTGGAAATGGGAGCCTATGCCCGCATGAATAAAGGCTATAAATACCTGTTGACCGTCATTGATATTTTTTCCAAATATGCACGGGCTGTACCCACCAAGACAAAAAATGGCAAAGATGTGACGAAAGCCATGGAATCCATATTAGAGCAAGGCCGTATACCTCAAAATCTGCATGTGGATCAGGGCAAAGAATTCTACAACAGAGAATTTCAATATCTCATGAAGCCTCACGGTATCAACATGTACTCAGCATTCAGTAATCTCAAGGCATCCATCTGCGAACGTTTCAATCGTACACTCAAAGAGAAAATGTGGAAACAATTCAGTCTGCAGGGAACCTATAAGTGGATTCCCATTATCGAGAAACTTATGCAGTCATACAATGCCACCAGACATCGCACAATTCGCATGAAACCCAAAGATGTCACTGCTGATCAGGAGCAGTACCTCCTCCAACATGTCTACGGGAGATTCGGGACCAATCACACAAACAGAAGAATCACGTTCAGAGTTGGAGATAAAGTGCGCATTAGTAAGTACAAGAATGTGTTCGAGAAAGGGTACACACCCAATTGGACAACAGAAATATTCACTGTAACTGAAGTGCAGAATACCGAACCCGTGACGTATCGACTCTCCGATTATGACGGTAGTCCTATCAAAGGTGGCTTCTACCAAGAGGAACTTACCAGAGTCAAGTATCCCGACGTTTATCTCATGGAGAAGGTGCTCAAGCGTTCCGGAAACAAAGTCTTTGTTAAGTGGTTAGGCTTCAACAATACTCATAACAGTTGGATTAATAAAAATGAATTGTGATTTATGTTAGAGGCAAATAAATCAAATAATTGTTTTTCCTTAATAATGAGTTGTTTATTAACAATAGCCATAAGGTACAGTGTCGGTTGAATTTACAGAGAGCACTCTCTTATCATCATTCCAACTTAAACATAATTTCCGTTGTTTCACCGTATACACATCATGCTTATTACTCGTAATCAAATACTGGTCTTTGAACAAAACCTCGTAGTTCATCAAACAGTTTTTATAATCATCAAAGGTTATTGTTTTCACAGCAGACCGTTTCACTCCTTTGGCACACATCTTCACTCTCTCATCCCCATGGATTCTGAATGGATATGATTTTGCTCTTAAGCCTATAAACTCACTCATAACCCGCCCATTACATTCATCCTTCATCAGTCCGAGCACTTTCTTATTCACAAGCGGCATTTGATAAACATTGTCCGCTGGGTAATCGGACGTGTCAAACTTATCAATATCACGTTTCATACATTCATAAATGTCGGGCACTCGAAACTCATACAGGAGACTATCAGTATCTGTATACATAAGCTTAGCCTGATCTCCGAAAACTTCCTTAATATACTCATAATGAAAATCATAGATGAATGTTTTTGAAATGTCCAAAATTGAGAAACCAATGTAAATGGGTTTGTTGAAAAATCTCTTCGTACGATCCAATTGGATAATCACCATCTCATCATTGAAAATGGTGCAGCTGTGGAAGCTGGGTCGAGCAATTAGAGCTTTCGCTCCATATCTCCCTTCCCACTTCGTCCCCAACTTCACGTCTTTTTGCTTCCTCACATTCTCAATGGTTTTACCAAAGACCGCATTATTCATCAATTTGAAGAAATTTTTCTCGAAATCGTTGGTGGATTGCTTTCTCAAGTCTGTATTGAGGTCGATGTATGGTTTTAGCCATGGCGCCTGATCAAATTCCAATACCCGATGAATTTTAGTCAATGTTAGACCATAAGTTAGACTTTGCTTTAGATTCTTATAGTGGATGACATAATTTTTCTTTGGCAGTAAAGTTGTCATTAGTTTTGAGATCTTCTTATTAGGGGGAGTAACATGTTCGGGGCAAAGGGGTAAATCCTTGTGAGACTCAAAAAGTTCCTTGGAATAATCCAAGTCCACCTCAAGGATGTATCCTTTTGCTGAGTCATCTGGATGTGTGAGCACATCGACAATTGATGGATCAATCCATTTGAATGATCCTAATGGTAAGAACTGTGACATGGCTGCACCATACAAGTTGTTAACCTCAAAGTACATGAGATAGCAGGTCTCCTTAGCGGGATCGAATTCTTCCGCCATGTACTTGTTATTCGCACGGGCGTACCGATTGCAGCACTGCGCCACACCGCCTCGAATACCCTTCTCCACAAACAAGCGCATTTCAACATCAGTTAATAGCTCAAGACTGACACCAGTGCATTTGAGCATAGCATCTAATGCTAGTCCTGGTGCTGTGTAATAGTGAAGGGGGTCGAGTTTATAAACGGTGTAGGAAACACGTCGAAAATTTTGAAAAATGTCTGCCAAAAGTAGGACATCTGTAGTCAAATAGAGGTCTGAATACTCACCCAAAGATGTAATATCAAACACATGCCAGACTCTTTGCGCATGCGCATAATCCTCAGCAGATACACTTTCATCAGTCAATTTTGAGTAGAAATTGTTGATTGGAGGTAATTGTGGATCGCTTAGTTTCTCCCAAGAGTCTACGTACTCATAGGGAAAAATTCCTTTTCTAGCCAAAAGCTGAAATTTCTCCATATCAGCATGGCAGTACTTTTGAGTGATGGACTTGTGCTGTACAGTGAGGTAACTAGCTAATCTCTCTAAACTCCTAGCCATAAAGCGAAAAGAATCGAGGAATATAAGTTTCACAACTGTGCCATCAACGTGCTTCGTGAAAGAGATATACTTTTCTTTGTTGATGGGCAGTAAATCGATGCCACTGGAAAGTCGCGCAGCAAGTGGTCTGACCATAACATGTGAATCATAGCCTGAGAGATTGTGAAAGACGACTGGTATTATGTGAGAGTCTTGATAATTGACATTACATCCTGGGTGAGCTGGACCGCGATACTTACCCGTCAAGTGACAATGATCGCGGTGTCTCGTTTCAGTACCTATAAATGGCTTCTCACAAATATGACAATTGGGATTAGTCTTGAAATCAATGGCTTGGCTAAGGGTGAGGGGTAGCATCAGTACCTTTGTCTTCAAAATCACATCAACCTCACGGGCAATTCGCAATAATTCATCTATGAACCATTCAATGCAATTTGGACCACGATTCATCTTAAACTGTGAGCGTGAGTCATCATAGTCACAGTGCAAGTAGAAATCTACACTGTGAGGAATATGTTTTTGACTCATCAAACCATCATCATCATCATCATCATCAATTGGAGACAGAATGCACTCAAGATCAGCATAGATAACAAAAGGAGCCATCTCCTTGAACAGATGGTTTTTAAATTTCAAGATATTTTCACCCTCCTGGGGCAGTACCATTCTGCAATTGTTGAGTGTGAGACAGTCTCCCTTGTGCCTGTTAAGTGATTCCTGAGTGATGAAATGTGTCAGACAATGGTCACAAAAATACATAACAGTTTTTCTCTTTGAAATTTGAGATCTCACGAAACGCGATAGGTTTCGAATCCATGTAAAATGATAAGTGGGTTGTTCATTATGCTGCTGCTGCTGCAACTGAGCATTACCACAAAGCAATAAGAGATGAATCGTAGGCCAAATTGACCAACATTTACTCAAATATACGGGTGCAATTTCGTTATCATTGTCAATCTCGTACACATTGATCGACAATCCATTCATCAATTCGAACTTTAAGATATCGTTCAGCTGCATCGGAAACTTGAGGCGGGAATAGTTGAGCTTACTGCCATTAGGTAGAGTTGCATTAACGGGGCAGGGATAGGAGGTGATGCGCTCAGGATGCAACTCTACAGGGTGAAGAGCGGCAATGACAGACCATAGGAAGCAACACTCGTCATTGTTCATAACGTTCACTACAGCCCGCTTCAATTGGATGTGTCTTGGAAGTTCCGTGTATGTGCACAACCCTGCCGAAAGAGGTTTGTAACTGTTCATGTTGACAGTTAGACTCATGATTCTACTCAATTTCCAACCGGAACCTTTCTCTTGAAAATCCTCAACCTTGGCGAGTATTCGGTCCGTTAAATTTTCATCAAACCACTCCTCAATGTGAGTTTTGGGCAAAATTACCTCATTCCTGGTGTTGAAGTATTTCGTCTCCTCAAGAACTTCACCATTTTTCAAAATTTGGAATTTGCATGCTAGGATTCCATTAGCCTTGATATTTCCCTTTTTTTTCTAGGGTATGGCGAAAATGACTAATGGCTAAAGATCTTGCATCCATCAAAAAGGATTTGAGATCTTTGTGGCTTAGGTTGATCACAGCACCAGTTTGAATCCTGTCGCGGAAGGCAGATTCCACATTCTTCCAAACGATCCGAGCCTCCTCCTCCTCAGGATGTTTAGCACCCACTCGTCCACCGTAGTGAACTCTGCCTTTGATTTGAAATTTTTCATCATAATTGTGGAGGGTTACAATCATGGTTTCAAAACGCCTCTTGTCACTAAATAAGATGCCAGGTGATTTCAGAAGTTTACGAAAATGTTTGATGTGCTTTTTGCAGGATTGCGCCCATCCATCACATTGCACAGCAGGAGCATTCGCATATGCATTTTCCAAAATCTCTAACATTCTCGCACACTTGTTCACATCGATTGTGTATCTAATGTTTTGCACATTTATACACACACTATTGAAACCCTGCACTTGTAATTCACTTGTTCATTCACGTTCAAGTCTGTGAAGGCATGTCACAATCGATAGACAAAGTCCATACCCAATGCTTCTCCACATGCAGACTGACGACAGACGTCTCGGTGTTGGCTTTCATAAAGAGCTCAGCACTGTGGTAAAAAAAAAAATCTTTTCAAGTTAGCGTTGCATTTCCTAGCTGTATTATTATTTCATATCTATCTGGTTCACTTCTCAGAACATTGGTGAAGTCATATCACTGTCATGAGAGTTTCCCATATCATGTAGCATTAACTCATGGCTCATGTTTCTCCAAACATTTCCCAATGACTCATGTTTACAACCATGCTGTAGTCTTATTACTCTGACAACGTTTCAGGTTGCATTGACGCAGTATCAACTCACAGCTTTCTCCAACTTTTCCCACTGACTCATTTCTTAGAATCCTGGTGGAGTCTTATCGCTTCGGGTAAGTTTCAGGTTGCATTGACGCAGCATCAACTCACAGCTTGTCTTTCTCCTACTTTTCCCACTGACTCATTTCTTAGAATCATGGTGGAGTCTTATCGCTTTGGACGAGTTTCAGGTTGCATTGATGTATGCTCACACGACTCTTTATGGGACTACAGACTATAAAATAATGTGTGAGCGCTTTAAGGCTAGTCTTTGCGAAGAACGGGTTACGGCAGCATCATGTACGCTGTTTTTGAAATATTGTTGAAGACGCGTCTGTGTGACGTGCGTAAACAGGGTGAACAGAGCGTTCCTAATATTAACCACGTACGTATTACTGAGAAAATACGATGTGTGAGTCAATATGATTGTAAGTATCATCATACACATGAAAGTGATGTGCAACAGTGTAAGAAATATGAGTGGGCCCTGAAAAAAGATGGTGAAGGATTCAAAATTCAGTGCACGCATGAAATTTGCACGAGATGGGATCCTCGAAAAGTCATAGATCATCTCAATGTGGAGCGTCAACCCTCGTCTCTCGTCAGCATAGCCGCCAGCTCTTTGCTCAACTACGCTAATGGAGGAAATTTAACTCTGAAAGATCTATCATTTGCAAATGACATCTGTGAATATAACCCGAAAATAATGCTTTTTGCATTCAGTGCAAATTCAAGAGCACTTCCATTACCAAAATCAGATGATGATGAACAAAAAGTCATGGTTTTCAATCGATTTTCTCCAAAATTCTTAATTTATTGTAGGACTCCAGGATGTTGGGACTTTCAGAGATCCTTCGTCTTTCAATCAGCACAACCCTATGCTTCAATCTATTACAAAAATGTTTTATTGCAATGAGAAATACTGTACGTAAAAAACGAAACTTACCCCCCCCCCCCCCCCCCCCGCTACATGGTCATGTGACTCATCAGCGAATAGTATAAAAATGACGCGACTCGAAAGCTCCTCAGTCTACCACCAGTGCTGTGAAAAGAGAGGGATATTGCGATAACGATACTTGAAAAAAAATCAAAAACTCAATAGAAAGAATAAGAGCGTTTTTTATATCTTCAACCTGTGTGTGTGAACACACAAAAAAGTGAATTATTCGTTAAAATCCTTTTTTTTCGTTTCATACACTGATTTTGTGTGTGTGTGTGTGTGAACTATGAGTAGTTCAAAACGGAAGATGTCCTATGACGCAATCAATAAGATTGCCCGGGTGGAGCAGTTACCAACGAGGAAGATTAGCGAGCTGGAAGTTGATCGTCAATATCAAGTTGATGAATTTCGCACTATTAAAACCAAAAAATTTGGAGACAAAATTCTGGTATCGTTGAACGGTGAATTCTGTGTCTGGCTCCCGAAGAGGCTAGTGTCAAGACTCCTAGAGAAAAGCAAGGAATACGAGAGTCTTAAGATGGATGCAGATCGTGGTGTTCTTTATCTTCGCTTCCTTGCTGGTGACTTCAATCCATGCGAATTCATTCTTATCAACGGTGATGAATAAAATTATTGACCAAAAAAAAATAATGAAATAATCAATATTACTATATACCGTTCTTCTTTTGTATATAAAAAAATAAAAGTTATATTAAAATTAAACAAAATGAATATTAAAAAAACGGAGTTGAAAAATATTCTATTTAAATTAAATGCTCACCCCCTGAAAACGAAATGATTATAGGGAATAACATGCAGAAATGAAGTAAAAAACTGTTGTAAAGAAAAAAAATATCAATTTTAATTTTTGAGAAAAAGTATGAAAAAAATACATGTTTGATGAGGTTTATATTTTGAACAAGAGCAGAAAAAAGCACTAATCAATAACACACACACAGACGATGTTAGGTTCCCTCCCGGCTGGTGGGCAATGATCCATCGCTGCTTGGATAATCATGTGAGAAAAAAATAAAAGCAATGAATAAAAATGATAAATAAATGATGATGACTGGATCCAGCCAATGATCAGATGCATCATGTGGGGCAGCTTAGGCCTGTAATGAGGAGATGTTGACGTTGAGAAGAGAAAAAAATAATAGAGAAAACACTATGGATGCGAGTGTAATCCCCCTCCCCTTGACGGGCACATCGATAAATTTTGCAGTAGAAATCTTAAAATACTCACCAGGTCGAGCAAGACCGTGCCCAGATTCCCTAGGTCGTTGCAGTAGGGTGCCAACATAAATTGTCCACAATTGGTAGCCCGTAGCTGGAGGACAAGTCCAGCAATAAGGATATTTATGGGGGGGCTCTCACCCCTACGTAATCGTGCAACTGCCTCCCTAACCACGAACGCTGCTTGCGATCTTGGTAGCTGGTCCAGCAAGCTGCGAGGTACCCAACAGTTCTCCTCACGGAGTAAGGTAAATCGGTCACGGCGACGTCTACCGTTTTCTGCATTTTGCTCTGCTTCTTCATATATCGGGGGTGAGGGTTGGCGATTCTGATTTACTGGCGCCATGATTTTTCAATAAAATCTGAAAAAAACTCACTTTCAACTGATTTTTCACACACACACACACACACACACACAGAATACAAAATTTATTTTTAAATCAAATTTTGAAAAAAATTTAAAATTTTGAAAAACATTGAAAATTTGAAAAAATTTGAAATTTTGCAAAAATTTGAAATTTTGAAAAAAATTGAAATTTTGAAAAAAATTGAAATTTTGAAAAAATTTGAAATTTTGAAAAAATTTGAAATTTTGAAAAAATTTGAAATTTTGAAAAAATTTGAAATTTTGAAAAAATTTGAAATTTTGAAAAAATTTGAAATTTTGAAAAAATTTGAAATTTTGAAAAAAAATTGAAATTTTGAAAAAAATTTGAAATTTTGAAGAAAATTGAAATTTTGAAAAAAAAATTTAAAAAAATTTAAAATTTTGAAAAAATTTGAAATTTTGAAAAAATTTGAAATTTTGAAAAAATTTGAAATTTTGAAAAAAATTGAAATTTTGAAAAAATTTGAAATTTTGAAAAAATTCAAATTTTTGAAAAAAATTTGAAATTTTGAAAAAAATTGAATTTTTGAAAAAAATTGAAAATTTGGAAAAAATTGAAATTTTGAAAAAATTCAAAATTTTGAAAAAAATTTGAAATTTTGAAAAAATTTGAAATTTTGAAAAAAATTGAAATTTTGAAAAAAATTGAAATTTGAAAAAATTGGAATTTGAAAAAATTGCAAATTTGAAGAATTTGAAAATTTGAAATTTGAAAATTGAAAATTTGAAAAATTGAAATATGAAAAATTTGAAAAATTTCAAATTTTGATAGAAATTTGAAAATTTGAAATTTGGAAATTTGAACATTTGAAATTTTAAAAATTATGAAAAATTACAAATATATGCTTTACTCAGCTTCAACAAATTATTTTTTATGCATTCACATGAACGTGAATTTAAAAAAGCATGTCTACAAATCAGAAATGCTACACAGAAAGCCATCTACTACTGACTGTATCATGTGTAGTTTGAATACCATTGTAGGGTATTACCATTATATGGTATTACCGTTGCATGGTATTACCATTGGATGGTATTACCATTGTGTGGTATTACCAGTGTGAGGTATTACCATAAGAGGTATTGCATAGTCAACAGTAGGTGGCACCCGATGCATCACTTTTGATAGACACAAACTTTTTTTTGAAAAAACACACTTTTTTAAAATTTATTTATTGTTTCACTTTTTTTATTTCATTCATTTTTTGTCTTTATTTTTTTTATAATTGTAATTAACTCATTACAAACCTTGTTTTTTAGATTTTAAAACTTTTGAAAATTACTAATTTAAAAATTTAAAATTACCCATTTGAAAATTATCACTTCACATTTTCAAAAAGTTCATTCATTCAGTTATTTATCTTTTATGTTTATGTTTTTTGGTAATTTTATTTAAAATACTGCGTCACTTTGAAAAATAAGACATACAGACGCACACAGACACACACACACGCAACCCTCCGCAGGGAATGTTTCGCAGCGAGGAGAGCTTGGCAACGCGCAAGGAAGAAGTCCAACCCCGAAAGTCTCGAAGTGCAGTTTAAAGCCGCTAAGCGTAAGCTTACTAAGGCCATAAAGCTTCGCAAACGAGACTGCTGGAACGAACCGTTGGAGGAAGTGGAGAGGGATCCTTGGGGCAGACCATACAAGGTGGTTATGACGCGGCTCAAGAGCCAGCCGATGCCATCACCAACCTGTCCTAGGCTCCTGGAGAGAATTGTCTCAGTCTTATTCCCCCAGCAAATGAGTGTGACTGAAAAGCAGGTGGAGGGTGCTATTATCGACGGAATACCGCCGATTACAGCTGAGGAACTATTGCAGGCCTGTAGTAGAGTGGGCAACAACAAGGCCCCCGGTCTCGATGGTGTGCCAAATATAGCGTTGAAAGCCGCCATCAATGCAGCACCCGGCATGTTCCTCGAAATGTATAATACATGCATCCAGGAAGGTATTTTCCCCAGCAGATGGAAGCAACAGAGACTCGTGCTTATCGCCAAGGGGAAAAAGCCACCGGACGAGCCATCATCATATCGTCCACTCTGTACGCTGGATACGGCGGGCAAGATCCTGGAACGCATTATACATCAGAGAATTGAGGCAGTGGTGGAACCCCTATTGGCCGAAGCTCAATACGGTTTCAGACGACGACGATCCACGTTGGATGCTATAGACCTGGTGGTCAAAACAGCAAAAAAAGCAATCGATGGCAGGCGATGGAAAGGAGGTACGAAGCAGTATTGCTTGGTTGTTACCCTGGACATCAAAAATGCCTTCAACTCGGTACGGTGGGATCCCATCCTCGCGGCATTGTCGAAGCTGCAAGTACCGGCATATTTGCAAAAGATGGTAGGTAATTACTTTACCGACAGAGTACTCAGATATGACACAGAGGTTGGTCCTAAAACATATAGGGTGACTGGGGGGGTACCTCAAGGCTCAGTGTTGGGTCCTCTTTTGTGGAATATCGTATATGACGACTTGCTTAAAATAGCATTACCGGCGGGGGCCAAACTCGTAGCTTTTGCGGATGACGTAGCCATAGTCATCGTGGGCAAACACCTTTCCACGCTCCAGCTCATTTTCGAGAATGTTTTTAACAAGATACGACAATGGATGGACTCGATTGGGTTACAACTTGCGGAGCATAAGACTGAGGCACTCCTCATTACGAGCCGGAAGAAAATAGAGACAATTAGACTGCAAGTCGGTGAGCACGAAATAATTTCCCAGCCCTACATACGGTACCTGGGAATTATGATTGATGCCCGACTTAGTTTTAGACAGCAAGCTCAACATGCAAGCAGTAAGGCAGGAGCAGTGAAGACTGCTCTTGCAAGACTTATGCCAAATATTGGAGGGCCAAAACAGAGGAGAAGGCTCCTGCTATCATCAGTTGTCACGTCGGTATTAACATATGGTATTCCTATATGGAGTGATGCATTACGAAGCCAAGCATCTCGGCGGCAAATTGTTCCAGTCTACAGGCTGAGTGCCCTTAGAGTGGTCAGCGCATACCGCACAGTATCGAACGATGCTGTGTGTGTCATTGCTGGGATGCTACCTTTTGAAGTGCTAGCGGAAGAGCGTAGGCGACTCTACACACGCAAAACATCAACTGAGCTGAGCTCAGTGGAACTGAGGACAGAAGAACGAAACCACAGCATCCAGCGATGGCAGCTGCAGTGGGACGCCTCGAGCAAAGGCCGGTGGACTCACCGACTTATTCCGAAGCTAGATGTTTGGCTTGACCGATCACATGGACAAGTCAATTACTACCTAACCCAGATGCTCTCAGGACACGGGTGCTTTCGGGAATATCTTCACAAATTTAAGCATGAGGATTCTCCGGATTGCCCAAAGTGTCCGAGAATGAAGGAAAACGCGGAACATGTTCTCTTTACGTGTCCGCGTTTCGACGTCCAACGAGCTGTATGGGAAAATAGCGCAGGCAAACCCATCAACGGTGGAAATCTTGTGGAAGTTATGCTGTCATCAGAGGCGGCATGGAACGCGACAAGCGACTTCGCAATGGAGGTTTTGCAGGAGCTGCGCCGCGAGGAGCAGTTGCGGAAAAATCCAGAGTAAACGGAGGATCTTCTTACCGTTAAAGAGCGGAAAGGATTCGCTACTGAGGAAGCCAAGGCTATCGTCCCCTACACAACGAAGTATTGCTCAGCAGATGTTCCGTCGTGGTCTGGGGACCAACCGAACTGTATTGTATGTGACAAGGGGTATTGTCCTTTGCACGTTATGTTTTATTTGTTAATTTTTGTAAGTTTGGCTAATAAAGGAAAAAGTAAGAAAAAGAGGAAGGAAAGAGAAAGAAGGAAGTGTGAGGAAGGAGGTTGACTTCCTTCTTTCTCTTTTTCTTTCTATAAAAAAAAAAAAAAAAAAAAAAAAAAAACACACGCAAACACACACACACACACACGCAAACACACACACACACAGACGGACGGACGGACACCTCGCCAATTTTTTCCATTAGATCACTATTTTTTTTACAAATTCCTTGCACTCACAAAACCCATTACACCTACTACTACTATTCGAGGGGGGGGGGGGGGTAGAATTGTGTTTACACACACACCTGTGAAACTTTTGAACAGGTGAGTGACACCGCAATGAGAGATCCGCACTCTGGTCAATTTGTAAGAATACTAATGACGGAGTAGAGATTGATTCATTGTTTTTCCCATGCGTAGCGTCGTCATTGCTCATAGGAAAAATACAATGGACAATATCTCACGGACTCCATTGTCATTCTATGGAAGGCAATTCGATCCGTGATGATAACGGAGTTGCGTTTGAGACGTTTGAAAAACCGGTGTTTACACACGCGGTAAACTTCAAACGCCTCTTGCGGTGGCAACGTGAGACACTTATTTTTCTCACATCCCCCATGTATTAGTCCAGGCTCCACCTTTCACCCCCTCCCCCCAACGCTTATGACTCAACTGCACACTCGCCCCACGCCCCCCCCCCTTACCAACCGCGCACGGGCTGCGCGGGGGAGATGCGCACGGGCTGCGCAGAAGAGCTGCGCAGAAACGCATTTGGAGTTGAACCCCTCTTGCCTAACAAGCACTGTGAAATTTTATTGTAAACAAATTTGGGAAATATATGAGATATTTTTTATAATTTTTCCTGTGCATTCATATCACTTTGACCCCACCTCAAATGTAATCATCAGTCGGACATGTATCCCAGTGTATTACCGACCGCGGAAAACGTCACCACCTCCAATTCGGCTACTCATCAGTCGGCTATGCAGCATACGCATATATCCCGCTAAATTACTGGCAGCGGAAAACGTAGCCACCTCTAAATCAGCTACCCATCAGTCGGTTATGCAGCGCACTGCATTACCCCCCCCCCCCCTTACCAACCGCGCACGGGCTGCGCGGGGGAGATGCGCACGGGCTGCGCAGAAGAGCTGCGCAGAAACGCATTTGAAGTTGAACCCCTCTTGCCTAACTACTTATAATTTCATAACGTTTAACTAGTGGGATATTAGGAACAGAAACAAAACTTTCCGATTTATAATGCCTGTTCGCCATTATTCCGACATTTTCCGGCACGTCAATCAAATCTTTTAACACTGGTTTCAGAAACAACACTAGTATGGATAAGTCAATGAGGCTCACAACGAAAACTTGCAGATTTGCGAGCTTTAAACTGAGCAATTTGTCAAGCAGATAACTATGAACATTTGACTTGGTGCCTAGGCAGCATGAAGACGAAAATTATGCGCATCACTGGGGTGGGCGTTTCGTATCTGCAACCGTTCTTGCGGTGGAGCAATCTAAACAATTGAATTTGTTAAAAACAATTAACTATCGGTGTCAGTATAAAAAGTTATATAGCGTCAAATATGTATTTTTGTGTCTGAAACAACTTTCAATTAATAATTTGTTTCGTATCTTTAACCGTTCTCACGATGCAGCGATATTAACAATTCAATTTGTTGAAACCGCTGCGTCGATTATATTCAAAATTTAATCACGGCTAACTTAAGCGGAAACCTATCGGATGAGCATAAGAAAACCCAAATCAGATAATTGGTTTAAGAGAAATCGTTCGACAAAATTTTGCTCACATACACATACACATTCAGACAAACATCTCTCTCAAAATGGTCGGAAACGTTTTTGAGGGTCATGAAACGTGGAAATCGAGTGAAATTTCCAATTTCGATTTTCGGACCAATTACAATAAGTTCCCTCAATATCAAGTTAAGGTAGGTTCTAAGCTTCGTTCCGGAAGTAGGCCTCAACTCAGATTGATGATTGAAGAATTTTTTTTTTGCAGCGAAATTGTTGTTTTCAACAATCAAATTAATTGAAAAAAATTATGTAACGGATGTGGCGATACATTTACGCTCTCATTCAAAATGTTTTTATTATGAATTATTTATATGGAACAAATTTCAAAATTGTTCATAATTTTCAATTCTGCTTTTCAATCAATCGAATTTCATGATACAAAAATGGAAAGATAATTTCTGCACCTTTCAAAACATTCAAATAATTTATAAAGTTTAAAAATTTGGAAATGTATACGTTTCAAGTCCTTCTTTTCTCGGTCAAAAATCTATCCCACAACTATTGAACCGTCAGAGCAATTAAAAACAAGCCGGCGATCCTCGGGTCCCCCATTCGACTGTGTCAAATATGTTACCGTTTTTGTTTATTTCCTCCAATTTTATTGGTGGTAAGCTTCCGAATGGTCCGATTGCACACAAAATCAAAATGTTCCAGTACTGAAAGACCTTTTTCCAGACGAGCGGAAACAAAAACAAGAATATCTCATATTACCCAAAGTAATTGACAAAATGTTGTTCAACCAGTTCATAGATCTCATTAAGGCTCATATTTTGGAAATAAAATGGGATGAATAGTTATCGAGAATGAAGTAATAAAAGAACCGTAAATATGAAAAAATTGAAATCTAGAAAATTAATGATGCGCCATTGAATACGGTTCTTCGCCATAACAAAAGGAACCTCTGTTTCGAATTTCAAGTGTTTCTCTCAATTTTTGCGAACTCTAGAATGCGAATAAACACAAAAAGTACAACCAAAGTGAAAAATTGAAAAATAGGAATATCTCATATTACCCAAACCAATAGACTCAATGTTTTTCAACTATATCATAGATCTCGTCAAGGCACACATTTTGAGAAAAAACCAACAAAATCCGTTGAATAATTATTGAGAAATAAAATAAAAACTGTGAAAACGAAAAAATTGAAATCTAGAAAATTAATGATACGATCACATCGACATTCAATAGGTTTCTTCACAACAACAAGAGGAGCCTTTGTTCCAAATTTCAAGTTTTTATCACAATTTTTGCGGACGCTAGCGTGCGTACAAACACAAAAAGTAAAAACAAAATCAAAAGTTAAAAAATAGGAATAAGTTTTTATATCAATTTTTGGGGACGCTAGAGTACAAAGGCAGAAAGCAGAAAAAACAGAAAAATTTAAATATCTCCAATTTCTTGTGAGGAATCTACTAGATGGTCTTTCACCATTCCCTAGATCTAGTTGAGATGCACATTTTGAAAAAAAAAAAATTAAAAAATATTCATTATTTTCTGAGATATGAACCATCGGAGGAAAAAACGAAAAAAGCGATTTCTAAGAAACTTAGAGGCCGATTTCAATGAACTTGCGCTCACAGGTAGATGCATTCAATACCAATAACTGACAATTTCTTCAGATTTTATTCTCAAAGATTAGTCCTTTTTATGTTAAATCTTGTAAGTGAAGATTTTTGAAAAAAATTGATACATACAGACACTATGCTCAAACTTCGTATTTTTACGTTTCAAACCATTATATA
This sequence comes from Asobara japonica, assembly GCA_026005395.1. Taxonomy (NCBI): domain Eukaryota; kingdom Metazoa; phylum Arthropoda; class Insecta; order Hymenoptera; family Braconidae; genus Asobara; species Asobara japonica. The sequence goes on along the minus strand of BQMI01000320.1, from coordinate 1,059,099 downwards.
TCGTTTACAAGCATAATTAGCAAAAGTCAAAATTGACCGATTGCAATGCTTCCATTCGGAAGCAAAAAGGTCAAATTTATGATTCACAGAGCGTCGAGTTCATCGGGTGGTTTAATCCCTAACACGTGTTTACGTTGCAAGAAAGGATAAGGTTTTTTACTACAATAACAAGTGCTGTTGGGTTTTCCAACCCCAGAAATGGGATTTTCAATAGTTATTCGAAATGGTTGGAGTTCAAAATTTTCTCAATTTCACAATTATTGAAATTTCACGCAATTGAAATGCAGAAAATTGAAAAGCTTAAAGTGTCAACTTTGAAATTTTCAAAATTCTAAATTTTTGAAACATATAAGTTGTAATTTTGAACGAAATTTGAACTGAGCAATCATTAAATTTAAAGTGACTGATTTTGAAAATTTTCAGAATTGCAAATTATTAAAATTAATAAACGAAATTATTAAAATTGAAAAATTAATACAATAATATAGCGACATAAACGATTGAAATCGGTAACCAGCGATATGTATTGAGCTATGAAAGTTATAAGAAGTTTTACGAAAATTCCTAAATTCGAATTTTTTTTTCTCCGAAATGCCCAAGTGTCTTCGCATCGATTCATGCGGATTTGAATATTATTTATACTGATAGCATCTGCTATCTACACGCCTTATAATAATTACTATTAGTTCTCTAATTACAAAATTATATTCCCAAATGCGCTAAAATGATGCTAAAATTACTCGAATAGATTTTATTCGAAACTCAATATGTCGAGTCCAGATAAACTCATGAAACCCCTCCGGTTCGGCATTGCTCTGGTTGGCTCACTGAACTGTGTATGCCTAAGACTCGCTTAATAGCAGTCGCGCTGTTTCGGGATCATTTCGAGGAGTATCTGTCTCCGCTGTGTACTTAATATTTTCTTTCTTTTCCATCGGATGCATTCACGTGATAAATATTATATCGAGGATGGAAAAGAAGAGTGTTTGATGCACGATTGCATGGTCCATTCATCAATTTTATAACGTACGTGATAACAAGCAAAAAGAGCCAAGCCCAGTTCGAGTTATGGTAAGTAAAAGTTTTCATTCAATAATTTAAAGTTTTGAATTCAATTGGAACTTTGATATTCAATGAGTGAAAATAATGAATTGCAATTTTCAACTTCAATTTTCTATTCTAATTTCTCGTCATTTTCAGAAACTATATTATTATTATATTATATTACATATATTTCTTACGCGGTATCCTCGTATATAGAAGCGAAGATTAAGAAGATTTTTCTAGAAATGCGATATTATGTGTAATATGGTGGTGGGGGAAAATGTTTAAAAACTATATTTTTACAGTCATTTTACATTCCCAAATTCTGAATTGTTTTTCGAAATGCCCAAATGATTTTGCATTGATTTATGAGGATTTGAATATTATTTACCGATATGCGCTGCTGCTCAGCCGCCTCATAATAATTAATTAATTGACTACCAAATGCCTAATAGGGCTCAACTTACAAAACTATATTCCCAAATTGTGCTCAAATCATCCGAATAGATTTCATTACGAAAACCAATATTTCGCTGCTAATTATGCGTCTGTGAATAAATTCATTATCTACTAACAATTTATGATAAAATTCATGAATTATGGACCTTCAAAACATAATGTTATAATAAATCAAATGATTTTTCTGAAATCTTAAAATTACTTTCAAGGTATCGGTTATCAATTTTTCGATATGTACAATATCGCTATTGTAATTTTTGACAAGTTTCAAAATTTCGCTAATTGATTCATTTTCATGGTGGAAGCTCTCAATTATTCATATCGAGATGGAATATATCAACACGTCCCTAATCAATCTTCGATATGATCCCATATCCATGAGATACGATCCTAAGCGGTTGCTGCCACCTAACATTTTGAAACCCCGGAGGTATTTACAGAATGTGCCTTGTACATACCGAGAGAACCGAGAAAGAACGTTGCTCGGTACGTATTTGGAAGGTCCCAGGCACTCGCATTTTTCCATGTGGAACGTGCCAGAGAGGTCCCAAGGTACGTCTCCATAACGCATGAGCGTTCCGGTGATACATTCTAAGTACGTTTTGGAGATCTAATTTTGCCGATCGGGATTGAAGCCGAAATATCCAAATGCGGCATAAAGGTATTATAAGTCCGGCAGGTTGTGAAAACTAACAAGGATGAAGATAGCAAGGAGAATAAGCCCCTACCGGTGTTTGCAATTACGGTTGGGCCCGATGTAAGCTTGATCAGTTCCGCTGCTATTAACACCATTTACTATCATACCTATATCGAAAACTACATCAAAACCCACCAACCAACACAGTGTTTCCGGTGCCAAAAATTTGGACACGCCAGTCACCACTGCATTTGTTGAAACCCAGATGGGCGAAATGTGAAGGCAATCACGACATCAAAGCCTGCACTAGCAGCTCCATGAAGTGTGCGAACTGTGGTCTAGTTCACACAGCGAGCTATCGTGGGTGCACCGCGCGAACCAAATTTGTGGAGCCTCAAAAAATAAGAATGCAACCAAAAGAATGACATTTCGAAGGACCGTTGATTTTTCCAAGTTTTGTCGCATTCAAAAAGCATCCACCATCACCTCAAATGACAATTAAAATTATTAAATAATTAATCATAATTTGGTGATGAACCTTTATTCATTTCTAGGTGGTGACATAACTACAGAGAGCCCTTCTGGAAGTCCATTTTTTTCCAAGCTTTATCATATTCAAAAATGCGACCATCACCTCAGATAATAATTAAAATTGTTAACTAATTAGTCATGATTTACTAATTAAATTTCGTGCACTTCTAAGTTGTGACAAAACTCGAGAGTGGTTTTTTGACGGGTGACCTATTTTTTCCAAGTTCTGTCACATCCAGAAAGATCACCGTCAGCTCAGGTAACAATTATTAAAATTATTAAATAAGTAATCGTGATTTCCTCTCCCTCCTTCCGCGGTAATTTCCGCTGAATATGTAAAAATGATCCAACGTTATTTCGGATGTGAACGTCAGTATGGTATTCATTGCTTAGAGTATCAAACTCAAAATTTGGAGTTGCTTTTGACAGCTAACCTCTATCACTCGAGCGCGTTTCCGATTTCCGCCTTTCTCACTTGCGGCTCTTGGCCTAACCCCCACTCCTCGTTCAGCATAGACTCGAGAACTGTAGAACCCATCATTAACAATTGCACTTGATCGTAACTAACATATTTTTCTAGCGTTAATAATATTCTACCATTGTTCACCATGGGATTTTCTATGCAATTAATTTTTTTCAGAGCTTTTGCATCAATTCCCCCTGTCAATTATCTGTCCTTTTGTCATAATTCGTTATTGCAAAAACTACACATACCAAAAGTTTATAAATAACGTACCATTGTTCGCCATTGAAAAAGGTAGCGATACCAATACGATTCTTTTAATTATCTTACAACCCCCCGCTATCTAGAGTGAAAGATACTACAATTTGGAAACTACTGATCTATTACTGGTTTATTACGAAACAGCAAGACCGAATGGATCCATGTCAATGATTCATGCTTTACAAAAATGCGATGGCCACGGAATTCTAAGAATGTGTCTCTTTTATTGTTGGAACAAACCAAAACTAAATAATATATCTTAGTTTGATGAAGTGAATATATCTTAGTTTGATGAGCTATATTCTGCTAGTCCTAGCAGAATAGGGCTCCGTATTTACGAGTTACATCGAAATGGACATTCTTCACACAAGTTCAAAAAAATGAGTGAAATCTCACAAAAAAAGAACAAAAAAACTTTTGTTATAAGAAAAACGGACAAGTCAATCAATTGCTTAATTTCAGTCTACAGAGTAGCAATGTTGGAAAATAAAACAGAAAAAAACTTGTATTTCCAAACAATACCAAAGAACCATTTCGATGCGTCATTGATGATCACCTGGGCATTAGAAAAAAAAACGAAATAAAGAAACAAAGGCCAAGTGAGAAATGCTTAGGAGAAAAAAATCAGTAGAGGCAGGACCGAGGTACTTGGCGCGGTTTTGTTGATTATCGAAGATCACTGCTCAGCATCATTCGATAAATTCAATCTCTGAGTACCCACGGGGAAGCCGTAAGCAACAGTCAACACTCGGTTACCTCGTCGTCTGTATCCTGTCAACCGCGCCAAGTAACCAGGTCCTGCCTCTAGTGATTTTTTTCTCGTAAGCATTTCCCATTTGGCCTTTCTTCCTTTATGTCGTTTTTTTTCGTATGCCCAGGTGATCATCAATGACGCATCGAAATCGTTCTTTGGTATTTTTAGGAAATAAGAGTTTTTTTCGGTCTTATTTTCCAAGATTGCTACTCTGTAGGACGACATCAAGCAATAAATTGACCTGGCCGGTTCTTTTAAAACGAAAGATTTTTTGTTTTTTTTTTGGTGAGATTCAGTAAACAGGGATCCTCTCCACTAGACACGATAGCTAGCATTGGCGACGTTGACATTTGTTCCTGAAGCACGGCCAGCTTTCTTGGCATTCATTTCGATCATTTCCATCCTACATCCTACATCCTACACGTTTTGCACTAGGATACCGACGTAGCACCCCTGCCAATATACTTATCGGGAAATCGAAGCTTATGTCAATACTATGCCGGGCTCATTTCCTCCGTAAAATGTACCTCATCAAAATTTTGAATAATCAATCTACACAAGAAGTTAGTCACCTTGTTCTCTGAGATTCCCTCAGTGCCATCCAAAGTCTCAAATCCACCAGCTTTGACCCTCATAATGACCCATACATCTTGAAGGATTATATTGCAACTTTAACAAAAACAACTGCTTCGGGTCCAAAATTTTCTTTCAATGGATTCCGGCTCATAGAGGAATTGAGGGGAATGAGAAGGCCTCTCTTGCAAAGAACGCTGAAGGCTCCAACCAGAACCTTTACTTAGTTCCCCCGATCGACTTTAAGGAGTTATTTAAAAAAGAGAGCTTCCTTAACTCATTTGATGAAGCCAACAGTCAATCTAATGTTCCAATCTCCCCCAAGGGCAAATTTTCTTTCGATTATTACTGGAACAACAAAGCTCTACCTTGGTTCTACGGACGCAAACTACCCAGGAACTTTGTCGTTTGGGTGAACCGGGCCAGATCCAACCACTATCACCTTAACAAGTCGCTATCCCGTATGAATGTAGTGAACAGCCCCGAATGTAGTTGTGGTGCCGATGCTGAGGTGCAGGACATTGATCACGTCTTATGGTACTGTCCTTTGTATACAAAGAGCAGGCCAGAAATGCTACATGGATTGGGCAACTCAAGTGTCTCTGGCTATTTACCATAGCTTCTTTCCTGGCTCTAGATAAAAGCAATCTGGCGTCTCTTCATGTCATTGACAAATTTCTCAAAATCAGCAATATCAAACTGTAGGAAGCATTCTGTTGATTGTGAATCGCTGTCATATTATTGAAATGTATAAATATAAGTATAAATTGAAGAAATAATGGACAGCACCTATCGATGTAAATAATCCCTACAGGGCTCAATACGTATTCAATAAAAAAAAACTATGATAAGGTAAATACACTTTTCCCACCCCTCGCCGCAAAGTTCGCACTTTCTCGCCTGCAAGCCGGCCGGAAAGTGGGTACTTTCCGCCCTAGGGCGGAAAGTGCATAAAAGTCTCCCCTCCGGTCGGCTTTCGGGCGAGAGCGAACTTTCCGAGGGGTGTGAAAAATAGTATGTGTGCCCGGGCGTAAAAATGAACACTCCCGGGGAGTGTGTCGGGTGGCCCGTTAGCGAAAAAAAGGGTCAAAAAGGCCTCGGGCCTTTCGGCTCTCGTGGCTTTGACCCTTCTTGGCACTGCGGGCACACCCGACAAACTCGCCGGGCATGTTCAGCTTTCCGCCCTAGGTGCACAATATACTATTATACACACTATGCGAATATCCATGCGGTATTGGCCTCTCGAGGAAATCATCCGAACAACAAGTCAACAATTGAAACTCACACTAAATTCCTCATAAATCCCCGTGAAATCATTCTCGCCATCAAAAAACTGAAAAATAAGTCAGCCCCGGGTGCGGATAATATTCCCAATATAGCGCTAAAAAAAATGCAGTGTATCATGAAAACACGCGACAGAAGTGAAACTTCATAGGGAGTAGCTGAAATAATAATTCGCCTTTTCGGTTTGATGGGAGAGAAAGCATTTAAATTACTAATCAACTAGTGGTGTGAGCATGTGTGTGCCCCATTCGGGGCACAAAAAAAACTTCCCGATTTAGTATTTCCGCACAGCGTACTAAATTTATTCTTCTCCAATATACCTTGGTTAATCAGTGTGACCCCTCTTAGTGTCATAATGAACAGTTGCAAATTTGACAATTCTAAACTGGCTCATTTATGAAGCAGATAATTATGAATATTTGAGTAAACGCATGGTGAGCATGAGGATGCGACTTATGGGCGTCACTTGAGTGGGAGTGTGTCGCCAATAGCGATGCAGCCGCAATATAAACGATGACTTTAATATTTTACCCAGCGCAATAGTATAAACAATTGCAATTGTTAATAACATTACATATACTGCACGAATGCCATCCAAAATGTAATTCGCTCGATTCTGCACGAAAATGCTTCGATTCAGGCCTTCATGACAGCGCTGAGTTCATTCATTCACCTATTACATACATAATTGTTGAGACGGCCATAGTTCCATAATTATGTAAATTATCGAAAAAGTGATTTAACGTTGAAGGCGCATTTTTAACTTCCCGATCCCAGAGGGAAGTTATTGTAATCACCCCGAAAATGAAAAGTGGAATTTTCAAGAAATTTTCACTTTTCTCGATGTTTGATATCATCCGGACACGATTTCAGAGAAGTGGCCGTATGTGTGTGTGTGTGTGGTCAAAACTTTGTTTAACGTTTCCGACGGGACCACTGAACCGATTTATCTTTTTTTTTTCTGTTCGACGCGTCCTGCTGGTCTCCAGGTCTGAAAGGAGCGATTTGTCGAAAAACTGATTCTTTCAATTGTTATTAACAAATTGAATTGTTTATGTCGCTCTATCGCAAGAGGGGTTGGAGATACGAAAAAAAATGGTGAATCAAAGTTGTTTCCCGCAAAAAAATACATATTTAATGTCTTATGCCTTTTTTTATTAACACGCATAATTAATTAATTAATTGATTAATTAATTATCTTACACGGAAATTCGAACTTGAACTTTTCATTTTTTCTTCAATCGACGTGTTTCGCTAGTGTTCAGGTCTGGAAGGAGTAAAAATTTGATACAACAATTCCTTCAATTGTTATTAACAATTTCAATTGTTTAAAACGCTCTATCACGAGAACGGTTGAAGATAAACAAAAAAGTTTGTAAAGAATCTTGTTGCTCACATGAAAATACACATTTTATATCTTATGTGTTTTTTGCGTAACTGTCATAATTAAGGTAATATCGTTTAATTAATTAAACACACACACACACATCGGGAAGTTATTGGTCTGGCCCGTCGAGGGCCACACCCACATCCCGTTTATTGTATAAGGAACAACCCTGGTGATATGCATTGTTCCCGTATGTTAAATTGCTCAGCCTACCATACCACCTTAATTATGCAAATTCTGGAAAAAAAGTCATTACATATAAAAGGTATATTTTCATACAAGGAATAATTCTCTATTAAGAAGTTGCCCCATAACTTTAATATTTTGCCTAGTGGAATAGTGTAAACAATTACAGTTGTCAACAACCCTGCATATACTGCGCGAATCCCATCCGAAGTGCAATCGGCTCGATTTTGATTCTTGTCACCCGTCATGACAGCGCTGTGTTCATTCATTCACTCATTACAGACATAATTGTTGAGACGCTCATACCTCCTTAATTATGCAAATTAGCGAGAAAAGCCATTCTACATAAAATGCGTATTTTTATATGGGGAACAACTTTTCTTATATAAATTTTTTGGTGACTCTAATAGTTTATGAAATAGAACATTATAAAGAATTGAAATTGTTAATAACATTGCATATACTGCACGAATCCCATCCAAAGTGTAATCCGCTCGATTTTGCACGGAAAGACGTCGATTGAGACCGCCATGGCAGCGCTGTGTGCATTCGTTCACTCATTACAAACATAATTGCTGAGACGGTCATACCTCCTTAATTATGCCAATTGTCGAAAACAGTGATTACATATAAAATACGTATTTTTATATGGGCAACAACTTTTCTTATATAAATTTTACGCTACCTTTAATAGTTTATGCAATAGCACATTATAAACAATTGAAATTGTTAATAACAATATATATACTGCACCAATTTCACCCAAAATCTAATCAGCTTTAAGTTGGAAGAAGACGCTTCGATTGCGCTATTGAGCACCGCGCTCGCATCGTCCGTTCGCGACAGATCGGTCGACAAAATTTTTCGCCACGGCCGGAGACCTTCACACACACACACACACACACATACATCATCGTAAAAATAATCGGGGAGTGTGGTGGAGATCTTAAAACGTGAACATATGATGAAATTCGATTTTCGGAGTGATTACAATAACTCCCCTCCGGGAAGTTAATAATTTTTCCACAAGATACCCGCATTTATTCAATATGATAATTACACTCTTCTCTCAAGACGCAAAAATAATCGAGGGGATGTGGCGTCAAGCGATCCCGGAGATCTGAGCCTCTAGCTCTACTTTAGTCTATCCTCTTTGTGGCCAGCGATGGGAGATCATCCCTCCCCCCTGTCCTGCCGCTCTGATTCGACTAGCCGCCGCAGCGTCATGATCCTCATTAGGTTTTTCTTACTCACGTTAGTTTATCGAATTGATAGACTTCGGCCAAGTCTCTATCAATTTCTATCAAATGATTCTGTGTAGAATGAGCCCAAGCAGACGTTTCTATCATTAAATTCTAAAAAAAGGGGGGTTATCTTTTGGGCCAATTTTTTGAAAATTCATTTAAAAAAAAATTAGTCTATCAAATTGTATTTATAATCAATCATTGTCTATCATTCGCCTATCAATGAAGTCTGATGGTCGTAATAATAAATTTTTAATAAGCAGAGGCTAACTTCATGGAGCTCCAACAGCTGTGTTCAGCGATCGTCACGCCGCCTAAACATTGCCATTTTAACTGCAGGTACCTAAGGCAAGCGAGTCACGGCTCCCACTCTCTCGACGCTACGTGTTACCCCCACTACTTCCGTCAGAGAAAAGGTTGCCGATCCGAATTTCAATACCCTCCCATGAGAAGTTCAACTTCAAAAGCTCCCGATTAAAGCAATAAGTCTACTAACAAAGATATATAATGCATACCTACTCAAACAATATTTCCCGGAACTCTGGAAAGGAGCGATGGACATACCGATTCTCAAGCCTGGTAAGACCCCTTCGCACCTGGTGAGCTACAGGCCTATTAGCCTCCTACCGGTATTGGCTAAACTTTTTGAGCTAATAATTTTAGCTCGTCTCAAACCATAGAAGAGTTACAACTAATGCCTACACATCAATTTGGATTCCGATCAGAACACTCGACCTGTCACTAACTAGTCAGAATTACCAATTCAATTTATTGCTTCTGTGCTGCCGCACTTATACCAGATGGACCAGTGGCTCCCCTCGTGGAAATGGGTTTGTCATATTATGATAGAAAATAACATAATACGACAAAATCGACAGACTATAACATATTTGGACAGATTATGACGTATTCTGACAAAATATGACATAATTTGACAACCTGTCCGAAATCACGATCATATAGTGACATCATTTGACATATTATGACAAAAAATTACCTTAAATGATCGTGATTTCGGACAGGTCATCATATTATGCCATTTTATGTCATATTTTGTCCGAATATGTCATAATCTATCCAAATATTTCATTGTCTGTCGATTTTGTCATATTATGTCATTTTCTGCCATAATCGGACGAACCCATTTCCACCAGGGTCAGTTCCATAGTATTTGATTATTTAATTGTCATGCTCAATACAAATCACTAAAGCACAATTTTTGATGAAGAGTGTAAATTAGATCTGTTCTCGTCAACATGACTTGAGGAAAATAGCTTTTGAAATAACATGGAAAAGGTTGATTGCACTTTCATAGGATGTGATCGTGAGTATAGCGCTCTCAACGGATCTAGCGCTATGCAGCCAGTCAGGAAGTGGTTGAAACTGTCCATTTCACCGACTCCACACAGGGAGCATTCAGCTGAGGTGTCAAATTTTAGTAGCGTCTCTTTCCAACGGAGACTGGGGTCGGACTCGTTTATAACTCTAGCTTCACTAATAGGGCCCAGCTGTTTATAATTCATGTTGTAGTATAAATAGCAATTGAAGTCTGGCATAACGTTTATCAAATGGAAGTAGGAGGGACAGCACGATGAATTACGAGTACGCTCTTGATCCAGTTTTAAATTGTTTGTCGTGCGCGACCTCATTATTGCTTCTTTCCTTGTTTTTATCAATCCAGGGTCTTGAGCATCGAAGATATTACTGTATCCAATATTCTGGAGGCTTACATGAAGTCTCGATACCCAGTTGAGAGCAGGCCTGTTTGGGTGAAGTTCATGTTTGAGAAGGCACATTCGGTAACATTTGAGTGGTAATCTCTCTTCATCCATTTCAAGAAGATTGGGACACCAGTTTAGCTTCCGTTTGAGTACGTCAACTCCGAGTGTGTTTCGGTTTGTTTCAAGTCGCACAATATAATGTGGTGTTGGTCTAGTTCATCCGACAACAGATTTGAAGTACTGAGCCTAAACAGTTTCAAGCATTTCAAGGTAATTATTCGCCCAGATTTCCGAAACATATAGCAAAGTTGATGAGATAATGGCGTCGAAGAGTTTATTTAGTGTATGAGTATATTCATTGGTTGAGTATAAAAGTTGCCAACAACAACCGATAGCTCTGTTTGCATTTGCTATCCGTTCTCTCGCCGCAAGGAGAAATTTTCCTGTACTCGTAATTAATTCCCAGATATGTATATTTTTTTACTACCATAATGACATTTTTCTCAAAGGTTTACTTTACATCGTGGACTTCTGTGTATTATGAGGATTTGAGTTTTAGCAACGTTCACCGTTCGTAGTTGGAACAGATTGGTGCAAGTTGTAACCGGATATTTACGGTCGCCAGGTAATTATAATCCTAATTACCAAGGAATACGCGAAACTTTTCTGATTCTGCGTAAATTTATCACAATTTTTTCGTTATATCCGGGAAGCAGGAATAGTCAGGAAAACGGATCATACCACAAGCAGTAAAATGGACTCAATCTTCTTCCTTGGAGGACTTGAATTCAGGATTGGACTCAATATTTGTTGTCCCCAGGATCCAGGAATATGCAGGATAATAGACAGCAGCAGCAAAATGGACTTGGTACTCGTGATTGAATAAACTGGATTTATTACTGGATATGCATGCAAGAACCCATTATTTCCAGGATTCAGGCATTCTCAGGAATATTGCATGTAGCCGGTGAATGGATTCATTTATCAGGAATGAAAGAACCAACTATTGAGCAAAATGTGTATTTAGTGTTCTAGGCGGATGGGTAATGCAAAAGTTCCTTTTGCAAATTATTGAATGTATCAATTATTGTATTGAATAAAATTCTGGTTTTCTTTTGATGAATAAACCACACTTTGAGATAAACAAAATTAAAATTTATTGATTTCAGTTCACCACTTATTCTTACAAACTGGTAAGTTATGAACAAATGTTTAAATTATTGCTTTTCTTATTGAATTATTCTCCATTGCGTTGTTTTATAATCCGGACACTGTAATCGATAATCACTAGTTTTCTTGATCTATATCTTATGATTCTCTCATGGGTCATTTTTTCCCCATCCTCCCCTCAGTTTTCGCTTCACTCCTTTTTATATCTTTTTTCCTTCTTTTGATTGACGTTTCCTCTTTTGTTTTTGGTAGGTGTTGGAATCTCCAGGTTGGATTTAAAGGAAAACACGCGTAACTTATTATAATCAGTAGTATATTTATTCAACGAAAAAACGATGTTCATCCAACGGGATTCTTTAAACTACTTCCTCAACACGCAACGTGCACAAACGACGGTTGCTAGAAAACGAATACATCAAGCCACATACTGGCGGCAGCACCATACAATACAAATGTAATTGAACACAACTTCCAACACGCCCCTTTACATTTGTACTTGTTATAGTCATAAACATTTCTTATTTTTCTTGAAATTTCAACAGTCTTCTTAACTTAACAAACTTTGGCTTGCTCAAGGATTTGGTTAAAATATCAGCAATATTTTCATCAGTATCGATCTTTACGATATCTATATTTCCATTCTCATAACTCTCATGTACGTAATGATACTGAACCTCTATGTGTTTTGACTTTTTAGAAAAATTTCCGCTTTTAGCAATTGATACCGCTCCGGAATTATCCTCATACATTTTGACTGGATCATTCAATTTAATTTTGAACACTTCGCTTACTAAACCCTTCACAAACTTCAATTCAGTCAAAGCGTCAGACAATGCTACATACTCAGCTTCAGTGGACGACTTAGTTACAGATTTTTGTTTACGAGACTTCCAATAAACAGTATTGCCAAACAATCTTATTAAATACCCCGATGTAGACTTTCTATCGTTAATATCACCGGCCCAGTCTGAGTCCACCAAACAATCCAGTTCATCATTTTCACTTGAGCTTGTGTACAGCAATTTCAAATTTCTTGTTGAGTATAGATATTTTAGAATTCTCATCGCGTACTGGAAATGAGTCTCATTGTAACTGCTCTGGAATCTACTTAAATAATTTACGCTGAAGGCGATATCTGGTCTCGTTCCAGTACTTATGTATAACAGTTCTCCAATCAAATTGCGATACTTGACTTATTCATTTAATTCGTCAGCTGGCTCAAGTCTCAAGTTTGTTTCCATTGGTGTATTGTACAGTTTAGCATTTTCTAAGTTATACTTTTTGGCTAAAGAATTAATATACGTTTCTTGACTTAGACTCATTACATTTGACTCGAGATCATGCTTAATGTCAATTCCGATATAATTACTCACTGGACCCATGTCCTTCATTCTGAAACGTTTAGATAATTCATCTTTCACTCTTTGCACTCTCTTCAAGTCTTCGCCACATAGCAACAAATCATCAACAAATATCAAAATATAAATTGGATCATTTCCCTCGTTTCTCACGTACAAACAATAATCATGAGTGCTTCTACTAAACTTTGATTCAACCATGAAACTGTGAAAACATTCGTACCATGACCTTGGACTCTCTCTCAACCCATAAAGTGATTTTCGTAATTTATAAACTTTACCGGATCCATCATCATAACCAGGAGGTTGTTTGATGTATACTTCAGACATTATTTTTCCGTTTAAAAAAGCTGTTTCCACATCCATTTGTTCAACATTCAATTTGTTCTGACAACTATACGATAATAAAATCTTAAGAGTTTCCATTTTTGCAACTGGTGAATAAGTGTTTTCAACTTGCTCATTTTGTTGATATCCCCTTACAACCAATCTAGCTTTAAACAAATCATCAGACTTCTTTTTACAGATCCATTTAACATCAATAGCTTTCTTGTCAACAGGTTTTTCTACTAGACTCCATGTTTCATTCTTCTCAATACAATTAATTTCTCTATTCATTGCATTTACCCATTCACCGGACTCTTCATGTTCAATTGCCTCTTCAAACGTATTCGGTACATCTGCATTACAAGCAATTTACGTACACACAGTAACTCACGAAATCGTCGTTTACATATTTCTTATTCGGTTTTCTTTCTCGCATTGAACGTCTCACTGATACTCCTTCACTTACTTTTTTGTCACTCTCATTCTCTCCATTTGACTCAGCAGACTCATAAATGGATTCATTTTTATTTTCTTCCCCAACAATATCATCCACACTTTCATCAGACTCATTTGCAATCATCTCATTTTCTTGATTTTCGAACCCAATGTATTTAATATCGTTTTGAACAATATCAACGTGTCGCGCTACGATTATTTTGTTGTTTATCAAGACACGATAGCCAACTTCGCAATACCCCAATAAAATTCCCAATTTCGCCTTATCATCCCACTTTGATTTTCTCAATTGCTCTGGTGTTCGGACATAAACTCTACTTCCATACAAACGTAGATTTTCTACATTTGGTTTGACTTTAAAAAATATTTCATAAGGCGTTTTCATTTCAATGGTATTTGCAAGTGTCCTGTTTCTCAAATACGTTGCTGCTTTAATCACTTCGGGCCAATATCGATTATTTACTTTAGCTTCTTTTAACAAACATCTAGCAGTGTCCATAATTGTACGATTGAATCTCTCAGCTACCCCATTTAATTCGTGAACATATGGCGGACAAGGCATAACTCGAATTCCCTTTTCTCTCGCAAACTGATCAATTTTCCTGTTAATAAACTCGGTGCCATTGTCACATCTCAAAATTTTTATTCTTTTCCCTGTAATGTTCTCGACTTCATTTACATAACTCACAAAGCAATCATAGACCTGATCTTTGGATTTGATACAATAAACTCTCGCCAATTTACTGTAATCATCAATGAAACTCAAAAAATATTTTTCTCCACAATTTCCGACTGTTGGGTGAGGCCCATTAATATCTGTATGTACGATCTCTAGTACTTCAGTTGCTTGTTTTCTCTTGTTATCGAAAGGCAAATTATGCATCTTTGATTCAATACACGTAGCACATTTCAAAATCTCAGACTCTAGTTTTTTTGGCAATCCAATTACAAGTTCTTTTTCACTTAATGTTTTTAAATAATTGAAATTTACGTGGCCCAATGTACGATGCCATTTTTCTTTCAAGGTCATTCCTCCATCATTACTACTAGACATTGTATTATTTACTTCACTCAATTTTTCGTCTCTCTTGATAAAGCTTGTCATGAAATACAAAGTATTCTCTTTTACCGCAATTGCTATCAACTCATTATTTTGATTATACACTTCAGAAACATCATCGTACGAAATAATTGAATTGTTCATCGTGACTTTTGCATAGCTCATTAGATTTGATCTCATGTCCCGCACATAAAAAACATTCAACAAAGTTACCATACTCTCTCTACCATTGACCACAAACAATGCTTTTACTTTACCAATTTTCGTCGCTTTCATTACTCTACCATCTCCTAATTTTACATCAATGGGATTTTTTAAAATTATACATTCATCGAATAATTCATCGTCATTAATAATATGGTCAGTACATCCACTATCCAGGATCCAGTTTATTTCATTTTCATTTCTGTTCCTCTCATTCTTAATTTCAGTTTTATTCACTTGAGTCACAAAAACATTACCAGAGTTCCCAAATTGATTTTGCTCACTACTCGACGCTGTGTTGACACTCCCATGGTATAAACCTCTGCTGCCTCTGAAGTCGCCTGTGCCTCTGTTGTTGTTACTACCTCTGTAATGACTGTTGCCTCTGTAGCTGTTGCTCCCTCGATAATTCTCACTGCCTGGGTAACTGTATCCTCCTCTGTTTGACCGACCTCCTCGATATGTCTGATTTGACTGTGCTCTGCTTCTGCATTCCCTCGATATGTGACCAGCTTTGCCGCAGTTGTAACATTTTTTCGTCTCTGTACTGAAAGCACTCGCTTTCACAGACTCATCACCATCTTTGTCCTTGTCTTTCACTTCACTTTGATTTTTTTCCCATTTTAACTTGATTTTACTTTTTAGAAATTCCACTGTTCTATCCTCTGTCGGTAAAACATCAATCAAGTCCCCAATGTAACTATATGATTCTGGGAGAGACTTGATCAAATAATTTAATACTTCTTCGTCCTGAATTTTCGCCCCTGCGGCTTTCACTTCATTAACCGATTTTTCCAAGTCATCAAAAAATTTCTTGGTGTCTAAATAATTCACAAGTTTGATTCTTTCTAGTTCATTTCTTTTCACAATTTGTAGGGCTGTCGATTCTTTTAGATACTCTTTATCAAATTTTTTCATTATTTCAAATGTGGATGGTAGGTGTTTCACATACTCTAACTGCTTGTTCGAAATGGCACTGTAAATGTAATTTGTTGCTTGTATGTCTTTATCATTCCAATCGGTTTCACTTTCAGTTGTTTGTCTCTCTCTCGTGGCCACAACATAGCACTTTTTATACTGTAGAAACTTCAAAATTCGGGTTTTCCAATTTGAATAGTCTTGTCCATCAAAAATTGGAATAAGCACATCATCTTGTTTCACGTACGCCATTTTTTTTTCTTTTTCGTCACAACGGTTCACCGCATTCACGTGTTCCACAATTTCACAACTTTATTATTTTTCTTAATCTTTCAATTTTTCCGTATCAAACCACAAAACTGCTACCATGTTGGAATCTCCAGGTTGGATTTAAAGGAAAACACGTGTAACTTATTATAATCAGTAGTATATTTATTCAACGAAAAAACGATGTTCATCCAACGGGATTCTTTAAACTACTTCCTCAACACGCAACGTGCACAAACGACGGTTGCTAGAAAACTAATACATCAAGCCACATACTGGCGGCAGCACCATACAATACAAATGTAATTGAACACAACTTCCAACAGTAGGAATGATTGACGTGATTATTTTGACAGATTTTTTTTTTGGAATTTTGACGGGTATTTGACATTTTATTTATACCGATCGTATTATTCTGTTTTACCGCCTGTGAACAAGATATCACCATACGGTACTGTTTACTAATTTAATTATAAGCAATGTTGATTAGTTTTGCGTGAATGTTTTCGTTTTTGAGTTTATGAACGATTTTTTTTAGTAATGAAATTCTGGATGCATAATGCAGGAATTCGCTAATTTCTTCGTCAATATTATCCGGAATTTTGGACAGAGTTTTTAATTGATTAGGCGTGGGAATAGTACTCTGGTTTTCTGGGATGCTCTGTAGTACTTTCATAATTTTTTCATAATTGTTTACTGCAATTGAAAATCATTGTTACGGTTTCATTTCCCCATCAATTTAAAAATAAAATTTTTCATTCGAAAATGTTTGTTTAGCAAAATTTTTAAATTAAATTTTTTATTTTGGAATTTTGAATCTTACTTACTGGATTCGTAATCGTTCATATGGTTTGCTGTGTTATTTATGATTTGACGAATTTCTAGATCGAAGTCCAAGATTGCTTCGGAAGTTTTCCTGTTATCAGAAACAGCGAATCGTGAAGTTGTGAAACTCGTATCAATTGAGCTGTATGCTTGGAATTCGAGATAGTCATCGGAAATCGGGGAACAGCGTGGATTATATTTTGGTTTAATTGGTTGGTCTGTATGACTTGGTAATTGATCAATGGAGCTTGGATTGTTTATTAATATTATTTGCTTTTTAATTGCATGCTCATCGTAATATTGTTCCTCCCGAATTTCCATAACCACAGAATCAGTGAGCACATCACTGAGATTTCCAGGAATCGTGATAGGATCGTTATTGGATTTGATTGAATTTTTGAGGTTATCTGGAGCTTGGCTTTCGGAGTTTTCATCAATTTCTAATAGCATATATGGTCATTAGACGTTATTATAAAATATGCATTTTACGTAATTTGTAATTGTTACCTTTGTATTTTTTGGAGGATGCAGGAACACACGTTAGGATTTTATGAAAATTTCTTTGGCTTTCAAAACTTTGGATCTTATTATTTTCTGTTTTAAATTTATTAATTTTATCTGATTGTTGAGCTCTTTCATATATTTTTCTGCCGCTCTAAATAATCTGTTTTCGGCTAATCTCATTTTTTATTTAATAATTTAATTCTATCACTTGAATTCATTTTGGTGTTAGAAAATAAAAAAAAAAATTTTAATGGCAGTGTTTTGTGTTGTTATGGATACGGTGGTGTCACTTCCAACCTGGATGGTTTAGGGGGAAATATTTGAATCGCTGGAAAAACTGGTTTGTTGATTTGTAATGGAATTGCGGTGTTAATTTTTTTACAAATTAGTTGTTTGTTTTTAATATCAATTGAAGCATCAATTCCTTGTAGAAAATCCATTCCAAATAACGTTTCATATGCAGCGTTTTAAATTATTATACACTCTAGCTTAATTACAAATTCATTGATTAGTAATGATAAACACAACCTATCCCGACCACAATCTTCTATAGCTCCGGATGTAGCTCTAATTTTCATAGGTTTCTTTTTAATTATGTAATTTTCATTTGTTTCTGATAATATTCGTTTTGCTTCCTGTTTATTTATAATTGATCGCTCTGCTCCAGTATCAATAATTCCACTAGCATGAGTATTGCCCGTTTTTATTGAAATAATTGGATTGTCCGTCATGGCTGACACCCTTTGCATTGTAATCAATTTTGCCTGCGTATTGAATTTTTTATTTGTAATTCTTTTAAACAAAATGCCTCTGATTTTTGGACACAACTTTGATCCTCGATAATGTCGCAATTGCCCAGAATTGAAAATGCCAATTATTTCCCCATCAAGATGTGATACCCTGTAACAATTTGGTCCAATTACAGCAGAAATGATGAATGGTCCATCATAAATTGAGCTAAATTAATTAATTCAATTTTTGAGTTTACAGGTTTACCAATTGGAGTCAGTCCGTCTGGAAGGATTGATGCATTCTTTGCATTGTCATAAAATTCATAAGGACAAACCTCAGTACTATCATGCATGGTTGAATTGATTACCTCCTCTATCCTTGTTATTGCTTTGGCCCATTGTTTCAATTTATCATGAATGAACAGTCTGAAAAGTCTTCCCAATTCTCTCATTACTCGTTCTATTGGATTTGACTGTGGGTTGTACGGCGAAGTATATTTTAATTTTATATTATTTCTTATCATCACATTTTCCCATTCTGTAGATTTAAATTGAGTCCCACAATCCGATAAAATACTTTGCTGTTTTCCATATTTAGGGAAATGGGTTTCTTCTGAAATTTTGATTAGAACTTTGCTTGTGGGTTTTTTTATTGTATAAAGCTTTGTTAGTTTTGTGAATATATCCATTCCCACGAATACGTATTTGAAACCCTCTCGCGATGTTGGCAAATTTCCATATAAATCTACTGTAACTTGATGTTGGGGTTTTTCTGGAATGTTTGAAAATAAGCCGGCCACTGGCATTAATAATACTTTAGTTTGTTGACAAATTTCACAAGACACCGCTACATCTCTTACTATTTTTTCCAAATTTTTAATGACAAAATAACCTTTACAAAAATGAATGATTTTATTTGTTCCAACATGTGCTAAGTATTGGTGTATATAATTAATTAAGTCCCATGCAATATTGGTTGGGATTACAACTTTTTCTTCATTATTTATTAAAATTTTAGCAATTCCCAAGCGACTTTTTACAAGCAATTGCTTATTTTTTAGCAACTGTTGTGTTTTCTTGTCCTCAATTTGAGCTTTAATTATTTGTTCTATCCATTTATCCCATTCATTTTGGTCATGAACTTTTATTAATTGTCGAATATAGATTGTTTGCTTATTCATTATTTGAGATTGTTCGAGATCAGCCGGATATCTGGAAAGAGTGTCAGCAATAGTATTGCCAATACCTGGAATATGTTCGATTTTTAAATGGAATTCCTGTAGGAATGATAACCATCTAGCAATTCGGTCGCTAGTAATGATGCATGACGATAAAAACTTTAGAGCTTTGTGATCTGTTCGAATTAAGATTGGGCGACCTATTAAGTGTACTTTCCATTTTTTTAAAGACCATACTAAAGCCAGTGCTTCCTTTTCAGTAACTGTGTTTCGAGTTTCGAGTTTCAGCCCCTGTCGTACTTCGTGATACGAAAGCAATGTTGTAGCGAATATTGTTATCGTCAAATTGAAATAAACATGCCCCAATCCCAATTGAAGATGCATCGGTTTCAATTCCAAAACGGCGATTACTATTCATTTAGCTCAATGCTTGTGCCTTTTTTATTTCATTTTTAACCGCATTAAAAGCTAGATCTTCCTCATTTGACCACTTGAATTTAATTTCTTTTTGTAATAAATTTTCTAAAACTCGCGTGTAGTTAGATAACATTGGAACAAATCGTCTTTCCCAATTTACTAGTCCCAAAAAAACCTGAATATCTCTGTGTTTGTTGGGTGTCGGAAAAGCTTGGATTACAGCCTTTGTTTCCTCTGTCATTTCTACCATTGTTTGCTTGAACTTGTGTCTCAAATATGTGGCTTCTGGTTGAGCAAACGAACATTTTTCGTTTTTTAAAACAATACCCGCATTTTTTAATCGTCATAATATTTTTTCCAATAAATTGAGATGCTGTGATAGATCAGTTGTTGAAAATAGAATATCATCAATGTAGATACTAACGTTATCTCTCAAATCATTTCCTAAAGTTTTTTCAATCATTCGAGTAAAAGATCCGCCCGCTGTTTTTAATCAGAAAGGTAAACGATTAAATACATAAGTTTGTCCTCTCAAGATGAAACCTGTATACTGTTTACTGATTTCATCCAATGGAATTTGCCAAAAAGCTTTTGATATGTCCAAAGTTGTAAAAACATTTCGATCCCTTGTTACGAACTGGAAGGGATTGGAGTTAGAGGTCGGTAATATCGGAATAATTCCTTCTAGCTGCGCAACGCCAGGTGTAGATGGAGCTCAGACTAGGTAGGTTCTTTCAACGATCACTGCTAAACGCAGGTGAAAAACAAGATATTGGATAGGATTTAGTTCTAACAGCATTTATTTAATCACAACAATGAACTTTACACTTAATTTCACAACACCGAGGTTTGGTAGTCAACGTTCGGCAACTATAATTGTTTGGTGGTTATTACTATTGTTTGTTCGTTAACACTATTGTTTGTTCCTTTTCACTATTGTTCATTCGTTCGCTTTTGTTCGCGATATTGGTGATTTGTTGTTTAACACTTTTTTATCGTTAAGATGGTTGTCGCTATTTGATAATTTACAACTAGTATCAGCAAACTATGAAAATCGTTTGTAGGTTAATTGAATTATCAAGGTTTATAAATCTTTCGTTTCAGTCGTCAAACTGTAGTTTGAAATTTTGATTATTATTTCACTATTTATTCGTCTTACGAATTAGCGGTCGATAATTAATTCTAACGAAAGATTGTTGAATTATAATTATCATTCCTCGTCTATATTTGACTTCAACCAAAACTAGTATCACCGACACTAAAGTGTGTTTCCATATAAAGTTAGAAAAGATTGATTCACGATTTGGAAGTTCGGAGACTTTAGTGGGTTTTTAGGTGTTTTCACTTTGAATTTACAAGTAGAAGTAATTTTAAATATTCAAGCCATCTACGAACAAGGGTGTTTGGGGTGGCGCTAGTGACGACTTCTTGAGGTGGTATAGCGAGGGGGTCGAGTACCAGTGGACATTACTTGTACTGTAGCGGAGCTTTGATTGGCTGCAGTGGGTAGTACCAAGGCGTTGCTTATGTGGTAACCTCGATTTTGATTGGAGAGTGCGGTTGACAAAAGTCGGTGGGAAAACCGAGAGGTTTGAGAGATTAGAGCTGTTAGGGTATTTGGGAAAAACATCTGCTGTTTGCTCGTCTCATCATCTTGAGAAACGGGAAGTCTCTTATCGTTATCTGTTTCCTGTTTCCCTACGTATATATTTGTTTAAAGAATTTGTTGGAAACTTTGTTTTTGCTTGTTTAGGTTTTCGTCAAATATTTGAGGTTCAACGTATTTCTACCGACTGTCTTTTCCGGTGGGAACGGAGAAGCAATGTTTCTTATCGGATGTATATTTCATCTTGAGGAGAGAAAAGATTTTATTTTTCGTATTTTCAAGATTTGTCTAAAATTGTTATTTTTTTTATTTTTTTTTTTTTATTATCTTTAACGCCTTCGATCCCTTATGGATATATGGGCGTGTGGTCCATACGCTGCACCGCATTCGCATGATAAGACACAGGAAACCACAGAAAACCTGTGTCGGTACAGGCGGCTACTCTATGAGTAACCTCCCGCTCATCAGACATTCCGAAAAAATTCTCGCCCTATATGAGGGATTTGAACCAGGTACCGAAGCGGCAGCGCTAAGACTGCGCGCTTATTCCACTCGGCTATTCTGACGTCGGTATAAAATTGTTATTAAAAATTTATATTTTTATTGAAAGTTTGAAATGTCGATGAAAAATTATATAGAGGGGGTTAATTATATAGAAAGAGAGAATACGATCGGCAGTCGGTAAAACAAGTATAAATTTGTGCTAATGTTGATTAAAATACTAGTGGGGACGTAACACGTCCCCCGTTAAAAAGGTCGAGTGACCTCGCTCGATGAAATAGATAGGAAAATGAACTGTTTATCGACTCTCGATCTTTTACATTATACAACTTAATTTTAGTGTACAATTTTGATTTTGTTTTTCGGCTAACAGGTAGTAGCTATCTTATTCTAATTAATATAACATTTGTTTATTTTAATTATACGGCCCTTTCTTTTGGGGTTTCTTAACTGAAATGAGTCTATAATATTTTCAAATACTTGAAAAATAATCGTAGTCTATAACAGAAATAACATTATTTCTCTTCCTAGATAAATCAAATTTTCTTGATTCAAATGGATTGTATTGAAATATGTTTGTTATGACTCGAATTTTGGAAAAAAAGGAGCAGAATGCTTTGTATCGACGGTTGCAAGAACGTATAATGTTTCGTAATTATTTATCATCCAGCATATAATTTTTGGAGCGATATCTCTATCCAGGGATTTTCCTACGTTCGTGGTTCGAGTTTATGTGAGTTTGAAGGTGTGCTTACGCGCTGGGAATTCTGACGTTGACTTCCGACCAATCCTATGGGATTTTCACTAAGGTTAGGCATACGACTTATTCCATTGGTCTGACGATGCTCTCCTTGAGTTCGCGGAGTGGGGTGTTTTGTCCGCGGTTCTTAAGGGAATTACTTATATGGGATGAAATCATTCTCATATTGGGGTTTGTGCGGAATTTTGAGGAAGTTTGTGGTAAGTTTGACATAAGAAGACGGTGATTCCCAAAAGCATACCATTTTCATCTGCCGAATGGAATTCGAAAGTTGGAAGAGATGAAGTGGTGAGTAAAAAACATATGCGAAAAAAAAAGTAAAGTGTTTTCATTAAAGTAAAAAAGAACATTTTTTCAATTATGCTATTGTTATTCACACATTTTGGTACCTGTGTATATATTATGGGCAATTCCATGCCAACTCAACCAACATTTTCAAACTGCATCTTCGATTTTTTTGAAAATTTTATACCTGGTAGTACTGGTTGGGATTAACTTCTACGATTTTTTTCAATTTTTTCTATAGCGCCATTGACAAGCTATGAATTTTTGAAAATCTCATTTTTAAAAAATCACTTGTTTAAAGAAATATTCATAACTTTGCAAAAAATTCACCGATTTTGATTTTTTTTTTCAAAATTTTTGTTTTTCAATGTACTTTTCGATTTAGTGGGTGAAAATGGAATTTGATTGCTATTATGGGGACATTTTTAATTTTTAAAAATAAATCATGATTTTTGAAAGTGTATGACTGAATCGATTTTCCCTGAATTTTTATATAAAAAACTGTCGGCCTTTCGACAAATTTTAAGCCTATCCTCATTATGGGCAGCTCATGGGATCTATTTTTTTTGTTGATGATAAAAATGAGCATTTTTTGTTATTTCGAACGACTTGTATAGTGAATGATTTTTATTTATAAAGGCTTTCTACATTCAATTCACATGGGATTTTTATAGGGTGGTTTACCTAGAATTCCTAAATTTTTGTACTGAAAAATAAAATATAGTATCCCAATTCCGAGCATTATTCATGAACAATAAAATGAAAATGTAATTGATGAAAATCATGAATAAAGAAACAAACAATAATCAAACCTTCAAAATGGTTGAAAATAGAGAGGTATCACCGATCATCTGCAAAATATGGCCTGAGTGAAAAATTACTATAAAGAAATAACAAATTATAGAATTTAGTTCGCGCATTGTATTGAGTGAGTCCAAAATTTTATTATCCAATATCGATAGTCGATAATATCTGATCTATTCATTATCGACATCTACCTAACCTCTCAGTGATTGAATCGTTCGATTAACTTCATCTTTTTTCGGATCAATTAATTACGCCAATTATGGGGGCTCCTGTGCCGTTGTAATCCTCTGCACCGAGAAAAATGTGGTCGATCCCATTATTTGCCCATACCGGGGAATGTCGTTTGCCGATTATATCGGTGATGCTTATCCACTTTCAATTATTTTGAAGGTTTGAATTGTTTGTTTCTTTATTCGTCTTTTTTATTGTTCACTTTTTCGGTTTATTGTTCATAAACAGAGCTCGCATTTGGAATGTAATAATATTTCATTTATCAGTTAGCAAACTCCACCACGAATAAAAAATTTTAGAAACAACCTCACTTTATTTGGACTTTTTTTAAGTTTTGCATTAGTATCATAAGAGTGTGTTGAAAAAAAATTAAGCGATGTGGTATTGCAAGGTAAACTATCTTACAAAACTCCCACGTAAATTGAATATAAAAAGGCTTCATAAATAAAAATGATTCACTATACAAGTCGTTCCAAATGACAAAAAATGCCCATTTTTATGATCAACAATTGAACGAAAATAGATCCCATGAGCTGCCCATATATATAGATATATATATATATAGATATATTTATATAGATATATATATAGATATATACATATAGATATGTATATATATATATATATATATATATATATATATATATATATATATATATATATATATATATATATATATATTTTCAGAGGAAGCATGGTGTAAAACAATGGGAATCATATTACTGGTATTATCGTGTAAGTACATATATATGTAACTCTATTTTCTATCAATTTTTTTTTTTGTTTTGTAATTGTATTCTAAGAAAAATGAAAAATTAGTGTTATGAATATATATTTTTGTTTCTTAGATTAGGACATTTGAAGATTGCATGGGATTTTTCGATGATTTGGCGCGAACTTGCTTCGTGTCTATTCGTGCCGTTGGACGAACATTGGTCGCGAAGAACGCGATCAGTTTCAGTAGGTGGGACAAGTATTTTTCAATTTTGAATGCTGTCGTTGACAACATGCAAGCGGTTGCGCTCGCACAATGAGGTACAGGACAATTGGTAAGTTATTTTATGGAAAAGTCAAATTTTGATAGTCGTAAAAATTATTTATAAAATTTTTTATTTTGTTTTTTTTAGAAATCTCCGCATTTGCACATTCGTGGATACCTTAACGTCGAGGAGATCAAACGTCGGAGACTAGCTCGAAGACAATTTTATCAAAATTTGTGAAATGTAGGTATTTTAAGTTTCATGGAACGTGAGAAAGATATAAATGAAATTTGTTGAATTTTGGTGTTACTTTGAATTGAATATAATCTAATGAATGGTTGCCTACTTTTCGAGGGTGATTCATTTACAATTGTAAAGAGATGAATTTGACAAAATTTGTATTTGAAGCACAAATTTTTAAATAGTCTGAGCATGGATTTCACGGATTTCCGTTATTTTCGCTTTCTCGCCGTTGTTCTTCCGCGAGTTGGACTAGAACTAGTTTAGGAGAAAGGTAAGGATTTGGTGAAGATTCAGCATTGTCTGGTGCCGAAGGTGGTAATTTTGATGCTACTAGTGTCTCTTGTTCTGTGGGTATAATTTCATTTTGTGAATAGGTACGAGGTTCTCTCCTACTCAAATGAAGTAAAAGATGGGTTACGGAGTCCCAAATGGCTCCTAGTAAACGAAAAGACCATCCGAATACGTCGTAGAGGGCGTATCCGTGAATAAGTGTATCGATAATGAATTTGAAGATTCTAATTGTAATAAAAATTCAGAGAAGGCCAGCACTAAATGTTCCGAATGTAATAAAACAACCCCAGGTACGGTTCCAAGTACTTTCCGCGAGCTTGTCAAGCGCGTCTTCAGAAAATAAGTTGTAAATGGAGCCTTTGCGTTGAGCACCACTTGTTGACGTCATTTGTTGAGATATTTGTTCTAGTGCTGGTCTTTGCTCCATGCGCGACATAATTCTTTCGCGCATTTTATCGAAGTCTTCCTGCGAATATATTCCGCTTGTTCCCAAATTTGCTGGATTAACGTATTTCCAGTTAGATTGAACTGAGGGTTTGAGTGTGCTTGGCGCGAGAGTTTCAACCCGGTAGGGGGTAAATTTGAACCAATTGTTTTGAAATTGATAATAATGAGCTAATGGGGCGTTGCAAGGGATTTCTACCGCGTTTTTAATCAAAATGTGAGTTCGGGGGCTCAAATACATAACTGTGCCATCTCTGAGGACTGGCATATTGCCATAGCAAATGTCCGTGTAATGGACTTTAACTTCTACGGGAGTACATTGTACTATGTGCACAACTTCTCCGGCAGTTACGGCCATATAACCGGGGCCTTTCATGAGTCTAAACGCGAATTCGTCTGGCATGGTACTCGCGATCGATAAGCTATTTTGTAAAATTAAACGTTCGGTTTCGCAACGTTGGCGAACTAATTTCTCATAGAGAGTAGCAACTTGTCTACGTATGTGATTTTCTACATATAAGAATTTTGCATTTACGTACGTGAACAAATCCATATTGTCAATATCTACGGGATCTTTTTTCATATCCGAACTATAATACGATTCAGCTACATGGTTTTTTTTTTTTTATTTATTAAGCATTGAAGCCACATATATAGCTTATTCTGCATCATACAATTACATTTACAAGAAATCGGTCTTACAATTCATTCATTTTCAGATAATTCATACATGAGGTAACGTACTTATTTTACTACAAAAATATGATTTTAACGCACATGGTTCTCATTATATTTTGAGCTGAGTATTATCAAAGAAAGTGGTGATTATGTGTAATATGCGTTTGTCAAGAGTGTACAAGAACACATTGATATGGTACGGAGGGAAAGAACCACAGGCTCGCAGATGTTTCATCAGCGTATCCCTGGCTGCGTCATACAGCGGACATTGCCATGATTAAGATCATCCACTGACGTTTTGCACGCACATTCCTGTGAGCCCGTGATTCCTAGGCGACTCAGTGACTGAGCCAAGTGATAATGATTCGCTCTCGCTCGACACACCCAAGAAGTAATTTTTCGTGGCAGCTTTTTTCCGGTATACCAGGGTATTCTTTTCGCGTTATAGAACCATTGAAAATAGGCCTCGCCTTTGGGTGTCATCCCGCTGGCAAGTCCTTCAACGTAATTGGATGTATTTGCATAGCACTCCTCTTTGAAACCCTCACGAAAATCAGTAAAAGGGATTCTGTTGATATCCTCAGGTTCTCTGAGTGTACCCTCTTTGGCGAGCTGATCAGCGACTTCATTCCCTGGAATACCGGTATGCGATGGAACCCACTTAAGCTCGACACGTCGTTGGTGAAGGTTATGGGACACCAGACCTTTGTACTTTTTCTCAATCTCTAATACATAGTTGTTTGTTTTTATCGCTGTGCTTGGCGTTGAGAGAGCCTCAATAGCGCTCAACGAATCACTGATTATTCGCACATTATATTGAGGGTAGGACAAGGCGATGTTCGTAGCTTCTCCTATAGCCGCACATTCGGAAGTATAAACTGACGCCTGCCGACTCATGCTACGTATCATTGTAATATTCAATTGCGGAGAGTAACAAGAATATCCCGTTGATGCACCATTGACAGTCTTACTACCGTCTGTATAAATGTTGATAAAGTTGGGCATGGTGTGTTGGTCAACTAAAAAGTCACGGTAATTCATACAACTTGACACATCAATGTCCGAATTTGCCACCCTTGGAAGCGTCAATATTACAATTTCATAATTAGTCGATAATACACTAAAATTGTTGCTACAAAATGTAAGGGGCAATAGCGGAAGAATTTCATTCATGCATTTGTATCGAAGACGATTTCTGGGGGTCCTATTTTGCCCCTCAATATATGAGTCGTAAATGAAGGAAGAGGCTTGGAGGTTGCGATTAGTTAGAATTTTTATCAGATAATTCTTGCATAGCTGGATTGCACGGTGTTCAATTACAGGTATTTTACTCTCTTGAATGAGAACATTTACGGGTGTGGAATTCCGGAACCCAAGACAATGCCGAATTGCTGCGAATTGAAGTCTTTCCAGTTTTGAATTGTGGGTTTTCTTGTTCGGAAACTATCAAAACAATCCATATTCTAAAATTGACCGTACAAAAGCTTTATACAAAAGAACTAAAGTTTCTTTAGTCAGAGATATTTAATTACGTTCATGGCCTTAAGTGCCACGCCTAAAATGTGTTTCAAATGAGCCACGAATGTTAATTTATGATCTATTATTATCCCTAAAAACCTGGCAGTTTCCTTGCATTTGACTGCGTGCCCCTCAACGTGAATTGTAGTGGAAGTGGGAGGATTTCTTCTTTCATTGTAATGGATTAGCTCAGTCTTAGCAGGAGATAATGACAGCCCAATTTCACGGAGAGATGAGCTAATTTGAGTAATACCAGCCCCAATTTCACTGATGCCTTCTTCCAGCGACGAAAAACTATGATAGGTAGCAATGTCATCGGCGAATTGAGAATTCACAACATTTGTTGGAAAATTATTAACTAAGTCAGCGATGTAAATGTTATATAAGAGAGGGGATAATACCCCACGTTGTGGAACACCCTTATATACTTTGACTGGGGAGCTATTGAAAGGAGAAAGTATCGATCTTTCATGAGTAAGACTTCTTATAAACAGAACAAGTTTTTCAGGACAACCAATCTTGGCAAGTTTGCATGAAAGGACGTCAGAATTCACGTTGTCAAAGGCCGATTGTACATCAAGAAAAACTGCTAGTGTTTCTTGATTCTTGTATAGGTTTTGGTCAATGGTCATAATGAGGTTCGATAAATTGTAGCAGGAGCGACCTTTTCTAAACCCACTTTGCGAAGCAGGTAACACCCCCGAGTTTTCCACCCACCACTCCAATCTAGCTTTAACTAGCGCCTCAAATATTTTGCAAAAACAGGAAGACAGAGCGATTGGCCTCACCCCTTTGCCCTTGGGTTTAGGAATAAACAGAAGATAATGAGTCTGCCAGTCAGGAGGAAAATTGAGTGACTCATACATTTCCTTGAATATGTCAAGCAGTAGTAACTTATATTGAGCAGAGAGATTTTTGATGAAAACATAGTCAAGGCCGTCTATCCCAGGGGACGACTTTGACTTTCTGGAATTAATAGCAATGTTCAATTCTGCGAAGGAAAAAGGAGAGCTGAGAAGTGTGTTGGGAGAGCATGGGGGACAAGCCAACGGATTAGAAACGCACCACTGAGGAGCAAGTGAATCCAGGCACTTATGAATGTTGTCTTCAATTTGGAGATGTTGTTCTTTGTGAATAGACTCATTATTAACCCAACTATTCTTTAGGATCTTGCAGGTATTCCAGACATACGAAGTGCTGAGCCTCGCATCTATACTACCAGCAAATTCTCTGAAATTTGTTTTCTTCTTCGATTTAAATATTCTCGTAGCTAGAGCCGCTGATCTCTTATATGCAAAGTAATCTAGCTCATTTTTAGTATGCTGCCATTTTTTAAAGGCCGCTTTGCGGAGGCGTTTAATTTTGCCACATTCGCTATCCCACCACGACACCGGATTCCTATGGATATGCGCCGGAATAATTTTTTTAGTGGGAGTGTGTTTATTAGTGTTAATTTTTAGGACGCTCAAAAGGAAATCGTATTTTTGAATAGCGTCAAGGTCATCATATTCGCTTCCATAGAATGAACTGTAAGCTTCACTTAAAGATTTTTCCAGACCTTTCCAGTCAGTACGAACCGATGTGAGTTTAAAGGACTTTTTCCTATATATGTGTTTTCCAACAGACATATATATGGACATGGGAAAGTGGTCAGACCCCCAGTTGCCGTCCTCTATACGAAATTTTATCTTGTCAGCAAACGATGCTGAGGAAAGGATGAGATCTAAATTAGCCTCACTATTCTGGACTTGACGGGTAACAGTGTTGCTATTATGCAAGATAATATTATGCATTGCTAGACAGTCATATAATATATTACCATTAGTATCATTTCTTCAGCAGTTCCAAGTCACATTGTGTGCGTTTAGGTCGCCTACAATTAAAGTAAACTCGTCATATTGACCAAGGGAAACTATTTTATTCCAGTCCATGTGGGAAAGGCTTCTGGAATTTGGAGCTCTATATATACCAAAAAGATCGAATGCAGATTCAGTATTTGTTATACGCACGACTATCATTTCTGCAACATGGCTTGGAATTGCATGGCGACTTAGTTGTATATACGCCAGGTTTTTTCGAATAGCCATTAAGGTGCCACCCCCCGGACCATATTCTCTGTCACATCTAATTATATTAAAACCAGAAAAAAAATTGCTTTGAGTAATCACCTCGCTCAGCCATGTTTCCGAGAGGAACATTATATCATAGGACTTAGATATTACTTGAAGTTCTGGTAGGCGAGTCATAAGGCTGCGGCAGTTCCAGTGGAGAATCCTGACTTCGCGTGAGAGCAATGGTCTCACTTGAGTTGATGGGTCCAATTTTGTGTTAAGATGCGGAGTCATTTGCTGTATAATTAGTTATAACCTGTTATGATGACGAAGGTAAAGCCGGAATATTCAAGCGTGGATAAATCTCAGTGACTTGCAAGCGTATATAGAGTAGAAGTTTCTTCAAGGACGAGCTACTGGTGATATCAGATGCCTTATCAATCATGTTAACAAGAACGAGGATGTCTGCTGTATATTCCTCGATGATGATTCCACAACCAGCAGGATTGTCCCGCAGCTCTTCAAGAAACCCTACGAAATCATCAAAGGACAAGCTGTGTTCATCTGAGTGGCTATTAAAGTACTCCCGTGCTGAAGTAATTTCCGATTTGATTTTGAGGTCCTTAAACACAATACTTTCCGTGCTGATATTGCGTACTTTTAGTTTTTTGAGGGTTTTTTGAAAGCTTGTCAGTTTTCCCAGCGGGTATCTCAAATACGAGGGAACCAGTGGTTGGTGACTTATCCACATCCTTAATGGTACGTTTGATGACCTCGATTCTGCTACCGACATCGCACTTGCCTATTCCTTCAGGATTTTCCTTCTGACTACACTCTTCTGTCTCGATACGTTCCTCAACACAGTCCGGCAGCATAATATTGGAACGATCAGGGGTGGAAGTGTCGCTACGCAGAGGAATCTCCATTTTCTCAGGAATGGTCGCAACTTCTGCTTCGGTCTGACGTGCTACATCAGTGGGATTATTGCGGGTATTCTCGCAGTTGGTGGCCATGTGTCCCTCTTCTTGGCAGCTGAAACAATATTCCAGTATGGATAGATCCAGTATGTAGTATTCTCATAATCAATCGTAATCTTCGACGGAATTGTAGCCGTTTGATGCTCAGGTATATATATGATTTTTCGCCACGAAAGAATGTGATCGAATGGAGGTGGATATTTCCCCCCCCTTAATGGAGATCAATTTAGAAGTTGGACGAAGTCGGCATGATTTAATTTTCTGTAAAATGAGGTCATCAGGAATTATTGGATTGGAATTCGATACAATGACCTTCTGAGTTTTCACATGGTATGGTCGAATTGAAATCTCATGGCTGTTCACGTAAATAGTAGTCGGAGTGTCTGTGAGTTTACGAACTAATTCCTTACTTGACAGGTGAAAACAGATCCGACCGAGCGATTTGTTTTGATGAGTGATTGTCCTGGGATCGATAATTTCACCTAATGCCTTAGTATATTCAAATATGGGAATACCCTCAATTGCGGCCATAACAATCGCATGTGCTTTTGTAATTCTTCGTATAGCTTGAGAGTACGATAGTGGAGTTGTCATACTAGACGGTTGAGAGTTGT
Source organism: Asobara japonica (assembly GCA_026005395.1). Classification (NCBI taxonomy): domain Eukaryota; kingdom Metazoa; phylum Arthropoda; class Insecta; order Hymenoptera; family Braconidae; genus Asobara; species Asobara japonica. Next base: position 1,027,154 of record BQMI01000320.1, on the reverse strand, counting down.
TTTGTGCATTGAGCACAGGAAGCTTAGAACTTGAGGGAGTAGATTTATCCATGATAGTTTCGGAATTCACTGGCAGTGGGGATGCACGAAATGCATCACTAGCTTCACTGATTTGTCCGTACCGAAAAAAGTTACAGTCCATGAAGAGCCCTCACGGACTCTCCACGATTACTTTCCTTCCACAATCACAGTTAGCACAGAGAAAAATCCACAGAAAACCAATACACTTTTGGCCATGTGTAGTTTCACTGAATCACAGAAAATTGACGAGCTGTTTGCAAACACGTCTGCTTCCTACGGTGGTTCGGATCGAACTCTCTTTTTTTGTTTTTTTTTTTCCCACAACTCGGGTCCATATCATTGATTGATTTGAATATGGAAGGCCATGGTAGAATTCGATTTCAATGTAATAATCGATGAATTATACAGCAACAGATTACTTATATAGATACGTTAAGATAAATACAAAAGAAAGCACATCATTGGTCAGTTAACTTATGTGTGTTTTACTTTTGATCTATCTTCAATTTAATTTAATAAATGCCTTCAGACGGAGAGGCGGTGGTTACTGATCGAATTTGAGAATGGAAAGACTCTATATGCCCGGTAGCTTAGTTGGAAAAGTGCCCGGCGCGGTACTGGGAGTCTCGGGTTCGAATCCCGACTGAGACTATCGGGATTTTTTTCTCTTAAATTTTCGATCTATCTTTAATTTTTTACACCTTTGGTGTTTTTATTGCGCGATCACAATTATCCACATCTAGTAGGGACATTGTCGTTATGCTGAGCGTATTAGTGCCGCAGTCGTAGGCCAGTAAGCCGTCGCCGAATTCGATGGCAGCAATCAAAACAACTAGTGACACTAGTCGGAATCTGCTCGCTCTCCATCTGAAACGTTTGCGAGTTTAATATGATCAGCATGAACAATTCGTTTTTTATTTTTAATTAGCAATTCCGTATTGTGGTGGTTATTAAAAACGTCTGTGATAAGGTAGGGATCTTCATAGGCACGATCTAATTTACCGACTTGGGGTTGCTTTTTCAAGTAAACTTTTTGATTAATTTCGCATTCGCGAGGGCGAATATTTCGATCGTAATAGAATTTTGATTTTTCTTTTGCTGCGTTCAAATTTTTCGCAGCGGAAGCGCGTAATTCGAGCAGTTTCAAAGCTAAATTTTTTGTATATCCATCATAAGTCTGGATTTCTGTAAGGGGTGGAAATTGGGAGGGTTGGCGGGCTGGTTCTCCGTACACCAAGTGGTGAGGCTGATAACCAGTGCCTTCGTGAACGCTGGTGTTGTAAGACCACACAGCGTAAGGAACCCATTTGTCCCAATCACCATTATGTGTATAATGTTTCAGAAACTCGGTGAACACAAAGTGACTTCTTTCCAAAGAGCCGTTGCTCTGGGGCCGGAATGCAGTCGTGCGATATTGATTTAATTTGAATATTTTGGCGACTTTTTGCATTACCTTTCCCTGGAAGGCTTTACCTTGGTCGGTTAGGACTGCTCTAGGGCATCCATGGTTAAAAATGAAGTGGAGTACTAATGTTTCAGCGATTTCTTCCGCTGTTGCATTGTATAATGGAGCTGCTTCGAACCATTTCGTAAGGTTGTCTTGCATGGTATATATAAAACATAGAGTGTCTGTTATCAGCATTTCTTGTTTCCTCGTTTGTCTTACAATGTTGTTCTCTTGACAGCTTCTACATTTTTTTACGAAGTTTTGAACATCGTCTCTCATATTTTTCCAAAAATAGCGCAGTCTAATGCGTTTATAAGTCTTAGTGACACCTTTGTGTCCTGCGATTGGGGATTCGTGGTTTTCTGAAATGATCTTTTCACGCATTTTTACTGGAGGGATTGTGATTTGACCACGACAAACAGCAAAAACTAATTTCATAATTCGTTTGATGGTAATCCAGGCTTCGTCTTTGATATTGCTTTCAGCCTGTGAAATACTAGCAGAAAAAACTTGTTTTTCCAACAATGTCTTTCGCAAGTTTGTGAAAGCAAGTACCAAATTACGCTCTTCAAGGGAGTCAAAATTTGATTTATTGATTACAAGAGCAAAAACTGTCTTACTTTTGTTGCCAGTGAGAATAACGTCACCTATAGTATATTTGTTCAGTGGCGTAATTTCGGTCAGAAGTTGTCTTTTGATAAGTCGTTTGCCAATTTCGCTAGATACTGTCCCGTCCGCAGAAATGAAGCAAATATAACTATTGTTTTTCATCTCTAGCGTGTCGCGGCTGTCGATAACGTTAATAGTTGTGTCGACATTCATAACTCGCGGGCGATTTAGTTTATAGGGGTGGGAGGTGGGGGAATTTTGAAAGTGGATTTGGGGATTTTGTCTAGGAGTATTGTCATGTTTGTTTTGAGCTCTTCGAGTTGTTTGGTCAGGATTTCAGGTTCTGGGAACTTTGCGATCCTGTCAAAATCTGGATTGGTTCGCAGGGGGGGACACTTCGGGCGATTCCCATGATTGCGTCTCTGGGAGTTTTCTTGTTGAGAAACATTGTTTCTCCCTCTCAAATTATTATCATTTTGAGGATGTACGTGCTTTTCCTTCCTACCAATGTCGGTTTCATAGCATTCGTACTTTTTCGGGGGTCGGCCTTGTCGATTTGAGCGACACAGCGCGTTGTCTGTTGTTGGTAAATAACGTATAGTTCGTTGCCCTTCTATCCGTTGTTTGTGTTTTGCGGTGGATGGGTCAGTAACCAGTGCACCGCTAGGGGCGTTAGGGTTTGAGGGTGAATTTGGAGTTTGGATGTCGATGGGTGGGTCTCCATCGGACGAATCGATTTCCATCCCAATTTCTCCCGGGAAATGGAATGAAGGATCGATATCCATTGGAATCTGAGAAAGGCTGGGATTAGGAACATGATGTTCTGCAATCGCATTCATGTTTGAATTTTCCTTTGAGGATTGCTTTTCCGATTTTTTCTCAGGTTTGGACTTTTTTGTTTTTTGTTTTTGTGGACGGTTTGTGTGATTCATTGGAGGTTCGTGAACTAGAGCTACTATTTGAATGATCCGAGGTTCTTCTTTTTGTTCCTCTGAATTAAAGGGGAATGCTCCATCTTTATGAGGTGTTGGCATTTTTGGTTCTATTGAGCTTTCATCAATAGACCTTTGAAGTTGAGTTTGTGCATTTGTAGAATTGTCAATTGACATTTTATTTGCACTAATTTCATGAATTTCATCTTCTATGAAAGATCCGTTACTTTTTAAATCGATTCCACGCCTATTACGCGTCATTGGAGATGGTGTAAATTCGGCTTGTTGTTTGTCCCTTTTCTTCAAAAGCCTTTTCGTGATTTCGCTATAGGACATTTGATTAGGTTTAGGATTTGAAGAAGTTTGATAGGATTTAGGATTTTGATTAGAGGGTAGATCTGAGTGAGCGGGATTTTGTGTTGCAATCACATTTCCTTTATGTGGAGGCGGAACGGATCTGATAGAGGTTTCTTCTTTACCGACCGGGCTGACTTCCACGTTACTCGATCTATCACTACTTTTTGAATTTATTCCGCGATTTAGAGTCAAATCACCTTGATTGGTTGAATTTTGACATGAATTTAGAGAGGAAATTGTTCCATGATTTAGAGTCAATTCACCTTGGTTGGTTGAATTTTGACATTGATTTAGGGAGGAATTTGGTTTAAGATTTTGAGTCAAAGTGCCTACATTGGTTGAATTTTGACATTGATTTGGAGAGGAATTTGGAGCTTGTACTTCGCTCAGATTTCCTAAATTTGAGTTAGATTTAGTAAAAGCTTTAGACTTGTTTTCGAAATTTGATTTTCCGGGAAAATATCTGAACATTAACCGGTGTTTTATGGAGAGGATTTGAACGTGACGATTGATTTGTATTCCTCATCATTTTATCCTTCCTTCTGCAGAGACCTCCCGTGTTGTCCGAATTTTGAATGAAGTGAATTCCATTGGCGGGCCCTCCGTGGGAATCCACATTAACACTCGAATCTCGCGAACGAATTTCGTCTCCCTCTCCTCCTGGTGAGTGAGATGTGGAGTTAATTATAGGGACAACTTTGTCAATCGGTAAAGATTGCGGGGAATTTGGGGTCTTATGTGCATGGAAGTCGGTAGGGTAGGAACTGAGTTCTTCCAACTCTTTAATCATTTGGCGGATAACTCCATCACTGTTCCTACTATCTTCTTGGACGGAAAATCCTAAAAAGGGATCAAAAATTGATAAAGAATTATCAGCCATCTGATCGTTGAGATTCGAATTTGCTTGGGTTGGGAACCCGTGAAAATCCGGAGAACTAGATTGAGAGCGTACGTTCTTGATGTCACTGATCATGTTTTTAATGATTCGCTGACCAATGTAAGACTTGTCTTGAGATGGGAATCCTCGAAAACCATCTGAGACAGGGATGGAACGCTCATGACTTATAATGGCACGATTACCATTAGTTCTTTCACCAGGGGTTGGAAACCCTATGAGATCTTCCTCTGAAGATTGCAATCTGATTTTTTCATCTCCATTGATAGGGACATTGGGTTGTAAAGAGAGATGCGAAAGGTTAGAATGATGGATGGAATGTCGTTCATATGGCTCATCTTCTGAGTCTGTGTTAGTGGGGGAAATTTCGAGTTTTTCCTCGGGTAATGTTGATTCCCAGTCAGCATCTCTCTTGTAGGGAGAATATCGGATCCAGATGATGCAGAGACTTCTCGAGCCACACGGTCTGGAGCAATTCCAAGAGGATCTTTCCACTTTACTTTGATTGGGAAAATCTCTCTTTTGTAAATAACCGGTGGATTTCGAGATAACGCATCCGCGTTGGTGTTATGTCTACCTGGCTTATAAATAGTGGTAAATTCAAATTCTCGGAGACGTTCTCTCCATTTCATGATACATGAAGTTGGGTCTTTAACTGAGTTTAGCCAAACTAAAGGTTGATTATCTGTCGTAAGGGTGAACGGTCTTCCGTAAAGGTAACATCGCAAATGTTTAATTGCAAAAATAATCGCGAGCATTTCCTTCTCGGTCGTAGAATAATTGATCTCGTGTTTGTTTAGAACTCTCGATGCGTAGGCAATAGGTAAATCTTGCCCAACAATTCCTTGACCGAGGACAGCACCGAGGGCATAACCGGATGCATCCGTTGTTAACGTAAATGATTGATTGAAATCGGGAAACTGAAGGACCGGATCTCGACACAGTAAATCGCGGAGCGTTTCAAATGCGTGTTGGCATTCGACTGTCCATTTGAACGGAGTGAGCTTACTTGTGAGATTGGAAAGAGGTTTCGCGATTTTCGAGAAATCTTTAATGAATCTACGGTAATATCCGGATAGCCCGAGAAATTCTTTGACGTTTTTTGGAGTTTTGGGTACAGGAAACTTTTGCACGCATTCGAGTTTTTGAGGATCAGGCTTTACGCCATCTGCTGAGATGATATGACCGAGATATTCAACTTCAGTCCTGAAAAATTCGCATTTATCAGGCTGCAAAGATAGGTTAGTTTTACGAAGACGTTTTGCGAGTCATTTGAATTTACGAAGATGCTCTTCTATTGATCTTGAGTAGATCACGATGTCATCTAAGTAACCAAAAAGTTCCGAACCCTGCAAACCACACAGAACTTGGTCCATGAGGCGTTGAAAAGTTGCTGGGGCATTTTCTAAACTAAAGGGCACTCTATCGAATTCCCACTGACCGTTGTGGGTGGAAAAGGCGGTTTTCCGCCTATCCTTTTTGCTCATTTTAATTTGGTGGAACCCGGAAGCTAAGTCAAATACTGAGAAATATTTTGCACTGCCGAGTTGATCTAGAATATCGGTAATTAATGGAAGCGGGTATGCATCAGCTACTGTTTTCTCGTTTAATGCCGATAGTCTATTACTAATCTCCATTTTGTATTACCCTTTGAGTCCGCTTTTTTGGGGACAATCCACAAAGGAGAGTTAAATGGCGATTTTGAAGGTCGAATAATATTCAATTTTGCTAAATCGTCAATTTGTCTTGAGATTTCATCTTTCTGTGGAATAGGGAACTTGTACTGGCGTACATTGATAGGCAAGTTATCGACAGTAGGAATGGGGTATGTGCAAGCATTCGTGGCGCGCAGATGCTCGCCAGGAATGTGAAAAACATCTGCATACTCTTCAACTAAAGATTTTACCGTGTTATACTCCTCAGAATTTAAATGGGTTAACCGTAAAAGTTGCGAAATAAATTTAAATGGGTTAACCTTTTGGGCGCGTTCGACAGGATCTCGCGTCCGAGATTCGTCCTGTTGCTCTTCCGCGGGTAGAACTGCGGTTTCATAACCCTCACTTTCGCTTGAATCGAAAGGGAATAAAGGAATTACAGGGACATCCAAACGAATGTCCTTGTCAGAAGCATTAATCGCGTATAAGTGGGCAATACCGTTTGTGCTCGATACAATGGGCTCTCCCACGTATAAATCTTTAAATTTAGTATTGAGACGTGGAATATATCCTTCAGGACACTCTGCATTACCTATTCTCACATACATAAGGGTCTTTTGTCTTGCTGGAAGCAGAACTGACTCCTTATCTGTGGAGCAGATCCGAGGTTTCCCTACTGTTAGACAATTCCGTTTAAAATCATTCTCCTGTAAAAACTCACTACCGATCACGCCGGAATCCTCTAAAGGAAAATCATCAGGAACGACGTTAAATCTCATAATAATTTCATTTAATTTAATAAATGTTTCCCCTAAAGTTAGAGGTTTGTCGGATTTAGATACTCCGTTCAATTCATAAATTCGAGTTTCGTTGATAGGTTGAGCATTCTGCAATCAACCGATTTTGATTAAATTGAGTTGGGATCCCGTGTCTAATAAAAATTTCGATTGCCCGTTAATCAAGTTACCGGAACGCAACATAACAGACGGGGAAGAAAATTTCGAATCAAAAGGACTCAAATTACAATGAACTGGAGTCAACCCGATTTCGTCGCACCCGAGAGTTTCCGCTCTATTGGTTTATAGTTTGGGGTTGGCGTTGGGAAGTGTTGAGGTTCCCCGTTGGGGCGCCTGCTGCTTGGGGAACTGACCCGTTTCCCGAACTTTGGGGGTTTTGGTTCAAATTTCCCGCATTATTCCCTGCTCTTTTCCCTTCATTATACGCTCTTTTACGACTCTCGATAATCACATGTCCTGTCTTTTTACAATAATTGCAAACTTTGTCAGCAGAATTTTGGCTTGGATTTTCGTTTCGATTTTGATTTTGGGATCTATTTTGATTGTGATATTTAGTTTGATTTTGATTTCGATTCTCGTTTTGATTTTGATTTCGATAAGGCTGTCTGAAGGATTGATTATTTGAATTCGCACTATTTTGCAATTTTTTCCTGGATTCATTATCACTGTGATTCGTCATTTTACAATTTGAACAATATTTCCCTGATGAACTCTGACGAATTTGACTTTGTGCTAATAAACAATTTTTTGGTGCATTAAATCCCATATTCCTGGATTTGTCCGCTTTACATTCTCGTTCAAAACAAGTTTCATACTCAATTGCCTTTATACTAGCATCGGATATATCTATAAACTCGTGGTGTCTCATGGGAACTCGAAGATCCTGTATGAGGCCCATTAAAAAATATTTTTTTGCTTTTACTTGAGCTTGATTCAAAAAAATGTCTCTTTCCTTTTCTTCTAACATCTCAGCTGAATGGTTAGTGTTATTTAAATGTTCTTCGATACGAAAACTAAAGTCTTTAACTGACTCATTCGGATGTTGACTAAATTGCGAAAATTCATCTAACCATTCATCTGGGGATTTTTCGATTACAAAATATTTTCCAATTACATTTGTAAGATGTGCAATTTCTGTGATGCTAATAACCTAGCAACATTTTTTTCCGTGTTAGCTGGTACTAACTCAGCTTTTGCATCATCGCAATAGCGTAAAAATTTATAAGCAGAGTAATTAGTTCCGTTAAATTCTGGAATAGCATTTACATAGTCTTTCGCAGACTGTACAGGTGCTCTAGGAGTAGCTATTTGACGTAAGTCGTCTGGATTAATGCGAATTTCTAAATGTTCCATTTTGTACGATTGATTCTACTTTACAATTGAATAGCATTCGAATTTTAGATTATGGAATAAATGACTTACTGCTTAGTTGACATAAAATATAGCATTTTCCTTAAAATTGATAGGAAATGATGAATAATTCCTTCTAGCTGCGCAACTCCAGGTGTAGATGGAGCTCAGACTAGGTAGGTTCTTTCAACGATCACTGCTAAACGCAGGTGAATAACAAGATATTGGATAGGATTTACTTCCAACAGCATTTATTTAATCACAACAATAAACTTTACACTTAATTTCACAACAACGGGGTTTGGGAGTCAACGTTCGGCAACCATAATTGTTTAGTAGTTATTACTATTGTTTGTACGTTAACACTATTGTTTGTTCCTTTTCACTATTGTTCATTCGTTATCACTTTTGTTCGCGATATTGGTGATTTGTTATTTGACACTTTTTTATTGTTAAGATGGTTGTCGCTATTTGATAATTTACAACTATTATCAGCAAACGATGAAAATCGTTTGTAGGTTAATTGAAGTATCAAGGTTTATAAATCTTTCGTTTCAGTCGTCAAACTGTAGTTTGAAATTTTGATTATTATTTCACTATTTATTCGTCTTACGAATTAGCGTTCGATAATTAATTCTAACGAAAGATTGTTGAATTATAATTATGATTCTTAGTCTATATTTAACTTCAACCAAAAGTAGTACACACTAAAGTGTGTTTCCGTATAAAGTTAGAAAAGATTGATTCACGATTTTGAAGTTCGGAGACTTTAGTAGGTTTTCAGGTGTTTTCACTTTGCATTTAGAAGTAGAAGTAATTTTAAATATTCAAGCCATCTACGAACAAGGGTGTTCGCGGTGGCGCTAGTGACGACTTCTTGAGGTGGTATAGCGAGGGGGTCGCGTACCAGTGGGCATTACTTGTACTGTAGCGGAGTTTTGATTGGCTGTTGTGGGTAGTACCAAGGCATTGCTTATGTGGTAATCTCGATTTTGATTGGAGAGTGCGGTTGAGAAAAGTCGGTGAGAAAACCGAGAGGTTTGAAAGATTAGAGCTGTTAGGGTATTGGGGAAAAACATCTGCTGTTTGCCCGTTTCATCATCTTGAGAAACGGGAAGTCTCTTATCGTTATCTGTTTCCTGTTTCCCTTCGTGTATATTTGTTTAAAGAATTTGTTGGAAATTTTGTTTTTACTTGTTTAGGTTTTCGTCAAATATTTGAGGTTCAACGTATTTCTACCGACTGTCTGTTCCGGTGGGAACGGACAAGCAATGTTTCTTATCGGATGTATATTTTATCTTGAAGAGAGAAAATATTTTATTTTTCGTATTTTCAAGATTTGTCTAAAATTGTTATTAAAAATTTATATTTTTATTGCAAATTTGAAATGTCGATGAAAAATTATATAGAGGGGGTTAATTATATAAAAAGAGAGAATAAGATCGGCAGTCGGTAAAACAAGTATAAATTTGTGCTAATGTTTATTAAAATACTAGTGGGGACGTAACACCTCATTCTGAATGGAACGTCATCAAAAGTTGGAGGTTGAGTGTAATAACCGCTCATTCTTTCATTGATTTCTCTAGCATCTATGCAAATTCTTATTTCGCCATTCTTTTTCTTGGCTGCAACCAGAGGTTCAACAAACTCAGCTGGACTTTTTTAAATTATCTTCAATGCTTCTAATTCGAGAATTTGGCTGGCCACTTCTTCTTCGTAAGCAGTTGGAATGGGATAGAATTTTTTTTTAAAAGGATTTTCATTTTTAGTTTCGATGTGATGAACGAAATTGTTCACTCTTCCTAATTCATTCTTGAAGGCTTCTGAGTAATTTTCAAGTAGGACGTCAATTTGTTTTTCCATTTGATTCACAATGTGTATTGATTTGAAATTATTTGAGGATCTCATGGAAAAAAAAATTTTTTCATTTAGTGAGTTTACGATAGTGATCTGATGAACTCGTAATTGATATTGACTTTATTTTTAATCAGAAAATCCTGCCCAAGAATGGCTGCATTCTACAGAATTGCAACTATCAAAACACGTTGTTCGAAAACATGTTTTGCTATTTTAATTGGTAAAAATACACTTTGAGTAACTGGCTTGGACTTTTTCCCGAAAGCATCTTCGATTAATAATTTTTTGATACGCAATGTTGGCATCTGATTTGTTTTGTTAATTGTTTCGAAAAAATTCCATACTAATAGCGCTAACTGGAGCTCCAGAATCAATTAAAGCATCTCCCTTTTCATTGTTAATTGAAATCTTCACTTTTGAATAATTTTGATTTAATTTTGCCCCATCATTGTCAATATTCATGGGTAAAACAGAAAATATTGAATTTTGATTGTCATTTTTTTTATTGACACTAATCTTATTCTTATTATCATTATCTATGTCATCTATATCTTCCCCATCACTATCGTCCTTCACAAAAATTGACTCAACTACTGCAACATTGAGATTTTCAAACTCATTTTTTTCTAATATTTCTAATTTTTCCTCTTTCTTAGATTGATCTTCAACAGCCATTGACGCTTTTGGAATTGCCCCTCGTCCTTGTGTATTCTGTGTGGCTTTTGAATTGTCCCCTGAATTGTAAAAACCCTTGGTATTACTAAAATTTCTTTGATAAGGATGATTATAGGTATTAGTTGAAGTTTTGTTATTAGAAATCGAATTATTTGATTGATTCGAGGTTTGAGGCGTTGCATTATCGTTTGCTCGGATTTCTCTGTTCCTCTGTGAGTATGCTGGCTTTTGATTGCGATTTTTATTCTCACTGTGTCGATAATTAAGACTCGTCTTGTTGTCGATATCTGCGAGAATTTCTCCCATTTTTTCTGGACTTTGTGGATCTCTTGCTTCTAGCTTATCACCTTTTTAGGAAAATGGTACCTTAATTGACGCATTACCCATTTGTCATCAGAAAAAAAATTGCAAAAATCTAGCATGAGTCAACCATAGTAAAAAATAGTTTTCCATATTTTCATCGATTTCTGAATTATATTTCCCTGTTCAATATTCGGATAGGTTGGATTCTGTGTATGGACCGGATTGTTAGTATCACTTGGATCGAAATATCTGCTATTTTGATTCACTGGTTCTTTTTCAAAAACTTGCTGATTGCTTCTTAGGCTTTGATTATGATTCGGGAAAGTATCATTTTGAGGAGAAAAATACAAAGTTTCTTCGCGGATGTTAGAATTTGACTGTCGAATATTTGATCTACTTCGATTGGGATTGGGTATCGCATAGATTGTTTCGACATTATCTTTTGATCGCCAATTTTGTGCATGTGCTCTGTTATTACGTCTATGACTACTTGAAAATAATCCAAGAGGGTTTGATTGGTTGTAAGCTTGACCTTGATGAAAGAGGTTTGAATTATTATTGTAACGAGGAATGTTAATATTTTGTCTGATTTGTGGAGTTGCATAGATTCTAGCTCTTTCATCTTGGAAACTTTCATGATTTTGAATTGATCTATTGTTGTGGGTTGGTACATTGACTGGCCGAAAAACTTGATTTGATTGATTTTTAGGCTGTGGAAGTTGAATACGTGGATTTATTGATAGGTGATTTAATATTCTCTGTCTAACTGTAAGATTTTCCTCATCATCAGATTCATCCTCCCATATCAAATGACTGTTATTGGAACTTCGTGATGACCTTCCAGTTTCCTGAATTAGACAAAAATCAACTGGATCTACAACTCGTCTGTCATTAGGAATAGATGCTCTATTGAAACAGAGGCATTATCGGGTAGTGGAGCCTGGATTAATTCCTCTATTGGATGGATTAAAGGACCGCGAAACTCTTCGACATTAACTTCAATTGGATGTTCGTTTATAGGAGCGCGAATTGCGTCATTTATTTCATTTGGCTGGGAATGCATTGGAGCGCGAATTTCATCATTATTTAAGTAGTGATTTCTTGGGCTCTGAACAAATCTTGGATCATTCATAATTTCCGGATGCAATGCATCTGGATTTAATTGATCATTAACTACTTCACCTTGAAGAGGAGGAACTGGCGATTCCCGTGGGTCAATATTTTGATTTATATTGGTATTGTTGATGGGACGCCTAATTGGGGGTCTTCTGATAATATCACGATATCTTGTATTGTAGGGATGCATTGTTAAGTCTGTTTGGTATGTCAGCTTGATATCAATAATTATGTATGTAGTTTTTCATGAAATAAATTTTTTAGCTCTAGAATGTAGATTATTTTATATGCGAGCTGACTTGGTCCTTAACTATTTGTTGTAAGGTTAAAAACAATTTTTTTTTAATTTAAATTGACGCAGAAATTTTTAATGGAACTGCGCGAGTCCTGTCACGGTCGCCATTTGTAACCGGATATTTACGGTCGCCAGGTAATTATAATCCTAATTATCAAGGAATTTATTATAATTTTTGCTTCCGAATGGAAGCATTGCAATCGGTCAATTTTCACTTTTGCTAGTTATGCTTGTAAACGATACATAATGGTTTGAAACGTAAAAAATACGAAGTTTGAGCATAGTGTCTGTATGTATCAATTGTCAGTTATTGGTATTGAATGCATCTACCGGTGGGCGAAAGTTCATTGAAATCGACCGGTAAGTTTCTTAGAAATCGCCTTTTTCGTTTTTTCCTCCGATCGTTCATATCTCAGAAAATAATGAATATTTTAAAATTTTTTTTTCAACATGTGCGTCTCAACTAGATCTAGGGAATGGTGTAAGAACATCTAGTAGGTTCCTCACACGACATTGGAGATATTTCTATTTTTCTGTTTTTTCTGCTTTCTGCCTTTGTACGCACTCTAGCGTCCCCAACAATTGATATAAAAACTTGAAATTTGAAACAAAGATTCCTTTTGTTATAGTGAAGAATCTTGTTAAACAGCGATTTGATGGTATGATTAGTTTTCGAGATTTTAATTTTTTCGTATTCACGGTTTTTATTTTATTTCTCGATAATTATTCAAACGATTTTGTTGTTTTTTTTTCAAAATGTGTCCCTTAACGAGGTCTATGATATTGTTGAAAAGCATTGAGTCAATTAGGTTGGGTAATATAAGATATTCCTGTTTTATAACCTTTGACTTTGGTTTTACTTTCTGTTTTTGTTCGCACTGTAGCGGCCGCAAAAATTGGGATAAAAACTTGAAATGTGGAACAGAGGTTCCTTTTATTATGGTGAAGAACCCTATTGAATAGCAATTCAATCGCATAATTAATTTTATAGATTTCGATTTCTTCATTTTTACGGTTGTTTCATTACTTCATTTCTCGATAAGTATTCATCGTATTTCTTTTCCAAAATGTGAGCTTTAACGTTATCTATGAACTGGTCGAATAACATTGAGTCAATTACTTTGGGTAATATGAGCTATTCCTGTTTTTGATTCCGTTCGCCTGGAAGAAGCTTTTTCAATACTGGAACATTTTTATTTTGTGTGCAATTGGACCATTCGGAAGCTTACCACCAATGAAATTGGGGGAAATAAAAAAAAACGGTGACATATTTGACACAGTCGAATGGGGCAACCCGAGGACCGCCTGCTTGTTTTTTGTGTTTCTAGGGCGTTCAACAGACATTGATAACATTGAAGCCCCAAAAAAAACAAAAAACACAGAGACTATATCTCAAAAAATATCTTTAGTACGCATAGTTCGGATCAACCTAGGTGATAACACGCATTCCTGATCACCTAATACATGAGCGTGAGACAGGGATCGATAAATTTCGCCTCATAATCAAGTGGATCTTACGAATAGGTTATCTCATAATTAAGACACCTGGATGACCAGCGACTTCGAATATTACAAGTCTTATTACTGAAACTCAGCTTTGGCGAATATGATCACCATCTCATTTTGAGGATAGACGAATATTATGTCCATGATTAGCCGATTAATAAGACTATAAGCTGGATCAGAGCCATACTCCCATATCAACATCACAACAAAATATCCTTTGAAACAGAGAGTCCCACATCATGTGGTCCACAAAAGACGTCTCAACATTATCGGATCCGGACCTGAGCGATTAGACCCGATCATAAACCAACCTTATTATCTCTCATTCCCATGAACCCAACAATGAATACCCTTAAATATGACGACAACTAAACGGCATAATTTCGTTTATCATTGATCACTTGCATTATTTGTGATTATGATCGAATTGCAATTCGCTTCCCATCAATTTTCGGATGAACATAAGCAGACACCGTTTAACACTATCATTAAACTTAACATTGTTATTATAACCGAACAGATCTATTTGGTTAACATGAACTCGAATACTTTTCCTTCTTATAGGCCAGTCAAGCTTGTCAAATTCTATAGGGCTGGCCCACCATAAAATCCTGGCATTATGGATAAAAATACCAAAATGTAGCAAAAAATGCGTAGATTAAAACAAGAGAATGGGTCCTTACAGTTAATCAACCTAAATATTCCAAATTAATTGAAGAAAATTGCAAAATTGGGTACTTACCTCACAATTCTAAACTGTGTGACCTATACACATCCCATGGAAAAAAAATAAATACCTCCTTGGAGCGAAACCAATTTGCTACAATATTGATGCGACAAGTGATATGCCATAAGCCCTACATTCCGCATAATTAATTGTGCAAGTTGTGACAATATTAATTGCCAAGAGCCTTCAGCTGTTAGACAGAGAATTCAAAATGCTGCAACGGTCAAAATTCATGTTCATGGGGTATACGCTGTATAAATCCTAATAATTATTGTATCACTTTTATTATCAGTTGTCTCTAACAGTATCTCATTCAAATGTAGGTTGTCAGCGTCATAGGGCCATAATTCATAATGGAAAATGTAAATTAGGAATAACAGTTTCCAATTGAAAAATTAGAAAATTTTGATAAACATCTTTTGTGGATTATTTTCAGAGTTGATAAATAAATTTAATGGAAATGGGAGACATTTCACGGAAAACCACAAATTTACATTTATAACAACGTTAAACAGAAACTAGACTAAAAATAAGGACAATCTCGGTGGCATAATTAAAATATCAGCATAAGTTTTCCTGCCCTCCCCCTCTATGCTATAGATTTTTTCTACCTGCCCCCATACCTGGGCCGGTGGGACTATTCGGTGTAGCAAGACTCAGTTTGTATGTATCTCTTATGTACGTGTCGTCTCCTCGTCAATTTCCTTCGTGATTTAGTACTGAAGTGATAGTGATATTTATTTCAATATGTCTTCTGTGGGGATATGTTTTATTTGTGAGGAGACCTTAGATGCTGATCGACGGAATGTAGTTTTGAAACAGAAAGCCATCAACACTTTCATCACGAGGAGTAAGCAGCTAGGGGATAATAAGTGGACAGACCTACTAACCGTTACAGAAACCACCGTTCATGATAACTGTCGGATCTCTTATAGGTCGTTGAAACAAATGAAGCGACAAGAGGCTTCCACTTCCTCGGCTTTTGACTCTCCGTTGGAATTTGATTTTAAAATGAAGTGTGTCTTGTGTGGATTGTTGTGTGATCCAAATCGTAAAGAGGGCTCTGTAGTATCCAGTGAACATTTTCAGCAACGAATCGAAGAATGCGCCAACCTTCGTAATGACGAACTCTCCCGGGAAATCCAGCAGAAAATCAAATCCAAATATTTGCTGGCAGTCCAAGCTCGATACCACAGATGGTGTTTTCGCAGTTTCTCATATATTCCTACAGGTAACTCGAAAGGAAGACCGAAATTGGAAGGGTTGGAGTTAGCATTCAAGAACGTCTGCAAATATATGGAAGAGAGTGATGAATCCCAGTTCAGTATTTGTGAACTGATGGAGAAGTTGGATGGCTGGAATACATCATGGAGTACCCTCAAAGATAAATTGAAGAAAAAACACCATGACGATGTACTCATCATGGAATCTCCTGGAAAACCGACCAATGTGTGCTTCCGTAATACAGGGTGTGTATGAATCGCACTTTATTTTCATCAACAATCTCATGAAATTCAACCTATGGTCCTGACCAATAGTAAAAGTAGAACATAAATTTGTTAGGCCTTTTTTTGTTACTAATCTGAAGTAAAATGGCCAACCAGTTTTATGCATGCTGTAAAATTCGCTCGTAGCCCATGCAACGAGTGCCTTTCTGATGAATATGAAATATAGAACACTCACGAAAGCATTCAAATTTCCGAATTTTTACATAAGGACTTTTTTGTTACAACTCTTTTTCCGTATATTTTTCCATCAAATTGAACTACAAGTAATCGAAAATAAAGAAAGTTACTGTTTTTTGTTTCCCAAAGTTCACAATGTTTCGTATTTATTACAGATACACGGTACTAGCCAAAGGTTTTTACGAGAAAAAAGCAGAAACTGCAGAGGAAGAGCGCCTACGAATTGTTCGAGCTGCTGCCGACATCGTGCGTGAAGACATCAGAACTCAGGTGTACAATTCCTCCATCTATCCACCGCCCATGGAAATGCTCGATGATGTTCAAAGTGACATTCCTGATACATTGCACACTTTTTTAGACAATGTCCTTCTAAGAGACGAGAAGAAGAAAGATGAAAAATCGTTCACTAGACTGAACAGTATTGCCCATGCTATTATATCCATGGTTCGGCCAAGATCTTTTATATCAACGATTCAACTAGCAATTGGGGTGTACTTAATGAGGAAATTCGGTTCACATTCGATTATAGACATTCTCTTCAACCTAGATGTTTGTGCGTCGTATACAACTATAAGCTTATACGAAGCTTCTGCTGTCATGCATACCGATATAAAAATCTTATCAGGCGCTTATATTCAACATGTGTTCGACAATGCTGATCATAATGTCTGCAGTCTCGACGGATACAACACGTTCCACAGCATGGGTGGAATTTGTTGCGTGACTCCAAGATCTGGGATCAATCACCAGGGGGACATGGAAAAATTGACCGCAGTACCGAAAGCTGCAGCTTTGGCTGCCAAGATCAATGTTCCGATTGTGCCTTACAATCGAATCACCAGTAATCGGAAAGGATTAGAATCGATAATGTTCCAGGATGTCTCAGAGTTGGATGTTGGAGTTAGAGTGCCGTTACCAACAGCATATTTTGCTCATATTTTGGCAAAACTATGGCAAGTTCCCAATGTTCCTAGCTGGAGAGGGTACATGGAGACGGTATGTAATGATATGAACTACCACGTATCGCAGATCCTCGGTCTACCCTTCGTTAACTTACCTCCTTCAGAATTGACTACGATTAATACTGGCTTGCATTCCGTTGCCGCACAAAGTCAAAGAGTCCATCAAAAAACAGTATTCGTGACCTTCGATCAGCCACTCTATATAAAAGCTGGAGAAATAGTCGCCAATGATATGTCCTTGAAGAACGTTGTGGTACGATTGGGAGGTTTTCATCTGTTAATGTCCTTCCTTGCAGCCATTGGAACCATTATGGATGGCAGTGGGCTGAAGGAGTTGTTATGCACAGTCTATGCAGGAAATACGGTGGATCACATGTTGACAGGTGATGCTTTCAGTCGAGCCGTCAGAGGACATCTTCTAGTCTATGCGGCCTTGGGTACCATCATTACCAAATCTAGTAATATTGTAAGCGATGAAGACAAGCAGCATGTAGAGAAGTTATTGTCAGAGTTTACTGTAACACCACCGATATTGGAAGAAATCAATGAGGATCGGCACCTGCGAGAAATAACTGGCAAAATATGGGAAACCATGCAGATGCTTGCGCAAAGGGGGCGTACAGCCAAACCGTGGCTAGAGTATTTCAATTGCATTACACTTGTCATGCAATTTATTGAAGCTGAGCGTGTGGGGAACTGGGAGCTTCATTTGGAATGTGTGCGAGACATGTTGCCTTTCTTCCATGCTGCTGGCCATCTGCAATATGCGAAATCTGCACAAATATATCTGCAGGACATGTCCAAACTGCATGAAAACATGGACCCTGTAGAATACCTGAAATTCACGAGCAATGGATTTTTTACTATCCGTAGAACCGATAAAAAATGGGCGGGGATATGGACGGACATGACGGTAGAACAGTCTTTGATTCGCGTGATGAAAGTTTCCGGCGGTGTCACCACTGGTCGCGGAGTCAACAAAGAGGGTGTATTGGCAAGATTTTTTCTCGGAATGCCAATTGCTTACGAGGTCATGGAAGCCTTCGAAAAATTTTGCGGAGTTAGAGGAGCGACTACAGAGCAGCATACGGATTGGAGACCAAGTAGTATGACTCGAGACGAGCAGGATTACCGCCAATTTGTCGAATGGTTTTCTGCTCATGACCCGTTTGCGGTAACTGATTCTGCCAAACTGGTGTCCGTTGCTGATGGTTTATGCGCTGCAGACGATGTCAACAGTGATCGAGCGATGGAAATTTGATTAGAAGCAATGACAGGCATGGTGGGGGTGAGCGCTGCAGCCGTGAAGCTCAAACGAACAACACGTATCAAATCGCTAGGAACTAAAAAACGTGGAGTTCTTATCAATGGCGAGGTGGTTGCTGTCAACACGACATTGTTATTTCAGCGAATTGCAGCAGTCGTCAATGATGACATAGCTCTAGCTACCCAGGCTCTACATTACGAACTAGCTCCGTTCCCTCTACCATTGTTCGATGCTAATGGAGTCATGAGAAAATCGTCGAAAGCAGAGTTGTTCCAGATCTTTAGCAGATCGTCTGTTGCAGTGAATGACATCAACATAAAAGCAGGCAAGATTGTTGTCGACGGTGGTTTTTTATTGCACAAGGTTCTTTGGCCTCTAGGAAACACGTATGAACAAATTTTACAATTGTATGAAGACTATATTCTCAGACACTATGGTACTAATGTGGTGATTGTATTTGAGGGATACAAATAAAATGATATTAGTATGAAATCATACGAGAGGGCCAGGCGGTTGGCAAGTAATATTGGCACGGAAGTAATCTTCAACACATCCATACCTGCTGCTCTGAAACCAGCGAAATTCTTGGCAAACGACGCTAACAAAGGTCGTTTTATCGCGTTCTTAATGTAGAAACTCACGGCTGCTGGTCTACAAGTGAAGCAAGCACCTGAAGATGCAGATAGATTAATTGCAATGACTGCTATGGAACAGCTTGCAGATCATGAGCAAGTCATAGTAGTTGGTACAGACGTTGATTTACTGGTTTTAATAACGGCTTTGGCACCAGTTGATAAGAATTTTTTTTTTCATGAAACAGGGCACTGGTACAACTGCGACTTCATTATTCTCCACACAACAACATAAACATTTCAAAGAAAAAATATTGTTTTACCACGCATTCACTGGCTGCGAACCTACGAGTGCGGTGCATGGTAAAGGTAAAAAAGCATTCTTGAAAATCCTCAACAAAAAACCTCATTTGAACAAACACATCGCCGTATACAACAATTCTGCATCGTCAAGGGACGAAATTATACAATCGGGCGAAGTTTTAATGATGGCTCTTCATGGCGCTCCTGATTCTCAAAGATCGATAAATTCGTACCGTCATGAGCGTTTCGTTTCATCTGCTGCTCGTTTCAAGACGGAGGTACGACTGGCTCAACTACCCTCAACAAGTGGTTCAACTGAGTAGCATTCATGTCGCGTTTATTTCCAAGTTCAAAAGTGGCTTGGTAATCATGGCCTGAACCCAGCAGACTGGGGTTGGGAGTTGAAGGACAATATTTTCTTACCCGTCATGACGAAGGAACCCCCTGCACCAGAGCACATTCTTAAAATGATTTTCTGTACATGCAAAGAAAGCTGCGCAAGCAGCTGTGGATGTGGCAAGGCAGGCCTCAAATGTTCAAAGTTATGTACACATTGCCATGGCAACTCCTGTACGAATTCACCCGCGATAGATGTTTCTGCAGACCCTATGTGCTCTAATGATCCTGCGGAAATCTTGATGGATAACTTCGATTTCGTAGCAAGTGACCAAATTGATGAGCCATTAGACAGCGAAGAAACCACCCGAAGTTCACCGCAACCAGAGGACAAGCTGGATAGTGAGGGAGATGGTGATTCTAGGAAAGCAGTGCCGAAGAAGCGAAGATGCCTAGATGGCTGAGGGCAATTTCTGGCGGTAATGGGATCTTACTTGTGTATGCTTATATAACATACTTCTGTTAGATCAAATTTATTGTCCTTTTTTCCAGATTCTTTACATCTGCTATCTCTACTGTTCGATCAAACTGAAGCAGTGATGGGATGATGAAACATGCAGCGATTTTTCCAATTACGCTTTTAGAGTTAATAAGTTTTGATGTCAGGAAACTTTACGTAGTTTCATTTATTTTTCTATATAAAATTCGTTTCTTCATTTCTATATGGAGACGAGCACTTCCAGAGACAATGCCATTGATTATGGCAATGGTGATTTTTAAAGTGAAACTAAAAAAAAGGGAATTAGCGAATAATGTGATTCTGGAATTGAGAATCACACAATTCTTTCATGACAAATTATTGATTCTCAGTACTCATTCGAATATCACCCATTCCATACTTTGGAACATTCAGATTTTAAAATATGTTTAATTCGAGAATATGACTCATATGGAACTGGTTCCATTTTAATTATAATGAAGATTAAAAAACGCGGACATTAAACAATATATCAGAATGCGACTTTAACGGTTCACCTATTGTTATTCTATATCCATATCTGGGTACATGAGAAATAAACTAATTTACTTGCTTACAAAAAATTTTTGTTTTTTTTCTGAAAATACTTTCCATATGAAAATAGTTCCGTGCCATGGAAGAGGGTAGCACATTGTTAATTTTTTTCATTTCTTGAATCTAATTTTCCATACAAGGGCCTGTCAAAATTGATAAATTTCCATCTTTTTAGGAAATAGAATCAGAAAATACATTTTGTACACATATGTTCAAGATGACATTCGTTGATCACCAAGGCAGCTGAGTTGATATCGAATGGGTTATCCATCATTCCTAGGTAGTCATAGTTTTCATATTTAACAAATTCAATTGATCTCTCATAATCACTGAGTGAACTACCATATTCTACTTTTCAATAGATATATTATTCATTCGCTATTTTGAATTTTCAGGGTCCATTGTGAATTATGGTCCTATGACGCTGACAAACTACACTTGAATGAGATACTATTAGAGACAACTGATAATAAAAATGATACAACATGAATTTTGACCGTTGCAGCATTTTGAATTCGAGCTGCGCGCGTACGTGTACTCGGCGTCGTTCGAGTTTTAGGGGGCGGGGCTCTGTCTAACAGCTGACGGCTCTTGGCAATTAATATTGTCACAACTTGGACAATTAATTATGCGGAATGTAGGGCTTATGGCATATCACTTGTCACTTCAATATTGTAGCAAATTGGTTTCGCTACAAGGAGGTATTTATTTTTTTTCCATGGGATGTGTATAGGTCACACAGTTTAGAATTGTGAGGTAAGTACCCAATTTTTCAATTTTCTTCAATTAATTTGGAATATTTCGATTGATTAACTGTAATGACCCATCCCTTTATTTTAATCTACGCATTTTTTGCTACATATTGGTATTTTTTTTACAATGCCAGGATTTACTCGATCACTTGAAGGAATTATTGACTGGACTATTAACATAAATTCATGCTTGAACCCACACTTTCGATCGCGCCACATATTTCATTTAGAACAATTGCGTCATACTCCTATCAATATTTCCTATCTTCTCAATTACAATAAACATCACACTTTAGAATTCAGTCTCTTGTTTCCGCCATAACTGCCACATACTTCCTCAAACCGGTACGATTATGCGTTCCCTTTAACTCTCTCCTCTCTCCATCCTCCAAGACAAAGGCATTATTTCCGATAATTTTTTTCGTAAATCACGTAAGGACCTTCATAAAGCTTAAAAAAATTTTGGATAACCCTATCCGAGTTGCTCGAAAGATGAGGAACCCTCAGCAGCACCTCCCCTCCAACTTTTAGATCAACTTCCGGGCGAGACCTGTGATTTCGTTTCCTTTTCTCAAACGCTGACCGCATTCGTTCCTTGGCTAGGATGAGGACTTGATCTCTAGGCATAATTCCAACTGGTTTGGATATGCAATTAATTTTTTCACCTGCTCGACGATAGGTTTGCCATAATGTAATTCCAGTGGGGCGAAACCCGGAGTACAATGAATAGCGGAATTCAAATACTCCTCAATCTTTGGAACATACTTAGCCCATGAGGTGTGTCTAGTCGAACATAGCATTCGAAACATTCTACCGAGTTCCCGCATAACCCGTTCGGTTGGGTTGGACTGCGGGTGTCAAATTGAGCAAAAGCTAACTTGTATATCCTCTGTCGTCAATTCCCTATGCCACGCCAAAGAACGAAATTGCGTCCCGTTGTCAGCTAAAATTCGATTCGGCTTACCGACAGTCTTAACATAATTCCCGAGGATCTTCTGGGTAACTATTTTTGCATTGGCTTTTTTGATTGGATAGAGTCTAACCAGTTTAGAAAATGCATCGAGCACGGCAAAAATATGCTCGACTCCACCAACTGATCTCGGCAATGGACCATAGAAATCGACGGTAACCAAATCCCCTGGATGATCGGAAGCAATATACCCATACTGTCCTTCCACCGCTCGATTTAAATGCTTTATACATAAATCGCAACCTACGGCTACTCTCTTGACATCGCGAGCCATAGATTTCCACCAAAAATTTCTTTGAATTTGACGGGTTGCCTTGAAGACACCGACGTGGCCCATTCTTTCATGTTCCGATATAATGATGAGATTTTACAATTTCTTTGGAATAACAAGTCACCAAACTTCGGACTTTCTCTCCCTATGAAACCAGAAACTCCTGAAGGGTTCCCGCATCCCTCGAATATCTCCTGATAGACTAATTTGTTTTTAAAGCAACTCTGATTGGTATAGAGTAAAATTCTCCCAAAAATTTGTCATCGAATATCTGAAACGACTTTATATTATCTTTGTTAACTTGAAACCACGTTTTAACATGATCCGTGTTATATATACGGAATATATTTTCTACTGTTAGTAATTGATAATCGATTGGAATATTTTTTATTTTAATGTAGTCCTTAAGTTCTTGCGACAATTCCTTCGGATTACTTTTGTCCGTGAGAGCTGGAATTGTAGAGTTAAGCCCCATGTGCTTAATTTGACTAGCTAGACCTGATACTATTTGTTCGCTAACATTACCCCTTGCTGTCATCATTGCCTTCCGTCGAATACCGCGGTGGTGTATTCGTGCCATTATTTTCAGCTAAATTGGCTTGTTGCTGCATTTGTCTGTTTTTATTGCTAAGGACCTCGTTCTTGCTCCTTAACTCGTCCATTCCTTTCTTCCGTCTTTCAAGCTCAGCTAGAACTCGCTCGGTCCTCCTTTTCTCCTCTTCCTACGACGCCTTCAATTTGTTTAATTCGTCCATCTCTTTCGTCTTTATGATCGTTGACGAACCAATTGATGAGTTGTTCACGACCCTCGAATTTGTAGTCGCTTTCGTTGGTCGACTATCCGACTCCGTTAGCAATTTATCCGGTTCGGTTGACTCTGTGACCCTATTTTCACACAAAATATCTTTAAAATTATGTTTGGTAAAGCCTTTTTGATCTGGGGACCGAAGCATTTGTTTTATTCGTTTGTTTTCAGGTAATAAACCTTGGAGCTACTTATCTTTAGTTTGCCGCGTGACTCTTTTGTATTCTAAGCTTGTTGACATCAAGAGATTTCATTCAACACGACATGAGGCATCAATTTTTACTAAGGATATTTGTTTACTAAGGATTTGGGTTGAGGATTTTTCTGCTTCACTTGGGCGCCATTTATAATGTTCATAGATATCAGTTAAATTCCTTATATAGAAATAAATTCAAATTGCCAATATTTGCGATGTAAACTTCAGAATGTGATTTATTCTCAATACGCCTCACCACCCATATTACATTTGAGACAATTTCATTAGATAATAATTGTGTGTTAAAAGTTCATCAATGAATTCAAATTTAAATTCATTCGCCCGCCATCTGAGCAACGCATTGCGCACGCGCGCCGCTCATCGCGACAAAAGTATGGTGCAAATGCGCCTAGAGTCGACGCGTGCGAAACTCATGCCTTTTTTTTGGTGATCAACTCTCTCTCGCTAACCAACCTTCATCGTATACACACGCATTGTTTGCCAGTGATAAAGTTATCAAGTTAAACTTGTAGCCTGCAAAAACTTCAGGATCTCGGTAATCCTCTTTTCGTTGCTGTGAATACGCACTCTTCTCCAAGTAAGTTAGCTTGAGCAAACTCGATGTTTTCCACTAAGGAAAATTATCTATAAAGGTACCACTCTTACTGTACTCATGCAAAATTGTTCTATTGCCACTCAGCTCACATGCATTAACCAGATTGATCGATCAATAATATTGATCAGTCTTTCCTCATCCTAATTAAATCTACACAATCCCATAATTCGATCTTCAATCGCTTGAGTCTTGTGAGTAAAATTACAATATGAATCCCACGTGGCATCTAACCTCAACCTAGCAAGAATCACAAGTGGAATTATCCCGGGTCTGATCTTTCAGTTGTGCTTAGAGCATTATAATCGTTAACGTATTTAGTTAATAGATCAGATCATAATTTCCTAAACATTTT
Organism: Asobara japonica; assembly: GCA_026005395.1. Taxonomy (NCBI): domain Eukaryota; kingdom Metazoa; phylum Arthropoda; class Insecta; order Hymenoptera; family Braconidae; genus Asobara; species Asobara japonica. The sequence goes on along the minus strand of BQMI01000320.1, from coordinate 1,002,453 downwards.
AAACTCTTGTTAACCTAAAATCTTATATACAAAGATAATTTATTTAAGACTTAGCTCCATTGATACTCATTATCCCACCACGTGCGTCCATAACCTCAAGCTGCTCTCGCTCTAAGCATCCACACCCGTCATTTAATTTAACGATTATGCACTCATTCTCTCAGTCAACTACTTGCTCTCTAATTCAAGACTCGTGTTCAATCTGTTTCAGATCTTTACACATCCATTACTCAACATTATTATATTCTCCGTTAAATTCTGATCTTACATTCATCTATAATTTGTGTTTATTTTATTGTGAATCATCTACTTGAAACCATTACCGCCAATAGCTGAAATTAAATACATGAAGATTAATCAGAGAACTTCTAATTATTTCTCCAATCATTCCAATCCTGGCTCTACTCATATACAGTCCACTCCCAGTCTATTCCTATTTAATGTAGATTAAACATTGTGTTTGAAGTTATAAAAGAAATCGTCAACATGTTTATTTATATATGCATAATATGATATCACTCGAATTTCATTATTTATTGATATCAATCTTTCATCAAAATCGTTAAATCATTTGCAAACTTTATTCATGGAATTTCGATGATTACTGATATAGTCAAAACGTCAATTGTTTATGCCATGTATGGCGGTCAAATGTTAACTAAAATTGAACTCCAAATTCGTCAATAACCGCATTAATTTCCCGGTATTTTGTGCGTTAATTCCCGCGTAATATCTCTCTCTTGATAAAGGAGAACTTTTAATTACGATTATTTCATATTTCAATTCAATTTGCGTCTCAAATGCATCGAAATGCCACGAGTTCTAACTTATCAAATTTTATGCAATAATCATAATATTTACCCTCTTTGGCTTTCCACACAAATAGATAATGATCAAATATTGACTTACCTTATGTTCAGCAATAATTGATTTATACAAACCACCTTGTTTCAATGATACAATTTTTGCACGTGGCATGAATTACGTAACATGCAAAATCTTTTTGAATCAAGCACAACGAAACGATCAGTGATCAAGAAATTACGTACAGAAACGCGACATAATAAAAAACAAAACCCGAGGTAATGCACGCGTCTGTATTAACGATAAAAAATTAAATTAATACGGGAACTAATCAAAAAGTATGAAAAACAAAAATGCCCTTCAAGCCAGATTCCACGTGTAAGTCGTTGGGTTACTGGGAAGAAAAAGAGCCTTCGATTAAAATTTCCGTTTGATCGAACCCATGTCCACTCATCCCCACTCCTAATGTTATACCCCGAATTCGATGGACTTCAGTACGTGCTGACGTATATCCCATTACACGTATTTTATGTAGAGTAACTTTTGCCGATATTTTGCATCATTAAGGAGGTATGACCGTCTCAACAAATATGTATGTAATGATTGAACGACTGAAGTCAGCGCAGTCATGACGGTCCCAATCGAAGCATTTCCATGCAAAATCGAGCAAACTACAATTTGGATGGGATTCGTGCAGTATATGCAATGTTATTAACAATTGTAATTGTTTATACTGTTCCACCAGGGAAAATATTAAAGTTATCGGGAAACTTCTCAAAAGAGAATTATTCCGCATATGAAAATACACCTTTTATGTGTAATGACTTTCTCCATAATTTGCATAATTAAGGAGGTATGGTTGTCAGATCAATTTGAAGATGGGCACAATGCACATCACCCGGTTTGTGCCTTATACGAAAATGCACATCCAATATGACTTTTTTCAATATAGGTTAGAACATATCGCGAGTTAAACTCCAATATATTTGGCGAGTGAATATGTCGACAATTGCTGGAAGACTGTCGAAGAGCGGGATAAGTAAGTAAGTACAGAGGTAGAAGGGGTTACCAGGCGGCCGAATTCCAGTTGAATAGTTTAATGGGCTTAAAAATCAAAGTAAAGTGATCTTGTGCAGTAATTATTAATCGCAATTTCCATTATTGATATCACTGTTAAGTTTGGTCATTACAATGGTTGTGTGTTTATGCTGTACTGAAATACCAAATAGGGAAATTTTGTTTGTGCCCCGTATGGGGCACACACATTTTCACACCACTAGTTATTCTTATTGCTTGAGAAAGATAGGAAACCATCTTCGTTGTCATACTCCGTGCCGTGTACACATAGTAGGGATAACGTACCCAGTAGTAATAATTGATGTTATCGGACGAAATAGAAAAAAATGATTAAACTGACTATTAAAAAGCAGAGGTTGGTGATCGAAAATGGAAAATGTAAGTAGTAAGGGAGCGGTTTCAGCGAGAATGGATTGCGCTCCCCCCTTCCCCCCCCCCCCCCAAAAGGTAAACAAAGGAAAACACTTTGGACAAGTGTAGACCTGCCGACTCCCTTATCTTGGGTCCCATCTCTGATTGGGCCCGCTTTCCCATCCCCCCCCCCCCTTCCCTCGTCCATCAGCGGCGGTGTGATTGACGTCACAGCGCTGTGGAAAATCCCCCACCCCCCTTCGTCTCTTCTTGGCGCCTCGGTGAAGCGCACAATTTGGGGGTCCGCTTTCCCTTTACCCCCCCCCCCCTCTCCGTTCTACCAAGCTGTGATTGACGTCACACTATGCTGGTGGAAAATTTTTGTTGCCCCCCCCCCCCAACTTCTTAGCGCAATGCTCAAATACACAATTTTGGTGCAGGCGCCCCCCCCCCCGCCCCCCCGGTCCTTCTTCTGCTAAGGTGCGAATGACGTCACAGGGTATGGTTCCAGGATGTCTAGTGCCCTTGCGGAAAATTTTAAAAAATTGTTTTCGCAGGTATCGATAAGGTGTCTCTGCGGAAAAACGTCAGTGCACGTTGTCGATTGAATAACGGCGTTATTTATGAAACAGTTTTATTTTTAATTAGTGTCCCATTCCAGTTTTCAATATTTATTGTGATTATTAAATTTAATTAATAATAAAAGTTTTTTCAATAGTGTTTGTGTTTTTCAAGTGTTTGTAACCAGTGGAAAAATTCAACCTTGGTAAGTACACATTCATTTAATTATTATGTATTATTAGCTATTCAATACAATTTGTATAATTATTCTCAATTTTTTCATCATTTTTCACCATTTTTTATTTTCAAATGGTTTTCCGGTCGTGTTTTAGTTTTTTTTCCGTACCACGAATAGTTTAAAAGATATTGTTATATAAACATTCCAATTGTTTATAACATTTTATCTCGAAAACCATTGGTCGGAGAGGAAAAAGTTTTCATCAACATATGTGCGCCATATGATTCTACACATTTTATGTTTTACAATTTTTTCCGTAGTATCAATAGTTTAAAAGATATTGGCATATAAACATTTCAATTGTTTATAACATTTTATCTCGAAAACCATTGGTCGGAGAGGAAAAAGTTTTTATTAACATATGTGCGCCATATGATTCTACACATTTTATATTTTAGAATTTTTTCCGTAGTATCAATAGTTTGAAAGATATTGGCATATAAACATTTCAATTGTTTATAACATTTTATCTCGAAAACCATTGGTCGGAGAGGAAAAAGTTTTTATTAACATATGTGCGCCATATGATTCAACACATTTTATATCTTACAATTTTTTCCGTAGTATCAATAGTTTAAAAGTTATTGGCATATAAACATTTCAATTGTTTATAACATTTTATCTCGAAAACCATTGGTCGGAGAGGAAAAAGTTTTTATTAACATATGGGCGCCATATGATTCTACACATTTTATGCTTCACAATTTTTTCCGTACCACGAATAGTTTAAAAGATATCGTTATTTAAACATTTAAATTGTTTATAACATTTTATCTCGAAAACCATCAGCCATAAAGGAAAAAGTTTCAAATGAAATGTGTTCGCCATAAGATACCGGACATTTTACGTCTCATCATTTTTTCCGTACCATGAATAGTTTAAAAGATATTCATATTTAAACATTCCAATTGTTTATAACTTTGTATCTCGGGAATCATTGTGCGTATAGGAAAAAGTTTCAAACAAGATATGTTCCTCAAAAGAGCCCCCGCGTTTTACCTTGAATAATTTTCTCTGTAGCACCAATATTTTAAAAGATATCGTTATTTAAACATTTAAATTGTTTATAACATTTTATCTCGAAAACCATTAGCCATAGAGGAAAAAGTTTCAAATAGAATATGTTCCTCATGTCATCCTACACATTCGACGTTTAACAATTTTCGCCATAGCATGAATAGTTTGAAAGATATTGCTGTATTAAAAAATTTCAATTGTTTATAACATTTTATGCTTTGAACATGCATTCAATCATCGAGCGGAGTGGGAGTGGATAAGGATGAAATAAGTTTAGGAAGCAGGATATACAATTAAAATAGTTTATTGGAAAAAAAACTTATAATCTACCAAACAATGTTGATGGTTTCGATTTAATAGCACATTGATTACATTGTAAAGTACCTTTCCCAGATAAGTTCTGGAAAGATCTACTTATATCTTTAGGGTTACATTTTTTACGAACAATTTGTTTGAACATTCTTACAATATTGCGATCGGTACGTTTTGTGTCTGAAGTAAATAATTTATGAAAGGACTGTAAAGACCGATTATTGAAAAGCCAGTGAAGCACAACAATACAGTACTGGCTACAAACATCTGATGATATATTTTGGAGTCTGTTCTGGTTCCATTCATATATTCGGCAATTTCTTCTAAGGCATTGAGTGATTCTGGTGTTGAAGGGAGGCAGCCCGAAACTGTCGAAGTAGATCCCTCGTCCATTTGAATTGAGGTATACGGCGACCCAATGTCTTCCTGGCTGGTTGTGATTGTCGGTATTGACGACAATTGCACAGGGCCGCGGCCATGTCCAGGGGACCCTATCGGCAGGATAAACACCTCCGATGGCGGCATCAGTATTGGGTAGCACTTTCAAAATCTGAACCGTATTCATATGTTTTCTGCGATCAGTGAGAGCGACAACTGCGTGATAACAGGGAGACGAGTGGGAGCCTACTGCCAATGGTGTTCAATATCGCACATAATATAAAGGAATACGAGGGCATCCTCTTAACCGCTGTAATCTACAATGACTTCTCTTGTTGAGTCAATCTCTAGCAAATTATCGTATTCCGCGTACAATACACAGTTTATGTTTTGCGTTGTAGGGCTATCGAAACGCACTTCAATGCGAACGCTTCCACTTCTGACAAGATTCCAATGGCTTGCACAACTGGCTGATAAATCGGGAGTCAGATCAAAGGCGAAAAGGCAATATCCTTTTGAATATGCCATCCGGTTAATACCATTACCATGATCGCTGAAATGTACTCTAGTACCCGCAAAGAGTGTGTTATATGCCTCCACATCAAGACCCCCGCCATCTGGAAACGAAGGCTGTAGAGGTCTGGTCGGAATCTGACGTCCATCAACATTGAGACACAGAAAACTGATCCCGAAATTTTGAAAATTGAACGGGTTAGTTGCTCTTGAACCATTAAATGCCGCATTGGACACAAATCCCAAGATGATTCTTTTCGGTAATTGTCCTAGAATCGCGTTGTCTATCGTTTCACCCATGATTCCATTGTGTAACACAAATGACTTAACCTCTACTCGTGTCAATGGATATTTTGCAGTGGTTTTTGATAAGGCTTTTGCATGAGCTATCAAAATGCTAGGGCTGAGTCGCACGCGTCTAATCATCAATGAGGTTTCCAAAATGTGAACCTTATAATTGAAGTTGGTAGAATCCATAAGACAAAATTCCTTTTTTGCACGGATGAGACGTATGCGTAATTCCACACCGTTCATCAAAAATTTGTCCTGATTAAAAACGTCACAGTGTAAATGGCCAAGCATATCGAAAGCCTTTCCGCCTTTTGAATACACAGAGCGATTTTCGAGTCCATTATTTTTTGGTGTCTCACCAGTAGCCATAGCAGGGCTATTCATAGCACCCGATGTATCTGCAGACCATAAGCTCATACCGAGGTGGGTCGCTTTCGCATCAGGACCATAATTAAGTACCGTCTCCAGGTACGCTCTGTACGCATACAAATTATTGGGTGGTGTCACAACTTTCTGATTAAAATACACGTCTACTTGGTTGAACATGGAATGTAGGAAATTATTAACAGGTCCAACGGAATCAGCGTCGATGGCAGTACCGTCAGGTTTCACAATTTTCGCTCGCACTTTTATCATTGTATGAGCCAAGTCGATATATTCCTCGCCATGACCCGGAACAACGAATTCGATAGGTGCATCGTCCGAAAGGGTAGAGACCGGGTTGTAATGAACAAATTGTGAATTTTCAATACTTGTCTGTGTGGGTGGTAAGGTGAGGAGGTCCAGCTCCGACTTCACACACTCGGTTGAATGGGAATGCAGGAAAGACATGATGATTAATTGAAAATATCGTACAAATCACGAGTTTTTCGTTTTGATTTATTTCTTTTTGCGTTTTTCTTCACTTTTTTCTTTAGTTGCTTCTTCTTTTTATTCTTCCTGGATTTCAATGACTTGCCGCCACCACGGTTACTACGCTTGTGCGTAGTCAGCCGCTTAATCTTTCTTTTATAGCCTCCCGCATCATTGCCCCAATTTTTTCCTGAGCCTTTCTCTTCAGATTTAGACCCGATTCAGCCAAACGATCCTCAAGCGCCACCTTCAACGGTTTCCCATTTGAAACCACGTCCCCTACAACATTCATTCCTGCGTGGAGAGCTTCTTCACCGACTGCCCTCGCTGCACTGCCAAGGTACGGCAAAATTCTTCGAAAAAGCCCTCCAAGGAATGCCCCTATTCCATGTCCTCTTTGTGTGGCCGATCCTACATACACACGTCCGAAATTATTGTACCTTTCTATAACCCCTGCACCACCTCCGGCCTGATTTTCGTAGTATGAGATGTAAGGATTCATTTTTCCTTCAGTCAACTCTCTTGAAATGAAGTGTTACGTTTAATGGTCCGTACTCGAATGGTATCAATTCGCCTGTATGGCTCCTTATAACTATTTCGATTGTGCGAATAGATTGCTTAATCAAGGGAATGTAGTGAGGGGCCGAAAATGTTGTACATTGCAATGCGCCGTATGTATATCCTGCAGAATTGAAGGGTACTACACGTAAAAGAGACGATTGTACATCACCCGTTATGTACGGTGTGCATAAGTCACTATAAACAAATAAATTTGCAGGTAATCCTCGGGTTAGACTTGCAGGAGTGGACGCTTCGTATCACTCTCCTGAGCGGTTATTGGTTGACTTTTATTGTGATTCGTGTAAAATAAATAACGTCTTAAAACATCATTATATAATTTCCACTTGTCATGCTCGTCTCTAAGCTCTTTAGAGTTCAATATTTCGAATAACTGAGCATCTAAACGACTTTCAACAGTCCCAGGGGTTTGTGCTGAAGGTTGAATTTCGTTCGTCACCTCCGTAAGACCTTTATGTATCGGCTTTTTGAATTTTTCAATACTGTCCTCAGGAATCAGAATCATCTTTCTTGCGTGTTCCATGATTAAATAATTGCCGAAATAAGAGCACTCATTAGAGGACCTAATAACATCGGCAGAAACGCTCCACCTTTTTGATTTAGAATTTTTTTCTTATTGGCTAAACTGTATTTTCTATCGGCCAGTTTTCTCAAAATTTTCTTATGTTTGCACAGCTTAGATTTGTCACAATCCTTCAACGGAATATTACCATGCAATAAATTCAAAGCACATTCACATATACACCGAATTAGATCTTTATCGGCGTGTTGTATCAACGCTTTACGAAGCTTCGGAGTTGCGTGGATGAGAGCCTGCAGCAACGCTCTATTTTTATCTCCAAATACTTTGCGAACAGAGCCGCTTCCTGAACGACTGGATTTACCCATTACAAACGTTCAACTGGTACACCCCTCAATTCACCGCCTCCTTTTATATTCAAATCTTTCCGTGGCACGTAAACATAGTGGTAGGTGTCGCTAGGGAAGACGTTGGTACGAATTCGGCAGTTTTCTGGTGTCGATTGCTTCAAATCAAGTAATAAATATCCGTGTGCCTCGGATGTTGCATCAAAATATGCCTCCTGTAGGAATTTCGGATCTTCAGGGAATATTTGACGAGCCAGATGGGAAATTTGGGCACGATCGCGGGGGTTTTTAAATACGACAATATAGTTGGTGTTTAATGAGATATCTCGCTGACCTTTTCCCTGGTGGAATAAATTTTGAGATATAAACATAACACTTAGATTTTTATGATGACTCCCTTTTGTAAACAAATCTACGATTGCACCGTTTGAGGATTCGCGCATTAAATCATCAACTACCACTACTTTTGCCTTATTGTCGTCAAAATCATTAGACTTCGGTAATCCCTCACGAAATTCCACAAAATTTTGATCGTAATCCGAATATCCATTCTGCCACTCCGCATAATAAAAAATGACTTTTTCTATCCTTGTATCGCACATTGATTCAATTTCTTTTAAAAATTTTTGAACGAAAAATGTTTTCCCGCAGCCTGTTGGGCCACAGATCATTGCGGTAAAGGGATGCTTCCACTTCATTTCCATGTCCATGTATGAATGAATGTTAATTGGCAGTAATCATTGCATTTATACACTGCAAAATATTGGAGCCAATGCACCCACACCCTCACAGATAACATCTATTTGTACACATACCACCTGAGTTAGTCGCCTACCTGCGAAGGATACCAACCCCCCACCCTTCGCTTTTCCTGAACAGGACTATAACAAGCTTTTCTTTTAGGAAAAACCTACAGTCTTATACACGATGTCCCGAAAACAAGATAAACACAATCTATCCGGATTTCAAGCTTCAAGAGTTTCGAGCGGCCTATCAGACATGGAGGAGCGCATACCTACACTGGAGACTGATTTCGACTGGAATCGAATCGATCTAAATCTCTTTACCCAGTGCTTTTTATCAGGCGGTGAATTAGAAGAAGTTAGAAGAAGGATGGATGCCGATGAACGACTTCAAGATGGACATGGTGTACGAGCTCTCAATACTCAGGAAGAAGACGTCATTAATGACAACGCCTTGAACTTAATCAATCCAACCGTTGCTGACCAGTCGGCTGATGGTACTTACAGATTTTCATAACAATTGTTTTCATAATAATAATATGGGTTTTCTCTAATTTACATATCATCTCCTCCAATTGCAGAAATGCGGCAAGAAAATATCAGTGCAGATCCATCATCACCCTTGAGAATGATACGCAGATCCAAGGAAAGGCTGTCCCGCTTCAAACTTGATACACATGTAATGGAATTCAGAATGAACCCAGTACCACAAGATTTCCCTCCTGAACACTGGGTTGAGCAGGCTTTTCGCGAGGTGTATTCCAAGATCATAGAGGCGGGAGGGTCTGGAATGAACCGTATGTGTCTATCGTTCAATTTCACGAGCATGCAGCAGGACAATGCGTGGATAAGCCCTCGTGCCATTAATGGCTACGAATTCCAAGATCTGTGGAACCTGGTCAGCTCTATCGCTCAAAGTGCCAAGGGTTTCGACTGTGCTGATACATTTTAGATCAAGCTTCATGTAGCTGAAGCACCAGCGGGTAGGGGAAGTTATCTGCCTAGAACATCGAGACGGAATCTGAGTTCGAAATGTGTCATTAACATCAATAACGATGATGGACTATGTTTGCCTCGGTCACTTGTTGTCGCTCGGGCATATGCTAAAAAAATGGGAGCCCGAGCTGTTGGCGGTGATTTAGACGAAATGTGGAAGTCAATGACAGATCGCAAAAGTTCCAGACAGCTGTTGGAGGCAGAACAGCTGACCCAGGCTGCTGGTGTGAATGTACCTATTGATGGCTGTGGTCTGGATGAGATTCGCGCATATCAGCGGTATTTGGCAAGAGAAGGGTGTGTGATCAAAGTCTATTCCGTCATGCAGAATGGTAAAGATCGTCCGGTCCTTTACGACGGAACAGCAGAGCTGACTAATCATCATATCCCTTCTCAGTATACACTATCCATTGTGTACTATGATGACCATAAGCATTATGAACCGATTCTATGTTTATCGTCATTCTTTGGATGCAAGTATTATTGTGTACACTGTCAAAAACCATACAGTTCGGTACCCCATCGTTGTGAGAAAACCTGTGATCGGTGTTTGAAGAACCCTCCATGTGACGATAGATGTCCCGATAAAGTAGTGTGCAATGACTGTAGACGTGAATTTCACGGACGATTGTGTTTTGATGAACACAAACGACAGGGTTCCTATACAGGAACCCTAACCGTTTGTAAAAATATGGAAATGTGTAAAGGGTGTAATGTGCTCATCAAATCTGGGAAGTATCACAAGTGCCACACGTACTATTGTACGATATGTCAGAAACATAGAGACTTCGGACACTTGTGTTATATGCCTGTCGTGAAAACTAAGAAACAACCAGTGAAGGAACCCAAAACACGTGTAGCCTTTGTGTTTTATGATTTTGAAACTCGGCAGGATCATAAAATGGTAGGGAACGAAGAACTGTATATACATGAGCCGACCCTGTGTGTTCTCCAGACGGTATGTGACAAATGTGCGTATATGAGCGATGAAGATATTGGAGTGAATGTTGATCACCTGCAAAGTCCTTGTCGCCATTGCAAACATAGGGAACATGTCTTCTACGAAAACCCTGTCACATAGTTTATGGAGTACATCACGTCAATGGGTAAGATATATAAAAAAGTTATATGCATAGCACATAATGCAAAAGGATATGACGCACAATTCGTTTTAAGACACGCCCTGAAAAGCATTAATAGTCAAATTAATACTATTATTAATGGTACCAATATACTTTTAATGGATTTTGGGGATAATAAATTTATTGATAGTTTAAATTATTTTCATATGGCACTTGCCAAGTTACCAAAAGCTTTTGAACTAGGTGATATTATGAAGGGCTATTTTTCACACTTTTTCAATCGAAGCGATACACAAAACTATGTAGGTCCTATGCCTGATGCGAAATACTTTGGTGCAGATACAATGAGTGTGGAGGCTCGAGAGAAGTTCTTGGAGTGGTATAACGCTCGTGTCAATGAAAATTACATATTTGATTTCCGAAAAGAAACTCTTCATTATTGCAGACTTGATGTCACAATTCTGAGGAAAGCATGTGTACAATTCCGCCGATTAATGATGAATGCCGGGGGCGTATGTCGTTTTCATGAATGCGTGACCATAGCCTCCACCTGTATGCGTATTTTTCAAAAAAAAAATTTAAAAGAAAAACAAATTGGGATCATACCACAAGGAGGGTACCGTCTCAGTAAAACACAGTCAAAAGTAGCTATTGAATGGTTATTATGGCGTGAGCACTGTGATAATCATACAATACTGCATGCGGGCCGAACTCGTGAGTGTCGAACTGAGTCGGGTGTGCGTCTGGACGGTTATTGGGAAGATATAGCAAACAACAAAAAGTGTGCTTATCAATTCCATGGCTGCTACTGGCACGGGTGTGCATCTTGTTTCAAATTCAATAGAGATAAAAAGTTAAGTCACTCCGAAACATTAGCAAGTCGTTTTGAGAGAACACGTTTTACTACGGCCAAACTGAAAGCATTGGGGTATGAAGTCATTGAGATGTGGGAGTGTGAATTCAATCGTCAAAAACGGGCTGATCCATTGCTAGCACGTTTCATTGCCGAAATTCCACAACAAATGTTTATGGCTTTAGATCCTAGGGATGCGTTTTTCGGTGGCCGTACCGGTAATACAGTACCTCACTATAACGTTAAAGAAAATGAAAGAATTAAGTATGTTGATGTTTGTTCGTTATATCCATATGTTTTAAAAACTGGAACTTTTCCAATTGGCCATCCTCAGGTTCACATCGGTGATGATTGCAGAGTTCTGTGTCCTAATAACGATATTTCCCATATAGAAGGCCTCATTAAATGTCGAGTTGCCACCGCGTCAATTATTCCACCCTGTTCTACCAATGAAAGCCCATGGAAAGCTCATGTTCCCTTTATGTCGCTCATGTTGTATCGATTTGGTCCAAGAAGATTGCCCTCATAACGACTCATCTGATCGTGAATTGTTAGGTACTTGGACTGCCCCGGAGCTTCGTAAAGCCATTGAAAAGAACTATACAATTTTGGAAATTAGTGAAATCTGGGAATATCGAGAAACAACGCGGTATGACCCCACAACAAGAACTGGGGGGTTGTTCGCAGAATATATCGATACATTTTTGAAAATTAAACAGGAAGCTTCGGGGTGGCCACCAAATTGTGTAGATAATATTTCAAGAGATAGATATATTGAGGAATATGAAACTCAAGAGGGAATAAAGTTGGACAGAACCAAAATTGAGAAGAATGAAGGATTGAGAGCGGTGGCTAAACTTTGCCTAAATTGTCTCTGGGGTAAATTTGGTCAAAGACACAATTTATCCAAAAAATCGATTATTCGATCTTATGAGGAATTCGCGAAAATCATGTTCGACCCTGAGATCGAAGTTACAGGTCTCGTACCAGTTGATAATAATGCCATTTTCATCTCGTGGAAGCATTTGAACGAGACTATCGAGAAATCGACGAAAACAAATGTGGTTATTGCTGCGTACACGACAGCTCATGCTCGTTTAAAATTATATTCCTATTTAGATCAGTTACAAGAACGCGTATTATATTATGATACAGACTCTGTAATTTACGTCAGCGATGGGAGTAATGAATTACCAATTGGAAATTTCCTAGGAGATTTGACAGATGAAATAACCAAAGATTATGGCAATGATAGCTTCATTTCTTCATTTGTTTCGGGTGGTCCAAAGTTTTATTCTTACAGTGTACAGAAGCCAGACGGGGTTGTAAAGGTTGTAACGAAGCTTAAAGGGGTAAGATTAAATTACGAAACAACTGAAAAGATCAACTACGCTTCGATCCGTGCTCTTGTTGTCAACAGATCCGACCCTTTTGAAATTGAATATAAGGGAATACGTCGTACGATGTATCATGACGTCGTAACAAAAACAGAAAAGAAGACAATACGAGCTACGGGTCCGAAACGACGAGTTGATGAAACTGGGAGCACACTACCCTATGGATATAAAAAACTACGGGTGGTATGATACAATCGGATTTTCAATGAAAAATTATTTGAAAATTTTGGCTTCTGCGTGAAATTTTTTTTTGTCATGGCAGCGATACATAAATTATTTTTGTGATAAAAAAAAAAGCGAGATTTTTTGTGGAAAAATAAGCCCATCATTTTTTACGTCATAAGAAAAAAGTAGACGTAAGATTTTTGTAAATTTTTATTTTGTAAGATTTTTGTAAATTTATTTTATATTTTTTGTAAGTTTTTTGTAAAATATTACTTCATAAGTTTTTTTGTATATTTTTGTAAGAAAAAAAAATTTTTTTTGTTCGTTTGTGAGATTTTTCTTTCTCAAAAAAAGAAAGTTGAAAAATTTCTTTTTTTTTTACTGTTTCGAATAAATTTTTTCTATTGAAATGAACACGCCATATTGTCTTTTTATTCCTTGACCTCGTTCCCAAATTTTAATAAGGATCCTTATTTTTTATTTATTCTTTTCTCTTTCAGTCGAAAATTTTTGGAAAGGACAGAAAACAACAGGTCGATTTAATACTGAAATGTATGGCTTATTTATTCATATGTACATTTAAAAAGGTATCAGATATGGTACAGAATGCATGTGAGAATTTTGACGATATTATTTTACTAACATTCGTGGGGTAAGTGGAATATAGTCGAGGGCCGCCATTGCCTCCGCGTGCCCACGTTCTGAGATTTCGTATTCCTCAGTGATATCTAGCAAATCCTCGAGCAGCTGTTGTGTACTAATTACGGTCTCAGGAGAATATCCTGTGACGGGTGATTCTACTCCTTCTTCTTCGACTGTGAACAAAAAAGAGGAAGAAACAATGAATAATTTGCCATTTGCATATATGTTTACTATTTTCGGTACTAAGTGAAGAAACTTACCGGACATTTGAAAATCTTCATCGTAGAATGCGGCTACAGCTTGGATCTCTCGCGATAGCTTCTCCTGCTGATATCGCTCCCGGCGTATCCGAAATTGGTCCCGCTTCCTGCGAGCCGCTTCCAATCGGACCGCACGTAGCACTTTTTTCTTCATACGATCTGCAAATTCCTCCTTCTTTTGTCTAGCCTTCTCCAGACGTATCACACGATTTGCTTTTTTTTGCAGATCTGCATCGTGTGCTTTCCGCTTTCTTCTTGACTCCGCCCTCCGTTTTTTTTGGAATACTGTAGTACCAGAGTCCATAAGCTCGAAGAAGAGATGATCTAAACCGTCTTCTAACATATTTTGCACGTCACTATGGTTCACTCTTTCTGTACGACTGTGAACCGCTTTTAGCAACAACTCTGCCAAATATTCGCTCTTCACTGTATTCTTTTCAATCATCGTGTCACTCACAATTTTGATGTTACTCTTCATCTTTGAAAACTGAGACTGTTGAACACTTCGGATTTTCACGAAGACTAGACTGTGGTAAGATGTTGACTTGTAGCACCCTTATGTACCATTTTTTCGCTCAGTTCGTAAGTTTTCGGAAAACCCCGAGATGATAATCGCAGGTCGGCATACCTGCCAAAGGGTCCTTCTGGGTACGCTTGGTTTATTACCTCGAGAACAAAGCGGGTTTATCACCTCCTAACACAACAGCATTTTTTCCTCGACCTATCGTCAATACTATTCTTCGGCATCCGCTGTATTACGATAAAAATGTTCTCCCACAAATGCTTCTCTTAGACTTATTTTTGTTATTGATTGTATTATACACATACTTCCTCTAATGAAAAGGGTTGTTTCTAGTCGAGTGACACCTTCCTTTTTCTACTTTCCGTAGGCCAATTAGGGATTGGATTTTGCCCATAATATACAATGTCCTCCCCTGCTGGGAAATAGAGTTCACGTGCCCAGTCTTCACTACCGTAATAAAAAGTTTCGCCGATGAAAGCGTCTCTCAGTTTAATTTCGTCCATGCCATAGCGCCACTCGTACATCGTGTTGAACATGACTTTGTACAATAATGTATCTTGGTCATACATTATAGCTTTCTTCACGAGCTTCAGGGTCGGCTGATTTTTTGCGTAGCGACGACTACTCAATAAAGTGACCGTAGCTATACTTTTCAGTGTTGGAGGATTTCGGCGGATCTCAATATTTTTCACAATATCCTCAGGGGGTATGTCTGATTTCACATCATACCATATGTTGTAAACCTTGTGTGCAGTTACGGTTTTTTTCCTGGTTGAAAAACCGCGTACACATTTTATTTTGGGCGTGTATCCACGTTGTCGCACACAATGATCCTGAGCGGACAGTGTGCCAATACGGTATGTGTCTATAAAATGATACGCTGTACACCTCGTTATGATTCTTATTAATCACTTGTTGTGCTTCCTTTTCTCTTGCAGAGTTCCTAATATGGAGCATGACACTAGTCCGTCCACATACCCCTTTCGAAAAGCATGGATATGGTATACACTGCGTACTTGGGTGTTCGCTTGGATAAGCGATGAATTTGTTAAAGTACCTCTCAACTCCGCGACATGGTGCCATTTTTGGATGTTTTCACAAATGACGAAAACTTGTAAGTATCACTCAAACAAAATGCTCCTGTGAGGAGAACGATTTATACTAAATAGTTAGAGGGGGTGGAGGTATTCCCCCACTCCAACAATCTGGACCGGTTAAAAGTCAGGGAGATTGAGTCATTTGAATCAGTGAATTGTTAATTGTGCACCTGCCTCTACCAAAATGGAAGACGATAAAAATAAGACTCGTGGGTGTATCGAGAAACACGTACTGTTGTCTCAAAATGTTTTCCTAAATAAGTCGGAGACAAAACAAATACGTGTCGGGGTGCAGTTGAACGATTATTATCAATTTGTGCCCGTTATACAAATTATGTCCGTACGTCCTAATCGAGTGATTATTGAAATGTCTGGAGAGGACTGGCGCTTGCTGTATGAAGATTTAGACGCGGTCACGCGGTACTTCACCGATGGAGAAAATCCTGCACCAATTAATATCACGCATCCGTCGAAACACTATGGTCCGGTAGCACTACATTTCACGAGAGTTTTCGAGAGCCTCGCTGTGAGATTCTGCCATAACGTGACTAAGCAGTCGATTATTCTACAGGCTGTGAGCATCTCTACCCTCAAAAGCAAGGCTGTATGGATCAACCAGTGGTTGGGTTTACTGAACACACTACCGCTCGTTGAGTACAGGGACACCATTGTCAAGATTATTACAAGTGTTGTAATGAGAAACCCAGATCAGAGCAGAGTACCATCATCGTCCGCTCTTCATCGGTGTATACTTACCGACTTTGAAAAATTTTTGGAGAAATCAAGTGACGAACTAAAATGGTTGATTCCTAACCGTAATTTAGGATATTGAAATCAGTTATTTGGTGAATTATATCATTTCTGTTTCCACGACTTACATAATATGGTTGGTGGTATCTATAGGATGCCTACCTTTTATAATTCGTATGGTGCAGATGAGGTTGATTATTAATTACGATAATTTGTCTACTGGTAGAAGCCTTTACGAGAGAGAGAGAGACTTTATATTGTAATTATTTATTTGATGCAAAAAATGAATAAACAATTTTGTCTGTGAACCTGTGTGATTTGTGACTATTTTTTCCTCTATTTCCTTGAAAACCTTACTCATAGAAAAGTTAGCACATAGAAGGGTGGGGGGCGCTAAGCGGGTCCAAAACGGAGATGAGACCCATGATAAGAAGGGCGCCGTGTCTACCAGTTAGGCGTGTTTGCACAGGTGCTTTTCCGCAGACCCTTTGTATCACGATCTGCTGACCGCTTTCCAAAATTCCCCAAGGACGCCATATATCTTGGAGCCATACCCTGTGACGTCAATCGCATCTTCACAGAAGGAAGGAAGGGGAAGGGGGGAAGACGGAAGCGGGCCCAAACGGAGATGGGCACACCTGATAAACACGCTCAGACGTGCTTCGACAGGTCCTTTTCCTTTTGAGGGAGGGGGGGGGGGATTTCCCACAGGGCTGTGACGTCAATCACACCGCCGCTGATGGACGAGGGAAGGGGGGGGCATGGGAAAGCGGGCCCAACCAGAGATGGGACCCAAGATAAGGGAGTCGGCAGGTCTACACTTGTCCAAAGTGTTTTCCTTTGTTTACCTTTTGGGGGGGGGGGGGGGGGGGGTGAAGGGGGGAGCGCATTCCATTCTCGCTGAAACCGCTCCCTTACTACTAATGTACCATTGTATATATTTTTCAATGACACCTATTGAAAAAATTAAATTAGTAGTGTGAGCAGGTGTGTGCCCCATTCGGGGTATCAACAAAACTTACCGATTTGGTATTTCTGCACAGCGTACTAAATTTATTCTTGTCCAATATACCCTGGTTGATCAGTGTGACGCCTATTAGTGTCATAATCAAAACTTGCAGATTTGAGAATTGTCAAGCGCTTCATTTATGAAGCAGATAGTTATGAATATTTGAATAAACGCTCAGTACAGACAGTACCAATTGCTAATAACATAGCATTAACATAGCATTGATAACATAATCCGCTCGATTCTGAACGGAAAAGTTCCGATTGAGACTTTCATGACAGCTCTGGATTAATTCATTCACTCTTTACATACATAATTGTTAAAACTGCTATACCTCCTTAATTATGCAAATTATCGAAAAAAGGCATTCCACATAAAATACGTATTTTTATATGCGGAACAACTTTTTAACTTTCCGATCTTGAGGGAAGTTATTGTTGTGGGTCCGAAAATCGGACTCGGAAATTTCGCTTGAGCTCCACGGTTTATGACCCTTAGAAACGTTTCCGACCATTTTGACCGAGCCGTTTGTCTGTGTGTGTGTGCATGCCAGCAAAATTTTGTCGAATGATTTCCCTTGAACAAATTACCCAATATGGGGTTTCTTATACTCATTCGATAGGTGTCCGCCGAACTTAGAGCTGATTAGATTTTGAATATAATCGACCCATCGGTTTTCCAGTTATTAACAAATTTAATTATTAAATTCCCGATCTAGGGAAGTTATTGTAATGATCCCGAAAATGAAACTGACAGATCGATGAAATTTTCACATTTCTCGACGTTTGACATCATGCCGACACGATTTCAGACGAGTGGTCATATGTGTGTGTGTGTGGACAAAAATTTTTTTACCGGTTCCGAAGTAACCACCGTAGCGATTTACGTTTTTTTTTTCATCGATGCGCCGTACTGTTCTCCAGGTCTGGAAGGAACGATTTATGCGAAAAATAATTTGTTCTATTGTTATTAACAAATTCAATTGTTTATATCGCTCTATCGCAAGAACGGTTTGAGATACGCAAAAAAGTGTTTAATAAAAGTTGTTTCCCGCCACGAAATACATATTTGAGCCTTTATGACTTTTTTTGAAAACACCTGTAGTTAATTGTGAGTAATAAAAAAGTTTGTTTATATCGCAGCGGCGTGAGAACGGTGGAACATGCGATACAAATGAGTGGATGGAAATTGTTCCAAACACACAGATACATATTTTATGTCATATAACGTTTTTTTCCAACACCGATGGTTAATTGTTATTAACAAATTAATTGTTCATATCGCTCTATCGCAAGAACGGTTTGAGATACGAACAAAAGGGTTCAAAGAAAGTTATTTCCCGCCAGGAAATACACATTTGACCTTTTATGATCTTTTTTCATAACACCCGTAGTTAATTGATAGTAACAAAAAAGATTGTTTATATCGCAGCGGCGTGAGAACGGTTGATGATACGAAACAAATTAGTTAGGAAGTTACGTTGACCGGTGTATCAATACGATACAATTTAGTTAATGAAAATTGTTCCAAACACAAAAATACATATTGTATTTTTTTTTTATTTTATTAAATGCCAAACGGCTTTATACATACACTGTGTGATAGACACTAATATAACCATGTAGTATTTGATAATTCACCAAAAATATAAAAAAAAAGAGAAACTTCTCAAGCTATTAATAATCATTAACGAGAACTTTTACATTAGACTTGAAAGCAGGGTACGATTCACCAAAGAAATTCAAAGAGGCACAATAATCATTCACTGACATTGCAACTCTATTCGCCGGTCCGTTTTGAATCTAGTTCTTAGTAGTTTTAACGGTATGGAGTAAAGGATTGTTGTTTCTCAGCCCCGGCCTGTGGCAACAAAATCTCATACTTTGAAGAATCTCTGGAAAATCGATGAGTCCGTTTACAAGCTTGAAGAAGAAAAATAAATCATTTTGACGACGACGACATGCAAGGCTATTCAGCTGGGCATCCCGGAGTAGCTGCTTGAGCGAAATCTCTAGTCCACTGCGTTGAGCCACCCATGACTGCATATAATTGCAGAATTTATTTTGTAATTTCTCTACCCTTTTAATGAGTACATCGGTATAAGGAGACCATACAATCGTACGGTATTCCAGAATAGGTCTAACCACAGTCGAGTACAGATGTATCAAAGTATAAGGATTAGAGAATTCCCTGCCAGATCGGAATACTAGACCGAGTACTCGATGAGCTTTGGTGACGGAACTATCAATGTGCTCACTAAATTTCAGCTTGTTGTCCAAAACGACACCCAGATCTCTTATTGTATCAGCACATTGGAGTGGTTGACCTCCGAGCCCGTACTCAGCTGGCAACGGGGACCGAGATCGAGAAAAACACATTGTGGCACACATTTTCAGGTTCAGCTTTAGGTTATTCCTCAAACACCAATTATGCAACTCGGTCAAGTCGCATTGCAGAGCTTCGATATCCTCGACACATGTTATCTCCTTATAGACTTTCAGATCAGCCGCATATAGGAGAAAATTCGATGTTAAACTATTGCCAATATCGTTTACAAAAATGTTAAACAGGATCGGTCCCAAATGTGACCCTTGTGTAGGAAAAATAGGTTCAGAGCGTGATAATTTGCATGCTTGAAAGCGTAAGCAGGAGGAGAATTTGGTACCAGAGAGGTCTGAAAAAGTAAACTCATACCCAGTGCCGGATGGTGTTCATCTTTCACAAGAGGGAGGGCTCTAGCCACTGCAGCATCAACGTTGCCAAAACAGAGATCGAGAAGATGGTTGTAGTCATTGAGAACATGGTTCAATTGCGAGCACCCATAAAGATTCATATTATCGTTTAGTAAATTAGTGCACATGTCGCGTGGATAACTACTTGGCAAATTGTAGTCACCAAATATTAATACTTTTGAGTTGGGATAGCAATCATTAATATATTTAACAGCAGCAACATGATTTATAAACAAATCAGGGGGCGACAGGGGTGGGATGTAAACACAGCCTACTATTAGATCACGGTTGTGACTTTTTACTTTCACAAATATTTGTTCCATACGATTAGCAACAATATAAATTTGCTCAGCTGGGATAGTACGTCTTATGGCAATAAAAACTCCTCCACCATATTTTTTAACACTAGTAGTATGGTCTCTGCCTTTTCTAAATATTGAGTAGGTATTATCTACCACCTCACTTATACATATAATGTCATGACAGCAACCAGCAGATGCGCAAAGGAAATCATGAAGTTTCGTCCTGAGGCCCCTCGTCTTCTGGTAGAGAATGTGTAGCGTTGGTCGCGCCCTCGACCTGCCCTTGGACCGCCCGAAATGTCGTTTTTTTAACTATCCTGGGAATTCCATTTATGTACCATATAGTTTTATCAGTTTCACCCCTCTTTATAAGGGTATCAAGCTCAGTCCTAACTTTCGTCAAATGACTTTGTTGTGCTGGGGTTAAATCAGGCTTGAGTTTAATTGACACATTGTTGATACTTGATGTGAGGAGTAGTCTTTCAGTTTCCACTGAAGGGCTTACGATTAGTAAAGGACGAGTTTTACCAGCTGACGGACGGCCTAGCCTACGGAGCTTGATTTCGGGTACCAGGTCCACCTAGGGTAAAGCGGCCGAAATAACGTTACGATCCTCAATCAGTCGTTCACCACCTATAGACTTCACGGATTCCGGAACATTAAAGGCAATTACATGACGAGCAAGCTTTTTACGATCCTCCATTTCAGGGACTACTTCCTCAATATTCGTGGGAATGTCCCCAAAATCATTGCCGAGATCACACAGGTTCAACTCAAGAGCGTTAACTTTTTCACTCAAATTTGTTTGCTTATCACGAAAGGATCTATTTTCCCTAATTAAGTCGTCCAAATCCGCTCTCATTTTTTCTATATTTTCTAAGCCCTGTTCCATTTTCAGCTTAAAAGGGACGAAATATTTCTGAAACATTTTGTCCATGGTGCTGCCAATGCGTTCGTCTACATTGGTTTCCGACTCGTCACCCAAGAGAACACTAACCTTATTCATGCAGCCATCGCACTTCCATCTAAGATGATTGTTTTTTATTTCGTGGGCAATGTTATTAAATTCGGTCTTCGTCATATCCGTACACTTGAGGTGGATCCATTCCTTGCATTCACTACATAGAAAACTAGCAGAGTTATTTGCAATGTTTAACTTACAAACACTGCACACGTGGTGAGCCGGTGACATTGTTTATTATAAACCAACTTAATGTTGTTTACCCCGCAGGAACACTCACAGCCAAAAACACAGTCAAAATTCGCAAAGTTCCAATGGTAACTATTTAAGAGCTTGGCAAACAGCAGCTCAATAAAAAAACTGCGAATTACTAAGAGCACCTGTATAAGCACGTGTCTACCTGTCAACGCTCACCTAACCTTCCCATTGTATGTCGTAAAACTTTTTTTGCTAACACCGATAGCTAATAGTTATTAAGAAATTTAATTGGTTACATCGCTCCATCGCAAGAACGGTTTGAGATACGAAAAAAAGTGTTAAATGAACGTTGTTCCCCCCACCAAATACACATTTGACGTTGTACGACTTTTTCTGATAACACCCGTAGTTCATTGTTAGTAACAAAAAAGATGGTTTCTATCGCAGCGGCGGGAGAACAGTTGAAGATACGAAACAAATTAGTTGATGAAAATTGTTCCACATACAAAAAAACATGTTTGATCTCGTATAACTTTTTTTGCTAAAACCGATAGTTAATAGTCCTTAACAAATTCAATTGTTTAGATCGCTCTATCCCAAGTACGGTTGGAGATGCGGAACAAAGTGCCTAATGAAAGTCGTTCCACACGTAGAAATAAACATTTGACGTTCCATGACTTTTTGCCAACACCCATAGTTGATTATTATCAACAAATTATATTTTACCTAGTAGTTTATCTGGCTACTTCATATTAAGAATTATATTTTTTTTTAATATTCAGAAGTTTTGAAAACTTTATAAAGTCCATGATTTGAGACATGGACGGAAATCGTTGATATAACATATGCGGCGGAACGATCGGGAAGTTATTAGTTCGACCCGTAGAGGGTACATCGTGAGAACGGTGGAAAATACGAAACAAATTAGTCAATGAAAGCTGTTCTACAGACAAAGATAAATTTCTGATGTTGTATACCTTTTTAATTTCCCGATATAGGGAAGTTATTGTAATGACCCCGAAACTCGAAAGTGAAATGTTCATGATATTTTCACTTTTTTCAATGTTTCATATTCTCATGATATCGTTTCAGAGACATATACGTATATGCGCGTGTGTGTGTATGGATGTGGACAAAATTTTGTGCTCAGGGTTTCTCAGGAACCAATGGGCTAATTTTATGTTTTTGAAGTGAAACTGCTTATTGAAATTCGGATCGGCAAACTTTTCCGTGACGGAAGTAGGTGGTGGGGGTAACACGTAGCGTCGAGAGAGTGGGGGCCGTAACTCGCTTGCCTTAGGTACCTGCAGTTAAAATTACAATGTTTAGCCGGCGTCACGATCGCCGAACACAGCTGTTGGAGCTCCATGAAGTTAGCTCCTGCTTATTAAAAATTTATTATTACGACCATCAGAATTCATTGATAGGCGAATGATAGGCGATGATTGATGATAATAACAATTTGATTGACTAAATTTTTTAAATGAATTTTCCAAAAATTGGCCCAAAAGATAGCCCCCCTTTTTTCTAGAATTTAATGATAGAAATTGATAGACACTCGGCCGAAATCTATCAATTCGATGAACTAACGTAAAGTAAGAAAGACCTAATGAGGATCATGACGCTGCGGCGGCGAATCGAATCAGTGCGGCAGGGAAGGGGGGCGGGGTGATCTTCCATCGCAGACCAATATGGTCAATATGGTTTCAGACGACGACGGTCTACGTTGGATGTCATTGACTTCGTGGTGAGAACAGAGAAGAGAGCGATTGAGGGCGGACGATGGAAAGCAGCTGCGAAACAATACTGTTTGGTGGTTACTCTGGACGTCAAGAACGCTTTCAACTCGGTACGGTGGGATTCTATCTTGGCGGCATCATGGAAGCTATCAGTATCGGCATATCTCCAAAAGAGAGTAGGTAATTATTTCGCGGATAGAGTTCTTAAGTATGATACAGAAGTAGGCCCAAAACCATATAAGGTGACTGGGGTGTACTCAAGGTTCCGCGTTGGGGCCCCTTCTGTGCAATATCGTGTACGATGAACTGCTGAAACTGGCATTGCCAATGGGGCCAAAGCTCGTGGCTTTTGCAGATGGCGTGGCTATTGTCATCGTGGAAAAACCCCTATTCACGCTTCAGCTCATCTTTGAAAATGTGTTGAAAAAGATACGGAAATGGATGGATTCGATTAGTCTACAACTTGCAGGGCATAAGACTAACGCACTACTCATCACAATCCGAAAGAAACTGGTGACAATCACGCTGCAAGTCGGCGAGCATGAAATAACTTCCCAGCCCTATATACGGTACCTAGGAATTAGGATTGATGCCGGACTCAGTTTTACACAACAAGCCCAACATGCAAGCAGTAAGGCGGGTGCAGTGAGGACTGCCCTTGCAAGACTCGGGCCGAACATTGGAGGGCCAAAACAGAGGAGAAGGGTCTTATTATCATCAGTTGTCACGTCGGTATTATCATACAGTATCCGTATTTGGATTGATGCACTACGAAGTCAAGCAGCACGACGGCAAGTTGTTCCAGTATACAGGCTGAGTACCCTGCTGAGAATGGCTCGCGCATAGCGGACCGTATCCAACGAAGCAGTGTGTGTCATTGCTGGGATGATACCTATCGAAGTTCTAGCGGGGGAGCGTGGGCGACTCTGCACACGCAAACGATCAACCGAGCTGAGCCCAGTGGAACTGAGGAGAGAAGAACGTAACCACAGCATCCAGTGATGGCAGCTACAATAGAGCGCCTCGAGCAAAAGCCGGTGAACTCGTCGACTTATTCCTAAGCTGGATGTTGGGCTTGACCGATCACATGGACAAGTCAATCACTACCTAACCCAGATGCCCTCAGGACACGGGTGCTTTCGGGAATATCTTCACAAATTCAAGCATGAGGATTCCCCAGATTGCCCAAAGTGTCAAAGAATTCCGGAAAACGCGGAACATGTTCTCTTTGCGTGTCCGCGTTTCGACGTCCACCGATCTATATGGGAATATAGAGCAGGCAAACCCATTAACGCTGGAAATATTGTGGAAGCTATGCTGTCATCAGCGGCAGCACGGAACGAGACAAGCGATTTCGCAATAGAGGTTCTGCAAGAGCTGCGCCGCGAGGAAAGAGAAAGAAGGAAGCGTGAGGAAGGCGGTTGGTTTCGTTCTCTCTCTTTTTTCTTTTAAAAAAAAAAACACACACATTATCGGGAAGTTATAGATGCGACCCGTCGAGGCTCACACTCACCTCCCATTTTCTTTGGTAACACCGATAGTTAATTATTATTAACAAATTCCATTGTCTAGATGACTCTATGGCGAGAACGGTTAGAGGTACGAAACAAAGTGTCCAATGAAAGTAAAAATACACATTTCAAATTGCATGACTTTTTTTCCTACCACCGATTTTAAATGTTTCTAATATTCGGGAATTTGAACGTTCGGGAACGTTTGAAAAGTTCATAATTTGAGATATGAAGCGAAATTTTGGATATAACATATACGGGGGCACGTGAGGTCATTGATTAGACCCGTAGAGAGTCAGACCCCCATACCGGTTATAAACTTCCCGATTTTGAGGGAAGTTCTTGTTATGGGTCCGATAATCAAAATTGAACAATTCATCTGATCTGACCCTTAGAAACGTTTCCGACCATTTTGAGCAAGATGTTGGTCTGTGTGTGTATGTGTGTCTATGTCTGTGTGTGCGGATGGGAGCAAAATTTTTTCGAAGGATTTCTCATGAACACATTATCCGATTTCGGTTTTCTTATACTCATTCGAGATGTTTCCGCCTAACTTAGACCTGAGTAGATTTTTAGCATAATCGACCTAGCCGTTTTTTAGTTATTAACCAATTGCATTGTTTATATCGCTGCATCGTGAAAACGGTTGAAGATACAAAAGAAATTAGTGAATGAAAGTTATTCCACACACAAAAATGCATATTTCATTAACAAAATCGATAGTTAATTGTTATTAAAAAAATCAGTTGTTCAGATCGCTCTGTATAGGCACTCTTGTTGGAGGTACGGACTCAGGTGTCCAAGGAAAGTCGTTCTATACATAGAAATGCACATTTGATGCAACGGAACGTGTTTTGCTAACACCCATAGTTAATCGTTATTAACAAACTGGATTGTTCATATCGTTGCATCGTGAGAATGGTTAAAGATACTGTTTCATTCATTAGCTTGAAACTTTATAAGTTCCTACATTAATATTATAGAATATAAGTATATACCTCCATATCCACATACGTACTCATACGTATACCAATATATTTACATACATCCATATATACATATGCATACAAGAATACACACATACATACATTCTTGGTTTACATGTGGTAATATCAGTAAACAGACGAAGCAGATTAACAGTGGTGACCATAGTTCGAAATTTGATTGGAATTTCCGGGACACTGTCGTCTATTTTTGTGTATTCACACTTTTAGAAGACTATCATTGAGAAACTTTGCAATAATTATTCTGCATTTATGGTCTAGGATTTGGAGAAATCCTCGGCTTGAGTACGGATAGTACATTTGGTTTTTTTGTAATGATGATATCAGAGTTTGTCTGGGTCGATCGAGTTTCCGGATAGGCACCACACCACGTACCTTGAAGGAATTTAAGTATATTGAGGGATTTGAAGGAGGCTTGTAGGGTTTTCGCTAAGTGGCATTTGAAGGTGAGTTTCTGATCAAATTTGAGTCTTATATGAAAAACTCGTATATCAGAATTTCCCTTCCGGAGAACATTTACTTACACAGTCTTTGATCTTTAAGTTCCCGATCTAGGGGAAGTTATTGTAATCACTCTGAAAATCAATATTGGAATTTTCATAAAATTTTCATTGGTCTCGATGTTCGACGCCACCCTGACACCTTGTTTGCAATATGTTCGTATGTATGTGTGTGTGTGGACAAAATTTTGTGTTCACGGTTTCTCAGGGAAAAATGGGGCAATTTCATGTTTTTTCTTTATCGACGTATCTCTATAGTGTCCAGTTCTGGAAGAAATGGTAAACGGAAATAACGATTCCTCCCTCAAACAATCTCAATTGTTTAAAAGTTGTATTACAAGAACCGTGGGAGATGGAGGAAAACGTTTTCAACGAATGTTGTTCGGCACATGAAGATACATATTTTATGTTCACTGATTTTTTTCCATAATTACGCTAATTTAGGAGATATCGATTAATTAACAATTTTAATTGTTTACTAGCTAACCCGGCAAACGTTGTTTTAGCACGCATATTTTTTCTATAAAACATTTTATATATATATTACACAGCCGTGGTGGGTTCCAGTTACGAAGTAGAATGATCGGAGCTCCAACCTTCGATTGTAAATGGTGTGGTGGCATGCCTGGCAAATCAAATGAATTTAAAAACTCAATTGGATAATTCACAGTTTCGTTGGTATCACAAACTGTATCGATAGATTCGTATGACACCAAGTCCCCAGGCAACAACTGTTGTATCTTTAAAGTTAATCCATTGACGTCCATATTTTTTGCTGCCAAAATCGCTCTTTCTGCCAACCACTTATGATTTTCATATTGTGTGCGTACATCGGGAAATATGTGATCGATGAGAGTATTGTGCGAGTCGATGATTGTGCGAAAGTCGGTTTGTAATTTTATACATCCAGTATTTTCATGTACAGCAACTTGCCAATCGCCAATATCTAACAGTTGTTTAGAGAAAATTTCGGCGGATGGATCCCGAAGTATTTGAACGCGCATGTTCATTGTCAGTTGTACTTTTTCAACATTACGCCACAGTCGCGATGATTTTAAGCAAGCATTGATTTCATTAGCGTACGTTGAACGTGGAATAACGAGAAGAGTGTCTGCAATCACCTGAAAGGAGTAACAAAGTGCAGCCAAATAGTTTATCATTGTTTTTAATATCCCTCAATGTCCTATCCAATGCCTCAAGCGAATGTTAATGTACCATAGTGCATTCATCCCAAATAATAATTTTACATTGTTTCAACACTGTGCCCATAGACGATTGTTTTTTTATGTTGCCCACTGCATCTGGATTATTTTGAATGTTTAATGCCAGCTTAAGTGCTGAATGAGCTGTTCCGCTCCCATCTAATAAAGTTGCTGCAATGCCAGAAGATGGAACGGCCAACGCGATGCCATTTTTTGATCGGATCTCTGCAAGAAGTAGCGAAATAAGGAGTGTTTTGCCACGTCCACCTGGTGCATTCAAAAAAAAGCATCCTCCTTATGCTGCCGAAACTGCGAGCATAATGCGGTCGTAAATAATTTTTGAAGTGAAACTTCTTATGGGAGGGTTTTAAAATCTCGATCGGCAACCTTTTTGGTGACGCTCGCTCTAACGTAGTAAGTAAGAGTGAGAGGCCTCCGGGAATCGAGCGAGAGTGAGACGGACTACCTTACGTCTCACGAGAGTGAGAGGCCTTCGTGTATCGTGCGAGAATGAGACGGAAGACTTTCTGTCTTTCATGTCATTCTCTGCGTTCAGGCGGCGTCGCGATCGCGGAAAACAGCTGTTGGTTTCTAACACAGTGATCATAAGCAACGTATTTTGTTTTTGTGCGTGTCTTCATTACTTAAATCGAGAGTTTTGTGCAAATATGCCGAAGTCGGGTGCAGAAAGGACAAAAACGTGGCGGGAGAAAAAACGGGCGAGTGAAGGAATTGATCAGAATAGAAAACGGAAAAAAAGTAGAACTGAAATTGAACGAGATAGCAGGGAACGCAGGCAAACACGTGCTAACCTCTTACGCGACAGTGTGGACGATAGTGTAAATAATCCAGAGAATGAACTATTAGCAACGACTAAGACTCATCCTCCTCCTGATTGTGATGTACATAGTGGTGATCGATTACAATATTCAGACTTTAATGAGTTTAAAACTGCACATAAGAACTTTCACCGTGATTTTATAAATAATCCATTCGGTTTTACGTGTTGTGTATGTGATAGATTATGGTTTAAAAATGACTTGAAGACTCTATCCGTTGGGAAATAAAATTCGTATTGAACAAAAATTTCCAGAATTCAGAAGTAATAATGAGCTGGCATGCACCAGCTGTCGCCAGGCTTTGAGGAGAGACAAAATTCCAACATTGTCGAAATTGAATGGCTTTGTATATCCCCCGATCCCTGCACATCTTCCGAAGTTAGAGTTAGTGTCCGAGAGACTCATTTCTCCTAGAATTCCACTTATGCAAATTCGCAGATTGCGTCATGTGCATGGACAATTTGGAATTTTGGGGCAGGTGATCAATGTTCCAGTGGATGTCAATACAATGGTCAATCACTTGCCCAGGAACATTGACGACGATCACTGTGTTTACGTTCATATCAAGAGAAAAAAAATTCATCGATCAAGCTACTCGACAGGTTTAATAAACAAGAGAAATATTAAAATATGGCTAAGATGCTTAGTACCGAGTCCATTGTATCAACTGTACGACATCAAAGATGATGAATCTTTCTTTAATGAGGATTGTGTCGTTCATCAGATACCTATAGATGAACTGAGTGAAGACATCCCCATGGAGGAGAGGCTGTTCGCTCCGCAACACACATTACTCTGGAATGACGATAAATACTTGAGGATTGCTCCTCGAGAAATGAATGTCCCTCACAGTCTATTATTTGATGAGTATGCAGAAGAGTTATCTATCTCGGACAATTCCGGCGCTTCAGTGAAGATCTCAATGTGACTCCATTCCTGATGGCTACCAGTGAGCTAAGGAGATCTGATCGACGTGGGGTTACACCTCATCATTTACTCTATATGGCAATGAAAATTATGAGGTTTAGAGTCCGTCACAGTCTATCCATTGCTTTTAAACACGTAAGTAAAGACATAAAAATTACACGTGAACAAATTCAATCAGAGGAGTATATAAATCATTGTATAGAAAGCAACTTGGCTTTTCTACGTTGTATCCCTAACTCGACTTGGTATTGGGCTGAAAGAAAGAGAGACTTATTCGCAATGATCAGACAACTCGGAAAACCCACGTGATTCCTAACTATGAGTGCTAATGAAGTTGGTTGGCACTCATTATTACAATCATTATATAAATTGAAGAATAATGGAGCAGAAATTACAGAACAAGATGTTCAGGAACTCCATAATATTGAAAAGAGCACACTCATCAATGAAGATGCTGTAACATGGGCCATCTATTTTAATAAGCTCATCAATGTTATAATGAACATACTTCAGTCCACGAAGTCTTCTCCCTTCGGGAAATATCGTGTTGTCCATTATTTTAAAAGAATTGAATTCCAGCATCGTGGGAGCCCCCATGCACACATTCTGCTATGGCTTGAGAATGCTCCAGCGGATCCACTAGGTGCTGACCGACTAAAAGCTATTGAACTAGTTGATACATTGATATCAGTGGCCACTTCAGAATCGTCGGGGAACATTAAACTACAGACACATAAGCACACGTTCACATGTTACAAAAAAATAGCTGCGAACGCTCATCAAAAATGCAGATTTGAAGCTCCATTCATGTCATGCAGATACACAACTATACTGACACCAATGCAGAATGAAGAACCAGGATTCCACACGTATAAACAACATTACAACACGATAAGAACAAACTTAGAGAACAATGACTATGCTGATATTGATAGTTTCTATCAGGGAAATGGAATACTATCACGTGATTACTACATGAATGTGCTTCGAGCTGGCATCGATCGTTCCAGAGTATTTCTTAAATGTCAACCCATGGAAAAGTGGCATAATCCATTCAACCCATTCATTTTCAATATTTTGAAATCAAACATGGATGTGCAATTTATCACCGAAGAATACTCATGTGCTGCATACGTAGTGGAATACGTCAATAAAACGAACCATGGAATTAGCAATCTCCACCGTAACATCACTGAAATAATGGATGAACATCCAGAGTTCGATATTGTCGAAATTACTAGGAAAATGAGCGTTGACATGCTAAATACTGTCGAAATTACCAGTCAGGAAGCTACATGGTACCTTCTGCGTGAACCGATGTCAAAGTCTTCTTCAGTTGTTACCTATATTTCAACAATATGGCCGATCGAAAGACAAAGAATTCGAAAAACTCAGAAAGAACTCAATGAAAGGGATGCTGATGATGATGCAACAAACATATGGAAAGAAAATTGGTTTGACAAGTACGAAAAGAGACCTGAGGAGCTAGAAGATGTCAATTTGGCCCAGTTTGTTGCTCATTACACCCTGAATAATCAGGGGAATTGGACACGAAGGAAAGAACCTCGGTTTATTCGGTACAGAAACTACGACATGGCTGATGATTTCAATGAATACAAACGGGAAATGGTGACTTTGTATCTTCCATTCCGAGACGAAGAAAATGAAATTCTTGCAGAAACTAAATTCATACAGATTTACGGCGACAACGAAATATTGATTTAGGAGCGACATAAAGAATTCTCATCGAATTTAGATATCCAGAAAACCATCGAGATATGCCGAGAGTTGTGTCGTGAAGATGAATTAAATGAAGATGATGATGCTGAAGGAGACAACGTAGGTCGCCTTTTTCCTGAAGCAAATCCTTTTCAAGAATTGTATAACGCTGACCACATAATGAACGACGATCTGCGGTTAGCCACACTTAACAAACTGGGTGCTATCGCAAAGAAGAGGGATAATTTAATGTCTAATGAACAATTTCATGAACTAATGAGAATGGCCAATCAGAGGCAGAAAGCACTCCTGATGGATGCGATTGCTAATCTCCTCTCATCAAACCGATCACCACTCCAAGTTTTCTTCACTGGGCCAGCAGGATGTGGGAAGACATTCCTCATTAGACTCCTCACGGAAATTTACAACCGCTTCCCAGATAATGATGGTTTTTGCAATGCTTACATCGCATGTGCATCAACAGGAAAGGCTGCAACAGCAATTGATGGTACGACAATCCACACTGCATTGAAAATATCCCTTTCCAAACTATTACCATTATCAATTGAAGTGGCTCAACAGTACAGAATGCTCTTCAAATACGTCCAAGTTATACTCATCGATGAGGTCAGTATGGTACGAGCGGAATTGCTATCTCAAATTGACGCACGGTTAAAACAAATAACAAGAAATTTCCAAGATAATTTTGGAGGAATGGATATCATTTTCATAGGTGATTTGCGTCAGTTACCTCCAGTGCGTGCTACACCCATCTATCAAGCAATAAAACGACGCATAGCAGCACCAACACTTTGCCGTGACTTGAAGTTCTATGAATTGGATAAAGTCATGAGATAAGCGAATGCTGATTTCTCCTCTTTATTAACTAAAATTGGAAATGGCGAAGAATTGGATCAAGAACAGATACACCTAATCGAATCTCGTTTCTATACAAGAGAGAAAGCAGATCGTCTTTGTCCACATGGAATTCGGCTATATTTGACAAATAATGCTGTAAACGAATACAATTTGACAATTCTTAATTCTGCAGCGAATAAAACAGTCTCAATAGCTACTGACGTATTCACCGGCTGCCATAATGCTGAGCAACAATCATTTGTACGACAAAAATTGCATAAAAAAACGGTAACAGACACTGGAGGTCTGTCCTACGAGATAATACTGGTGTTAGATAAATGGTATATAATAACAACCAATCTGGATGTCTCGGATGGTTTAGCAAACGGCGCAGTTGTTAAACTAGTTCATATCGAAACTGATGAGGCAGGGGCAGTAACTCGTGTGTGGCTGGAATTTCCAGATTCACCAAAGACGGGGCAGAAGATCCGGAGAAAAGCTGCTGCGTTCATCCAAGCAAACAACATCAGCCACACGGCAGTTCCCATTGCACGAAGGACTTCTACGATATATATGAACAATAATAAAACGATTTTCGTTAAAAGAAATCATCTGCCATTGGTATCAGCGTGTGCTATTACTATCCACAAGTCTCAAGGTGGTACGTTTAATCAAATCGTGTATGAATACGAAAAGACACATTCACAACAACTCCTTTACGTAGCCTTGTCCCGTGTCACAAGTATACAGGGATTGTACATCGTTGGGAAGGATGGAAAGGACAAATTTTATCATGGACGGAAAAAAGCTCAATCAATGGACAAGCTACAATCAGAATTTAGAAGATTATCAACAAATCCATTGATAACTTTGACTGACATTCTCCGAGAGTTCATCAGCAGACCAGGCTTATCAATACCAACCCTCAATTGCCAAAGCTTAAGAGCTCATAGCGGAGATTTCAATGATCCGGTGATTCTACGGTCTAATATATTGATACTTTCAGAGACGTGGAAGGAAAACGATCAAGAAATTGATGTTCCCAATTTTAATTGCGTCGTACAGTTCAAAAGACATAATGTGAGAGCAGGGGGTGTCGCAATACTTTGCAATACTGCTCATGGAACGAACATCATGACACCCAATATGGACCTGAACTTGAAACAACTAGAATCGCTTTGAATTGGGTTGTCATCTATTGGAGAAATGTGTGCAGCTGAATGTCGCACAGAAAGCGGACAGCGAATTATGCTTATAGCACTCTATATTTCACCAAATCAGAAGATGGCGAAAATAATAGAGTTTATTCACTTTCACTTGCTGCCGTATACTCCAGTGGGGGCTGCAGAAGTTGGAGTAGAGCTGGACAAAATACCTATGATTCTCGGTGGAGATTTCAATGTTAATTTTGCTTCAGAGCATTCCAAGCCATTAATTCAATTCTTGCAACAGAAATTGTCATTGGAAATGGACAATTCACCAATTGAATCGACTACACGCCATGGTACCACGATCGATGCAGTTTTCTCACGTTACATCGAAAATTTGGAGTCAAGAGTCTTCATTACCTATTTTAGTTACCACAAACCTTTCATTTCGTTCATGAAGAGTTTACCAGAGAATGAAGGTGAAGCTGATTGAGATTTAATTCATCATATTCATACTAATATTATTGTATCTTGAAAAAAGTATAATTATTATGATGAATAAATTAATATTTACTATCAAGAAGTGTTTGACACGTGATTAAAATGATTCCTCTCCCTCTAAACATAGAAAATTAAATAATCCTTGCCGATCCAATCATTCAGTTTCACTTCTATCGCGTGTCTTCATGACACACCATTTTTTTTGTTGTTCGTCATTTAGTAGTGGAACATTGCGACTAACAATGCCTGCCATTTCTACAGTATCGTATTATAGTGCACGATTCGTATCTGTGTTCAGTAAATGAGATACACTTCGATTCGGTAATGTCATACCGAACTGTTGGAATGCCCTTCATACCTTTGAATGTCATACCTTTATACGTTGGATACTGTTGTCCATCTACTTCACGTCGATCTTGAAATGATAATGGTCCAGTTACATTAACCAACAACAGTCGCAGATGAAAGCACTCAGTCTGCCGTGGATTGACTGTATATACACGACTCAAAGCATTTGATTTAAATAAACCGCGGCACGCCTCAACTGCTGTCCCTGTCTTGCGGAGCATCCATTTTGTCGATTGAGCCCATGTAAAATATCTTGGAACCTCAGAATAGAGCAGTGTTTGTGCGAAGGTAACAAAAGCACCATCACGATTGCACAGTTCAAAAAATTCGATGAGCGTAGTTTTTGGTGGATTTGTAGCATAATGAAGCGCTGTGTCGTTTGTGAAATATACGCGCTGGCCGTTTTCAAGATGAACAGCTAAATGGATAACTGCTGGATCTCGCTCATGAATTGGGAAACCTAAAATACACCACACAGCTTCATTGGAACTGATATACCGGCCAATTTCATAATTCGTAATTTCATCATTTTGATTCAGCCGAGGAGCATTTACATTAGTATTTTCAATTCTAACGACAGTCATATCATTTCCTTTATTGACATACTTGCAAATATATTTGATACTCTTCACCGAACTGCATGACTCAACATTAATATGAGCGTTGAATGTTTTGCTCAGTATAGGTGAATATGGTACCACCCAGCGATTGTCAATGTCGATTTCTGCGTTTTTGATAGTTGTAATGAATTATTGTCCGTCAGTTTCGGTGCTTCTTCGACGATGTATTGGATATCCGTCAATATTTGTGATCGTATCGTTAGTGAAATCTTTAGGAAAACGTCTTGGATATTTTCCGTCGACCATGCAGGTGGTGAACGATTCAGATTTCCGCACGAACCATAAATCATGTTTGTAGTAACAATATCAAATAGTAATTGATCAGTAGACGGATCTGGAATCTCTGCAGAAATTATCGATGTCTTCAGGACGTATTTTATCAACAAACCAAATTTACTCGACTGAATACATCCAACAACCTGTGGGCCCAAATACATACAATTTGGTAATAAAGTTCATTAATGACTTTAATTTTTGTTTAAACACACGTGCTGTAATATCATGACGATGTATGCATTTTGTCCTGGTAATAGCAACGATGTAATTTCTTGCCACTTTGGATTACATGTGAACGTAATGAAAGACACGGGCGTCCATATTCACGCACGAAAGTCATAGCATCCTGTATGTATTCTTGCATGTGACGTGAGCTACCTATGTACGATGATGGTAAGATAACAGAGTTACCAATTTCAGTGTCAGCGTTGTTCGCAATACCATTTCGCAAGTGGATATATTCTTCCGCACGCAGTTCTTGTTGATCATGTCGCAAGTATCGTAGTCGTTCAGTCTCTATCTTCAGATACATGTCGACCATAAATTGTTGACAAAACTCACGAAATCGTAAAATGATGTATCGGCCGCGTCTAATCATCAAACAATACGAATAAAAATCCTTCGAGCTAACGTTTTTATTTGTTTCGGCTCCTGTAATAATATATACTCAAATTAATTGAAGATTTATTTTTTAATAATGCATTAATGATGTTCTTAATAATGAATGAATTACCTGCTACGGGATCTCGTTGTTTAATGTTTACGCAATATCCGTCTTGTCCTTTCCAAAAAATTAGTGGATATTGGAGAGCGTCATATGAACGGTGGGTGTCACTGATGAACTGAAGATCATTATTTCTTTTTCAAATCGCGATTTGTCGCATAGCTGTACGGTCGCCAACCATCATTCCAGCAACGTCGGCAAAAACAGGTGCGTTGAAACTACGTATATGCTCTCCAGCGGGTGTTCTATCAGGATTGATGACGATAGCGTGATTGTCACTTTGTAGCTTGTGCATGTGTGATTTAAATAATTTCAATAAGTCATTGTGCTCATCTAACAGAGCGTCCAGCTCGCCGGCGATAGGTCTGCCAAAAGGTCAATTGAGATTATGGTAGTTGTAACGTGCATCCACACGATTGGCGAGTGCACGTTTGGAGTCCTCGCCACCCATAAAGTAGATTTGTAAAAATTTAGGAGATTCGTTTGGCATTGGCAGCAATGAGCCCACTTTGTGACACTAGGCCTTTCATGAACGTGGGATTAAATTGTTGACCGTTTGCAGCGATATTATTAACTATTTCTGCGGCTCCAAACGATGTCATTTGGAAGCATGAACTGGATGTACGAATTGACTTCAGGAGCAGGCTAGAATCTGGATCTGTACCGAGAAATAAACCGCGCGATGGTTACGGTGGTGTTTCAATTTCACGTAGTTGTACTTTTCCTGACGAGCAACACATTCCAACTGGCTCATTTTTTAATTAAGTGCATGACAATATAGACATTCCGTTTCCAAAGTACCAATAATCACTTTGGAATGAGCATAATATTCAACATCAGGCTCGTACTGGAGCGCTAGTCGAAGAAATGACCCTGATGTAAATGCTCGAAGAACTTCTTGGCGTTGTTGGTCAATTCTTCTACCTCTATTAACTATGAATCTACGCGTTTCTCTCCGTTGTAGTTGTCGTTGTTGATTACGTTCATCTCGTGCCTCTTGCGATTGTGATTGACGTGACTGCACCATGCTCACACGCGTATTTTCATTATTTTGTTCAATTTTTTCGCCTGATCCTCGTGCTCTTTCATATCGCGCGGCTGTAGAAATCACCGTTCGACGACTCAAATTAGCCCCACTGCGTCTTTTTGGCATTACTGACTGTAGATAGAATATATAAATAATAATATTAATAGTTGTGACATAAACATTTGTTAACTATTAATAAATACTTATTAACTATTAAAAAATGTACTGCCTTCCCAAATAAATCTTTATAGACTCGTAAAAAATAGTTATTTAAATTTAATAAATTAACTAATTGTTTTTTAATGAATTATTAATAGTTAATAAATCTTTCGGTCAGTGTATTGGTAAAGAACAGTGACGTAAAATTATATTCATTTGCGTATTATTTGACTTACCTTTCACAGTAATAAAACACGGATGTTTATTAACCACGTGCACGTTTTCGATTGTATTTAAAACTATTATCAAAAAATGTTATGTATAATATATGAAACGTGCTAAACCGGCATTTTTGAGAATGTAAAAATGTTTTCGAGAAAAAATATACATGGCAAAACAACGTTTGCCGGGTTATGTAAAATTATTATATTCGATTGTCACGTAGCGGATGTGTGGATCGAATAAAAAATGTGTAAGTATTTCTATATGCTGTACCATTACATTAAATTATATTAATCGTGAAAAAATTTTCACCTCCGATTCATCTTATTTGGTATTTTTTCGATTTATCTTATTGGTGATGTTTCGTGGCCTTTTTGGTCAGTACTGGGTTCAGTCAGTTACTGGTCGAATTTGAGAATGGAAAGTCTCTATATGCCCGGTTAGCTTCCAGCTTAGTTGGAAAAGTGCCCGGCGCGTAACTGGGACTGTCGGGATTTTTATATCTTGAATTTCGATCTATCTTTAATTTAATTTTGTTTTTTTTTATTCAGGTGAATAATGCTTTGGGTGAATAATGTTTTCCGAGAGATGCAATGAGGAAATTTAACTCCATGTAAATTTAATGATGGTTCGCAAAATTATTAATACAAGCATTAACTAGTGGTGTACAAATGTGTATGACCCATACAGGGCACAAACAAAACTTCCCAATTTGGTATTTCAGCACAGCATAAGAACGCAACCATGGCGATGAGCAAACCCAGCAGTGATATCAATAATTGAACTTGCGAGTAATCATCACTGCACGCGATCGATTTAGTTTAGATTTTCAAGCCTCGTAAAAACATTCAACGCGAATTCGTGCGCCTAGTGAAACGTCCAAAAAGGTCACAGGAACAATTTTATTTTTATTGAGAAAATAGGAGTCATGGATGTAAATAAATGAAATTGTACCTTCACATTCTAAATTTATGAATATTTCACGCTAAATCATGCACTTATGGAAATCCTGATTTGGTTAGAGAATAGTAGAAAGTAAGCAGTAACCAATTTCCGAGATGAAAATGTGCCCTAATTTTTATATATATATATATATAGGAAAATTACTTAAATTTTATTTCCTTCAATGTTTTTAGATGCAACTTATAATCAATTTTGTAGTGCCGGAAATCCATTTGGAGTAACAAATTCTCCGTGTAATGGTACAATCCTTCTCTCTAATATTCACTGGAAATACGGATGAATGTTTCACTCGCCGGAAACTGGTATTAAATAAGCCGAAATAGGTATGTAATCGTTGTACCGCGTTCAAGTCGATTGTAAGGAGAACGTAATTCGTAAGTATAAATCATTTTGTCACAATTTTTATGAGAATTTCAGTATAAAATCCGTAGCGTTCAGTAAACTTTCAAAGTAGTCACGGAAAAAGTACGACTTTTTTTATATAGGGTTATTATCGGTCGCTGTATAACTGCCTGGGTTTTTAGCGACCGATCTGGACTTATTATAGTTGTTAGATGCTCACGACTGTTTTCTCTGTAACTAGAAGTTACGGGTGTTATTTGTTCACAGTGAGGGTAGGATCATTCGATTGTGAACAGTCTTCGGGACACGTTTTGGAACTGTCAACTTCTTCGGCTCATGGGTTCGACTCGAGCCACGTGACGAAAATTATTTTTTAGAAAAAAAT
The DNA here is from genome assembly GCA_026005395.1 of Asobara japonica. Lineage (NCBI taxonomy): Eukaryota > Metazoa > Arthropoda > Insecta > Hymenoptera > Braconidae > Asobara > Asobara japonica. The sequence goes on along the minus strand of BQMI01000320.1, from coordinate 963,889 downwards.
TTCGCCCAAAGTCGAAGTCGAACCCATGATCCTAGCATCGATTTGGCCCGCTACGCTAAACCGACCCGAAGTATACGACATTGTTTCGTTAAATATCCGCAATACTTAAAATTGAGGGGAGTGACTTTTACTGATATATCTTTCGGTTCGAACTGAAAATGAGCATTTAGCAGTTACGAAACACTTCGTAAAATTTTCGGCACACTCGATTATCTTTACTGAACTCTATTTAGACTTGTGGATTACGAAACTTTCCGTAAACATTTGTGACTTTCTTGGTACGTTTTACTGAACATATTTCTCTCCGTGCATTTGCCTGAAGAACTTGCCGTTGTCCAGAGACCGAAGTACTGCAAATATTCCGAAATTCCATTGAACGCGAAATTTTGGGTAATTTGGGTTATTATTACATTTAGTAATTATTCAAAATCAGCGAGTTTTCGACGTAAAGTTGACTTTGAAACGATGGACTCATCTCCACATACAAATACTTGCATTTTCGAGTATTCGCAGAACTCTAATGGGCAGCAGTTCAATGACTGAAAATTAATCCTGTGACAAATTGCATCAGAATAATTATGAATCTACCGAAAGCTACTATGTATAACATGATAATTGAAAAAATGTGATTACAGGAAGATATATTGTAAACATGGCAATGACAAAGGAAATGAAGGAAATTATACTGAATTCTTCAGCTAAATTAGAAAATGAGCATACGTGGCGAGTTTGTGAAATTTTGGAACAGAACACTGGAAGAAGAATGCAATCACCGCTTCTGTGGCAAATACCAGACTTAATTATTCCGATTGGGAGAGAAGAAGAACACCTTCAAATTTTATTTGCAAAAAACTATGATGATAATGGAATTATTGATCACACATCAACAGTAGACGGACATTGGTTATGCGCTTATTATAAAAACGGTATAATCAATATCTATGATAGTCTCAATAAGAAAAATTTAGCAGATACTACACTATGGTATTTGACAAAACTATTTCCATTCAATTCGAAAACGGAATTTCATAGTGTTCAACTCCAAAGAAATGTGATTGACTGTGGGTTATTTGCTATTGCCTTCGCAATTTCGACCCTTCACATATTATTTACGATGAAGAAAAAATGAGAAATCATGTTTATAATTTATTAGTGAATAGTGATATCTATCAACGGTTTCCTATGAAAAATAATGGTCTTGGGACCTGTATAAAAATGCCTGTGGAAAGTTCGGAAAATATGGAAAAATATCATATGAAAGTCGACGTCAACTATCCCAAACGATCGAATAATCATAGACAACCAAGGAATATTGAAGGAGATATAGAGAAAATAGAAGAATTCGATCATCAAGAAATAGCTCTGCAAGATGTATTAAAGTTCAAAAAAATTTTATTGGCAAACAAGGGAATAGATATGCAGTGTATAGAAAACATCATAAACGAACATCAATCGTTAGTACCGATTCATAAAAATGGAACACTCATTGAGATTATGCTGACTAAAACTAAAAAAGGAACTCACCATGAAGAAAAATGGATTTGTGTATTTTATGAAAGCAATATCATATACATCTATGCCAATCTGAATCAAGCCTATTCGAATGGACTTTATATTCAGCTGAAAGAACTTTTTCCATTTCATCCAAAAATAAAATATTGTTCGGTGCACAAAGCAAAAGAAGAAAATCTTGGACATTTATTAAACATCGCATTTGCTTTGTCTTTGATTCTGAAGATAGATCCATCAAGTCTCACCTATGATGAATCAAAATTGAGATTACATTTCCATCTATTGGCATATGAAAATGTATACGAAACGTTCCCATACATTCGAAATAATCTGAAAAGAAAATTCATCAAAGAAACACAGAAAAACAGAAGAACGAGATTGAAAAATGTGAGTCTAATTAATACACGTCGAATAAAAATGAATTTCGAATTAGAATGTATGGCGTCGAAAAGCGAAGAAAGAAGAAAACACAAGACTATAACAAAAAATAAAGAGTCGAAATGTCCAGTTACTCTACCTAACTCTGGAAATCATAAAATATCAAAGAAAATTGAAGTTTCCAGCAATGAACGTGTTAATCTCAGGATGAATATTATTACAGAACAAACTATTCAAAATACTCAGGAAACTATGAATAATTCCAAACCAAGACAGAATTTAAATGAATAGAGTCAATAACAACAACAATAGGAAGAAAACGAAGCATGTCGGTATTCCAAAAGGATGCTAAATATGATTTATTATGTCGATGATAACGACGAAGAGTTGAAGGGTCGTTCTGATATAACTCGGTCCCAACATAATCAACACGAAAGTGAAAGTGACTCTGAACTAGATAACCTATATAAAACATATATCACGAAAGACAACTATTGGATGAATCTACATGCGCAATTTGTAAATGAGGAATCGATGAATGAGCATTACATTGGAAAACTGAATGACGTTTGTAAGAGTTGCAAAGCATTACCTTTCAAAATTGAGAGAAACGAAAAAGGATTTAAAAGCTGCTATCAACATGGAAAAGTTGTTTTGCCACCACTGGAAGAATATCCAAGTTTATTACACCAATTGCTATCGCGAGAACTGCCGATGAGTCATCATTTCAAAGCAAATATGGGCATTCTTTGTCAAACCGGCCACTCATTTTTTCGACCATCAGCGATTTCCTTTAAAAATTTTTCCCAGGTTCTGGGCATGGAAAAAACCATCCCTGATTTTTTTTAGAATTTTAGTACTCCTCTCTGTATTTTTTATAGGGGAATTTTGTTTTTTCACTAAAACAACGAATAACTCCGGTTCTATGTGTCACAAAAAAAAAGTTCAAGACAAAAAAGTACGTCCTTTTTCTGAGCATCTACATAAAAATAACGTCACATATGGGAGACCAGTGCCAACCCCTTTTTAGCGATAACAGAAACTAAAATATTTTTTTTCAACCTTTCGGGCGCTCTCGATTTTTAAAATTTTTTTATATGTTTTGTGTTGAGGTTTCAAGAGGTCACACAAAAATTTTCATCGTGGGACCTCGAAATTTGACCTCGAATACGTTATTTCTCTCCCTATCGAATCTAATTAAATTGAATATTTCAACATTTTCACCTTAATCTAAACACAGAAGCCAATTCTTAATCATGACCGTTTTTGTAGAGCGTAATGAGCACTATAAAAAATATTCAATAACATTTTCCCGTATCTAGTTTCAAATCGGACATATGCATTGAAAATCCTTCTTCAAATTGGATTATTTAACACTTTTATCGTATTATTCCGCAAGTTGAGTATGATAGCGATATTTAGAACAAAAATTCGTTCCTCGCACAGAGTATTTGGATGGTTCTGTGAGTAAGTGATCAACAGCTGCCAACTTCCTATGGTAGCTTTATTGTAGATGTCAACGGAAAAAGTAACTCAATTTTTTAAAACTGTCTATCTTAAACAATCGTTAACGAAATCGTTTTTCAATCATTAATTACTTAGTTTTCATTTCCTAAATTGACGTGTTGACTTCTTACGAAAAAAATCACATTTTAAAGAAAAAGAAAATCGCCTCAAACAAACTCGATTCTCTTCATCCAACGCAATGTGTCCCGGGTTGTCCTGCCAAAATACACTGCTCTGGTCTTAATTTCGCAAAAGCTGAGAAACTCACTTCCGAATTGGAAGGCTCTGCACAATACAACCGATGTAACTCTCTCAAATTACAGTACACAAAACGTTTTTGTAGATGTAGTCTGGACCCATCAGGTTGCTTCACAGAGACGAAGTCTTTCGTATCGCCCAACAACTTGCTGTTCGAGTCGTGCATATAAACAGCCCTGATACTCTCAACTGTTTCCTCATTCAGTTTTTTCCCTACACGTGGCCCTGGAGTTGTTAGGATCCCGTCTTGGTCGACCATCTTCTTTACTTGTTTTACCATCCATCGAGTAGCACCGAAAAACTCACTGGTCCTTCTGACACTCCAGGACTCTGGAACTACGGAGAGAATCAACTGCTTTTGTGATCTAGTGGTGCTAGCTTGTGAAAATCTTTCTCGCAATTGATTGAGCATTTCCTCACCAGCTTGATGAAAGTTGATGTACTCCTTAGGACCGGTCTCATCATTAGGAATTCGGGGCTCCTGAGGTGGAGTTGGATGATAGCTTTCATCACTTGTATTAGTAGTTAAACTAAAATAACCTGAACCAGTGATAGTCGTTGATTGAGATCCGATGGAATATGGTTGGCTGATATTGACTTTCTGAGACCCCGATACTCCAAATGAAACAGATTTAAGTTTTTCCATGGGAGAATGATTCATTGATACCTCATTAGTAATTTCATTAGTGGGGGATTGATCAACACCAGTTCCGTCGTTGGATTCACTTTCCGGTAGATCATGATTTTTTGAAGTCTCCTCAAAAAGTCCATCAATAGGGAGTTGATCAACACCAGCTCCGTCGTGCGACCCGCCTAGAGATATTGAACCAAATATAATGTCAATCTATCGGTAAGAAATTTCGAACGCTTCGATATACACTGTTAGAAACCTACACTTGAAATTTCAGGACCAAATTCGCGAAATTTCTAACAATTACCCTTTCACAGGAAATTTTCTGTTAGTTTTCAATTAAAATTCAATTTACATTGATTGTCAATACAATTCCAATATTGAAGTCAGTATGACAATGAAAAGCATTGAGTATTTTGATATAATTTTCTTTGAATTCATTACTCATGAAAAATTCAACTGAAAACTCAGGTGACACTTTTTTTCAATTTTTAATGCACTGAAAATTCAATATAAAATCAATAGAAAATAAGGCTTAATTTTGACATCAAGCTTGGAAATTAGTGATGTCATTGAATTTTTAGTGATAATTGATTACCTGGAAAATTCAATTGTTCAAGCATGAAGCTGATTTTCAAGCTCAAAATGAGATTCAACGTCTGATTCGATCTTAAATTGAATTAAGTTTTGAAATCTTGAAAATTTTAACGAAGTTATGCTGGAATATTCAGAAAATTGCTAACAGTGATGGAGGCATATTGTACATTTTTATTCACCTGCAGAGATACCTGTGGAATCCACATTCTCCTGAATATTTGCTTCATCGAAGTCTTCCATCACAATTTGTCTCAAGAGTCTGGTCGGCATTCCACTCAATGTTTGTCGACAAGATGTGCAAATTTTCTTTCCCTTCAAAGTGGGCATTTGGGTGGTGAAAGCCTTGGAGGCTAGGCGTAGTACCTTTTTTATAAAATGATCCTTCAATTTCAGGGGATTACAACATCTGTCGCGGAACACCATAGTAATTTTCTAAGAGTATAAACTGGAATTATTAGATTGAGTATACACTGTTAGCTGAACACTTGCAACTTAATATCGCAATTGATTCAGATAAGTTCGAGGTTATGGTGCCTACGCAAACTGAAAGGCGCAATCTACTGCGTTTCTATGAAGCGATGAATTTTCCAGCGCGTTATTCAAAAATTGCAAGTTATGAAAATGTTAGACTTTTGATATTAAACGAATGGGGAAATGTCATAGATATTCAGGTAATTGCAAGGCATGGAATAAAATGTAAAAACTTGTGTACAAACCACTTTTTCACCGTATTCCATCCTCCAAGGAAGGTTTTTACTTTAAAAACTTCTATCATACTCGATCCGGGATAATGTTATTCAATAGTTTTTGTAGTGCTCATTACGCTCTACAAAAACGGTCATGACTAAGAATTGGCTTCTGTGCTTAGATTAAGGTGAAAATGTTGAAATATTCAATTTAATGAGATTCGATAGGGGAAATTATAACGTATTGCATTCAAATTTCGAGCTCCCACGATGAAAATTTTTGTGTGACCTCTTGAAACCTCAACACAAAACATATAAAAAATTTTAAAAAATCGAGAGCGTCCGAAAGGTTGAAAAAAAATATTTTAGTTTTTGTTATCGTTAAAATGGGGTTTGCACTGGTTTCCCATATGTCACGTTATTTTTATGGTGACGCTCAGAAAAAGGACGTAGTTTTTTGTCTTGAACTTTTTTTTTGTGACGCATAGAACCGGAGTTGTTCGTTGTTTTGGTGAAAAAACAAAATTCCCCTATAAAAAATAGAGAGAGGAGTACTAAAATTCTAAAAAAAATTAGGGATGGTTTTTTCCATGCCCAGAACCTGGGAAAAAATTTTGAAGGAAATCGCTGATGGCCGCTAAAATGAGTGGCCTGTTTGACAAAGAATGCCCCATACACGTTCTTATAATAGTGCTGTGTCTTTTGCAAGTATGGGCGCAAAACTGGTAAATATACCAGGAAATGGACCATTTATATACAAAATTCATGGACAAACCTACCATAATACTTATGCATTACATCCGAATGAGAACCAAGAACGGATCTATGGACAATTATATATTCTAGATACAACAGAAGCGACTGAGACACGTATGAAGTTCAAATCAAATGTCAATTGTAAAAGACAATTACTACGAGAATTAGATATTTTATTGAGGAATGTCAACCCATTTGCTAAAGCATATAAAATGATGTATGAATTGGAGAAAGAAGAAAAAAACAAAGCAAAAATAGAAAACCGAAAGGTTAGCAATGTTCTAATCTTCATAAATCGAAATTCCCAATTGAATAAGAATACCCATAATCCACCAAGTTGTGACGAAATTGCTATAGTATTCACTGCTGATGATGGCAACCCGCCGGCTAATAGGGATTTATGTATTCATCTTCGAACGGACACAAGTGTATCAATTTCAATAATGAGTCCACATTTGGATCTGATGACATATCCCCTGTTATTTCCAAGAGGAGAAAAGGGTTGGACAATATATATGAAACAGGCAGATGGGATAAAAAATATAACCCCATTACAATTTTACAGTTATAGATTATCAATTAGAAATGGATTTAATCGTTGTTTATCAGGAGGAAAATTGACACAACAATACATTGTTGATGTTTGGAGTAGAATGGAGGCCAATCGGTTAAAATTTATAAGACACCAACAAAATAATTTAAGAGCAGAATTATACAGCGGATTAATGGATTATATAAAGAGTCAAGCAGAAAATGCAAATTATAACGGACTTGGAAAATTGACAACTTTACCAGCGACGTTTCAAAACGGTCCAAGGTTTTTCCAACAATTATATATGGATGCTCTATGTTTGACACAATATTTAGGTAAACCCCAACTATTCATCACAATGACCTGCAATCCAAATTGCAAGGAAATACAAGAAAATCTGAAGAAAGGAGAAACGGCATCGGATAGGCCGGATTTAGTAGCTAAAGTTTTTAAATTCAAACTAGGTGAATCGAAAAAAATTATATTTAAAGATGAGATATTTGGGAAACATATAGGACACATTTATGTCGTAGAATTCCAAAAACGGGGCTTTCCCCATGTTCACTTATTACTTTTCTTACATAAAGAACATATCATTCGAAATGTCGATACAGTGGATCAAATAATATTGGCCGAAATTCCAGATAAAAGAAAAAATCCAAAATTATTCGAAATTATGAAGAAATTCATGATACATGGTCCCAGTGGAGATCAAAATAAAAATTCACCATGTATCGATAAGAAAAAAATATTTGTACTAAGAAGTTTCCCAAACAATTTTGTGAAGAAACATGTCTTGGAGAAAATTCATATCCATTATATAGACGAAGAAATAATGAACGAATAATTACTTATCAACATGGAACAAAAGTCTGCATTGCTGATAATCGATACATCGTACCGTATAATCCATACCTGTTATTGCTATTAGACTGTCACATAAACGTTGAAGTATGCTCATCAATACAATGGAGAAAATATTTATTCAAATATTGTTATAAAGGACATGATTCGGCGTTAATTGAAATTCGAAATGAAGAATCAAATGCATATAAATACGATGAAATCGTACGATATATATCAACTCGATATGTGTGTCCTCCAGAAGCAATGTACAGAATTTATGAATTTGATATGCACGAGCAATCTCATGTTACCATTAAATTAGCTGTACATTTACAAAATCAACAAAACATTTATTTCAAGGAAGGGTTGGAAGAAGAGGCAATGAATGCATATAAAAATACAACACTGACAGCCTGGTTTGAAGTGAATCGAGATTATCCTGAAGCAAGACAATACTTGTACTCCGAAATACCATACCATTATCGATTTCATCAAAAAACTAAAAAATGGATGCAAAGAAAAACAATACGAAAACCAATCATCACTAGAATGTATTTTGTTAGTCCACGGGAAACGGAGAAATATTGTTTGAGATTATTATGGTTAGATGTGAATGGAGCAAAGAATTTTATGGATTTAAGAACTTATGAGAACGTGACATATGATACATTTCACAAAGCAGAAAAAGCCAGAGATTTGGTAGAAAATGAACAAGAACCAACACTATGTCTGGAAGAAGCTATAAATTTCAAGTTCCCAAAACAACTATGTGAATTATTTGCATATATATGTGATCAAGAACGAGTATACAAAACTTTAATCAATGCAGTAAGAAATGAAGATGTGAAGGAAAGATATTTCTTCTTGGATGGTCCGGGTGGAACTGGTAAGAGTTATTTATTGAATGGGATAATCAAAAAATTGCTGCATGAAGATTATGAAGTAATTTCGGTTGCATGGACTGGAATTGCTGCAAATTTATTGGAAAATGGAAGAACTGTACATTCAACATTCAAATTACCATTGTAAATGAATGAGACTCCAACATGCGGGGTACAAACTAACTCAAAAATGTGGCAAGATATAAAGAACTGTAAATTAATCATATGGGATGAAATAACGATGACCACAAAATATGCTTTTCAAGCTATAAATTCATTATTGAAAGATATCATGAGAAATCGCGAAATATTCGGTGGGAAAGCAATATTGTTATCGGGAGATTTCAGGCAAATATTACCAATCGTAAAACATGGAAATCGAACCGCAATCGTGGAAGAATGCATAAAAAGAAGTCCCCTATGGAAGTATTTCAAGAAAATGACGTTGAATATAAATTTCAGATTAAAAGCATCAGATAGACATTTGCAAAAATGGCTGTTAACAGTGGGTAACGGCCAATCTCAAAACGATTTTGAGAAAGAAAATCATGTTGTCAAAGTACCTGAACAAAATTTATGTAAAGAGGATGTAATCCACGAAATATATGGAGATACAATTGAGAAAAATGACTACAGTGTAGACACATCCGCGATTTTAACGACTTTAAATCAAGATGTATTAGTATTGAACAATATCATTATACAGAAATTAAAAGGGAAGGAAATCATAGTTTATAGTATAGACACCGATATAAATGATAATGATAATAATGTTCAAAATAGAATTTCAGTGCCTGTAGAATATTTGAGTTCAATTCCTCCTAATGGTTTCCCACCTCATAAATTAATATTGAAGGAAGGTTGTCTTGTAATGCTTATGAGGAATTTACACGTTAACAATGGATTATGTAATGGAACTAAACTCATTATAACTGAAATCGCATCTCATGTAGCGAAAACAGTATCACAGGAACCGGGAAAAAGACAAATGGTATTAATACCCAAAATAAAATTTATATCTTATGCTATGACGATAAATAAATCGCAGGGCCGGACTTAAAAAAAGTAGGAATTTTTCTTAATAGCCACGTATTCAGTCACGGCCAATTATACATTGCATTGTCAAGAGTGAGGGGAAGTGAAACATTAAAAATATATATGACTGAAGGGGGTCAAATCCAAAACGACAAAGGCGGACATTATTACATGAAAAATGTAGTATGTAAAGAAATTTTTGAATATTGATGTAATTGCAACAAATACATGATTCATCGGTGTGAAGGAGTGAAATGGGGCGGGAAGTGTAACAAAAGTATGGGAGGAATGCTGCGGCAGGCGGGTAAATGAAGGTGAAGGTGTGGGTGGTATGCGGCAGGAGATATTGAGATTGCAAGGGGCTGCCCAGAAAGTGGAGGTTAGAGTGAGTGTCCAAGAAAGAAGGGAGGAAAGAATGGGGATGTGAGTAGAGATGAGAGAGGTATGGAGGAATGAGTGAGATAATTCAAATATGTTGTGTTTAGTGAGTAAATGGACAATGTAGTGAGGCTCTTATAGCAAAACATTTGGGTATGAGACAGAGAGAGTGAATAGTGTTGTGATAAGTATGAGAAAGGAAAGAAGGAGTGCAGGAATAAGAGTTCGATATGGTATGAAAGTGTAACTTGAATGACTCATTCTAATAGCCTATGAAAACTTTATACATTTGGGGAGCAATGACCCGCGAGGGTATACATTATCCAATAAAAATAATAAATACATGACTCGTCATCAAAAAATTGAATCATGAAAAAGAATAATACGACAATAATTATATGAAAATATATAGTGTCTAAGAAAATTTTTGAATGGTGTTGTGAATGAAAAAAAAATGTATGACATGCATTGATTGATTGGTTCTAAATGAAAACGAACAATTAGGAGTCGTTCGGTAAAATTTACGGACCACTTCGTAAGATTTCCGTCGCGCGCAATCATTTTTACTGAACTCTATTTAGTCTTGTGGATTACGAAACGTTCCTTAAAATATTTGTGACTTTCTTATCATTTTTTACTGAATATTTCTGACCATGCATTTGTCCCTAACATGCAATTGTCGAGGGGCCAAAGTACTGCAAATACCCCGAAGGACAACATTTTCGATCAGAGACCCAACATAATCCAAAAACGAGGGGGAAAGAAATAGCGATCAACCGATTGAGAATCGGACACACCAACGACAGCCATCGTCACCTCATAAGCCAGGAAAGCCACAAAAAATCCCCCAGACGTGAGAGAGATATGACCGTCAGCCATCTTCTGATAGCCTGCACAGAATTCCAACCTAACCAAAATTTGATATCACTCCCACGGGACTGGAAGGGAATGCTGAACACGACAGAAGGATGCGAGAAAACCATTGAGTTTCTGAAATCGACCAACATGCTGAAACTCATTAGAAAAAAAAAAGATGCAAACAACGTAATACCTTGTAATAATTATATATAGATATACATACTATTATTTGATATGTACTTACAAAATATGTAAGAAAGGGTGGTCGCTTATAACCTTAGTTGTTCGATAGCGACCTTAAATACACGAAAAAAAAACCTCCCGAAATTCCGTTGAACTCACAATTCTTTGTTGCTTGCATTTAGCAATCATTCAAAAATATCGAGTTTCGAACAACAATATTCATACAAAGTTTTGTTGATACACAACACGGTTGATACACAGATACACAGATATACAAAATCTTAAAAGAAGTTAAAATTAGCAGCCAATATTTGTCCAGGTTTGTAAACTTATCTTGGTGCAAGGTTAATAACCAATGTGGATTTTCAGTTAACAAAGTTCGAAGATACTCCATATATAAAACAAACTCTATTCCAAAATGGTGAGGCCTATAGTCCTTATGTTTATTGGTCGAAATATGTCCTATCTTTATTGGTCGAAACAATGAGTAAAGTTTACACTTCGAAATTGAAGAAGTATTTATTATGATTTGACTAGAAACTGGAAATTTTTAAAATTTGACATAGCGCGCGGAGCGCCCCTTCGCTAGTAAAAAAATAAAAACACAAAATTTTGCCGAAAAAATGAAATAAAAAAATTAGGGGTGGACCACCCTTAACACTTAGGGGGATGAAAAATAGATGTTGTACGATTTTCAGACCTAACCGATATGTACACAAAATTTCACGAAAATCGGTCGAGCCATTTCGGAGGAGTATAATTAGGTGTGAACCACCCTTAACATTTAGAGGGATCAAAAATATATTTTGCCTGATTTTCAGACCTAACGTGTATGTACACAAAATTGCACGAAAATCGGTCGAGCCATTTCGGAGGAGTATAATTAGGTGTGAACCACCCTTAACATTTAGAGGGATCAAAAATATATTTTGCCTGATTTTCAGACCTAACGTGTATGTACACAAAATTGCACGAAAATTGGTGGAGCCATTTCGAAGGAGTATAATTACGGGTGCACCAGCCTTAACCTTTAGGGGGATGAACAATAGATGTTGTCCGATTCTCAGCCCTAACCGATATGTACACAAAATTTCACGAAAACCGGTCGAGCCATTTCGGAGGAGTATAATGACTAACACCGCGACATGAGAATTTTATATATAAGATTGAATGGTTTATGTCGCCCTATCACGACAATAATAAATTAAATTAAATAAATGCGAAATGAGTTGTTCAATGAAAGTTGTTCCACACGTAAAAGTACAGATTTGATTTTTTATGATGTTGTATGCAAACACTCATAGTTTTTCACAAATCGAATTGTTCATCTAACTCTATGGCAAGAAAGGATATCTTTTTAAAAAATCTCTTTCTATTTTAAGCATTTGACATATTTGGTAATTTTGAAAAGTTTAAAGCGTTCACAATTTGAAACACAAACCGAAATTTTGTATGTAACAAATAACTGTATTTGAGCAATGTGAAGTAATTTCCCAAACACATTCAGTTTTAATATGAAAAATAGCCATTCACCTATTCCTGAAGTTGCGCATTACGGATGACATTTGAAATATATATACATAATTAATATCCTCAACTTTTGATAAACTATCAGAAAAATAATTCCACGTTAGATGACAGAGTTTTCTAATAACTGACTAATCTGTGATCTGTCAGACTAGATATTGTTTATCGGATGATTTCCAATCTGATTGCTCGGCTATGAATTATTGATGTATAATATAATCACTTGAATATTGAAGGATAAAAAAATTTAAAAATTGAAATCGATAATTAGTTAAAGAGAGAAAATCATTTGATGGTATTTGTTAATGTTATTATTATTATTATTAATGTTTGTTAATTAGCCAAAGGTTACATTCCGAAATACATGACAAAAATAAAATAAAATACATTTCTCTTAAATGGCACCATTTTTCACTTCTCCTCTTAGAAGTTTATTAAAAGTCTCTAACGTCTGGGCACTCTTTGTTTGTTCGCTTAACCTATTGTATAACAAAAAACCATTTGTATTTATTGTTTTATCCGCAGTCTTTGTTCTTTTTCTTTCTACATCCAATTCATTTTTCTTTCTTGTGTTATATGTACGTTGACGTTTCTGAACTAACCGCGTCAAGTACTCTGGCATCACCTTGTTTATCCTTTTATGTATAACTACATAAAGATTACACTTCATCATTTGCTCTATTGAAATAAAATATAATGTATCAATCATACTTTTTATGGGTGTATATGTGTTAACTCTAAGTATACGTCTAAATTAGGCATATTGAAATAGTAATAATTGCAATTTATAATTTTGACTATACCTATCGGTTACATTATATAAATTTCGAATTGCTTATTTTTTCTATACATCGATTTCCCAAAGACGAGAAATTGGCGAAGATCTGGCGGAAACATATGGGAGAAGGCCAGTTCGTGCCTAAAAAGGGGCACATGCTCTGTGCAAAACATTTTGCAAAAAATTGTATAGATTTCCGGGACCTCAGGGCAAGGTTGCGGAAGGGTTACGTCCCTACAATTTTTTAACATAGTAAAGAAAAAATAGCCTTAGCTACCTCAGCAGAAGTCGTGCAGGTCGATAGACGTAAGTTATTTACAATTTTCCATTTTTGTTCATCAACGCACTTTCTCTTGTTGTGTCCAAAAGCCCCTCAAATCTGTTGCTTTTGTGGATCTACTATAAAAATATTCTAAATGAAGAAAAATTTCATTAATAATCTTTGTATGTCAGGGAGAAAATCCGATGACAGCAAGGGTGCACAAAAAGTGGCTGGAGAGGTTCCATATAGCATATCACGAATAGAAGCAGAAGGTAATTTTTCAATCATTGTGAAAGAATTCATGAAGTATTGAAATACTTGGATGAGACTGAAGTTTTCTTGGCATGTTGACAGGTCACGTTTCCCACGACCATGTATATGCAGAGTCTGTAGAAGTCACCCAACGTAAGTTGGAAAATGCAGAAGCGAAAATGAAGAAAATGATGAGGGACAAGAGGACGCTTCAGCAAAACACATATCGATACCAGAAGAGGGTTTAAAAATTTGAAGAGATCGTATTTTCACTCTCGATAGAATAATTCCTCGATACAGGAGCACGGAAACGGAGGCCCCACCTTGTTCCTTGTTCTTGTTGTTCATGTTCTGGCTCTGGCTCGATTGGCATATAGATAGGTTATTAAGAGGAGTGGATTGTAAAGTAGAGGTTAGGTTTAGGTTAATTATATATTATGTAAGCTAAGGAGTGAAGGGAACGGAAACCCTGGAAGAAGTCCGTAAATAGAATAAATATCTTGAATGAATGAATTCCTTGCTACAAACTCCTATTGTGCAATTAATCGGTAATTTTTATAAAAAACAGGATTGGTCATTGCGGCTTAACTACTTACAGTTAGTTATAGAATATTTAACAAGATTTAGAAAGCGCCAATTTCACTTCAGCTTCGTCTAGACGGATTCAAGAAAAGTAAATATAATAAGAGCTGAAAAGCGATTTTTGCAATATTTCTGATGAGTCCTATCCCTTGGAAATTTACCGAAGAAATTACCAACTACCCTCGGATAGTGGGCGTGTGTTTGTATGTATGTGGGTCATTCCACGCCAAATCGACAAATTTTTTTACCCGACCCCCTTCGATTTCGCTGAAAATTTTATATCTTTTCGTACCCCTCAAAAGATTTTTTTTTTTTTTCAAATTTTTTCATCCAATCCAAAAAAAGTTATCGAATTTTGAAAGTTATTTTTTTTTCAAATGGCTATATCTTTTTTTCAAAATTCAGCTTTCGCCATAGAGTTACGTGGAAGTTTTTCGTTTTTTAATGTAGTTTTCGGAAAAAAATCGAAAATAAAACCAGAAGCTCGGATCTCTGAAAAACTTTAGTTTTTTTGTCAAAACCGTAATTTTTTCCGAGTTCGACATTTTTTAATTCGACTTTTTTGTTCTCAAAAAATACTTCGATCAATACTGCAATAACCCTGGAAATTTCAAGATGTGCCGATAATCGTTTCTAATTATTTTTTTTAATTGAAAAAAAAAATTTATTCGACATTTTTCTTATTTTACACAATTTTATCATGATCTTTTTTTCATTGTTGTTTCAATCAGTCGAAAGCTGACAGGAAAAAAGGAAGGCATATTTCCAATAATACATATAACTCAACTTGGTATTCAGATAAGGAAAAAAATATTTTTTGTATTTCTTCAAATCAATTTATTCCACGTTGATCAGATATCGTGTACTATCTTCTAGTATTTATTATTACATTCCTTTTCATCTTTTCTTACTTGATGATTGTCTTCTTGTCTTCACTACAATTCGAATATGCTGCTGAAGAAGAAAATGACCTAACTTCCATCATACAATTTTCCAACGGCACAATTTTATGGCTTTTCTGTGTCGCTGGTATTGTTTTCGCATTTTTGAAACGATCTTCTAGTTTTGCCTTCATCAAATCATAGGCTTCAATTGTTGAGAATCGGACATGTATGTTCATCAAATTTGTTGACGCCCATTTGAACAATTGTATAGGAGTTAATATTTGCTGATCAAGTGGTAACTGCAGACTTGCTCGCGCGGCCTCTCTCTTAATTGTCCCACCGACACCGTCACAATGCCCTTTACCGTGAGCTGTTGCGAAAAAATTCCATTCAACCGGGGCATCAAACTTTTCACGATAGTGCGATAAATTACTGAAATGTTTATAATTTTTGTACTGTTGAGGTGCTCCATCCGAAAAGAAAAATACCTTCTTAACTGAGGATGACAGAGAATGAATTAAATTAAAAATAATGCCAGAATAAATATGGACAGCAATTGAATCATGGTTTAGACAATCCGAAATGATCACCATACTTTGATGTGTAAGTTGATTATTAACTTTATAATAAAGAACGGCTGTGTAAACAGTTGCTTGATCGTTGTCCCAGCGGAATCCTGGTGCAGCATCCTGGACAACAAATGCATAATTTTCAGCAAAGTCAACAATCACTATAAATTCGTTCTCTGTTATAGACTCTTTCAGCGCTTTCAAATAAGCCGCTCGTTCTTTTGCAATGAAATTGTGTGGTAATAGAGCAACAAGTTTCTCACAAAAGTCATCAACAAAATCCGAAACAGTTTTAATGGTTGATTCAAGAGTTACTTTCGGGGTAGATATCGATTGCTTGTAACGAACTTCATCAATCGCATTATTCTCCATTTCTGCTAGTAAGAATTGTTTTATCTTTTCACTGCCTGGACAGTTACCACATATATTGAAATAACACTCGGTCGTTGAATTTTCGCATATAATTGCACTTAAACAGTCGTTATAAGTTGCCAATGGCAAAATTGAGCCTTCAGTTAAACTACATAACTTGCTACCTAAAATCATGACTTTAACGTTCCGATGAATAGAACAAACGCAAACTGTATGGGTACCAGACCCACCAGCTAAAATTCAGTGTTTTGGGCGCAAAGATGCAAATGAAGAAAATCCAATTTTGATTTCGGGGGAATCTTGACTTGAATATCTTATGCAACTCTTTCAAATTACAGAGTACTAAACGCTTTTGCGTTTGAACTTTTATACCATCAGCGTTACGCAATGAAACAAAATCTTTTTTCCCTGGCATAAGACTGCTCATTTCATCGTCGTTGTAAAAATTTAAAACAGTTGATAATACTTCAGCAGATAATCCATGGCCTGAAAAATTCAAGCTTAAATTAAATCAATGGAAGAAAAAATAATCAAATGAATTTATAACTATTCATATATCAATTGAAGCGAAAAAGGAAAAAAATGTGTTACTTAATAACTCACCGAGTTTTTGTGCAGGTGTTGATAGCACTCCTTTCTCAGCAGCAAGTTGTCTTGCCAATCGTGCCATGTACGCAATAGCACCCATTACTTCAACAATTTTCTCAATGCTCCAGCTTGACGGCATGAGAGTCAAAATTTGTATACGTAGAGATTCACTCGTATCGGTATCATGAAACTTATCTCTCAATTTTCCAATTATCTCAGCAGCGTCGGTATCGCTGCATTGAAATTCCGCAGCATTTTGAACTCCCAATGCTTTTTTCAAATGACAAGTAACGCGAGTGACTTTATTGTTCAGATAGGTATCATCACTCTGTCTCTTAGCATTCAGTGGAGATTGATTTAACAATACTAGAGCTTCATTGATGCTTGGACGAATTATCTCCAGACTTAGTACCGATAACGATGAATTACTTTGTGTGATGGGTGATTCTTCGAAACTTGTTGTTGGCTCTAGAAAGAATATGGATGAGCAATACAACAAAAATTACCATTGAATACAGAAACACATAAAAGCATAGAAAATACCTGATAGGTTATCGCCTGCAGAATTGTCAACTTCTGAACATCCACTAATAATATTTTGATCATTTTCAAAATAATCATTATCTTCACTATCCTCACCCCCATCCAAAATATTTTCAGCACGGTGTTGAAGTAATTTTTTATAACATTTATTACATACTCGATCGTTACTCGACCAATTATGTCGAGTTGATCAATGCTCTGGTAAATTTCGCAAACATACTTTTAGTTTGTGTCTATCCAAATTGAATGGATTACAACATCGATCGTAAAACTTCGCCATTGTAATTTGTCATAAACGAAAAATGAACAAAAGTAATTCTTGACAAATTATGAGAAGTTTATCCAGCAATATTAAATCCGCGTGACTCGATGAAGACGGAAACAGTAAAACCAGGGAGTACAGAGGGAAGGAGGCCGAACGCCGTACACTGGGGACCGTCAATTCGTGTGACTCTCGCTTTAGTTCACATTTGGAGGAGCTAGTGTTTCCCAATCGGTAAATTGTCCACTTTATTGAATCTACCTGAGCGATGGTCAGGTTTTCGGCGGACACGTAAAAACATACCACCTTGTGTAATGTATAAAAAGGTTTTTACGTGTATTCTTATGGCAATTTATTAAAGCCTCTTTTACAAATAAATAGTTAAAACTGAAAAGAAAGTTATTGACAATTGTAATGCCATGTCCTCACAGCAATGAGAGGGATAGAAAATTCAAATGCGACAGAGACATCGCAACGTGTTGTAGAGGGAAGCTCTATCGTTCTCGACAAATTCAACGGTTCATTACCCCCACTCCTAGTCCGTTCGGCCTCCTTCCCTTTATACTTCCTGATTAAAAACCTTTTTATAGATTACACAAGGTAGTTTTAAATTACCTGCCGAAAACGAGCCCATCGGGCAGGTAGATTATATAAAGTAGACAATTTATCGATTGGGAAACACTAGCGCCTCCAATTTTTCAGACAATAATCTCTTAAATATTCATAAAGAAAAAAGGAAACATCATGATAAAATTATGTAAAATAAGCAAAATGCCAAAAAAAACTTTTTACGTCATTCGATGCCTGAAAAACGCGATTCTAACCTCGCTTTGCTCGGTTGAATCGTATTTTTCGGCCTCATGACGTAAAATATTGTTCACCACTCGGCATGAAAAGTATTTTCTGACGAATGTGACTATAAGCCTCAGCTTACAACGTCACGTTCGCCAGAAAATACTTTGCAGGCCTTGTGCTGAAATGTACTATTTTTCAATAAAAAAAAATAATTAGAAGCGCTTATCGGCACATCTTGAAATTTTCAGGGTTATTGCAGTATTGATCGAAGTATTTTTTGAGAAAAAAAAATCGAATTAAAAAATGTCGGACTTGGAAAAAATTACGGTTTTGAGGAAAAAACTACAATTTTCCAGAGATCCGAGCTTCTGATTTTATTTTCGAATTTTCTTCCGAAAACTACATTAAAAAACAAAAAAATTTCATGTAACTTCATTGCAAAAGCTCAATTTTGAAAAAAAGATATATCCATTTGAAAAAAAAAAAATAACTTTTTTTTTCAAAATTCGATACCTTTTTTTGGATTGGATGAAAACATTTGAAAAAATATATTTTGAGGGGTAGAAAAAGATATAAAATTTTCAGCGAAATCGAAGGGGGTCGGGTAAAAAAATTAGTCGATTTGGCGTGGAATGACCCATGTGCCCTAAATTTCTTTCAACGATTTCTCACGAATGGATACACCAATCGAAGCCATCGAGGTCTCAATCGACGTGTCGTCATGTAACTTAGTCCTGATTAGTTTTTGATAGATATTGGTTCAGAATATATATCGTTATTAACCATTTCAATTGTTCATAACGCTATATCTCGTAAACTGTTGGAGTTAGGGAAAAAATTTATGAACATCAATTGTTCCGACCGACGTCAGAAAAGCCGAGTGGACTAAGCGCGCAGTCTTAGTACTGCCACTTGGGTTCCTGATGAGTCTGATGAGCGGGAGGTTGCTCATAGAGTAGCCGCCTGTATCCACACAGGTTTTCTGTGGTTTCCTGGGTCTTATCATGCAAATGCGGTACAGCGTATAGTCCACAAGCCCACATATCCATAATGGATCGAAGGCGTTAAGAATAATAAAAATCAATTGTTCCGCAGACAAAGATGCACATTCAATGTCTGTTGACTTCTTCCCATAATGTGCATAATTAAGATGGTAGAGCCGTTAGAAAAAAATAATTGATGTGATGAGTACATGAATGGAGACTAGATGGCGTCGGCGGCCGCAAAAATTGGTCTCTACAGTAAACATGGGCCGACTCAGAATATAATATTTTTATATGACTTTTGTGTATCAATGCTGCTACGGAACGTGAAATCGAGTGAAGCCTGACATACTTATTGAACTTTTCAACGTAGTTGTTGTATATTCGTGGTTTTAAAATGGGTCAATGAGACTTAAAGGCTGCAATGAGAAGTAAATGGCCTTTACGTGGAACAGGGAGTTATCTCTTGATTATGGAAAAAATCCCAAAGGGCAGCGACATATAGAGAAATGAAAAAAAAAATCAGTAAATATGGAAGTGAGAAGTCTCGTAAATTTTTGAAACAGACATGATATCGAAAACTCGAGTTACAAAATCGGGAAGTTTGCATTGTGTCTTCACTGATGGCACAAATATATGCCACCCACTAGTTTTATCAAGGCGTTGTGGTGGGGGTCGCTGGAAGCGTATAGATACGCAGCAGTTCTCGGCCGGTTAGTTTGTTTCTGAGATGATCTGAGACTGAGATGAGAAGACAAAAGGGAACGGATAAATAGGTAAAAAATGGTTACTTGCCTGATGCGCTGCCGCGTATTTCGATGCATGACGCGCGTAAAAAAGTTGTACATCCAAAAACAATACGATTTGTTAATAACAGTTAACTGTGGGTGTTTGTAAAGAAAGTTATATAATATGAAATGTGTATTTTTACGTGTGGAACGACTTTTTTTTGATAACTTGTTTCGTATCTCTAACCGTTCTTGCGATAGAGCGATCTAAACAACTGAATTTGTTGATGACAAATAACTCTGGGTGGTAGCAGAGAAAGTTATACAACATCAAATATGTATTTGTGTGTGTGAAACTGATGGTTCATTTGGTTTTAAATAAACAATTTCTGTACTTTGATTTAACTATAGACGCTTTATTTAACTAGTACACGTGACTGATAACTTATAAGTGTTGTCTGTTCGGTCGCGAAACCAGAAGTAAGGTTGCTTGCGCCACACAGAGCACCAACTCACAGCCCGTTGCTGAGGGAGAGGTGCCGCGCTCTAGCGGGTCTCTACTGAAAGAGAACAGTCCCGCCTGGTCGAAAATGCAGAGCGCGATCGAGGCGCCAATTCCAACAGAAACAACGTTCATTGACTAACTCGTTTCGTATCTTGAACCGTTCTCACGATGCAGCGATATAATCAATTTATTTGAGGCTTACGATGGCTCGGTTGGTTACGGCGACGGCTTCGTAACTCAGAGGTCCGGAGTTCGAATCCTAGCCGTGCTGATTGATACGAGCACCAATATAATTTATTTATGAGTGCTTTGTTTACAAACACA
This sequence comes from Asobara japonica, assembly GCA_026005395.1. Classification (NCBI taxonomy): domain Eukaryota; kingdom Metazoa; phylum Arthropoda; class Insecta; order Hymenoptera; family Braconidae; genus Asobara; species Asobara japonica. Next base: position 942,898 of record BQMI01000320.1, on the reverse strand, counting down.
TCGTAGACTTCCCTCGCTGATTAGCAATGCGGTAGAGAGCATAAACATAGCGACGTTAAATAAAAATAAAAAATAAACAATTTATTTTGTTAATAACAATTAACTATGGGTGTTAAGGAAAAAAGTCAAAAATATCAAATGCGTGTTTTTACGTGTGGAACAGCTTTCATTTGACATTGTGTATCGTATATCCGCCCCTCCTTGCTATAGAGCGATCTATATAATTGCATTTGTTAATAACAATTAACGATCGGTATTAGGAAAAAAAGTTATACAACATCAAATTTGTATTTTCGTATGTGAAACAACTTTCATTGAATAATTTGTTTCGTATATTTAATCATTCTCACGATGCAGCGATATAAATAATTCAATTTGTTAATAACTAAAAAACCGCCAGGTCGATTATGTATAAGGATTGTTAACTTCCCGATTTTCGGGAAGTTATAGTAATGACCCCGGAGTCGAAGTTTTTTGTTTCGTGCTGTGACAGGTGTTTAACTATACCAAAATGACACCCAAGAAATTTTGAGACGAAGTGTGTCTGTGTGTGCGTGTGTGATTTTGATCCTAAGTTTCTCACGAATGAATGCTGCCTTTGAGATTATTAAGGTCGGAATCGAAGCGTTTCCATGTAGCTTAGAGCTGATTAGAATTCGGATGAAATTGGTGCAGTATATATATTGTTATTAATACTTTCAATTGTTTATAATGTTCTATTGCATAAACTATTAGAGGTTATTTTAGCGTAAAAGTTGTATAAGAAAAATTGTTTCCCATATACAAATACGTATTTTATCTGCAATGACTTTTTTCGATAATTTGCATAATTAAAGAGCTATGACCGTCTCCACAATTATGTCTGTAATAAGTGAACGAATGAACACAGCGCTGTCATGACGGTCCCAATCGAAGCGTTTCCATGCAAAATCGAGCGGATTACACTTTGGATGGAATTCGTGCAGTATATATGCAATGCTATCAACAATTGTAATTGTTTATACTGTTGAACTGGGTAAAATATTGAAGTTGGCAGGAAACTTATCTTAAGAAAACTACTTCTCAAAAAAGAATTAGTCCTTAGATGAGGATACACCTTTTATGTTGAATGATTTTTTCCATAATTTGCATAATTGAGGAGGTATGCTCGTCTGATCAATTTGAAACACGGGGACAATGCATATGACCAGGGTTGTTCCTTACACAAAAATGCACATTCAATATAACTTTTTTTTAATATAGGTTAGAACATATCGCGAGTTGAACTCGAATATACTTGACGAATGAATATGTGGACGATTTCGGGAAGGATGTCAACGAGCTGGATAATGAAGAAAGTACAGAGGTAGAGAGGGTAACTAGGCGGATGAATTCCAGTTGAATATTTTTATGGCGCTTAAAAATCAAACTAAATCGATCGCATGCAGTAATTATTAGTTGCAAGATCAGTTATTGATATCACGTATGTTGTGCTGAAATACTAAATCGTGAAGTTTTGTTTGTACCCCGTATGGGGCACACACATTTGCACACCGCTACGCTCAGTCTTATTTCCTCAACCATCCAGTCTAACTGAAAAGCATATGGAGGATGCTATCTACGAATAAATCCCGTTGATGACAGCTAAGGAATGCGTATGATGCAGTCATAATCATCGTGGGAAAGCATGTTCTCACGCTCCAGCTCATTTTTCAGAATTTTGTTACCTCGATATGGCAATGGATGGACTCGATAGATTTACAACTTGTGGAGCATAAGACCGAGGCACTACTCATCATCAGCCGAAAGAACTTGGAGCCAATCATGCTGCGAGTCGGCCAGCACCAACTAACTTGCCAGCTCTGCATACGGTATCCAGGAATTATGACTGATGCCCGTCTTCGTTTTAGACACCAAGGCCGACATGCTAGCTGTAGGCAGGTGCAGTGAAGACTGCCCTTGCAAGACTTATGGCTTCACATGGGAGGCCCAAAACAGAGGAGAAGGTTCTTATTATCTTCAGTGGTTACGTCGGTATTAACATATGGAATTCCTATCTGGGTTGATGCATTACGAAATAATGCAAGCTGCACGACGGCAAATCCTTCCAGTCCACAGGCTAACTGCCCTTAGAGTGGGCAGCGCATACCGCACAGTATCTAACGATACGGTATGTGTCATTGCTGGGATGCTACCTATCGAAGTTCTAGGAGAGGAGCGCCGGTGCCTTTATACCCACAGAAGATCAACTAACCTGACCCAGGCGAAACTGAGAGAAGAACAAAGTAACCACACCATTGAGCCGTGGAAGCTATAGTGGGACGCCTCGAGCCGAAGCCGGTGGACTCATCGACTTATTCCGAAGCTGGATGTTTGGTTTGACCGATCACATGGACAAGTCAACTATTATCTAAGGAAGGTGCTCTCAGGACACGGATGCTTTCGGGAATATCTTCACAAATTCAAGCATGAGGATTCCCGTAATTGCCCAGATTGTCAGAATACATCAAAATGCTAAACATGTTTTCTTTGCATGTCCGCGTATCGATTTGCAACGAGATATTTGGGAAACTAATGCGGGAAAACCCATAAACGCTGAAAACCTTGTGGAAGTTATGCTGTCATCAGAGGCAGCGTGGAACGCGACAAGCGTATTTGCAATGAGGTCGTGAGAGAACTGCGCTGCGCGGAGCAGCTACGAAAAAATCCAGAGTAAATGGAGGATGTTCTTGCCGTGGAACACCGGAAAGGCTTCGCTACTGAAGAAGCCGTGCCTATCATCACCTACACAATGACGTATTGCTTCGCAGATGTTCCGTCGTGGTCTGGGGACACTGAAATTGTATTTTATATCCCAAGTGATATTGTCCCTTGTATTTTATGTTTATTTGTTAATTTTGTGTAAGTTTGTTTAACAAAGGAAAAAATAGAAAAAGAACGAAGCGTGAGGAAGGCGGTTGGTATGATTTTTTTTTCTAAACGAGACACACCCACACCGACGACAATTCAGAATTTGTCGGGGATCATTTCGGTAAGTAAAAACCGTTGTCAGATGATGAAACTACAAATTTTGATATCTGGGGCGTTGCAATAACTTGTCAAACAATCGGGAATTGATAAGCATACAATGATGGCTATCACATTATTCACTAGCCAACAGCCTCTCTTGAGCGATCGGCATGCCGCCTGGCAGAACCGGATTTACAAGTGTGGGGGCCCCGGGGCACTAATAATGTGGAGACCTAACCCTTATAAATCTAAAATGATGAAAGCATTGACTTTTATAAAGAGATTTATTGTCGGTTCTTCAACATATAAATCAACCATACAGGTCATACATATAATGACTCAACATATTATATATCTATATATCGTACAAATGACTGTATACTGACTGTATAAGATTTAATTAAGTCAAGCTGAAGAATCTTTCCTAGCACATTTCGATGCAAAATCATCGATAATCTCGGGAAAATCTAATTCTCGTAGCAATTCATGTTCAATACTGAGCAGAGATAACCATGATAGACGCTCTTGAGTCATGGTTGTGCGTAATCTGTTTTTTATTAGTTTCATCTTTGAGAAGGACCGCTCACCACTACAGGTAGAGACCATTAACACCAAGTAAATTCGTAATGCAATTTGGACGTTAGGAAACGCAGTCCCAAACTTACTTTCCGCCGAAATCCGGTAATCTCTTTTGATTCGTTGGACTGCCGCTGCTCTCCGCAGGTATCAATCAGGGATACGAACTGGATCAATTTACTTGCCAACGAAGATTCCACGTCATCATTATGAATTTCCGCTAAATTTTCTGCAGTCGCCTGTAACTCGGAGCTATTCAACTTCTGTGAGTGATTCAAGAAACCGAATCTCCTGCAAACTGATTCATACGCACTGAGCCTATCCGTCAGGGCTGCATAAAGCTGCTCTATAACCCGGGTAAAAACTCTCAATTCGCAACTTATCTTTATCTGATACTTGGATGCCTGTGGAATGTGAAGAATCTAGTGGATTGCGTCTGACATTACGCTTTCTAGATCTGGTTTGCGAGTAGTCCTCCCATCCTGACAAATCTTTTGCAAGCTTTTCGTAGTGATCAAATGTATTCCTCTTTAACTCAACGAATGACTGGAGTGATTTCAATGCTGCTACTGCTGAGTTAAGATCCATGTTAGGATCCTGCAATATTTGGGTTGTAGCGTTGAATCCTTCCAAGATATCATTCCAAAATACAGCATAAAATGCAATTTCTAGACTACACATTTTCTCATGCAGCGACTCCGCTTCCATTCTAGTGATGTCCTTCTGCTCTTTACTCTGCCAGATTTCATCCAAAGCTTCTTTCAGTCTTTCGTAGCCATTGATAAGTGCCTTTGTCGCATGATCTCGACAAGACCAACAAGTATCACTTAGATTTTTTTGCAACATGGAATCTACTATCGTCGGTCGATAATTTGGAAATCATCGTTGCATATCTCTCTGGAGTTGCTGTGCCAAACGTATACATATTCTGCAGAAAATCAAAGAAGAGAAGGGCGAAAGGACATGAATTAGGTGCAGCCTTGCCTGCTAGGTTGAGGGAATGACCGCGACAGGCAATGAAAGCTGCAAGACTGTTCAATGTTAAGGTTAACGCCTGCATTCCTTTATATTTGCCATCCATATTGGCAGCGTTATCATACAATTGACCTCGACAATCTTTGATGTCAATCCCAATTCTATGGTCCTATATTTAGGTACAGCGGACACTTTTGGCCCAACGATATGACTCACCCAACTTCGCGCTCGCTTAACCTGTGTCATCTAGTAACCTGGTTAATAACTAAAGTCCTCAGATTCCGAGCGGCGACTGCGGAACTAATCGGGATAAAGGCACTATACGTGACCGGATATACCGACTATTCTCACTGCTGTTTCGTTGTTCCGTGGTCGTCACTAGGAACGATGTTTACGGAATATGGAGTGTTCCTATAGGATCATGTGACAGAACGCGATTATTATGATTGTTATGGCACCCAAAGTTAATCGAAACCCGAAAAATTATAAAGAACACCGTTGCTATGAACGCGTTTATCTAGTAATTGATAGCAAATACATAAAGTAAGGATTGATGAGGGAAGATGATAGGCATATTACGTTATGTAACTGAGGATGATTTTTGCGTATGTGTTTCGGTTATATTTTTTGGAATTTTTTAATAATTATTCTAGCCCGAGGTGTAGTGGAAGGGGAAGTTCCTCGCCGTATAGTATATATAGTATACACGGAGCGTAAATAAGCCAGCTGGGGAGAGGGGAAAGGACGTGAGGAATAGAACGTGACTTACCCCGATACACTATCCTGTATATCTTAATAAATGACTTCTTTTTACACATTTCTCCGCAAGTTCTGCGAGCAAAATGATTTTGAATCAATGAATATATGCGAATACTTCGAGAAACTCAATTCAAAAATACAGTGTATTGTTACCGTTGCTATAGTAGTATCGATAGTTGAAAATTAGTTGAATATTAAAGGTATTTTGGATCGTCTGTTTCTTCAAATTCTTCCATAACGCATTTAAACTCCATGTTATTGATTTTTGAGATGCCACGTCGTTGCTATGGAAATGGGTGGGCAAAAATAAATTGACATTATATTTATTTACAGATACATCTTCCTAGCAATCTACACAGGCGAGATGGTCATAAAGTCAATAGCAAAAGGCTTCATATTGAATAAGTATACATACCTTCGAAATCCATGGAATTGGCTCGATTTTGTTGTAATAACGAGTGGTTACGCGACTATTGGAATGGAAATCGGAAATCTCGCTGGTCTAAGGACATTCAGGGTACTTCGAGCCTTAAAGACGGTGTCGATTATGCCGGGTGAGTATATGTTCCTTTATCATTCGAAATTATTCCGGACCAAAACCGGCGGTTTCCTTCATGTCATGAATGATAATTCGTCTTCGAATTATCTCATTCTCAATTTGAACGTCGGCCATTAAGTATTTTCGACCTTTGACTAAGTAAATAAGTGTTTGTATACCGCTATTGAAATTGAACATGTATCGTGAATTCTGTCTGCGCCTTCTCTCCTGTCTGGACGGGGAAACCGGGTTTACCTGAGTATCTGCCTTGTGAAATTTCGTGTCATGGGGGTTTTCCGACCTTTGTAGCTGTAGTTTATAGATCACCGCATGCCCCTCTCGTGGAGGGCACTGATTTTATTTTATAATTGCAACTACATTTCCAGGAATATAGCTGAAAGCTCATTCGTGGCGATTTTAATGCGGATTAGGTGGCAACTAGTCATGATGCTGGTCTCATTCTCTTTGTACTGATAATGGTCTTTGGCTGGTGCCGCATGATGCCACCCATCAGACTGTGAACTCGGCCACGTGGTTTTACCCATGGATTATAGTTGGCGAGGATACACCGCTGTCCTTTCGGAAGACTTTTTTGAAGTGAAACTTCTTATGGGAGGGTTTTGAAATCTCGATCGGCAACCTTTTTGGTGACGCTCGCTCTAACGTAGTAAGTAAGAGTGAGAGGCCTCCGGGAATCGAGCGAGAGTGAGACGGACTACCTTACGTCTCGTCTATCGGGCGCGAGTGAGAGGCCTTCGTGTATCGTGCGAGAATGAGACGGAAGACTTTCTGTCTTTCATGTCATTCTCTGCGTTCAGGCGGCGTCGCGATCGCGGAAAACAGCTGTTGATTTCTAACACAGTGATCATAAGCAACGTATTTTGTTTTTGTGCGGGTCTTCATTACTTAAATCGAGAGTTTTGTGGAAATATGCCGAAGTCGGGTGCAGAAAGGACAAAAACGTGGCGGGAGAAAAAACGGGAGAGTGAAGGAATTGATCAGAATGGAAAACGGAAAAATAGTAGAACTGAAATTGAACGAGATAGCAGGGAACGGAGGCAAACACGTGCTACCCTCTTACGTGACAGTGTGGACGATAGTGTAAATAATCCAGAGAATGAACTATTAGCGACGACTTCGACTCATCCTCCTCCTGATTGTGATGTACATAGTGGTGATCAATTACAATATTCAGACTTTAATGAGTTTAAAACTGCACATAAGAACTTTCACCGTGATTTTATAAATAATCCATTCGTTTTTACGTGTTGTGTATGTGATAGATTATGGTTTAAAAATGACTTGAAGTCTCTATCCGTTGACAATGAAATTCGTATTCAACAAAAATTTCCAGAATTCAGAAGTAATAATGAGCTGGCATGCACCAGCTGTCGCCAGGCTTTGAGGAGAGACAAAATTCCAACATTGTCGAAATTGAATGGCTTTGTAAATCCCCCGATCCCTGCACATCTTCCGAAGTTAGATTACGTCATGTGCATGGACAATTTGGAATTTTGGGGCAGGTGATCAATGTTCCAGTGGATGTCAATACAATGGTCAATCACTTGCCCAGGAACATTGACGACGATCACTGTGTTTACGTTCATATCAAGAGAAAAAAAATTCATCGATCAAGCTACTTGACAGGTTTAATAAACAAGAGAAATATTAAAATATCGCTAAGATGCTTAGTACCGAGTCCATTGTATCAACTGTACGACATCAAAGTCGATGAAACTTTCTTTAATGAGGATTGTGTCGTTCATCAGATACCTATAGATGAACTGAGTGAAGACATCCCCATGGAGGAGAGCCTGTTCGCTCAGCAACACACATTACTCTGGAATGACGATAAATATTTGAGGATTGCTCCTGGAGAAATGAATGTCCCTCACAGTCTATTATTTGATGAGCATGCAGAAGAGTTATCTTTCCCTACTATCTATCTCGGACAATTCCGGCGCTTTAGTGAAGATCTCAATGTGACTCCATTCATGATGGCTACCAGTGAGCTAAGGAGATCTGATCGATGAGGGGTTACACGTCATCATTTACTCTATATGGCAATGAAAATTATGAGGTTTAGAGTCCGTGACAGTCTATCCATTGCTTTTAAACACGTAGGTAAAGACACAAAAATTACACGTGAACAAATTCAATCAGAGGAGTATATAAATCATTGTATAGAAAGCAACTTGGCTTTTTTACGTTGTATCCCGAACTCGACTTGGTATTGGGCTGAAAGAAAGAAAGAGAGACTTATTCGCAATGATCAGACAACTCGGAAAACCCACGTTATTCCTAACTATGAGTGCTAATGAAGTTGGTTGGCCCTCATTATTACAATTATTATATAAAGTGAAGAATAATGGAGCAGAAATTACAGAACAAGATGTTCAGGAACTCCATTATATTGAAAAGAGCACACTCATCAATGAAGATGCTGTAACATGTGCCATCTATTTTAATAAGCTCATCAATGTTATAATGAACATACTTCAGTCCAAAAAGTCTTCTCCCTTCGGGAAATATCGTGTTGTCCATTATTTTAAAAGAATTGAATTCCAGCATCGTGGGAGCCCCCATGCACACATTCTGCTATGGCTTGAGAATGCTCCAGCGGATCCACTAGGTGCTGACCGAGTAAAAGCTATTGAACTAGTTGATACATTGATATCAGTGGCCACTTCAGAATCGTCGGGGAACATCAAACTACAGACACATCAGCAGACGTTCACATGTTACAAAAAAATAGCTGCGAACGCTCATCAAAAATGCAGATTTGAAGCTCCATTCATGCCATGCAGATACACAACTATACTGACACCAATGCAGAAAGAAGAACCAGGATTCCACACGTGTAAACAACATTACAACACGATAAGAACAAACTTAGAGAACAATGACTATGCTGATATTGATAGTTTCTATCAGGGCAATGGAATACTATCAAATGATTACTACATGAATGTGCTTCGAGCTGGCATCAATCGTTCCAGAGTATTTCTTAAACGTCAACCCTTGGAAAAGTGGCATAATCCATTCAACCCATTCATTTTCAATCTTTTGAAATCAAACATGGATGTCCAATTTATCACCGAAGAATACTCATGTGCTGCATACGTAGTGGAATACGTCAATAAAACGAACCGTGGAATTAGCAATCTCCAACGTAACATCACTGAAATAATGGATGAACATCCAGAGTTCGATATTATCAAAATTACTAGGAAAATGAGCGTTGACATGCTAAATACTGTCGAAATTACCAGTCAGGAAGCTGCATGGTACCTTCTGCGTGAACCGATGTCAAAGTCTTCTTCAGTTGTTACCTATAGTTCAACAATATGGCCGATCGAAAGACAAAGAATTCCAAAAACTCAGAAAGAACTCAATGAAATGGATGCTGATGATGATGCAACAAACATATGGAAAGAAAATTGGTTTGACAAGTACGAAAAGAGACCTGAAGAGCTAGAAGATGTCAATTTGGCCCAGTTTGTTGCTCATTACACACTGAATAATCAGGGGAATTGGACACGAAGGAAAGAACCTCGGATTATTCGGTACAGAAACTACGACATGGCTGATGATTTCAATGAATACAAACGGGAAATGGTGAGTTTGTATATTCCATTCCGAGACGAAGAAAATGAAATTCTTGCAGAAACTAAATTCATACAGATTTACGACGACAACGAAATATTGATTTTGGAGCGACATAGAGAATTCTCATCGAATTTAGATATCCAGAAAACCATCGATATATGCCGAGAGTTGTGTCGTGAAGATGAATTAAATCAAGATGATGATGCTGAAGGAGACAACGTAGGTCGCCTTTTTCCTGAAGCAAATCCTTTTCTTGAACGACGATGTGCGGTTAGCAACACTTAACAAACTGGGTGCTATCGCAAAGAAGAGGGATAATTTAATGTCTAATGAACAATTTTATGAACTAATGAGAATGGCCAATCAGAGGCAGAAAGCACTCCTGATGCATGTGATTGCTAATCTCCTCTCATCAAACCGATCACCACTCCAAGTTTTCGTCACTGGGCCAGCAGGATGTGGGAAGACATTCCTCATTAGACTCCTCATGGAAATTTACAACCGCTTCACCGATAATGATGGTTTTTGCAATGCTTACATCGCATGTGCATCAACAGGAAAGGCTGCAATAACAATTGATGGTACGACAATCCACACTGCATTGAAAATATCCCTTTCCAAACCATTACCATTATCAATCGAGTGGCTCAACAGTACAGAATGCTCTTCAAATACGTCCAAGTTATACTCATCGATGAGGTCAGTATGGTAGGAGCGGAATTGCTGTCTCAAATTGACGCACGGTTAAACCAAATAACAGGAAATTTCCAAGATAATTTTGGAGGAATGGATATCATTTTCATAGGTGATTTGCGTCAGTTACCTCCAGTGCGTGCTGCACCCATCTATCAAGCAACAAAACGACGCATAGCAGCACCAACACTTTGGCGTGACTTGAAGTTCTATGAATTGGATAAAGTCATGAGACAAGCGAATGCTGATTTCTCCTCGTTATTAACTAAAATTGGAAATGGCGAAGAATTGGATCAAGAACAGATACACCTAATCGAATCTCGTTTTTATACAAGAGAGGAAGCAGATCGTCTTTGTCCACACGGAATTCGGCTATATTTGACAAATAATGCTGTAAACGAATACAATTTGACAATTCTTAATTCTGCAGAGAATAAAACAGTCTCAATAGCTACTGATGTATTCACCGGGTGCCATAATCCTGAGCAACAATCATCTGTACGACAAAAATTGCATAAAAAAACGGTAATAGACACTGGAGGTCTGCCCTCCGAGAAAATACTGGTGTTAGATAAATGGTATATAATAACAACCAATCTGGATGTCTCGGATGGTTTAGCAAACGGCGCAGTTGGTAAACTAGTTCATATCGAAACTGATGAGGCAGGGGCAGTAACTCGTGTGTGGCTGGAATTTCCAGATTCACCAAAGACGGGGCAGAAGATCCGGAGAAAAGCTGCTGTGTTCATCCAAGCAAACAACATCAGCCACACGGCAGTTCCCATTGCACGAAGAACTTCTACGATATATATGAACAATAATAAAACGATTTTCGTCAAAAGAAATCATCTGCCATTGGTATCAGCGTGTGCTATTACTATCCACAAGTCCCAAGGTGGTACGTTTAATCAAATCGTCTATGAATACGAAAAGACACATTCACAACAACTCCTTTACGTAGCCTTGTCCCGTGTCAGAAGTATACAGGGATTGTACATCGTTGCGAAGGATGGAAAGAACAAATTTTATCATGAACGGAAAAAAGCTCAATCAATGGACAAGCTACAATCAGAATTTAGAAGATTATCAACAAATCCATTGATATCTTTGACTGACATTCTCCGAGAGTTCATCAGCAGACCAGGCTTATCAATAACAACCCTCAATTGCCAAAGCTTAGGAGCTCATAGCGGAGATTTCAATGATCCGGTGATTCTACGGTCTAATATATTGATACTTTCAGAGACGTGGAAGGAAAACGATCAAGAAATTGATGTTCCCAATTTTAATTGTGTCGTACAGTTCAAAAGACATAATGTGAGAGCAGGGGGTGTCGCAATACTTTGCAATACTGCTCATGGAACGAACATCATGACACCCAATATGGACCTGAACTTGAAACAACTAGAATCGCTTTCAATTGGGTTGTCATCTGTTGGAGAAATGTGTGCAGCTGAATGTCGCACAGAAAGCGGACAGCGGATTATGCTTATAGCACTCTATATTTCACCAAATCAGAAGATGGCGAACATAATAGAGTTTATTCACCTTCACTTGCTGCCGTATACTCCAGTGGGGGCTGCAGAAGTTGGAGTAGAGCTGGACAAAATACCTATGATTCTAGGTGGAGATTTTAATGTTAATTTTGCTTCAGAGGATTCCAAGCCATTAATTCAGTTCTTGCAACAGAAATTGTCATTGGAAATGAACAATTCACCAATTGAATCGACTACACGCCATGGTACCACGACCGATGCAGTTTTCTCACGTTACATCGAAAATTTGGAGTCAAGAGTCTTCATTACCTATTTTAGTTACCACAAACCTATCATTTCGTTCATGAAGAGTCTACCAGAGAATGAAGGTGAAGCTGATTGAGATTTAATTCATCATATTCATACTAATATTATTGTATCTTGAAAAAAGTATAATTATTATGATGAATAAATTAATATTTACTATCAAGAAGTGTTTGACACGTGATTAAAATGATTCCTCTCCCTCTAAACATAGAAAATTAAATAATCCTTGCCGATCCAATCATTGAGTTTCACTTCTATCGCGTGTCTTCATGACACACCATTTTTTTTTTATCTTTAACGCCTTCGATCCCTTATGGATATATGGGCGTCTGGTCCATACGCTGCACCGCATTCGCATGATAAGATACAGGAAACCACAGAAACCCTGTGTCGGTACAGGCGGCTACTCGATGAGTAACCTCCCGCTCATCAGACATTCCGAAAAAATTCTCGCACTATATGGGGGATTTGAACCAGGAACCGAAGCGGCAGCGCTAAGACTCCGCGCTTAGTCCACTCGGCTATTCTGACGTCGGTAAACTGATTTTTTACTAAGATATACTTTCGGAAGACTGATTTGCCGTTTGTTGATGGGTATGGCCTGATGATGGCTACCTTAAGGGCGGTACTGCCTGATATAACCCCAAAAAGAAAGATTCATTACAAGGATTTCGCCTCCTTGCATGCAGGGAAGCGCAACGCCTTCTTGGTCGGCTATGAGTGGTCGGTCTTCATGAGTGGCGCATCTTCTTTGGAGGACGTGGATTTGTGTCTCTCCTTTCACCTCAATGAGGCTATCGAGACTGCTGTATTCGCAAGGAGTGTGAGAAAACGCTTTGCTCGGAGGCCTTGGTTTACGGCGCATCTTGACGATCTTGTGGCTGCGAGGCATCGTCTCTATAGGGAATCTACACGACTGCGAACTGGTTGTGCTCTCTCTAATTATCGGTCTGCTCGTGATCTGGATCATCATGGAGTAGGGGGAGGAGGGGGAAACAGCGCGACAGAAATATTTTCATGACAGATTGATCTCCTGTTTTTTACCGGTTCAGGTCTGGAAGGAACTGAGGCACCTTGATTTGGTCTTCGTTGTGGGGGAGTCGGAGGATTTTTACTCAGACATGCTAAATGCGCACAGTGCAGGAGTGTCGTTCGACCCCCGCGAACCAACTGTTGCTGATTTTCTTGGGTCAATTTGCGAGAGCCTCTACTGCTGGTCCGGGTTTGTCCTTCCGGCTGGTCACGGATGGTAAAATACTTGAGGTAGTTATGTACTTTACCACCGAGGTCAAAGGAGCTGATGGTATTCCACGAGCGGTAGTGGTGGCAGCTTTGCCTGTGCTTGGACTATTTCTACAACTTCTCTTTAACAGGTCGTTCTCGGTGTTTTTCTTCGCCACCATATAGAAGAAATCCCTGATAGTGGCTAATGGGTAGGGTTCGAATCCCCGTCGTTGCACATCACATTTTTATATCCGAAATGTATGCGACGTATGCCAGCCTCGCGGGCCTTACATGCGATAGTGGCCATTGATCGACTATGTAGTGATTCGCATCATTACTCACCTACAATGAGTGCAGGCCACACTAATTGTAATCTACGAGGTAGGAGCGAATTCCGACCCCCGCCCCCCTTTGAACTCGTTCAAAAGACGATAAAAAATATATACAACCGAAATTATTCCCCATACGAAAATACACATTTTACATGTTATGGCATTCTTGGTGCTTCATCTAGAAGATATCGTCAGTTGAAATCGAATGAATATGTCGATACTTGCTGAAAGTGTGTCGAAGAGGGCGGTAATTGAGTAGGTACAGAAATAGAAATCATAATTACACGGACGGTTTCCAGTTGAAAATTTTTATGAGCGTTACAACACGAACTGAATTATCAGTCGCAATTCCAATTAATGATATCACCGTTGAGTTTCCTCATCGCAACAGTTGCATGGTTCGGGGTGATATATAGTAGGAAAATCAAGGGAGTATACTGTGCTCACAAAGCGAATCCAAACGTGTTCTTTGTGGTCTAATGGGCCGCGCACATATTGGGAGAACTTGTTAGCGATTTAATTCGGTTGATTTGGTCACTAGATAACTTTTGGAAAATTTGAGCATCCTTCATTACAAGAAAGAGCAATCGTCCAGCCACAAAGCTAAACACTATTTTTTCATTTCCAGACAACTCACTTTGGAACATATAAATTGAAGTTTATAAAATACAAAATAGTTCGGATGCTCGCGTTCAGATATGCATTGTAAAGTTTATTAACAAATTTACAAGCGGTTACTCCATTTATGACAGCCACTAGATTTCCCGTCGCATTATGGGAGTTAGGATTTTTTAGTTAGAATTTCCATTTTCTTTCACTTGATATTTCTTACGAAGTCCAAGCAATTGCCAAAAACTCGCCTATACCATGTAAAAAGCAAATAATGCACGAATATTATTTTTGGAGCATAAAACCATTCTGTTAGTTAATTATCATTTTTTTTGCATGCTACACTTCATTTATTTATCTATTATATTATAAACTCTATTAAAATTGATTCAATGAGTTAACGAGGGCTATAAATAATATGAGGTCCACATAAAAGTAAAATAGTATTTACTATACAATCCTTTATGTTGTAACAATTTTAATGCATTAGACAATTGTCATTAGATAATATTTTTTGGTTAAAAAAGTCATGCGCCGGAGGTTATCGACCGTTCACACGTAAGGAGCTATCCGATCAATTGGACACTGGCCCCCAGTGCTGGACTCCGTGACTCGAGGGATAAAAACCCCGGATTGGACCGCGTGCCAGACATCCAACGGTTGCTCGCCCTCATTCGCTCTTGTCTCCTTCCATTATACGCGTGTGCGCTCTTTGAGAATTGAACTCTCTCTCTGCTCAGTCTCCATATTTTTTACTTGGGCACCTCATAGTAAAACAATTATTCTCATTTAAACTTTAGTGATTCTCATTTTTTATTGTAATTTGTGGTAAAAACATCGATATATCCATTAAAAGTGGTGAACAAAACCTCAAACTGTCGCGTGCTGAGTGATTTTTTGGGCTCCATCCCTCCCCGCTCCTCTCTAACCTAGTTCCCCTCAAACTAGATTGCGAACAAACACAAAAAGTAAAACCAAAGTCAAAAGTTGAAAAATATGAATATCTTATATTATCCGAACTAAATGACGGAAAGTTTTTCAGCCGGATCATAGATCTCGTCAAGGCACACATTTTGAAAAAAAAAACAACAAAAACGGTTGAATAATTATCGAGAAATAAAATAGATACCGTTAAAACAAGAAAATTAAAATCTAGAAAACTAATGGTATGATCAAATTGCCATTAAATAGGGTTCTTCACCGCAACAAACGGAACCTTTGTTCCAAATTTCAAGTTGTTATCTCAATTTGTGTGGACACTAGCGTGGGTACAAAGCAAAAAGCAAAGAAAACTGTATAAAACTGAAAAATTGAAATATCTCCAATTTCTTGTGAGCAACCTACTAGATGTTATTCAACTATTTCCTGGATCTCGTTGAGACGCACATTTTTATAAAAAAAGAAATTAAAAAATATCCATTAGTTCCGAAGATATGAGCGATCGAAGAAAAAACAAAAAAAGTCGATTTCTAAGAAACTTACCGACAGATTTCACTGAAATTGCGCCCACAGCTATATGTACTCAATACCAATACTTCACCATTTTCCCAGATTTTATTCTCCAGAATTGAAATTGGGGGAAATAAAAAAACCAGTGACATATTTGACACATTCGAATGGGGGGACCCGAGGACCGCCTGCTTATTTAGTCTTAGTTCGCATAATCTCAGTATGTGTTCCATTTTTATGAATTGGTACTATCGATTGATATTCGTTTATGATGTTTTCTATACACTGCATATCTATTCCCTTGTTTGCCAATGATATGTTTTTGAACTTGAATACATCTTGCAGAGTTATTTCTTGATGATCGAATTCTTCAATTTTCTCTATATCTCGTTTAATATTCCTTGGTTCTCTATGATTATTCGATGGTTTGGGATTGTTTACGCCGACTTTCATATCATATTTTTCCACGTTTTTCGAACTTTCCACAGGCATTTTTATACAGATCTCAATATCATTATTTTTCATAGGAAACCGTAGATAGATATCAAGATACGCGATAGCGTATCGGGTCAAGTCCATGTTTCTTTTGAATTTCCCTCTCTGTCCCCTCCAGTCGGCTCGCATACGCTATGCGTATCTTTACGCCTCAGAACTTACCCCCTCCACTCCCGCCAAATTACAAAAATTCATATAAAATTAAACGAAACTCCTAGGCGAAAAGTATGCTTGCTTACATTATATAATGTATCCATTAGCTGTCCAATATCACCTTCAATTTGTTTTTGTATCGTCAACGAGTGCAAAATGCGGTTGCATAGCAACGGACAATGCTCTATTTTCTGGATTTTAGCGATATCACTATGATTATGTGTGACATGTTTCGCGTTGTGTTGGCAACCCTGTCAATCGCTTCGCCCTGCGAAGTTCCTACATTACCGCGCAGTCGGTAATACTTCACCATAGTTAGTGCGGGGGTTGGAACATAATTGAAACAATCATATTGGTATCTCTGCCTTTTTCAATGGTGAAAAATGGTACGTTATTCACAAACTTTGGGTATGCGTAGTTTTTGCAAAAGCAATTTATGAAAAAAATGACCTATAGTTAGCGAGGGGATTGATGCAAAAAATCTGAAAAAATTAGTTGTGTAGAGAATTGAATGGTACACAATGATAAAATATTATTAACGCTAAAAACATTTGTAAACTATGGTCAAGCGCAACTGTTACTGATGGGTTCTACAGTTCCGGAGTCTATGCTGAACGAGGAGTGGGGGTAAGGCCAAGTGAGAGAGGCGGAAATCCGAAAATGCGCTCGACCGACAGAGGTTAGCTGTTAAAATCAACTCCAAATTTTGAGTTTCATGCGTTAAACAATAAATACCATATTCACATTCAAATCCGAGATAACGTTGGACCATTTTTACAGATTCAATGGTATCTACGCGTGGAAGGGGGAGAGGAAATCGGGATTAGTTAATTAACAATTTTAATTGTTACCTGAGGTGATGGTAGCATTACTGAATGTCACCAAACTTGGAAAAAATAGGTGGGCCTTCATGAAGGGCACTCTGGAGTTATGTCACGACGTACAACTACACAAAAGTTGCTTAACAAACCATAATTAATCAATCAACAATTATTATTGTCATCTGAGGTGATGGTGGCCTTTCTGAATGTAACAAAACTTGGGAAAAATCGGTGGTCATTCAAAAGGCCACTGTGGAGTTCTGTCACCATCTAGACGTGCACAAAAGTTAATTAGAAAATCATGATTAATTAATTGACAATTTTGATTGTCATATGAGGTGATGGTGACCTTTTTGAATGTGACAAAACTTGAAAAAATAGGTGGCCCTCCAGAAGGTGAATGTGGAGGTTCGTCACCACTTCGAAATTGCACGCAAATTAATTAACAAATCATGATTCATTAATTAACAATTTGCATCGTCATCTAAGGTGATGATTAGTTTCCTGAATGTGACAAAACTTGGAAAAAATAGGTGGGCCTTCAGAAAGGGCTCTCTGGAGTTTTGTGGCCACCGAGAAGTGCACAAAAGTTAATTAGCAAATCATGAACAATCAATCACCAATTTGAATTGTTATCTGATGTGATGGTAGCATTTCTAAATATGATCGAGCATGGAAAAAATAGGTAGACCTTCAGAAGGCCACTTTGGAGTTTCGTCACCACCTAGAATTGCACAAACGTTAATCGTACAAATTATTTATTCATTCATTTTACCGCAAATCGGCTTTATACAATATTCCAAGATCGGTCTAATGAGGGTCGAGTAACGGTGAACTACCACTGAACTACTACTGTATGGGGATTAGTGAACTCGCCCTTCCAGAGCGAAGAACTAGACGAAGTATACGATACGCTTTAGTGATAGTCTTATCAATATATTCAGCGAATTTGAGTTTGTTGTCTATAACAATCCCCAAATCGTTAATAGTCTCAACAATTAGAAGAGGTTGGTCTCGTAAGAAATACTCAGCAGGCCTGGAAGATCGAGATCGAGATCACGAGAAACACATACTGGCACATTTATTGACGTTCAGATTAAGACTAGTCGCTAAACACCCATTATGTAGCTGACTCAGGTCTGATTGCAATATACGGCCATCTTCTTCTCTTGCAATTTCCCGATAGATTTTTAAATCATCAGCATACATGAAAAGTATGGGTCCTAGGTGTGATCCTTGCGGCACGCCAGATGTGACCTCAAACTCTTCAGAGACATAAGCATTTACCCTAACTTGCTGTCTTCTATCAGACAAATATGATTCTTCTGAAGGTCCACCTATTTTTTCCAAGTTTCGTCACATTCAGAAAGGCCACCATCTGCTCAGATGACAATAATAACTGTTGATTAATTATTTGTGGTTCGTTAGTCAACATTTGTGCAGTTGTAGGTGGTGCCGAAACTTCAGAGTGGCCTTCTGAACGTCCACCCATTTTTTCCATGCTCGATCATATTCAGAAATGCTACCATCACTCCAGCTAACAATTCAAATTGGTAATTAATAATTCATGATTTGCTAATTAACTTTTGTGCACTTTTAGGTGGTGACAAAACTCCAGAGAGCCATTTCTGAAGGTCCACCTATTTTTTCCAAGTTTTGTCACATTCAGGAAACCAATCATCACCTTAGATGACAATGGAAATTGTTAATTAATTAATCATGCTTTGTAATGAAGGTCCACCCAGTTTTTAGAAGTTTTGTCACACTCGAGAGACCAATCATCACCTCAGATGACTATAATAGGTTTGTTCATCAACTTTTGTGTACTTCTATGTCGTGAAGAAAACTACAGAGTGGCCTTCCTGAAGGTCCACCTATTTTTTCCAACTTTTGTTACTTTCGGAAAGACCACCATCATCTCAGATGATGATTAAAATTGTTAATGAATTAATCATGATTTTCTAATTAACTTTTGTGCACTTGTAGGTGGTGACAAAACTTTAGAGAGCTCTTCTGAAGGTCCACCTGTTTTGTCCAAGTTTTGTTACATTCAAAAAGGCCACTATTACCTCAGATGGCAATAATAGTTGTTGATTGCCGAAATAGTAGATCAGATGAAACTAATCCTGATTTCCTCTCCCCCCTTCCACGCCTATATTCCATTGAATCTGTAAAAATAATCCAACGTTATCTGGGATTCGAATGTGAATATGGTATTTATTGTTTAACGCATCAAACTCAAAATTTGGAGTTGATTTTGACAGCTAACCGCTGTTGCTCGAGCGCATTTTACCTCTGGGTACTTAACCGATAAAGTACACAAAGTATGAACAGTACTTGATGTAATCGATTGTACATCGAGTGTACATTATTGTACATTATTTAATTTTTTCGTACATCTCCTGTTTATTTATAAAACATTAATGAAATTTTCGTTTTTTTTTAGCCCGACACATAACATAAAATAAGTTAAGTGATGTAAATTCCCCGTGGATTTTGTAGGCAATTGTTTGTACATTCCAAAAAATATAATTTGTTTGTTTGTACATACGTTGTTACGGCTGTACAAACACTTAATTATCTTGTCATAAATCCTCGCCCCCCTCCCCCCGTATGACGATCCGCGCATGTGCAGTGGCCAAGCAGCTGTTCATTACTTCGAATTATGTCTAAAAAATATGGCTCTTGTTGGGTTTTACATAACCAGCAATCACCCCAGTTCTTTTTCTCATCCAAATTAATGTTTCTAATGTAATTGAAAAACTAATCACCTTTCTCCAGGTGCAAAATTGACATTCGAGGTGAAGCCGAGGATCTTAAGCACGTGGGGGAGGGTGATTACATTTTTCACCCCGTGCCTGGAACTTTTATCTCTAGTCGAACACTAAAATGGTGGTTTTCTCCTTGCTGAGCAGAAAATGAATGTTTTTTCTTATTAAGTAATGTGTTAATTTGTAGATAATTACAAGAATCGTGTCAGTAGTGCAGTACAAGTGACTTACCGAAAAATCTGAAATGTAACTTCTTACTAACAAATTCAATTTGAACTTAACAATCTTCAATTTCCAGTTGTCGATTTGTAATTATCAATTAAGAATGATAAATTGACAATCAAACATCATGGAAATTGCTAACTGGAAATGAACAATTAACAATCGAACATTGACAATTTAAATCAAAAATTAAAAAATTGATAATTTACAATGTCAAATTCACAATTAGAAATTGGCAATTACGATGATTTGGCAATTAAGAATTCACAACTGAAAATTGCAGATTGAAAATTGTCACTGAGGACTTGGCAATTAAGAGTTATTAAAAAGAACCACTAAAAATTGCAAATTACAAATCGACAATTGAGAATTTTCAATGCACATGCTGAACTCTGAATATGCCCTTCCCTACTTGTTTTTACATTTTGACAGTTGTAATACTCCCTTTCAGGAAGTAGCATAACTACAACGGACAATTGCCTTTTTACGGGTATTACCCGTGCCGTCCATTAGAGATATCTGTATCTCTATGATGGTCCTTGCTTCTCCTAGGTAGCTCGACTCTAGGACAAGGTCCGGATCACGTGCGTATCCTTCGGGACCCCTCGGTCCACGGACGGGATCACGGGGGCGCTAGTCGTTTCACCTGGCCTACCTCGGTCTCTACTCTATCCCGCCATGGCCTGTGGATCCGCTATGTTGGGATGCCTGTACGTCGGCCTTTAACCTTCCGCCAACAGAGCGGAATCCGCATGTGGCGATCATCTACTAACGTCGTCCAGACGATGGGGGCGATGTCTCACCCAGACCCGTTTGTCCACGTCCTTCTCTGGTCCTAGCATCCTCCCACGGCCTTATTTCAGCTGTCATCAGATGGCACTTACATTCGTAATATGAAGTTTTGAATGTGATATTTACGGGGGTTCCAACCCCAACGAGAAAATCTCGTTACATACCTCCCTCCTTAGGAGAGGTTTCGACCCGAAACCTAAGCGTTCAAGTAAAAACTTCCTGGAGTAACTCATCCTCCGTCTCCGACTCTTCAGTCGAAATTTCATCCGGGGCTAGCTTATAGGGCTTCATATCCGCTATAGCTGCGTCTTTCGGATGTCGACCGGCCAGGTCAGAAATTTCGTAGAAATTTCTGGAGTACCTTGTAGTCACCACGAAGGGTCCATTGAATGGTTTATTCAAGGACGCTGACCGATGCTTGGCAGCATTCGATAGCTCGTGGCTGCGAACTAGAACTAGTTCGCCGAGTTGGTACTGCTGCGCCTGCTTATGATTAGCTTGAGCTAATGCGTGGCGAAAAGCCAACCTCAAGGTATCATGACGCTGCATGCGTTCAACCCAGACTTCTGTTGGAGTTTCTTCAACTTCCACATCGCCTTCCAGCTTTCGTTTTAGCGAATTTGCCGGCTCTGGCTCTCGTCCGAAATTAACGAAAGCGGGCGTCGCTTTTAGAGACGTGTGTTGGGCGGTATTGTACGCGAAGCGAAACGCATCCAAGTGACAATCCCACTCACGGTGATCTGATTCTACGTACGCTCGTATCATTGCTTTCAGCGAGCAATTCACTCTTTCGGTGGGGTTCGCCTGCGGATGATACGGGGGCGTCGTCCGATGCTTCATGTTAGTTGAAGCTACCAAATTTTTCAAGTCCCTATTTATAAACTCGGTACCGTTATCGGTTAGCAATTCTCGAGGAGCCTCCCATCGATAGATGATCGTCTCCTCTAGTGCTTTCCGTATCATCGCACCGGTTGCTTTTCTCAGTGCGCAAACTTCGATCCACTTCGTGAAGAAGTCTTGGATCACTAAGATATACATGTGACCTGACTTACTGCCCCATAAGTAAACGGCCCCATGATATCTGCCGAAATTCGGGACCAAGGTTTCTCGATTGCACGAGGACCCATTTGTCCAACCGGCAGTCGTTGTTGCACTTTGTAGCGCTGGCATTCGTGACACGTGCTCACATATGCCATCACATCTGCAAATATCGCTGGCCAATAATATGTTATGGACAGGCGTTGACAGGTTTTATCAACTCCTTGGTGTCCAGCCTGTGGCAAATCATGACACTCTCGAATAGCGTCACGTCGTAATTCGCGAGGGAGAACTAGCTTCCACTCGTCGTCGTCTTCATTGACCGCTGAAGCTATGGTATTGAGCTTTCTGCGATACAACATTTCATCCCGAATTTTCCACAAGGGATATTTCTCGGGCGTTCTTTCCACATCCCGACAACGGCGTAAATACCATCTGTCTTCCGTGTCTATTACAGCGTTGAGCAAGTCCATCGCACCTACCGGTGCGCGTGACAACGCGTCTGGCACGTGGTGTAACGCACCTTTCCTATGTATGATTTTATGTGGAGCCAATTTGGAAATCGGAGGGCTTCCTTGGTGTGCTGGAATTTTTCCGTCCAGCAGCTTCTGGAGCCGGCTACTTTGCTCGTCTCCAGGCGTTCGCAAGCCATTGCACACAGTGATGTGGCATGTCTTTTCGACTTTGTCAAACCTGAACGTATCTTCTGGTTTGTCTCTAAAGAACCATGAGTGATCAAAGAAATCGATGAATATTCTCGCTTGTTTCCAAAAATCCAGTCCTAGTATGAAATCTTCGGACAGCGAGGCCATCCAAAGCGTTTCCACTGTGACCGTTCTTCCGCCTAATACCAGAGGTATTTCTGCGGCTTCTTTCACCACTTTGAGCTGGCCGTTCGCCACTAGAACTCGTCTGGGTGCTATTCTTTTAGTACTAATGCCCAAAGAACACATCAGCTCGATTCCTGCTTCTCCAGTGAATGTTCGAAATGCACCGGAATCCACTAGACCGTGAATCTTCCTTCCATGAATTTCAATGTCTACATGGAAGGCAAAAGTGCCCCTTTGAAAAAGACTCCCTTTTTCGTCGCCTGCCTCACAAATTCCCAGGGGGAAGTTGTTTCTGGCGACGTCAATGCTACGGGATCCGTCCATGATTCCCACGAGAGTTTTTCACTCTCTTTGTCATTTCTGGATTCTGGCTTCTTTGTTTCCAGAGATTCTACTTTCTCGGATACGTTAGCTTCCGGACTTTTTAGTTCTCTTTGGGCTCCTTTATCCGAGGTTGCCAGCGGCGTAGGTGAATTTTCTTCACTTACGCCTTTTTGGCGTTTCCCGGATTGCACTTTGGGCACTCTGGTGTGTGCACCCCTTTTTCACCGCAGACATAGCAAAACACTGTTCTGGGTGCACTGCAGAATCTGAAGGTGTAGCCGACCTTGTCGCAGTTGCGACACACCAACATAGGTCTCGTAGAGCCACGACCTCCACCCCTCCCTAAAGGAGCGCCACGCCTCTGCAGAGCGTGCGCTACCTCTACATCTAACTCGGCAACAGCGAGCTCTTCATTGTAGATAACCTCTGTGGGTTCTACGACTGCTGGAGCCTCTGTTGATAGCGCTGTTCTCTCGGTCCTTTGTGTCTTCGTGCTGCGGTACGCAAAACTGGGACACAGAGAATCCTCCGGTCTGGGAGGTGGTTGCCATCTTTTCGCCTCAGCGTAGAGTTTCTCTTGCCTGATCGCGTGCTTTTCGAATTGCCATAAGGTTGCATTA
Source organism: Asobara japonica (assembly GCA_026005395.1). NCBI lineage: Eukaryota > Metazoa > Arthropoda > Insecta > Hymenoptera > Braconidae > Asobara > Asobara japonica. Next base: position 919,278 of record BQMI01000320.1, on the reverse strand, counting down.
CGGTCGACGTTAAAGCCAATTCTGTACTTCGGTAGCATGTTGTGATACAAGTACGACAGCTGTCATCGTCGCTCCATATGGGCTTCGTTCTTGCAAATAAGCCCTTGATATTTACTACGAAGTGACCTACTGGCTCATCTACGCCTTGACGGCGTTGTGAAATCTCTTCGGCGAGGGCTCTTTGGTAGTCCATCGCCCCGAACTTCTCTCGGAAGGAACAAGTTGCGTCTTCCCAAGAGTACGGCTCGATCTGGCGATACCATGCAAGGGCGAGCCCGTCAGGCACCCCCTCAGGATCTCTAACAGATCGCTCTCCCGGATGAGGAGTATACGTCGAGCGTCGTTTACCATTGCAATAAACTCCTCTACGTCTTCCTCCGGGAACCCTTCGAACCTCACACCCCAGTTTTTTAAACCTTCGTGGGCTTTCTGAGGAGTGAGATATCGCTCTCTACGTGACTGTCGCTGGTCTCCACTGCTCTCTGACCAGCAGTGAGACCGACGTCTCTCGTTTTTCAAGCGCCTGCTTTCTTCAAGCAACTCGCACCTGGTCGTGCGTTCAAACGTCGGCTCTGTGCGTTTCCCATCGGGGACCGTATCGTTGTCGGCCAAGGGCCCCAACTGTCCTCGTATCTGGCGGTGCAATTCTTCCAGCTGGGCGTTAATTTCCGCCGCTGTTGGAACAGCCTTCGTCACTTTGACTTTCGGATTTACATCCGTTGGCGTCACTGTTCCACTAGTATTTCTACTAGTGTTCTTGTTTCTGCTTCCCGCTGGGCGTCCCCGCTTTTTTTTTCTCGGGCTTGGAAATCTCCCAGTAGTCCAGATCCTTGGAGCTGTGCTTGCAGTCGGTGCACTTCTGCAGCGAACGACTCTAGGGCACTCACCTGCATTTCACGCTCTCTCAGCGGGAGTCGTGGTGTCCCCAGTGGAGCGAAATAAGTCTCTCTGTACACATTGAGGGTACTGGTCCCCGACGGAAAGAGATAGTCTGCCTTGTGCGATACGATCGGTTTTCTGCCCGTTTTCGACCGCTTCTCTTCTTCCGAGTCGTGCTCACTGCTGTGTTCACTCTCGCTATCTTTCTTTGAGGAGTTTCCTTTTTTTAGCAACTCTTCGTCCCGTTTGTCGCCTTCCGGCGACTCCTCCTTTCCAAGGAGCTTTCCTGCCTCTTCGGCATTATCGTCCCCCTTTCTCTTCGAGGGGTTCCTCAACATTCTGCGGATCGGAGGAAGTGTATTGCACTTAACGTCTCTCGGCCTTTTGTGGCTTTTGCAGCCCCTTAAGTACCTCTGGTGAGGCACCTCCACTCTGTCGCCTTTAGCCTGCTACAGTGGCGCCCTCCTTTTACTCGTCATTACTGACATGTCATTTTTCTGGGGACTCTTTGTTTTCCCTACACGTCCCGATTTCATAGCAGTGTTTGTCACCTGCCATTTTTCCCATTCTCATCCAAGTTGTCGGGACTGCGTTTATGGATATTTAAATACTGTCCTCTATTCAAATATCGAATTTTTCATTCGATTTTTGCTTTTTCGCGCGCTCTGGTCGGATTTTATTTCAATCCGCCCAGTAGCGCCGCCTGTTGGTGTTTAAATACCTCCTATTTAATCAAATGTCGAATTTTCCATTCGATTTTTGAATTTCCGCGCGCTGTGGTTGGATTTTATTTCGATCCGTCTGGTGGCGCTACCTTTCGGTGCTTCCAAACCCCGTCTTTTATTCAAACATCGAATTTTTCATTTGATTTTTGAATTTTCGCGCGCTCTGGTCGGTTTTTATTTTAATCCGCCCAGCGGCGCCCCCCTGTTGGTGTTTAAATACCTCCTTTTCATTCAAATATCGAATTTTCACTCGATTATTACTTACATTCGTACTATGAAGTTTTGAATGTGATATTTACGGGGGTTCCAACCCTAACGAGAAAATCTCGTTACAAAGTATATCTAGAATTCGGGATGTGTGATTGAGATTAGATGGTGCAAATTGCAATTGGCATATAAAATTTGAAATTTATGATTTAGGATTTGAAATTTGGGATTGGGGGATTCAGAGTTCGGATTTTGAGATTTGACATTCGAGATTTTGGATTGGATTACCAGATGGTGGAGTTACGATTTTACTTTTGGAATTTTGGATTTGCCTTTGAATTTGGAATTTCCCTAAGAATTCTTCGTGCATGGTGATTGAACTTCACCACAATTGTTAAAAAAAATTGTTTTCTGAATATTTTCGCCGTAACAATTAATTGTTCATGGCAGGAGAACACGTGAAAAGAATATTAGTCTAACTTTTTGTTGGATATGTTCAATTTTTTTGTAATAATGACTGAATGTTATTTTGACGTCGAAAAAAGTCATAAATTGCACTATGTCAGAACTCTCGTTGCTTAGAACGGTATTGATTGCTATCGAAGATATGGAGAGTTTTACTCACAGGCAAAAAATTGATATAACAAATATGAACATGGAGGGCAACTCGGTCATACTTAAGAGTATAAATTAGTTAGTCGATGAATACCGTGGAAGTGCCAGTATCTGCACAAGGTGTATCGAGTTGGCTCAAATCGTACTCCAATCGGGTCTTCACCGGGCTCATAATTAGGTGCTTTTTTGGTGTCCAATCCATTTTTTTGGTGCTCACAAAAAAACCATTAAAAATCGCGTTTTTAAAAATAGGAGCGTCGAGTTAGCAGCCCATCCCTTTTATAAAGCAAACAAAAAAAACTCCTGCGGAATTGTTAAGTTTTCATTTTCAGAATGTGTGATTGTCAATTTATCGATCTTAATTGATAATTACAAATCGACAACTGGAAATCGAAGATTGTTGTTTATTTCAAACTGAATTTCTTAGTAAGAAGTTACATTTCCGATTTTTCGTTAAGTCAAAAAAAAATTTTCCGCCGCCCCCCTAATCCAGTAAGTCGAACGGTATGACAACGCTGCTGCCCGAAAGGCATTGCGGCGCATATCCGCGGTGGTGACCAGAGTAGTTAGTTCCCATCAGGTGACCAAACTAGGGTTAATTTTCTGAGTTTTGCATAGTTTCTGAAATGGGGCATTTTTTGATATTCTTACTAGGGGCAATGTGTAATGATTCGCCCGGAATAGGTTTGAGCGCGAAAATGTTCATTGCTAAGATATTTATCAGGTCTGTGGAGAGATCGTAGGTGGTACTGAGGAGGTTGAGAAACTATAGGTAGACATAGGATGCGATGATTGTGATCCTATCAATGGGGGGGTCAGCTTTCTGGAGTTTAGAGATCATCTCCTCAATCTCTGAGAGGATTTCGGCAATTGTGAAAGATTTTAGCTTGTCAAGGACTTGTTTCGCTGTGTTAATACAGTTTTTAGTGCTACTTACATAAGATTCCGGAACATGTATCTACACTGGGATGGTCCTATGTTCAGCAGTGGGTGTGTTAACATTCTTTCTAGAAGTTTTCGCCGTTGAAAAGAAAGAAGCGTAGGTGGGCCTGGACATGGTGCCAGTAGAGATAGGAGTTGGGTCGCGGACTGTGAGAGACTGGAGGAAATGGATGTTCCCTTTTAGAATCTGGATCGTAACCGAGTGAGGTGTAGCGGGCAATTCCATCGCTGCTATGCTGGGTCTGGGAGATTGTGTTCGTTTTTTTTGAGTTTCCATGAATTTCAGATGCATAGAACACTCTCCATAACTGGCCGTATGTACTAGTCCGCAGTTTGCGCAGTTCAGTGTTTTGGAGGCGCAAGCTTCAACCTCGTGATCGGACGCATACTTGACGTATGCGAGGTTCAGGTTGCAGTGCTGCATGGCCAAATCTTTGGCACCTGAAACACTGGGTCGATTTAAGCCATTGTAGGCCTCTTCGAAGAAGGTGTCGAGCATGATAAGCTCCAGTCACCTGATTGACAGGTTTGATGCAGTCGATGACGTGGTATCAACTCGAAGAAGCTACAGCTGCTTCTGGTACTACCAAAGGTTTTGTTTGGAGTTTTCTCCATCTTACGAACGGCCTCCTATTGATATGAAGTGATGCTCAGGGCAATCGTTGAGAAGCATTCCACGGAGGAGGTCCCCGGCAAGACATATTTGGGAATCCGTGTCCAAAAGTATACTTTTGGATTATACTCGTGCCTAGTGCCTTTTTCTAGGTGTCTTTTTTAATTTTTAACGAAAAGGTCATCATAAATAGATTGTATATATATGAGAAAAGCGCTTTATGCATAAACGCAACCAGTGTCGCCTTTTTTGAAGCTTTTGCCCCCCGATTTAGCAGTATATAGTAGAGTGCGGTAGGAGAGTGTGGTAAAAAGGGGGATTGCGTCTAATCGTATTCGTAAATTTGTATTTACGGCTTGACGTTGGGCACCTCAAGAGATTTATGATCAAGCATCTAAATTTCAATTGCCCAATAATTTTTATTTGATATACCATGGTGAGCAATGTATAAGACGTGATTACCATGTACCAATATTAATGGAATTATCATTATTTTTCAGGTCTGAAGACGATCATAAACGCTCTCCTACACAGCTTTAAGCAACTCGCCGAAGTTATGACTCTGACTATATTTTGTCTCATGGTGTTTGCTCTATTTGCTCTACAAGTGTACATGGGCGAATTGAGGAACAAGTGTGTGAAGCAACAAGAGTCAAATGTCACGCAGATCGAATGGAAAGAGTAAGTTCAGACTATCCCGAAGTCTTCACTAAATAGGGATCGTGCACAGCTAATTGTTGTTTATTTGAAACCTTATGTGCTATAAGTTAATGAAAGTTGGAGGAACTGAATTGCTAATTTGCTCTGAAGTATTGAAAGTCAAATATAATTTGTTATGTGACAACCAAATATTATTCAAGCACTGACGTGCTATGTCACATGTGACCCTGACGGTATATGTCGGTCTGCATTATACCGGGCATTTTGGGGAAGGAATGTTATGGATATGGACGTATTTTTCATAATACTCGAAGGCTACCCGTCTAAGTTAAAAATTTCGGCAGATACGGAAGTTTGAAATTGGGCAATCAGGGAACGTACTCTTGGATAAAACGAAATTAAAGTCGAAAATTATGACAGGTTTTAATCAAGACTGATAATCACAAGGGTGAGAAAGAATGGCCCACATACAATTTCTAACACAAAGTAAATATTCGATAATATATAAACATTATTTTCAAAAAATATATTGTCGTTACATTTCTTTACTTTAACAATTCATTACGAACGGCCACTAAGAACCTATCGAGTAGACGGGGCTTTGGTGTAGTGGGTAGAGTGTCTGCCTACTATTCTAAAGGTCCCGCTTCGTTCGATTCCCGCTCACTGCAAAATATTTTTTCTGAAAAATATTTTCTCACGGACTCCGACCGATGGCAGGAACATTCCGTGTGTGCTATCGGCGGTATCCATGAAGTGAGACCGTGAGTCGGGACCGAACGCGACCCGTCGCGGGGGGGGGGGGGGAGGGAGGGTTCCATCGTAGACGCCCGCCATCGTATCACAGGGGTTTCTGGAGGTTTACCCTGTGATTAGAAATACGATGAGCTGAAATGGCGAAGTCGGCCCCAGCCGCAATGGGTGGGTACTCTGATCCGTAGTATTGCCCATGAAGTAATGCCTACCAGCGGTTACGTGGGTGAATACGAATAGAGAAAGAGAAAAAAAAAAAAAAATCCAATGGAGTTCATAAAATTCTGATATTTCATTATATACAGCGTCGTTGTTATACAATTTTGATAACACCTGAGACAAAATCGCCAGCTCGAAATCTAATTAAACATTACAAGATATCATCGCTAGGGAATGGATAATCGGCCTGAGATCTGTAGTAAAGTAATCAAATATCCTCCCGGATTTTGGATTTGTGTGGACAGTACGTCCCTCCACCTCTATTTCTAATCTAAAACCGATTTCACCCTGATCGGACGCCGTTAGTAGAGAGTCGGGAGCTAACTGAGAACAAGGCGAAAAATGATAAATATAATAATATTGAACTACACTTTCTATTGATGTCGTCGATGGAATCTAGGAAATTTGAAAATATTAAGGACCATCATGTTTTCAAGGATTTACGTTACGTGCCCAGTCGTTTATCAGTACGATTCCATTGCAAGGAACCCTCCCACACATTCCTCGCTATGAGCACTGAAGATATTCTGTGTATACTGTCTGCTTTTTGCTGTTAAGGCATTGATTTACTAAATTTTTGTCAAAGTGAAACTTCTTATGTGAGGCTCTGGAAATCTGAATAGGCAACCTTTTCGGTGACGATACGCAGGGGACGGGGGTGTCACTTCCTACTGTTTGGGCCAGGGGGCGTGCCGATCGCTCGACACAGCTGTGTGTTATAAATTATAGGAGAGGCATGATGATTCCTAACCAACGTTGTAATTTGCGCCGCCCGAATTCACGACAACGTCGCAGGACGCCTCGAGTGGGGGGCTATCGCGGTTATTTCAAATGGCTCTGGAGGGAAAGGGATGCAAGAACCCAATATAATCAGAAATAAAAACCCATTACATCTATTTAAATATAAAAATCAACTTTATATTTATTTATTCATTGAACAACGAATTTACCTAGTAATCCACAAATTATACGAGTTGAATGTTCGAATTTGTAAGTTACCGGTAGGAGAAGTTATTGTAATCACCCCGAAATCGAACTTTTTTGTTTTTCGCCCTACAGGAGTTTCAAGTATACCGAAATGCTCCCCATCCAATTCTGAGTAAAAGTATGTGTGTATGTGTGTGTCGGTCTGTCTGTGTCAAAAATTTCGCGCTCAACTGTCTCACAAACGGTTGAAGTTATTGGAGTTGTTAAGATCCCGTGCGAAGCGTATCCCAGCCACTTAGATCTGATTAGTTTTTGGCTACAATCGGTCCAGCGTATATATTGTTATTAACACTTTCAATTGTTTATAACGCTCTACTGGACAAATTATTCAAGTTAGCCGATAACTTATACAAGATAAGTTATTCCCCATATAAAAATACACATTTTATGTTGAATTACTTTTTTCATAATTTGCATAATTAAGGAGGTATAGCCGCCGGAACACTACATCATGTAATAGCCGAATGAATACTTTTTGACAACCGCGTCCGCCATCTTGGAAATTTTTAGTAGGGGCTCAAAAAAAGTGTCAAAATTTGTATGCACCAATCGACTCAGAATTCGAGTTTGAGGCGATTGAGATCTACTTGGCGAGACCGTTTTTTGGAACATATCGCGAGTTGAACTCGAATATACTTAGCGAAAGAATATGTCGACAATTGCGGGAAGGATGTAAAAGAGTGGGATAATTAAGAAAGTAACTAGGCGCACGAATTCCAGTTGAATATTTTTATGAGGCTTAAAGACGAAACTCAATCGATCGCGTGCCGTAATGATTAGTCGCAAGTTCAATTATTGAGATCACTGTTGAGTTTGCTCATCACCATGGTTGCGTTCTTATGCTGTGCTGAAGTACCAAATGGGGAAGTTTTGTTTGTGCCCTGTATGGGGCACACACATTTGCACACCACTAGTTTCCTCTAGTATGCAGAGATCATTGACCCGACCTATACTGTGCAATCACCCATTCCGAAATAACTGAACTACGTTAAATATAAATAAATAAAGGAATTCAATTCAATTTGAAAAAAATGAATGAATTAATTCGTCAAATAGCCCATTCGGCATATTCTCACCCATATATCCACTTACTCAAGGGCGCGTTAAGTTCATTGTTCCAACTCGTAAAAAGAAATATCATAGATGCCTGAAAAAATTGAAAACTCATGGGATTTAAAACTCATTTGATTACAGAGAATTCCTATATAAGCCAACACAGCTTGCGCATCTTTTATGTTACCTTTAACTTGAGATAATTTTTTACGAACGATTGCACTTAAGCTTTTTCTGAGGTTATGTCACACAGTTGGTATTGTGTCAGACCGAATGTTCAAAAATTTGCGGATGAAGGTTACCAACTCTGCGACACAGCGCGGTTGCCACGTTGTCTTCAAAATTTTATCACTTTCATTAATTCGTAAAAAATATATTGCAAAACTATCTGATACATATATTATATCTTGAGGGATTCGTTGATTTTTCAAATATTTTTGTCAATCGCAAGGTGTGGACATAGCGTCCAATTAGGCATTTTATAAAAGTTGAGATTCATTGTTCAGAAAAACCATTGTGCCCCCCCCCCGTCGCGGCGACGGCAGGCCATCCGCGCCCGATATACCTTAAAGAAACAAAAAGAACTAGTCGCGTGCAAATGTGTGTGCCCCATATTCACTCGCCAAACATATTCTAGTTTAACTGGCGAGCTGTTCTAACCTATATTGAAAAAAGTCATATTGGATGTGCGTATTTGTATAAGGAAGAAACCGGGTGATATGCATTCTGCCCATCTTCCAAATTGATCGAATCACCATACCTCCGTAATTATGGAAATTATGGAAAAAAGTTATTACACATAAAAGGTGTATTTTCATATAAGGAATAATTCTCTTTTGAGAAGTTTCCCGATAACTTTAATATTTCGCCGGTGGAACACTATAAACAATTATAATTGTTAATAACATTGCATATACTGCACGAATCCCATTCAAAGCATAATTTGCTGGATTTTGCATGGAAACGCTTCGATTGGGACCGTCATCATTGCGCTGAGTTCATTCGTTCAATCATTACATACATAATTGTTGAGACGGTCATACCTCCTTAATGATGCAAGATATAAAAATTTACTCTACATAAAATACGTATTTTCGTATGGAGAACAACTTTTCTCATATAAATTTCACGCTATCGCCAATAGTTTATGCAATAGAACATTATGAACAATTGGAATTCTTAATAACAATATATACACTGCACCAATTTCATCCAAAATCGAATCAGTTCTAAATTATACCGAAACGCTTTGAAGGCGACCTTGATTTCTATAACTTCATTTGTTCATAAGAAAGCGTTGCGGAAAATTTTGTACACATACATACACAAACAGACGCCAACTCAGAATTTGACAGGGATCATTTTGGTATGCTTAAAAGCCTAGTTCGATAAACCGGATGTGGGTATGACTCTTTACGGGTCGAACCAATAACTTCCGGATCGTTCCGCCGTATACAGGGTGTCCCGCACCTGCGCACTCTAAATTTGAGGGTGGGAAGAGGGCAAAATTTGCAGTCGAAAGTTCCTTTTCCACTTTTCTCTCCGAGCCCCCCCCACAGAGTTACTCAATTTTTAAATGAGCGAATCAGAGCGTAGCTCCGCCCCCTTGACCATTGGTTCTCCATTGAATAGTTATGAATTAGTTTTCACATGTCCCATGTGTGTACGAGTATGTGTATGAGGATGTGTACATGTATGTGTATGAGTATGTGTTTGTGTATGTGTATATGTATGTGTATGAGTATGTGCACATGTATGTGTATGTGTATGAGTATGAGTATGTGTACATGTATGTGTATTTTTTTTTTTTTTTTTTTTTTTTTAAGAAAAAAGAGAAAGAAGGAAGCCGACCTCCTTCCTCACGCTTCCTTCTTTCTCTTTCCTCCCTTTTTTTAAAATCTTTATTGAAAACAAACCAAAAAAACTTACAAATTAAAGTACAAATACAGAAAAAAAATCAAAAACAAGGGACAATACCCCTTGGCCTACACTAGTAGAAGGACAACTTTCTATATCCCAGTATCCCCAAATCACGACGGAACATCTGCGGAGCAATACTTCGTTGCGTAGGCGACGACAGCCGCGGCTTCCTCAGTAGCGAATCCTTTCCGGTCGTTCACGGTAAGAAGATGCTCCATTTAATCTAGATTATTTCGAAGCTGCTCCTCGCGGCGCAGTTCCTGCAGAACCTCCATTGCGAACTCGCATGTCGCGTTCCATGCTGCCTCTGATGCCAGCATAACTTCCACAAGATTTCCAACATTAATGGGTTTGCCTACGCTATTTTCCCATATAAACCGTTGGACGTCGGAACGAGGACATGCCAAGAGAACATGTTCCGCGTTTTCCTGGATTCTCGGACACTTTGGACAATCCGGGGAATCCTCATGCTTAAATTTGTGAAGATATTCCCGAAAGCACCCGTGTCCTGAGAGCATCTGGGTTAGGTAGAAATTGACTTGTCCATGTGGTCGGTCAAGCCAAACATCCAGCTTCGGAATAAGACGATGAGTCCATCGCCCTTTGCTCGAGGCGTCCCACTGTAGCTGCCATCGCTTGATGCTGTGGTTATGTTCTTCTCCCCTCAGTTCCACTGGGCTCAGCTCAGTTGATCTTTTGCGTGTGTAGAGGCGCCTACGCTCCTCCGCTAACACTTCGATAGGTATCATCCCAGCGATGACACACACCGCTTCGATGGATACTGTCCGGTATGCGCCAGCCACTCTAAGGGCACTCAGCCTGTACACTGGAATAACTTGCCGTCGTGCTGCTTGACTTCGTAGTGCTTCAGTCCATATAGGAATACCATACGTTAATACCGACGTGACAACTGATGATAACAAGAGTCTTCTCCTTTGTTTTGGCCCTCCAATGTTCGGCATGAGTCTTGCAAGTGCAGTCCTCACTACACCCGCCTTACTGCTTGCATGTTGGGCTTGCTGTCGAAAACTGAGTCGGGCATCAATCATAATTCCTAGGTACCGTATATAGGGCTGGGAAGTTATTTCGTAATCGCCAACTTGCAACGTGATTGTCTCCAGTTTCTTTCGGCTCGTGATGAGTAATGCCTCAGTCTTATGCTCTGCAAGTTGTAGACCAATCGAGTCCATCCATTTCTGTATCTTGTTAAAAACATTATCGAAAATGAGCTGAAGCGTGAATATATGTTTCTCCACGATGGTTATAGCCACGTCATCTGCAAACGCCACGAGCTTTACCCCCGTCGGCAGTGCCAGTTTCAGCAATTCGTCGTACACGACACTCCACAGAAGGGGCCCCAACACTGAGCCTTGAGGTACACCTCCAGTCACCTTATATGTTTTGGGGCCTACTTCTGTGTTATACTTGAGAACTCTGTTGGTGAAGTAGTTACCTACCATCTTTTGGAGATATGCCGGTACAGATAGTTTCGATAATGCCGCCAAAATAGAATCCCACCGTACCGAGTTGAAAGCGTTCTTGACGTCCAGAGTAACAACCAAACAGTATTGTTTCGTACCTCCTTTGCATCGTCCGCCCTCAATCGCTCTCTTCGCTGTTTTCACCACCAGGTCTATAGCATCCAACGTAGATCGTCGTCGTCTGAAGCCGTATTGGGCTTCGGCCAATAGGGGTTCCACCACTGCCTCAATTCTCTGATGTATAATGCGCTCCAGGATCTTGCCCGCAGTACCCAGCATACAGAGTGGACGATACGATGACGGTTCGTCCGGAGGCTTTTTTCCCTTAGGAAGCAGTACGAGTCTCTGTTGCTTCCATCTGCTGGGGAAGATCCTGAATGCAAGCATTGTACATATCGACAAAGATTCCTGGTGCTGCATTAATGGCGGCCTTCAGTGCTATGTTTGGCACGCCATCGAGACCAGGGGCCTTGTTGTTGCCCACTCTACTACAGGCCTGCAATAGTTCATCAGCTGTAATCGGTGGAATTTCGTCGTTGATACCATTCTTCACATACGTCCCAGTAATATTCGTTTGTTGAGGAAATAAGACAGCTGCAATCCTCTCCAGGAGCTCAGGGCAGGTCGGTGATGGCATCGGTTGACTCTTAAGTCGCGCCATAACCACCTTGTACGGTCTGCGCCAAGGATCCTTATTCACTTCCTCCAAAAACTCGTTCCAACAGTCTCATTTGCGAAGCTTTATGGCCTGGGTGAGTTTACGCTTGGCGGCTTTAAACTTCACTTCCAGGTTTTCAGGATTGAACTTCTTCCTTTCGCGTTGCCAGGATCTTCTCGCTGTGAAACATTCCTTGCGGAGGGTCGCGATTTCATCGCTCCACCAATACACCGGTGGCCGTCGGTTTCCACTAAATTTCCTGGACATAGTGACATCGCAGGCGTCGGTGACTCTCCGCATGACTGCGTCTACTTTTTCTGTCTATTGCTACCGTTTATGGGGTCAGTCTTCAGTGTTAAAAGGAAGGTGGTAATGTCGAATCTGCTTACATTCCAGCCGACTCCGTTTGTTGTTTCTGATGTGGGCGCGGACTTCCGGTCAAGAGACACCTCCCAAAGTACCGCTCTATGATCACTGGCAGTATAGATCTCAGATACCTCCCATGTACAATTTCCTTTGAGCAGGCTACTGCTGACAGAGGTGAGATCTATAATTGAGCTCGTTTGTCCTCTGCAAAATGTTGGTTCATTTCCATCGTTCAATAGGACGACATCTAAAGTCGAGAAGGCTTCTAGTCAAGCACGTCCTCGCTGATTCGTCTCCTTGCTACCCCACTCGACTGCCCAGGAATTGAAATCTCCCGCAATGGCCACCGGGAAATGCTGTTTCGCATCCATCACGAGTCTATCTAGGAATGCTGTGAAGTCTTCATCACAAAGGCTTGGTGGTGCATAGCAGCTGTAGAAATAGATACCATTCACCTTGGCCACAACCAATCCAGACTGTTTGACACCGTCGTATGCTTCAAGCGGTAAACCACCGCAGGACCAAATGACAGCTTTTTTGCTAGTATCGGTCACCCAGTTTTGGTGTAGATTCCTGTACGGTTCGGAAATGACGGAAACATCAATCTTCAGATCGTGAGCTGTTGGGCAGTGAGCAAGGTTCACCTGTAACACTCGCACTATGGCCGTGTACGGATCTTCTGGAGTGCACCCTGGTAGACTGGACATTCGATGCTACCAGTTACATGGGCTTGGTCTTTCGTGGGCTCCAGTTCTACGCATAGAACGCATTTCGGAGACGCTTCACAGTCAGAGCTTTTGTGCCCCTGTTCGCTGCATTTATAGCACAGGTCTGATCGGTCAATGGGGCTCTTGCAATTAACAGCAAGATGCTCGTAGTGCCAGCACTTGAAGCACTTTAGCGGCCTTACCAACGCCACGATGCGCGCATATACCAGGCTTATTCGTATTTTGCTGCCTTTACTCAGTATATTTCCTGCAGTAGCGGCAGGGAGTACCACCGTGGCCGATTGTGTCCCTCTGTAAGCCTTGCGAAGAGACTTGATGGCACCCAGTGAAATATCACTCTCCGTGCCGTCAGCTTTTCTCAGGGCATCGAGTATGTCTTCTTTCGTAACGACGTCATCGAGGTCTTTGATTTCGAGTTCCTGTTGAGGTCCCTTATTAAACACCTTAGCTTCGTTTTGGAGGGCTCCAGCTAATGCCTTCTCTAACTCAACACCTTCGTCCTTCTTTCCTCTCGCAAGGATTAAGAGAACGTCTCCGGAAGCTGTTTTACGGATTTTTTGCACGCATGAGCTAGCCGCATAAACACCTTGGTCCTTCTTTATTCGTCCCAATATTTCCGAGTACGTATCTTTCCCCGTCGAGCGAATAATTAGCGCATCAGGTCGGATTGCTGCTTTCTTTTTCGACCGTGGTTGATTCTGCGTAGCTCCTGGAAGATTTTGGGGCGGATTCTGTTTTTTCCTCCGTCTCTTGGCTTTCTCCCAAGCATTTCCATCGTCTTCTGTAGCAGAATTCGAGGTTTGCTCTTTGGCCCTGTTTCCATCTGACCGGGTCCCATTTCTCATCAGCTCCTCCATATGAATAGGCGGTGTTGCTGATGCCTCATCTTCGGTACTTTTGTACTTTTTGCCTGCGATGTCATCGGGCGGAGTTCTTTCCTTTCTTTTCTCTCGTCTGGTCGGCGTTTCATGGGATGTTCCCGGTTTTTCCATGGCATTATGGCCGATCTTCCGGTTTCCGGCATGGTTCTTATCCGCTTGGTCGATATTTGGATCTTTGTAGCTAGACTCCGGATCTCTTCGTTGATGGTTCGCCGATTTTTATCCGTGAGGAGGTTCAGCAGCGTTGCCAGATCGTTTTGCTGCTGATCCCATGCTGATTTTCCACTACTTTGGAATCCACTTGTAACATTTGGGGGCAAGTGGGCCACCCGGGGACAATCCAGTGATGGTTGGCTCTTCCCACAATTCGAGGAGCCAGCGCCGGCCATCAGGGCTTTCACCTGGTAGGAACCGACGGCGGAATTTCCCTTTTGGGGGTTGTCCGCGTGGGATACTATAGTTTTATCATCGCTGTTCATGTTTGCTTGATGGGCTGTTATAGGGAGGTTATACACATACACATACACATACATGTACACATACTCATACACATACTGGGAGAAACCTAACTCCCGAAACTAAGGGTGCCAAGGGTGGGCTCCCTATAACAGCCTATGAAGCAAACATGAACAGTGATGATAACACAATTGTATCCCTCGCGGACAACCCCCAAAAGGGAAATTCCGCCATCGGTTTCGATCAGGTGAAAGCCCTGGTGGCCGGCGCTGGCTCCTCGGATTGTGGGAAGAGCCGACCATTACTTGATTGTCCTCGGATGACCCACTTGGCCCGAAATGCTACAAGTGGATTACAAACTACGATGAAGACGACATGGGATCAGCAGGAAAATGATCTGGCAACGCTGGTGAATTTTCTTACCGATAAAAATCGAAGAACGATCAACGAAGAGATCCAAAATCTTGCTCGGAAGATCAAAACATCCGCGAAGCGGATAAGAGCCATGACGGAAAGTGGAGGATTCAGAACACCCTTGCCAGCAGCGGCATGGCTGACACCCCCAGGTGCCAGATTGTTCCAGACAAATCAACGGAGCGGCCACGATCCCATTGAAAGACCCGCAACATCCCGAGCTACGCCAACAAGACGGGATAAAAGAAAGGAGAGAACGCCGCCCAATGACACAGCAGGAAAGAAGCTCAAAAGTGCTCTAACAGTACCCACGAATGTGGAGGAGCTTTTGAGTAATGAGACTTCGCCAACTGGATACAGGGTCAGGGACGGAGTATCCAATCCGGAGATGGAAGATGATGAAAGTGTGTGGGAGAAGAGCAAGAGACGAAGGAAAAAACGGAGGCCGTCCCAAAACCCCCCAGGCGTTACGCAGAGTAAACCTAAGCCGAAGAAGAAAACAGCTATCCGACCGGATGCGCTGATTATTCGTCCGAGTATTACGGAGATGTACTCGGAAATTTTGGGCCGAATAAAGAAAGACCAGAGTGTCTATGCGGCTAGCGCATACGTGGACAAAATACGCAAAACGGCCGCAGGAGATGTTCTGCTAATTCTTGCCAGAGGAAAGAAAGAGCAAACCATTGAGCTGGAGAAGGCCCTGGTTGGAGCCCTCAAAAATATTGCAAATGACGCAAAAGTCCTCAATGAAGGACCACAAGAAGAACTGGAATTAAGAGACCTCGATGAGGTCACAACCATAGAGGATATTCTCGATGCCTTGAGAAGAGCTGACGGCGCCGATAGTGACGTCCCACTGAGTGCCATCAGGAGCCTTCGGAAGTCATACAGAGGAACACAAACAGCTACAGTAATACTTCCTACAGCTACGGCAAGGAATGTATTGAGCAAGGGTAGTAAAATACGAATAAGCCTGGTATATGCTCGCATCGTGACAGTGGTAAGGCCCATCAAATGCTTCAAGTGTTGGCACTACGAGCATCTTGCCGTCAATTGCAAGAGATCCATTGACCGATTAGACCTGTGTTACAAATGCGGCGAAAAAGGGCACAGAAGCGCCGATTGTAAAGCGTCTCCAAAATGCGTTCTATGCGTAGAACTGGAGCCCACGAAAGACAATGCCCATGTAACTGGTAGTATCAAATGTCCAGTCTACCAGGGTGCACTCCAGAAGATCCGTACACAGTCATAGTGCGGGTGTTGCAGGTGAACCTGGCTCACTGCACCACAACACACGATCTGCTGACGCAGACGGTTCGAGACCTGAAAATTGATGTTGCCGTCATTTCGGAACCTTACAGGAACCTATATACCTAAAACTGGGTTACTGATACTAGCAATAAAGCCGTCATTTGGTCCTGCGGTGCTCTGCCGCTTGAAGCATATGACGGAGACCAACAGTCTGGATTCGTTGTGGCCAAGGTGAATGGTATCTATCTTTATAGCTGCTATGCACCACCAAGCCTTTGCTATGAAGACTTCACAGCATTCCTAGATAGACTCGTCGTGGATGCAAAACAGCATTCCCCAGTGGCAATTGCGGGAGACTTCAACTCTTGGGCAGTCGACTGGGGCAGCAAGGAGACGAATCAACGAGGACGGGCTTTACTGGAAGCCATGTCGACCCTAGATGTTGTCCTATTGAACGATGGAAATAAACCGACATTTCGCAGAGGACAAGCGAGCTCATGTATAGATCTCACCTTCGTCAGCAGCAGCCTGATGAAAGCAAACTGTGCATGGGAGGTATGTGAGATCTATACTGCCAGTGATCATAGAGCGGTACTCTGGGAGGTGTCTGTTGACCGGAGGTCCGCGCCCACACCGGAAAGAACAAATGGAGTCGGCTGGAATGTGCGAAAATTTGGCATTGCCACCTTCCTTATGGCACTGAAGACTGCCCGATTAGACAGTAAGAATGCCACAGGAAAAGTAGACGAAACCGTGCGGAAAGTCACCGACGCCTGCGATGCCACTATGCCCAGGAAATTTAGTGGAAACCGACGGCCACCGGTGTATTGGTGAAGCGGTGAAATCGCGACCCTCCGCAGGGAATGTTTCGCAGCGAGGAGAGCTTGGCAACGCGCAAGGAAGAAGTCCAACCCCGAAAGTCTCGAAGTGGAGTTTAAAGCCGCTAAGCGTAAGCTTACTAAGGCCATAAAGTTTCGCAAACGAGACTGCTGGAACGAACTGTTGGAGGAAGTGGAGAAGGATCCTTGGGGCAGACCGTACAAGGTGGTTATGACGCGGCTCAAGAGCCAGCCGATGCCATCACCAACCTGTCCTAGGCTCCTGGAGAGAATTGTCTCAGTCTTATTCCCCCAGCAAATGAGTGTGACTGAAAAGCAGGTGGAGGGTCTGAGGAACTATTGCAGGCCTGTAGTAGAGTGGGCAACAACAAGGCCCCCGGTCTCGATGGTGTGCCAAATATAGCGTTGAAAGCCGCCATCAATGCAGCACCCGGCATGTTCCTCGAAATGTATAATACATGCATCCAGGAAGGTATTTTCCCCAGCAGATGGAAGCAACAGAGACTCGTGCTTATCGCCAAGGGGAAAAAGCCACCGGACGAGCCATCATCATATCGTCCACTCTGTATGCTGGATACGGCGGGCAAGATCCTGGAACGCATTATACATCAGAGAATTGAGGCAGTGGTGGAACCCCTATTGGCCGAAGCTCAATACGGTTTCAGACGACGACGATCCACGTTGGATGCTATAGACCTGGTGGTCAAAACAGCAAAAAAAGCAATCGATGGCAGGCGATGGAAAGGAGGTACGAAGCAGTATTGCTTGGTTGTTACCCTGGACATCAAAAATGCCTTCAACTCGGTATGGTGGGATCCCATCCTCGCGGCATTGTCGAAGCTGGAAGTACCGGCTTATTTGCAAAAGATGGTAGGTAATTACTTTACCGGCAGAGTACTCAGATATGACACAGAGGTTGGTCCTAAAACATATAGGGTGACTGGGGGGGTACCTCAAGGCTCAGTGTTGGGTCCTCTTTTGTGGAATATCGTATATGACGACTTGCTCAAAATAGCATTACCGGCGGGGGCCAAACTCGTAGCTTTTGCGGATGACGTAGCCATAGTCATCGTGGGCAAACACCTTGCCACGCTCCAACTCATTTTCGAGAATGTTTTTAACAAGATACGACAATGGATGGAGTCGATTGGGTTACAACTTGCGGAGCATAAGACTGAGGCACTCCTCATTACGAGCCGGAAGAAAATAGAGACAATTACACTGCAAGTCGGTGAGCACGAAATAATTTCCCAGCCCTACATACGGTACCTGGGAATTATGATTGATGCGCGACTTAGTTTTAGACAGCAAGCTCAACATGCACGCAGTAAGGCAGTAGTAGTGAAGACTGCTCTTGCAAGACTTATGCCAAATATTGGAGGGCCAAAACAGGGGAGAAGGCTCCTGCTATCATCAGTTGTCACGTCGGTATTAACATATGGTATTCCTATATGGAGTGATGCATTACGAAGCCAAGCATCTCGGCGGCAAATTGTTCCAGTCTACAGGCTGAGTGCCCTTAGAGTGGTCAGCGCATACCGCACAGTATCGAACGATGCTGTGTGTGTCATTGCTGGGATGCTACCTTTTGAAGTGCTAGCGGAAGAGCCTAGGCGACTCTACACACGCAAAACATCAACTGAGCTGAGCTCAGTGGAACTGATGACAGAAGAACGAAACCACAGCATCCAGCGATGGCAGCTGCAGTGGCACGCCTCGAGCAAAGGCCGGTGGACTCACCGACTTATTCCGAAGCTAGATGTTTGGCTTGACCGATCACATGGACAAGTCAATTACTACCTAACCCAGATGCTCTCAGGACACGGGTGCTTTCGGGAATATCTTCACAAATTTAAGCATGAGGATTCTCCGGATTGCCCAAAGTGTCCGAGAATGAAGGAAAACGCGGAACATGTTCTCTTTACGTGTCCACGTGTCGACGTCCAACGAGCTGTATGGGAAAATAGCGCAGGCAAACCCATCAACGGTGGAAATCTTGTGGAAGTTATGCTGTCATCAGAGGCGGCATGGAACGCGACAAGCGACTTGGCAATGGAGGTTTTGCAGGAGCTGCGCCGCGAGGAGCAGTTGCGGAAAAATCCAGAGTAAACGGAGGATCTTCTTACCGTTAACGAGCGGAAAGGATTCGCTACTGAGGAAGCCAAGGCTATCGTCCCCTACACAACGAAGTATTGCTCAGCAGATGTTCCGTCGTGGTCTGGGGACCAACGAACTGTATTGTATGTGACAAGGGGTATTGTCCTTTGCACGTTATGTTTTATTTGTTAATTTTGTAAGTTTGTTCAATAGAGGAAAAAGTAAGAAAAAGAGGAAGGAAAAAAAAAAAAAACATACATACATACATACATACATACATACATACATACATACATACATACATACATACATACATACATACATACATATATACATACATACATACATACATGCATACAAGGCGTAAAAACTGAGGTTTCTAACAGGCAACGTCGCTTTCAGGGTTCACATTGCCATTGTTTTGGAGGAATCATAGTGCTACGTCTGAAAAGGAGCGAAAAATTCAATTCAATTCAATCCAAAGCTTCGATTTGGGGGCCTAAACACCGAAAAATGGACATAAAAATCGAGCGATTACAACGCTTTCTTTCGGAAGCGAAAAATCACAAAACGTAGTGACATATCGAGAATTGAAACAAAAATCAGTAAATACTAAAGTGAGAAGTCTCGTAAATTTTTGAAACAGACATAATCTCGATAACTCGAGTTACCAAATCGGGAAGCTTGCAGTGTGTCCTCACTGAGGGCAGAAATACATCTCACCCACTAGTTTTGATCTAGATTGATCCAAAAGTTTTACAATTTGTCGGGAATTATTGGAAATTTTCACAAACTCAGTTCTTTTAAATATTTGAAAAGTTTTTTCAACATTTTACAAAACGTTCCCAAAGGGTCTAGCCCTATAAGCATAGTAAATCTGCCCCCATGGAATTCCGTGGTGCCAATTTTTTACTATGTTTGGCATCTAAAAAACAATTTTTGTGCAAAATTTCATGTCATTATCTGAATGCCCTGATTTTTAATGAATAAAAAACCGTTTTTTTCAACTTCTCCAATTTAATTCAATTTTTAATGATTAAAATAGGTTAAAAAATCGGAAAAAATGGTATAACATTAACTAGTGGGTGGGATGTGCCCTCAGTGAGGGCACAACCTTTCGATTTGGTAACTTGAGTTTTCGCGATCATGTCCGTTTCACACATTTAGAAGACTTTTCACTTCAGTATTTACTCATTTTTTTTTCATTTCTCTATATGCCGCTGCCTTTTGTGATTTTTTTCAAAATCAAGAGATAACTCCCTCTTCCACGTGAAGGCCATTTACTTCTCATTACGGCCTTTAAGTCTGATTGAAACATTTTAAAACCACGAATATATAGCAACTACGTTGAAGAAGTTCAATAAGTCCGCATCTCTGGATTCACTCGACTTCAGGTTCCATGGCAACATTGATACACAAAAGTGATATACAAGTCTTGTATTCTGAGTGGGTCCATATTTATGGTAGAGACTAATTTTTGCGATCGCCGACGCCATCTAGTCTCCATTCATGCACTCATCACATGAATTATTTTTGAAGTGAAACTTCTTATGGGACTATATGAAGCTGTTACGCTGTCCGGACACTTAGGGCGGGGGGGGTGAGGATCGGGGAGGGGGGGCTTGAGGGTCGAGGGGGGGGGGGGAGGGGTGTGGAGGTGAGGGGAGGGTTGAATGTGAAGGGATGTGAGGGTTGAATGTGGGGGGAGGGTTGAATGCGGAGGATGAAGGGTGAATGCGGGGGATGAAGGGTGAATGCGGGGGATGAAGGGTGAATGCGGGGGATGAGGGTTGAATGCGGAGGGTGGGCGAGGATCGAATGCGGGGGTGGGCGAGGGTCGAATGCGGGGGGTGGGCGAGGCTCGAATGCGTGGGGGTCAGCGAGGGTCGAATGCGTGGGGGTCAGCGAGGGTCGAATGCGGGCGGGGGAGGGTTGAGTTTGGCGGCGGGGGGGGGGGGCGAATGCCGGGGGTTCGCAGCGGAAAATCGCGGTGGTTTTTTTTTTAAGTGAAACTTCTTATGGGACTATATCAAGGTGTTACGCTGTCCGGACACTTACGGGGGGTAGGGGTGAGGATCGAGAGTGGGGCGGGGGGGGGGGGGGGGGGGGGTCGAGGGGGGGTGGTGGCGTGTGTCGGGGTTGGGGGAGGCGTGGGTCGAGGGTCGAAGGATTCCGAAAGATTGCGAAAGGTGCCGAATTATTCCGAAAGGATTCCGAAGGTTGCCAAAGATTACCGAAGGATGCCGAAGGTTTCCGACGATTGCCGAAGGTTGTCGAAGGGGAGCGAAGGTTCACGAAGATTTCCGAAGGTTGCCGAGGCATTCCGAAAG
The DNA here is from genome assembly GCA_026005395.1 of Asobara japonica. Lineage (NCBI taxonomy): Eukaryota > Metazoa > Arthropoda > Insecta > Hymenoptera > Braconidae > Asobara > Asobara japonica. Next base: position 898,204 of record BQMI01000320.1, on the reverse strand, counting down.
GATTCCGAAAGGTGCCGAATGGGGCTGAAGATGGCCGAAGTATTCCGAAGGGTGCCGACGAATTCCGAAACGTGCCGAAGGACTCCGAAGGTTGCCGAGGCATTACGGAAGGTGCCGAAGGATCCCGAAAATTGCCGAAGATTGCTGAAGGATTCCGAAGGGTGCCGAAGGATTCCGAAAGGGTTCCGAATGATTTCGAAGGGTTCCAAAGATTGCCGAAGGTTGCCGGAGCATTCCAAAATGATTCTGAAGGGTGCCGAAACATTCCGAAAGGATTCCGAAGGTTGCTGAAGGGTGCCGAAGGATTCCGAAGATTGTCGAAGGCTTCCGAAGGTTGCCAAAAGATTCCGATGGATTCCGAAAGGTGACGCAGGATTCTGAAGGGTGCTGAAGGATTCCGATTGCGGGCGACGGTCGAATGCGGGCGGGTGGATGGTTGAGTGTGGGGGCGGGGGCGCATGCCGGGGGTTGACAGCGGAAAGGCGCGGAGGTTTCTTTACAATGATAAGTCGAAAGCAAATGTTCTAATCTCCTCCTGTCCAGCAAATGAATAAGAAAAAATTCGTACTCCTCTTCTGAAGTTTCACTTCTCTGGCGCGTCCGGAACTACACGCCAATTTTTTTCCTAACAGCTCTACCACCTCAATTATGCACACTATGGGAAAAAGTCAATACACATTATTTGTAGAGGGACTGGAATTTAGGGGGTTGTAGGTTGGCGGAAAATTAGTGATAATTTAATAAACTGAACACGCGGATAATTGTCTTGACTTTATTCCACCAGCTTGAGTATCGCCGATGGCTTTGTCAAATATGTAACAGCAGTAAACAAACTCCTTCTCGTTCACTTGATTTGAAAATTACATTAGTTGATAACTGACTTTACTTGAATGCGAATGGATAATTTCCTTAATTATAAAGATGATTGACTTGATACGAATTTAAATTGGTGATATGCAAACACGTCCTTTTCACGGTTGACTTAAACTTGTACTAGCACGTTTTGGTGATTTATCGGGGGTGGGGGTCTCCGCTTGTGCCCAAAATGCCGAATGGTTCCGAGTTCGATCGGAGTTGCCCGACCATCCAGATTGAATCATCTCCACTTCAAACATTCTGGGGGCCGATTTAGCATCAGAGATGATGGATCAATTTCGCTGATTCTCTGGAGGCTCCTCTACTGGTAGTGGATCTGTGGGGAGAAGGCAGAGTTTAGCGATACCTCGTGTTAGTGGAGTGATTGTCGCAGCGGCTCTCTCTGCTCTTGGTGATCCGTCTGCTGCTGGGGGGACCGTTGCTCTAGCCACCCTGATTGTAGCTACTCTCCTGAGTCCATCGGTACCTCGGTGGACTCTGGTGACTCTACCGATGGGCCATCTTGTTGGTGGGTCATATTCCTCAATGATGAGGACCATATTTCACACCTTGATGTCTCTCTGTCGTTGATTCCACTTGTAGATGGCCTGGTACCGTTGAAGGCACTCTCTGGACCATCTTCCCCAGAATTGTTGAACTTTCTGGGTGACCAGCTTCCACCTCAGTAATTTTCCATGATCTTCTAGTGAGAGAGCTCTGAGAATAGTTGAAGTGGCTCACCCATTAGGAAGTGACCTGGGGTGAGCGCCTGAAGATCGTCTGGGTCGCCTGACATGGGGCAAATAGGCCTTGAATTTAGACAGGCCTCAATCTGGGCTAGGATACTCTTGAGTTCCTCATAAGTGTATGTTGAGGGTCCAAGCGTCCTTTTAAGGTGAAATTTAGTTGACTTCACTGCAACCTCCCATTTGCCACCGAAATACGGTGTCCTGGTGAGACCTGGTGGAGTGGTGAGAAACTCCATTGTGTCCCATTTGTGGCGAGCGCTGCTTGGAGATGTTGCTCTTCTGGTGATTGTCGATGGTACAGTCTGTCTAGTTCGTGGGGGGCGGTCTCGATGGTGATACTCTTGGTGCTGGTAGCTGATCCATTAGCTGCTCTGCTCGTTGACCTTGCCTGGTACAGATGACACAGCGTAAGATGTACGCTCTGATTGTGCCTCTGCCTCCAATTATCCAATATTTTTGGCGTGTATGCGCCAAAGTTACTTGAGTCCCTCCATGGAGAGTTCTTCGATGAGCTTCTTCTATGAGTAACGTGGTTAGTCGTGAGTGGCTTGGCAGGATAATTGGGTGAATTTCCTCTGGAGACAGATTGGAATTGTTGAGCCTTCCTCCTAGTCTCAAGACGTTGTTCTCATCTAGGATTGGTGTCAGCTTAGCTAAGGGGTGACTCTTTGGTAGTTGCTGGCCCCTAGCTGGAAGTTGAAGTTCCTCGGCCAAATACTGGGTTTGAGTGATTTTCACCCAGAACAACCTGGCTTCGTTGAGTTCTCTGGTCGTTAGCATAGGTGTCTGGGGGCTGGCTGCCTCCTAAACCTGTTGATGGCTCTCTGGATGCTGACTGTCACTTGAAGTGCCTTGGACAGGGTGTCATATCGATTAAGCAACTCTGCCAAGACGCTGACCTGGATGACAGCTGGATTGGCTCGAACTGGTTTCTGGTGTTTGGTGAACTTTCAGCTGGTGATTTTGGCCAGTTGCTGGGGGGCTGCCTCAGCAATTTTGGGCCTGACCACCACAGGTGATGTCTGGAGAGCTCTGTTGGTGAGATTCCTCTTGATGCGCAATCAGCTGGGTTTTCCTTCCCGCTGATGTGCGTCCATGATGCCTTTGGGGGAGTGTCCTGGATTATCTGTACTCTATTTCGTACGTACTCTTTCCATTTTGCTGCTGGGCTGTTGATCCATGCTAGAGCTACTGACGAGTCTGTCCAGAGTTGGATTTCTGGATTTTCTACCTCCAGCATCCGTTGAGTGGCTGCTACCAGTTGGGTTAGCAGCAGCGCTGCTGTCAGTTCCCGCCGAGGGAACTTCCTTGTAGTTCCTTGGAGTATAGTTCCTTGTAGGGTCTCTCTTTTCTAAGGTGCCTGGTGATTGAGCCGAGTTGCTGGAGAGCCCTCTTTTTTGACTCTCCAAGAGCTGCTGATGACGTCCTCAGTGATAGCCTTACCACATAGCGCCCTGATTCATCTCTTCTGTGTGTTGCTTGGAAATGAGTCTCGCAAGCAACTTCCTCTGGTGACAACTCTGGACCTTTGGAGAAGTTCTAGAAGCTGCTTGTTCATATCTCGTCGTACTGCCGATAAGGATGAAATGTTGTGTTTTGGCCAATAACGTTGGTGGCCCTCGACCTGACAAATGTGTCCTTGATAATCCGCCCATAATTGTCAGCCCCGATGATTATCCCTATTGGTTCAGGCTGGTGATAATTGGGATCCGCTAGTTGGAGATTTTCTAGGGATCCAATCTCGGTTGACTCACACGAGAATGATGGCAGTCGTGTGGTGAGTTTCCTCAGAATGTGGGCGTTGATTGGCACATTCTGAATTTTTCCACTTCCCTGGAAATTGAGTGACACGACTCCTCTTGTGTGTCCTGATTGGGTTCCACCAATACCCACTAACTCAATTGTTGATGACTTCCTTGGAAGATGCAGCTGATTTACTAGCTCTGCGGTGATGAACGAGACTTCTGATCCTTGGTCGATCAGTGCTCTTGCTTCAATTGCATAGCCTCTTGGTGGAATTGCTCTAACTTGTGCTGTGGCTACCAGCACTAGGGGATGGTCTGCTTGGTGATTTCTGCTAACTTCCTGATGTTTTTCATTGCTCCTCTGCTTGGCTAGGTTAGTTGATGCTGATGGTCTTGGTTCTGTTGATGTGGAGACAGTGAGAATGATGATCGAGCGATTTGATAATTGGACTCACTCACCGTGTTTTTCCTCTGGTGATCGGCTATCACCTGGTGCGTCTGAAGTGAATGTACTTCCTCCATGGATCACCGTATGATGCCTTCGCTTGCACTTGAGGCAAGTCTTCTGGGACGTGCACTTCTTAATGGTGTGCGGTCCCAAACACTTGTAACACAGCTGATTCTGTCCCACAAAGGTGTTTCTTGCCTGGGGCGTGAATTTCTAGAAGTCGAGGCAGGCAGCGATGAAGTGTGCTCCTTTGCAGCGAGCACAGTTTTTGGATGGGAGGAGCCTTGATGAGACTTCTTCCTCCCCTGGCTGAGTTGAAGCGACATGAGCTCATCGTTTCGGGTTCGTTGATGTGCTAGGCCCATCGAGGGTGGCATTCAGGGTGCTGCCAGCGTTGTAATCTCTCGCACATGACTCGAGATAGGTGATGGAATGCTCTACAGATGGGGAGCCCTCGTGGTTCCCCCGCTGAACCTCCCAATCCTTGAGCGTTTGCGTATCCAAGGACTTCCTGAGGACATGAGCAATCAGCTGTTCTAGCAGCTCGCTTTTGGTGAGGGCTGTTGTGAAGAGTAGATGGTCCAGCGTCTCCTGTGCGATCGCTGTGTTGTAGGTGGGGCTCTCTTGCGTGGGCTTGGTGACCTTGGGCATCGACACCAGGCGGTTGAATAGAGCCTGCGCAATCATTCTCGGGTCCTCGTACCTCTTGACGAGCTTATGCCACGCTTTCTCATAATTCTCGTTAATGACGGCGAGCATGGCGACGTGATTGGCTGCTGGTCCACGTAGACTGTCATTTAGTCTGATCAATTTTTGGACTGGGGGGATGCTATTGTCCTTTCCCACCATTGACCGAAAAGCGCACTCGGATTAAATTACGGGTCAGTGATCGCCGCATATCACTGTGCGATCTCATCCGCCATGTCGAGGAGCTCTCCCATTCGAAATGCCTATTGACCTTTCAGCGGCTCACTTGGTGAAATCAGATTTTGTTCGGAGCGTCGTGTTTTGATTACGACTTGCTCCGGTGTTGAGGTCTTGTTGGGGGCTCATTGTTGATCTGGATGTCAGGAATTGTATCTTCCTCTTCTGCTTCCTTGATCCTTTCTTCCACTGTTGTATCTTCTGATATGTCGGACATGGTGAGTTCTGTTGACAGGTACTAGGTTAGGTTATCTGTCAGATGGTATTGTACCGACCGGTGATTTCTGGTGATTCGCTCTGCTTCGTTAGAAGGCGCTCGAATCTTGGGGGGGGGGGGGGGCGGGGACTGCCCGGGCATATACCCGCGTTCACAGCACAGACACGAACTGAACAATGTGTTGGTTTCGAAAACATAAACACTGTATATTGTTTCGAAACGGTGATGGTCACTGGAATGCTGTCCTTTTGCTCGTGGAAAATATCGTGTGAACCCCGTGATCTTCAGGGTCACAGAGCGTCCTTTTTTCCACTGCACCTGTCACTTTTTCACTAATATCTCACGGCACCCACAAGGCACCCAATCCGGCTCGAAGGACCATTTGTTTAGAGAGGGATTGGAATTCAGGGGGTTGTAGGTTGGCGGAAATCTAGTGACAATTTAATAAACTGAACACGCGGATAATTGTCTTGAATTTATTCCACCGGCTTGAGTATCGCCGATGGCTTTGTCAAATATATAACGGAAACTGGTGGTGTACAAATGTGTGTGCCCCATACGGGGCACAAACAAAACTTCCCGATTTGGTATTTCAGTACAGCATAAACACGCAATCATTGTGATGACCAAACTTGACAGTGATATCAACAATTGAAATTGCGATCAATCATTACTGCACAGGATCACGTTGGTTCCATTTTTAAACGCATCAAACTATTCAACTGGAATCGGTCCGCCTGGTTACCCCATCTACCTCTGTACTTACTTAGTTATCCCGCTCTTCGACAGTTTTCCAGCAATTGTCGACATATTCACTCGCCAAATATATTCCAGTTTAACTCGCGATATGTTGTAACCTATATTGAAAAAAGTCATATTGAATGTGCATTTTTGTATAAGGCACAAACCGGGTGATATGCATTGTGCCCATCTTTCAAATTGATCTGACGACCATACCTCCTTAATTATGCAAAGTATGGAAAAAAATGGTGTGTCATGAAGACACGCGATAGAAGTGAAACTGAATGATTGGATCGGCAAGGATTATTTAAGTTTCTATGTTTAGAGGGAGAGGAATCATTTTAATCACGTGTCAAACACTTCTTGATAGTAAATATTAATTTGTTCATCATAATAATTATACTTTTTTCAAGATACAATAATATTAGTATGAATATGATGAATTAAATCTCAATCAGCTTCACCTTCATTCTCTTCATGAACGAAATGATAGGTTTGTGGTAATTAAATAGGTAATTTGCATATTTAGGGAGTTATGGTCAATTAAAGTACAATATGTAGGATCAGTGAGTGTCGCGAACGTAAATGAAAACGGAACAGGGGGAAATGCAATATATCGATATATATCTAGATTAACTTCCCGGTCTAGGGAAGATATTGTAATGACCCGGAAAATCGAAAGAGAAATTTTCATGATATTTTAACTTTTCTCGACGTTTCACATCATCCTGAGTCGTTTTCCGAAAAGTTTTTGTATGGGTGTGTGTGTGTGTGCGTGTGTGTGATCAAAAACTTTGTTTAACGTTTCCGAAGAAACCAACGTAACGATTTACGTTTTTTTTTTGATCGGCGCGACTTACTATTCCCCAGATCTGAAAGGAACAATTTATGCGAAAAATGTTTCGTTCAATTGTTACTAACAAATTGCTCTATCGCAAGAATGGTTTGAGATACGAAAAACAGTGTTCAATAAAAGTTGTCCCCCGCCATGAAATACACATTTGACGTTTCATGACTTTCTTTGATAACACCTGTAATTAATTGTTAGTAACAAAAAAGATTATTTATTTCGCAGCGGGGTGAGAACGGTTGACGATATGAAACAAATTAGTTGATGAAAATTGTTCCTCATACAAAAATAGATATTTCATGTCCTATAACTTTTTTTACTAACACCGATAGCTAATAGTTATTAACAAATTTAATTCTTTAAATGGCTCTATCGCAAGGACGGTTTGAGATACAAGAAAAAGTGTAAAATAGAAGTTATTTCCCGCCAGGAAATGCACATTTGATCTTTTATGACTTTTTTTGATAACACCCGCAGTTAATTGTTAGTAACCAAAAAGATTGTTTATATGGCAACGGCATGAGAACGGTGGAAGATACGAAACAAATTATTTGATGAAAATTGTTCCACACACAAAAATACAAATTTGCTGTCGTATAACTTTTTTGCTAACACTGATAGTTAATAGTTCTTAAGAAATTTAATTGTTCAGATCGCTCTATCGCAAGAACGCTTCGAGATACGAAACACAGGGTGTAATGCAAGTCGCTTCATACGTAAAAATACACATTTCACGTTCCCTGACTTTTTTGCTAACACTCATAGTTAATTGTCCTTAACAAATTGTATTGTTTATCTAACTACTTCATATTAAGAATTATATTTTTTTTTAATATTTAGAAATTTCGAAAACTTCATAAAGTCCATAATTTTAGACATGCACGGAAATTGTGGATATAATATATACGGCGGAACGATCGGGAAGTTATTGGTTCGACCCGTAGAGGGTCCTACACGGAAAGAAAAAGAACATAATTATTAGACCCCTGGTGACTAATCTGAGGACGAAATTTCCGTGAGTCGAAAAATTAGTCGCATTGGGCCGACTTTTTCTGTTATTTCGGGATAGTTTTTATACTCACTGGGATGAATTTTTGGACTCACGGAAATTTCGTCCTCAAATTAGTCACCAGGGGTCTAATAATTAGGTTTTTTTTCTTTCCGTGTACCCACATCCCGTTTATTCGATATTTTCATCATTAAGGAGGTATGACCGTCTCAACAATTATGTATGCAATGAGCGAACGAATGAACTCAGCGCAGTCATGACGGTGCGAATTTAAGCGTTTCCATGCAAAATTGAGCGGATTACACTTTGGATGCGATTCGTATAGTATATGCAATGTTATTACCAATTGTAATTGTTCATACTGTTTCACTGGGTAAAATCTTAAAGTTATGGGGAAAGTTCTCAGAAGAACATTATTCCTTATATGACCTACCTAGGTGTGAATACACCTTTTATGTGCAATGACTTTTTCCCATAATGTGCATAATTAAAGAGGTATGGTTGTCTGAGCAATGTGAAAACCGAGAACAATGCATATCACCAGGGTTGTTCCTTATACAAAAATGCACATTCAGTATGATTTTTTTCTATACCGGTTAGAACCTATCGCGAATTGAACTAGAATATAGTTGGTCAATGAGTATGTGGATGATTGCGGGAAGGATGTCAAAGAGCGGGAAAGTACAGAGGTAGAGCGGGTAACTAGGCGGACGAATTCCAGTTGAATATTTTTATGGGACTTAAAAATCCAACTAATTCGATCGCGTACAGTAATTATTCGTCGCAAGGCCAATTATTGATATCACTGTTGGGTTTGCTCATCAGGATGGTTGCGTTCTTATGGCGTGCGGAATACAAAAGCGGGAAGTTTTGTTTGTGCCCCGTATGGGGCATACACATTTGCACATCACTAGTTGTTCTTTTATCTCAAACGAAAATTTCATTTTTATTTAAAATAAAATTGACTATTTAGAGATAATGACTAAACTATGAAGAGATAATTTACTATTACAATTTACGATTGTTGAAATGGGTATTTATAATAATAAGGTAAATTACTTTTGTAAGATGTTGGCACTGAATTGCATTGGAGCGCAGTTCTTTTTCCGACTTAAAGATCCTAATCCTGTCTGAGACGGTACATGGCAGATAAAACTATCTCAAAAACACCTATTTGTGAAAGTTCCCCCTTGATTTAAATTTTGTCCTAAACAACTATTATTAGGCGGCTGTGTCCGAATCATTAATTGATACAATACAACCGCGCTGTCATCCGAGAAATACATATTTTTAAATAATCTCAAGCAAATTCGTTACTTCAACGTTATTATTTCTCTGAATGACACAGAATCGAATCCCCCCCCCCCTCCCCGCCGCCAAAAAAGAAGAGGTTACTTGGACGTCACACATGTATTTGTGATTGAAATTATAAAATGAAGTTATAAAATCAAAAGAAACATTTCAGTGAGGACAATCTTTAGTCATTGATCTTGATGAACTTTCCGATTTTTCGCAGAGTTATTGTAATGCCCCGATATCGATTTTTCAACTTACCGATCTTGAGGGAAGTTATTGTAATGGATCCGAAACTCGAAAACGGAAATACCACCTGATCTCCACGTTTCATGACCCTTAGAAACGTTTTCGACCATTTTGAGAGAGATGTTTTTGTGTGGCTGCGTGTATGTGTGTGAGCGAACTGTTGTCGAACGCTTTCTCTTCGATAATTTGTGCGATGAAGGTTATAAATTTAATTTTTTAGATAGCAAGAACGGTTAGAGATATGAAACAAGGAGTCCAATCAAAGTCGCTCCACACGTGAAAGTACATATTGGATGTTCCATGACTTTTTGAGGTGAAACTTCTTTTCGGATTATCTGAAAGTGTTTCACTGTCCGGAAACTTACGGCGGTGGCGATGATGGTCGAGGGGGGGGGGGCAGGGTTGAATACCCGATGCGACGGTCGAGGGGGGGGGGGCAATGGTTGAATGCGGTAGTTGTGCGAGGTTTGAATGCGCTGGGGGGCGGTCGTGGGTGGGGCACGGGCTGAATGCGAGGGGGGGGGGCTGAGTGGTGACTGGTTTTTTGATATTATTGAAAGGAGAAGGTTATCGCGATCTCACTTCAGCTGTAAGCACACTATTGGAATTTTAGCATTCAATAACGAAGGAATTGATGATGCCCAAAACACATAACATGGGTCAGTAGGTTTATCTCGGCATCATGAGTGGTTTAGAAAAACGATTGACTTCTGGAGTGTATGAAGAGACACAAGTTTGTGTATTGGTCCATATAGATGGTATGAGTGTCTACAACATCACAACCAAACAGTTGTGGCCTATACTTATGAAAATTTATCATCCAGGGTATCAATGGTATTCCGTGGTTGTACCTCTCTACTATGGAGATGCCAAACCCAGAAATGTCAATGACTACTTGGATGATTTTGTACATGGGGTAATTGAGCAAACCGATGATGGGCTCTTAGTTAATGGAAAAGATTAATCGTTCCAAACAGCTGGTATTGTGGCTGATTAGTCGAGTCAATCTAGAAATGCTTTATACTTGACTATTTCGAAATAATCGATAGTTGATGAAATTTATATCAATATTTTCATAAAATTCCCCCGAACAACATATCAAAATGGAGGAGTTTAAAATTAATAACAAATATATTTAATTAATAAAAAATTGTTGAAAATTTCGGGGTTAACGCCAAAAACTGTCCCCGCTTTTGTTTCACTTATGGAATTGAAAAAACAAAAATATCACTAAGTAGAGCAACAAATACTCTACAAATATGAAGCGAGGAGCTATGCCCTTGGATCAATAGTTTTTTTAAAATTAATTCCCCAAAATAACTCTCACCGAATTTTCCCAATTAATCATTTTCTGACAGAATGCCCGCCCCTTTCTGCGCGCGCCGCCTACTCGATTCGGCGCCGTGCGCAGAGATTTTGAATCGATGCGTCTCATCGGCAATTTTCTGAACGGATTTAATCAAAACTCTTTGACATATTAATTGTACTTATAATTGTTAGAAGCATATATTATGCGTCATCACTGACTGCGCTTAAACATGACGAAGAAAAATAATTTCCGAAATTAAAAGAATGCAAAAATAATGAGTAACAAAATTTTTATTCTGATTCCTATAGCATGGAAGGTTAAAAGATGATTAATGATACATTCTATACATAAGCCGGAGTAATTTAATTCAGTAACCAAGGGGTAAATCGTAATAACAAAAATCAGATATTATTATTAATTTTCCATGTTAATTTCTAAAAATAAGTGTCTTCTGACATGTTCTTCTAAAATGACTCATGCTCTAGATAATTTGATTTTTAATGCATAAAATTTCATTTGATATAATTTAAAAATTAAAAAGTTGACAATCATAATTTGGGAATTTTAAAATTTATCTTCATGATAGAACGTCATTTCATGGTCATTGATTAAAATTGAAGTCGCCACCCTATCGCCAGGACTGGAGTGTTGTCTCAGAGATCTGTAAATGAAAAACCTCGTTGATTGATCTATTCATTACATTTGCATTATCAACTGGATCAATTAATTAGAATACTTTACCATTTTTTCAATCCAAACGTCGTCGTTTACGCAGTACTGCTTCACTGCTGCTGTCAGAATCATCGTCTTCGTGGTCATCAACTGTCATCGAGCCTTCTGGAGGCATGGTGAATGGGGGGAATTCCTCGGCATCATCAGCTGTCATCATGTCAAAACTTCCGTTGAATCATTGGAGTGTTCAGGTGTGTCAGAAAAGATGTCAATTTCTTTGGAATTAGAGCATGAATTTCCATGACATCCTGAGCAGATCGTGCAACATTTAAGACCAGCTTTCCTGCATCCACACCTATTTGAACAGTTGCCCTTGCACGTACAATGAATCATCTTCAGGATGTCCTCTGGAGCTGGCAGCTCCTTGGTCATAACGGGGAAGTACAGTCTATCCTTTAATTCCCAACTCCAATCGATTGGACGCAATTGATTATTTCCAAGCCATTGTTGAACTTGGAAATATACCCGCCACGAGTGTTCTGCAGTGGCCGCGCTTGTTGGTGGAAGCTGTGCCAGTCGTACTTCAGTTTTGAAGCGTGCAGTAGAACCCACAAAACGTTCGTAGCGAAAAGTGTTGATTGATGTCGTCTTCTCTCCAGCACCATAAAGAGCCAGCATCAAGCGTTCACCTGCTCCCTTGATAAGATCTCTCGTCGAGTTGGGATCATTGAAGACTGCTACATCATCCAGTAATTTTCTTCGTTTCTTTAGCTGGCTCAAGAAGGTCTTTTTTCCTCTACGAAAAATGTAGCTCGTGGTGTCGCAGCCTGTGAAGGCATGGCTGACGAGAATGGTGTCTTTCAGATGTTGGTTGTCCTTGGTCGAGTATAACGTGTTGGCCCCTTGTTTAGTCCCCTCTTTGATGAAATAAATCTCTCGATCGGCTGGAGTCAGAGCAATCAAGAGCACCATCAAGTCCACGTCCTGACCAACCACTGCAACCTTGTCATGATCACTGAGTTGCTCAATGGCAGTAGCTGCAATGACTCGGCCTTGCCTCACTGCTATTCCAGCGTTTGTCAAGTGACTTGCAAGGAAATCAATGAACCTGTCCTTATTTTTATCATTTGCTAAAATTTTGGATTGATTCATGGTGATGTTCATATCCTTCTCAAAAATCACTTGACTCCCCATTTTCGTGTTCAAACGTCTCCTTCTCTCGTAAGATTTTATTCCCACGTCAGTGTCCTTGTAGCCATCGAAAACTACTGTAACATTCGATCCATAATGTCTCTTGAGGTAATTGAGTACAACTCAGGGACTTGTCCATATGTATTTCCGACTGGCCAGACCACTTTGTGCAATAAAAATCCACCGTCGATGATAATGTTGCACTGAGTTTTGTCTATATCACAGTCGGGTTGGGATTTGAATGAACAGTAGAGGTCTGCTTTGCTGGTTTTTCTCATCGCGCCCTGATCATTAAATAAAGCAGCAGGAAATGGAGCTAACTCGTGATTGAGAGATCTGATGGCCAACTGATTGTCGTCTGTTATCACCGCTGCAATCCGTTGGAATAGAAGTGTCGTATTAACAGCTACGACTTCATTGTTAACGAGGATACCGCGTTTAGTCGTAGCGATGGATTTCACGCATGCTATACGTTTCAGCTTCACATCTCCAGCAGTCATTCCCACCATAGTCATCATCGAGGCCAGTCCAATGTCAATCGCTTTGTCACAATTAACATTTTCTCCAGCACATAATCCATCTGCAATGCACATGAGCTTATCAGATTCAGATAAAGCAAATGGATCATGGATAGTTAGCCATTCCACGAATTTCAACAGGTCCTCGGTATCACGCTTGATGCTGCTGCGTCTCCAGTCCGTGTGTTGCTCACCCGTGGCTGCTCTCACCCCACAAAATGTTTCGAAAGCATCAATTATCTCATAGGCAACTGGCATTCCAAGTATCCACCTGGCTAGGACACCTTCCTTTTTCACTCCACGGCCATGTGTGAGTCCACCAGAGACTTTCATGACACGCATTAGAGGTTGCTCAACAGTCATGTCAGTCCAAATTCCTGCCCATTTCTTATCAGATCGTCGTATGGTGAAGTGCCCCTCTGTGGTGAACTTCTGATATTCCTCAGGACACGTGGTACTTGGTAATTGTGACATGTCCTGGAGGTAGATCTGAGCAGACTTGGCGTAGGCTAGATGACCAGCTGCATGAAAAATCGGCAACATGTCCCGCACACATTGGAGATGAAGTTGCCAGTTGCCTAATCGCTCTGCTTCGATGAATTGCATCACAATAGTAATGCAATTGAAATATTGTAACCATAGCCTTGATGTCCGACCAACGTTAGCGAGATCGTCCATGACCTTCAGCATCTTCCTTTGAATTTGCATTAAAATTTCATCATCATTAATCTCCTGCAACGTTGGTGGTTGGATTTCGAAGTCGTTGAGTACATTGGTGATATGCAAACGATCCTGTTCATCCACTGTACTCGCATGCTGAGTAATGATGGAACCCAAGGCAGTATAGACGATGAGATGCCCTCTGATTGCTCTACTGAAGGCATGACCGGTCAGCATATGGTCTACAGTATTACCAGTACACACGCTGGATAGCAGCTCTTTTAATCCACTACCATCCATGATTGTGCCAATAGCCCCGAGGAATGACATTAACATATGGAATCCTCCCAACCTGGGGACTACATCTGTCAGCACGGCTCTGTCGATAGCAACCAGTTCTCTCGCTTTGATATACAGAGGCTGGTCAAATGTCACGAAGACAGTTTTCTGACCCAACCGCAAGGATTCTGTGGCAGCCGAATGCAAAACGGTGTTAATTGTGGTCATGTCTGATGGCGGCAAGTTCACGAAGGGCACGCAGAAGATCTGTGATACCTTATACTGGTCATCGTGCCTGATGGTTTCCATGTATCCTCTCCAACTGGGTATATTGTCAATGTTCTGCGATTTTGCCATAATATGAAGAGAATATGTCGTTGGTAACGGTTGACGTTCGCCTAAGTCCAGCTGTGAGACATCAATAAATGTAATCGATTTCAATCCCAATTGATTTCCATTCACCTGATTACAAAATGTAATTGGCACATTGATTTTTAATGCCCATGCTGTGGTAGTACTTTTCGTAACAAGGGCATAAAAAATTTTTTTGGCGATTGTGATGTTGCAGTCCGAGGCGAAGCCGAGCGTGAAAGCCGGCTTCACGCACTGAGTGTCAAAAAAGGTATTGAAGCCATCCAGTGTGCATCCATTGTGATCTGCATTGTCGAACACGTACTGTACATATGCATTTTCGTCGATTTTTTTTTCAGTGTTCAGCACAGCAGAAGCCTCATAGAGATTGATGTTGGTATATGAAGCGCAGAAACCAAGGCTGTTAACCACGTCAATAATTAATCGTGAACCAAATTTCCTTGTTAAATAAATTCCAGTGGCTAACTGAATAGAAGAGACGAATGACCTTGGACGCACAACAGATACGATGGAGTGAGCGATGCTATCTCGTTTGGTTGTTAGCTTTTCATCTCTGTTCTTCTTCCCCTTGAGTAAAACTTGATCGAGGAAAATCTGTAAACTCTCAGGAATGTCATCTTCAACGTTGTATAGAAGTTCTCCAGGGGCTGGGTAGATCGATGTTTCGTAAAATTTGCTTCTGACATCCTCTCTAATAATATCAGCAGCAGCAGAAACTACCCGCAACCGTTCTTGGGCCTCAGTTGGAGCTTTCTTGTGGTACCAGGAATCCATTAGAATTTTATGCCCCGTATTACGAAAGCATACACTTGTCGGTTTTCCTCTACTTTCGAGGAGAATAATGTCTGTGCTGTACTTGTTCCGTAATTTCTGTTTAAATGTTGATGCCTTCACTTTAAATCCTTCCATCTTCTCCATCAGTTCATTGAGAGAGAATTGACAATCGTCATTGCCCTCCATATAAGAGCAAACATTCTGAAAAGCAGGTTCCAGGTCTGCTATTTTGGGCCTTCCACGATCCTGGCTTTTGCTGACGCTCATGAACTTATTGAAACATGACACATGATAACGAGCCTGAACCTCCAGCAAATTTATGGATTCCAATCTCTGATGAACAGCCTGACCCCAGTCATTTTGACGCTCAGCAATACTATTATCGATACGACTTTGTACTATTTCTGTTGCGACCAGCCTGAATGGTTTTCTGTTGGTTAACACACATTTTTCAGTACACAGAAAGCAATTGGCTTGAAAATTAAATTGCTCTGGCACCTCAGTAGCTACTGTTTTTGCACTAGTCACTGTTTTTGAACCACAGTAAGCGACTCGACAAGGATCATGTACTACCACTTCAGTTAATTGTTGCAGAAGTTCCCACTTATTGTCCCCCATTTGCCTGCTCTTCACTATGAATGTATTTATCCTTTTTTTCTTCACTAATCTGGTTTGGGCACCACCAGTTAAACTCCCATCGCAAATAAAACGAATTCCCGGATGAGACATTACGAAATTTATAAAAATTCAGAGGATATTCACACAAGAACGCAGATATTTTGAACTGTCCGTAACGGCTAACTGAAAACAACTGAAAATATTCCACGTGGCCAGGGTATTCTACGTGGAAATTCACAGTGTGAGGGTTGGGTACAGCTAATGCAAGGACAGCTGCGTCTCATGCTGATTGGGGAGGGGCGCAGGTAGAAATCTAGACCCTAAATATCACAACCAGAACTGGTAGTGAAACGTCCTGAGAAATAAACACGTGGAAATCAACAGTCTAGCAGGTAGACTCTAGACTCCAGCTTTCCTATAGGAATTTTGCAGGATGTAGCCATTTAACAATAAAATATTATTTATTGGGCTAAATTCTGTTAATTTCGGGAATTATTTTTCTTCCTCATGTTTGAGCGCAGTCAGTGATGACGCATAATATATGCTTCTGACAATTATAGGGGCAATTAATATGTCAAAGAGTTTTGATTAAATCCGTTCAGAAAATTGCCGATGAGACGCATCGATTCAAAATCTCTGCGCACGGCGCCGAATCGAGTAGGCGGCGCGCGCAGAAAGGGGCGGGCATTCTGTCAGAAAATGATTAATTGGGAAAATTCGGTGAGAGTTATTTTGGGAAATTAATTTTAAAAAAACTATTGATCCAAGGGCATAGCTCCTCGCTTCATATTTGTAGAGTATTTGTTGCTCTACTTAGTGGTATTTTTGTTTTGTCAATTCCATAAGTGAAGCAAAAGTGGTGACAGTTTTCGGCGTTAACCTCGAAATTTTTAACAGTTTTTTATTAATTAAATATATTTGTTATTAATTTTAAACTTCTCCATTTTGATATATTGTTCGGGAGAATTTTCTGAAAATATTAGTATGAATTCCATCAACTATCATTTATTTCGTATTTCGAATGCTAGATTGACTGCACTAGATAGTCTGGCCAGAGCATACCTGAAACGTATAAAAAATCAAACCGGTTTCTCTTCGTGTGAACGCTGCATTGTTCCAGGTGTCACCGACCATAAACGTCGGGTATTCCCAGAAATCGATAGCACAAAACGCACCGAAGAGTTATTTATTGCCAGAAGTGACGTAAACCATCACCCTAGTAAAATTTCAACTCTTCTTTTGAAAACACCTGAATTCGATCCAATTAAAGATGCCCGCAAGAAATCATGCACCTGTGTTCGAATATCGTAAAAAATTTACTCTCAAAATGCCTAAGTAGAACTAGTCAACATAGGATCTCAATACAACAATCGAATGTTTTAAAGATAGTATTGGATGGCTCAACATCTTATGTGCCGCTAGGGTTAGAGAGGAAAGGATTCGACATTGGACATTTTGGGAGTTGGAAAGCAACTCAGTTTTCGTTTTTCCTCCTGTATGCAGGATCAATTGTGTTGAAACCTGTGCTACCAGAATGTGAATGCCTCCATTTTCTGCACTTGCATGCTGGTTTTCGCTTATTATTCAGCTCTCAATTAGCTGTACAATGTCTTGATCAAGCTGATGGGTATCTGAGAACATTCTTCTCCTTAGTCTCAATCTTCTACGGAAAGTCATGTCAAGCCCTAGAAATGCATTCACCCATTCATGTGGCAGATGATGCCAAACTTTTTCAGTCTCCTTTGAGAGAATATTCTGCATTTTGGGGAGGAAATTTCATTGGAAAATTCACAAACTTAATTTCCAGCCGGAATAATCCAGTGCCTCAATTTGTGAATAAAATTACTCTTCAAGAAAACTCTACGTGACTCAAGTTTAACGTGACTAAAATGGAGAAAAAAATGCTTATCAGTGACGTTGTTTTGACAACAAATCTCAATTATGCCACTTAGAACAATAATCAATTTCTAAACATTGAATCAGTCAAGTACAGAGAAATGACAATTCACGCCCACTCTCCTAACAATGTTGTACAGTTATTTGATGGCAAAGTTATTCAAATGAAACGCATATTCGTTAGGCAACAGTGTGGAGTTGAAGTGAAAAGCCCTGAGGACATTTATATTACAGGATATTTCGATGCAGGACGGCGCGATTTTGTTTTGGCGTCATGTTCATCGTCAAACGTGGGACTTTTCAAAATTGCAGGATTTAGTGAATCAATTGTGTCATGTACTGCTACAAAAATTAAATGTAAATGTGTCTTGCTGCAAGTTGCCAACAAATAGAAAGGCTTTTATTGTACATTAAAATACATTAGAGCATGTTCCCCGGGACGACATGCCCTCCCGAGGTCTGTGGTACATACGTGTATATCTGGCACCTCAAGGGGTACCAACTAGCTCATTTTTTAATGCGTCATGTTTCCCACCTGACTCATACTACACTGTATGTGTTTCACGCTTGATTTTCTTGTGGATATACGCCAATTCGTCATACTGACTTGACCTCCACCAGTTTTGATGAAAAAGTGAATTTTAAACTAAAGCAATGACTTTTGCTATCGGGCGGACATACCCATGAATATTTTGTGATTGCTTCTCGCTCGCGTCTCAAGAACTCATTTTTTTCCTAGAAATATAAAAAAAATGGTGTGTCATGAAGACACGCGATAGAAGTGAAACTGAATGATTGGATCGGCAAGGATTATTTAACTTTCCATGTTTAGAGGGAGAGGAATCATTTTAATCACGTGTCAAACACTTCTTGATAGTAAATATTAATTTATTCATCATAATAATTATAGATTTTTCAAGATACAATAATATTAGTATGAATATGATGAATTAAATCTCAATCAGCTTCACCTTTATTCTCTGGTAGACTCTTCATGAACGAAATGATAGGTTTGTGGTAACTAAAATAGGTAATGAAGACTCTTGACTCCAAATTTTCGATGCAACGTGAGAAAACTGCATCGATCGTGGTACCATGGCGTGTAGTCGATTCAATTGGTGAATTGTTCATTTCCAATGACAATTTCGATTGCAAGAACTGAATTAATGGCTTGGAATCCTCTGAAGCAAAATTAACATTAAAATCTCTACCTAGAATCATAGGTATTTTGTCCAGCTCTACTCCAACTTCTGCAGCCCCCACTGGAGTATACGGCAGCAAGTGAAGGTGAATAAACTCTATTATTTTCGCCATCTTCTGATTTGGTGAAATATAGAGTGCTATAAGCATAATCCGCTGTCCGCTTTCTGTGCGACATTCAGCTGCACACATTTCTCCAACAGATGACAACCCAATTGAAAGCGATTCTAGTTGTTTCAAGTTCAGGTCCATATTGGGTGTCATGATGTTCGTTCCATGAGCAGTATTGCAAAGTATTGCGACACCCCCTGCTCTCACATTATGTCTTTTGAACTGTACGACACAATTAAAATTGGGAACATCAATTTCTTGATCGTTTTCCTTCCACGTCTCTGAAAGTATCAATATATTAGACCGTAGAATCACCGGATCATTGAAATCTCCGCTATGAGCTCCTAAGCTTTGGCAATTGAGGGTTGTTATTGATAAGCCTGGTCTGCTGATGAACTCTCGGAGAATGTCAGTCAAAGTTATCAATGGATTTGTTGATAATCTTCTAAATTCTGATTGTAGCTTGTCCCTTGATTGAGCTTTTTTCCGTCCATGATAAAATTTGTTCTTTCCATCCTTCGCAACGATGTACAATCCCTGTATACTTGTGACACGGGACAAGGCTACGTAAAGGAGTTGTTGTGAATGTGTCTTTTCGTATTCATAGATGATTTGATTAAACGTACCACCTTGAGACTTGTGGATAGTAATAGCACTCGCTGGTACCAATGGCAGATGATTTCGTTTGACGAAAATCGTTTTATTATGGTTCATATATATCGTAGAAGTTCATCGTGCAATGGGAACTGCCGTGTGGCTGATGTTGTTTGCTTGGATGAACGCAGCAGCTTTTCTCCGGATCTTCTGCCCCGTCTTTGGTGAATCTGGAAATGCCAGCCACACACGAGTTACTGCCCCTGCCTCATCAGTTTCGATATGAACTAGTTTACCAACTGCGCCGTTTGCTAAACCATCCGAGACATCCAGATTGGTTGTTATTATATACCATTTATCTAACACCAGTATTATCTCGTAGGGCAGACCTCCAGTGTCTATTACCGTTTTTTATGCAATTTTTGTCGTACAAATGATTGTTGCTCAGCATTATGGCAGCCGGTGAATACATCAGTAGCTATTGAGACTGTTTTATTCTCTGCAAAATTAAGAATTGTCAAATTGTATTCGTTTACAGCATTATTTGTCAAATATAGCCGAATTCCATGTGGACAAAGACGATCTGCTTCCTCTCTTGTATAAAAACGGGATTCGATTAGGTGTATCTGTTCTTGATCCAATTCTTCGCCATTTCCAATTTTAGTTAATAAAGAGGAGAAATCAGCATTCGCTTGTCTCATGACTTTATCCAATTCATAGAACTTCAAGTCACGCCTAAGTGTTGGTGCTGCTATGCGTCGTTTTGTTGCTTGATAGATGGGTGTAGCACGCACTGGAGGTAACTGACGCAAATCACCTATGAAAATGATATCCATTCCTCCAAAATTATCTTGGAAATTTCCTCTTATTTGTTTTACCCGTGCGTCAATTTGAGACAGCAATTCCGCTCCTACCGTACTGACCTCATCGATGAGTATAACTTGGACGTATTTGAAGAGCATTCTGTACTGTTGAGCCACTTCAATTGATAATGGTAATAGTTTGGAAAGGGATATTTTCAATGCAGTGTGGATTGTCGTACCATCAATTGCTATTGCAGCCTTTCCTCTTGATGCACATGCGATATAAGCATTGCAAAAACCATCATTATCTGTGAAGCGGTTGTAAATTTCCATGAGGAGTCTAATGAGGAATGTCTTCCCACATCCTGCTGGCCCAGTGAAGGAAACTTGGAGTGGTGATCGGTTTGATGAGAGGAGATTAGCAATCACATGCATCAGGAGTGCTTTCTGCCTCTGATTGGCCATTCTCATTAGTTCATAAAATTGTTCATTAGACATTAAATTATCCCTCTTCTTTGCGATAGCACCCAGTTTGTTAAGTGTTGGTAACCGCAGATCGTCGTTCATTATGTGGTCAGCGTTATACAATTCTTGTAAAGGATTTGCTTCAGGAAAAAGGCTACCTACGTTGTCTCCTTCAGCATCATCATATTGATTTAATTCATCTTCACAACACAACTCTCGGCATATCTCGATGGTTTTCTGGATATCTAAATTCGATGAGAATTCTTTATGTCGCTCCAAAATCAATATTTCGTTGTCGTCGTAAATCTGTATGAATTTAGTTTCTGCAAGAATTTCATTTTCTTCGTCTCGGAATGGAATATACAAAGTCCCCATTTCCCGTTTGTATTCACTGAAATCATCAGCCATGTCGTAGTTTCTGTACCGAATAATCCGAGGTTCTTTCCTTCGTGTCCAATTCCCCTGATTATTCAGTGTGTAATGAGCAACAAACTGGGCCAAATTGACATCTTCTAGCTCTTCAGGTCTCTTTTCGTACTTGTCAAACCAATTTTCTTTCCATATGTTTGTTGCATCATCATCAGCATCCATTTCATTGAGTTCTTTCTGAGTTTTTCGAATTCTTTGTCTTTTGATCAGCCATATTGTTGAAATATAGGTAACAACTGAAGAAGACTTTGACATCGGTTCAGGCAGAAGGTACCATGCAGCTTCCTGACTGGTAATTTCGATAGTATTTAGCATGTCAACGCTCATTTTCCTAGTAATTTCGACAATATCGAACTCTGGATGTTCATCCATTATTTCAGTGATGTTACGTTGGAGATTGCTAATTCCACGGTTCGTTTTATTGACGTATTCTACTACGTATGCAGCACATGAGTATTCTTCGGTGATAAATTGCACATCCATGTTTGATTTCAAAATATTGAAAATGAATGGGTTGAATGGATTACGCCACTTTTCCATGGGTTGACGATTAAGAAATACTCTGCGACGATTGATGCCAGCTCGAAGCACATTCATGTAGTAATCATCTGATAGTATTCCATTTCCCTGATAGAAACTATCAATATCAGCATAGTGATTGTTCTCTAAGTTTGTTCTTATCGTGTTGTAATGTTGTTTATACGTGTGGAATCCTGGTTCTTCTTTCTGCATTGATGTCAGTATAGTTGTGTATGTGCATGGCATGAATGGAGCTTCAAATCTGCATTTTTGATGAGCGTTCGCAGCTATTTTTTTGTAACATGTGAACGTGTGCTTATGTGCCTGTAGTTTGATGTTCCCCGACGATTCTGAAGTGGCCACTGATATCAATGTATCAACTAGTTCAATAGCTTTTAGTCGGTCAGCACCTAGTGGATCCGCTGGAGCATTCTCAAGTCATAGCAGAATGTGTGCATGGGGGCTCCCACGATGCTGGAGTTCAATTCTTTTAAAATAATGGACAACACGATATTTCCCGAAGGGAGAAGACTTTTTGAACTGAAGGATGTGCATTATAATTTTGATGAGCTTATTAAAATAGATGGCACATGTTACAGCATCTTCATTGATGAGTGTGCTCTTTTCAATATAATGGAGTTCCTGAACATCTTGTTCTGTAATTTCTGCTCCATTATTCTTCAATTTATATAATAATTGTAATAATGAGGGCCAACCAACTTCATTAGCACTCATAGTTAGGAATAACGTGGGTTTTCCGAGTTGGCTGATCATTGCGAATAAGTCTCTCTTTCTTTCAGCCCAATACCAAGTCGAGTTGGGGATACAACGTAGAAAAGCCAAGTTGCTTTCTATACAATGATTTATATACTCCTCTGATTGAATTTGTTCACGTGTAATTTTTGTGTCTTTACCTACGTGTTTAAAAGCAATGGATAGACTGTCACGGACTCTAAACCTCATAAAATGAAATGTCATATGGGAATGACAATTCATTGCCATATAGAGTAAATGATGAGGTGTAACCCCACGTCGATCAGATATCCTTAGCTCACTGGTAGCCATCAGGAATGGTGTCACATTCACTAAAGCGCCGGAATTGTCCGAAATAGATAGTAGGGAAAGATAACTCTTCTGCATGCTCATCGAATAATAGACTGTGAGGGACATTCATGTCTCCAGAAGCAATCCTCAAATATTTATCGTCATTCCAGAGTAATGTGTGTTGCTGAGCGAACAGGCTCTCCTCCATGGGGATGTCTTCACTCAGTTCATCTATAGGTATCTGATGAACGACACAATCCTCATTAAAGAAAGATTCATCAACTTTGATGTCGTACAGTTGATACAATGGACTCGGTACTAAGCATCTTAGCCATATTTTCATATTTCTCTTGTTTATTAAACCTGTCAAGTAGCTTGATCGATAAATTTTTTTTCTCTTGATATGAACGTAAACACAGTGATCGTCGTCAATGTTCCTGGGCAAGTGATTGACCATTGCATTGACATCCACTGGAACTCCAAAATTCCAAATTGTCCAAGCACATGACGCAATCTGCGAATTTGCATAAATGGAATTCTAGGAGAAATGAGTCTCTCGGACACTAAATCTAACTTCGGAAGATGTGCAAGGATCGGGGGATATACAAAGTGGTGCATGCCAGCTCATTATTACTTCTGAATTCTGGAAATTTTGGTTGAATACGAATTTCATTTTCAACGGATAGAGTCTTCAAGTCATTTTTAAACCATAATCTATCACATACACAACACGTAAATCCGAATGGATTATTTATAAAATCACGGTGAAAGTTCTTATGTGCAGTTTTAAACTCATTAAAGTCTGAATATTGTAATCGATCACCACTATGTACATCACAATCAGGAGGAGGATGAGTCGAAGTCGTTGCTAATAGTTGATTCTCTGGATTATTTACACTATCGTCCACACTGTCACGTAAGAGGTTAGCACGTGTTTGCCTCCGTTCCCTGCTATCTCGTTCAATTTCAGTTCTACTTTTTTTCCGTTTTCTATTCTGATCAATTCCTTCACCCGTTTTTTCTCCCGCCACGTTTTTGTCCTTTCTGCACCCGACTTCGGCATATTTGCACAAAACTCTCGATTTAAGTAATGAAGACACGCACAAAAACAAAATACCTTGCTTATGATCACTGTGTTTGAAACCAACAGCTGTTTTCCGCGATCGCGACGCCGCCTGAACGCAGAGAATGACATGAAAGACAGAAAGTCTTCCGTCTTATTCTCGCACGATACACGAAGGCCTCTCACTCTCGCCCGATAGACGAGACGTAAGGTAGTCCGTCTCACTCTCGCTCGATTCCCGGAGGCCTCTCACTCTTACCTACTACGTTAGAGCGAGCGTCACCAAAAAGGTTGCCGATCGAGATTTCAAAACCCTCCCATAAGAAGTTTCACTTCAAAAATACTATTCACTAATGTCTGTGACTGAAAAAACAATTCTGATCAATTAAATATTGGCGATTTTACCGTGAGACCACTCTTTTGAATAATTTAATGATTTCGTGCTAGTGGCGCTGACGCGCAGACTTGCCGGTTGCTCAAAATGGCATCCCAGTTTTCCGCAAGCATGTATGGTGTGTGCCGCTCAGTAGCAATTCGACAGTTTCGACAATGGACGAGTATTCGCATGCAATTGTAGATTTTTTGAGTGAAAACGCAGAAGGACTAAAGGTCATCGAGTTGATGCCTTCTCAATGGCTGGTGAAAGAAAAGAAATGTTTGATTTGTCTGTATCCCCCGAAGAAGTCCTGGGAGAAAGTTCGAGAGTGGATACCAGGAGGCAAAAGACCCGAAAAAGATTGGGAAAGGCATGACGAGATTGAGATTATTTGATGGGCAGGTTAGAATTTGATCTGATTACCTGATTGATTATTTTTGTGTACATACGCTCTGAATAACAATTGACTTTATTGCCATAATGAAATGAGGGGAAGTCCAGGCAAAGAGGCTATCCCCAAGAACGGTAAATTTTCTATTCATGTGCCAGTTCTGGAATTTGTGGTTGTGAAATTTTCTGCAAATCTGGACATTCAATTTAGGACACTCTAAATTTTTGCTATTTTCATAGTTTTTGCTTCCGAATGGAACCATTGCAATCGGTCAATTTTCACTTTCGCTAATGATGTTTGTAAACGATATATAATGGTTTGAAACTTAAAAATACGAAGTATGAGCATAGTGTCTGTATGTATCAATGTTTTTCAAAAATCTTCACTTACAAAATGTACCATAAAACGGACTAAATTTTAAGAATAAAATCTGAAATAATTACCAATTATTGGTATTGAGTACATATATCTGTGGGCGCAATTTCAGCGAAATCTGTACGTAAGTTTCTTAGAAATCTGCTTTTTTTGTGTTTTCTTCGATCGCTCATATCCTCGAAACTAATGGTTTTTTCCAATTTCTTTTTTATCAAAATGTGCGTCTCAATGAGATTCAGGGGACGGTTGAAGAACACCTAGTAGGTTGCTCACAAGAAATTGGAGATATTTCAATTTTTCTGTTTTTCACAGTTTTCTTTGCTTTTTGCGTTTCTACCCACGCTAGCGTCCGCAAACATTGAGATAAAAACTTGAAATTTGGAACAACCGTTCCTTTTGTTGTGGTAAAGAACCCTATTGAATGGCGCTTTAATCGTATCATTAGTTTTCCAGATTTCAATTTCTTCGTTTTCACAGTTTTTATTTTATTTCTCGATAATTATTCAACCAATTCTGTTGTTTTTGTTTCTAAATATGTGCCTTAATGAGATCTATCATCTGGTGGAAAAATCTTGAGTCAATGAGTTCGGGTACTATGAGATATTCATATTTTTTAACTTTTGACTTTCGTTTCACTTTTTGTGTTTGTTTGCGCTCTAGCGTCCGCAAAAAGGTGATAAAAACTTGAAATTTGGAACAAAGATTCCTCTTGTTGTGGTTAAGAATTCTATTGATTAGCGATTTGACTGTTTCATTAGTTTTCCAGATTTCAATTTTTTGGTTTTCCCGATTTTTATTTTATTTCTCAATAATTATTCAACCGATTTTCTTGTTTTTTTTTCAAAAGGTGTGCCTTGAGGAGATCTATGATATGGTTGAAAAACATTGAGTCCTTTAGTTTGGGTAAGATGAGATATTCCTATTTTTGAACTTTTGAGTTTGGTTTTACTTTTTGTGCTTGTTCACACTCTACAGTCCGCAAAAATTGTCATAAAAACTTGAAATTTGGAACAGAGATTCCTTTTGTTACGGCGAAGAACCCTATTGAATGGCGATTTAATCGCATCATTAATTTTGTAGATTTCAATTTTTTCATTTTAAGGTTTTTTCATTACTTTATTTATCGACACGTTTTCATCCAATTTTTTTTCCAAAAAATGAGCCTTAACGACATCTATGAAGTGGTTAAACAACATTGAACCAATTACTTTGGGTAATATGAGATATTCCTGTTTTTGTTTCCGCTCGTCTGAAAAAGCTTTTTCTTCCTCCCCGACCCGAACGTACGCTTTCCACCGTGGTCTGAAACGCCAGAAACAACGGCTTTTCTGGAGTTTCTCGATGGAGAATCGTTGTGATTGGCCACAAAACTTTTGTGGCTCGCGTTTGCAGGCGAGAGTTGCTAACGAAAGAGTAAACTTCGGATCTCCACCCGAGGCTGCCCGACTCTTGCTTACGCATCCGCATGATATATTTCAGTGCCCAAATCGCGACCGAACGTGTCAAATTCCGAAACCACTGTTTCTCTGTTTAATATATACGCATAAAAGGTTCATGTCGCCAGTGCTCCGGTGGAACAAAATTTCTTTAAATTATGCATTAATTTCTTTAGTGGATAAAATAATATTGGATAAAACGAGTTGATTTTGAAAAGGTAGAGTAAATTAAAACTGTCCCCCACCGGCGAATGAAGAGACTGACCTAACCTGAAAAATGAGCGATTCTTCATCGCGATGTTTAGAAATTTCGACAAAGAGGTCAAAGTTGGAAGGAAAATATGCCTATAAAACGTGATTTCGGCATTCTAATTTTTTCTTTCGACGTTTTTATGTTTTTTCATGCATTTTTACTTTTTGCCCGCCCCGACCAGCAAAAACCTCGGCTTCGCCTCGGTTTTGCAAAAGTCGGACGGGCATGTAGTTCGCAAGGTGACCGACGAGAGGCGTGCGCGGGCAGGCCACAAAAGTATTCATCGTTGGATTGATCGTCAACATTTCAAAATTGATACATTTAGTGTTGAACGTACTTTCAGGTGGGGAGAAAGAAAAATAGCATATGACACACGGCCAGAAAGTTTGATTTCTTGCCGTACGTGATATGAAGGCCGAGGCGAAGCCCAGGAAATCAAACTTTCTGGCCTTGGGTCGTAATATACTATTTCAATACGAGAACATTTTGATTTTCTATGCAATCGGACCATTCGGAAGCTCACCACCAATGAAATTGGGGGAAATAAAAAAAACGGTGACGTATTTGACACATTCGAATGGGGGGGGGGGAGGGGGGCGAGGACCGCCTGCTTGTTTTTTAATGTTTGAAGTTCTGCCAAACACTTTGAAGTGTTTGGTACTTATGCCATTTCAAAAATTTCTCACATCATAAAAATTCGTTCTAGTCCAATGTTTTCTTCAACGTGTTCATTTTGCCCTCACCTCTTTGTCTAGTAATAATAATATCGATAAGTATCATATAAATCGTAATAATAAAAATATAATTATTAATATATATAATGAAAATCATTATGAATCATTGTTAATTATTAATTACTGATGATCAATAACACGGAGGCTAAAAGTAGACACCTTAGGGCATTCTAACAGAAAACTCACGATTATAAATAGTCTCTAAATTTCCAGAGAGGGTTCATCATATTATATTTGACAATATATAATTATACGTGTAATTTAATACATCAGTTTGCAGAATAATGGCTTCTAGCTCTGGATCCACAGATCATGAATCTATATTGTTGTTCAAATTTCTTTAAGAATATACCAAGTGATCTGTTCGGTTAATGATTTCAAAAAGATCCCATTTAAAATATTTCAATGGAAGACTCCACATCTTGAAATTGTCTTGAAATTTCTCGAGAAATTATGATCGAATTATGTATGATTTTTGACAGTATTTTTTCACGAGCTATTAAGAATCATAGTGTTACACAGGTTCATACACAATTAGGCATACACAGGTTCTTACGATGGATTTTGCAGTTAGCAAGAAACTTTATCTGCACTGATGATAATAAAGTGTTGTGCTAACGCAGGATATCTCCATAAAGGCCTATATATAAGGTATCACTTTGATTGTTAATGACTCGAAAAGAGAGTCTGCACAAATTATTTTGAACTGACGTTTATACTTCACTGACGTTGATTAATCTATGCTAAATATTTCGTGACACTTCCGTCATTTTGACTTTGTTGATGGAATACTTTAATGATGCCATTTGTACCAAACTGTAGGATATCAGGACCATTCGTGATATCAACCACTTCGGGGCAGATTGAATCTCATTCTTTGCTTTCCATGTTAAAAGTAGGAAAATTGAAATCTTGAAAGACTTCAAAAACATCTTTAGGCATTTTAAATGATGAAGAGCCCAAAACAAAACATTTCCAACAGAGCCCCGAAAACTTCACGAATATGCCACAACTGAAGATCGAACGTTCTTTCTCGATTATTTAGATACACGTCTAGATATTTTGCAAGAAAATATTTTGCACACAACCTATGGGGCTAGAAGGAGTTCTTCGTACGAAATCAAAGAGAACTTGAAGGATGTGAAAATGGCAGTTGCTGCTAAGGAGCTCTGACAAAGTCCGCTGATGCCCGAGAATAGTCTAGCTTCCGATTTTCCACTGTAAACCCACGTCAATTTTCTTGGATTTGAGAGAGCTCTTGATCCGATGATTCAAGAAAATGATGATTTCAAGAAAATGACTCAGGGCAAACAGGATGCATTAATTATTATAGGTAGTCGGATCCTGAAAATGACCGATTTCAAAACAAGTATTCATGTCAAAATTTCGCGGATTATGGATCCTGATATACAGCGGTGTAGGCAGAGTGACCGTTGCCGGGTCAAAGCTTCCGTTCAGCAAAACAATAACTTTCAAATGTATGGAAGCAGTGTGGAATATCAAATTTCTAGGAGAAAATTCCCAATTCATCATAAGCGACTACTTGACAAGCAGCAAAAGGCCGGAAGGGTGCAATCGAGAAACGAAATAACATCGAAGGAAGTACGATTTACATGCATCAGAATCATAACATTGAGACGATGGATTTGAAAATGGGAAAGTGTAGATCAGTTTTAGTCAATTTATTAGTTTTCGATTGATTATTTATTTTTTATCGAGTCCATATTTGCATGACCTCGATGTTGCGTCAGTATTTGCTTGTGTCCCTAAGAGGGGAAAATCTTAAAATATTTTTGTTGACTAATACTGTTCTTTAGTCATATTACATTTCTGCGTCAGGATAGAAAGAAAGGTTTTGTGATTGTTAAAATTGTTCACTTTCGTCAGAACTTGATTAGATTGATGTTTTGCGTTGAAATTTTATTAAGTATAAAACTTTTTATGTCAAAATAAAGGCGCGACTAGCGTGAGTTGGAAGCGTCAGTACAACGTAGAAATTTCACAACTTTTTTCAAGTTATTGTATAACTGATTTAGTTTCCTAGTGTTTGTTGTTAAATGATTTTATCTGTTCATCTGTAGCGATGATGTTACTTGATGTCTCCTGCATCTTGCAGCATAAAATTGCATTCAATAAAAGTGACTTTTTTGTTTTTAATAAAATTTACCCAATGAACGTTACTGCAACAAATATTTAAGTGCGCAATTAAGAATTTATTACCATAATTGATGCATACATTTTGGGTGACTCTCACGTTCGAAACCATTCAATATCCACCGTTGCAATAGTACTTCCAATTTAGGTGTCGTGAATTTGAGCAATTGGTGAATTTAGAAGTTACGAGCGTTAGATCACTCTGGAGGTCGAAGGGTTAGAGAACACTCGTGGTTCGAAGGTTGGAAAACCCTGAAATTCAGACGCTTACAGACCTTTTGGGTTTCAAGGCTTATAGAAGCCGCACATTCCGAGCTCCAAGACTCCTATGCGTCGGAGGCTTACAAAACCCTTGAAGTTCAAGACTGCAGTAAGTATTGGGATGCGAGGTTTTGACAAACCGTCAGAGCTGAGGCTTTGGCAAGTCATGGAATTCGAGGCTCTGACAAGGACTGTGGGCCGAGGCTCACTGTGTTCAATCTCAGCCTCAGTTCAGCCTATGTTGAGCTTTGGCGAACCCTCAACGAGCCATGTCCCCATCGTCAATTCTCACCTGGGATGAAATGAAACTTGTTCTGTTAGTAGAAATGCACATTTAAGTTTTGAAGGTTTTGGCTTCAAATTGTAATAACTAAGGAGGTATGACGGGTTGTCAATTCTTAACTCTGCAAGTTTTCGTTGTGACCCTAACGGACATCACACTGATTTACCATCACTAGTGAGCCATTTCAATTATTGACAAAGTACGGGAAGTAGTTCAAAGTACGGGAACAGTGTATAAACGAAAGTTGCTCCTTATAACAGAAATACACAGTTCATATATTATGACATTTTTTGCTACTTCGTATAGTTTAGAAGATATTGCGAGTTGGAGTAGATTATACCTCGCTAGTGAATATGTCAACATTTGCTGAAAGCATGTGAAAGATTAAGAAGTAAAGAGGGCATGAGGCGGACGAATTCGAGTGGGAAATTTTTATGAGGGTTAGAAAACAAAATAAATCAATCAGGTGCACTAATTATTGCTTACAATTGCATTGATATGACCTTTGACTTTGCTCATTAGAATAGCTGCGAGCTTATGCGTGGTATATTGGAGAAGAAAAAATGTAGTATGCTGTGCTGAACTACGAGGGCGGGAGGTTTAGTTTGTGCCCCGCAAGGGGCACAGACATATTCATACCACTAGTTTCCGTTATATTTTCTAGCTGTCCTGTGGTTTCACGGAAAAAATCCAATTGTGACATATCTAAAAACTGGAGGAAACGATGTTTATATTGTATTATTACAATCCCTCGTGTAAGCATGAATCCAGATTCTACAGTATGTATTTTATTTATTTGTTCTGCTTAATTTGGTGAATTTTTTAAACGAGCATCGCAAAAACAAGTATGTATTTGGTGCGCTGGGCTGACTGCATCGAAGAAGGGGGCGAGCTCGCGTCACTCGGGGCCGGGCAGCCCCCGGCTACTCCGTGCGTTTCATTTCCTCACAAATGAGGCCATTCCAGATGGCGCAAACAGTGACCCGACGGGTCCGCGCCCGTCTCAATCATTCCCATCTCTCTAGCGGTAATTGCACGTGCCCGAGTTAAAAACTTAAGACGAAAAACTTGGAACAACTAAGAGTCGATTTGGGAAATGGAAGTAAAGATCGGAGTAAACTTTCAGTATAATTTATTGCATATATTATTTGATAATGGAATTCGTTTGCAAACATCTCTACCCGCACTCAATTTTTCGCATTTTGTCGATTTTTCCATTCATTCGATAATGCCTTTGGAACCATGAAAAAATGGCATTTGTTGGGATTTGACTAATATCCTGATGTGCACTTTAGAACTGCATAAGTAGGCATGACGATTTGCTTTTTACGTCAAATTATCGTAATTAAATAGGTCGTTTATGCTTTTGTTTTGATACATACTGTGATGAAAAAAAACTTAAATCCGTCAATTTTTCCCGCCCTAACTCACATCCCTACTCCGGCGCAGCCATGCGCCACGAAGGCGACGCCACGCAATATCCCCCTCCGCGGACTGAGGCCCCTACTCCCGTGGTGATACACCGCACTCCGCGAGCCGAGCCCCTTCTCCTACACGCGGATGCGCCGCGAAGGCGAAGCGGAACGAGTCCCTACACCGTGAGCCGCGACCTCCACTCACGCATGTGTGGGCCGTTATCGTGACGCGGGGCGCTACCCCACTCGGCACAGCCAAATCTGGACTCACGAGCGAGACGAGTTGCGCGGAGTCGGGCATTCTTAACTGACTGCTTGGAGGAGAGGAATCTCCCCGACTTCGCACACCAGCCACACAAAACACCTCCTAAGGCACGCGGAATTTGTTCTCGATCGATGGTGAGTGTTGTTTATTAAAAACTTCTCATAGTTCCTTTCTTTTGACGCAAATATAAGTCGTCTCAGGGTACAATCAGACCTGATTTCAATAGTTTTCCAGTCTTCGTGAGGCTTAAGATTTATATTAATTGGGATTTCAGACATTACACATTTCCGGTAAAATGGTAAGTATATTAGTAGCTTAGTAGGGTTATCATTTCGTATTTCAGGTCGGCGATCGATACACTGTCGTTCACGATACGTACCACCATAGTTAACGTTTCTTCTCATACATAGTATGATTGAGAGGTACCGATCCCGATATAGTATCGGGATAGTTACCGTTTCTCCTCATACATAGTATGAGTGAGAGTTACCGATCCCGATATATTACCGGGGTAGTTACCGTTTCTGCTCATACATAGTATGAGTCAGAGCTACCGATCCCGATGCGTTATCGGAATACCTACCGTTTCTCCTCAAACATAGTACGAGTCAGAGTTGGCGATCCCGATTTATGATCGGGATAGTTATCGTTTCTCCTCATACATAGTATGAGTGAGAGCTACCGATCCCGATATATTATGGGGATAGTTACCGGTTTTTCTTACATAGTATGAGTGAAAGTTACTGATGCGGATCTATGATCGTCATAGTTACCATTTCTTCTCATACATAGTACGAGTGAGAGTTACTGTTTCCGATATTTATCGTTTCTCATCCTACGTGACATGCGAGGAGGTTATCGTTGCCGATAAGTTATCGTTTCTCATCATACATGGTATGAGAGAATACTACTGATTCCGATAAGTTATCGTTGGTCCCACACATACCATGGGAGAATGCAACCGACTCTGCTATGTTATCGCGCTAGTTACCCTTTCTCTGATAGAGAGTATAAGAGAATGCTACCGATCGCGATATGTTACCGCCATAACTATCGTTTCCTTCATAGTACGGGAGAAGGCTAGCGACTCCGCTATATCATCGCGATCGTTACCGCTTGTCTCATACATAGTATGAGAGAATCCTACCGATTGCAACATGATACCGATATAGCTACCGTTTCTCCTGATATTTACTATGAGAGAATGAGATCGCTCTAGACTTTCCTGAGAATCGAATCTGATAACGGAAATAAGGTCGTCCCGAAGGATCAGGACGGAAAGTCAAGTTATAGAAAATTCCGGTTGGGTTTGTGGTTGCTCTCGCTGCTATCGAAAATGTAATTTATGGGTGGAATTCCCTAAAATTGACTATGTTCTCGTAGGAAACAGGTGGATCCTTAATCTCTTTCTCTCAAAGTTACCCAGCCGGATGTTTCGCGACCGATCCTGTTAACGCATCCCGTTGGACTCCCAGATCATGTTCTGGGCATGCCACTAGTTACCGAGAGAAATGTTATTGCACAACTATTTTCTCACGTGTAGAATACGTTGGAACGGGGCGCTACCGTTGTTACCTAAAATCACAAAATTATTGGTTGAATTCCAGACTTAATCCGATCATTTCGACACGCTCAGGAATTTGGCATTTTGGGTTTATAATTTTTCGTTCACGTAAAGTTACCGATGAGGTCATCGCTACCGTGTGTCAACAATCATTTCATAGTTACCTGCATCAACAATGATATCATAGTTACCGTGACTCATCGATGATATCATTGCTACCGTGTGTTAAGACGGATGTCGTAGTTACCGTTTAATTGACAATGCTGGAAGAGCTACCGCTTACGGCCCCATTGATGTGATCGACATTATTCCGGATCGATATGATTCCGTACCGCGTTATGGTAGGTGTTTGTAGCTCGAAGGTATAATTGACCGATTCAATTGATTTAGAAATCACGTGAGCGTATTAACTTCTCATATGTATTTATTTTATTTGTTTACACTGTTCACGAATCCACCCCCTCTCGCCACGACCCACATACTGAGCCACCGACAACCCCGTCTCCGCATCCTGCAATAGGGTATAGTATGATTAATTATGTCTGGTTAAGAAATTAAGCTAAGGATTTTGAAAAGGATCAGGCACATCTGTCCTGCGTTGAGCCATTGCAGCGGTTCGTTGATTCCGCGGTCTTAAAAATCAACTGGCGCCCAAGGATAAATTATAAATTTTAATAAAAGCTACTAATCCTTTTCTCAACCACGTTCTGCGTATTATGGTTAATAATATTCCGGTTAAGTTAATTATGGTTGCAATCAATATTATCCCTGTTAGGTTCCTTTTTTTAGTGTTTCCAGAGGATGGGGCCGACGGTAATGAGTTCCACCCGCATTTCAGGTTTAATTGACTATGGAGTTTGGCTAAGTGTCTCCGCCGTTAGGTTATGAGGGACAAATTCATTACAATACTTTCCACGGGTCAGTTCAAAACAGAGCAATGAAAGTGACGGTTGGGGGAAGGCGTGGAGGGAGTCAGTCAGGTGTCATCCAGCATCACGGATTAGCCATCAGAATGGACCTCACTTACACGGACATGGGTATATTATAGAGGCATTGGGTTCAGTGTCAGGGGGCTGGACTCCGGCCGCCATTGACAATATAGGTCCGGTGGTCTTATGATTCACCAGTCTATTGATCGATTTCTCCCCATCGATTCAGTTTGCAAATAGATTCGGAATCTAAATGAGTTAAGTACAGGTGTAAAAGAATTCCCGCTAAACCGATAAGTAGACCCCCGTTTGTCTCAAATTATGAAGCATAATAAAATTTATATTTTCAAGAGAGGAACAACATTTATTTACCATTTGTTGCTTTGTTTCAATCATTTTCAGAATAAAACGTCTGGATCTGTCAAAATTGAGGGAACCGATTTCAACAAAATGTAATGCAAATCACGAGAATCTGATCTCGTTTTACTTCAAACGAAGGGCTATTCGCTTCCGGAATCGTTGTGTCAGTGAGAAATGGAATCATTCTCGAAATCATGTGCAACTACATGAAATCGGCGGACGTGTGCCGCAATGAGTGAAATGTCGATTTTGTATTGCTTTTACATCATTTCCGAAGAAATGAGTCGAAATCAATGAAATTGTGCAATCAGCGAGTGAATCTCAAAGAATTCAAGAGAACGACAATTATTTTTCTATGACCTCAACGTTCGTTGGTTAAGATATGATATGGTTAAAGTATGTCATACATAATGATTTTATTGTTACGTACTTTACCTTTTTTATTAACTTTTCGATCTAGGGAATGTTTGTATGATCTGTATGTATGTATGTATGTATGTGTGTATGTTCGTACGTATGTGCCCAAATTTTCCGTTAATGATTTCTTGAAAACTAATGGTCCGATTCGATTATTTTTTTTTTGATCGATGAGTCTTCATGTAGCTTAGTGCTGATTAGATTCTGGAAGGAATCCATTCAGCAGTTTTCAAAAATTTCCAGAAAGGCCAAAAATTGCAAATCGGGTTAATTACCGGTCATCCATAAACTATTAGAGCTAGCGCAAAATTTATATAAGAAAAGTTGTTCTCCATATAAAAACACATATTTTATGTGGAATGCCCTTTTTCGATGATTTGCGTAATTAAAGGGGCATCGCAGTCTCAACAATTATGTATGTAATGCGTGAATGAATGAATTCAGCGCTGTCATGAAGATCTCAATCGGAGCATGTCCGTGCAGAATCGAGCGGATTATATTTTGAATGGCATTCGTGCAGTATATGCAATGTTATTAAAAATTGTAATTATTTATACTGTTCCACTGGGTAAAATATTCAAGTTAGCGGGAAATTTATTTCAAGAAAACTATTTCTTATATAAAAATAGGCATTTTATGTAGAATGACTTTGTTCCATAATTTGCATAATTAAGGAAGTATGGCCGTCTCAACAATTATGTATGTAATAAGTGAATGAATGAACCCAGCGCTGTCATGAAGGTCTCAATTGCAGCCTTTTCGTTCAGAATCGAGCGAATTACATTTTGAATGGCATTTGTGGAGTATACGCAAAGTTATTGACAATAACTGCAATTATTTATACTGTTCCAGGAGGTAAAATATCAAAGTTATCGTCTTTATTGCGGCCGCACTCCTATTGGTGTGTCACTCCCACTCAAGTAACGCCCATAAGTCTCATGCTCATGCTCACCATGCAGCTACTCAAATATTGATCCCTATCTGCTTCATTAATGACTCAGTTTAGAATTCTCAAATCTGCAAGTTTTCAGTATGACACTACTGATTATTCGGGATATATTGGAGAAGAATAACTTTAGTACGCTGTACTGAAATACGAAATCGGGAAGTTTTGTTTATGCCTACACATGTAGTTGCTGCCCATTCTACCCTTCGATCAAACTAGGTTCTCTCCCGTGTTCCATTGCTCGGATGAAATCTGATAATTCGGTGGCCTTGACCAAATGGACTGTAGAATGAACTTTTGGGATCATTTTACCCGCGAGCGCGAGGGAGACGGTTTGAGGGAATTTATTGTTCCCACAGTTAACTGTCGTTTTGGGAAGTTTCCGAAACTTCCCGAAACGGCCGTTAACTATGAGAAAAAATGACGAAACACGTGTGGCATTTTCTCTGCCGTTTTTCAGTCCATCCTTACACTCATTAACAAAGTGAAGTCAATAACTTTTACAATAAAACCTTTAAAGTCTATCCTAAAACACTGGGCGCTAACTAACTATAAACTAGTGGTGTGCAAATGTGTGTGCCCCGTACGGGGTACAAACAAAACTCCCCCATTTGGTATTTCAGCACAACATAAGAACGCAACCATGGTGAGGAGCAAACTCAACAGTGATATCAACAATTGCACTTGCGGCTAATAATTACTGCGCGCGATCGATTTAGTTTGATTTTTAAGCCCCCTAAAAATATTCGACTGGAATTTGTCCACCTAGTTACCCTCTTTACCTCTGTATTTTCACGCTCTTTGACATCCGTCCCGCAATTGTCGACATGTTCATTCGCAAACTATATTCTAGTTCAACTCGCGATATGTTCTAACATGTATTGAAAAAAGTCATATTGAGTGTGCATTTTTGTATAAGGAACAACCCTGGTGATATGCATTGTTCCCGTATTTCAAATTGCTCAGACAACCATACCTCCTTGACTATGCAACTTATGGAAAAAAGTCCTTACGCATGGAAGGTGTGTTTTCATATCAGGAATAATTCTCTTTTGGGAAATTTCCCGATCCCTTTAATATTTTACCCAGTGGAAGAGTATAAACAATTACAATTGTTCATAACATTGCATATACGGCACAAATCCCATCCAAAGTGTAATCCGCTCGATTTCGTACGGAAACGCTTTGATTGGGACCGTGATGACCGTGTTCATTCGTTCACTCATTACAAACATAATTGTTGAGACGGTCATACCTCCTTAATTATGCAAATTATCGACAAAAGTCATTCTACATAAAATACGTATTTTTATAGGGGTAACAACTCTTCTTATATGAATTTTACGCTAACTCTAATGGTTTATGGAATAGAACATTATAAACAATTGAAATTGTTAATAACAATATATATAATGCACCCATTTCATCCAAAAACTAATCAGCTCTAAGTTACCTGGAAACGTTTCGATTCCGACCACAATAATATCGATCGCAGCATTCGTCCGCAAGAAACTTAGGATCAAAATTCGGCGACACACGTACATACACACACACACATACTTCGACTCAGAATTTTTTCGGTGTCATTTTGGTATACTTAAAACACCAGCCACAAGACGAAACAAAAAACTTCGATTTCGGGGTGATTACTATAGCTTCCCGAAGATCGGGAAGTCAAAAATTAGTCACTGAAATTTTCTGGGCAGATTAACAATATATGAGTATTCTTAATCTTCTGAGCGGATTAACGACCCGGTGGTTTCTGGGCTAAAGTCAGCACGTTATGAAAGACATTGGGAAAAATACTGGGAGGGTTTCCACAACACGTGTTCTCTCTAGAGCTGTGGAAAACTGAGTCCTCGAGAAAATCCGCGTGCGAGGAACCGGAAGCGCCGGGTAAACTTGGATAATCCGGCCATCCACGGCCGATAAAACAGCATACGCAATAACATCAAATATTTGAAATCATTTAAAATCAGTAATCGCTGTATCACTTGATTTCATAGTGAATAGCCCCGTGAGTGTAAATGAGCGATCCCACCAATTATACATACGGAATTGGATCTGTGAACTTGTCCACTGTACATTCAATTTTCTATCGTTGAATTATATCTATGAGTCGGATATTTCCCGTGATAAGAAAGTGAATGTTTTATCATTTCCAAATGTGATTATTGTTGCTATCAGAACGGTTTATTAGCATTCAAAGGAAGAAATAGTAAATTGTGCACCTAGGGTGGAAAGTTGATCATTCCCGGCGAGTTTATCGGTTGCGGCCGGAGTGCCAAAAAGAGTCAAAAGCACGAGGGCTTCCTGTCGCTTGTTTTCGCTAACGAGCCAACCGATACACTAATCGGAATGTTCATTTTTACGCTCGAAGTGCACATACTATTTTTCTTATCCCTCGTTGGAATGTTCGTTCTCCCCAAAATCCGGAAAGTAAGTACTTTTGCCCGAGAGAGGACTTCTATGCACTTTCCACCCTAGTGAAGTACAGTTCGTTATTTTACAACCAAGTGCGCTATGATGGCCCAGATATATTTAATGAAGAATGGACCCATTTTGTGAATATGATTGAGCTGAGTTATGGGCATGTACTCTCATTTTTTCACTGTTACCAATACTTTACACATAGCGCGCCTGCGTTTTGAACGACTCAGGGTTGCCGAATTGCCTTGCCCTAACACATTTACATTGAGTCCCAGGCTGACTCCAGGTTATCAAAGTTCTTCGCTTTCAATTCACTCTTCTATTTTATTTTAAATGTAGAATTGCTCAATGATTGTCAGCGTTCATTAAAACTATTACGAACTATATTTCACTTGCTTTTGCGTCTGTGTGAAAAACAACAATGGTGACTTGAATCGTGAAAGTAAACATGTCAAAAAATACATAAAACAGTTTTGCGCATACACATGGCGCATCTTTCTCATTTTTAACTTCCCGATATAGGGAAATTATTGAAATGACCCCGAAAATCGAAAGTGAAATTTTCATGATATTTTCCCTTGTCTCGACGTTTTACGTCATCCTGAGTCGTTTTCCGAAAAGTGTTTGTATGTGTGTGTGTGTGTGTGTGACCAAAAACTTTGTTTAATGTTTCCGAAGAAACCAACGTAGCGATTTACGTTTTTTTTTCATCGACGCGACTTACTTTTCTCCAGGTCTGAAAGGAACGATTTATGCGCAAAATGATTCGTTCAATTGGTACTAACAAATTCAATTGTTTATAGCGCTCTATCGCAACAACGGTTTGAGATACGGAAGAAAGTGTGCAATGAAAGTTATTTGCCGCCACAAAATACACATTTCACGTTTTATGACTTTTTTTGTTAACA
This sequence comes from Asobara japonica, assembly GCA_026005395.1. NCBI lineage: Eukaryota > Metazoa > Arthropoda > Insecta > Hymenoptera > Braconidae > Asobara > Asobara japonica. The sequence goes on along the minus strand of BQMI01000320.1, from coordinate 859,110 downwards.
CCCGTAGTTAATTGTTAGTAACAAACAAGCAGGTCGTCCTCGGGTCCCCCCCATTCGAATGCGTCAAATATGTCACCGTTTTTGCTTCCGAATGGAAGCATTGCAATCAGTCAATTTTCACTTTCGCTAATTATGCTTGTAAACGATATATAATGTTTTTTTTTGTTATTTTACATCACTCCACTACCTTTTCGGCTTGTATTCGCGAATCTGATGACGACTTTAAATTGTTAGATCTCACAATTCTGGCCGACCGGGATTTGAACTCGGAACCTTTTTTCGGAAAAGTCGATTTCTAAGAAACTTACAGACAGATGTCACTGAAATTGCGCACACATCTATATGTACTTAATACCAATAATTGATAATTTTTTCAGATTTTATTCTCAAAATTTAGTCCGTTTTATGTTAGATTTTGTAAGTGAAGATTTTCGAAAAAAATTGATACATACAGACACGATGCTCAAACTTCGTATTTTTACGTTTCAAACCATTATATTAGGTTGAGAAGCATAATTAGCGAAAGTTAAAATTGACCGATTGCAATGCTTCCATTGGGAGCATTGTTTATGTCACAGCGGCGTGAGAACGGTTGAAGATACGAAATAAATTAGTTGATAAAAGTTGTTCCACACAAGAAAATACATATTTCATATTGTATAACTTTTTTTGCTAACACCGATAGTTAATAGTTATTAACAAATTCAATTGTTTAGATAACTCTATCGCAAGAACGCTTCGAGATACGAAACACAGGGTGTAATGCAAGTCGTTTCATACGTAAAAATACACATTTGACGTTCCATGACTTTTTTGCCAACACTCATAGTTAATTGTCCTTAACAAATTGTATTGTTTATCTAACTACTTCATATTAAGAATTATAAATTTTTTTAATATTTAGAAATTTCGAAAACTTCATAAAGTCCATAATTTTAGACATGCACGGAAATTGTGGATATAACATATACGGCGGAACGATCGAAAAGTTATTGGTTCGACCCGTAGAGCGTCATACCAACATCCCGTTTATTGATAATTGTTGTTGTTATATAATATACGTCAAAAAATAGTGAATCAGTCTTTGACGTGAAAGTAACAAATAATTGCAATTGAAACTAATTGAAATTTAATGGGCTTAAGGATGATAGGGCATTACATTCCATTGTAGCTAACAAAAAATATGGTGCGTCTAAGCTAACATCGCTACTCCCCAGGCTAGAGAATTATCACTAGCAGTAACTCTCTCATCTCGACCACGTTTCACGTTTTCGTATACGAGTATCAGAAAAAAATCGAAAAACTTTTTGAAAAAAATGGGACAAGTGCACATTTCGATGCGGTGTATCAGGCTACTGGAAAATATCGCATTAATGACAATATTTATTGCCATTTGTCTGGAACTTCATTCATTGAAAAAAAAAACACAAATAAAAAAGAAGCGCCAAGCTTGTCAATTGTATGGCATTCGTTGATAATGTCCCCAATCTGGACATAACATACATATAAAAAACGGTGAAAAATCGATTCAGAAGAAAAAAAAATGGTGGAAAAATAGCGTCAGGACCAACGGACTTGGTGCGGTTTTGCTGACTCCTGGATATTCTTGTTCTGCACTTTTGCATTGAGAGTCACACAATGCGAAAGTGCACCAGGCTCAATGACTGTGTTCAATTATAGGCTATATTATGTGGTGTGAGCGAAACAAAACATTATTTTCATTGCGTTTGTAGGGTCCATGGTTCACTCACGGCCAGAAAAATCGTTCGTCATTTGGCCGAAAACGTTTTTTTTTAAATTGTGTCCCTAAAGCCGCTGGGCAGCTATGAAGCCCTGTGTAGGGACTTAACACAAAATTTTGTTCGTCACTCGGCCGTAAGCCACGCTCCAAGCGATCCACTTGCCAACCATCTGTTTCACCTCAGACTACTCATTCACCCTCGCTCGAAAACTTCTTTAGGGGCTAGTGATGAAATCTACTTTTCTGACGACTGTGTTTGCAGTCAGAAGAAAGCTTCAAGGCCTTAGTGACCTAATCTACTACTACTAAAAGTAGTTAGTGTTCGAAAAGTTTTCGTCGTTGTTCCCGTATAGTTCCAAAGACAAAATATTTCATCAAAAGTTATTGTGCCGACCATCAGAAGAAAGGCAGAACTGACTAAGGAAAAACACTCACTCCATCTCCGAACTAGATGTTTTGCAAAAACCGCGTCAAGTCCGTTGGTCCTGACGCTATTTTTCCACCATTTTTCTTTTCTTCTGAATCGATTTTTCACCGTTTTTTATATGTATGTTATGTCAAGATTGGGGACATTATCAGCGAATGCCATGCAATTGACAAGCTTGGCGCTTCTTTTTTATTTGTGTTTTGTTTCAATGAATGAAGTTCCAGACAAACGGCAATAAATATTCTCATTAATGCGATATTTCCCAGTAGCCTGATACGCCACATCGAAATGTGCACTTGCCCCATTTTTTTCAAGAAGTTTTTTGATTTTTTTCTGATTTCACATTTTTTTTCAATTTTGCATTTGGACATATTTCATGTCAAAGACGAATAAATATTCCGATGAATATTACACGAAACTGATATCCGGCTCAATATGCTTTAATTATTCCGATTTATGTATTATTTTGCTCAAGGAACAAAACATAAATGTCCTTGGAATTCCTTGGCCATCGCATTTTGGTAAGCGTTGAATCATCTACACTCGCTTTTTTCAGCTCGTAACATAGCAGTGTAATGATCATTGCATTGAACTTCATTATGCAGTACACTACTGTTAACAACATACGATTTTCCACAAATAGGAACTGTAGTGGTCGGAACAGCTTCGAGCTTCCATTTCCCAATTTTGTGTCTGATATTTTGCGTGTCAAGCGAAAAAATGTTCAGCTTGATAATCGATACTTTGTTAGCATTGCTGATTTTGGATTTACGAGACATCTCAGTCTGTCTCTGGTAATTATCACAATAATCATAAATGTCGTACCATTGTGACGATGATTTTTCTATCGAATCATTTAAAGGTGTTGGTTCTTTCAGACTATTTAATGCTAGATTAGTTACAAACTTAGTTGCATTACAAGTTTTTGTATAACTACATGTTTTACATCGACTGAGATGTGTCACCTCGTGTTGCACATGTTTTTGTATTTTGGTGATTTTTGTACATAAATCTTCCAGCAATATCACTGGATCTTCCTCGGCATCCTGACGGAATGCACTACCTGCAAGTTCAATGACTTGAATAACATTTGAGGCTTTTGTTTGACCTATGTACTGCCGGTAGAGTTCATTCAATACGGTGCATTCATTGTTAGCTGTGACTGACAGTCTTTGACATAATGTTGCCGAACGAAATATACATTGAATGATTGCATTCGCATAACTGCTTTTACCACTAGAATTCCAGAGCCCATGGACAGATGAAATGATACTGTTTTTTTGTTCCTTGTACTTCGTTTCCCTCCATTGAATCACTTTCCAAAGTCCATTGAACATCCCATGCCTTATGCCAATATTTATCAGGAAGTGGAATTTGTTCTAGGTCAGGTTTTTATTTTGCTCTGAGTCCATTGTATTCCTGAATTGCTGTACTGGATGCTTTAGCAGAAAATGGATCAAAATTAACCAGATCAACACCTTCCAAAGTAGTTACTCATGATAGAGCAACGTGAGTTTGCCCAGAATTGAATATGGTTTGCCCTACATCGATGACAGCATTACGTCAACTCAAGCTTTGACTCTTGTGAATTGTAATGCCATAACTTAAACAAATTGGAAATTGACATCTGGTAATATAAACTCCACTCATAATTTCAAATTTGACTTCTAAGCGTTAATTTCATATTCTTGTCCAGATTCTAATTTTATAGTAATAGAATTTATATGTTCCACTGCTTTGTCCATGAATTTCGGTACTGCTGTAACAATGCCAATTGTGCCGTTAACCAAACCAATACTGACGTCAATGTTTCGCCTTATCATAATCTTTGCTCCTACCTTGTATAACGTGACGTTTTCTAGTGGGGTAGAAAAGCCCGGCACCTTCGCCCAACTTCCCCTACATCAAGGAATTTCGTTACAACAAAAACAAAAAAAGATGGGCGCCAGATAATTTTTACCGGAATTATCAAACCTTAAACTCAAAACGAACAACAAAATCCAAAAATGGTTCGAATGCTCATACCAAACAACAGAGAATGCAAAAAACTTGATCTTCGGGGAAAGGTAACAGTACCTGGTTTGCTCAGTGTGCTAGGTTGTGGAGAGAGGGGTGGATTTCGGGTGGAAATGGGGTCATTAGGCTCATTAGGCAACTAAAGGTAAACACACAAAAACAAAAAAGGAAGCAAAAACTCGAAATGACAGTAAGCCTCCAATAAAGATAATCCAATAATCAAATTTTTATTTTTGAAAACTAATTAATCAGAAATTATTCATTCCACAGTAGTTACATATCTCTACAGGCGAAAAGGACAAAATAATAACTAATTCCAAGAAAGTAAAAAAATACTAATAATGGTCCGAACATGTGAATCGGAAACCCGAGGTGACTTTATTCACGCCATATTTCTCTCCCATACCTTATTTCAAAAATAAAGGGAACAATACTTTCTCAAGCATTACGTCATCCCTGAGGAGGATCGACAATAACAAGTTAATCCCTAAATATCGGATTGTACGAATCCGATAGAAACGAAATAAATTTTCTCTAAAAGGAGACCACTGGCCCTACGTGAGGAAGAGAAATAGACGAAAAACTCATTGCGTGGAAATTTATTACCCGGGGGAAAACTTACAAATGATTTTAAATTCGGACCGCTCTGACGCGAAGACCGTTCCGCGGAAAAACACCGGGCCGGGGATAAAAATCCTCCGGAAAATCCTAACGAAAGTAACAAAACCAAAACCGCGAGTTTTGGATAAAATCTCCTCGACTTACGCTACTTTTTAGCGCAGTCGGATGGTAAACGGCAAATTTTCTATCCTAATTTCGCCAGATTCCTATGAATCCGGAGCCAGTGAAAAGGACACTGGAAAATTACTCTAACTTTATAAAAAATAGCCCCGCCATTCAGGGGGAAGAATTAAATCTAAGCGTAAATCATCATCTCTGATTATACAATAATACAAAAAAAATACAATTTACCAAACCCGTATGAGTTTGGAGCCGGTCGGGAAATCGGAACAAATCCCAATTTTCAGGGAATTACTCATATATTTTTACGCATCATCCTCCATGACGGATAACTTACTCTAAATCCGCACCAACAATAATTGGGGAGCAACAAAAAAATTGAATAAAATATCACAATAATAAAAAAAATAAAAAGAAAACAGTGGGAATTTACGCGAAGAGCCCCATTTATACCCAAAACTCTCTATATAAAAACCAGTGAAAATTCACTAGAGCAATTCCGTAATATATACCTAAAAATTCACTTAATAAACCAGTGAGAATTCACTGGAGGAATTCCGTAATTTATACTCAAGAATTCCCTAAAGAAAAACCAGTGAGAATTCACTGGAAGAATTCCTCAAATTATGCCCAGGAATTCACTAAATAAAAACCCAGTGAGAATTCACTGGCGCAGTTCCTTCATTTTTATCCCCAAAATCCATGCAATAAAAAAAAACCAGTGAGAATTCACTGGAAAAATTCCTTAATTTATCTCCAACAATTCATCCCATCCAAACTACTGGGAATTCACTGGAAGAATTCCCCAATTTATATTCAAAAATTCACTCATTAAAAACCTGTGAGAATTCACTGGAGAAATTCCCCAAATTCTAACCAAAATTTCACTCATTAAAAACCAGTGAGAATTCACTGGAGAAAATCCCCAAATTATAACCAAAAATTCACTTAGTGAAAATTCCCTGGAAATATTCCTTAGGTCCTATACAAAATTTTCATTCACTGAAAACCAGTGAGAATTCAATGGAAAGATTTCTCATTTAATGTCTCGGTAAAATTTTATAGCCAAGAATTCATTAGATAGAAGCCAGTGAGAATTCTCTGGAAAAATTCCCCAAATTATATTCATAAATTCACTTTATAAAAACCAGTGAGAATTCACTGGAAAAGTTCCTTCATTTATAACCACAAATTCACTAATTAGGTCAGAGCCAATGGAAGTTGGGCCCACAAACAGGTGGGAATCCTTATTAATTTTAGAACCAATGAGAACTCATTGGAATAATTACTATAAACTACACTGATCGAAATCCAATGAATTTTCACCGGAAAAACCCATAAGTGCATGGGAAAACCTCAAAATGAGGGCCAATGAAAGTTCATTGCAATAAGCCATGAGAATTCATTTATAAAATTGTAAGAAATAACTCACCAACGCAGCGTTTCTTACTATTTTGCCTCTTTTTCTTACCATGGTTTAGCCGGCACTTCCTGAAACGCGTACAATGGCTTGGTCCTTTTGTGTTTGTTGACACTTGTGTCACCTTACTCGATCGAAGATCGACTGACCTTCTCCGCGCGTATATAATTGGGCAAAGGTGTGAAAAATCGTAACGCACCCCCCCCCCCTTTTGCCGAATCGTACCGAAAGGGCACGGATAGATTCGGGACTTCTAGCGCGCGAAATAACCAAAATTTTAAACATGGAGTTTTGCAGGACTTAGACTCTTACTCAAAATTTTCGTTTTTAACCGAATAGGTAGGGGTTATTTTGATTACCGGGATTTTTGGCCCTTCTTGCGGGTGATTTCTTCCAACCCTACTAGATTTGAGCGCCGACATTTCAATCGGACTTATATCATTTCCGCTAGATTAACATTAGGGGTTTTTCCCATAGATTCATCGGATGACTCGTAACTCGGCCCTTCTTCGCGATGCCCTATGGGCCCCTCAAAAATAGAACAGGTAACCCCAAAATTCCCTTTCCTCTCGATTATTCCCTTGAAATTAATGCTAATATTTAAACTATAACCACCCGAAAGTGGACGCGAATCTTTCTCCTTCTTCCTTATTGGGTTCCTGATTCCCGGATTTTCCTCTCGTCCTATCATACTCCTACTTCCTAACGAGCAGTCTCACCTGATCGTTACACTTGATAACTATGATCTTTGATAAACCAGCAGATGAACGGTCATCTTTTTCTACTCTATCCAGCATTTTGATGGCTTTACTTTTCAATTTGAAATCTCGACAGTCTATCGAATCTTCAGCCATAAGTATTATTTCTTCTGTAGCGATTTCTTCCAACATTATGGTATTCAGATAGTCACATTGCTTACGTGTTGGGAACAAACATACTGCATCTAGTGGTAAATTCCGTATGTATGCAGAAAGTAGTTGGATTCGATTTGAAGTTATAGTCGCTGAAATGTCGATTTTTCGTGATTCCAACAATGTGATATCTTCAGAAGTGATTTGGCCGACTCTCAAACGAGATAAAAGATCTCCATAAACTCGGTCTTTTTGCTGACGCATATTGATCCTTAACGCGTCATAGTTGAATAACTCAACCCGAATATTCTCAGTAGCAATCGATCCTAACCTTGCTGATAGTTCGTCAAAAGACATGTTCATGTATGGTGGATTTTGGCGAACTGGAGGCAGTTGTAATGACTCTCCAAACACAAGAATGTGTTTGCCACCAAACCAACCATCTTTTTGGTCGAATGTGGCGAATATTTCGGTGAGTCTTTGAGAAATATACATGAAAACAATGTTAGATACCATGGATATTGCATCGATTATGATGAGTACCACATCACGCAATACTTTCAATAGATTATCAGATAACTGTACATATTTCGGATTATCATCATGCTCAATTGGCAGTTGAAAATATCTACGGATAGTCAATCCATTGATATTAAAAGCATCAATTCCCGTCGGTGCCGTGACCGCAGTTCTTTGATTGAATTCTTTTCTGATCCAGGTTCGAATGACTTCAATTAAAAAACTTTTTCCTGTTCCACCTTCGCCACTGACATAAAGACGTAATTTTTTATTTTGGGAAACTAAAGTATGATTGACTTGATCAAATATTCTTTTTTGATCGGCATTCATTTGTGATATCATGGTCTCCAGATCTACACTGTTTGCTACCTTTTCACCAATATCAGTAAATTCTTTCATAGCCAATTTGCTTTCTTTCGGATCACATCCGATCTCTATGGCAAGTGATGGCGTAGTCTCGTCATTAGAATTGTCAAGTTCGTCACGAATTTTTTTAGTAATATAATCAATTCCTCTTTGAAATTCTTTCATTTTGCCAGAATATTTGCATGTCTCCTGTAATTCATCCTTTTGATTCAGGAAAGCCTCTGTATAACTTTTAAAGCCATTTTTCAGGTCATTGGTATCTCTCCATGGCTTACAGAGTAATAGCAAAGTATAGAAATATTGCTCAGGCTCAGTATTAATATTATGCCTCCAATGATTTATCGAGTAGCCTCGATGACGTTTTTTCAAGAACAGCGACGAACTTAGGGGATAGTATTCTGCATCTGCGGTTTTTGGTTTCATTCTGACAATATCGTACCATGTGCAGAATTCAAGCAAAGACATGGACTCCTAAGGAAAGTCCCTTAGGTCGATTAGGATAATGATCATCTATTAACGATGGACAGAAAATGTCTGTAGATTCCTTTTCTAGTTTTAATAGTTCATCATGTCTCATCGCCTTTTTGTTTCGGACCATACTTAGATCTAACCATCTGATGGTTGTATCGGGATCAGTCCCGCAAAACGAAATCGATAACAGCGTATCAGCAGTTTCGACAGCTCCAATTTCTCGATTGTGAAGGGCACGCATTCCGAGATTCCATAATTTTTGTCGCACACTTTTCGTTGAGGTGGCTTCCTGGATCACTGCTGATGATTTTGACGTTTCCTACTTTGTTGAATATTTAGTACAGTATTGTGTCAAAAGGGCCCTTTTCGTATACCCTCTAAATAACTCGCAGCTGTATATTTTTGTCGTGCATTTGTAATATTCAGTGTGGCATAAATACCACTGTTCAATTGTCTAAACATTGTATTATTCAACAAATAGAACAAATACTGTACATTTGTTCTGTAACGAAAGCGTGATGTTCTTGAGCAAAGTCGCATTTCAATGTAGTCCTGATCCGTAATGCGTTCATTGCGTTCCTCCCATTGTCCATTCTCTCCATAGGGATATAAATCGGAAAAGCATAGTAAATCCAATTTTTCCATATTATAATTGAGAGAAATATCCCGAACTTTCTTCATTTGATGTAAATTGCATGATGTGTCACTGATTCTCTTATCATGCATTGGATAAATCGTGTATTGTTCGAAATGTAATGTCGGATCCAAAATTTGAGTGACCATCGGAGATGCTTTACGATCATCCTGTTTATTTGCTTCAACGTATGTGTCATTCTGGGTTCGTAATTTTCCATTGCTTGGATGATGGACAACTGGCCCATCAATCGTTGATGTTTCCTTATTCACTCATTTCCCATTATTCTTTGGAAGTAAATCCATATATTCCGCATCCTTTCCTCCTTCGCTGCTGTCACATTCGTCTTCATACTGGGTTTCGCTGTCATCTTGTGTAGCGCCGTTTTCCGGATCAATCGCATACTCAACATCGCCTTTGTTCAACCAATCCATCAAATTCTGTGCTGATTCGGATAATTCAATATTGACATACAGTGGATTATTACACTGCAACCATTTCAAGGCTTTGAACACTTTCTCCAAATCGACCAATGTTTGCCAAACAACCTTATTTTTAGAGTGAAGTTCTTGAATCAAAATATAAAGTTCGTGATATTTGTTAATTGGATCAGTTGTTGACGCTATTTTATTCAGCGTTTCTTCCATTGGTAATGGTAAGTGAAATGTTTGTCCGACTAGTTTTTGGGTTCGCATAGTATGAGGCAAGTTCCTTTTTTGAACGGTTCCTGTTCTTTCTACAACCTGAAAGACTTTCGCTCTCTGAATACGTATTCGTTCATAATCATTTAAATTGCGTATTTCTTGGGGACCATCACCTACATCATTATGATTCAACATACAAGTAGGTGGCAGTTTATTGTTGCGGAATTTCCCTAAATAATACTCACATATGTATTCACTCGCGAATGATGTTTGCTTTTCCAAACATCTTTTCTAAATTATCCCAATATTTTGTTTTAATGCCAGCACGTAATCTGTCAAGCGCTCGAACAGAACTCCTAGGATGCAATTCGTGACAAGAGATACAAGCGTATTCAGCGGCGCCAGGTTCATTCAAAGCTATAAAGGCGCTTCGATAATCAATTTGTATCTTATCTTCATCCACACAATCATTCGCGTTTGTACTTGCCTCAAAAAATCGTCCATATCTTTTCATAACATCCGCTAGTTCTCGCAATGTTAGTAAATCTTCGACCTCTAGAGCATTATCCAAGTCTCTCAGCTTTTTAAATGTTCTTTTGAGGTTATACAAAAGTCTTTCAGTATTTCTTACATGCGGAAAATGAGATGCTAATAATTCCTAACAACAAAATGGAGACTTACATAGGTTTTTACCAAAGTAACAGTGAACTGCGTGGCCTTTTTTACTTTCCGAATGTTTCGGAAAAAATCGTTCCAAAAAATCTTCAAAAGTACGTAATTTTTGTACGGCTAAGCTTTCGAGGAAGTGTCCATAATCTTCTAGTATTTAATCGTCCTGTGGCACTCGACAATACTCCCCGCATACCCATTGTTTACAACTCCTCTTATTTTTGAATAATGGTAGTATATACATCGCTTGTCCTCTGGAATTAATTTCTATTTTGAACTCTTTAGGCACAGTAAATGTATATATCATTTCAGAGAAATATGATTCTATGGGTGCAGTATGCCTTGATCTTCCACACAGATTAAATGCTTTTTTCAGTTTTATTATTATTCATCTGAGTAAGATGATGGTCTGCATGTTTCCGCAATGTATCAACCAACGATTCAAATCTTTCAAATATTTGTTCCGTTGTTCCAAACACCATTTCACTATTCTTTGAGCTTCTAATTTACTCTCAGTGAGACTTACTTTGTCCATTTCGCAAACTTGGCTCGTCAACCCTTTTATGCACTGTTCAGGGTCCAATTTTGATGGAATACCCTCCGGTGTAACTTTTTTGTGTGTGGAAGTAGTAGTTGCTTTCTTTTTTCTTGTAAGAGAAGTATCCTTTTTTCAGCCAATTTTATTTTATCCATATGTTTGATTGCATTTTCAGATTTTACATTGAACATAACTTTCCTTTTCTTTGCCTCTGTAGTATTTGTGATTGCTTTTTCATCCGAGTATCTCCTTTTAGAATGAAAATTGTCAATAACTATATCGGATGTTAACATTTCATTAGATTTATGCTCAACTGAATCAGATAGGGGTGCCTCAACGCATATCTCTTTGGATGCTGTTACCGGCTGACTCTGTGCAGAATATGCGGGCTCGCTGTCAATACACTTACCAAATGAGATGTTATTGAAAATGCGTTTGACTTGAGATTTCTTCACTTCAGGTACACTCTTCCCGCTATTATCTAATAGCGCTAATTCCTCTTGTGGAGTGTGCAATGACCCCACAGTGGTTGTGTCTGGATTTTTGCACTGTTGCATATTTTCATGTTTAATCATTGTTTGTTGAGCATTTACTTGGAGATTTTCTTTGTTAGAAATTGGACATCGCTCATTTTCAATTCTGTCATACATGGGCACGGATTTTTCTCTAGTAGGCTGAACGTTCGGCAAAAATTTGTGGCAAGTGGGAAATGGACTAACCACCCCACTATCGAATATATGCAATAGGTGTCGGCGCATTCTTGTCACATCATAAGTAATTGCTTTAGGATCGGCTCCGAACGCAATGGAAACTGCAAAAGCTATTGCAAAAACTCCACAATCATAAGAATTTGGTTGCTCCCAAACTTGACAGAATGTTACACCTTTTGTTTCAATTGGGTAGAATGGATATAAAGCCTTCAAATGAGTTATATGGATTGGACTTAGTCTGCGTCTCTTATCAGAATCATGAGATAACCACCCTGACCGTTCAGTTGCTAAAATTATAATACGATTGAATGAAACCATGATGGGGTGAAGTTAAATCGATTTTTTCGTTGACTGATGCAATTTATTGAGTATCGATGTGTAATTCAATTGTTCGCATTATACAGCTTATTAGTAGCTGAAAATGCAACGGACACCTGATCCAGACTGAGGGAGTGACGTTTCGAAAGCTAAATATGACACGATTGCATATAGAATATAGAATATAATAACCGCTCAAAGGAGATGAAAGCACAGCTTTTGATACGCTGAAGATAATGAAAAGAACAGCTGGAAGAAGCTGAATATATGAACAATACAGCTGAGAAAGAGCTGAAAACCCGTTTGTGCAGCTTACTAAAAGCTGATAATAACAGCTGAAAGGAGCTGAACAATAGAGCTGAGAAATAGCTGGAAAACAGTTTGTGCAGCTGACTGAAAGCCGAGAATGTCAGCTGGAACGAGCTGAATTTTCAGACAATACTGCTGCAAAGCGATCAAACACGATTTGCACAGCTGCCGAAAAGCTGAAAACAGCAGCTGAAAGAAGCTGAGTATGTAAATAATACTGGTACCTAATCAGTTATCTAGCAGCTGAGATTTACAGTTGAGATGAACAAATGTGAAAAAGCTGGATTTAGGGAAGGTAACGATGAAATTTTCAATAACTGGATATACACAATAAAATAGATAATAGTTTGAAATTGCAAATAGACATCAAAATACAACTACGAAAGAGAAATAGAAGCAGAAGAAATGGAGAAGTATAATCAGAGGCGCAAAGAGGAAAGACAAACTAAGCTGTAACGTTTGATGTGAAAAAATGAGAAAAAGATGATGGAAGAAAAGCTTGAAGGAAAAAGAAATTAGTAAAGGAAGTTGGATATAAAAAAATAGGAAAGGACGATAAAAGGGAATTGCTTTACAAGAAATAATTGATAACGGAGGAGAAAGTAAATAAATGAAGTAAGTAAGTAGAATAGACGATAGAAACCTGAAAAAACTCCGCCGGGATACAGAATTTCACCAGATTACCTATAATCAGAATACAAGAAGAAAATACAATGGAAACAAGTAAATATCACTATGAGAGACGTCATTATGTATACAAATGTTTCAATGTTTGTCAAATAGCCGATAGTACACGAGGAAATTTCCTGCTATGGGTCGAAATCACTGATCAAATGATTTTTTGAAAAATATTCTCCGCAAACTGGAATCGAACTCGGGACCTTCAAAGTAGTAAGCAGACACTCTACTCACTACACGAAAGCTCCGACGTGTGTGTGGACAAAAACCGTTGTTTAACGTTTCTGGCGGAACCAATAGAGGGATCGAACTTTTTTTTCTTGATCGGTGCATCTTCATGGTACTCGAAAAAATAATCCCTTCATCTGGTATTACCAATTTCACTTGTTTCTAATTCTATATCGTGATAACGGTAGGACAAAAAGTTCCTCATAAATGCTGTTCCCCACATGCAAATACACATTTTATGCTTTATACGTTTTTTCGTAACTCATAATTTAGGAGATCTTTCTTGAGGGGGTACCGACCCGAAATTTGTCGCCGTTTTGTCTGGGGATCGTTCAAACGACTTTCAAAATTTATACGTGTTGCGTATGACCTCGGTACATGATACCACGGTATCTTGAGGATTGAGGGTGCCGATGGAGAAGTGGGAGGCTCAAGTCTGGCCCAGGTAAACTTCGCGAGAACGGGCTGAAGTTTTTTTCCCCCACAACATACTCAGTTTTTGTTCGTCAGTAATTGGCATTACGGACTGTGGGGGAGAATGTTGCGTTTGCTGTTTTATCAGCCGTGACTTGCCGGATTGTCCGGCGCTTCCGGTTTCCTCACCCGCCGATTTTTCTCAAGGACTCAGTTTTCCACCGCTCTAGCGTTAACACGTGTTGTGGACACCCTCCCAGTATTTTTCCCAGTCTCACCATGTGTTAAGTTTAGCCCAGAAACCACCGGACTGGTAATCCGCCCAGATGGTTAACAATAGTCATATATTGTTAATCTCCGCAGCAAGTTTCAGTGACTAATTTATAATTGGTTGCTGCCCAGTGTTTTACGATAGGCTTGAACGGTCTTATTGTAAAGGTTCTTGACTTCACTTTATCGTTAATTAGTGTAATAAATAAAGTGAAAATGACCCAGAAAATCGCGTATATGTTTAGTCATTTTTTTCTCATAGTGAACTTCCCGAAACGTCAGTTAACTATGGAAAAAATAAATTCCCTCAAATTATCTCTCTCGCACTCACGGGTAAAATTATACCCGAATTCTAAAGTACAGTCCACTTGCTCAAGGCCACCGAATTATCAATACGGGAGTGCGAAAAAGTAACATACACTGAGGGAAAAATATACTTCGGCCCAATATTACCATGTTTCAGAGAAACAGATATTTATAAAAAAATGAATTTTATTGTTTTAGTAAAACCCAAGTGACATTAATTAACTACCAATGATGTTAATCATATAACTCTACGTGATACTTATGAGACAGAAGATCTTAGGTGAATTTGTACAGTAATAATTAAGAATCCCGAATTCATTAATTGTTGATTTTCAAATTAATAAACATAATGTTCAACCCAGGTCAGTTGTCATAATTGTTTGGAGTTAAGCGATTCACATGATTACATCTAATTGTAATTGTCAGAGATTAAATGCAACGACAAAATTTCATTTTTTAGGCATGGCTATTACTCTGAAAAATGAAAATGTTGGGCCGAAGTATATTTTTCCCTCAGTGTACATCCCTATACCGATTGAGTTCGGATAATCCCCACACAAGCCGAAGGGTGGAAATTTTCAGGACGGTACCCCCTTAATTAATTAAGACAAGGTGATCGGGAAATTATTGATGCGACCCACCTAGTATCACAACCACATCCCATTTATTAACTTCTCGATTTTTGGGAAGTTATAGTAATCACCCCGAAATCGAGGTTTTTTGTTTCGTCCCGTCACTGGTATATCAAGTATGCCAAAACGATCCCCAAGAAATTCTGAGTCGAAGTATGTGTGTGTGTGTGTGTATGTATGTACGTGTGTCGCCAAATTTTGATCCTAAGTTTTTCACGAACTTGCTGCTGCTATCGAGATTGTTGAGATCGCAATCGAAACGTTTCCATATAACTTAGAGCTGATTAGATTTTGGACGAAATTGGTGCAGTATATATATTGTTATCAACAATTTTAATTGTTTATAATGTTCTATTGCCTAAACTATTAGAGTTAGCGCAGAATTTATATGAGAAAAGTTGTTCCCCATATAAGGAGGTATGACAGTCTCAACACTTACGTCTGTAATGAGTGAATGAAGGAACACCGCGCTGTCATGAAGGTCTCAATCGAAGCATTTCCATTCAGCATCGACCGGATTACATTTTGGATGGCATTCGTGCAGTATATTTGCAATGTTATTAACAATTGGAATTGTTTATATGGTTCCACTGGGTATAATATTAAAGTTAGCGGGAAACTGATCTCAAGAAAACTATTCCTTATACGAAAATACATATATAATGTCGAATGACCTTTTTCTATAATTTGCATAATTAAGGAGGTATGGTCGTCTCAACAATTATGTCTGTAATGAGTGAACGAATGAACACAGCACTGTCATGACGGTCTCAATCGAAGCGTTTCCGTGTAAAATCGAACGCATTACACGTTGGATCTGCAGTATATGAAAACACACATTTTATGTAGAATGACTTTTTTCCATAATTTGCATAATTGAGGAGGTATGATCGTCTGAGCAACTTGAAATACGGGAACAATGTATATCACCAGGGTTGTTCCTTGTACAAAAATGCACATTCAAAATCACAGTTTTCAATATAGATTAGAACATATCGCGAGTGAAACTAGCATATACTTGGCAAATGCATATGTCGACAATTGCAGGAAGGCTGTCAAAGAGCGGGATAATTAAGAAAGTACAGAGGTAGCGAGGGTAACTAGGCGTACGAATTCCAGTTGAATATTTTTATGGGTTTGCTCAGCGCCATGGTTGCGTTCTTATGCTGTCCTGAAATACCAAATCGGGAAGTTTTGTTTATGCCCCATATGGGGCACACACATTTGCACACCACTAGTTAACTTTTGGATTTATCTGGAGAATGAGTCGATTTAGAGAAGAATAACACGCACTTTTTTTTGTCGCAACTAATATTCTGTACAAAAAATGTCTGATATATGTTTTCCTTAAAAGCACTCGTTAACGAGAAAATTAACTTTTCGAGAAAAGAATTTAAAAAAAGTTATCACGAACGGAAATTATGATTCGGAAACTTTTTTGTGGCGTCAATGGCCCCCTCACTTTGTGCACCACTTCTTTCACCAGTGGAAAATAATATACAGAATTGTCTTGAGAAATTTCCACGTAGCGACCGGAGTTAATTACGGATTAATTACGCATATTAAATTACATTTGTTACTAGATGACAGGAATAAGCTAGTATCTAGTAACCTTGGAGGAACCTGAAGTGTAACTAATGCTTTTGCCTGAAGAGGGCTACCATGTGCTAAATGGAAATTTTTGAATGAATGGAAATGAATGAGTGCAAATCTGTATGCAAATTCCCCCCAATCAGCCGAATTTTGATATATTTATCGAAAACACAACCTGGTGAATTAAATTATGAGATTCCTCAGTCATGAATATCTCGAAATCTAGGGAAGTTGGAGTCATTTTCGTAGGAATTTTTCTTGTAAAATTGATTTTTTTCCACAAAAATGGTCCTGTGGACATTTTATCAACTCCCTCAGAGTTTGAGATACATATCAAATACTCAGTGATATATTTCAAAATTTGTAGTAGTTGTATAGTATTGCTTTTTCTACACAAACAAAGTTTTTATGGAAATTTCTCCAATTCAGTTGGATTTTGAGATATTTATCAAAAATTCAGCCTCCAATATTAAATTATTGAATTCTCAAGGCAGTTTTTGATAAATATCTCAAAATCCAGGAAAGTTCAGAGCCCAGATAGCCAGCGCTGTCGATGGGGTGTTTATAGCCGTAAAAAACAAAATTAAAAAAAAAAGTATCATGTGAGCTTTGGGTGTTCATTTGATGAAAAATTAGTGGTACGGTTTTTACTAGGACATTAGCACAATTATGCCGAATGGCTTCTATCTTTTAGTCTTTGACTGAATCCGTTGCAATACGTTTTTGTTAAATGTTTAGCAATTGCCCACTAAACCGAGATTTGAAGTGGCTCTATATCCCTTCAACAAATCACAAAATTCAACTAATTTCTTCATATAGAATTTACCCGGAATCACATGTCAATTAAACTCATTCTTTTTTATTTTTATTCAATCAATCGACTTATTCTACCATATTTTGAATTTCTACCTATACTGTATAGATGAGAGAACTGTGATTGGTTGTAGCTAACTAGAACAAGCGATGGTTGAAGCCTCACTGCATAAAACTCGCATGAACACCGAAGGGTTCAATTACATGTCTAAAAACAGTTGTTCCAGAGCTAAATAATGTCTCGAGGAAGAATAATGCAATCCCATTTACCAAACTCGGTCAAGAGGGCATTGAGAAGAATCGTTTAAACCCTCATAAAATCACATTCAACAGTAGCTTCTGAGCAATTATTGCACAAATAAAAAAAATTTTAACACCAATAACGTGTGTTCGCACGACCTATCAGTCGAATCTGCGTTTAAGGTACTAAAGTCAAGAATAAGGCGACGGTGAATATTGGTATAATAATGAATTATATTTCAAGAGTTATCACTAGTTTTTCGAAAAGTAATTGCTACATGATAATTGCAATTAAAAATTAAACATAATAATTAACTTTTCTGTCTACTTATATTGCCTTGCCGTTTACCCATTTTTTACAATTTTTGACACATTTCAGTCCAGCCGTCAAAATTTTGTGAAGATCTATCAGGGACATCCCTTCAAACTGCTGCTGAGATCGTCGCAGTGTCATCACTAACACATCACAAAATTTGGTGCCCTCTAAACGTATATGTCCATCAATCTTCTTCGTTATCGTTACCTTGGTTATCAAATTTCCGGATACTAAGGTTCTTTTGAACAAGGACGCGGCAATTGATGAAGGATTGTCGTTTTTTCCGCAGTTAAACAAAAGGTAGTCGGTAAGGTGCTCAAAATCGGTCCAACTTAATTCTTCCAGTGCCTGTATGTCCTCGATGCTCCGCAACGGCAACAATTGCGGTCTCCGCACTTGATTCTGCTTTCGACGTTTTTCCTTTTGATGTTGTAATTTCATTTGATTCTGGACTGCCGCGTTTACCTCTGCCTTCAACTCCGATTTCATTTGTTCACAAAAATCAACAAAAAATTGAGCCGGCATGGATGGGATTCTTTCTGGATTATGAGGGTTATGAGGCGATTGCGGAAATGCATTCACAGGAATCGCTCCAAGATTAGAGGTTATGGTCTCAGAAGATGCTGGCCCGGGAACCTGGTGTTGGTTATTATCGTGGACACTTGATGAGGACGATGGACCAATATTATGGGTAACTATTGATGACTCTGCGGTAGTGCTTCCGATCGGGAGTGTAGGCGACACAGGCCGCATCAACAAGTTGCTCTGCAGCGTGAGATGCTACTGTTTCTAGCGTCTCACTGACTGACACAACTGATCTGTGCTCTATAAGAGATGCCGCTACCGCTTCCGAGTTTGTTCCCGGTGACTTGCTCGTACTTTGAGATTCACAACATCCCGAAGATTCTTGCTGATCGCTGACGGTGATGGATACAAGTTCAATATCATCGGGCTGTATCTCCAACATCAAACCTTTCAATGGATTGTACAGCTCCGGTGCGGTGTTGACCGAAGTTACTTCTTCCTCTGACGTCGACGACAGAGTTGTATACTCCATATATCAGGGTGGCACTCTTCTGACTCTCGATGTTCTCTCCATCGCTGATATTTAGAGACTGGGCCAATGTGTTATATTCTATCCTCATATTCTCATTTCACAGGATATTAGGCCAATAGGGAACCAGACTACCTGGTCTAATAGACAGTTCACTCATCGTTGGAAAGTGTCCCTAATCATTAACGGCACTCTTATACGCACCTAGTTTTACGACAGTATACCTGAAGAATGAAGGAACACTTTAGGAGCCTCTGCTTTTTTTTATGAACGACTGGAGCTGTAATTTGAGAATAATATTGCAAGTCTACAGTAAATAGTACCGAGGGTCGGCAGGTGCACAACGTACTCTAAAATAGAGTGGGGCAAATAGTTAACATTGCCGTTGAAAATTTCTAAGGATACGGGATCTCACTTCGGGGTTCTTTCTCAAGTGAGCCACTATATCCATAAAAACGGAACAAAACTTCAAGGGTGTTCCCTTGTCCTCGGGTCCCTTTTTCATTCTCGAAAAACGATTAAAATACTCTTTTAGTGGTCTAAAATAGATGGGAAAAATTAATACAGAGATTCGATTCTTCCATTCGTAGAAAAACGCCAACTATAACAGTAAAATACAGTCCCTACATTGACGACATTTTTATCCCCCCAACGGGCGCCCCGGGTAAAATATACTCGCATATATGGTAAACGATACATATGGAAGAAATATCTCACTTATATGTACATACATATCGGTCAAACATAGGGGAGAGCCGGGCAAAACGGACCAGCCGGACAAAATGGACCGGCGGGCAAAATGGAATCCGGGCAAAATGTACCACTGGCTAAAACAGATTGCCGGGACACATTTTCGATGAAATATCTGTGTGTATGTGTGTGTTTGTATTCTTTGTGAAAATTTTGGAAACGGTTGAAAATTTTGGAAAATTTCGCATGTTTTCCAATTTCTTGCAATTTTTCAATTTTTTTTGCAACTCCTTGAAATGGTTTGAAAATCTTTAAAATTTTGGAAATTCTTGAAAATTACAAAAAAAAAAATCGAAAAACGTGAAAGTAAACGACAATTTTTCGAAAACTTTCGAAAATTTTCCAAAATTTTGAATTTTTTTGCAATTATTGACAATTTTCAAACATTTCTGGGCGCGTTGAATATTCTTGAAAAATGTTAAATATTGTCGACAAAAAATGATAAAGAGTTTTTTAGGTGTTCAACTTCTTTTGACACAGCCTCGAAAGTTTCATAATTTTTTGCAAAATTATCAAAATGTTCAAAAACGGCTCCAACATTTTAATAAATTTGGAAACTTCAAAAATTTTCTGAATTGTTATAATTTGAAAATTAACAAATAATTGCGATGTTGTAAACAATTTCGCAACAAGTTTACAAATGTTTGGAGAGTTAGAAAATTTTTTGAAATATTTAAAAATTAAACAAAAATAAAAGTTCTCAAAAACTTCAAAATTTTCAAAAAAGTAACAGATTTTTGAACGTTTTGAAAACTTCTACAAATTTCCAAAATATTGAAACAGTTTGGAAATTCTTAAAAAATTTCAGATGATTCCAAATTTTCAGAATTTCCAAAATTCTCAAAATTTTCCGCAGTTTTCCAAATTGTTGAGGAATTTAATAATTCCCGAAATTCGAAAAATTGCTCGGTATTTCCGAAACATTTAAAAATTGTCAAAAAGTTGCCAAAATGTGGAACGTTTTTAAGATTTCTGAGAAGTTTACAATTTTGAAACTCTTTGGAAATACTGCACATTTTTATACATTGCAAAAATGTTCCACAATGTTCCAACTTTGAAAAAAAATTGTGAAAATTCATGAAAACTGGAAAAAAATTAATTGTTTTTTTCATTGTTGGAAATTTTGAAGCTTTTGAAGGTTTTTAAATTTTCATTATTTCGGGACCTTGTGGGAATTTTCAAATATTTGTGAAAGTTTGGAAAAGTTTGGAATTTTGTCTTGAAAATTTGAAATTAGAGAAAAAATTATTCTTTAAAATTTTGAAAAATCTTTGTCAGTTTTTTCAACTCTTTTAAAAAATTGAAAATTTTGGATTTTCTCGGAAATTTCGGAAATGTTTTAAAATTTCTGAAATTTTCTGTTTTTCTGCTGACAAATTTGAAATTTCTTGTAATTCATCAAATTATTGAAATTTCTGAAATGTTTAAAACTTTGGAAAATTCGGGAAATTTTGATTTTTTTCGAAACTTTTTTGGAACGTTTCGGAAAGATTTTGGAAATTCCGGAAATTTTTGGCAATTTGAAAAATTTTGATTCTTTTTGGGAATTTTTGAAAACAACTGAAAATTATGGAAAAATTTTTATTTTTTTCTTCAAAATTTTGAACACTTCTGAGATCTTTTCAAGATTTGTCAAAACTTTGGAAAAATTTTTGAAAAATTTGAAAAATTTTGGAAAAATTTCAAAATTTTTTCATAACAATTTCAATTTTTTCTTGAAAATTTAACAAATTTCGAATGTTTTTGGAAATTGCGGAAATTTATGAAAACTGCTGTAATCTTTAAACAAATTTTGAATTTTTGGTTAAAATTCTGAAAATTTTTGAAAATTGCGTAAAATTTGTGAAAACGTGGGAAAACTTTCCAATTTCGTTCCGAAAATTTTCGCAACTTTGGAACTTTCTGCAGTTTTTTTGAAGCTGGAAATGCTTGAAAGTTTGTGAGAATTTTGGAAATTGGTTGATGTTTGTTTGCAAATTATTAATAGCTTCGAAAATTTTGCACATTTTCCAATTTTGAAAATTTTGGGAATTTTTGACTACTTGTGGAAATTTTTGGAAAATTTTTGGAAATTTCCATTTTTCTTTGACAATTTTGAATTTTTTTTGACAATGTTCGAAATTTTGAATTTTCTACAAATTTTGAAATTCTTTTGAACGGATCGTTCAGAGTTCAGAATTTTTTAAAAATTTGTCAAAAGTTGGAGAAAGGTCATTGTTTTTTCAATTTTCAATTTTGTATTGAAAATTTTGAAAATTATTAGAAATGCGTGAAAAAATTGGAAAGACACTGAATTTTATTTTGAAATTTTTTGAAAATTGTTGGAAAGAACTGTAAGAAAAAAAGTAAGAACTGCAGTTTGCTTCGTCATCCGCCAGGCAAGTATTACCGTGGACTGAAAAAAACGGCATGTGCGAGGGACTTATTTTTGGATTTCATTCTCGAGTGGAAACGAATTCACTCGAAAGAAGGAATTACAATCGAGAAGAAGAAAATAACGCTGTCCATTCGATGTGTGATCGCAGATGCACCAGCTAGAGCTTTTCTTCTCAACCACATTGGGCATACAGGGCGAAATAATTCGTCAAAGTGTACCCTTGACGGAACCCCCCGTACGGATGCTGATTATGCTGCGATGGTAGATGAAAGCCATCGTCATGGACCGAGTTTTCTGGCTGATCTAGACGTAGGTATGGTGACTCAAGTGCCGTTCGAATGGATGCATTTGACTTTATTAGGATCGAGTGAACGTATGATAAATGCCACAGTATCTCCCACTCGGCGATTCAACAAGTACGTTAGACTTCCAGAAGCGCACATTGACATAATTAACAGCCGAATGCGTGTTATAAGTGACTATACACCTCGTGAATTTTCAAGGCGACCAACTGACATCAGACAATATCGTGGAATGAAAGCTACAGAATTGCGTCAACTCATTTTATATACTGGTCCGGTTATAAATTATGGTGTATACAAGACTAATATCTTCGACCATTATTTGTTATATCATACTGCATTGCGACATTTGGCGGCTCCACGTATTTCACCCTGCAATTTGCAGTTGTCAAAGCAATTGTTGAAACTTTGGGTTGAAGGGTGTACAGCATTATATGGGGAAAGGTTTGTCACGTATAATGTTTTGGGCCATCTTCACTTGGCGGATGATGTAAGCTGATTTGGGCCATTAGATTCATTCTCTGCATTTCCCTATGAAAACATCGTGCAATATCTAAGATCAATGTGCCGAAAACCGGGAAAACCACTAGAGCAAATTGCTCGCCGCATTCAGGAAAGAGCCAACAGAAAAAGAATGCTGTTGGAAAAAACATCCGTGAAGCTGTCACAACCCCATAGTAATGGTCCACCGTTAACCAATTCTATGGATAATTTCAACAATAGAGATCTGCAATACAAACTCATACAAACCAGTGATTTTACTCTGGGCACAAATCAACGTGATAACTGTTGCGTTTTGAATGACTCGAGTGTTTGTCTTGTAGAAAATATCTATGGAGGACCTAATACAACATACTTGCTGGCCGTTAGAAAATTTCAAACCATCACATCTTGGTTTAATGGTGCAATCGAATCGGCGAAATTAGGTAGCGTCAAGTGCTCACACCTGAGCCCATTATTGCATTACGTTCAATTATCCGAAGTAAATGCTAAGTGTTATCGGATACCGTACTGGCCTCTCCCCGAAAATAATGAGTTACCGCCTATAATTCCGTTGGCCGACGTCTTTATTGCAACACTGATGCTGTAACAACAATAAGCGAATATCGAATGGGTGAGTAAAAGGATCTTGTCTGCGTAACGTTTTAATTTTTCTGGAAATATGGAACCATTTTGTTTTTTTTTCATAATTATGAATTTTCTCTATTGCAGATATTCTACGGGCGTTAAAGCAATCAGATGAAAACAAGTCAATCCACTAATTATCGATACACTTTTCGCCATTTCGACTGCATCTATCCTCAATATACTCATTTATCTGGGATACAAAAAGGAAGTTTGTGCTTAACTTTAACCTGAATTCCTATCAAGAAAAAAATGTGCCATTTTTTCATATGCGAGCATAACTTGGGTTCAAAGAAAATATCAAAGAGAGCATATGTTGTCTATTTGAACTTTCCGCAATTTGTTTTCGTTTCAATTCAACACCTTGTGGCCAACACTCGAGTTTGATCTTCACAGAATTGCACACGAAATAATATCCTGTTTCATCATAAAGTTCAAGAATATACAGGTACACTCGAACTCCTTTGTTCAAAACGGAAACAAATGCTATTCCATGTGAAATTTTGTGAAAGTGATGATTTAATGTCATTTATTTTCTTCGTTTTTTGATTCTTGATACAAGTCAGATTTTTCAGAACATGGATCGACGGGAAATTTTTCAAATGCTCTTGAAAAGATTACGGAAATGCAATGTGTGTGTGTGTGTGTGTGTGTGCTGAGAGACATAAATTACCGGTCGGGAGGTTTTCTTGTGACGGTGGGCCCCACTGCTTTTTCAGAAAATTCATATGATTATGTAGAATAAACGTGGAGTAGAATGTTCTGTTTGAACACAATTTATGTTTGCAAAATGCCATTGATACAAAATTCACAAAAAAATTGATTGCGCATTTTGCCTAGCATAATAGGTATTAAGGGTTGATAATTTCAGAGGAAATCTTTTTCTAGGTCCCGGATAAGTGAAAGATAATTGGAAATTGATGACTGACCCATAATGTGTATCAATATGTGCCGAAGGATTTTCAACTGACCAGAACTTCCACCAGGGAGGATAGAATTAAATGTTAAATTTGCATTGTCCTTTTCACGAAGTAATATATTATTCCAAAGAACAATCATCAAATATTTCAGTTTTGATTGTAATCATTTCTACCAATTCTGTTGTATTCGTAAGGATTGTAAGAATCGTTATTACATTATATATGTTTGAATTCATATGTTTAAGGGTCAATTATTGCACGATTTGGGGTGGAATGTCTCATATGCAATGTACGAATTGCCATTCGGTATCGTAATTACATAAGAAAATCTTAGCAACATGAAAAGAGTTTCACTCATTTCCGCCAGAGCAGTGCCATCTACTGTTCTATTAAAAACTCATCGAACATGACCGTAGAGCCATCTTACGGAAACTGTAAAAAATAGGGTCTAGGACCCTTCTAAACCAACCGCCCCAAGCCCCTAATTGAGATTTATAGGGCCCATATAAACCCCCGACCCTCTAAATTAATCCTATTAGCACTGTCGATGTACTGTCGACCTTACTATACCCTGGCTGTCGACAGCAAAAGGACAGTACCTCGAATGAACCCTGTCGACAGTGGCACGGCATGAATACGGATTTTGGCTGACTGGGAAGAATTTCCATGAGAAACATTTTGTAGAATCCAGTGCTCTCTACAAAAAAAGCCCTTATGGAAATCTCTCAAACTCCACTAAATGTTGATGATTGATTTGCGGAGAGTTGGAAATCTCAGTCATGCACCAGACCTACAAGCTTCTGGATTCGTGTGTGGGTGTGCGTGTGGGAGTTTCATGCATAGCAAAGATGTAAATAAACATAGAAATTATTCAACAAATTTTGCAAGGTCCATCTTCTAGTTTCTGAGATCACAAGTTTTATTATTAATATTTTTGTATGTTTAGTGAGCACGTAGTTGTCAATCTTTGCATAAAACTAATAATATTGTTTCGCCTCAGGCACTATATTTAGCACACATCATGTTTTTAATTTTCTTTTACAGCCAGAATAGAAAATTATACCTAATTCATAGAATTTACATTACTGAGTCGACTTTCATAAGTTTTTTTTTGGCCTCTAGTTAGGTTTAATACCTCATGGGGTTTTAGGTTACTTTACTTTTTTTACAACGGAATAGAAAATTATATCTAAGTTATATAATCTCAATTACATAATCAGACTTCCATAATTTCGTTTTTGGCCTTTAGTTATCGTTAATACTTTATAATGGGCTTTTGTGTTTTAGTACGATTTGCACTGAATCACAGCTTCGTAATTATTAGTTTTGTTCGATCTGGAAATAACATTTTTGGAACAGGAAAGGTAAACTGAAACAAAAAGAAGGAAATAATTACATATCATGTTATGTGTGTGTGTGCGTGTGTATGTGTGTGTGTGTGTGTGCGTGTGTGTAAAACTAATGAATTTACGACGATTTTACAGAAAAGTGGGAACACACAGTTAATTTCTATAGTAGAAATTGAAGGTGGCTCCCGCCCCTCCTCCTCCACGGCCCCTCCTCTTCTGTTCGTACCTTCCCCTCCAATGACTAAGTGAACGGAGATGAACATTGAGGTCGTTTATATACCACTGCGAAAAATTTAAAAATGGGGTACTTACCGTTCATTACGTTGGTTGAGAAACTGGCCGGCCCTGCGTCTTCCTCTTTGCAGACCTCCACCTCCTCCCCCTTTTGGTCACCACCACCCCTTCCTCCTCCAGCAGCATCCTGAGGATCTCTCGCTACTTGGGCAGCATTGCGAGCATCAGATCTCAGCTGCCTCTGAAGATCCTCCACGGCCCTCTGCATCTGTTCAATTGCCTGCATCAAAACTTGATGATCGGGGTTATTGTGAGCGTCAGCTGGAGGTGCACGTGGAGGTAGTGGTGGAGGTGGACGTCTTCCAACGTCACCCTGGAAAAAGAATGTTATAAAGTATACGAACAAAAGTGACCCCAGTACTATAGCACCACAAAATAATGTGTGTGTGTGTGTGTATGAGTGTATTTGCCTACGCGTGTCAGTGTATCTGTGTTCCTAGGGAAATAAGAACATGAATTTTTCCCCAATTTTCAGAGAACTAAATGAACGAATGACTGCTTTATTGTTTTAATGAAGAAATGGAAAAATAGTCCAGTGTACTCAATTTCGACGTTACCGCAATATTTTTTTAGCAAACGTTTTTTTAAATAACGACAAAATAATTGATTTCGCTATATTATGGATTGATATGGACAATGAGTCGGTGTAGAGACAGGTGGCAAAGAACTTTTCTTGTCGGCAATTAAATTCTCTACAAAAAACATTTTATGAGATTTTTTCTCAACGCCAATTGTTAACGAGATGTTCGACTTTTCACGAAAATTTGGTTAAAAAAATAATCTTAGACAGGAATTCTGAACCCAGAAGTTTTTTTGCGTGGCCCCAATGGGTTATGATAATTTATTTCATTCGTTTCTTCTATTATTTTAGAACCTGAAGTAAAAATGGAAACATTGCGGAATTGAGGTTATTTTGGCAGGAATCTACTTTGCCCCGTCCTTCCCCAAATTTTGCTGCAAAAAATCCAAAAAGGAAACGATTTGTTAAGAAACAAATAGAAACATTTACTACCGAAAAACAAAACTGGTGAAAGTGGTTCGTCATTGTTATTCCACACATTGAAAACTGTTGAAAGGCCACAAACTTCGTAGCTTAACGATTGCGTCCACTGCAGTGTTGCCAGACTGAGCAAGCTGAAAGTCTTGAGGTGGCGCTGTAAATATCTTGAAAATTCTTGAAATTAATTTTCATCTTCAAAACACAAATACATTAGGTTTCAACGAAATTCATAGAATAAATTACTGCAATTTCTTTCGTAACGGGGTTAATATTGTTGTTCTCGTGTTATTTATGCTTTTTCTTCTTCTGAATTTGATCGCATGTGAGTTAGCTCAGTCGATATCATTACCCGGTTTGGGTAAAGAAGCTAAAAGGTGAGTGGCGCGGGGTTTGTCCCTTTGAAATTCAAATAGAGTGCAAAACATACTTTATTTTTACGATATAGGTATTAACATTGTTTATATATTATTAGTACGTGTTTGATAAGGAATTTTATTTAGATGCAAAATAAATTGACGGGTTTCTCGTATGTGATGTGGAATCGTTGGTCGTCACGGGTCGATCAACGAGCTTGCCAGCTCTTCCTGGAGATCATCATCGTACATTGATGCATTATGTTTCAGCATCAAGTGTCGACTCATCTCTAACTTCCGGACAGGCCGACCATCAAGCACAGCTTTTGTATTAAGCATCCCCGAAAGGGTTTTTGTTTCCAGACCATTTCTCAGGGGTGTTTTACGTAGATTTATTTCAGAGAAAAGCCTTTCCACCGTAGCAGTCGCATGTTGGAGGCAGAGTAGTTCCAAAATGAATTTTGCCAAAATTGGTAATTTCTGGTCACCGTCACCACGCTGCATATCAGCCACCTTTAGCCAGAACTCACAAACTTCCAAGGGAGTGTCGTTGGAAAAACTGTCATTCCTTAATTCCCGCCATTCTCTGTCGAGAGCGTTGATATGCTCGGGCAGTATCAGATGTGGGAATGCCGCCACCAATGGAGCAATAGAACCGCCCGTTTTAGCCATAACTTTTTTTGGATCAATCATAGAAAGGTGCTGTAGCTTCTGGACGTGCTGATCAGCGAAATTGAATTTTTTTATTACTTCGCCACATCCTTCAATGTAGAATGATAGACATCGCAGCCTGAAATCTTCCAACTGAGCAGAATCCAAATTGCAAGTACCCTATGCAATCTCCAAGGTCAAGGCTCCTCCTAGATACAAGTCTTCCAGTTGGCAAATGTTGTGGGCTTACGAAAATTGATTTTCTCAAGAGGAGTGTAATTCAGATAGTCTTTCTTCAAGAAGCAATCGAGCAAACTTCTATAGACAGAAGAAACCTTGTCGTGTAGTCGATGGATTTTAGTGCTGGAGGATTGCATTTCAAGATTTAAATCGTGGAAAAACGGTAAGACTGCATCTAGGAACAGCAAATACGGCTTGAAATAGGGTTCTTTTAGTCGGTGAGAGATCATAGATGCTGCTAGAAGTTTTTTCTCCTGGGCTGCTTCAATGTCAAAGTACAGAACCAATGCTTCATACTGTTCTAGAAGCCGACGAACAGCTTGTAATAATGATAACCAGCGGGTTGTGCATAATCGTAAAATTTTGTGAGGTTTCAGGCTCAAAACTTCTTGAACCATCTTCAAACTTTGTTGTCGTTTAAAACTGTGCTTTAGATAGCTGTATATATCCCGTGCTGTATCTTCAACGATCCGAGGTAACATCTCGCAGGCATTACTCGCACAAAGGGCCCAAGAATGGCAGATGCATTTTTGCAGAAATAAATTGTCTATATCATTCTTGAAAAGTGAAGACAATGAGTGATGAACACCGAACATTACATTGGCCCCGTCTGCTGCGAAACCAATCATATTAGTTTTATATGGTATTTCATGCTTGCCAAAGAAAGTTACAATATCCTTGTGCATTTGAGTAGCCGAGGCGTCGGGAACTGGGATAAGAGCTAGGAATCGATCAACAATTTTTTGTCCGTTGAAAAGCCGAGTGACCAATGCTAAGTGTTTGGTTGAACTGACGTCCGTAGACTCGTCAACAAGAAGTGAGAACTTGTTAGATTGCAACAGCTTCACTGTTTCCTCGAATCTCTGACGACCGGTAACGTTCCTGACGATAGCCGTAGCTTTTGTACGTTGACACGATATTTTTTGTGCAATCGTCGAGTCAGGAAAAATATCCTTCATGAAGTCGACTAAAGGACCAACACCGTTGAAAGAATGGTGTTGCGTAGGCTGCCACTTTGATTTCCGCTCGTTTGACTTGGAATTGGAGAGTCGTTGTCTCATTAACCACTGATGGGATTGACATCTGATGACGAGTCTCTCGCGCTGCTAATTGATGGGCTTTTCCATTAGCATGTTTCTCCACATCTCCCTTACCGCCAACTGACCTATAATGCTTATCACACACTTTACAATAGAATTATGATGCTCCCTTCTCACTCCTTTTTATCCATTTTTTGAATAAATCATTTTTCTCCCAATCCGCATTGTACTTTTGACTATGAATTTTGTGTGAATGCGGCCGCTTGGCATTAGGTGTGTTAGAGTCTGTCGAAGGCAATTTACGTTTATATTTCTTCTTGTCTCTCGTATTTAGCTTGGATTCATTAGACGATGAATAATTGTCTTCTGATGAATTTTCCATTTCTGATTGCTACTCTGAAAAGCAAAGAAATGATCAGATCATGACAAAACTAGAGAATGTTGCGAGTACAATCAATGAAGATCGATGAATTACCTGGTCAATGAATCTTCACATGTATTGCACTAATTTCAAATATTTTCCAGTCAACTTTAGGATTTTAACCTGAAAAAAATAAATATAAACTTGTTCAAGAGCTGAAGCAAAACGCGAAAATTTGATAACTAGAAGTTTTATTTAATTTAACCCTCAAATTTTAGGATACACAACTTTTGAATTGTATTCCTATAATTACCTTGGTACTTTTCAATCTCTCAAAATATATTCTTTCCGTTTAATCACGTTATGCTAATGAAATTTGGTAGAATTAGCTTTTTCAAATGCCTCAGGCGTAGGTAGGAATTTTATGAGCGACGAAGGTGGTAAGTAGCTGAGGACAAGGTTACTAGGTTGAGAACAACGAATGGCTATTCTAAGACCCTAGTGATATGGAGCCAGCTGAGCCTAAACCCTAGTTACCAATATGATAGGTTAAAATGACTATGTCGGAGCGCGAAAAAGTTGAAGATTAGTTCCCGTCCTACCAAATGTTACTAGAATAATAGCGCTAAAGTTTGAATTTGTCGAAAGTAAAATTTTACTTCTATAATACTTAAATTTCAATGAAAGTTAGAAGATAATTTTAAAACTTTAAAAATTCTATTATCATTATCAATACATAAAAAAGCAATGCATGATTTTCAAACGGAAAAATGACCCATTGATAAAAACTGAAAATAAATAAAAAATCTTGAAAATTCTTGAAGATTTTCTGAATTTCGTGAAAAATATTTCAAGAATCTTGAGTCTTGAAAAAATCTGAATTGTCTTGAAATTTCAAGACATTTCTTGAAGTCTGGCAACACTGGTCCACTGCACTATTTTTTCGATTCGAGCATGGGAAATCAAATGAAGAATGAACAATTATTTTGTTCGCACCAATTTTCTTTTTTTCGTACGATTTGATCGAGTTTTAATATATGCGAATTATTATTCAAAAGCCCCAAGGAGATTAATTGATAGAAACTTCATAAATTCGTAGCTAAAACGCACACCAATTTATATGTATCACCGCGGATTTTACGGGACATTTTTATTATTAAATGAATAAAAACTTACCACATTTCCCTCGTCGTTAGCGTTAGCGGGAGCTGGATTGTTGGGGTCCATCACGTCACATGTACGAAGCCAGAATGAAGAATCACTTACCGGCAGGAAAAATTGGCGTGAAAACCGGCTTTTCGATAGAATATCGATATTTTTGAGTATCGATATGCCCGCATCGATATGTCCCTACCGAGACTTTTTATCGACAGAAAAATCTATTTTTGGGTAGGCACTGGATATTTTGTAAAAACATTAATGAAAACTGATTTGTTTTTAACCAGTAGAGAACAATATGTAATGTGCGCAGCAAGCACGGTCGATCTCATGCTAAAAACAATTCACGAGTCTTCTTTTTTTACCCCCGACGACCTAAGGAGAGGTATATGCATTTGATCCAACGGAGTTCTATTTGGTTACTCCATATCTTAATGAAAAACGAATAACAAAGGTTGTATCTGCACTTAATTGGAAGATACTGAACCAAAGATTGTTTGTGAGTGATTGGTATAAATTTTAATAACCATGATAGCTGAATAAATAATAAGAAATGAAACCGTTGCCAACTGACCACAAAGTTCCTAGAAGTCCCTAAGCCGTGGCGCGCATGTTTGGCCAGCCGGTTGGGTTTAGTCGCGGGAAATTCGAAAACATTATAATATTATATAATAAAATAATGGAGCGTTAAGTGTCGGCAGTATACATATAGATATCGATTTGAAGAAAAAATCCGAAAAATACGACAGAAGGCCGTAACTAAGCGCGTATTTTCACTTAAATTTAGCTCTAAAAATTCAAAAAAGGGTGTTATTAGAAAGCTAACAGTCATTTTTGATGATGAAAGTTAGCTTCATTTCGGCGTAGGTGGTTCAGTTACATTTATTTCAATAAATTCTATTTTGAGGGTGGTGGAAAGGGAAGTTGTGAGGCGTATAGTACTAGTATAGTAGCGTATACGGGCCAGCTGGAGGGGAGAGAGCGGGAGATTCAAAGGAAATGTGGCTTGGCCCGATACGCTACCGCGTATCTTGATATCTATGTGTGTAAGCCGAAAGGTCATGGCGTCAAATGATCCGGGTAAAGTTTGGATTTGATAAAAATGACAAAAACTTTTCATATGGAAGCGTGAGTCGGAAAATTTATCAACAGAGATTAATCCAGGTGCAAGTGGGTGAAAGTAGTAAGGATTGTGTGAGTGTACGGATGAGGAAGAAAAGAGAGTACAGCTGAGTCGGACCTAAGTTTTGAAATTATTTGTGATACATTAAGAACTCGTCAAGAGAATGACATAAAAACACTTCTGGGTATTGATGAGAATGAGGTTATAAGAGTTACAAAGAGCAAAAAAATTATCCAAAGCATTGTTACTTTTTTAAAGAAATCTCTTGGGGACATATAATTCTATATTTAAATTGAAGTTTACAAGTTGGTTGAGGTTTGAGATCCATGCAATGGCTATAAAGAGGTTAAAAATTTATTATGTCTCCATGCATTTTTGTTATTTGTATGCTGTGACTGCCAAAAATTAATACAAATAAAGTTGGTTTGATAAAAGTTTATCTTTGGTTACATATAAATTCAATGATCGTATGCCGTCACGTGTGGTACGCCGGTATACCACCGATGGATACTAAAATTTGCCGCTACTGCCGCGCATCACTGCGGCGTTGTCACGTTGAACGAGAAGGAGAATTTTTGTAACTAGACGGGTGAAATA
Source organism: Asobara japonica (assembly GCA_026005395.1). Lineage (NCBI taxonomy): Eukaryota > Metazoa > Arthropoda > Insecta > Hymenoptera > Braconidae > Asobara > Asobara japonica. The sequence goes on along the minus strand of BQMI01000320.1, from coordinate 826,552 downwards.
ATTACTTTAAAAATCGCAAAGCTTCCTAATGTTTTTAGAAAAAAATCGCAGTAGCTTTTGCGAGTACATCCAAAAAGTTGTGCCGTTTGCTCCATTACATAATTCAGCTGTAATTACTTTGCCGCCATCAGTAGAAACTAGTTTACCTACTTACTTTTTCCCTTTCTGCGCAATGATCTTTCCTACTTGTTTGGGATTAACGCTGAAACCAGATTGCATCTTCGTCGAGGGGGGAATCAGCCCTCTAGGTCTGTTATATTATGTATTGTGAGTTGTTTATCGGAATAATTGCCCACAAGTACTTTGTTGAAGCGCATAGATCTTGCAAGAAACGTGGCTTGAGATTCGCGAATGCAAAGTGGGCCGGATGTTTTTAAAAATCCTCTCAGCCAATTCAATCCAGCAGCGCCTTTTTTGAAAGTATGGATTATTCCATTCAACTCCGCCATTTTGTAGGTCACCATACCTTCTTTCATCGTGGTTAAACCCGATAGATGAGTTTCCTGATTTTTCAAGTAAATCGCAATATTTCGGCTCGAAACTGAAAATTATTCGTGCTACAAAATGGTAAGCCTTGTAATAACCTCAAAAACTAAAACCAAATCGAGAGTTTTAAAATTTAAGACTTTTTGGAGTCAAACTGTACAAATTATATTAGCTTATCGAGCTCTGATAAACACTTTTTCTCTTAGGTGGTAACTGCAATCTGGGGTGTAGGAAATCGAGTGATCTTTTTTTCGTTTTTTAATGTGTCTTACAATTTTCGAAGTTTAAATGTTTAAATTAAAATATTTTACAAAGTGAACTTTTCCAGAATTGAATAGATGGCAAAATCACTATTTAAATAAGTGTTTGGGCATAAATACCTAAGTTTATCAATCTGCCGAAATTTGAAGCTTTGCGAACATTTGCAGAATTTAAAATATTCAAAAAATATATAAAATTTCATGATTTCAAAAACAAAAACCGTATATTTTTTTTTTGGTATTTATTGTCCATATTTAAAATCCTTGAGAAGGAGAAAAAAAATAGATATTTGGAAATTTTCGAAAATAGAATCGGTGTTTATCATCAGTAGATTAGGACAATCAGACATTGCGAAGAGAAAAGTTTATGTTACGGTTCATGTTTCAACACAAGAATTGTTGGTGGTAACTAGACCAAAAGTCAAAACATTGTAATTCACCGCCGCAGTTGATAGCTGCATACCTCCCACGACAGCTTCTATGGCTTTCGGCATCGAAAGTTTGTTCCATAGGGTGACAGGACCAATGCTTGCACGGTAAACAAGTCGCCCAGTCCTCAACTCCAACTAGTATTCATTATTATTCAAGAAATGTTCTTAAAATAACATTTTCGACTTGAATTCCAATAAAATCATTAATTTAGGATATTTTAGTAGTGATTAAAGTTTTTCAAATGAATTTTTAACCTGACAAAAAAAAATAAAATTGTTGGCGGGAATGATAAACGGCTGCCAAACTGCGGGCTGGCGCGTCCCCTGTCACCTATTGGGTGGACCATTGCCTCACTGGCACAATGAGCACGACCGGACTTTTTCGTCATTTACTCAATTAAGTCCTCAATTTTTCAACCGCGATCGATTGTTTTTTAATTGTTTATACATTTTTCTATGCTGAACTCTCGCCTTACATTAAAATACTTAACCTTCATATTTTAAATCCCTCATCGAAACCTACAAGAACCTTAATCGTGCGGGCATTGGTTCAGTCGCCCTAATTGTCGCGCTGACTTTCTTTTATAGATTCCAACCATTTTTCATTCTTCAATATATTGTTCGTTTTATATTCACGGTAAATTTTAATTTGAATAATGAATAAAAAATTATTTATTTATTTGTTCTCATTTTGCCATATACCGTGTTATAGCCTCTGTTCAACTAGAAACGACAAATATTTACACAGGCGTAGCGAGGGGAGTGGCCAGGCGGTTAGAGTGCTGGACTCGTATGCCAGCGATCCGGGTTGAACCCCGGGCAACGGTGGTTAAAATTTGGAGCGCTCTAACATCCCAGTTTCAATGTCGAGCGGTAGTCTCGTAAAAGAGACGAATGTACCTGAGCAGGTTTTTCCCTCGAGTGAGGTTTTCCCTCGTCCCTCGGCCAATGTCGTACATGAGATTTACGGGAGGGTGGTAAGGGATTACAAATCATAAAAACCCGAAGGGGTATACGAAAGAGAGAAAAATTTTTAAAAGTATTTACAAAGACGTAGACAAATATTGAATGTTCATTTATCAACAAAAGTAAAAAAATGAACAATTTCTTCATTTGCAGTCATTTTGAGTAAAAAATGAACGAATGAATAATCCAAAATCTAGAGATAAAGATAAGATAAGATGGGGAGTTTATTGTTTATAAATTTAAACAAAGTATGAGAATTTAATACATGAATATACACGAACGGTGATGTATGTGTAACACCCCTGACGTCATGCGACGAAGGTGCGGCAGGTCGTAGGTGGGGTCCAACCCCCACTCTTAATTCACTTGCGGACTGACCTGGGTAAGGGTCACCAAGGCACACTCAGGGGTTAATCGGCTTGTGGATATAAACAAGACAACACCTTTAGTCGGGGCTTTGGCGTCAGTATTTGTTTTGAGTCGGTGTCGTGCGGACGCATGTCTACCGCTCTCTGCGAAATATAAATTTCTAACGTACAGCGCTTATAGTACAGTGAAATTCTAAATCGAGTAAAAGTTTTGGCACAAAAGTGTCAAACTTAAAAAACTTCAAAATTCCCTTGGCTCCAAAAAGGAAAGCCAAAATGAGTCCTCCGATGGAAGACCCAAAGAAAACGAAAAAAACCGTTACGAAACCTTCGACTAGTGCGAGTTCAGTTCCCGCTCGCCTCGCCAAACCCTCCGACACTTCTGATGGACCTCAAGAGACTCCAAAACAAATTTCTGTCCCTCCATTAATCATCGAGAATGAAAAAATGGAGACAAAAAAATTAATCAATTTTCTGCAGAGCAACGCCACAGACAAAAATTTCAAGATGAAATTTAATGGAAGTACCACGATCGTCCATCTACGAACGCTCGAGGACTACAACAAAATCGCAAGTATCCTGAAAAGGCAAGATATAAATTTTTTCACTTTCGGTCTTAAAAGTGAGCGACCGAAAAAATATATTCTGAAAGGGCTCCCAAGCAGTTTTTCACAAGACGAAATTCAAGCCGAGTTATCAAAACACGGCATCAACGTACTTTCCGTTCGCCAGTTCGTGAAAGTAAACAAAGACGGAGACACCAAAGAAAACAGGCCGTTACCGATCTTCGCTATCACGGTTGGCCCGGAAACAACCTTGAGCAGCTTTGCTGAAATCAAAACGATTTTCTACCATACATATAAGGTAGAAAAATATGTAAAATCCCAGCAACCTACCCAATGCTTCAGGTGCCAGAGATTTGGCCACGCAAGCCAACATTGCAACCTGAACCTGAGATGCGTCAAGTGTGCGTCAAACCACGACGTAAAAGTCTGCACTTCCAAAACCCTGAAGTGTGCAAACTGCGGACTCGCCCACACAGCCAGCTACAGAGAGTGTTCCATGCGCCTAAAATTCATGGAAACTCAGAAAAAACGAGCCCAATCGGCCAGGCCCAGCATGGCGCCATTGGAATTGCCCGCTACACCTCACTCGGCCACGATCCAGAATCTGGAAAGGAACATCCAGTTCCTCCAGTCTCCTGCAGTCCCAGTGCCAACTCCGAGTTCTACTGCCAACACGTCCAGGCCCACCTACGCTTCCTTCTTCCCGACGGCGGAAACCTCGAGAAGGAATCTTATTGCTGAACCCACTGCTGAACCTAGGACCATCCCAATGGAAACACATGTTCCCGACTCTCACTTAAGTAGAACTAAAAACTATGTAATTACAGCGAAGCAAGTCCTTGACGAGCTAACAACCCTTAGAATCCCCGAAATCCTTTCAGAGCTTAAAGAGATGAGCTCTAAACTCCAAACAGCCCTTACACCAATTGATAGGATCACAATCATTGCATCCTATGTCCACCTGTTCTTACCCTCTCCAAACACACCTACGATTCCCCAGCAAACATAACCAACATATTAGCAATTAATATTTTTGCGCTCAAGCCTAATCTGGACGAGTTATTACACATCGTCCACAGAAATAACATCAAAATTTGTCTGATTTCAGAGACTAAGTTAAACAGCAAAACGAAGAAAATTAACTTCCCAGACTTCTCGCTGATCAGGGAAGACAGAACGGCCAAAGCAGGTGGTGGTGTTGCGGTGGCGATCCACAAAACCTTGTCACATAGAACTCTTCCGCATGATCTCCTATCGCTCACCGAATACGTGGGAGTAGAGGTCCAAGTAAACAATAAAAAAACGAAGATCTACTCGATCTACAATCCACCGGATGTCTCAATAGATACAAACCTATTGAGGCACCTATTTTCCGATAGTACTCCAACAATTATTGTTGGAGACTTCAATGCGAAGGACACTGCTTGGACCTCTGCTAGGCCAAACGAATCAGGTAAGATTCTCTCAAATTTTTTGACGGAACAAAAAATTAATCTGCTCTTTCCAGACGTTCCCACACACTACCCTCATAATTCAAACACTCCTAGTACTATTGACCTTTTATTAACAAACAACATCTCTATCATTAATAATTTCACCACACTTTCCGAATCTCCATCCGATCACCTACCATTGTTTTTCTCCCTATTTGGCCGACCGACCTCACCAGAATCACCAAAAATTTTAAACTACGCGAAAACCGACTGGAATAAATTCAAGGATACCTTAAATGATGAGATTTCTACACCAAACCCTACTTGTAACAACACTGAAGCAATAGATCAACACATAACACATTTCACCCAAGTCATTCAAACAGCCCTGGACTCCTCCACTCCCAAACGCTCAACCAAATCCACCCACACTCCTATCCCACCCGAAATAGCTTCATTAATAAAGCTAAAAAATTACATTAGGTCAAGATGGCAAAAAACCCGAAATCGCTACCTTAAATCCGAACTCAATCAGCTGATAAAAGAAATCAGACTTAAATTAACCGAATGGAAACAATCATCTTGGGACAACAAACTCAGAAACATAAACTTAAAAGATCACTCTATTTGGCGCGTAGCAAAATATTTTAACAATACCGGTAAACGAACAATCCCCACACTAAAGTTAAACAACACACTCCACACAGAAGACCACGACAAGGCGAATACACTCTGCATACACTACGCAGCAATACACGAAATATCGGCCTCCCGAGGCAACAAATCCTTTGAACAACAAGTCACAGGTCATGTGAGAAAGACTATCCTCAAAGCCCCTATCGAAACTCCCATAAAATTCCTCACGAATCCCCGTGAAATCACTTCCGCTATTAAAAAACTAAAAAATAAATCTGCCCCGGGTGTGGATAATATTCCCAATATAGCACTAAAAAACCTCCCAATTAAAGCAATAAGTTTACTAACAAAGATATACAATGCATGCCTCCTCAGACAATATTTCCCGGAACTCTGGAAAGGAGCGGTGGTCATTCCGATTCTAAAGCCCGGTAAGCCCCCTTCGCATCCGGTGAGCTATAGGCCTATCAGCCTCCTACCGGTATTGGCTAAACTCTTTGAGCGAATAATTTTAGCTCGTCTCAAAAAACCCATAGAAGAGTTACAACTAATGCCTATCAATCAATTTGGTTTTCGATCAGAACACTCGACCTGCCACCAGCTGGTTAGAATTACGAATGATATAAAATCCGCGAAAGACCGGAAAGAAGATACCGTTCTTCTTCTCCTGGACAGCGAGAAGGCCTTTGATTCTGTTTGGCCCGCAGGCCTTATATACAAACTCGAAGGATTAAATGTCCCTAAATATCTATGTAAAATTTTACTATCATATCTCTCAAATAGATATATCCGAGTTCGAGTCGAAACTTCGCTTTCGAATAAAATAGAAATTGTCGCGGGAGTCCCACAAGGGTCTATTCTCTCGCCTGTTTTATTCAACTTGTACATTGCTTCTGTTTTTAGTAGAATTCCGAGAAATGTATCCATTGCCGGCTATGCTGATGACATTGCCTTGTACTCAGCTAGCAAATCGATAAACAAAGCTATTAGAAGAATAGAAAATGCTGCTTCTCTCACAATCAGTGAATTAACGAAATGGAAAATTCAAGTGAATGCTGCTAAAACAGAAGCAATCTTATTTACTAGCTCCAAGGCCAAGCCGACCTTAACTATTCGTAGCGATAAGATCACACCAACCGACTCTGTAAAGTATTTAGGCTTACACATCGATTCCAAACTCCTGTGGAAAAAGCATATATCTGAAATCAAGGTCAAGACTAAAGTTATCCTAGTAAGATTGTATAATTTGCTAAAATCACCCGCGCTCAGTCAATCCCTCAAACTTACTCTCTACAAAGGGTTAATTAGGCCCATTATCACCTATGGTTGTCCTGCCTGGCACAATGCAGCGAAAATGCACTTGAATCATCTTCAAGTGATTCAAAATAAATTCCTACGAATAATAGGAAATTTTAAAAGAAGAACGACTATTGTGGAAATACACGAAACGCTCGGCATGACAACCATAGGCGAATTTATCGATAGAATAAATGAGACATTTAAATTTAAGCTACAATCCCATCCTAATGCCCAGCTCCAAAACATCAATATTGACATAAAATCCAATTGGTCCCGCTGACCACCTGTTTTGTCCCACCTTTCCATATATCCTTTTCTCTCCCGCCCCTCATGCACCCATTACTTATAAGGTTTTTTAGAAGTCATTTTTCCTTATATCGAGTCATCATGTAAATAATCACAAATATCTGTAATAATGAAAAATTAGGTTACACTTCTTTCAAATTAGATATAAAGCCAACGGCTGGTGATCTAGAACGTAGCACTTAAGATATTAATACTGTATATAGTATGTATATATGACAAATGTTAATAAACAATTTTCAAGTCAAGTCAAGTCAAGGCTTTGGCGTAGTGGTAGAGTATCTGCCTACTACTCCGAAGGTCCTAGGTTCGCGCCCGGCCGCCGGAGAATATTTTTTTCAAAATATCTTCTCATGGATTCCGACCGATGCAGGAACTTCCGTGTGTGCTATCGGTGGTACCCATAAAATGAGACCGCCTGGCCGAGCGGGAACCTAACCCGACGCAAGGGGGGGGGGGGTGGGTTCCATCATAGGCGCCGACCATCGTAGCACAGGGGTTCCTGGAGGATTACCCTGTGTTTAGAAATACGATGGCCTAAAAATGGCGAAAGTCGGCCCCAGCCGCATGGATGGGTGTCCGGTACGCCCCCTGAAGGAATGCTTACACGGCCGCTACCGGGGGCGTGCATATGAGAGGGAGGAAAAAAAAAGAAAAAAAAAACCATTAGTCTTTTGTATAATGTCTTAGCAACGGCAAAATATACGTTTGGTTACAAATCTCGGAATGATATTTATTTCTAAAATCAAACATAAAATAAAATGTTCACAATGCGTCGACTCGAATATTCATAATTATCTGGTTCATAAATGAGTCAGTTTACAATTCTCAAATCTACAATTCAAACTCAAGTTTACAATTCTCATTATGACATTTAATACGGGTTAATTATGGCAGATAATATGGCTCACACTGATCAACCGCTTGGACAAGAAGGCATTCAGTTCGCTGTGCTGAAATACCAAATCGGGAAGTTTTGTTTGTGCCAAGAATGGGGCACACACATGGTCAAACCACTAGTTAAATTTGAAGATAATTAAATATGACATACGTTGTACTTGGACCCTTCGCATGCGTAATGGATATTTTGATGACTAATTTTTATTCACAGCACCGATGAAATAAATTTGATCCACTGATCAAATTACTCTCATATATATCCTACGTAAAACTGAGAATAGAATCTATAGATAGGGAAAGGGAGGATCAAACAATAAGTGTTTACCTTCAGAATAGATACGAACGTTTTTCCAATTTTTAAATAATAAATATGACTTGTCTAGTATTTAACTTATTAAATCCAATAAGTGAATGATTATTCGGGAAGTTATTTTAATGCACCCAAAGTCCAAATTTGTTGTTTTATTATCTAACTAGGATTTTAAGTATACCAAAATGATCCCCGTCAAATTGTAAGTTGGCGTCTGTGTTTTTTTTTTCTACTCTTTCTCTATTCGTATTCACCCACGTAACCGCTGGTAGGCATTACTTCATGGGCAATACTACGGATCAGAGTACCCACCCATTGCGGCTGAGGCCGACTTCGCCATTTCAGCTCATCGTATTTCTAATCACAGGGTAAACCTCCAGAAACCTCTGTGATACGATGGCGGGCGCCTACGATGGAACCCTCCCTCCCGCCCCGCGCGACGCGCCGCGTTCGGTCCCGGCTCACGGTCTCACTTCATGGATACCGCCGATAGCACACACGGAATGTTCCTGCCATCGGTCGGAGTCCGTGAGAAAATATTTTTCAGAAAAAATATTTGCAGTGAGCGGGAATCGAACGCGGGACCTTTAGAATAGTAGGCAGACACTCTACCCACTACACCAAAGCCTTGACTTGACTTGAAAATTGTTTATTAACATTTGTCATATATACATACTATATACAGTATTAATATCTTAAGTGCTATGTTCTAGATCACCAGCCGTTGGCTTTATATCTAATTTGAAAGAAGTGTAAACTAATTTTTCATTATTACAGATATTTGTGATTATTTACATGATGACTCGATATAAGGAAAAATAACTTCTAAAAAACCTTACAAGTAATGGGTGCATGAGGGGCAGGAGAGAAAAGGATATATGGAAAGGTGGGACAAAACAGGTGGTCAGCGGGACCAATTGGATTTTATGTCAATATTGATGTTTTGGAGCTGGGGATTAGGATGGGATTGTAGCTTAAATTTAAATGTCTCATTTATTCTATCGATAAATTCGCCTATGGTTGTCATGCCGAGCGTTTCGTGTATTTCCACAATAGTCGTTCTTCTTTTAAAATTTCCTATTATTCGTAGGAATTTATTTTGGAATCGATGTGTAAGCCTAAATACTTTACAGAGTCGGTTGGTGTGATCTTATCGCTACGAATAGTTAAAGTCGGCTTGGCTTTGGAGCTAGTAAATAAGATTGCTTCTGTTTTAGCAGCATTCACTTGAATTTTCCATTTCGTTAATTCACTGATTGTGAGAGAAGCAGCATTTTCTATTCTTCTAATAGCTTTGTTGATCGATTTGCTAGCTGAGTACAAAGCAATGTCATGAGCATAGCCTGCAATGGATACATTTCTCGGAATTCTGCTAAAAACAGAAGCAATGTACAAGTTGAATAAAACAGGCGAGAGAATAGACCCTTGTGGGACTCCCGCAACAATTTCTATTTTATCCAAAAGCGAAGTTTCGACTCGAACTCGGATATATCTATTTGAGAGATATGATAGTAAAATTTTACATAGATATTTAGGGACATGTAATGCTTCGAGTTTATATATAAGGCCTGTGGGCCAAACAGAATCAAAGGCCTTCTCGCTGTCCAGGAGAAGAAAAACGGTATCTTCTTTCCGGTCTTTCGCGGATTTTATATCATTCGTAATTCTAACCAGCTGGTGGCAGGTCGAGTGCTCTGATCGAAAATCAAATTGATTGATAGGCATTAGTTGTAACTCTTCTATGGGTCTTTTGAGACGAGCTAAAATTATTCGCTCAAAAAGTTTAGCCAATACCGGTAGGAGGCTAACAGGCCTATAGCTCACCGGATGCGAAGGGGGCTTACCGGGCTTTAGAATCGGAATGACCACCGCTCCTGTCCACAGTTCCGGGAAATATTGTCTGAGGAGGCATGCATTGTATATCTTTGTTAGTAAACTTATTGCTTTAATTGGAAGGTTTTTTAATGCTATATTGGGAATATTATCCACACCCGGGGCTGATTTATTTTTTAGTTTTTTGATAGCGGAAGTGATTTCACGGGGATTCGTAAGGAATTTAATGGGAGTTTCGATAGGGGCTTTGAGGATAGTTTTTCTCACATGACCTGTGACTTGTTGTTCAAAAGATTTGTTACCTCGGGAGGCCGATATTTCGTGTATTTTTGCGTAGTGTTTGCAGAGTGTATTTGCCTTGTCGTGGTCTTCTGTGTGGAGTGTGTTTGACTTTAGTGTGGGGATTTTTCTTTTACCGGTGTTATTAACATATTTTGCTACGAGCCAAATAGAGTGATCTTTTAAGTTTATGTTTCTGAGTTTGTTGTCCCAAGATGATTGTTTTCATTCGGTTAATTTAAGTCTGATTTCTTTTATCAGCTGACTGAGTTCGGATTTAAGGTAGTGATTTCGCTTTTTTTTTCATCTTGACCTAATGTAATTTTTTAGTTTTATTAAGGAGGCTATTTCAGGTGGGATAGGAGTGTGGGTGGATTTGGTTGAGCGGATGAGAGTGGAGGAATCCAGGGCTGTTTGAATGACTTGGGTGAAATGTGTTATGTGTTGATCTATTGCTTCAGTGTTTTTACAAGTAGGGTTTGGTGTAGAAATCTCATCATTTAAGATATCCTTGAACTTATTCCATTCGGTTTTTGCGTAGTTAAAAATTTTTGATGATTCTGGCGAGGTTGGTTTGCCAAATAGGGAGAAAAACAGTGGTAGGTGATCGGATGGGGATTCGGAAAGTGTGGTGAAATTATTAATGATAGAGATGTTGTTTGTCAATAGGAGGTCGATAGTGCTAGGAGTGTTAGAATTATGACGGTACTGTGTAGGAACGTCTGGAAAGAGCAGATAAATTTTTTGGTACGTCAAAAAATTTGAGAGAATCTTACCTGATTCGTTCAGCCTTGCAGAGGTCCAAACGGTGTCCTTCGCATTAAAGCCTCTAACAATAACTGTTGGAGTGATTATCGAAAGGTAGGCGCCTCAATAGATTTATATCTAGTGAGACATCCGGTGGATTATAAATCGAGTAGATCCTCGTTATTCTGTTGTCCACTTGGACCGCTACTCCCTCGTATTCGGTGAGCGATCGGAGATCGTGCGGAAGAGTTTTATGCCGTAAGCTCTTGTGGACCGCTACCGCAACACCACCACCTGCTTTGGCCGTTCTGTCTTCCCTGTTCAGCGAGAAGTCTGGAAAGTTAATTTTCTTCGTTTTGCTGGTCAGTTTAGTCTCTGAAATCAGACAAATTTTAATGTTATTATTATGGACGATGTGTAATAACTCGTCCAGATTGGGTTTGAGCGCAAAAATATTAATTGCTAATATGTTTTTTGGTTATGTTTGCGCGGGAATCGTAGGTGTGTCTGAGGAGGGTGAGAATAGGTGGACATAGGATGCGATGATTGTGATCCTATCAATTGGTGTAAGAGCTGTTTGGAGTTTAGCGCTCATCTCTTTAAGCTCTGAAAGGATTTCGGGAATTCTAAGGGTTTTTAGCTCGTCAAGGACTTGCTTCGCTGTAATTATATAGTTTTTAGTGCTACTTAAATAAGATTCCGGAACAAGTGTTTCCATTGGGATGGTCCTACGTTCAGCATTGGGTGCAGCAACGTTCCTTCTCGAGGTTTCCACCGATGGGAAGAACGAAGCGTAGGTGGACCTGGACGTGTTGGCAGTGGAGATAGGGGTTGGCTCAGGGACTGCAGGAGACTGGAGGAACTGGATGTTTCTTTCCAGATTCTGGATCGTCGCCGAGTGAGGTGTAGAGGGAAATTCCATCTCGGCTCTCCGTGGTCGTGGTGATTGGGCTCTTTTATTTTGTGCCTCCACAAATTTGGTTCGTGCGGCGCACTCGTGATAGCTCGCTGTGTGAGCAAGACCACAGTTTGCACACTTGACAGAGTTGCACGTGCAGGCTTTAATGTCGTGATTGCCTGCACCTTTCACGCATCTGGGGTTTAGGTTGCAGTGCTGACTGGCGGGTCCAAATCTTTGGCACCGGAAGCACTGTGTTTGTTGCTGGGTTTTGATGAATTTCTCTATCTTATTTGTATGATAGAAAATGGTTTTAACAGCAGCGAAGCGGCTCAAGGTTACATCGGGCCCAACCGTTATTGCAAACACCGGTAGTGGCCTATTTTCCTTGCTGTCTCCATCCTTGTTTATTTTCACAAACTGCCGGACTGATAATACCTTTATGCCGTGTTTGGATATTTCGGCTTCAATTTCGTGCTCACTAAAACTGGCGGGAAGACTTTTTATGATAAATTTCTTCGGACGCTCACTCTTCAGACCGAAGGTGTAAAAATTGTAATTTTGCCTTTTCAGCATACTTGCAATTTTATTGTAGTCCTCCGTCGTTTGCAGATGGACGATCGTTGTGTTTCCATTAAACTTCATCCTGAAGTTTTTATCGGAGGCGTTGACTTGCAGTAAGTTGATTAATTCTTTGGTCTCCAGTTTGTCATTTTCAATGACTATTGGAGGCACTACGGTTCGTTTTTGAGCCTCTTGAGCCCGTTAGGAGTGTTCGGAGGATTGATCAGGCGAGCGGGGTCAGAGCTCGCGCTGATTGACGGTTTGATAACGGTTTTCTTCGTTTTTTTTGGGTCTTCCAAAGGAGGACTCATATTGGCTTTCCTTTTTGGAGCCAAAGGAAGTTTGAGAGTTTATGTTCGACGATTTGGCGCCAGAACTTTAACAAGACTTTAAAAATTCACTGTACTATAATCGCCGTACGTTGGAATTTATATATCGTAGAGAGCGGTAGACATGCGTCCGCACGGTACCGACTCAAAACAAATACTGACGCCAAAGCCCCGACTAAAGGTGTTGTCTTGTTTATATCGACAAGCGGATTAACCCCTGGGTGTGCCTTGGTGACCCTTGCCATGGTCAGTCCGCAACTGAATTAAAAGTGGAGATGGGACCCCACCTACGACCTGCCGTACGTCCATCCCGTGACGTCAGGGGTGTTACACATACATCACCGTTCGTGTACATTCATGTATTAAATTATCGAGATTTTGGATTATTCATTTGTTCATTTTTTACTCAACCTCCATAAACCTCCAGAAACCCCTGTGCTACGATGGCCGGCGCCTATGATGGAACCCACCCTCCCCCCCGGGTTATGTTCGTGCTCGGCCGGGCGGTCTCATTTTGTGGGTACCGCCGATAGCACACCGGAACGTTCCTGCATCGGTCGGAAAATACACCGTTTATATGCAATGACTTTTTTCATAATTTGCATAATTAAGGAGGTGGTTGGCTGAGCAATTTGAAATACGGTAACAATGCATATCATCAGGGTTGTTCCTTATACAAAAATGCACACTCAATATGAGTTTTTTCGATAAAGGTTAGAACATATCGTGAGTTGAACTAGAATATACTTGGCGAATGAATATGTCGACAATTGCGGAAAGGATGTCGAAGAGCAGGATAATTGAGAAAGTACAGAGGTAGGGAGGGTAACTAGGCGGACCAATTCCAGTTGAAGATTTTTACGGGGCTCAAAAATCAAACTAAAGCGATCGCGTGCAGTAATTATTAGTCACAAGTTCAGTTATTGATATCACGGTTGGGTTTGCTCATCACTATGGTTGCGTTCTTATGGTGTGCTGAAATACCAAATCGGGAAGTTTTGTTTATGACCCGTATGGGGCACACACATTTGCACACCACTAGTTTGAATTGCGCATGTGCTATCGATGTTAGCATGGTTCGAGGAAATTGGAAAAATACCCTACTGATTCCCAAAACAGGACAAATTACAAAATGTCTGGTGATTTCAAATGTAATTGACTCGCCCATTGAAGATTTTATAAATAGTTCCAAAAATTCAGGTGTCGATCTCGCCCCATTTTTAGGACTCAAGTTGAGTGTTGAGACGTCATTCCATAAGTACCCTATGATTTTTCTAACTACCCAACCTACGCATTAACAGTATTTACTTTCAATTCGTGGCATAATTTGGAACTGGTGTCGATCTTGCCGCACCCTCTCCTGTATAAGTAGCCGAATTGTAATAAAAACTCCATAGGACTTCGATTGTTGGATAATTAAGCCGAGAAATGTAATGCTCACAAAAAAATTTATTCTTCATTGCTCAACCATGTGAGGAGTGCTGCCTTCTTACAATGATTTCATTTAACATCTAAGCTCAATGCAAAGCTAATCATAAGTTCGCCAATGTCAATTCGTCCGTTGAACTGGTTCGCTTAAAAAAGAGATCTAGTAATGCATTCAACTGTGTCGCACAATTTAATATGATTTACACAAACTAGTTGCATTTAACTAATTTGTTTGAAGAACTCTTCAATTATAGCTTATGAGAAGTATATGGAAGTAGTTTTACGAGCGTCAATGATAACATTCTTATTTATCGGAGTATTCAAGGGATTGTCAAGTATATAAATGGGTGGGTTGCGGATGGGCTTAAGAGATTTGATGGTTGAGCCTCTTAACATCAATTTGTATTGTCTTTCAACAGGTGGACTTGGAACTCATCGAATTGGGCCTTCGACGAAGATGCAAATCCCATCATATGTGGAAATGTTACGGGTGCCAGGTATGTAGTTTATTAGCATTCATATCAGTTCGTTTGACACCTTCACAGGGTGTGCCAGAAGTACTCGCCGATCCAGAAGACGTAAGTTTAGAGGGGGATTCTGAACAGCAAATGCCTTTCCCAAATTATGGTATTAGAAATTAAATAATTCACAAAATAATTGAGTTAACTATCCATCACCACATAACTGAGCTATACACTTTTGTGAGGTAGCAAGCATTTTTGTTCATTATAGACCGTCGTATAAACTTTCTCATACTTTACGAGGATATGAAGATACCTTAGTGCTTTTGATTACAGTATTTGTTGCAGCGCTCATCATTATTGCAGCGCTCATCACAACCATATACCTGATCCAGATATAGGTGAATGCCACCCCCATGGAAAAAAATATATGTCTAAAATATATGAGACGTATATGTCATATATCACAATATAATTCGCATATACAAGTCCGACAAAAAAGTTGTATATATTCCTCTATATGTATAAGATATATGCTGGAATATATCTCTTATATATGATGCATACATTTGTCATATATTTCTGCATATATATTTTCATGTACTAGTCAATGTATCCTTTCATACATACGTCATACATGAGCTCATGTACGAGAAGGATATGATGATATATTTATTCATGTATGACATATATGGCAAAATATATGTTCTAGATATATCGAAATGTATGGAAGTAAATATCTACTTCGTATACGATGGTATTTAGGTGTGATAGATTTTCCCGTATATGTTTTCATCTATGACTAAATATACCCCATAATATACAATCAATATACGTAAGCATATATGCGGCATATATAACAATATATGTCATCATGCATGACAAATTATATGTTAAGAATATATGAGAGCATATATGAAAAAATATATGAGCACATCTATAAATAGGGGTGCGGCCACCCAGGAGTTAAATCCGTCATACCTTCTGAATTATGATGATCATAAAAATTCCCAATTGAAAATTACCAACTGAAAATGGCCAATTGAAAATTGCTAATAAAAAATTTCTAATCAAAAATGGCCAATCAAAAATCTCTAATTAAAAATTGTGAATTAGAAATTTCAAAGTAGAAATTGCCAATTGGAAATTCCCAATCAAAAATTGCCAGTTAAAAATTGCCAATTAAAAGTTGCCAATTGAAAATTGCCAATAAAAAATTGGTAATTAAAAATTGTCAATGAAAAATTGCCAATTAAAAATCTCTAATTAAAAATTGCAAATTGGCAATTGAAAATTCCCAATTAAAAATTGCCAACTAACATTTCCCAATTGAAAATTGCCAATTGAAAATCGCTCACTGAAAGTTGGTAATTGAAAATTGCCAATTGCAAATTCCCAACTGAAAATTGCCAATAAACAACTGCCAATTAAAAATTTCAAAGTAAAAATTGAAGATTAGAACTTGCCAATCAAAAATTGCCAATTGAAAATCGCTGACGGAAAGTTGCCAATTGAAAATTCCCAACTTAAAATTGCCAATAAAAAACTGCCAATTAAAAATTGCTAATTAAAAATGGTCAATCAAAAATGGTCAATTAAACATTTAAAAGTAAAAATTGCCAACAGAAAATTGCCAATAAAAAATTGGGAATTAAAAATGGCCAATCAAAAATTGCTAATTAGAAATCTCTAATTAAAATTTGCCAATTCCAAATTGTCAATTGAAAATTCCCAATTAACATTTCCCAATTGAAAGCCAGTTGAAAATCGCTCACTGAAATTTGCCAATTGAAAATTGCCAACTGATAATTGCCAATTGAAAATTCCCAATTGAAAATTGTCGACTGAAAATTGTCAATTGGAAATTGCGCATTCAAAATTGAGGATTGAAGATTAAGGACTGAAAATTACCGATTAAAAGTTGACAAGTGGAGGTTATGGATTGACAATTGCCAATTTAAAAATGTGAAGTGAGATTTGCGGATTGAAAATTGACCATTGACCAGTTCGTGAAATTTTTACTTGTCAATTGTCTAGTGTCAAATTTGAATCCATAACTTTCAAGTCAACCGACGGCTATGGCCGAGTGGGTAGAGCACTGGCCTTTAGCACACGAGGTCCATGGATCGAGTCCCCGCATGGGGACTATCCGATTGGTATAGTAGAGTGGAATTGTCCAGCTCTCGAATTCATAGGGATTCATAGTCGAACGGGAGTTTCGTCAAAGAAACGGCTGTACAAATTGAGGTTTTCCGTGGTTTTCCTTCAATTGTAGATTGACCCAAGCAATGTAAAGTCTGGTAGGCATTGCATTGATTGGGTCAAACTAAGTGAATGCTGTACAGTTTGGGAAGAATTCGCTTTCCATCGGCACCGTGGGAGGGTCGCCACACATGCGCGTAATCGCATCGAAGCGTAAAATAAAAAAAAAAAAAAAAAAACTTTCAAGTCGCTATTGTCAATTGTCAATTTTCAATTGTCAATTTTCAATTGTCAATTTTCAATTGTCAATTTTCAATTGTCAATTTTCAATTGTCAATTTTCAATTGTCAATTTTCAATTGTCAATTTTCAATTGTCAATTTTCAATTGTCAATTTTCAATTGTCAATTTTCAATTGTCAATTTTCAATTGTCAATTTTCAATTGTCAATTTTCAATTGTCAATTTTCAATTGTCAATTTTCAATTGTCAATTTTCAATTGTCAATTTTCAATTGTCAATTTTCAATTGTCAATTTTCAATTGTCAATTTTCAATTGTCAATTTTCAATTGTCAATTTTCAATTGTCAATTTCCAATTGTCAATTTTCAATTGTCAATTTTCAATTGTCAATTTTCAATTGTCAATTTTCAATTGTCAATTTTCAATTGTCAATTTTCAATTGTCAATTTTCAATTGTCAATTTTCAATTGTCAATTTTCAATTGTCAATTTTCAATTGTCAATTTTCAATTGTCAATTTTCAATTGTCAATTTTCAATTGTCAATTTTCAATTGTCAATTTTCAATTGTCAATTTCAATTGTCAATTTTCAATTGTCAATTTTCAATTGTCAATTTTCAATTGTCAATTTTCAATTGTCAATTTTCAATTGTCAATTTTCAATTGTCAATTTTCAATTGTCAATTTTCAATTGTCAATTTTCAATTGTCAATTTTCAATTGTCAATTTTCAATTGTCAATTTTCAATTGTCAATTTTCAATTGTCAATTTTCAATTGTCAATTTTCAATTGTCAATTTTCAATTGTCAATTTTCAATTGTCAATTTTCAATTGTCAATTTTCAATTGTCAATTTTCAATTGTCAATTTTCAATTGTCAATTTTCAATTGTCAATTTTCAATTGTCAATTTTCAATTGTCAATTTTCAATTGTCAATTTTCAATTGTCAATTTTCAATTGTCAATTTTCAATTGTCAATTTTCAATTGTCAATTTTCAATTGTCAATTTTCAATTGTCAATTTTCAATTGTCAATTTTCAATTGTCAATTTTCAATTGTCAATTTTCAATTGTCAATTTTCAATTGTCAATTTTCAATTGTCAATTTTCAATTGTCAATTTTCAATTGTCAATTTTCAATTGTCAATTTTCAATTGTCAATTTTCAATTGTCAATTTTCAATTGTCAATTTTCAATTGTCAATTTTCAATTGTCAATTTTCAATTGTCAATTTTCAATTGTCAATTTTCAATTGTCAATTTTCAATTGTCAATTTTCAATTGTCAATTTTCAATTGTCAATTTTCAATTGTCAATTTTCAATTGTCAATTTTCAATTGTCAATTTTCAATTGTCAATTTTCAATTGTCAATTTTCAATTGTCAATTTTCAATTGTCAATTTTCAATTGTCAATTTTCAATTGTCAATTTTCAATTGTCAATTTTCAATTGTCAATTTTCAATTGTCAATTTTCAATTGTCAATTTTCAATTGTCAATTTTCAATTGTCAATTTTCAATTGTCAATTTTCAATTGTCAATTTTCAATTGTCAATTTTCAATTGTCAATTTTCAATTGTCAATTTTCAATTGTCAATTTTCAATTGTCAATTTTCAATTGTCAATTTTCAATTGTCAATTTTCAATTGTCAATTTTCAATTGTCAATTTTCAATTGTCAATTTTCAATTGTCAATTTTCAATTGTCAATTTTCAATTGTCAATTTTCAATTGTCAATTTTCAATTGTCAATTTTCAATTGTCAATTTTCAATTGTCAATTTTCAATTGTCAATTTTCAATTGTCAATTTTCAATTGTCAGATTTCAATTGTCAATTTTCAATTGTCAATTTTCAATTGTCAATTTTCAATTGTCAATTTTCAATTGTCAATTTTCAATTGTCAATTTTCAATTGTCAATTTTCAATTGTCAATTTTCAATTGTCAATTTTCAATTGTCAATTTTCAATTGTCAATTTTCAATTGTCAATTTTCAATTGTCAATTTTCAATTGTCAATTTTCAATTGTCAATTTTCAATTGTCAATTTTCAATTGTCAATTTTCAATTGTCAATTTTCAATTGTCAATTTTCAATTGTCAATTTTCAATTGTCAATTTTCAATTGTCAATTTTCAATTGTCAATTTTCAATTGTCAATTTTCAATTGTCAATTTTCAATTGTCAATTTTCAATTGTCAATTTTCAATTGTCAATTTTCAATTGTCAATTTTCAATTGTCAATTTTCAATTGTCAATTTTCAATTGTCAATTTTCAATTGTCAATTTTCAATTGTCAATTTTCAATTGTCAATTTTCAATTGTCAATTTTCAATTGTCAATTTTCAATTGTCAATTTTCAATTGTCAATTTTCAATTGTCAATTTTCAATTGTCAATTTTCAATTGTCAATTTTCAATTGTCAATTTTCAATTGTCAATTTTCAATTGTCAATTTTCAATTGTCAATTTTCAATTGTCAATTTTCAATTGTCAATTTTCAATTGTCAATTTTCAATTGTCAATTTTCAATTGTCAATTTTCAATTGTCAATTTTCAATTGTCAATTTTCAATTGTCAATTTTCAATTGTCAATTTTCAATTGTCAATTTTCAATTGTCAATTTTCAATTGTCAATTTTCAATTGTCAATTTTCAATTGTCAATTTTCAATTGTCAATTTTCAATTGTCAATTTTCAATTGTCAATTTTCAATTGTCAATTTTCAATTGTCAATTTTCAATTGTCAATTTTCAATTGTCAATTTTCAATTGTCAATTTTCAATTGTCAATTTTCAATTGTCAATTTTCAATTGTCAATTTTCAATTGTCAATTTTCAATTGTCAATTTTCAATTGTCAATTTTCAATTGTCAATTTTCAATTGTCAATTTTCAATTGTCAATTTTCAATTGTCAATTTTCAATTGTCAATTTTCAATTGTCAATTTTCAATTGTCAATTTTCAATTGTCAATTTTCAATTGTCAATTTTCAATTGTCAATTTTCAATTGTCAATTTTCAATTGTCAATTTTCAATTGTCAATTTTCAATTGTCAATTTTCAATTGTCAATTTTCAATTGTCAATTTTCAATTGTCAATTTTCAATTGTCAATTTTCAATTGTCAATTTTCAATTGTCAATTTTCAATTGTCAATTTTCAATTGTCAATTTTCAATTGTCAATTTTCAATTGTCAATTTTCAATTGTCAATTTTCAATTGTCAATTTTCAATTGTCAATTTTCAATTGTCAATTTTCAATTGTCAATTTTCAATTGTCAATTTTCAATTGTCAATTTTCAATTGTCAATTTTCAATTGTCAATTTTCAATTGTCAATTTTCAATTGTCAATTTTCAATTGTCAATTTTCAATTGTCAATTTTCAATTGTCAATTTTCAATTGTCAATTTTCAATTGTCAATTTTCAATTGTCAATTTTCAATTGTCAATTTTCAATTGTCAATTTTCAATTGTCAATTTTCAATTGTCAATTTTCAATTGTCAATTTTCAATTGTCAATTTTCAATTGTCAATTTTCAATTGTCAATTTTCAATTGTCAATTGTCAATTTTCAATTGTCAATTTTCAATTGTCAATTTTCAATTGTCAATTTTCAATTGTCAATTTTCAATTGTCAATTTTCAATTGTCAATTTTCAATTGTCAATTTTCAATTGTCAATTTTCAATTGTCAATTTTCAATTGTCAATTTTCAATTGTCAGTTTTCAATTGTCAATTTTCAATTGTCAATTTTCAATTGTCAATTTTCAATTGTCAATTTTCAATTGTCAATTTTCAATTGTCAATTTTCAATTGTCAATTTTCAATTGTCATTTTTCAATTGTCAATTTTCAATTGTCGATTTTTAGTTGTCAAATTCCAATGCGCTACTTGTAGTTGTACATTGCCAAATTTCAATGCGCTACGTTTATTTGTTAATTGTTAATCCAAAATTGGCAATTGGCTATTTTCAATTGAGAATTTTCAATTGGCCATTTTCAATTGTAAATTTCCAATTGGTAATTTTTCATTGGCAATTTTTAATTAACCATTTTTTATTAGCAATTTTCAATTGTCAATCTATCCATTGTCAATTTTTAATTGGCAACTTTCAATTGGGAAATGTGCAAATTACATCCACAAAGTTAAAAAAAAGGAACGTCCCAAGTGACTTCCACGGAGCGAGCTACCCAGAGCCTCGCTCCAGTAGGTCGCGTATACTATATATACTTTCTGTATCTGAAATTTCTTCTTGTAATTGATAAAGTGGTTGAATTTTTCTTTCAACAATGACGCTTCGCGGCCTTTTGGACAATTATGGCATATATATTATGTCAATTTCTGATCAAAACTTGATCAAGGCTCAAACCCCGAGTGTCGGAACTTGGTCACTTTTCTATGTTGCATCCACCTTGTTCCCATCGTGGTTTTCTAGCCTTGATCAATCGTGGATCAATATTCTCATCCCATCGTCACTTCTCACCTTCGATTTAGTGATGTGCAAGTATATAGCTATATGTATTCTGCATATATGTAATAATATACTTCACATATATAACCATATATATCATATATTCATCATTTAGAATAAAATATGAATTATATATAGAATATCATATATGTACCTCTATATTCTAATGTATAAGTATCATACATGAACTCATATATCGTCATATATACCATATATAATGTCATATATGGTCATATATGTCATATATGATGCATATACAACCACTTTGGTATATGTAGAAATGTATGTCGTATATGTTATTATATATGGCATATACTTCCACATATATTGTGCATATATCAATTATGTATGACACCATGTACTGCCCACATATATTTTTTTCCATGGGGGACCACCAGACTATCGGATCTTAAATTTGGCGATGTTTGCATATGTAGTATTTTTTTCTGCCCTCCGGCCAGAAAGCGGTAACTTTCGGGTCGCTGCGCTAAACGAAGTTACCGCTTTCCGGCTTCGTCGAGCAGAAAAATAGTAGACACACCTCGGGCCGCAGTAAGAAAGTCTCAGATCACATTATTGCGGACCTCGGCTTCGCCTCGGCCAACAGCTAAATGTGATCTGAGACATTCCTTACTTTGCTGGCCTAGGTATGTTATCTACTATTCCTTTATATATTTTTCTTAATTTCCAAATGGGTTTGCACCACTTTATATGATTAAATGAATTGTCAGAAATAATGAAAACGTAAATGGTTTCCGCGGTCATAGTTATCACGTGCAGAAGCACCACCAACAATAATGTCAAGTTAAATAATACCATGGGATATACCATCGTACAAGACACCCCCCAGAAACAGAAATGTAGAAATTTATATAGATAAATGAAAGATCGGTGTGAAATATTTCTGCGTCATTGTGGTCTTACAACTGCGGTGCAAAAAAACGTTTTCGAGTGTCGGAATAGCTAAACTTGTTCAGCGGAAAGTGGTACGCTCCATACACACTTTCAATTTTGATTTTGCGGCTTTACCTTAGGCCATGTGATACTGATACGTGATGGGACGATCCACAGATGTTTGTCAAAAATACTGTTTTCTACGTTAATTTTCAAAAAGCTGGTTTTAATATATCGACGCTGGTATTTCTAAATGCTTCGTGAGCGAAGCATCGATTCATTATCGACCGGCCGGTGCGGCTTGGGTTGGTAAAGGAGGCATCAATATACCTATTAGAAAAAAAAAATTTCTTACATCGGTTCAAATGTGTCCAATACGGACTCATTTGTGACCGTGCAACTGGACTTTACGAATCAAGAAATTTAAAAACTCAAAAAAAGGCTTGCATACAAATTACAATAACTTTGTATTCTGTTTCATTTGCACTTATCTACACGTTATTTGTACTTATTGCGCACATTTGTACTTATTGCGCATAAAGTCCAGCTTCTGCTCGGAAATTCACCCTATGAAAGGCGTTTGTTATGTTAATAAATTGCCACTTGTTGGTTTTACTCTGTTTCGCAGGTCCATTTTGAACGGTACTGTATGCATGACATCGCTATGATGATTATCCGTCATCGGCAATCATTTTCAATCCAAAGTTTTAGAGATGTCGATAATCAAAAATTGTTTAGAATTATGTATATGTCGGACAAATGTTAGGTATAAATTCATGGACTTACGTTATGTCCATGGAGTAGATTCCATGTGTATGACGCACTCCTGATACATCAACTATTATATCATTTCCCCTACACCTCATAAATGATGTTTCAGACATTGCAATGAGAGCTATACGTGCCTATGTGTAGGTGCTAATCCAAACCACGGTTACACGAACTTCGACAACTTCTTATGGTCAATGCTCACGACTTTCCAGTTGATTACCCTGGACTACTGGGAGGATGTCTACAATAAGGTCAGTTAGAACACAAAATTGCTGATGGTTACACTATAGGGCGGAAAAGCGATTACAATGTTCATAACAAAGGTACAAATGAACGACTATGCATCCTTATATTCAGAACATATCTGTTCCGGAACACAGACCTGCTATGTTAGACAAAAACTGGACAGAATTGGTTTGCTCGAACGTTCGAATATGAAGGTGGAATTTTCTGTGCATCTCCGTCAAGACGGCATACTTCAGTTCAACTTCAGGGGGCACCGTGGTGGAATTTGTCAGTCTTCGAAAGACTTCCCAATGACATTCCATATTCATGGGGGAGTCTGAGGAAATAACACGACGCCCCATACGAATCGGGTTTGCCTCGTGTGTGTATGCAAAATTATACTCTTTGCGTTATTACTATCAAAAAAGCCCGGGTACCTAGATTTTCAACCGAATTCAATTTTTAGTTTTTAATTTCCCGATCTAGGGAAAGTTATTGTAATCACCCTGGAAATCAAAAGTGAAATTTCCACGAAATTTTTACTTTTCTCGATGTTTGATGACATGCTGACAAGTTTTCGGAAACATGTAAGTATGTGTGTGTGTGTGTGTATCCATCAGTGGACATAAAAACTTTGTCGAACATTTCCGGAAGAACCAATGGACTAATTTAGGGTTTTTTCTTCGATTGATGCGTCTTCCATTATTCATAACCCTGTATCTCACAAAACATTATAAATACCCGAAAAGTGCCTCTTAAATGTTATTCCTTATAAAAAAAATACATATTTTTTGTGTTTTGACTTTTCTCCGTATCTTTAACCGTTTCGGCGTTAGAGCGTCATTAACAATTGAAAACATTTAGACCGCTCTATGGTGAGAGAAGTGAGAGATTGGGATGAAAGTATCTAATAAACTTTGTTTCTTACATAGAAAAAGTTGTTGTCTTTCTTTTCATATCTCAAACGGTGCAGGAGATAAAGTGTTGAATTTAACAAAGTGACCGTTTAGGGGATAAAGTTTCATTTGACGAAAACACAAACACACACACACATATACATATTTTAGATATTTTATGTTTGATGACTTTTTTCCATAATTGCACTAATTTAGGAAATATCGCTTAATTAACCATTTTAATTATTTATAACGCTGTATTTCGAGAACGATGACATATACGAGAAATAGTATCCAATAGAAGTTTTTCGCTCGTGAAACTACATATTACATATTTTATTACTTTTTTTGCTAGGCATCATATTTTACGAGATGTTGATAAAAATCGTAATAATCGATTAATAGTTGAATTTGCGTTACTGATATACACTTGACTTCATACGTGTATCGTCACACACACAAGGCCAAGTCAGGGCTTTGGCGTAGTGATCGAATATCTGCCTACTACACCAAAGGTCCTAGGTTCGCGCCCAGTCACCGGAGAATATTTTTCAAAAATATTTTCTTCTGGATTCCGACCGATGCAGGAACGTGCGGTGTGTGCTATCGGCGGTACCCACGAAATGAGACCGCCGGGCCGAGCGGGACCCTAACCCGGCGCAGGGGGGGGGGGGAGGGTGGGTTCTATCGTAGGCGCCGGTCATCGTAGCACAGGGGTTTCTCCACGTTTACCCTGTGTTTAGAAATATGATCACCTAAAATGGCGAACGTCGGCCCCAGCCGCATGGGTGGGTGTCCGGTACGCCTCCTGAAGGAATGCTTAACGGCCGCTACCCGGGGCGTACAAATGAGAGGGACGGAGAAAAATAACATACCCGGGATGCGCGTGTGACCTTCTACGGGTCGAACCAATAACTTCCCGATCGTTCCGCCATATATATTATATCCACAATTTCCGCCCATGTCTCAAATTATGGACTTTATAAAGTTTTCGAAATTTCTAAATATTAAAAAAATTTATAATTCTTAATATGAAGTAGTTAGATCAACAATACAATTTGTTAAGAACAATTAACAATGGGTGTTGGCAAAAAAGTCATGGAATGTCAAATGTGTATTTTTACGTGTGAAATGACTTGCATTACACCCTTTGTTTCGTATCTCAAACTATTAATAACTATTAACTATCAGTGTTAGCAAAAAAAGTGATAAAACATCAAATATGTATTTTTGTGTGTGGAACAATTTTCATCAACTACATTGTTTCGTATCTTCAAGTGTTCTCACGCCGCTACGATATAAACAATATTTTTTGTTACTAACAATTAACTACGGGTGTTATCAAAAAAAGTCATATAACGTCAAATGTGTATTTCGTGGCGGGGAACAACTTTTCTTAAACATTTTTTTCCGTATCTCAAACCCTTCTTGCGATAGAGCGATATAAACAATTGAATTTGTTAGTAACAATTGAACGAATCGTTTTTGGCATAAATCGTTCCTTTCAGACCTGAAGAATAGTAAGTATCGTCGATAAAAAAAAAACGTAAACTACTACATTGGTTTCTTCGGAAACGTTAAACAAAGTTTTTGGTCACACACACACACACACACATACAAACACTTTTCGGAAAACGGATCAGGATAATGAGAAACGTCGAGAAAGGTGAAAATATCATGAAAATTTCACTTTCGATTTGCGGGGTCATTACAATAACTTCCCTATATCGGGACGTTAACAATGGAAATTGTTAATAACAATAGGAGGAATCATTATTCCGTCTCCATACTCCTTCCAGATCAAAGTTAAGTACAGGCGATTGAAAGAACCTGAAAATGTCGTGAAAAGTAGGTCTCGATTTTCTCTACAAGATAATTAATTAATTAATTAATTAATTAATTATGCGTGTTAACAAAAAAAAGTCATGAAATATCAAATGTGTATTTTTTATGTGGGGAACAACTTTCGGTTGACACTTTTTTTCGTATCTCCAACCGTTCTTACGATACAACGATATAAACAATTCAATTTGTTAATAACAATTGAACGAATCATTTTTTAGAGAAACCGCTCTTTTCGGACCTGAACATCAATAAGACGTGTCGATCAAAAAAAAAGGATGAATTTGTGCAGTAGTTCCGCCGGAAACGTTAAACAAAGGTTTTTGTCCACACACCCACACACACACACATACGAGTCGGGGCTCTGGCGTAGTGGTAGAGTATCTGCCTACTACTCCGAAGGTCCTAGGTTCGCGCCCGGCCGCCGGGGAATATTTTTTCCAAAATATTTTCTCATGGATTCCGACCGACGCAGCAACTTCCGTGTGTGCTATCGGCGGTACCCATAAAATGAGACCGCCCGGCCGAGCGGGAACCTAACCCGACGCAGGGGGGGGGGGTTCCATCATAGGCGCCGGCCATTGTAGCACAGGGGTTTCTGGAGGTTTACCCTGTGTTTAGAAATACGATGGCCTAAAAATGGCGAAAGTCGGCCCCACCCGCATGGGTGGGTGTCCGGTACGCCCCCTGAAGGAATGCTTACACGGCCGCTACCGGGGGCGTACAAATGAGAGGGACGGAGGAAAGAAAAGAAAACACACACACATACGACCAGTGCTATGAACTCCTGTCGGGATGATGTGAAACGTCGAGAGTACAGAGGCTAAGCGGGTTCTGGATAAAAGCTATCCACCACCACCAGGTGGCGCTACGATCGTGGTATATTCGCGAAGCCGGATGACTCATCGGAGCGCGGTTGCATCATCCCGATGAGTGACTTGAAATCAGTTTGAGGTGAAATGACAATGGAGTGAAATTTTTTTAATTTTTATTAAATGGGATGATAATGAAATGAATCAATCGTCTTGGGGGGCAAATTAACTGATCACAGAATAACGTTGAATATTTGATTATTTCTCGTTGAAAAATCGGTAGACAACGCTTGAGATATCTCAAGCTTTGTCTACCAATGCTGATGATTTCATATTGCGTAAACGATGCAGACGAAATAAAGTCGAAATATAAATCGGGCGGTAGGGTATCGATAGCATTGAAGAAGAAGCCGGTTCCTGATGCGATTCTCTTATTATCAGTCACCCGATCCTATATTCATACCTCTCTCTCTCTCTCTCGTCCTCGCAGGCCTTGGTTTACGGTGCGTCTCGATAGTCTTGTGGCTGTGAGAGATCGCCTTTATAGGGTGTATAGACGAGTACGGACTGTTTGTGCTCTTCATGATTATGGGGCTGCTAGTGATCTGGCTCATCATGAAGTGGAGGGGGCGCGGCAAAAATATTTTCATGACAGGCTGATCTCCTGTTCTTTACCAGCCCAGGTCTGGAAGGAACTGAGGCACCTTGGTTTGGCTTTTGTTACGGGGGAGTCCGGAGATTTTGACCCAGAAATGTTAAATGCCCACTTCGCAAGAGTGTCGTTTGACCCTGGGGAACCTACTGTTGCTGGTTTTCTTGGGTCAATTTGCGAGAGTGTCTCCACTGTTGCTCCGGGTTTTTCTTTCAGACCGGTCTCGGAAGGTGGAGTGCTACAGGCAGTCATGCACTTCACCACTGAAGCCAAATGCACTGATGGTATTCCACGAGCGGTAGTGGTGGCGGCTTTGCCGGTACTTGGGCCGTTTCTACGACTCCTCTTCTCGACTGCTTGCTTCCCGACCATCTGGAAGAAGTCCCTCGTAGTGGCTATTGGTAAGGTGAAAAATCCATCATCTGCTAATGATTACAGACCGCCTGCTCTCCTGTGCTTTCTTTCGAAGGTGCTGGAGAGGCTGGCTGTTGTGCAGATGATGGGTTTCCTTACTGATCGTGCTATCTTGGATCCGCTGCAGACTGGATTTCGGCCTTCTAATAGTACTCAGACGGCACTGCTCAAGCTGATGGATGACATGCGTGTTGGCATAAACGGGCGCCAAATGACGATGTTGCTTCTGTTTGACTTTAGCAAGGCATTTGACACTGTGTGTCACTTGCTGCTACTTAGGAAGCTCCTTGCCGTTGGCTTCGCGCCTAGAGCCATCACATGGGTTGCATCCTACTTGAGTGATCGCTCTCAGGCGATACTGGGTGGTCAACTTTTTCTACTTTGTGTACTCTTTATTACTCTTACTATTTTTATTTTTTCTGCTACTGTTTTGTTTGATTACTCAAGCTATTTTGTACTTTGTTGAAAATCTGTGGACCTTGGTCGTAATCTTTTTGTACAACATAATGTACAGTAATAAACCATTCATCAATCAATCAATCACTCTCTTGCGCTCTAATTTCTGTATTGAAACAGAACATTCGCGAACATTTGACCCACATATGAACCCTCGATGCCATAACTGCTCCACTTCAGTTTGCTCAGAAGCATTCGTCAGTCGCGGTTATCCTTCCCCCCCCCCCCCCCCCCCCCCAAGTGCGTGTCATTGTTCTTGTGAGTAAGTGAAAATGAGGGGTGCACATAAGTTCAGTTCTATGTATTTACAATATTACGTCGATGAGGCTGGACAAAAGGTGCAATTCGATCATGTCGTGGAAGTGCGCCGTCCTGAAGTATGGATACTTCATCCGAGACGAGAGGACATTTTCGAGACCATGAAACATATCATTTTGGAAAATCGGGCCAATATGGACAAAGAGGTTTATATCATGGTGGGTAATCTTCGCACAAGGTTGATTGCACACACACCTTGGGAATATTGGTTTGTGATTGTTGATGCTCAGGAGAGTGACGATGATTGCAATGACCCCACAACAGAATCGTTCTTTACCCTTCTTCCTTGGAGATACGTCTGCGTTGTACCACTTCTTATCTAGATTTGTAATTTTCACAATTTTCGTAAAGGACAGTTGATCCTCATGTGTAATCAAATCAATATCAGGCTCCGCCTTGAAAATTAATTCGAGAAGACCTGAAGTTGGCTCGAATTCTTCATCACCAATTCGAATTTTACCACTCTGGGAATTAATGGGAGTCATACCGAGTACCATTCGTCCATTCTTGATACGAACACCTGCAGTTCCATGTAATTCCTTTATTCCATCCGAAGTTTTCAGTAAAGATAAATATTCATCTACAGGATTATGTGCATCCTCATATATGGAGTGATAATGATCACCTTCATCATCATCGCCATTCGAAAAACTATCTTGAGGTTCTTCTCTGATACCTCCAAGCTCCAAGGATTCAATTTTAGATATTTTTAATTTGTTATTCGAGAGAACTTTGGAATCCGAAGAACTCTTATCAGCAAGCTTTTGGAGCGGTGTTTTCATTGGTTTAAAAACCTCATTCAAAGCCTTCTCTGCAGCATCTCTTCCTGATTTCATGAGCTTATGCTTCTCCCGAATTGCTTCACTTGCGTCCGTAATTTGCTGTAACATATGCTTTTCTTTGTTGAGATTGCAACTTGCCATGTTGAAGCTTCAACCGGAACTGGAGCAACCTTCACGCGTTCTATGCATTTATAAAACAATCGAATCCCCATCGATACCGCCCATCAGGCAATTCTCTATCTTTATTAATGACTAGACAGCTATACTTGTCAATATTCCAACAAGATGAGCACAGGTTTTTGAATTCTTTATATGGCATATCAGTGTTGACGTGATCCTCATAGATATGCTTCAAATTCATTTCATCCTGCTTGAATAATATGAGTAAATTTGCATTATCGCGAACAAGCTGTTTTGGGATCCTGGAGTACGTCTCATCAAGATAGAAACAGTCAACATCTCGAAGTCGACCCATACAGAAGTACGCTCTCATATTATCCTCTTTTTCGCATACCACATCATCAAAAATGAAAATTGAGTTACGATTTGCATCTTTTGGTTTTATGACCTCTTCATGCTCATTGAATGGAAAATATCCAATGCACTTTACTGATTCAAGAACATTTCTCAGAAACTCATATTCTGGTTGATTTAACGATTTTGAGTACAAGAATACATTTTCAAATCTTAACCCGTTTGGATGCGTGATGAAAGACAATAGCCCATTAGTCTTTCCACAATTCGATGGTCCACAAAAAATAGCGCGTATGGTATTCGGTAATAATTCACCATGACGTTTTCTTCTCGGCTCATCATTACTCTGCACGATATCATCAAAATGCAAAATAGGCAATTTCATTTTCTGCTTAGTCAATTTCCTCTTCAATTACTCAAGCCTTCCACTATTAGACTGACTAAAAACCTATAAATAGTAGATATTTATACTCAGGATAGTCAGTCATGACGTGGCCATGAAGGTGAACAGTCGTAAGAAACATGGGAAATGATTAATAAATAATTTTATTAACAAATTGCCCGTTGAACTGCATATTCATGGGTATTAGTACTGCGGCCCAGGGACAAAGTTGTCAACAAGGTTAAGTCGTGGTGATCCTGGCATTAATCCTTTAGACAAAGCTTGCAAGGAGCACGATATTGCATATTCGGTAAACTGTGAGAATCTTGCAGCAAGACATGCCGCTGATAGTATATTGCAGAATTGAGCATGGGCGCGTGTTATATCAAAGAAGTCGGGTTTTGGAGAAAAAGCTGCTGCTTGGATGGTAGCTAATGCTATGAGAGCTAAGACAAAGCTAGGAGTTGGACTGAACCGAAAGCCCACAAAAAACTCACATGAAAACGAAAAAAACATGCGGTGGTGGTATCAGTGCTGCAAAAAAAATTTCTTTAAGGCACATAATCCGTGCAGTAAAACGTCAAATGCGTCCTGGAGATGCTATCAAATCAGCTCCCCAAGGAGCGCAGACCGCTGTCAAAAAGGCTGGAGGAAAGCGTTACCTGAATTCTCCAAGGGTGTTGTCAGTTCCGGGAAAAATCGGTGGAATCTTACCATTTTTAGTTCCCTTATTTGCTGGTCTAAGTGCAACCGACGCTTTAGCTGGAGGCGCCGCAGGAATTGCAAAAGCGGCAAACGATGCTAGTGCAGCTAAACGTGCTCTTGCTGAAAGTAAGCGGCATAATGAAACAATGGAGGCGATTGCTATGGGGAAAGGGATGTATCTGAAGCCATATAAGGTAGGACTAGGACTTCATATGAGTTCAAAAAACGAAGAAAGCTACCACACCGAGTCCTTACTGAAATTGATATCTTGAAGTATTCCAAACTCTTAAAAATTCCTAATTTCCGTGGAGTCTACATGAGAAATGCATTGCCATCGAACGGTCCGCTAAAGAACGAATCAGCTATCGTTAACTTGGATGATAAGGATGGTCCCAGGTACCAGTACACACTGGGTAGCATATAGAAAACTAAATAATAACATTGTTTATTTTGATAGTTTTGGGAATTTGCAGCCGCCAAAAGAAGTAATGGATTATTTCGGTGCCTGTAGCATTATTAAATACAATCATACGAGACGTCAAAAGTACGATACAGTCATTTGCGGCCATCTCTGTCTGAAATTTCTCGGAAGCTATAAATATAGATGATATCCCAGGCTCCAGGTAGTTAAGAGCCACCAGTCATGAGTGAATCACACACTTTCACGCTCTCAGGAACATCATCGATTTTAGAGGGAAATTAGTTCCTCCCAATCAAATTATCAACCAAGCATCGTTATAGTCTAGCGCTTGTGAAATTCCTAACCTTCAACTCAATTCCTAATATTGATGAGGGAAAAAATAAATTTTATTATGCTGATAATGATAGTGAACATATAGTCAGCATTCCTCCAGGTAGTTATGAAATAGATGATATAAATAACTATTTGAAGCAAGTTCTTCAAAAAAGAGGTGTTTCATTGGAATTGAAACCGAACAATAATACTTTATGTAGTGAAATCAAATGCGATCGTGCCATCAATTTCAAACCAAATGATTCGATAGGTAGATTATTAGGATTTAATAATCGAATTCTCATTCCAAATAAGACGCACATATCGGATTTGCCAGGATTCTCAAGATAAATTCGGTGTGTGTTGAATGAAACATTACTAGTGAAGCATATGTGAATGGTGAGAAAGTACATATAATCCATGAATTTTTCCCGACGGTGCCGCCAGGATATAAGATCGTTGAAGTCCCAAACAATCTCATTTATGTGCCGATCGCCGTACAAGCAATAGATCATCTACAACTCAAATTAGTTGATCAGGACGGTCAATTAGTGAACTTCAAGGAGAAAGTATCACCATAAGACTTCATATCAAACGTGTATAATGGGTATTGTATTCAGGGCTAAGACTGGGAAGGCCTATAAAAGTACAGTATCACGTCACCAAACTATCAGTCACAAAAAAACTCGCGAACAGTTAACACGCCAGAGCATTAAGTTTCTGAAAATTTTAAACTTGAAACCTAAAGTGAAAAGTTCTCTCAACTCCAAATAGTGGAGAATAGTGAACTATGGTGGATATCTTGCAAATACAGAAAGGTGTAGTGTTCGATGAAGTTATTTCTCATTGTGAAATGCATACGCATCAACATTTTGCATGATCAACTTTCGGTAACAATGATGAAATTTCAATTACAGTACAGCATCAAGATTTATGTTTGTTGCTTAGTAAGAGTTATCTGCATATTTATGGTCGATTGACTAAGGAGGATGGTAGAAATGTAGTAGAACAAACGAGATTTATTTGAGGAAATTCGTTATGAACTTAACGGTATAGAAATTGATCGTGCAAAGAATGTTGGACTTACGACCACCATGAAGAACTATGTATCACAAAGCCCTAACCAATGGTGTCTGTTGGAAAATGCCGGCTGGCTCAAACATGATAGTATGGAAAGTGCTGAAATCTTGACAAGTGATGATGGATATTTTGATATCTCACTACCATTGAGCTACATTCTTGGTTTTGCTGAAGACTACTACAAAGTAATTGTAAATTCCAAGCATCAGCTCATCATCACCAGATCGAAAACAGATGTCAACGTCATTCTTCAGAGAGTAGCCACCGAGCAGAATCCTGCAGAAAAATATAAAATTCATCTGCAGAAAGTGGAATGGCAAATTTCATATGTCAAGGTTTCGGATGTACGCAAGATTAAATTACTCAACTTCATTGCAAAAGACGCGCCCATCCCAATAGCGTTTCGCACTTGGGAATTATATGAGTACACTCTACTTCCTACAACTTCAAAATATGTTTGAGTAGTGAAAACATCTAATCAATTGGAGAAGCCACGGTATATTATCCTCGGATTCCAGACAGGGCGGCGGAATATTCCTACATCTAATGCTAGCGGCTTCGATCATTGTAACATCTGTGATGTGAAACTTTTCCTAAATTCCCAAAGTTACCCCTATGGAAATTTGAATCTTGATATAGAGCACCGTCAATATTCCACATTATACAACATGTTTGTAAGTTTCCAAAATTCTTATTATGGCAAAGAGGTGGAGCTCATGTTAAACCGCTCACAATTCTTGGAGAAAGCGCCATTGATTGCTATCGACTGCTCGAAGCAACATGAATAGTTGAAGAGTGGACCAGTTGATGTTCGTCTGGAATTTGAATCTGCTACAGCGTTCGCGGCGAATACAGCAGCTTACTGCCTCATTCTCCATGATCGGTTGTTGAGTATAACCCTATTAGCGGCGGCGTGAAAAAATTAATTTGAACAACGAGAAGGGAATAAAAAATAAATAATAATGTACATAATGAATAAATAAACACATTTTTCAATCTTTAAAACTATTATCTTTATTATTAATGGTACATTTCTTTATCTTAGATATAAGTAGTTAAGTTGAAAGGCGATTATCATAAATCATTTCCCTATGTTCTGCTGATAATACAGATTTCAACAGTGTCTCACTCTCACTAATTCGTCTTTTGAAACGCTCATGATCTCGAGCTACTTCCTCCAACAACCCTCGTCGAGCGGTTCGGAATGCATAATCCCAATGAATCATCAAATGAATTTGTGCCGGTAGTTGAAAATGAACTTTTTTCAAATTATCTTTTATTGTCTCGACTTGTTCCGTTAAAAATCTTTCCTTTGTTACGCCACGTTAGATTAAATCTATAGCCTCGAGATCATCTGAAGAGAAGAAAATGTTATACATTAAGCCCATAATTTCTGCAACTTCGGTCAAATTTCTCAAAAGATCTCTAATACACTCAATAGAATTGCATAATTTGGCGCAAGAATAACACGGTTTAGACACATTATTTTTCTGTTGAGAGGATACAGTAATGTAATTTTCGCGGATTTTCTTCAAAAACCCATGCAGCGGTGGAAGTTGAGGTGGTGCATGGAGCAGTGATGTATTAATCAACTCATCCTCATCGGTACAGAAGGGTGGGATTGAGTACATCCACTGTATTTCGTTAACTGTTAGTTCTGCTGATTCCTCTCTTTGTGAAATCTTGCACTTAATGTCCTCACGAAATTTCTTCAAACTATGCAGCCTAACAATAGTTTTGATTATGTCTGATAAGTCTTTACAATAAATGTGTGTGATGTACATTTGGAACAATCACCGCTGTCTGCGTATCGGTCTCTGCGTTTCAGCACAGCTTGATTATTCCATAAGCAATGTAAATCGCTTACGAAATTTTTCGCAAATCTATGGTGAGCAGGCTCAAAATAATCGTTAATAATTACACTTTCCCCACTAAAGATCCCCTCACAACCTTTTTTACAATCACCGTTAATGCACATTATTTTACTAGCGTACGTTAGCTACCCAAACTTGGAGTCGAATGAATAGTGGCTCCCTGCCAGCGTATGCGTTTTATATCGAATCCCCCCACGGATCAGAGATTCATGCACGTTGTCGAAAGTTCCAGAACAGCCGTAGCGTTATCGAAGTTTTACGAACGGATGAGTCATCGATGTAACAGTATACTGAGTGTTCTACAATCGTATCGAGATTCACATTCTACGAAATGATGACTCATTGAGAGATGATGCAACCGCGCTCTGATGAGCCATCATACTTCGTGAATATTCCACGATCGCAGCACCACCAAGCCACGCTTCTAAGAAGCTAAGGGTATAAATAGTCCAATTGAGAACAATGCTATTAGAATTTTTATGTTTCATTACTACTTGCGAATATACATAGTATTACAGTTCATCAGTTATCATGGGAAAATCATCCAATTTGATAGATTACAATGGTTGCAATCTCTTCTGAATGGTACAGGACCGTCGACAGCATCTCCACCATTACTGCCTGCTGGATGATGTAAATAGCAGCGTCTGTATTGTTGAATATCCTCGAAATTCCGCATACTGCATGGTATCCCCTCCCAGAACTCATCAATGTGCTGGTATCCAACTTTTAGAACAAAAGTCTTCATGAAATGTAAATGATCTGGTTCATTTATCTGCGCCTTTTGCAACCATTCATACAAGTCGAATGATGGATCCAAACTTGCAGAGAAATATGTCTTGTACCAATCTGCAATCTTCCGACAGTTTTCGAAAGCGCATACATAAGTATCGATCATGCTGTGTTCTGCATGAATCCAACATCCTGGAGCAGATCTATTTTTTGCTCTTGAAACCCCCACAATATTCAGATCAATAATCAATTTATTTGTATATTTGTCTAACCATCGTTTTTTTTCAGGACCATTCACAAAGATTAGTGTGATATCTCTAGTAATGTGCGCAATGGTTTTTGCAACATCATCATAGGAAATAAATCCTTCATCCCATCCAATACCATGATGATTGTAAATCAGTCAGTGATTTGTTATTTGATATTTCTACTCCAATTTCCTCCAATCGTAAGGAGCTTCAAATAGCAGACAAGCACAGTCATCATTGTGGAGGGCTTGACCCGCTAACTTCTTCACTATGAACTCGTCATTCGACGCCTGGAACCCCTGAACATCCAGAACCAACATCATTTTATTACACTGATGCGAAATTTCCCTAAGGGTATTTTTTGCCACTGATATAGTCAGCGAATCGTTTCATTTTATATACACTGACCCATCTCTAAAATCAAACCATTATGAAAAATTCTATGAATATCGCACGATTGTTACGTCACCAAAATTCCACAAAATCGTACATGGTGCGCAACTGAGCTGGGATGACTCATCGGAATGATGCAACCGCGCTCCGATGAGTCATCAGGCTTCGCGAATGGGTTGAGGTCACGGCGCCCAGATTTTAACATGGAAACGCCCTAACTTGCGAAATAGAAAATCCCTATCATATTTATAAGCCATGTTTGATTTGGATTATGGAACCTCAATGGTAATGGATGAATTATGAATCCCTTTGGTTGATCGCGGCGGTATTTACTACAAACACCTGGTAAAGAATTCCGATTTGTTTTAAGTACTTTGCCAATTAAATACACTTAATGATCATCCGAATAATGGCTGATTCCTATAACGCGTGATCCTTCTTGACATCGCATACTGTGAATGTATAAAGACATGATTTATCATGGAATGAATTAGAGAAGATGTGAAAGTGAGTATGATTCTTCTAGCTTGCGCTGTAAGCTTACAACAACCGTGAAATTGAGAATGACTGTACTTCGGAAGAGAATAGTTTTGTTGTGACAAGGAATATGTCATTAGTAATATATGTATCCAAGACTCATAAGAATTTGATTGGAGTAATCCAGCCTTATTGATTCAACATTTCATCCAACTTCATCGAATGCGGAAGACTTAATTCGCAGGTAATCATAACCGCAAGGCCACATCTTTGAGAAACAGAGATTCGCCTCGGCGCATCACGCTGTCAAAGCAAATGAGCACAAGAGACTGTTATGAACGTGTACGGGTATAAGTATGGAAGTATTGAAGTTACTTTCCTTGTGCGCCTTATTGTATTGATAAACATCACAGACTGTCTAATCGTAGGGGGTAGTTTTAAATAGCGTTTCGAAAGAGTTTGCATGCAAACAAGTCGTTGATTGAAAAATTATCTTGACTCCTCAATCAGATTGAAGAAAGCTATTAATAAATATAGAAATTGTACCTGAATTGGTACGAGGCAAAAAAAAAGTGATACTGTCTGTCAGAATGGGATGAATTGATTTCAAGCACATTTGCGCTTCTGAAATACTTGGTTGTACATACTGCATATGCATAATAATTCCACTTTGTCCTAAAAAAAAATCATGTTCTATTTATCTTCCGGAGTACCGACCAATGATAAACATTAAAAATTAAAGGAAATGTGTTGACCGTAAAACAATAATTAATTAGAAAATAATTATTGAAAATAAAAGCGCTTATTCCTAAATTTGGAAATTATGTTTTTTAGGCTTCCCAAATTATTTCACGTCGATCTAGGGCCAATCAAATTTTTTTCGAAAAAAACTGCTAACTATACGGTGTAAAAATAAAAAAATCACAGTAATTGCACTATTATGTCCTAAATTTAAAAAATTTAATCCTAAATTATCCGAAAGTATTCCCAAATTATCTAAATGGATTCCATTCCAAAAATGATTATGTATCTGCCAAGTATATGCTTTCGGATATGCATGTCCCCTGGCCTGCACTACCGGCGGATGTTTTCAGT
Organism: Asobara japonica; assembly: GCA_026005395.1. Classification (NCBI taxonomy): domain Eukaryota; kingdom Metazoa; phylum Arthropoda; class Insecta; order Hymenoptera; family Braconidae; genus Asobara; species Asobara japonica. The sequence continues at coordinate 788,894 of BQMI01000320.1, read as the reverse complement.
ATACGGACGTTAAGTTATCCGTGACCGCCATTTTAGGATAAATTGAATTTTCGATGCATAGTACTGCGGAGAAAATTCTGTGTTAACATGGTGAACGACTTATGAGGTCTTCTTATGAATAGCGTGATTGATAATAAACTTATTATCCACTCCCCATGCTGTTGGAAATGTGTACGCCCGTATAGATGATACCAATTAATTTTTTCAATTTTTTCAAATATCATCAATCTGAGTCTGCCATGACCATCTCATTTGATACCCAATTACATGAAGTACTATCGATCAAAGTACCGAACATTTGCGGGTTGGGGTTATTTGCATTTGTATTGTGGTAATGTCGAACACGCCCATACGATCATGCAATTTCAATTGCATCGAGGATTGCTTCTTTCTGTTTGTATTTCTTTATTATAGTGACGTAAAGAAAAATTATTTTACTTATAGTATTGTTTAATATTCTATTGTCATTGGAGATCAAATTACAGGCATAATTTACATTGGGGAAAATTGTTAGAAGGGAATATGTATAACGCAGGAGACGACAAGTTTCATGTTGTGTTGGAAGTGCAAAAATGGAGCTAATGTGCTAAACCAATTAAGGGACTCGTATTCGGTGCATTCATAACCCAATCTACTATACGTATCTCTTATCGAATAAATTTTGCCGGGAGCCATACTGCGATGATAATATTCTAACGTAATGTCTGTTCTATTGCAATACACTGCCCATAAACTGGCTGATTTTCATACACCCGTAATTCGGAATTGATCAGGACTGTGAAAGCGAATTTTGAAACGGGTATTCCTATGTGTATCGTACTTGATTACGAATTAATTTTTTGCACATGCCAATCAATCAAGTATGTTATTTTTCAATAATTCCCCTTTAGATAATTGTCGCATATGTTATACCTTTCGTACAATGTTTTTTGAATCCAACTAGTCCCAGTTCATTCTATGCAACAGTTGGTAATTCCGATCTGGGTTTCGTGACCTCAACCCTTCGCGAATATTCCACGATCGCAGCGCCACCTGGTGGTGGCGGATAGCTTTGATCCAGAACCCGCTTAACCTCCCTACTGTCGAGAAATGTGAAAATTTCTTAAAAATTCCATTTTTCATTTTCGGGGTCACTACAATAACTTCCCTCTGGAATCGGGAAGTTAAAAACACACACACAGACATCAGGAAGTTATAATTTTAGCCCGCAGAGGGCCAAATCCACATCCCATTTTTTCCTTTTCGATTCGGAATTTGTCTTTTAAGTATACCCAACTCCTCCCCATGACATTCTGACCAAATGTGTGTGTGCGTAGACAAATTTTTGGTGAACGGTTTCTCTTGAACGAGGAGCACGATCAAGGTCATCGACATCGCAAACGAAGCGGCTCCATGCAACTTAGAGGGGATTCGATTTTGGATACAATTCATGCAATATTAACTTCCCGATATAGGGAAGTTATTGTAATGACCCCGAAAATCGAAAGTGAAATTTATCATGATATTTTCACATTTCTCGACGTCTCACATCATCCTGAGTTGTTTTCCGAAAAGTGTTTGTATGCGCGCGTGTGTGTGTGTGACCAAAAACTTTGTTTAACGTTTCCTAAGAAACCAACGTAGTGATTTACGTTTTTTTTTGATCGACGATAGTTACTATTTTCTAGGTCTGAAAGGAACCATTTATGCGACAAATGATTCGTTCAATTGTTACTAACAAATTCAATTGTTTATATCGCTCTATCACAAGAACGGTTTGAGATACGAAAAAAAGTGTTCCATGAAAGTTGTTTCCCGCCACGAAGTACACCTTTGACGTTTTATGCCTTTTTTTGATAACACCCGTAGTTAATTGTTAGTAACAAAAAATATTGTTCATATTGCAGCGGCGTGAGAACGGTTGAAGATACAAAACAAATTAGTTGATAAAAATTGTTCCACACACGAAAATACATATTTGATGTCGTATAACTTTTTTTCCTAACACCGATGGTTAATAGTTATTAACAAATTCAATTGTTTAGATCGCTTTATCGCGAGATATTTGACGTTCCATGACTTTTTTGCCAACACCCATAGTCAATTGTTCTTAACAAATTGCATTGTTTATCCAACTACTTCATATTAAGAACTATAACTTTTTTTAATATTTAGAAATTTCAGAAACTTTATAAAGTTCGTAATTTGAGACATGCACGGAAATTGTGGATATAATATATACGGCGGAACGATCGGGAAGTTATTGGTTCGACCCGTAGAGGGTCATACTCACATCCCGTTTATTTATGCTGTTCTAAACAGTATCAATTGTTCATAATACTCCATCATGAAAACCGTCGGTGATAGGAGAATAAGTATAACAACAAGTTGTTCCCCTCGTCAACATACATATTTTATGTTGAATGATTTTTGTCCACAACTAGCATCATTGAGGAGGTAGGGTCGTCTGAATAATAATTATTGTAATGAGTGAATCAATTTCTATGGAGAATCCAGGCTCAGACAGTCGAGATGAAATTGGAGCAGTATCTACATTGTTATTAACAAATTTAAGTGTTCATAACGGGCTACTGCATGAACGAATCCAATTAAGGGAAAATTCATATATGGTAAGGTGTCCGCCATGCAGAAATACATATTTTATATTTAATTACTTGTTCCTATAATTTACATAATTAACGAGGTATAGTTTTTAACAATAATTATTGTAATAAGTGAACGAATGAAGTCATTGTCGTCATTGCGGTCGCAATGGTAGTGTTTCTATGGAGGGTCAAAGATTTTTGTTGAAGTAATGCATTTCCAAAGTATTAGAAAAATCCAACATTCCTCTACACTGATAGAAAAACTCTCTGACCCGAAGAACCCATTCTCTTGAGACAAGAGATTTTCTTTGCAAAAGCCAAATTCTCCAATTTGGCGGGAAATCCTCCTCATGAGGATGTTCGAATGAGTTCCAATGTTACTAGAACTTTACATTAGGCAATAAATACATCATATATCGATATGTGCTAAGTTTATACCGAAAAAAAGTGAAAATTTAAGTTAATAACAAAAATATAATTTTAGAAAGAAACTTTGAATGAACTGATATGTAGCATACTCATTCACAAATATCTAACCATCGTAAAGCATAATAATTATAATAGACGACATGAGGTACAGATGCCGCTCCGATTTGGGCATTCGAAAGCAAATCTCTTGCCTCAAGGTAATCGATGTTTCGTGTCAGAGATTTTTTCTATCAGTGTAGTATATCATAGTGTTATAAAATGTATCGTTAGGTAGAGGATTAAACATCCGAGGGAAGTGCAATTAAAGATAAGACCCTGCGAACGGATAATTTTTTATGAGCCAGGCAAAGTGGACAACCCTCGTCGTTCGGGGTTTCTCTGAAGCAGGAGTCTTTATATTAGTTAGTTGGTTTTAGCCGCTTGGTCGAGACTGTAAGAGTAAAACTCACTTTCCGATTATTTTGTTCATTCATAATAAACTGTTTTGAGTAGTGATAACTATTTTTCGTTATTTAAACATAATCCTCAACAATTTTAGATAAAATCGGAGCAGTTTCTATGTTGTTATTAACAAATTCAATTGTTTATAACGGTCTACTGCATGACCGAGTACAGTTAACGGAAAAGTTATAAAAACAAGTTATTCGCCATGCAGTAATACACATTTCATATTGATTAACTTTGAGGTATGGTCGTCTGAGCGGTCATTCTTGTAATGAGTGAATGAATGAGGTCGTTCGACGTATTGTGATTAAAGTATTTCCATGTAAAATAAACGGAACGCCAGTGTGAGCCTCGACCGGTCACATCACTGATTTCTCGGTAGTGTGTGTGTATGCGTGTATGTGTGACGATACACGTATGCCGTCAAGTTGTATATGAGTTACGCACATTCGACTATTCATCCATTATTATGAATCTTTATCGATAAATATCTCGTAAGATATGATGTCTGAGAAAAATAATACAACATGAAATATGTAGCTTCATGACAAGAACAACTTTTGGTTAGCACTTTCTCTCGTAGCCATCACCGTTCTCAAAATCGAGCGTTATAAACAATTTAAATTGTTAATAACGATTGAACACCTGGTACGATTGCAAAAACGCTCCTTTCGGACCTGGAGATTCAAGAGATGAGTTGATTAAAAAAAAAGTTACATCAGTCTAGCAGGTTAAGATGAACGGTTTGCCAAAATGAAGGATACGGATCCCAGGTCAGAAGTGACGATGGAATAAAGATTGCATCAAGCTTGATCCACGATTGATCAAGACTGATGGAGGCTGGAAAACCACGATGACAACAAGGTGGATGCAATATGGAAGAGTAACTCGGGGTTCTGAGGATCGGGGTTTGAGCCTCGACCAAGCTTCGATCGAGCCTTGATCGAATTTTGATCGAGTGTGATGGGACTTCTTGCAACTTATGTTTTTCGATCTCATAGTCGGCTTCATCAGACAGTGGATTAAGTTACCTCACATAACTCATTTTTTTCTATCGATTTTTCCCCGCTAAAATCCATTATAATATTATCACTGATCTCGCCTGAAGATATTTCGACTCAGCAGCAGAACTTTGCTCAGAGAGGTTAGGGTGTCCATACGGCAAACGTATATATATGCTCTTGTGAAATCATCCCTGCGCAGCGTAGATAGTGTTCGCATAAAAACTTGTTAATTTGAATTCGTTCAATGAATCTGATGGTCGTACAGTATGCAATTCATGAGAATTGAGTAACAGAAGTATAGATACAGCATTAATTACTATTTCTATATATTCACTTGACTATATATTGATTCAGACTTGAATCAGCATTGAATTCGACACAGAATGGAACCTAGTTTCTTCAAAGAATACCCGCACCTCGATCGAGGCTCCATCAATATTGAATTCCACCACCGAATAAGACTGGTTTCCACACTGAATTGAGTAGAAAATACCCGTGCCTTGATTCAGACTACATCAATACTCGAACGAAACTCAGGCGAGTATTAATGTTTAGTGCTGAATCAACATTGAATTAGACCACTGAATAAACCTGAGTTCCAGACTTGATCATCCAGCATCGATGATCCATCTTGAATCAGTTTTATTTCCATCATCAAGATAGATCATTCTCATCGGGGACGCACACATACACACACGCGCACACACACATGGGAAAAACCTAACTGCCGAAACCAATGGTGCCAAGGGTGGGCTGCTATAACAGCCTACGAAGCAAACATGAACAGTGATGATAGAACACGTGTATCCCACGCGGATAACCCCCACAAGGAAATAACACCGTCGGTTTCGACCAGGTGAAAGCCCTGATGGCCGGCGCTGGCTCTTCGGATTGTGGAAAGAGCCAAACATCACTCGATCGTCTCCGGGTGGCCCACTTGGCCCCAAATGTTCCAAGTGGATTCCGAAGTCCTACCAATACTGTATGGGATCAGCAGGAAAATGATCACAGGTGAATCTAGGGAGCGGCCATAATGCCATGGAAAAAACCCGAGCATTCCAACAAAGGCCAACAACAACGTCCCCATGAATGTGGAGGAGCTGGTGAGCAATGAGATTCCCCTTGGTGGAAACAGCGCCACGGACGAAGCATCGAATTGGGTAATGGAAAATGATGAAAGTGTTTGGGAGAAAGGGAAGCCAAAGGAAAAAACGAAATTTGCCCCAAAACCCCCCAGGAGATACACAGAGTAATCATCAATCAAACAAGAAAACAGCCACCCAACCGGATGCACTGATTATTCGACCGACCGGTAAAGATATGTACTCTGAAATTTTGGGCCGAATAAAGAAAGATGAGAGCATCTCTGCGGGTAGCGCATGCGTGGATAAAATCTGGAAAATAGCCTCGGGAGATATTCTATTAATCCTCGCCAAAGGAAAGACAGAACAAGCTATTGAGCTGGCTTTCCTCCTCAATGATGCTAGTTGTGTACAAAAATCATTCAACATAAAATATGTATTTTGACGAGGGGAACAACTTGTTGTTATACTTATTCTCCTATCACCGACGGTTTTCATGATGGAGCATTATGAACAATTGATACTGTTTAGAACAACATAAATAAACGGGATGTGAGTATGACCCTCTACGGGTCGAACCAATAACTTCCCGATCGTTCCGCCGTATATATTATATCCACAATTTCCGTGCATGTCTCAAATTACGAACTTTATAAAGTTTCTGAAATTTCTAAATATTAAAAAAAGTTATAGTTCTTAATATGAAGTAGTTGGATAAACAATGCAATTTGTTAAGAACAATTGACTATGGGTGTTGGCAAAAAAGTCATGGAACGTCAAATATGTATTTTGACGTGTGAAACGACTTGCATTACACCCTTTGTTTCGTATCCCGAAGCGTTCTTGCGATAGAGCGATCTGAACAATTGAATTTGTTAATAACTATTAACTATCGGTGTTAGCAAAAAAAAGTTATATAACATAAAACATGTATTCTCGTATGTGGAATAACTTTCATCGACTAATTTGTTTCGTACCTCCAACCGTTCTCACGCCGCTGCGATATAAATAATCTTTTTTGTTACTAACAATTAACTACAGGTGTTATGAAAAAAATTCATAACACGTCAAATGTGTATTTCGTGGCGGGAAACAACTTTCATTGAACACTTTTTTTCGTATCACAAACCGTTCTCGCGATAAAGCGATCTAAACAATTGAATTTGTTAATAACTATTAACCATCGGTGTTAGGAAAAAAAGTTATACGACATCAAATATGTATTTTCGTGTGTGGAACAATTTTTATCAACTAATTTGTTTTGTATCTTCAACCGTTCTCACGCCGCTGCAATATGAACAATATTTTTTGTTACTAACAATTAACTACGGGTGTTATCAAAAAAAGGCATAAAACGTCAAAGGTGTACTTCGTGGCGGGAAACAACTTTCATGGAACACTTTTTTTCGTATCTCAAACCGTTCTTGTGATAGAGCGATATAAACAATTGAATTTGTTAGTAACAATTGAACGAATCATTTGTCGCATAAATGGTTCCTTTCAGACCTAGAAAATAGTAACTATCGTCGATCAAAAAAAAACGTAAATCACTACGTTGGTTTCTTAGGAAACGTTAAACAAAGTTTTTGGTCACACACACACACGCGCGCATACAAACACTTTTCGGAAAACAACTCAGGATGATGTGAGACGTCGAGAAATGTGAAAATATCATGATAAATTTCACTTTCGATTTTCGGGGTCATTACAATAACTTCCCTATATCGGGAAGTTAATATTGCATGAATTGTATCCAAAATCGAATCCCCTCTAAGTTGCATGGAGCCGCTTCGTTTGCGATGTCGATGACCTTGATCGTGCTCCTCGTTCAAGAGAAACCGTTCACCAAAAATTTGTCTACGCACACACACATTTGGTCAGAATGTCATGGGGAGGAGTTGGGTATACTTAAAAGACAAATTCCGAATCGAAAAGGAAAAAATGGGATGTGGATTTGGCCCTCTGCGGGCTAAAATTATAACTTCCTGATGTCTGTGTGTGTGTTTTTAACTTCCCGATTCCAGAGGGAAGTTATTGTAGTGACCCCGAAAATGAAAAATGGAATTTTTAAGAAATTTTCACATTTCTCGACAGTAGGGAGGTTAAGCGGGTTCTGGATCAAAGCTATCCGCCACCACCAGGTGGCGCTGCGATCGTGGAATATTCGCGAAGGGTTGAGGTCACGAAACCCAGATCGGAATTACCAACTGTTGCATAGAATGAACTGGGACTAGTTGGATTCAAAAAACATTGTACGAAAGGTATAACATATGCGACAATTATCTAAAGGGGAATTATTGAAAAATAACATACTTGATTGATTGGCATGTGCAAAAAATTAATTCGTAATCAAGTACGATACACATAGGAATACCCGTTTCAAAATTCGCTTTCACAGTCCTGATCAATTCCGAATTACGGGTGTATGAAAATCAGCCAGTTTATGGGCAGTGTATTGCAATAGAACAGACATTACGTTAGAATATTATCATCGCAGTATGGCTCCCGGCAAAATTTATTCGATAAGAGATACGTATAGTAGATTGGGTTATGAATGCACCGAATACGAGTCCCTTAATTGGTTTAGCACATTAGCTCCATTTTTGCACTTCCAACACAACATGAAACTTGTCGTCTCCTGCGTTATACATATTCCCTTCTAACAATTTTCCCCAATGTAAATTATGCCTGTAATTTGATCTCCAATGACAATAGAATATTAAACAATACTATAAGTAAAATAATTTTTCTTTACGTCACTATAATAAAGAAATACAAACAGAAAGAAGCAATCCTCGATGCAATTGAAATTGCATGATCGTATGGGCGTGTTCGACATTACCACAATACAAATGCAAATAACCCCAACCCGCAAATGTTCGGTACTTTGATCGATAGTACTTCATGTAATTGGGTATCAAATGAGATGGTCATGGCAGACTCAGATTGATGATATTTGAAAAAATTGAAAAAATTAATTGGTATCATCTATACGGGCGTACACATTTCCAACAGCATGGGGAGTGGATAATAAGTTTATTATCAATCACGCTATTCATAAGAAGACCTCATAAGTCGTTCACCATGTTAACACAGAATTTTCTCCGCAGTACTATGCATCGAAAATTCAATTTATCCTAAAATGGCGGTCACGGATAACTTAACGTCCGTATACTGAAAACATCCGCCGGTAGTGCAGGCCAGGGGACATGCATATCCGAAAGCATATACTTGGCAGATACATAATCATTTTTGGAATGGAATCCATTTAGATAATTTGGGAATACTTTCGGATAATTTAGGATTAAATTTTTTAAATTTAGGACATAATAGTGCAATTACTGTGATTTTTTTATTTTTACACCGTATAGTTAGCAGTTTTTTTCGAAAAAAATTTGATTGGCCCTAGATCGACGTGAAATAATTTGGGAAGCCTAAAAAACATAATTTCCAAATTTAGGAATAAGCGCTTTTATTTTCAATAATTATTTTCTAATTAATTATTGTTTTACGGTCAACACATTTCCTTTAATTTTTAATGTTTATCATTGGTCGGTACTCCGGAAGATAAATAGAACATGATTTTTTTTTAGGACAAAGTGGAATTATTATGCATATGCAGTATGTACAACCAAGTATTTCAAAAGCGCAAATTTGCCCCAAAACCCCCCAGGAGATACACAGAGTAATCATCAATCAAAGAAGAAAACAGCCACCCAACCGGATGCACTGATTATTCGACCGACCGGTAAAGATATGTACTCTGAAATTTTGGGCCGAATAAAGAAAGATGGAAAATCTGGAAAATAGCCTTGGGAGATATTCTATTAATCCTCGCCAAAGGAAAGACAGAACAAGCTATTGAGCTGGCGAGGGCCCTGGTTGGAGTTCTCAAAAAACATGCAACAGGTCTCAACAAAGGACCTCCACAAGAACTAAAAATTAAGGATCTCGATGGTGTCGTGACCAAAGAGGACATTCTGGATGCCTTCAGATAGGCATCCAGACATTTTATCGGGCACCATCAGGTCTATTGGCAAGTCATACAGAGGGACAGAATCAGCCTCCATAGTACTTCCAACGAGGGGCTATTCATGTTAGAAATCATGGTGTCACTCGCTGATGAAATCAAACTGCAATCACGATTAAATCAGCGCGTAATCAGTGAAGGCAGTTGAAATCATGGGAAATCATGTGATTTTACGTGATTTCAATAATTGAAATGATTTTTTGGAATCACATTGTAATCATTCGCAATCAGTGTAATCAGTTCAAGTCATTTATAATCAGTGCACTATTTTCAAATGGCCGTGACTTGAGAATATGTCCAACAGTTATGAATTGTATTTATTTTCCTCATATAAAAAGAACAGGGAATAATCAAAAGGAAAGGGAATGGTGTTTGTTTGAAGAAATGGATTATGAATCATGTTTGTTAGGGTTAGTATTACACTTTGCGTATTACGGGGGGAAAACATCGAATAGTCGGGAATGTTCGGGATCCTACGCACGTATCTCGGGAAATACGAGAAAAATTGGAGTTTCTTGCCAGTGGTATATCCTTGACAAAAACTCCAATTCTTTGTTATCACAACCAATGAATTCCCACTGATATATTGCCATTGAGCAATATCGGAAGACAGTTTCTCCCCCGTAGTGACAGAAAACGGATTATGAGCGATTCCAGCGGAAATATACGAAGAATTAAAAACGTATTTTTAGATTTGTTTAGTTCTAGACATATTGTATGGCTTTAAACCATGGAATAATAGTAATAGTAGCGCAAAAACCTTATTTTCAGTTCTTTATTTTTTTGAATAACCATTCATCTTTTCTGTGATTACCAAACGTGATTTCAATCACTGTAAATGTTTGGTAATCATTTGTAATCATTGAAACCAGTGAAATCACCCTTGAAATCACTTGAAATCACGGGGTCAACGATTCTATTTTGAAATCATGCTGTCACTCAATCCGAATGTGAATAGTCCCTCGGCAAGGAACATACTGAGCAAGGGCAATAAGATACCGATAAGACTGGTATATGCCCGTATGGTGACCATCGGAAGGCCACTAAAGTGCTTCAACTGCTGGCACTACGAACATCTTGCCATTAATTATAAGAGCTCAATGGACCGATCAGAACTGTGCTACAAATACGGCGAAAAAGGACACAAAAACTCTAAATGGGAAGCCTTTCCCAAATGTGATCTAGGTGTCGAACGGGAGCCCACGAAGCATTACGCCCATGTAGCTGGTACTATCAAGGGCCCAGTCGGCCAGAGTGCACCTAAGCAGATACGTACGAAACCATAGTGCGAGTGTTGCAAGTCACCCTTGCCCACTGCGCAGCTGCACAAGATCTGCTGGCGCAGACCGTTCGGGACTTGAAGATTGACGTTGCCATCATTTAGGAACCATATAGGAAACTACATACTCAAGCTTGGGTTATCGATGTTAGCCATAAAGCCGTCATTTGTTCTTGCGGTGCTCTGCCGTTTGAAGGCTTCGACGGTGGCGAGCAGCCTGGATTTGGTGTGTCCAAGGTGAATGGTATGTATTTTTATAGCTGCACCACCATGCCTCTGTTATGAAGACTTCACAGCCTTTCTAGATAGGCTCGTGGTGAATGCCATGCAGCATCTGCCGGTGGGTAATACGGGAGATTTCAATTCCTGGGCAGTCGGCTGGGGTAGCGAGGAGACGAATCAGCGAGGACGTGCTTTACTAGAAGCCATCTCGACTTTAGATGTCGTCCTATTGAACGATGGAAATGAACCGACATTTCATAGAGGCCAAGCGAGCTGAATTATAGATCTCACCTTCGTCAGCAGCAGCCTGATCAAAGAAAAATGTCTCCTAGTAAGGAGACAAATCAGAGACGACGGGCTATACCAAAAGCGATGTCATGCTATTGAACCAGGGAACGGAACCGTCATTTTGCAAACAACAAGGGTCTGCATTGTAGGTCTCACCTTCGTCAGCAGTAGCCTGCTCAAAGAAAAGTACGGACGGTAACTGATCTACACTGCCCGCGATCATCGAGCGGTACTCTAGGAGGTATCAGTTAATGTGAGGTCTGCTCCTACATCGAATAAGATAAACGAAATCGGCTGGGATGTAAGAAAATTCGATATCAGCAGTTTTCTTGTGACATTGAAGGTCGACTCAGTAAGTGATAGAGATGCCACCGAAAAAGTGGATGGAGTCATGCGGCGAGTCACCGATACCTGCGACGCGATTAAGCCGAGGAAAGCCATTGGAAACCGACGGCCACCGGTGTATTGGTGGAGCGATGAAATAGCTATGCTTCGCAAGGATTTCTTCGCAACGAGATTTTGACAACGTGCAAGGAAGAAATAGAATTGCGAAAGCCTTGAATTAAAGTTTAAAGCGGCTAAGCGTGACCTCACCAAAGCCATAAAGCTTCGCAAATGAGACTGCTGGACCGAGCTGTTGGAGGAAGTGGAAAAGGATCCTTATGGCAGATCGTACAAGGTGGTTATGATGCGACTCAAGAGCCAGCCGATGCCATCGCCAACCTGCCCTAGGCTCCTGGAGAGAATTGTCTCAGTTGTATTCCCCCAACAAACGAGTGTGACTGAAAAACAGATGGGGGTGCTATCATCGACGGAATACCGCCGATTATAGCTGAGGAACTATTGCAGGTCTGTACTAGAGTGGGCAACAACAAGGTCCCCGGTCTTGATGGTGTGCCAAATATAGCATTGAAGACCGCCATCAATGCAGCACGCGCAATGTTCCTTAAAATGTATAATGCGTGTACCCAGGAAGGTTTCCTCCTCAGCAGGTGGAAACAACAGAAACTCGTACTTTTCCCCAAGCGGAAAAAGCGACCGGACGAGCCATCATCAGTGTCCACTCTGTATGCTAGATAGGACGGGCAAGATTCTGGAGCGCATAGTACACCACAGAATTGAGGGAGCGGTGGAACCCCTGTTGAGCGACGGTCAATATGATTTTAGACGACGACAATCTACGTCGGATGCTATTGACCTCGTGGTGAGAACACCGTAGCGAGCGATTGAGGGCGGATGCTGGAAAGGACGTGCGAAACAATACTGTTTGGTTGTTACTCTGGACGTTAAGAGCGCTTTCAACTCGGTACGGTGAGATTCCATCTTGGCGGCATTGTCAAAGGTATTAGTAGCGGCATATCTCCTAAAGATGGTAGGTAATTACTTCACCGCCAGAGCTCTTAAGTATGACACAGAAGTAGGCCCCAAAATATATAAAGTGATTGGGGGTGTAGCTCAAGCCTCACTGTTGGGCCCCCTTCTGTGGCATATCGTGTACGACGAACTGCTGAAACTAGCATTGCCGACGGGGACAAGGCTCGTGGCTTTTGCAGATGACGTGGCTATTATCATCGTGGAAAAACACCTGTTCACGCTTCAGGTCATCTTGGAGAATGTGTTTAACAAGATACGAACATGGATGGACTCGACTGGTCTACAACTTGCAGAGCATCTAGGATACTGAGGCACTACTCATCACGAGCCGAAATAAACTGGAGACAATCACGCTGCAAGTCGGCGAGCACAAAATAAGTTCCCAGCCCTATATATGGTACCTGGAAATTATGACTGATGCCCGACTCAGTTTCAGACAACAAGCCCAACATGCGAGCAGTAAGGCGGGTGCAGAGAGGACTGCCCTTGCAAGACTCATGCTGAACATTAGACGGTCAAACAGACTAGAAGGCTCTTGTTATCATCAGTTGTCACGTCGGTATTAACATATGGTATCCGTCTATGGAGTGATGCACTACGAAGTCAAGCAGCATGACGGCAATTTGTTCCAGTGTACAGGCTGAGTGCCCTTAGAGTGGCTGGCACAAACCGGACCGTATCCAACGAAGCGGTGTGTAGCATTGCTGGGATGATACTTATCGAAGTTCTAGCGGAGGAGCGTAGGCGCCTCTACCCCCGCAAAAGATCAACTGATCTGAGCCCAGTAGAACTGAGAAGAGAAGAACGTAACCGCAGCATCCAGCGATGGCTTATCGACTAATTCTGAAGCTGGATGTTTGGCTTGACCGATGGCATGGGCAAGCCATTTACCACCTAACCCAGATGCTCTCAGGCCACGGGTGCTTCGGGAATATCTTCACGAATTCAAGCATGGTGATTCCCCGGATTGCCCCAAGTGTCAGAGAATGCAGGAAAACACGGAACATGTTCTCTTTGCGTGTCCGCGGTTCGAAGTCCAACAATCTACATGGAAAAATAGCGCAGGCAAACCCATTAATGCTGGAAATCTTGTGGAAGTTATGCTGTCATCAGAGGCAGCATGGGACGTGACAAGCGATTTAGTAATAGAGCTTCGGCAGGAGCTGCGCCGCGAGGAACAGCTTCCGAAAAATCCAGAGCAAACGGAGGATCTTCTTACCGTGAACGACCGGAAAGGATTCGCTACTGACGAAGCCGCGGCTATCGTCCCCTGCACAACGAAGCATTGCCTCGTCGATGTTCCATCGTTATCTGGGTATAGTGGGATACAGAAGGTTGTCCTTCTATTAGTCGAGGCCAAGGGGTATTGTCCCTTGTTAACTTCCCGTTCTTAGGGAAGTTATTGTGATGGGTCGAATAATCGAAATTGAAAATTTCACTTGATCTCCACGTTTCATGACACCTGGAAACGTTGCCAACCATTTTGAACGAAATGTTTGTCTGTGTGTGTGTCTGTGTGTGTGCGTATGTGAGCACAATTTTGTGCAACGATTTCTCCCAAACAAATCATGCGATTTGGGTTTTGTTATACTCATTGGGTAGGTTTCCGCCTAACTTAGATTTCAAACAGAATCGACCCAGCGGTTTTATAGTTATTAATAAATGAATTGGTTATATCGCTGCGTCGGCAGAACTATTGCAGATACAAAAAAAACTAGTGGTGTGCAAATGTGTGTGCCCCGTACGGGGCACAAACGAAACTTCCCGATTTGGTATTTCAGCACAGCATAAGCATGCAACCATGGTGATGAGCAAACTCACCAGTGATATCAATAATTGAACTTGTGACTAACAATTACTGCACGCGATCGATGTAGTTTGATTTTTAAGCCGCATAAAACTATTCAACTAGAATTCGTCCGTCCAGTTACCCTCTCTACCTCTGTACGTTCCTAATTATCCCGCTCTTTGACATCCTTCCCACAATTGTCGAAATATTCATTCGCCAAGTATATTCTAGTTCAACTCGTCATATGTTTTAACCTATATTGAAAAAAGTCATACTGAATGTGCATTTTTGTATGAGGAACGACCCTGGTGATATGCATTGATCCCGTATTTCAAATTGCTCGGACGACCATACCTCCTTAATTATGCACATTATGGAAAAAGTCATTTCACGTAAAATATATACTTTCATATAAGAAATAGTTTTCTTGAGATGGGTTTCCCGTCAACTTTAATATTTTACCCAGTGGAATAGTGTAAACAATTGCAACTGTTAATAACATTGCATGTACTTCACGAATGCCATCCAAAATATAACCCGCTCCATTCTGAATGGAAATGCTTCGATTATTGAGACCTCCATGACAGCGCTGTGTTCATTCGTTCACTCACTACAGAGATAATTGTTGAGAAGGTCATACCTCCTTAATTACGCAAATTTGCGAAAAAAGTCATTCAACATAAAATACGCATTTTCATATGGGGAACAACTTTTCCCATATAAATTTTGCGGTAACTCTAATAGTTTATGCAATAGAACGTGATAAACAATTAAAATTGATAATAAGAATATACACACTACACCAATTTCACCCAAAATCTAATCCCCCCTAAGTTAGATGAAAATGCTTCGATTCCAATATTGACTGTCTCGATAGCTTCATTCGTTCGTGAGAAACCTAGGATCAAAATTCCGGAAGCACACATTCATACAGACATACACACACACATGGGAGAAACCTAACTCCCGAAACTAAGGGTACCAAGGGTGGGCTCCCTATAACAGCCCATGAAGCAAACATGAACAGTGATGATAAAACAATATTATCCCACGCGGACAACCCCCAAAAGGGAAATTCCGCCGTCGGTTCCTACCAGGTGAAAGCCCTGATGGCCGGCGCTGGCTCCTCGGATTGTGGGAGGAGCCAACCGTCACTTGATCGTCCCTGGGTGGCCTACTTGGCGCTTTATGCTACAAGTGGAACTGTACCTACTATGCAGAGCACATGGGACCTGTACGAGAATGATCTGGCAACGCTAGTGAATTCTCTCACAGATAAAAACAGGAGAACCGTCAATGAAGACATGAGAAAGCTGGCTAAGAAGATCCAAATGGCCGCAAAGCGAATAAGATCCATGACGGAGACAAGGGTAGGCAAAACACCCTTGCCAGTAATTGGATGGCTCACCCCTCCAGGTCCTAGATTGTCCCAGCTAAGCCTAGGGAGTAGCCATAAATCCATGGAAAAACCAAAGACATCTGGGGAGACCCCAAAGCGAGGGGACAAACGAAAGGAGAGGACACCGCCTGATGACACAACGGGCAAAGAGCTCAAGAGTGCCGACGATGAGGCAGCAGCAACGTCGTCCATTAATTTGGAGGAGCTCGCCAAAAACAGAACCCGGTTAGATGGAAACAGGGCCACGGAGGAAGTATCGAATTCTGCAACAGAAGACAATGAGAATGCTTCGAAGAAAGCCAAGAGACGGAGAAAAAAACAGGACCCGTCCCAGAATCTTCGCGGTGCTACGCAGACTAAACCTCGGTCGAAGAGGAAACCAGCAATCCGCCCTGATGCGCTAGTTATTCGCCGGACGGAAAGGATATGTACTCGGAGATATTGGGACGAATAAAGAAGGACCAAAGTGTTTATGCGGCTAGCTCATGCGTGGACAAAATCCGTAAAACAGCTTTCGGAGACGTTCTCCTAATCCTTAGGAGAGGAAAGAAGGACGAAGGTGTTGAGCTAGAGAAGGCACTAGTTGGAGCCCTCCAAAGTGAAGGGAAAGTGTTTAATAAGGGACCTCAATAGGAACTCGAAATTAAAGACCTCGACGAAGTCGCTACGAAAGAAGACATACTCGATACCCTGAGAAAAGCTGATGGCACAGATAGTGATATATAGAAAAAAAAACAAAATGGATTTTGTTTAAAAAAATGCCAAGTAACCATTTTATTGTGTTACTGATTATCTCTCTGGTATCTGAAAACAATAATGAAAGATAAAAGAAGCGCCAAGTGAAATATACTTATGCGCAGAAAAAGTAGCACAGGCAAGACCAAGATACTTGGCGCGGTTGGCAGAACGGACCAACATGAAGGCGACGACTCGCTCGCTGAGTAGGTACTAATACTCAGAGAGGTTCTTATTGTAATTTGTATAGCTAGACTCCCTGTTTGCTCGCTATTATTGAGTGATACTCAGCAGTGATCATTGATAAGCCAAAAACGGCCGCGCCAAGTATCTTGGTCTGGCGCCAATCAAAAATCTCTAATTAAAAATTGTGAATTAGAAATTTCAAAGTAAGAATTTCCAATTGGAAATTGTGACTTAAAAATGCCCAACTGAAAATTGCCAATTGAAAATTGCTAATTAAAAATTGCCAATTGAAAATTGCCAATAAAAAATTGGGAATTAAAAATTGCCAATGAGACATTGCCGATTAAAAATTACAAATTAAAAATCTGTAGTTAAAAATTGCCAATTGCAAATTGTCAATTGAAAATTCCCAATTAACATTTCCCAATTGAAAATTGCCAATAAAAAACTGCCAATTAAAAATTGCTAATTAAAAAATGTCAGTGAAACATTGCTAATTGAAAATTGCCAATTAGAAATTGCCAATTAGAAATTGCCAATTAGAAATTGCCAATTAAAAAATGCCAATTGAAAATTGCCAATTAAAAGTTGCCAATTGAAAATTGCCACTAAAAAATTGGCAATTAAAAATTTCCAATTAAAAATCTCTAATTAAAAATTGCCAATTGCAAATTGTCAATTGAAAATTGCCGATTGAAAATTCCCAATTGAAAATTTCCAATTAAAAATTCCAATTAACATTTCCCAATAGACAATTGCCAATTCAAAATCGCTCACTGAAAGTTGCCAATTGAAAATTCCCAATAAACAACTGCCAATTAAAAATGGTCAATCAAAAATTTCAAAGTAAGAATTGCCAATGAAAAATTCGAAATTAGAGATTGCCAATCAAAAATTGCCAATCAGAAATTGCCAATAAGAACTTGCCAATTGAAAATCGCTCACTGAAAGTGGCCAATTGAAAATTCCGAACTTAAAATTGCCGATAAAAAACTGCCAATTGAAAATTGCTAATTAAAAATGGTAATTAATTAACAGTTTCAAAGTAAAAATTGCCAACTGAAAATTGCCAATTAGAAATTGCCAATCAAAAATGGCCAATTAAAAATTTCCAATTGAAAATTGCCAATTGAAAGTTGCCAATTGAAAATTGGCAATTAAAAATTGCCAATGAAAAATTGCTAATGAAAAGCTAAAAATCTCTACTGAAAAATTGCCAATTGCAAATTGTCAAGTGAAAATTCCCAATTAAAAATTCCAATTAACTTTTCAAAATTTAAAATTGCCAATTGAAAATCGCTCACTGAAAATTGCCAACTGAAAATTGCCAATTAAAAATTGCCAATTAAAAATTTCAAAGTAAAAATTGCCAACTGAAAATTGCCAATTAAAAATTGCCAATCAAAAATTGCCAATTAGAAATTGCCAATTGAAAGTCGCTCACTGAAAGTTGCCAATCAAAGTCTCCCAACTTAAAATTGCCAATGAAAAACTGCTAATTAAAAATGGTCAATTAAAAATTTCAAAGTAAAAATTGCCAACTGAAAATCGCCAATCAAAAATTGCCAATTGAAAATTGGGAATTAAAAATTGCCAATCAAATATTGCCAATTAGAAATCTCTAATTAAAATTTACCAATTGCAAATTGTCAATTGAAAATTTCCAATTGAAAATTCCCAATGAACATTTACCAATTAAAAGCCAATTGAAAATCGCTCACTGAAAGTTGTCAATTGAAAATTGCCAATTGACAATGGCCAATTGGAAATTGCGCATTCAAAATTGAGGATTGAAGATTACCGATTAAAAGTTGACAAGTGGAGGTTAGGGATTGAAAATTAACAATTTAAAAATGCGCATTGAAAATTAAAGATTGCAAGTTAAGGGTTGAAAATTACCAATTGGAACTTGACAAGCGAAGTAAATTTGCAATTGTCAATTTTCAATTGTCAATTTTCAATTGTCAATTTTCAATTGTCAATTTTCAATTGTCAATTTTCAATTGTCAATTTTCAATTGTCAATTTTCAATTGTCAATTTTCAATTGTCGATTTTCAATTGTCAATTTTCAATTGTCAATTTTCAATTGTCAATTTTCAATTGTCAATTTTCAATTGTCAATTTTCAATTGTCAATTTTCAATTGTCAATTTTCAATTGTCAATTTTCAATTGTCAATTTTCAATTGTCAATTTTCAATTGTCAATTTTCAATTGTCAATTTTCAATTGTCAATTTTCAATTGTCAATTTTCAATTGTCAATTTTCAATTGTCAATTTTCAATTGTCAATTTTCAATTGTCAATTTTCAATTGTCAATTTTCAATTGTCAATTTTCAATTGTCAATTTTCAATTGTCAATTTTCAATTGTCAATTTTCAATTGTCAATTTTCAATTGTCAATTTTCAATTGTCAATTTTCAATTGTCAATTTTCAATTGTCAATTTTCAATTGTCAATTTTCAATTGTCAATTTTCAATTGTCAATTTTCAATTGTCAATTTTCAATTGTCAATTTTCAATTGTCAATTTTCAATTGTCAATTTTCAATTGTCAATTTTCAATTGTCAATTTTCAATTGTCAATTTTCAATTGTCAATTTTCAATTGTCAATTTTCAATTGTCAATTTTCAATTGTCAATTTTCAATTGTCAACTTTTCAATTGTCAATTTTCAATTGTCAACTTTCAATTGTCAATTTTCAATTGTCAACTTTTCAATTGTCCAATTTTCAATTGTCAATTTTCAATTGTCAATTTTCAATTGTCAATTTTCAATTGTCAATTTTCAATTGTCAATTTTCAATTGTCAATTTTCAATTGTCAATTTTCAATTGTCAATTTTCAATTGTCAATTTTCAATTTTTTTCAATTGTCAATTTTCAATTGTCAATTTTCAATTGTCAATTTTCAATTGTCAATTTTCAATTGTCAATTTTCAATTGTCAATTTTCAATTGTCAATTTTCAATTGTCAATTTTCAATTGTCAATTTTCAATTGTCAATTTTCAATTGTCAATTTTCAATTGTCAATTTTCAATTGTCAATTTTCAATTGTCAATTTTCAATTGTCAATTTTCAATTGTCAATTTTCAATTGTCAATTTTCAATTGTCAATTTTCAATTGTCAATTTTCAATTGTCAATTTCAATTGTCAATTTTCAATTGTCAATTTTCAATTGTCAATTTTCAATTGTCAATTTTCAATTGTCAATTTTCAATTGTCAATTTTCAATTGTCAATTTTCAATTGTCAATTTTCAATTGTCAATTTTCAATTGTCAATTTTCAATTGTCAATTTTCAATTGTCAATTTTCAATTGTCAATTTTCAATTGTCAATTTTCAATTGTCAATTTTCAATTGTCAATTTTCAATTGTCAATTTTCAATTGTCAATTTTCAATTGTCAATTTTCAATTGTCAATTTTCAATTGTCAATTTTCAATTGTCAATTTTCAATTGTCAATTTCAATTGTCAATTTTCAATTGTCAATTTTCAATTGTCAATTTTCAATTGTCAATTTTCAATTGTCAATTTTCAATTGTCAATTTTCAATTGTCAATTTTCAATTGTCAATTTTCAATTGTCAATTTTCAATTGTCAATTTTCAATTGTCAATTTTCAATTGTCAATTTTCAATTGTCAATTTTCAATTGTCAATTTTCAATTGTCAATTTTCAATTGTCAATTTTCAATTGTCAATTTTCAATTGTCAATTTTCAATTGTCAATTTTCAATTGTCAATTTTCAATTGTCAATTTTCAATTGTCAATTTTCAATTGTCAATTTTCAATTGTCAATTTTCAATTGTCAATTTTCAATTGTCAATTTTCAATTGTCAATTTTCAATTGTCAATTTTCAATTGTCAATTTTCAATTGTCAATTTTCAATTGTCAATTTTCAATTGTCAATTTTCAATTGTCAATTTTCAATTGTCAATTTTCAATTGTCAATTTTCAATTGTCAATTTTCAATTGTCAATTTTCAATTGTCAATTTTCAATTGTCAATTTTCAATTGTCAATTTTCAATTGTCAATTTTCAATTGTCAATTTTCAATTGTCAATTTTCAATTGTCAATTTTCAATTGTCAATTTTCAATTGTCAATTTTCAATTGTCAATTTTCAATTGTCAATTTTCAATTGTCAATTTTCAATTGTCAATTTTCAATTGTCAATTTTCAATTGTCAATTTTCAATTGTCAATTTTCAATTGTCAATTTTCAATTGTCAATTTTCAATTGTCAATTTTCAATTGTCAATTTTCAATTGTCAATTTTCAATTGTCAATTTTCAATTGTCAATTTTCAATTGTCAATTTTCAATTGTCAATTTTCAATTGTCAATTTTCAATTGTCAATTTTCAATTGTCAATTTTCAATTGTCAATTTTCAATTGTCAATTTTCAATTGTCAATTTTCAATTGTCAATTTTCAATTGTCAATTTTCAATTGTCAATTTTCAATTGTCAATTTTCAATTGTCAATTGTCAATTTTCAATTGTCAATTTTCAATTGTCAATTTTCAATTGTCAATTTTCAATTGTCAATTTTCAATTGTCAATTTTCAATTGTCAATTTTCAATTGTCAATTTTCAATTGTCAATTTTCAATTGTCAATTTTCAATTGTCAATTTTCAATTGTCAATTTTCAATTGTCAATTTTCAATTGTCAATTTTCAATTGTCAATTTTCAATTGTCAATTTTCAATTGTCAATTTTCAATTGTCAATTTTCAATTGTCAATTTTCAATTGTCAATTTTCAATTGTCAATTTTCAATTGTCAATTTTCAATTGTCAATTTTCAATTGTCAATTTTCAATTGTCAATTTTCAATTGTCAATTTTCAATTGTCAATTTTCAATTGTCAATTTTCAATTGTCAATTTTCAATTGTCAATTTTCAATTGTCAATTTTCAATTGTCAATTTTCAATTGTCAATTTTCAATTGTCAATTTTCAATTGTCAATTTTCAATTGTCAATTTTCAATTGTCAATTTTCAATTGTCAATTTTCAATTGTCAATTTTCAATTGTCAATTTTCAATTGTCAATTTTCAATTGTCAATTTTCAATTGTCAATTTTCAATTGTCAATTTTCAATTGTCAATTTTCAATTGTCAATTTTCAATTGTCAATTTTCAATTGTCAATTTTCAATTGTCAATTTTCAATTGTCAATTTTCAATTGTCAATTTTCAATTGTCAATTTTCAATTGTCAATTTTCAATTGTCAATTTTCAATTGTCAATTTTCAATTGTCAATTTTCAATTGTCAATTTTCAATTGTCAATTTTCAATTGTCAATTTTCAATTGTCAATTTTCAATTGTCAATTTTCAATTGTCAATTTTCAATTGTCAATTTTCAATTGTCAATTTTCAATTGTCAATTTTCAATTGTCAATTTTCAATTGTCAATTTTCAATTGTCAATTTTCAATTGTCAATTTTCAATTGTCAATTTTCAATTGTCAATTTTCAATTGTCAATTTTCAATTGTCAATTTTCAATTGTCAATTTTCAATTGTCAATTTTCAATTGTCAATTTTCAATTGTCAATTTTTCAATTGTCAATTTTCAATTGTCAATTTTCAATTGTCAATTTTCAATTGTCAATTTTCAATTGTCAATTTTCAATTGTCAATTTTCAATTGTCAATTTTCAATTGTCAATTTTCAATTGTCAATTTTCAATTGTCAATTTTCAATTGTCAATTTTCAATTGTCAATTTTCAATTGTCAATTTTCAATTGTCAATTTTCAATTGTCAATTTTCAATTGTCAATTTTCAATTGTCAATTTTCAATTGTCAATTTTCAATTGTCAATTTTCAATTGTCAATTTTCAATTGTCAATTTTCAATTGTCAATTTTCCATTGTCAATTTTCCATTGTCAATTTTCAATTGTCAATTTTCAATTGTCAATTTTCAATTGTCAATTTTCAATTGTCAATTTTCGATTGTCAATTTTCAATTGTCAATTTTCAATTGTCAATTTTCAATTGTCAATTTTCAATTGTCAATTTTCAATTGTCAACTTTCAATTGTCAATTTTCAATTGTCAACTTTCAATTGTCAATTTTCAATTGTCAATTTTCAATTGTCAATTTTCAATTGTCAATTTTCAATTGTCAATTTTCAATTGTCAATTTTCAATTGTCAATTTTCAATTGTCAATTTTCAATTGTCAATTTTCAATTGTCAATTTTCAATTGTCAATTTTCAATTGTCAATTTTCAATTGTCAATTTTCAATTGTCAATTTTCAATTGTCAATTTTCAATTGTCAATTTTCAATTTTCAATTGTCAATTTTCAATTGTCAATTTTCAATTGTCAATTTTCAATTGTCAAATTTCAATTGTCAATTTTCAATTGTCAATTTTCAATTGTCAATTTTCAATTGTCAATTTTCAATTGTCAATTTTCAATTGTCAATTTTCAATTGTCAATTTTCAATTGTCAATTTTCAATTGTCAATTTTCAATTGTCAATTTTCAATTGTCAATTTTCAATTGTCAATTTTCAATTGTCAATTTTCAATTGTCAATTGTCAATTGTCAATTTTCAATTGTCAATTTTCAATTGTCAATTTTCAATTGTCAATTTTCAATTGTCAATTTTCAATTGTCAATTTTCAATTGTCAATTTTCAATTGTCAATTTTCAATTGTCAATTTTCAATTGTCAATTTTCAATTGTCAATTTTCAATTGTCAATTTTCAATTGTCAATTTTCAATTGTCAATTTTCAATTGTCAATTTTCAATTGTCAATTTTCAATTGTCAATTTTCAATTGTCAATTTTCAATTGTCAATTTTCAATTGTCAATTTTCAATTGTCAATTTTCAATTGTCAATTTTCAATCGTCAATTTTCAATTGTCAATTGTTCAATTGTCAATTTATCAATTGTCAATTTTTAATTGGCAATTTTCAATTGGGAAATATGGAAATTTCATCCAAAAAGTTAAAAAAAATGAACGTCCCACGTGACTGGCACGGAGCGAACTACCCAGAGCCTCGCTCCGGGAGGTGGCGTATACTTTCTATATCTGAAATTTCTTCTTGTAATTGATAAAGTGGTTGATTTTATCCTTCAACAATGTCGCTTGGCGGCCTTTTGGAAAATTATGGCATATATATTATGTCAATCTCTGATCAAAACTTGATCGAGGCTCAAACCCCGTGTGCCGGAACTTGGTCACTTTTCTATGTTGCATCCACCTTGTTTCCATCGTAGTTTTCCAGCCTTGATCAATCGTGGATCAATATTCTCATTCCATCGTCACTTCTCACCTTCGATTTAGGGATGTGCAAGTATATAGCTATATGTATTCTGCATATATGTAATAATATCCCTCACATATATAACCATACATATCAAATATTCATCATTTAGCATAAAATATGAATTATATATAGAATATCATATATGTACCTCTATATTCTAATGTATAAGTATCATATATAGTCATATATACCATATATAATGTCATATATGGTCATATGTGTCATATATGATGCATATACAAGCACTTTGGTATATGTAAAAATGTATGTCGTATATGTTATTATATATGTCATATACTTCTACATATATTGTGCATATATGTGCATCTATCAATTATGTATGATACCATGTACTGCTCACATATATTTTCTTCCATGGGGGCGCCTGTCGATTTTTTCCATGTTGCGAGAGAAAGTTCAGAGGTAGTCTAGAGCTGGCGCTCTGTACTCTCCTCTGGATTTCCTCTAGACATTTAGGCATAGTCGAGAGCCCAAGCGGGCTCTGGACTTCCTCTAGACATATAGGTATACTCGAGAGCCCAAGCGGGCTCTGTACTATCCTCTAGACATTTAGGCATAGTCCACAGCCCAAACGGAGACTTATAGGTATAGCACTAGATTTCCATTCCCCCACTTTTTTCAAATTCATCATATCCCTGCCGGCCTCAACTGCAATAGTTCCTTTTGTGCGTCTGAACAAGTGTCCTGTTCATTTCTCAGGGTTTGGTAGTCCCAAGAAAGTAGCAGTGCGTCTTGGGTAAGTTGCCAACGTGTTTTTGCCTATAACTTCACGATGCATTTCCCCTGTTCGTACCTGAGAAAGACATTTCTTTTACCTGTGTAATTGGCGGGTCTTAAAGCCATGTACTTTTTTACAGTCTCGCAAACAAAGCCAGTGATGGGAAGAGCCTGGTCACTGTGATTCTTTGTTTTTAGCAAATTGAGAGTGAGGCAGGTGTTGTGATTTACAATATCTTCAGGTGTTCATGTGTGCGGCTCAGCCTGTCTGCAGAAGCTGTAGATACCAACGATACAACCAACCTAGAATGAATGAAATTCATTACATTTGTTAGTTTTTACCTCTGTGGAACTTTAATACTGATTTTTTTAGAGCGTTATTTAGACAATTGAAGTCCTTCATGGGACCCATGAGCACATTAAATTACTTCTGAAATTGACAATCACAAAAACCGTTTTTTGAAAAGATTTGTGTAATTTTCGTCTTTTTCAGTGAATTATGCAAATTTTATTATTTTTCCACCACAGAATTTTTACAATGGTCCGAGATTCATCAAGCTAAACAAAAATCTATAAGCGGCATACCAATTTTGTTTCCATAAACTATAACTGATTGAAAATTTAATATTTCAATAAACATTGCAAAATATTATAAGTGAAAATGTTCATTAAGACAAGTTTATAGATGAGTTATCTGCTATTTCAAGTTGAATATAAACTGTTGTCAAAAAATAAAACAGGTTGAGAATTTGATGATGTGAAAATTACGACTAATACAATAAAAGTGACGTTAGAATACATTTTTAGAAAGCTGGTTTGTATAAATAAAGTACAAAATGTTTATTATATTTTACCTTGCCTGGTAGCCACTCTCGGTCAGGTGCTTTTTCCACAAATTCTGCGATTTGTTCATCGGTAAATATTCAAGCTTTTTTGGGGGCATGGACAGACTGTCTGGAATTCGAGAACAAAAAACTAGTAAGCTTGGCGTACTTTTGAATGTCAATATTCTCATATGACCAAAGAGTTTTTTTGAGCATAAAGAAAATAGCCCATAGTGAAGATGGTGCTAGGCCAGGTTTATTTTTTTCATTTGGGTCAATTCTATTTGGTCTGCTTAATGAATTTGAAATAGTACCATTTCGTTGATGACTCTGATTGTTTTTCTGTCAAATATGATTTACATTTACTATAGGCCCGGTCGTAATCAAATTTTGATGTTTCTGGTATTAGCAAACACTGCGCTTCATAAGCCTGCTTCAAAATTTCGTCAGGAATAAGTCTATCGTCGTTGAGGTTATCGTCACCACGGTCAACATTTTAATAATCAGTGAATGCACAACGACCAAAGTACTGGACTTTGAACAGTTTTCAGAATTGTGAATTAAATTTGGGGATTCTTCATCACTTTCATCACTGTCCGGAATAATTACCTGTTTTTTGGGTTCCATCTTCCACTGTTCGTTTTTTTTAATTGTAATTGCACTTATTAGTTTGCCGGTAGATGTGTGGCCTTGTGGAAATTATGTCAACAACGTAAATTCAATATGGTGGCCTAAAATCCATGACAACGAATGCAGCGCGGCAAACTTCAGAATCAACTTTATCTCCCATGGGTGATAAATGACACCTTATCGTTTGCCACTCTACTTTATCTCCCTTGGGTAGCTACTTATCGCGATCCGCTGCAAATGCCCCTTTACCCCTTCTGAGTGGAGGCCCTGTAAGAGCCATCTATCGGGCTCCAGTAATGAAATTGTTTTTTCTACGTCCCCGGCCCGAAAGTACGGTCTTAACCAGAGTCTGTTACGCCAGAAACCACGGCGTTTGTGGATTGCCTCAATATCAGAAGCGTTGTGATTGGCCACAAAACTTTTTTGGCTCGCGTACGCACGTATGCGTCAAACGACCAACTCCATATATATATACATACAAGGGTCATGCCATTTTATGTGGTGTTCCTATGGAATTAAATTTTGTGAAACTATACATTATTAATTTTTTATTGATTTTTTATTGATTTTATTATTGATTTCATTATTGATTTTTGTACCTTAAAAAGTTAATTTGATGTTGACAAACCCTGTCGCTAAAAAAGTCGAGTGAAGTGAAACTGTCGCCTGCTGGCACGTCAAGAGAGTTAACCTCAAAAATGAGGGATCCTTCATCCGAGAATTCTGCAGATGGAGAGATGTTTAGGAAATTGGACAAAGAGGCCAAAGTTATTGTACAAAGTGAAACATTACAAAAGAAGTTTTTTGCTTTTTTTAACTTCCCGATTATTCGGGAAGTTATTGTAATGACCCCGAAATCGATATTGTTCCTTTCATCCTGTGACTGGGGTTCTATCTATACCAAAATGATGCCCAACATAGTTTAAATCGATGTCTGTGTGTGTGTGTGTGTTTTTTTATTTTTTTTCTACGATTTTCTATTCGTATTCACCCAGGTAACCACTGTTAGGCATTACTTCGTGGGCAATACTACGAATCAGAGTACCCACCCATTGCGGCTGGGGCCGACTTCGCCATTTCAGCTCATCGTATTTCTAATCACAGGGTAAACCTCCAGAAACCCTTGTAATACGATGGCGGGCGTCTACGATGGAACCCTCCCCCCCCCCCCGCGCGACGGGTCGCGTTCGGTCCCGGCTCACGGTCTCACTTCATGGATAGCACACACGGAATGTTCCTGCCATCGGTCAGAGTCCGTGAGAAAATCTTTTTCAGAAAAAATATTTGCAGTGAACCGGAATCGAACGCAGGACCTTTAGAATAGTAGGGAGACACTCCACCCACTACGCCAAAGCCCCGCGTGTGTGTGTGTGTATGTCTGTATGCATGTGTGTTTCCGAAATTTTGATCCTAGGTTTCTCACGAACGAATGAAGCTATCGAGACCGTCAATATTGGAATCGAAGCGTTTTCATGTAACTTACAGGGGATTAGATTTTGGGTGGAATTGGTGTAGTATGTATATTGTTATTAACAATTTTAATTGTTTATCACGTTCTATTGCATAAACT
Organism: Asobara japonica; assembly: GCA_026005395.1. Lineage (NCBI taxonomy): Eukaryota > Metazoa > Arthropoda > Insecta > Hymenoptera > Braconidae > Asobara > Asobara japonica. The sequence goes on along the minus strand of BQMI01000320.1, from coordinate 761,002 downwards.
ATTAGAGTTAGCGCAAAATTTATATGAGAAGAGGTGTTCCGCATATAAAAATGCGTATTTTATGTAGAATGACTTTTCTCGCAAAATTTGCATAATTAAGAAGGTATGACCGTCTCAACAATTATGTCTGTAGTACCCCTAACGGACCGACTGTAGAGTTGGGTGAAAGTCGAGTAAACTCTAACATTTTTCCAAGATTTTAGAGTTCGGTGAGAGTTGAGTGAGAGTTGGTCAATTCTTTCCCAAATTCGCATTATGTAAAAGTTGAGAGTTGAACTTGGATCTTATGAACAATTCTACAGTGAGTAAAACTAAATATTTGATTTTTGTTTTTTTTTTCTTCAATTAAGCACTTTTCGGTAAAGCACTTATGGCGAACTCTATCCCAACTCTACACGCGATTAAAGTTGAGAGTTGATCTTTGTTCTTATGCCTAACTTTATCCCAACTCTACACGAAATTAGAGTTGAGAGTTAAACTTTTGCATTTTTGAAAATTTTATTTAATAACATTGAGGTTTTGCCCAACTCTATCTGAACTTTTCACACGGTTAGAGTTGAAAGTTGAACTTTAGGATTTGGACCCAACTCTATCCGAAATTTATACCGGGTTAGAGTCGAAAGTTGGACTTTGGGGTTACTTTCCCCCAACTCTATCGGAACTTTATACCGGAATATAGCTGAATGTCGGACTTTAGGATTACTTTCCCCCAACTCTATCCGAACTTCATACCGGGTTAAAGTTGAAAGTTGGACTTTGGGGTTACTTTCCCCCAACTCTATCCGAACTTTATACCGGGATAGAGTTGAAAGTCAAATTTTAGGGTTACTTTGCCCCAACTCTATCCGAACTTTATACCGGGTTAGAGTTGAAAGTTAAACTTTAGGGTTACTTTGCCCGAACTCTTTCCGAACTTAATACCGAGTTGTAGTTGAGAATTGATCTTTGGGTTTATAAAAATTTTATTAGTTTTTTGCAAATTTATTTAAGAACATTGAGGTTTTGGTCAACTCTATTCCAACTATCAACACGGTTAGAGTTGAAAGTTGAACTTTGGGTTACTTTACCGCAACTCTATCCGATCTTTATACCCGGATAGAGTTGAGAGTTGACCTTTGGGGTTACTTTACCCCAACTGTGTCCGAACTTTATACCGGGTTAGAGTTGAGAGTTGATCTTTGGGTTATTAAAAATGTTATTAAATTTTTTTCAAATTCATTTAACAACATTGAGGTTTTAGTCAACTCTATCCCAACTCTACACACGGTTAAAGTTGAAAGTTGAACTTTGGGGTCACTTTTCCCCAACTCTATCCGAACTTTATACCGGGTTAGAGTTGAGAGTTGACCTTTGGGGTTACTTTACCCCAACTATATCCGAACTTTATACCGGGATAGAGTTGAAAGTCAAACGTTGCAGTTACTTTACCCCAACTCTATCCGAACTTTATACCGGGATAGAGTTGAATGTTGAACTTTGGGGTTACTTGGCCTCAACTCTATCTCAACTTTATAACAGGATAGAGTTGAACGTTGAACTTTGGGGTTACTTTGGCCTAATACTATCCGAACTTCGTACCGGGTTAGAGTTGAGAATTGATCTTTGGGTTTTTAAAAATTGCATTGATTTTTTTTTAAATTCATCTAAGAACATTAAGGTTTTGATCAACTCTATTCCAACTCTAAACACGGTTGGAGTTGAAAGTTAAACTTTAGGGTTTTTTTCCCCCAACTCTATCCGAACTTTATACTGGGATAGAGTTGAATGTTGAATTTTGGGGTAACTTTACCCCAACTCTATCCGAACTTTATACCGGGGTAGAGTTGAGAGTTGAACTTGGCAGTTACTTTGCCCCAATTCTATCCCAACTTGACACGCGGTTAACGTTGAGAATTGTTATTATCAACTCTCACCCAACCCTACCCGGACTTCATACTGGGTTAGAGTATCGAGCCCATTTTTGGGTTTCCCAGAATTTTATCGAATTTATTCTCAAATTTATTTAAGAACATTGAGTTTCCGGTCAACTCAAATTCCAACTCTGTCTCAACTCTACACACGGTTAGAGTTGAAAGTTGACCTTCAGGGTTACTTCATTCCAACTCTATCCGAAGTTTATACCGGGTTAGAGTTGATAGTTGAACTTTAGGGTTACGTTGCTCCAACTCTATCCGAACTTTATAAAAGGATCAAGTTGAGAGTCGAACTTTGGGGTTACTTTTCACCAACTCTATCCGAACTGTATAACCGGATAGAGTAGAATGTTGAAATTTGGGCTCACGTTACATCAACTCTATCGTAACTTTATAACGGGTTAGAGTAAAGAAAATTAACCTTTGAGTTTTTAAAAATTTCATTGGATTTTTAACAAAAATTATTCAAGAACATTGAGGTTTAGGGCAAATCTATCCCAACTCTACACACGGTTAGATCTGAAAGTGGAACTTTCGAGTTACTTGGCTCCAACTCTATCAGAACTTTAGAACCGAATAATTGAATGTCGAACTTCGGGCTTACTTTGCCTCAACTCTATCCGAACTTTATACCGGGTTAGAGTAGAGAATTGATCGTTGGGTTTTTAAACATTTTATTGAATTTTTTGAAAATTCATTCAAGAACATTGAGGTTTTGGTGAACTCTATCCCAACTCTAAACACGGTTAGAGTTGAAAGTTGAACCTTGGGGTTACTTTATCCCAACTCTATCCGGGTATAGAGTTCGGATAGAGTTGGGGCAAAGTAACCCCAAAGTCCAACATTCAACTCTCTCCCGGTATAAAGTTCGGATAGAGTTGGGGTAAAGTAACCCCAAAGTTCCACTTTCAACTCTAACCCGGTATAACGTTCGGATAGAGTTCGGGCAAAGTAACCCCAACATTCAACTTTCAACTCTACCTGTGTGTAGAGTTGGGATAGAATTGATCAAATCCTCAATGTTCTTAAATGAATTTTAAACAAATTCAATAAAATTTTTAAAAACCCAACGATCAAATCTCAACTTTAACCCCGTATAAAGTTCGGATAGAGTTCGGGTAAAGTAACCCCAAAGTCCAACATTCCGTTCTATCTCGGTATAAAGTTCGGATAGAGTTGGAGCAAAGTAAACCCACAGTTCGACTTTCAACTCTAACCGTGTATAGAGTTGGGATAGAGTTGACTAAAACCTCTTAAATGATTAAAAAAATTAAAAAATTCAATAAATTTTTAGAAAAACCCAGAGATCAATTGTCAACTTTCACTCGGTATAAAGTTCGGATAGAGGTGGGGCAAAGTAACCCCAAGATTTAACATTCAACTCTATCCCGGTATAAAGTTCGGATAGAGTTGGGGGAAAGTAATCGCAAAGTCCAACATTGAACTCTATCTCGGTATAAAGTTCGGATAGAGTTGGGGGAAAGTAAGCCCAAAGTTCCACTTTCAACCCTAACCCGGTATAAAGTTCGGATAGAATTCGGGCAAAGTAACCCCAAAATTCAAGTTTCAACTCTACCTATGTGTAGAGTTGGGATAGAATTGACCAAATCCTCAATGTTCTTAAATGGATTTTAAACAAATTCAATAAATTTTTTAAAAACCCAACGATCAATACTCAACTCTAACGCTAACTAATCCTCAACTATAACTCTCTCAGTATAAAGTTCGGATAGAGCTGGGGAAAAGTAACCCCAAAGTCCAACATTCAACTCTATTCCGGTATAAAGTTCGGATACAGTTGGGGCAAAGTAACCCCAAAGGTCAACTCTCAACTCTATCCGGGTATAAAAATCGGATAGAGATGGGGTAAAGTAACCCAAAGTTCAACTCTCAACTCTAACCGTGTTGATAGTTGGAATAGAGTTGACCAAAACCTAAATGTTCTTAAATAAATTTTCAAAAAACTAATAAAATTTTCAAAAACCCAATGATCAATTCTCAACTACAACCCGGTATTAAGTTCGGAAAGAGTTCGGGCAAAGTAACCCTAAAGTTTAACTTTCAACTCTAACCCGGTATAAAGTTCGGATAGAGTTGGGGCAAAGTAACCCTAAAATTTGACTTTCAACTCTATCCCGGTATAAAGTTCGGATAGAGTTGGGGGAAAGTACCCTCAAAGTCGAACATTCAACTCTATCCCGGTATAAAGTTCTGATAGAGTGGGGGAAAGTTACCCTAAAGTTCAACTTTCAACTCTATTCCGAAACAAAGTTCGGATAGAGTTGGGGCAAAGTCACCGCAAAGTCCAACATTCAACTCTATCCCGGTATAAAGTTCGGATAGAGTTGGGGGAAAGTACCCTCAAAGTCGAACATTCAACTCTATCCCGGTATAAAGTTCTGATAGAGTTGGGGGAAAGTTACCCTAAAGTTCAACTTTCAACTCTATTCCGAAACAAAGTTCGGATACAGTTGGGGCAAAGTAACCGCAAAGTCCAACGTTCAACTCTATCCCGGTATAAAGTTCGGATAGAGTTGGGAGAAAGTAACCCCAAATTCCAACACTCAACTCTATCCTGGTATAAAGTTCGGATAGAGTTGGAGGAAAGTTACCCTAAAATTTAACTTTCAACTCTATTCCGAAACAAAGTTCGGATAGAGTTGGGGCAAAGTAACCGCGAAGTCCAACATTCAACTCTATGCCGGTATAAAGTGCGGATAGAGTTGGGGGAAAGTAACCCCAAATTCCAACACTCAACTATATCCCGGTATAAAGTTCTGATAGAGTTGGGGGAAAGTTACCCTAAAGTTCAACTTTCAACTCTATTCCGAAACAAAGTTCGGATAGAGTTGGGGCAAAGTCCAACGTTCAACTCTATCCCGGTGTGAAGTTCGGATAGAGTTGGGGGAAAGTAACCCCAAATTCCAACACTCAACTCTATCCTGGTATAAAGTTCGGATAGAGTTGGAGGAAAGTTACCCTAAAATTTAACTTTCAACTCTATTCCGAAACAAAGTTCGGATAGAGTTGGGGCAAAGTAACCGCGAAGTCCATCATTCAACTCTATGCCGGTATAAAGTTCGGATAGAGTTGGGGGAAAGTAACCCCAAATTCCAACACTCAACTCTATCCTGGTATAAAGTTCGGATAGAGTTGGAGGAAAGTTACCCTCAAATTTAACTTTCAACTCTATTCCGAAACAAAGTTCGGATAGAGTTGGGGCAAAGTAACCGCGAAGTCCAACATTCAACTCTATGCCGGTATAAAGTGCGGATAGAGTTGGGGGAAAGTAACCCCAAATTCCAACACTCAACTATATCCCGGTATAAACTTCTGATAGAGTTGGGGGAAAGTTACCCTAAAGTTCAACTATCAACTCTATTCCGAAACAAAGTTCGGATAGAGTTGGGGCAAAGTCCAACGTTCAACTCTATCCCGGTATAAAGTTCGGATAGAGTTGGGGGAAAGTAACCCCAAATTCCAACACTCAACTCTATCCTGGTATAAAGTTCGGATAGAGTTGGAGGAAAGTTACCCTAAAATTTAACTTTCAACTCTATTCCGAAACAAAGTTCAGATAGAGTTGGGGCAAAGTAACCGCAAAGTCCAACATTCAACTCTATCCCGGTATAAAGTTCGGATAGAGTTGGGGGAAAGTAACCTCAAATTCCAACACTCAACTATATCCCGGTATAAAGTTCTGATAGAGTTGGGGGAAAGTAACCGCAAAGTCCAACATTCAACTCTATGCCGGTATAAAATTCGGATAGAGTTGGGGGAAAGTAACCCCAAATTCCAACACTCAACTATATCCCGGTATAAAGTTCTGATAGAGTTGGGGGAAAGTTACCCTAAAGTTCAATTTTCAACTCTATTCCGAAACAAAGTTCGGATAGAGTTGGGGCAAAGTCCAACGTTCAACTCTATCCCGGTATAAAGTTCGGATAGAGTTGGAGGAAAGTTACCCTAAAATTTAACTTTCAACTCTATTCCGAAACAAAGTTCGGATAGAGTTGGGGCAAAGTAACCGCAAAGTCCAACATTCAACTCTATCCCGGTATAAAGTTCGGATAGAGTTGGGGTAAAGTAACCCCAAAGTTCCACTTTCAACTCTAACCCGGTATAAAGTTCGGATAGAGTTGGGGCAAAGTAACCCTAAAATTTGACTTTCAACTCTATCCCGGTATAAAGTTCGGATAGAGTTGGGGGAAAGTAACCCCAAATTCCAACACTCAACTATATCCCGGTATAAAGTTCTGATAGAGTTGGGGGAAAGTTACCATAAAGTTCAACTTTCAACTCTATTCCGAAACAAAGTTCGGATAGAGTTGGGGCAAAGTCCAACGTTCAACTCTATCCCGGTATGAAGTTCGGATAGAGTTGGGGGAAAGTAACCCCAAATTCCAACACTCAACTCTATCCTGGTATAAAGTTCGGATGGGGTTGGAGGAAAGTTACCCTAAAATTTAACTTTCAACTCTATTCCGAAACAAAGTTCGGATAGAGTTGGGGCAAAGTAACCGCAAAGTCCAACATTCAACTCTATCCCGGTATAAAGTTCGGATAGAGTTGGGGGAAAGTTACCCTAAAGTTCAACTTTCAACTCTATTCCGAAACAAAGTTCGGATAGAGTTGGGGCAAAGTCCAACGTTCAACTCTATCCCGGTATGAAGTTCGGATAGAGTTGGGGGAAAGTAACCCCAAATTCCAACACTCAACTCTATCCTGGTATAAAGTTCGGATAGAGTTGGAGGAAAGTTACCCTAAAATTTAACTTTCAACTCTATTCCGAAACAAAGTTCGGATAGAGTTGGGGCAAAGTAACCGCAAAGTCCAACATTCAACTCTATCCCGGTATAAAGTTCGGATAGAGTTGGGGGAAAGTAACCCCAAATTCCAACACTCAACTATATCCCGGTATAAAGTTCTGATAGAGTTGGGGGAAAGTTACCCTAAAGTTCAACTTTCAACTCTATTCCGAAACAAAGTTCGGATAGAGTTGGGGCAAAGTCCAACTTTCAACTCTATCCCGGTATGAAGTTCGGAGAGTGTTGGGGGAAAGTAACCCCAAATTCCAACACTCAACTCTATCCTGGTATAAAGTTCGGATAGAGTTAGAGGAAAGTTACCCTAAAATTTAACTTTCAACTCTATTCCGAAACAAAGCTCGGATAGAGTTGGGGCAAAGTAACCGCAAAGTCCAACATTCAACTCTATCCCGGTATAAAGTTCGGATAGAGTTGGGGGAAACTAACCCCAAATTCCAACACTCAACTATATCCCGGTATAAAGTTCTGATAGAGTTGGGGAAAAGTTACCCTAAAGTTCAACTTTCAACTCTATTCCGAAACAAAGTTCGGATACAGTTGGGGCAAAGTAACCGCAAAGTCCAACGTTTAACGCTATCCCGGTATAAAGTTCGGATAGAGTTGGGGGAAAGTAACCCCAAATTCCAACACTCAACTATATCCCGGTATAAAGTTCTGATAGAGTTGGGGGAAAGTTACCCTAAAGTTCAATTTTCAACTCTATTCCGAAACAAAGTTCGGATAGAGTTGGGGCAAAGTAACCGCAAAGTCCAACATTCAACTCTATCCCGGTATAAAGTTGAGATAGAGTTGGCATAATACCAAAATTCAGAAAAACATTCAACTCTTAACTTTGAAAAGCATTAAATGTTGAGAAAACGATGATGACATCTCAAACCCTCATTTCGTTATTCATTAAGTGTTAAGAATTGATAAAAAAGACGAACTCTCACTCAACTCTATCCCAACTCTAAAATTTTGGAAATATTGTAGAGTTGATCTTTACACTTGGTCCGCTAGGGCGTGAGTGAACGAATTAACACAGCGCTGTCATGAAGGTCTCAATCGAAGCATTTCCGTTCAGAATCGTGCGGATTGCATTTTGGATGACATTCGTGGAGTATATATGCAATGTTATTAACAATTGCAATTGTTTATACGGTTCCACGGGGTAAAATACTAAAGTTAGCGGGAAACTTATCTCAAGAAAACAATTTCTTATATGAAAATACATCTTGTACATGGAATGACTTTTTTCCATAATTGGCATAATTAAGGAGGTATGGTCGTCCGAGCAATTTGAAATACGGAAACAATGCATATCACCAGGGTCGTTCCTCATACAAAAATGCACATTCAGTATGACTTTTTTCAATATAGGTTAAAACATATGGCGAGTTGAACTAGAATATACTTGGCGAATGAATATTTCGACAATTGGGGGAAGGATGTCAAAGAGCGGGATAATTAGGAACGTACAGAGGTAGAGAGGGTAACTAGACGGACGAATTCTAGTTGAATAGTTTTATGCGGCTTAAAAATCAAACTAAATCGATCGCGTGCAGTAATTGTTAGTCACAAGTTCAATTATTGATATCACTGGTGAGTTTGCTCATCACCATGGTTGCATGCTTATGCTGTGCTGAAATACCAAATCGGGAAGTTTTGTCTGTGCCCTGTATGGGGCACACACATTTGCACACCACTAGTTATTTTTTTCTTTTTGCCCGTCGTGACCAGCAAAACCTCGGCTTCGCCTCGGTTTTGCAAAAGTCGGGCGGGCATGTGGTTCGCTAGGTGGCTGGCAAGCGGCGTGCGCGTGCAAGCCACACGAGTATTTATCGGCGAATTTATCGTCTTTTATTTAATATTGATACATTTATTGTTGAACGTACTTTCGGGTGGAGAAGAAGAAAAATAGTATACGACACACAGCCAGAAAGTTTGATCTCTTGTCATACGTAATATGTTATATCACGTACGCCAGGAAATCGAACTTCCTGGCTTTGGATCGTAATTAGTAGATTACCTACCTAGGCCAGCAAAGTAAGGAAGGTCTCAGATCACATTTAGTTGTTCGACAATAATGTGATCTGAGGCTTTCTTACTTGCTGGCTGAGGTGTGTATACTATTTTTCTGCTCGACGAAGACGGAAAGCGGTAACTTCGTTTAGCGCAGCGGCCGAAAGTTACCGCTTTCTGGCCGGAGGGCAGAAAAATGGTATACACACCTCGGCCAGCAAGTAAGAAAGCCTCAGATCACATTATTGTCGACCTCGGCCAACAACTAAATGTGATCTGAGGTATTCCTTACTTTACTGGCCTAGGTATGTAATCTACTCTTACTGTAGATTGCATATCGTAACGCGCGTGGGGCGCGTTCGGGCTTGTCGAGAGAAATCATTCGCCAAAAATGGGCTACACACAGACATACACACACAGACACTTGTTCCGAATCTCATTTTGGTATACTTAGAAGACCAATTGCGAATCGAAACGAAAAAAATCGATTTCATTACATTGACTTCTAATAACGAAAAATTGGAAAGTTAAAAAAAACGCACACACACAGACCATCTGGAAGTTATTGATGCGACCTGTCAAGGGTCACATTCACGTCCCTTTGATGTGTTTTTGTACTTGATCGCCGAAAATATTTATTAAGCGATATTGCTTAAATTACGAAAATTACTGAAAAAAACTCACCTGAGACATTGTTTTTCATGTGGGGACCGTTTGAGGAAAAATCATACGTGAGAATTGCAATTAAGTTTGCTGATTTGTTTCGAGAACTATTTGTGTGGTGCAAATGGGAGTCACATTTCGTCCCCTTCTTGTTTTGCGTAACATGATGACAACGTCCCGATAAACATAGATAGGAATATATCATCTTTTTTTTCACTGATGCTTGAAAAGTGGAGATTTGGGGCCGCTTGTTCGGTCGATAAGGTGAAATTATCGTCTATGGCCGTCAAAACGCGAGAATGTGGGGGCCATGGCCTTTTTTCATTACTTATCGGGCCATAGCCTCTCAAAAGCCCTACTTGAAGTGCGCCGATAACCGTCACTCTTCACAACCGACAGGGGAAAATATTGCATAGTTCGGTCGGTGCGTGACGCCACTGATTCCTAACCCCTCTCGTAGTTTCCAACTCGCGTACACAACATCAGATCAGCCAGTGTGTGTGAAATATCCGATCGTAGTGATCTTATTAACGTAAAAAATTGATTGACAAAAAAAATGGAAGATTGGATCCCAGAAACCCCAGATCAAGTAAAATAGTTGGAGTATTCAATTTGCCTTCTAGTATTTTTTTTACTTTTATTCTATTTTCTTTTGCTGTTGTGTTTTTCCAGGTGGGAGGGCTCCGCCCCCCCCCTTCCACAGGTCAGGCATACGTGAGAAAAAAATTGCCGGTGTCATGCGGCCGATAACGTTGGTTCGCGAGTCGTGTGAGTTTGCCCCACTCGGTGTCGGTAAGGCAATGACTCGTCCGTGCCTTACCGCCACCTCGTGGGGCAAACTCACCCGCCTCGCAAACCGCCGTTTATCGGCCTTATGACACAAATAGCTATTCTTATAGCCCAAAGCAGAAGGCCGCATTCATCAGAAAATACTTTTTCGTTACTGATGCCTGATAAGTGACGCTCTGGGGAGTCTTTTTCGGCCGATAAATCGTAGTTATAGCATAGGGTCACCGAACCCGCGCAGAAGTGAGGCCTAGTGGTTTTTCCAACATTTATCGGACCATGGCCCCACAGAACCGTGGAAGAACTGCAACGACTCACGTAACACTATACGGCATAGTATATAATACGGCCACCGTACAGCGCCACTGATGTTTCAGGCTACGGCAGCCATCTGACATCTCGTCATAATTCGGGACTTGTTCAGTGTGAATAGCTCGATGATGCAATTCAATGATTTAATGATATTAGCGTTTCGTGCAGAGTGCAGACTCCAGATGATGATTTCTATTTTTATTTTGATGTCTTGTTTTTTTCAGGTGGGGGGCTTCGCTTCCCCCCCCCCCACACCCCCCCCCACACCCCGCCCCTTAGTCAAGCATACGTGACAAAAAATGGTGTGTCATGAAGACACGCGATAGAAGTGAAACTGAATGATTGGATCGGCAAGGATTATTTAATTTTCTATGTTTAGAGGGAGAGGAATCATTTTAATCACGTGTCAAATACTTCTTGATAGTAAATATTAATTTATTCATCACAATAATTATAGATTTTTCAAGATACAATAATATTAGTATGAATATGATGAATTAAATCTCAATCAGCTTCACCTTCATTCTCTGGTAGACTCTTCATGAACGAAATGATAGGTTTGTGGTAACTAAAATAGGTAATGAAGACTCTTGACTCCAAATTTTCGATGTAACGTGAGAAAACTGCATCGATCGTGGTACCATGGCGTGTAGTCGATTCAATTGGTGAATTGTTCATTTCCAATGACAATTTCTGTTGCAAGAACTGAATTAATGGCTTGGAATCCTCTGAAGCAAAATTAACATTAAAATCTCCACTTAGAATCATAGGTATTTTGTCCAGCTCTACTCCAACTTCTGCAGCCCCCACTGGAGTATACGGCAGCATGTGAAGGTGAATTAACTCTATTATTTTCGTCATCTTCTGATTTGGTGAAATATAGAGTGCTATAAGCATAATCCGCTGTCCGCTTTCTGTGCGACATTCAGCTGCACACATTTCTCCAACAGATGACAACCCAACTGAAAGCGATTCTAGTCGTTTCAAGTTCAGGTCCATATTGGGTGTCATGATGTTCGTTCCATGAGCAGTATTGCAAAGTGTTGCGACATCCCCTGCTCTCACATTATGTCTTTTGAACTGTACGACATAATTAAAATTGGGAACATCAATTTCTTGATCGTTTTCCTTCCACGTCTCTGAAAATATCAATATATTAGACCGTAGAATCACCGGATCATTGAAATCTCCGCTATGAGCTCCTAAGCTTTGGCAACTGAGGGTTGTTATTGATAAGCCTGGTCTGCTGATGAACTCTCGCAGAATGTCAGTCAAAGTTATCAATGGATTTGTTCGCAACGATGTACAATCCCTGTATACTTGTGACACGGGACAAGGTTACGTAAAGGAGTTGTTGTGAATGTGTCTTTTCGTATTCATAGACGATTTGATTAAACGTACCACCTTGAGACTTGTGGATAGTAATAGCACACGCTGATACCAATGGCAGATGATTTCTTTTGACGAAAATCGTTTTATTATTGTTCATATATATCGTAGAAGTTCTTCGTGCAATGGGAACTGCCGTGTGGCTGATGTTGTTTGCTTGGATGAACGCAGCAGCTTTTCTCCGGATCTTCTGCCCCGTCTTTGGTGAATCTGGAAATTCCAGCCACACACGAGTTACTGCCCCTGCCTCATCAGTTTCGATATGAACTAGTTTACCAACTACGCCGTTTGCTAAACCATCCGAGACATCCAGATTGGTTGTTATTATATACCATTTATCTAACACCAGTATTATCTCGTAGGGCAGACCTCCAGTGTCTATTACCGTTTTTTTATGCAATTTTTGTCGTACACATGATTGTTGCTCAGCATTATGGTAGCCGGTGAATACATCAGTAGCTATTGAGACTGTTTTATTCTCTGCAGAATTAAGAATTGTCAAATTGTATTCGTTTACAGCATTATTTGTCAAATATAGCCGAATTCCATGTGGACAAAGACGATCTGCTTCCTCTCTTGTATAAAAACGAGATTCGATTAGGTGTATCTGTTCTTGATCCAATTCTTTGCCATTTCTAATTTTAGTTAACAAAGAGGAGAAATCAGCATTCGCTTGTCTCATGACTTTATCCAATTCATAGAACTTCAAGTCACGCCAAAGTGTTGGTGCTGCTATGCGTCGTTTTGTTGCTGGATAGATGGGCGTAGCACGCACTGGAGGTAACTGACGCAAATCACCTATGAAAATGATATCCATTCCTCCAAAATTATCTTGGAAATTTCCTGTTATTTGTTTTAACAGTGCGTCAATTTGAGACAGCAATTCCGCTCCTACCATACTGACCTCATCGATGAGTATAACTTGGACGTATTTGAAGAGCATTCTGTACTGTTGAGCCACTTCAATTGATAATGGTAATACTTTGGAAAGGGATATTTTCAATGCAGTGTGGATTGTCGTACCATCAATTGCTATTGCAGCCTTTCCTGTTGATGCACATGCGATGTAAGCATTGCAAAAACCATCATTATCTGTGAAGCGGTTGTAAATTTCCATGAGGAGTCTAATGAGGAATGTCTTCCCACATCCTGCTGGCCCAGTGAAGAAAACTTGAAGTGGTGATCGGTTTGATGAGAGGAGATTAGCAATCACATGCATCAGGAGTGCTTTCTGCCTCTGATTGGCGATTCTCATTAGTTCATAAAATTGTTCATTAGACATTAAATTATCCCTCTTCTTTGCGATAGCACCCAGTTTGTTAAGTGTTGCTAACCGCACATCGTCGTTCAAGAAAAGGATTTCCTTCAGGAAAAAGGCGACCTACGTTGTCTCCTTCAGCATCATCATCTTGATTTAATTCATCTTCACGACACAACTCTCGGCATATCTCGATGGGTTTCTGGATATCTAAATTCGATGAGAATTCTTTGTGTCGCTCCAAAATCAATATTTCGTTGTCGTCGTAAATCTGTATGAATTTAGTTTCTGGAAGAGTTTCATTTTTTTCGTCTCGGAATGGAATATACAAAGTCACCATTTCCCGTTTGTATTCATTGAAATCATCAGCCATGTCGTAGTTTCTGTACCGAATAATCCGAGGTTCTTTCCTTCGTGTCCAATTCGCCTGATTATTCAGTGTGTAATGAGCAACAAACTGGGCCAAATTGACATCTTCTAGCTATTCAGGTCTCTTTTCGTACTTGTCAAACCAATTTTCTTTCCATATGTTTGTTGCATCATCATCAGCATCCATTTCATTGAGTTCTTTCTGAGTTTTTCGAATTCTTTGTCTTTCGATCGGCCATATTGTTGAAATATAGGTAACAACTGAAGAAGACTTTCACATCGGTTCACGCAGAAGGTACCATGCAGCTTCCTGACTGGTAATTTCGACAGTATTTAGCATGTCAACGCTGATTTTCCTAGTAATTTCGACAATATCGAACTCTGGATGTTCATCCATTATTTCAGTGATGTTACGTTGGAGATTGGTAATTCCACGGTTCGTTTTATTGACGTATTCCACTACGTATGCAGCACATGAGTATTCTTCGGTGATAAATTGCACATCCATGTTTGATTTCAAAATATTGAAAATGAATGGGTTGAATGGATTATGTCACTTTTCCATGGGTTGACGTTTAAGAAATACTCTGGGACGATTGATGCCAGCTCGAAGCACATTCATGTAGTAATCATCTGATAGTATTCCATTTCCCTGATAGAAACTATCAATATCAGCATAGTCATTGTTCTCTAAGTTTGTTCTTATCGTGTTGTAATGTTGTTTATACGTGTGGAATCCTGGTTCTTCTGTCTGCATTGGTGTCAGTATAGTTGTGTATCTGCATGGCATGAATGGAGGTTCAAATCTGCATTTTTGATGAGCGTTCGCAGCTATTTTTTTGTAACATGTGCACGTGTGCTTATGTGTCTGTAGTTTGACGTTCCCCGACGATTCTGAAGTGGCCACTGATATCAATGTATCAACTATTTCAATAGCTTTTAGTTGGTCAGCACCTAGTGGATCCGCTGGAGCATTCTCAAGCCATAGCAGAATGTGTGCATGGGGGCTCCCACGATGCTGGAATTCGATTCTTTTAAAATAATGGACAACACGATATTTCCCGAAGGGAGAAGACTTTTTGGAATGAAGTATGTTCATTATAACATTGATGAGCTTATTAAAATAGATGGCACATGTTACAGCATCTTCATTGATAAGTGTGCTCTTTTCAATATAATGGAGTTCCTGAACATCTTGTTCTGTAATTTCTGCTCCATTATTCTTCAATTTATATAATAATTGTAATAATGAGGGCCAACCAACTTCATTAGCACTCATCGTTAGGAATAACGTGGGTTTTCCGAGTTGTCTGATCATTGCGAATCAGTCTCTCTTTCTTTCAGCCCAATACCAAGTCGAGTTAGGGATACAACGTAGAAAAGCCAAGTTGCTTTCTATACAATGATTTATATACTCCTCTGATTGAATTTGTTCACGTGTAATTTTTGTGGCTTTACCTACGTGTTTAAAAGCAATGGATAGACTGTCACGGACTCTAAACCTCATAATTTTCATTGCCATATAGAGTAAATGATGAGGTGTAACCCCACGTCGATCAGATCTCCTTAGCTCACTGGTAGCCATCATGAATGGAGTCACATTGAGATCTTCACTAAAGCGCCGGAGTTGTGCGAGATTGATAGTAGGGAAAGATAACTCTTCTACATGCTCATCAAATAATAGACTGTGAGGGGAATTCATTTCTCCAGGAGCAATCCTCAAATATTTATCGTCATTCCGGTGTAATTTGTGTTGCTGAGCGCACAGGCTCTCCTCCATGGGGATGTCTTCACTCAGTTCATCTATAGGTATCTGATGAACGACGCAATCCTCATTAAAGAAAGATTCATCAACTTTGATGTCGTACAGTTGATACAATGGACTCGGTACTAAGCATCTTCGCCATATTTTAATATTTCTCTTGTTTATTAAACCTGCAAGTGATTGACCATTGTATTGACATCCACTGGAACATTGATCACCTGCCCCAAAATTCCAAATTGTCCATGCACATGACGCAATCTGCGAATTTGCATAAATGGAATTCTAGGAGAAATGAGTCTCTCGGACACTAAATCTAACTTCGGAAGGTGTGCAGGGATCGGGGGATATACAAAGCCATTCAATTTCGACAATGTTGGAATTTTGTCTCTCCTCAAAGCCTGGCGACAGCTGGTGCATGCCAGCTCATTATTACTTCTGAATTATGGAAATTTTTGTTGAATACGAATTTCATTTTCAACGGATAGAGTCTTCAAGTCATTTTTAAACCATAATCTATCACATACACAACGCGTAAAACCGAATGGATTATTTATAAAATCACGGTGAAAGTTCTTATGTGCAGTTTTAAACTCATTAAAGTCTGAATATTGTAATCGATCACCACTATGTACATCACAATCAGGAGGAGGATGAGTCGAAGTCGTTGCTAATAGTTCATTCTCTGGATTATTTACACTATCGTCCACACTGTCACGTAAGAGGTTAGCACGTGTTTGCCTCCGTTCCCTGCTAACTCGTTCCATTTCAGTTCTACTTTTTTTCCGTTTTCTATTCTGATCAATTCCTTCACTCGCCCGTTTTTTCTCCCGCCACGTTTTTGTCCTTTCTGCACCCGACTTCGGCATATTTGCACAAAACTCTCGATTTAAGTAATGAAGACACGCACAAAAACAAAATACGTTGCTTATGATCACTGTGTTAGAAACCAACAGCTGTTTTCCGCGATCGCGACGCCGCCTGAACGCAGACAATGACATGAAAGACAGAAAGTCTTCCGTCTCATTCTCGCACGATACACGAAGGCCTCTCACTCTCGCCCGATAGACGAGACGTAAGGTAGTCCGTCTCACTCTCGCTCGATTCCCGGAGGCCTCTCACTCTTACTTACTACGTTAGAGCGAGCGTCACCAAAAAGGTTGCCGATCGAGATTTCAAAACCCTCCCATAAGAAGTTTCACTTCAAAAATAGCCTGTGTCATGCGGCCGATAACGTTGGTTCGCGAGTCGTGTGAGTTTGCCCCACTCGGTGTCGGTAAGGCAATGAGTCGGCTCGCCTTCGGCGAGCCTCGTCCATGCCTCACCGCCACGTCGTCGTGAAACTCACACTCCTCGCAAAGCGCCGTTTATCGGCCATATAACACGAATAGCTACTCCTTCCTGCAGGTCCAATATACCATTAGCTTTGTTTTGAAGCATCGATCAGAATTTTTCCCAAGAATAAAAAAATGCCGTAGTCCCGATAGCAAGAGAATATCCACACATCATGGATACGTCTACTACTCATATGTTCACCAATGAATCATGTACATATTGATCTCTACATGTTAAATGCGATTGAAACTTGATTTCGCTTAATTAACATAACAGGTCTTGTCGGCGTGCGGGCCTATTAGCGTTACGTTCTTCACGGTGGTGGTATTCTTCGGATCATTCTATCTCATCAATCTGATGCTCGCTGTTGTAGCGCTGAGCTACGAGGAAGAGGCTGAGATTACAAACGAGGTAAAATAACTGAATTGGTAGGTCATTATGGCTAAGAATGCCGTCCTTTTCTTTGATATTTCAATGGAAGATGAATTGATTATAGAAATTTTATGAACATTTATGTTGGTGAGTTTCTGGTAGTACTAACCATATTCACAAATTATTTCGCTGAGGACTTTTTGAGGAAAGGAAAAGAACGTAATAATCCTCGCAAAAGTTGATAAATATCAATTCAATTATTCAATACACAATTGGAGAAATCGAGAAAAAAAACTACAAAATGTGGTCACTATTTTCCTGCACCGGGAGAAATGTTTTCCCATCGGTTCGTACGCTACGATAATTTTGGTACCCAACAGAATTGAGCCTAGTAATCTACATTATATATCTGAAATGCAGCTGGACGACTACGTAGTTCAGAAAGATATTGTTCTGGAAGACTGGCGAGTGTTTAAATAATTTCGGTTAAATTTCAGCCAATCAAATGAAAGTGATTTGTTAACAAACATTTTGAATCAAGTTATATCGGCCTACACGTGGACATATACATATTAAAAATACAGTAAAATAAGAAGTCATGAACGAACCAAAATGGTGCATCGATCCAAAAATTTTGCTTTGCGAAAAACGTATATAAACTTCCGAACTAATATTACGAAGCAGCCCGAGGTACCTGATAGAATGTTAAAAATTTTGTGAAAATATTTGTTCGTCTATTAAATTTTTTCGCTCGTATTTTACAAAGATTCCATTGGAGACCTTATACTCTTTATTGGATACGTTATTACGAATATGAATGTGCATTTAGCTATCTGTTCTCCGAACAAAAATGTTCCAGATAACTATGTTCTATTAAGGCAAACGTTTATTTCCTAATCAAGGCGTCAGTAGTTCATTGACTTTTTTCAATTGTTTCTACACCTATTTTTTCTGTAATATGACGCAACATTACAATGGATACTTATGTATTTTGTTTTTGTAAATCACCCAGGAACGAAAGAAAGATTTAACGGATCATCGCGAGGACTCAACGTTCAGTTTTGACCCCACAAAAATCAACATCAAGACGCTAACGAAAGAGAAGCAGAAAAAAATAGACGCAAGAAAGGGAGTTCTATTGAGTAGTTACACAAGGAAGAAAACGAGAAGAAGGAAACGTGGAAGAAGTACCACTGGACAGGAGAAAAATGGTGGTGCTAGGAGCAGGTCACGTTCAAATAAACGCGATCAGTAGGATCATCGTCATACTATTTTTATTTATCAATATTACCATTCGCACATCTTTTTTTTCTCGGACCAAATATTAATACTAGCCCAGATAGAATAATCTCAAAGTCACGAAAAAAGAGCTATTACACTACAAACTGCCCAAATTCACAAATACCAAAATCCTCACACACTTAATTCATCATTGCATTATCCGATCATACTATTTGACCTGTCACCGGAAAAAACAGCAGTGAAAAGACTAACTTTTGATAAATTTAATTGCATAAACGCATTGACATTACTGAAAATAATTACAAATCAGCTTTATGAAAAATCTGATAGTTCAATTCTGATGGATTAATTTTTTAACCATGCACTGCGATGAGTACCGATGACATGGTAACTGAATTTCCGTCAATAGGAATAGATAGTACCCAGTATGAAGTCCGTCGTGTCTTACTAAAAGGATCGTTTTTGCCCTTCTTGCGAGTGCTATTGAATACATTAATTTGGTGTATAGAATTGTGCAAATGTCAACTCTGTACGTATTTATCAACAGGAAGGCGACGCATCTACAAGGGAAAATTACAGTTTTATGATTTACACAGAAGAAATTAGTCTTCCTCCGGAAAGGATTATTCGAAGAACTTAGTAATAATTATATCATTAGTAAGTGGTACAAACGAATCAACTGCCGTACATCATTATCTATTGAGTTTTGTGCCGTGATGGTGGCTTATCCGTCGGCAGTTGGGTGGCGAAATAAGGAACTTGAAGCGGTAGGTCATTTAATCAGCTGCGCTGAGCTGCACTGTGGGATTCACTATTCCTGTTTAATTTTTTAATCCAATTCTATTCCAATCGTGTGTAAAATAGGGCTTTCCATTGAAGAAATTTCGAAATCCGCTGATATTCTAAGCGATTCCAAAAATTCTATTGATGGCGAAGAAGTTATCCAATGTCGGATTTGTGCTTTGATTAGAAAACTTCTGGCGGTTTCCGATAACATCAAAAAATAATAAAATCTCGCTTTATGTGGTCAACAGTCACTTTTGATAATTGCTCCGCGTGGAATGAAAGGAGTTAATAATTAACATTTTTGATGCAGTTTTTGAACAGCTCAGATTTGAAAATAAATCTGTGGATTTGTCCCTCCGTATTTTAGGATAAGTTTTACAATTAGGTTCTGTTTACTGGTTCTATTCAATATAATATATGTCACATATGATGTAGTCTAAGAGTAAAATAATGAATAAATAAATACTTACGAAGTGGTAAATTAGTGTATGTATTTCTTCAAAAATGAGATGATTTGATGTCTTGTTTCCGGTGATACTTAAGCAATAGGTAATAGAAAACCATAATAAAAAATGAATGTTTGCTACGAAAACATAAAGAAGAGTCATCTTAGATATTTGATAAAAGGGAATTTGAATCATTAAAAAGATATGTTCGTACTTACACCGTAAATTGAAGTCGTCCGCAAGAAAATGTAAAGAACATACTCTCGTTTACATTAATCAGTTTTTTATCAATTCACAATAATACGATGCAATAAACAGCACGTTTCTCTACGTCAAAATTATCACTTCTTTTCACGGGATTTGTTTTTCATTGGGAAATCAATAAAATCGTAGATTAGAACTTTGAGAAACCTTGCTGTTACACTTATACATAGAGCAAATGGTTTCAGTGTTGTCGACTTTTCCTGCAAACTCAAAATAAGGTTTTTTCTGATTTACTCATACGACGTACCCTCCCAATGAAATAGGCGTGGAGAACTATTCTAGTAATTTCAAACCACAGAAATATCTACAAAAACATGTTTTTGCCCCGCTATGCGTGAAGCAACGATTCACCCACGCTGCGCACGCGTGAAACGGTGCCCACGCACATTGTATCAGAAAATACTGTTCGACACATGGATAGAGGCACCTTTTCTGCCTCCTGTGTTGCAGCTTGCCTTCGACTCGTCTTGCAAACACAGTCGCCAGAAACGTTATTTAGGCCCTTGTGTCGAAATGTACTAGTCATAGAAATGCAACTCTAGTCAGAGTAGCCCAGATGCTGGGTGACAGTTGAGTGACCTACCGCTTCTATTTAGTACCTTTGACCACCTGGGTGTGCATCTATCGGGAATGAATCGCAATATACCCTTAACGATTTCATAAATATATCCAAGTACACATTTAAGAAAAATTCCCATTCTTTTGCAATCCGTTGAGTTTGTGGTCATGAATGGTATTAGAAAATGGAACTTTCAAGCAAAAAAAACAGTAAAACGAAAATATAAAATTTCATACCTGATTATATTCCTGCATATTTCAATAGAGACTATTTAGTACCTTTAACCACCAGAGTACGCATCTATCGGAAATGAATCGCAATATACCTTTAACGATTTCATAAATATATGCAAGGACACATTTAGGAAAAAGTCCCATTCTTTTGCAATCCGTTGAGTTTGTGTTCATGAATGGTATTAGAAAATGGAACTTTCAAGGAAAAAAAAACAGGAATACAAAAATATAAAATGTCACACTTGATTATATTCCTGCATATTTCAATAGAGAGTAAAGCTGTTTTCAATTTTCAACTTGAAATCGCATACAGGAAGGCTCCAAATTATCTTTCAGATTTTTTTCGCTGCTTTGTTTTTTATGAATCCAAATCAATCCTGCTACAGGCTCATTTACCCCTGCCTTAGTACTATCTGGAATTGTAAGTATAGCAAGTACAAAAATGTCACGGGATGTCTATCCACTTTCTGTAGAACATTTAATAAAATACCTGATAACGTTTCTGAACCCTTAGAATATTTGATAAGCTTTCAGGGAACTTCATATAGCTTCTTTAATCTGTACAATCCATACAGAATAGTTTATAGTTATAATTGTGAAAGAAGCCAGAGTTGTCAGGTATATATTTTTTTTTCGGTTCATTTCATGTATATGGAACAATCATATAGGATATACTCAGAATTCCTGGGGGTGGCCTATAGAAATTTGACATAACTGTCTTCTTCCTTTAAAAAGAAAAAATTCCAAGTCTTCGTAGCATTTTGTATTTTATATACAGTAACAGGAAAAATAGTATATTACGTTACAAGTGTGGAAAAGAGGGAATATTAACACGAGTGGGTTAATGTTTTTAGCAACAGTCGTAGGCCATGCGCTGCCGACTGATAGACTCATCGAGGCACGAGTGGAGCATGGCCTACAACTGTCGCTAAAAATTGTAATACACGAGTTTAATGTTCTCCCTTCTTCACACGTGTAACGTACACTATTTTTTATTATATTAGTGGTTGGAAAAGTCATTTTTATGAAAACAAAGCAGAAGTTAAAATAGGTACATAAGGCTCAATCTTAGACAATTCCAAACATATACTATCAAAACCATTATTTCTTTATTCTGCTCATATAGAAATTCCAATTGTCTGAGAAGAAAAATAAAACTGAAGAGTTTTGAATAATACCCTTACATAATTAAATCTCTCCTTTTACATATGTTAATATACTTTTCGACATTGCGGCTACGTTCCGCTCGTGCCGAAAAGTTACTTTTCGTGAACTAGTAAACGAAAAGACTTTTCGTTTACTAGTAAACGAAAAGTAACTATTTCGGCACTCGTAGAACGTAACATCACTGTCAAAAACTATCGTTCGACATACGTGCGATGGGGTGTTCACGAGTGCGAAGTTGGCGGCGCGAGGCGAAGCCGAGCGCTGCCAATCGAACGAGCTGAAACACCCCATCGCACTTGTATTGAAATATACTATTTCTGTAAGGATTGAGGTGGATTTAGAAGGTTAGGCGAAACGACGCACGATCACCAGCCATGCACGTAGTTGTAGAAATAACGACACCGGATTGGTCGAAAATGTAACTTTTGCGCTATCTGTCGTGCGGTCGTATTGACACAAAATGCAAGTGGTAAACAAAAATTCAGCTGCTGAAAGTGACGAAAAGAGCCCCTTTTCGCACAGAAATTAGTACAAAACAAGGGATTTTTCCAAGCACGAATGTCAAAAAGGAAAGTTTCTATTTAAGAGAGATGTGAATCTTAACTAAAAAGTCGGTGATTCGTGATTCGACAGTCACTGAATTCTTGATTTGCGAATGGCATGTTTCTTACTTTAAGAATTGAGCTATTTTGTAATTATGGATCACATCAATCCTAATCAACGATCATTTTTCGGTGAGAGTCAATACAACTAAGGACAAGTTTGAAATCGTGATCTCGCGTGAGACAAAAAAAAAATCATTATACAAGCATATTTCTATTCCACAGGTCAGTTACGCCAAGTCCAAGTCCCAGCCCGAGGCATTCAAATATTCGACCCTCTAATCTGCCACTGCAAATCGTACCACAACCACCTGAGCAAGTTCATCGACTTGCTCCACATAAAAATATGTTGCGCTCGAGGCAAGCAAGTAACAACAGCAATCAACAGTCATCGTTAGATGATTCTGGTGTTGTTGATGATCATGATGGTGATGATTTCACATCTGCCGAGGAGCATGAGCGGCGCGAGCATAAAGCTGAGAGAACAGAACGTTTAGAAACACAAGTTACTGGACTTGCTGAACGTACTCTACCATCACTTGCACCTGTTACTATGTCGTTTAGGAGTAAGAATAGAGAGATCAGAGTACTCAAATGCAATGGAGTAAAAACAAAAAAACGACTGTATGCATTACCACCAGAATATCTTTCACACATTGTTGTTCTTGGTAAGTTCAATATTGATTTGGCACAGTTTGCCCCCTGTTGACTTGCAGGATAAAATCTTACTAGTGATATTACTCAAAATACTCGGAGTACACTTGTGACGGGTCAGCACTTGAGATTATTTACTGTTTCAGCCACCTACCAAGTACGGTATTCCCACGTTTTGAGCATATGTAATCAAGTAAAAACGCTTACGCCCCATATAAAATCCAAAGTGACATATTCTTTGGTCGACTCTCTTCTAGACATGAATGTATGTTTCACATTATAAAGTTTGTCTGCTGGTGACAAAAAATGATCGAATATTTTACCGAGTCTCCCTGAAATCCGAATGGATTCTCTGAAGATATGCAGAAAATATTTGTATATAAGTCTCAAATATGTTTTGCACTGCAACGATTATGAACCGTTCCGTGGTAAATCGATTATGTTGCTGTGAGGACTATTAAGTTCTATTTAACGAATCGAATGTTGTGTGCACTGCTCTTCACTGCACATATGTATTCATTTAATTTTAGGCATTATTTTTAACATTCTGAATATTGACTCCTAAAATAGGAATAACCCTGGCGGACCGGTCGATTGTGGAATCGACTTGTGCAGTACTTCGATTACGTTTCGACTACAAATCGATCCAGATTTTGGAATAATTGATCCACGATCGACCATACGCCGACCTCGCTGCCGGTCGACTGGCAACATGATACTTTTTTTTTGGACAATCGACGTCGTATTAGGTCGATCGTGGGTCGATGGGGAGAAAAACCAAATTCTAGTCGATCGGCAATCGACCCGGTAGTTGGTCGATTATTTCAAATCAGAATCAACTTGTACTCAAAAACTAATCGACATGCTGCATAAGTCGATTCTATAATCGGTCCATCCGCCAAGAAGAGCGATAACTTTAGCGATA
The DNA here is from genome assembly GCA_026005395.1 of Asobara japonica. Classification (NCBI taxonomy): domain Eukaryota; kingdom Metazoa; phylum Arthropoda; class Insecta; order Hymenoptera; family Braconidae; genus Asobara; species Asobara japonica. Next base: position 737,135 of record BQMI01000320.1, on the reverse strand, counting down.
ATAATGATGAAACACAGGTTGTGTTGTATCCATAACTGAGTGGGAAATGTCTAAAGGTTCAAGTTTGGCTTAGGTGAAGGCGGGATCTCGCCAAGCGTGGCTCGAAGTATCTAGGCCGATCGATTCCCAGAACGGAAAAGTCTCTGTCGAACTAGATATTTGACCCCGGAAATTAGGGACAAATCTTGAGTACCCCGCGTGGCGCCTCCCTTTAATCCGAATACAGAGTAGCCGCTTGCGCCATGTAGGTGCGCAAAAAGCAGCGCACAGTCGATTTATTATACATTTAGTTTTTGAGATACTATAGTTTTTGTCAACATTTACTTGTGAGATTGCACAAATACTTGTAATTGATGAAATGTGCTTCAGAATTATGCTTGAGAGCCACTGCTCGAAGCAATGATCCTTCAATCGAGTCCTTGAATGACTACAAGCCTTTCAGGTGAAACTCCAAATCTAACTGTCGTAATGCGAAAGTACAATGGATTTTATACGTTATGATAACGCGATGAAACTCATGGCCACAGCATCATGAAAGCGAAAAGAGCATCGACCAACATACCCTTACAAATGAAAAAAAGCAACTCTTACACTTTGAAAAAATTTGAAATCTGAATTTTTTAATTTGATTTTCGACCAATTTAACGATATTAAACATATCAATAAGTCAAATTTGGCTTATTCAATTTTGAGCATGCAGAAAAATCTGAGAAATGTTGGATATAGTCAAAATAGAACACTACGATTATCAACAAGGTAGATCAAATCGAGCCATAAGATATTGCGTACAGTCTCATATCCTATCAGTGCGCCAGGGGACAGGGTATATGGGATCCTAATCTCTGATACTAATAAGTTAGAATTGTGCTCCGAACCGTTGTAGAAGTTTCACGTGTGTTACCAAATTGTAATCCATTTAATATTGGCCAATCATTATAATACAGACTAAGTTAACACAGAATCAAGTTACATCTATTGACGTTACCCAATACCAACAGGTTATTGGCCCAGATTGAATGACTTTTTTGGTTATTTAAGGATGTTCGACCCCTAATTCTCACTTTTGTCAATTTTTTGCTAATTGATCCCAAATTTTTTCATTTGATAGGCCCGCTTTTTCTGTAGCTTTATTCTCTATCGACTACTAAAATTTCATTGTTTCAGACCCATTTTTCAGCCTGTTTTCTAAAGTTTTATGAATTTTCATACAAATGTTGAGAAAAGGCTAAAAAATATTTTTACGGTGATAAAATTTCGCGAGTCAATAAATAATGCTATAGGCAAATCGTACATTTTTGCCCACCAATGGAACCAAAAATCGGGGGTAAATCGTCAAGAATTTTTTAAAAAATGATAAATATCGATCGAAAATCCTTAATAGGAAGTGAAAAGCTGCGCACGTGATTAGTGGAAAGTGGAAAACCGTTGCTGAACTGATAAATAAAGGTCAAAAAAAGAACTCCAAATATACAATGGAAGGCACCGCCTTCATTTCAAACAGAATTTAGTAAATCAAATAAGGACAACTATGACATCTGGTAACTGCAAATGAAGGTTACACTGATAAAATATCAGTTATGGATAGATGTGGTAGAAGCGTTCAAGCAGCCGCATCTGCGAGAACACGTCATGCGTGGAGAATGAAAGATGGAAAAGCTCTTTCTGAAACAAGTTTGGGTGTGGAATCATATGTTGTCAAACAAATTAAAAAATGTGAAACTTTTAAAAAGCCGTGGTTATAGTTGAAAGAAAAATATCCTTCTACCGGACCTGCACGTAAATTACAGTTGTTGCATAAACTTGTGAAACTACTATAAGTTAGTGGGAACTTGACACGAAAGTTGAGATTGCAACAAGTTCATCAGGTCAGAGATCTTAGAATGAATTTGTTATCAGTATTCAAAATGACAGATCGTGCATTCGACGTAATTTTCGAAAGAAAAGGAACTACGGTTAAATCCAAAAATGGAGATGCACTGCTGAGCGCAGAGAGAAAATGAGACCTGTTTTATGTCAAGGAGAAGATGGAGTCTGGCAGTTTGGCTGATGGCATTAGTGACGGAAAGCCTGCTACGGCGTTGTATTTAGAGCACTGTCGTGTACCACACCCACATACTTCAGGTTCGAAGAGAATGCTAAAGGGCGAAGCAGCTCACGGTCCGGATTTCAACTCGAGGGAATTGCTGAGAAGCTGCGATATTTGTGCACGAGTAAAAGTGGCATGTTCATCATTTTCGGGGTCGGAAAGTTCGCGAACGAGTGAAGTTTTGCAAATTATACATATCAATGTCTGTGATCCAATAAGGCATTCGTGCCATTCAGGAACTCGATACTTTCTCCTTTTTGTTGACGTTGAAGATACCAACGTAGAGGATGACGTAGTGGTAGAGTATCTGCCTACTCCAAAGGTCCTAGGTTCGCGTCCGGCCGCCGGAGAATATTTTTCAAAAATATGTTCTCATGGATTCCGACTGATGCAGGAACGTTCCGTGTGTACTATCGGCGAGAACCATAAAATGAGACCGTCTGGCCGAGCGGTAACCTAACCCGACGCAGGGGGGGGGGCGGGGACGATGGGTTTTCATTATAAGCGCCGGCCATCGTAGCACAGGAGTTTCTGGAGGTTTACCGTGTGTTTAGAAATACGATGGCCTAAAATGGCGAAAGTCGGCCCCAGCCGCATGAGTAGTACACCGCCTGAAGGAATGCTTAAACGGCCGCTACCCGGCGGGTACAAATAAAAGGGACGGAGACAAAAAAAAACACCCACACACTATCGCGAAGTTATTAATGCGACCCGTCCAGGGTCACACTCACGGCCCATTTATCATCTTCTATTTAGAATCCCAACGATTCCATTCAGAACTTGAACGGTAAATGTTCTTCAGCTAGATAGAATGAGGTGCGCATTTTCAACAATACTAGTGATGATGGAGGAGACTATTATGTTTATCTGTTGCGATTGTGTTGCGTGGACCGAAGAAAACCACGCATCTTCCTCTCTGTAGCTCCACCTTCGCATTGGCACCAGCCAAAAAGTTACCAATTGAAGGAATTTTAACCTTTTTTCAGTTTTTTCCGGAGGATATAGTATTTCACCGTAAAGAAAGTTATACATATCGAGATAGTCTATAGGATCTGATTAGTCATAATTATGATGCAAAATCTGACCCAGCTTTTAAATCAGTAAGGGTCTTCCTCCCTATCCACTGTAATTCACTTGGACATTCTTTTGTATTGAAGCTGCTAAGATTGTATTGGTAGATTTAAGACAGGTTCGGGATGTCCGCATCTTTCGTACACTCCTGTACATCTCATCGGAATTCAATCTTTTACCACCATGTTTCTGTACTCGAAGTTTTTCAGTTTGATTGATCTCACTCAAATGAGTGACGATCTGCGATAGGGGTTTTTCTCTACTAGAAACACAATTTTTCAATGTCCCTACTATGTTTCCGCCCCAAAATGCAGAAAGATCACCGAGTGACACTGCGTAGTGGCGCACATCATCAGCGATGTGGATGGCCCGATGGACGTGCATGGCTTGCTATTCTAATGAATAAAAAACAGGCATCAAACTAAAAAATGGCTTCAACAAAATATCAGCAAAACTGCTGTAATTAACTAGTCTTTTTTGATTTCGCAAACGTTGAATCGCTGTATGTACTCACAAAGAGTATTCATATCCTCTCTCATACAAAATAAACTGAAGCGCAATACTGCTCACATATAGTAGGAAAAAAAATAGTTGAGAGACTTTTCAATTTGCAAGGCCTGTGCTGTCGAATTGAGTGCGTTGAAAGTCCGCAGGAACAAACGGTGTCCTTTAACATACTTAGTCAATGCTCTGGCAGGGCTATCAGAAATGGTAACAACTATTTTAAACCAATAAAATTTACCTTTGATTGTTGAACCAATAGTAATCAATTTTGTAGTTTCTTTAACCCGTCACGCGCGGAATGGATGCCAGGCATCGACGTTTTCCGCCGAAAGAAAAAAAACTTTTACTCAAGTACTATTAATTGACATATCGAAATTCTGAAAAATGATTTGGAAAGATTATGGAAGTACCTCTGACGTGATATAGGTTTTTATTCTTTACTCTAGATTGGAATATTTCATCTGTATCAACTAACACCACCGTACGTGAGAGGGTAACAGAGTTCTTTAGATGATGGTGAACATTTAGGGACTTGGAATTACTGTAGTTCAGAGCCGCAATCAATGGGTCACAATCGTAATCTTTATGTTATAATTTTACGGAAGATCAAGATTTTTTCTCTTCGGATGTTCGCGTTTCAAGGTTTTTCGACCATTCCTAGACTATTGTTAACAAAATGTCGGTCTGTGTGTGTGTGTAGTCAAATTTTCTACCCACGATTTCTCGCGACTGAATTATGCAATGGAGGTTCTGAATGATGTAACCTAATCGCCTTCACGTAACTTAGATCTGATTAGATTTCACGTGGAATTGGTCCAGTACCTATATTGTTATTAACACTCTCAATTGCTTATAATCTTCGACTGCATAAACTAAGAGTTATCCAATTAACAGACCTCGAGGTATTCCAGAGCTGAGTATTTAAACTACTCAGCTCTAACTGCAACAGGTCATACATCGTGTAGTGGGTCTATGGTTATAACCTCGAGCAAGCCTCGGAATGCTGACGCTGCAACCTTGTAATCCCCCTATATGGTATGTATGATTACGTTTCTTATAACATGTTATTTCCAAAGGTGTGTTTGGATATTATCTGCCCCTTTCTTGTTATCATAATATCTGAATCACACTGGGAAATAATGTTAGCCTTTTTTAGGGCGTAACAATCCTTCTCGCTGGGGAAGAATATTACTATATCTGGTAATGCTCTCTTCTGACCTTATTCATCGAACGGTACAATTTTTATTTACAAAATTTCACACATTATAATCAATACAACTGATGATGGTGGTACTGCGGACTCAAAACTCTCTCTCAGATCATGGCTGTACTCCAGAATCAAGATCCTATCTCAGACGCTGGCCGCATTTTGCGATACCAGCAATAAAGGGCCAGTCCCAGGATCACCGCAAGGACTATCATCATGATGGTAAAGATCGATGAAGAGTGCAGCATAAATTCCTGATAATCGAAATGCTTATGGTCATCCGGCAGATTCTCTTTCGCAGCTTTCAATCCTACATGGAGTTTGTTTAACTCCATATTCCCTACGACATTGGTCGGTTGCATATCATCTGGTTTGACACCCTGTTGTTTCAGTTGCATAACCATGCCCTCATCCAATGTCAAGTCAATATTGGATATACGTGAGTATCGGACTGGATCCAATGAGTTTTCTGGCCTCTGATTGTAAAATCCGAAGCTACTACTTCACAAAAATCTTCAACTTGCAGAATCCCCGATCCTTGAAAACTCTCGGTTTTCCCGATTTCTGCGGTTGACCACTGTTCCCTCAGGCTCTGAAACTATGAAGAACCATGCGTTTTCTTTTCGCATCTTTATAAGGAGCAGTCCTTGCAGCCGCACGTACTTTATCTTGCAGACATTTGGAGTTTTCTCTGGATTCATGTGCATGTGTACTTCGCAAGGGCTCGGACTTTTGACCTTCTGAATAGGGACAAAATCGGTACACAGTTACTGTCCGTCTAACCGCTTACATTGACCTAGTTGTTCCTCAGTTATTGGTACGTACTGCTGGGTAGCTCCATGAATAAGCATTAATTCGTTCGTTCGCTACAAATAGGAATGATACTCGGTCGTGGTCTGGACAGGAATCTCATGTGTCAGCATAATATCGAATGCTTGAAAATGCACCAGTGGGGTGTCTACCATAGTGACTTTTAATCCCATAATATGCACACCGATCGTGGATACCTCCTGCAAGTAATACACTCCGCTTATGTGCAGCTCGAAGGGAAAGCTGGAACTCTTTGGTAAATTTGCTGATTTCAAGAGGGTGACCAACCCTGTCTCCGTGAATGTTCTGGTATCGAATAATGATGGTCTAGTTTTTGTAAGTCATTTTTTAATCCGCACAGCATCCTCGATCACCCCTGTGTATAACATTTCTATTATCATGAGATGTTCATCCAACTCCATCTTGTTGACCATTTACCCGAGGATGGTCCCATTTCGGAACATTAAATCCTGTCTTCTGATGGACTCCATCAAGATTTGTTCATTCTTCTCAATCGCCTTTTCAGTAATTTCAAACTACATAAAGGTAGAGTTAAGTTTCCAACTGCCTCCGTAAACTATCAAAAGTTCCATCTATACCAGTTTCCAGTCGTGAGAGTCTCTCATTTCTAATTCGCGCGTCTTCAGCATCCAGTGCCAATTAATGATTTGGCAAATGCTTCTAAGCCATCTATAGGACCACGGCGTACTTTAGAAGTTCTGCTATTTTTCAATAACCCCGAAATAGTCTGCCCGAATTCTGCAAAGTCTTCTATCCATTGGTTCACAATCAATAGGAAATTTTTAACTGTCCAGTAATTGGGGAAGTTATTGTAATGACCCCGAAATCGATATTTTTCCTTTCATCTAGTGACTGGGGTTTCAAGTATACCAAAATGATGCCCAACAAATTTTGAATCGATGTCTGTGTGTATGTTTTTTTTTCTTATTTTTCTCCGTCCCTCTCATTTGTACGCTCCCGGTAGCGGCCGTGTAAGCATTCCTTCAGGGGGCGTACTGGACACCCACCCATGCGGCTGGGGCCGACTTTCGCCATTTTTAGGCCATCGTGTTTCTAAACACAGGGTAAACCTCCAGAAACCCATCTGCTACGATGGCCGGCACCTATGATGGAAACCACCCCCCCCCCTGCGTCGGGTTAGGTTCCCGCTCGGCCGGGCGGTCTCATTTTATGGGTACTGCCGACACCCATGCACACACGGAAGTTCCTGCATCGGTCGGAATCCATGAGAAAGTATTTTGAACAAATATTCTCCGGCGGCCGGGCGCGAACCTAAGACCTTCGGACGAGCAGGCAGATACTCTACCACTACGCCAAATCCCCGATTTCTGTGTGTGTGTGTGTGTGTGTGTGTGTGTGTGTGTGTGTGTGTGTATGTATGTATGTTTCCGAAATTTTGATCCTAGGTTTCTCACGAACGAATGAAGCTACCGAGACCGTCAATATTGGAATCGAAGCATTTTCATGTAATTTAGAGGGGATTAGATCTTCGGTGAAATTGGTATAGTATGTATATTGTTATTAACAATTTGCATTGTTTATCAGGTTCCACTGCATAAACTATTAGAGTTAGCGCAAAATTTATATGAGAAAAGTCGTTCTCCATATAAATATGCGTATTTTATGTAGAATGACTTTATTTGCAAATTTGCATAATTAAGGAGGTATAACCGTCTCAACAATTATGTCTGTAGTGAGTAAACGAATGAACACAGCGCTGTCATGAAGGTCTCAATCGAAGCATTCCCGTTCAGAATCGAGCGGATTGCATTTTGGATGACATTCGTGGAGTATATATGCAATGTTATTAACAATTGCAATTGTTTATACGGTTCCACTGGGTAAAATATTAAAATTAGCGGGAAACTTATCTGAAGAAAATCATTCCTTATATGAAAACACATACTTCATCTGGGATGACTTTTTCGAATAATTTCCATAATTAAGGAGCTATGGCCGTCTCAACAATGATCGATGTAATAAGTGAATGAATGAACCCAACGCCGTTATGAAGGTCTCAATTGAAGCAGTTGTGTGCAGAATCGTGCGGATTACATTGTGGTTGGTATTCGTGCAGTATGTGGAATGTTATTATCAGTTGCAATTTTTTATACTGTTCCACTGCGTAAAGTATTAACGTTATCGTTTTTATTGGGGCCCCACCCCTATTGGCGTCTCACTCTCACTCGAGCCACGCACATAAGTCTCATCCAGTGCTCACCATGCGTTTACTTAGATACTCATAATTATCGGCTTGGTAAATGGGTCACAATAGACTTGTCCAATCTGCAAGTTTTCGGTATGACACTAATAGGGGTCACACGGATTAACCGAGGTTTTTTGGAGAGGAATAAAGTTCGTACGCTGTGCTGAAATACCAAATCGGGAAGTTTTGTTTGTACCCCGAAGGGGGCACACACATCCTCGCGCCACTAGTTCCCTTATTTTCTGGATATTGTAGCGTACCAAGTACTCCTATCATCCGGGACCAATAAGTATTGGCCTCAGATGCCACATTCACAATTGGCGGAAGAAGTAATGTAAAGATGTAAACATCCTGTGGGACTTGCCAGTCCGTGTAGAGATATGGGACTTTTTGTATATTGACCTGTCAATATTGTGTACCATAATACACAAATTCAAAGGTTATCCATTTAGTTTCCTTCGAAAACACGTTATGCTTGCTATAAAACACTTCCAGGATCTCTTGATTATTTCTCCGAGGCTGGGGTCCATATAGTCACGCGGCAATGAATGGTCGAAGTATGTTTATATGGACTTTTTGAGTGTTTTGTTTATTTCCATACCTGATGGTCTAATTGACATCAGAGTTCTTTTCAATAACCTCATAAGGGTCTATCCACGTCCTACTGTATTGGCCTCTTGATCCGGAATAGGTACGGCCCTGCTGAATTTGGTGAGTGCATCTTGGAATGTCACAATATATTTATTGCCTACTTCTGTGACAATTAAAGGCCCAGCTATATCCATAGCGCACTGCTCAAAAGCGGTTTCGGGTCTTTCTCCGATTACCACTGGTACTTTGGTAATTTGACCCAATTTGTTCATTTGGCACTCCTTATAGCATTTGACGTAGTTCTCAACATCTGCCTTCATCCCCTTCCAGGAATATTTTAATTTCAGTTTTGCTTACATTCGTTGAACTCCTGGATGACCTCCAATCGGTGTATCATGATACTCCCGTAGTATCGTAGGAATGTCTTCCGCAGCTGTTGTAATGACCGAGTCGTCCATCTCTGTCTTCGCTTGTGCTCGAGTTGCAACATTTATACGACGCGAGGCATCAACATTCGTATTTAATTTTCCAGCCTTATGTACTACTTTGTATTCATACTTCTCTAATAAAATTCTCCAATGAATAAGACGGGATCCTGGATCCTTTACGTTGAAGATCCATTTTAAAGGTCTGTGGTCTGTGACCACAATGAACTTCGGGCCATGTAAATAAGGTCTAAAATGTTTCACACCGGAAACTATAGCCAAAAGTTCCTTTTCTATAGTGCTGTAATTCAGCTCAGCTTTGTTGAGAGTCCTGCTGGCGCAGGCTACTGGCAAATGTTTGCCTATTTCTGTCTGAGAAAGGACTGCTCCTATCGCTTTGTTGGAAGCACCTGTGCTCAGTAAAAATGTTTGCTCGAAATTTGGATACTGAAGTATTGGCACTGTAATCAGGCATGCTTTGAGATTATCAAAAGCTGCTTGCTCCCTCTCTCTCCAGGTCCAGGAGACTTCCTTCTTTAGCAGTTCAGTGAGTGGCTTGGCAATTGTCAAGAAATTCTTGATGAATTTGCCGTAATATCCTGCTAGGGCCAGGAAGGACATGATCTACTTTTCATTCTGTGGAGCTGGAAAATCAGACACTGCCTCGATTTCGCTTGGATCACTCTTGATACCATCATTGGTAATCACATGACCCAGATATACCACTTCCTTTCTCAAAAAGTTACACTTCTCTGGTTGTAAATTCAAATTAGCCTCTCTTAGCCGTTCTAAAACTTCTTTCAACCTCTTATTGTCTTCCTCCAGGCTTGGTCGAAAGATTACGATGTCATATAGATAAACGAAGCATCGAATTCCACGAACCCCCGTCAACACGGAATTCATCAGCCTCTGAAATGCAGCTAGTCTACCTTCAACCCGAACGGCATTCGATTGAAGTCGAAATGCCCATACGGCGTAGAAAATGCAGTCCTCCATTTAACCTCCTCCTTTACAGGACTCTGATGGAACCCGGAATCCAAGTCCAATGTTGAGTAATATTTTGGTTTCCCCAGTCGGTCTAGGATGTCAGAAATATTTGGCAACGGCAACGAATCCTCAAGTGTGGTGTCATCCAGGCATCTGAAATCAACAACCACACGGAACATAACCTTGCCAGATGCATTCAGTTTTTTTGGAACAACCAGCAAAGGTGCATTCCATTTGCTTTTACTAGAACGCACAACCCCATTGTGTACCATCTCCCGCACCTGGCGATCAACTTCTCCCAATTGACAATTTGGTAATCGATGCGGCTTAGCATTGATTGGCGCTGAGTATGTTTTTATTAATTAAATATATGTATCGTCGTTGTTTGTATTAACAACACAAACCATTACATGGTCATTTTTAGCTTTGGTGAGGCATTCCCCCAGACAGACTCCAGACGTCAGCTGCTTTTTCCGCACAACTCTAGTGTGCTTATCTTCTGTGGGTACCTGGATTGAAACCTCGGATCTAGCTTCAATTTTTCTAGGCTCCTTATCTGGAAACCCGTTGAGCTTCTGCCCATTGACCACTAGTTCTTGTCCATGGATTATTTCCACCTTCAAACTAGGTGAAGCCAAGAAATCTGACCCTAGGATTCCCCCCAAACCAGAGAATGTTGCCGGCACCACCTGGAACACATGTGGCAACATTCTGATTCCAATTTTGATGTATATCACAGCCGCTCGCAGAGTTGCTACATCCTGTCCTGATGTTCCTCTAAGTACACGAACACCTGGCTTAATCTGCGTAGCCTGAACTGATTTATCAGACTTCATCAATGAAGCTTTTGCACCTGAATCAGCTAAGGACAATGTAGGGTATTTCAGTTCATTTGCAGAGAATAAAATGTGCGATCGAATTTCAGTGGATGGTGCTGGGATAATCATTTCTTGTTTGGCACGTATTTCTTCTTTGGCGATGCACGTTTCCGCCCTTTGTGTAGGTCTAACATCATAACTTGGTATGTTCCAATCGGTACAACTTGATTGTCCTCTATTTTATTATCCTTTTGCTTCCGAATGGTCTTGGGTAAAATTTTAAATTTTCTAATTCCATGGGGAAATGATCTACAATGGTCTGAAACGTAAAAATACAAAATTTGAGGCCACCGTCTGTGAACAGGTCATTTTTGGCACCTCAATTTACTAATTTGAACACTTACACGGGTAAAATTGATTTTAAAATCACAAAATCACAAATCTACAATGATTGGTATTGAGCCCCTCTTACACCATACCAAATTTCAGTTCAATCAAATCATAAGTTTTTGAGAAAACTTGATTAATTTTTTTTGTATGTTTTTGCTCCATATCTCTTTCAATATTCAACCGATTCATTTCTTTTTCTTTTAAATCTTCCTTATCACGCCATCTATAAGAGGAAACTAAAACACATATATGCGTCCGTAGAAAGTTTTCGAGTTATTTTTGGAAATTTTACACAAATGTTCCATTTGGTATCTATATGTCCAAGTGGTCTGGATTTTCGAAATTTTTCATTACTTTCTGAGATATTCGATTTTCACTAGAAATTCATTTTGTTCAATATCTCAAAAACTAATGAACGGATTTTGTATTTTTTTCCTAAAACATTCAGCTCAATAGTGTCTATGAAATGTAATTGGGAACTATATTCTGATACCAACTAGAACTATATTCGTTCCAAAATATCCATTGAAGCTTAATAATAATTCACCATGAACGATTCTCAATCTGACATTTTCCATACCGTATCCTATCAAACTAAGGAATTATGCATAATAATAATTCGGATTCTATCAAATTTTATTAAAATAATACTAACTCTTGCGGAACACCTTCCTGGATGTTGTGAATAAAATCAGGGTATTTAATACTTCATACTTCTCGGCAACTTCTTGATCTACGGTAGATACCAGTAGAAATTATGATTAGTAGAATGAGTGAAAAATGAGAAAATAAACTTTTCGTATAAGCTGTGTATAATTTTTTGGCCCCATTTCTAAATGTTTGTGCGTATCAAAAACGAATATAATTATGGAAATAACAACGTTATCTTCATGATTACGCATTATGTAAATTATGTTTCGATGACCATTTGAGAAATATCTTAATGAACATGGAAACATGAAATGATGACACTTACGGTAAATACGTGGTTACTGTATTTCAGCTTACCTGTATGAAATAACTTAGGTTTGAAAAAGATCAACAATTTAGCACATTGTGAAGGTGTGTACTGAATGGAAAACGAAGAAATAGGACTTCAATTGTAATGAGGAACATTTTTCAAATGAGTTGTATACTTCCCTATATCGGGAAAGCCTGATATTGATTCAATATAAATCAATGAGCATCCAACTTATTGCATATAGTGTTAAAATAAACCGTTCCTCACGAAGAAGTTTTTAATGGCGGTTCCAGTCAATAAGAATGCAATGCATAATTCGTTCCATTCAGTGATATTCACTGTTTCATAATAAACAGAGATATGAAATATTTCTTATACATCGGCTATGACAAAGCCGGTATCATTCGGAAGCATACCACCAATGAAATTGGTGGAAATAAAAAAGTAACGTTAAACAAAATGAAAATAACCATTATGCATTCGATGACCGTCTGCTTGTTTCTTGATCTTCTGGTTGTGCTTTGGTTCGCACTTTTTTGAGCTAGCTTCAGTTTTCGTTTTTCCAATCCAAATTTTCTTTGCATTTGTTACTCGTAATTTCTTTTTCAGTTTTCTGCAATCAGTGAACTCATGACCCGAATAGTTGCAATATTTACAGATATTACCAAAAGCGTTCATACTGCGACGTTCAGTTACGACTGGTAGTGCGGATTTCCACTGACCTCCGGCTCCTTGAGCGATACGGAAATCTTTAGCAATATGACTACTTGTTCCACAATTGCAACACTTTCCGGGGACTGTCGGCCAATGGAGAATCTGCTTCCTCCTGTTGAGCTTTTCTGTGGAGGAAACCCTACACTCTTTCCTTTATCAGAGCCAGCGATAGTTTTCTCCAAATCAAAACTCTCCTTCCGAAAGCTCAGTATGGATACTCAATACACCGTTCAAATAGTTCAACGTCACTTCTTCAGTTCGGGCTACGAACCGTGTACCATCGTCATTATCTTTCTGTTCCAGTCTACTGAATTCTACTTGTAAGCCCACAAGAATTTTTGTTTTACCTAACAAAGTTTTTAACTCCATCTTTAGTTCAGCAAACGTTGTTATTTTCCTATATTTCATCTGTTTCATGGCAGCAGCTTCTAACTTACTACCTAGAATCCATTCAAGTAAACAGTCTTGAAGTTCACGAAAAATTAATTTTTTTGAACTTTCCACAGATTTAAGAACACAATCTAATTTGTCTGAATTTTTCCCACCGAAAGTATGAACCATTTGGCGAGCACCTTTCAAATCCAGATATTTGTGCATCTTATGGGTAGACTTGTGTTTATTTTGGGCTGCGTTCCATGCATCTTATAGAAGCCCTTGTGCGATAGTTCTCTCATTTTCCATTCCTTCTCAGCGACGCATCTCTGCTGCAAGCCGCCGATTAGCTTCTCTTTTTGCACGTCGTAAATCTGCTATTGCCTCACATAAGTGATCTACTTTGTCCTTGAGGACTTCCGCTTGTTGCGGTTGACGGTCCTCATTGATATTCCCTCCAGCTTGAAGGAAAACATTTGAAGGTGTGAAGTACTACTGAATGGGACGCTCTTGCCCTTCTTCTTCCCCAACTTCAATGTCATCGAATGGGTTCTCTGGTTTATCATTAAGGTTTTTACCTCGTAAGGACCTCTCCCTTTTCTGCGTGCTATTAGCTTGCTCTGCGGCTGTAGTTCATCCGGCAATATGTCTTCATCGTTCCGATGGACCTCAAGTTCCACAGTTCGGCGCAGATTACCAGCGAGCATACTCGAATGCTGTGACTGTGTGTATTGTCTCTGCATATTAATATTATTCCCGTCGGAGCGCAACAATGCTCTCCTTACGCCTAGTCTCATGACGGAATGAGAGTCAAAGGCCAATTGTTCTTGTTGGCTGCTCTGACTATTCCGTCTACTTATCTGTGATTATTTACTTAATTGGCCATAATAAATAATCTACTTACGTAGCTATGTTCTCTCAGAATTAGCCCTTTTGATGTTATCTCTCTATAGATGGAAGGCTCACTGAAAACCTGTGTCCCTCCGAATGCTGGGGTTCTATGATGTCCTCTGCGACGTTACCGATATGGTAATATTGCTACTCTCTTACGAGATGTAGGTGCGAGGGGCTATTTACATTCAGATTCGGTGACACCATGATTTCAAAATGCAATCATCGACCCCGTGATTTCAAGGGTGATTTCACTGATTTCAGTGAATGATTTCTACAGTGACTTCAAATGCCGCGGAGCGTGATTTCACCGATTTCCAATGATTTCAATGATTACCAAATATTTACAGTCATTGAAATCACGTTTGGTAATCATTGGTAATCACTGAAATCACAGAAAAAATGAATGGTTATTCAAAAAATTAAAGAACTGAAAATAAGGTTTTTGCGCTACTATTACTATTACTCTATTGTTTGAAGCCATACAATATGTCTAGAACTAAACATATCTAAAAATCCGTTTTTAATTCTTCGTATATTTGAGCAGGAATCGCTAATAATCCGTTTTCTGTCACTACGGGGGGAGAAACTGTCGTCCGATATTGCTCAATGGCAATATATCCGTGGGAATCCATTGGTTGTGATAACAAAGAATTGCAGTTCTTGTCAAGGATATACCACTGGCCAGAAACTCCAATTTTTCTCGTATTTCCCGAGATACGTGCGTAGGATCCTGAAAATTCCCGAATTTTCGATGTTTTTCGCCCGTAATACGCAAAGTGTAATACTAACCCTAACAAACATGACTCATAATCCGTTTCTTGAAATAAACACCATTCCCTTTTCTTTTGATTGTTCCCTGTTCTTTTTATATGAGGAAAATAAATACAATTCATAACTGTTGGACATATTCTCAAGTCACGGCCATTTGAAAATAGTGCACTGATTATAAATGACTTGAACTGATTACACTGATTGTGAATGATTACAATGTGATTCCAAAAAATCATTTCAATTATTGAAATCACGTAAAATCACATGATTTCCCATGATTTCAACTGCCTTCACTGATTACGCGCTGATTTAATCGTGATTGCATTTTGATTTCGTCAGCGAGTGACACCATGATTTCTAATATGAATAGCCCCTCGGTTGGCATACATATATATATATATAGGTTACCCATAACCCATTCTATGGATGAGTGTTCAAACCATTTAACCTCAATTTTTTTTACACCTGTGAAGATCGCTTGTCGTTGGTTGCGAGTACAGGAAAATCGAAAATGACACGTAAGTCCTTGGATGAATTGGCACCAAAACTTCGGCGTCAACGACTAGCGGTTCTTTTGCATGTTAGTGATGCGAACGATGAGCATCATATTGACGTTCCTAATGACAAGCACCCATCGCCAAGGTATTTCTTATGTATGGATCATTAGATCAAATATTGTATGCCCATTAATGCTATATACGGTGAATACACCAGTATCCGCAGGATTCGAAATTTGACCAAAAGGCGCACCAATCTAAGTCGCGTTAATTATTAACGACGTATTATTGGTTGAGGTTCCGTTTGTTACACTATGATTGAATGATAATTGGATTTTTTCAACTTCCCCGTGGGAAAAATTATTGCAATAGCCTCGAAAAAAAATGAAAGAATTCATAAAACATTCTCAATCAAATCTTTACGGTTCGCGGTATTTTTAATATTTAAGGGCCAGTTTCAGTAACATGTCCGTATGCGTGTGCGGGCGTGCATGTATGTGACAGTGCGTGTAACACAATTTTTCGTCAATGGTATCTCAAAAACTAATCCTGCGATTGAGGTCTAATGTTTCGTAATCGATGTATTTCCGCGTAAGTTTGAACTGTAAGAATTTTAGTTGCAGTTGCTTGTATAATTTTTCATTTTTTTTTTTTTTTGGAAAACCAGAATACGGGACTTTGTGATTCACTTCAACAACGTGGTGGTTCGGGAAGCAATCGTAGTAAACCTTTTTGTCTTCCAAATTAAAGTGTCTACAAAATATGTTGAATATTATTTTTTCTTAAAATCATCGGTTAATGGGAAATTCCATTTTTTAAACAAACCATTAAAGAAAAAAAATTATGGGTGATTATTGTTTTTTGTCCAAATTTTAGCCAGTAGAATTGCACCATTCACCGAGGCTACTCGGCATCATACCTAATATTTTTCGAATATCTTGTGTTTTACCTATATATGTAAATCAAAAAACTGTTGAATGCAGTTACCAACTGGTTTAAAGTGATAGGTTAAATTTAGAATTAAATTATTGCATACTTTTCAAATATATTTTTCAATTTTTTGAATATAGACTTCGTCTTATGGCACAATTCTATCGACTGAAATTTGGACAAAAAACATAATCCATCCAATACGACTCGAGTTTAGAAATTAATTGGATATTTCCCTCTAGGTTCCCTGCAGACGAACGAGCTTCTCAAGTTTTCGAGAAAAAATACTCTCCCTTCGGGCTCGTAAATTTTTAACCTGGAAAACTTGACACTTTCAAATGTTTGCAACGAACACACCGGGAAATTAAGCGAAAATGAAGTACGCAGCCATCATGCGATGAATTTTCATTATATCTCTATTATTATGATTACACTGAGGGAAAAATATACTTCGGCCCAATATTACCATGTTTCAGAGAAACAGATATTTCTAAAAAAATGAATTTTATTGTTTTAGTGAAACCCAAGTGACATTAATTAACTACCAATGATGTTAATCATATAACTCTACGTGATACTTATGAGACAGAGGATCTTAGGTGAATTTGTACAGTAATAATTAAGAATCCCGAATTAATTAATTTTTGATTTTCAAATTAATAAAAATAATGTTCAACCCAGGTCAGTTGTCATAATTGTTTGGAGTTAAGCGATTCACATGATTACATCTAATTGTAATTGTCAGAGATTAAATGCAACGACAAAATTTCATTTTTTAGGCATGGCTATTACTCTGGAAAATGAAAATGTTGGGCCGAAGTATATTTTTCCCTCAGTGTAGTTTCCATTAGAATGGTACATTGCAGACTATTGAAAGCAGGACATATTCAAAAAACATCGAACGTGCATGATCCACCTCAACTTATTTTTTGTCCCTCAGCCCGCCTAACCTCGTTCTTTTCGAGGCCTTGGCCTGGTAAGTGCCATTTACAAATATGACCATAATCTGGTCGAAGGCGCAGATTATGATCATATTTATCATAAAAATACTTTACAGGCCTTATGACATAATATACTATTGTGTTCATACGAACTCACTTTTTGTCTATTTCACGGTAGACCTGAGACGGAACCTATGAAGTTTATCCCCACTCAGGCCCCTCAGAATCTTCTGATGAGCCCTCCTTAAAGTAGTACGGTTGCTCTCTAATGTGGTCGTTCAGTATCCGTACAAAAAAAAGATCTATAAATTCATCAAGAAAGTATGATTAATGTTTGAAAATTCCGTTTGTGACTTTTAAAATTTATGGGCATACAAATTAACGGATTCTTTCCATTATTGTGTACTAATTATTGAAATAGTGTGCAGCACTGTAAATTTCAAAATATTTTCTTCTCAATAGTATGAGTGCCCTACCCTAAATAACGCTTACCGTGGCTAACGATATCAGGGGAAATTTGAGAAAAAACTAGTCGTGTGCAAATGTGTGTGCCCCGTACGGGCCACAAACAAACTTCCCGATTTGGTATTTCAGCACAACATAAGAACGCAACCATGGTGATGAATAAACCCAATAGTGATATCAATAATTGAACTGGCATCTAATAATTACTGCACGCGATCGATTTAGTTCGATTTTTAAGCCCCATACAAATATTCAACTGGAATTCATCCGCATAGTTACCCTTCCTACCTCTGTACTTTCTTAATTATCACTCTCTTTGACATCATTCCCGCAATTATCAACATATCCATTTGCCATGTATATTCTAGTTCAACTCGCGATATGTTCTAACCTATGTGGAAAAGTGTCACATTGAATGTGCATTTTTGTATAAGGAACAACCCTGGTGATATGCATTGTTCCCGCATCTTGCATCGCTCAGCCAACCATACCTCCTTAATTATGCAAATTATGGAAAAAGTCATTATATATCCATTTTCAAACTGCATCTTCGATTTTTTTGACAATTTTATACCTGGTAGTACTGGTTGGGATTAAGTTCTACGGTTTTTTTCAATTTTTTCTATAGCGCCATTGACAAGCTATGAATTTTTGAAAATCTCATTTTTGAAAAATCGCTTGTTTAAAAAAATATTCATAACTTTGCAAAAAATTGACCGATTTTGATGTTTTTTTCTTCAAAATTTTTGTTTTTCAATGTACTTTTCGATTTAGTGGGCGAGAATGGAATTTGATTGCTATTACCCAGGTAGGAATTGACAACCGGCCCAGGCTTGTTTCAAGCCTGGCCAAGGCTGGGTAAACTAGCCTATACCAGGCCTGGAATGAAACATGGGGCCAGGCTAGGACTGAGGTATCCCTCAGTCTTGAGACTAGCCTGGTAGTTTAGCCTGGCCCACGGCTGGCATTTAGCTAGAACCAGGATATACGCTTAACATAAAAAAATAATTAATTCAATTAAGCTTGCGCAAATGTTTTGTTAAAAGAGTGATGAGTATGTTAATCTCATTGGCTCATCGAGTGTAGAATAGTAAGAAAAATAAAAAAACAATTTCGACTATTAGTTTGCGAAATAGGAATATCCAGATCGCTAGGTGTTTCTTGTCGGTCACGCATCCTCCTACGGTCCATACTCGGTGGTGCTTAACTTTAGTGATCGCTGGATATTCTAGTTGTTCCTGGGCTGTGCCTTGACTTGACTTGAAAATTGTTTATTAACATTTGTCATATATACATACTATATACAGTATTAATATCTTAAGTGCTACGCTCTAGATCACCAGCCATTGGCTTTATATCTAATATGATTAAAGTTTAACCTAATTTTTCATTTTTATAATGTTTGTGAATTTTTACATGATGACTCGATATAAGGAAAAATGACTTCTAAAAAACCTTATAAGTAATGGGCGCATGAGGGGCGGGGGAGGAAGGGATATATGGAAAGGTGGGACAAAAACAGGTGGTCAGTGAGACCAATTTGCTTTCTTATCAATGTTGATGTTTTGGAGCTGGGGATTAGGATCGGATTGTAGTTTAAATTTAAATGTCGAATTTATTCTATCGATAAATTTACCTATGGTTGCCATGCCCAGCGTATTGTGCATGCCGACCATTTTATTATCCATAAAGATTTATTTTAGACAAATTGAGGATGATTTAAGTGGGTTAGTGCTGCATCGTGCCAGGCAGGACAGCCATAAGAGATAGGTCTGATTAACCCTTTGTATAAAGTAAGTTTCAGAGATTGACTGAGCGTTGGAGATTTCAGCAAATTATACAATCGTACTAGAATAATTTTAGTCTTGACCTTGATATCAGATATAAGTTTTTTCCACACGAGGTTGGAATCAAGGTGTAAACCTAAATATTTCACAGAAACGGTTGAGGTAATCTTATTGCTACGCAAAGTTAAAGTCGGTTTGGCCTTGGAGCTAGTAAATAAGGTTGCTACTGATTTAGTAGCATTCACTTGAATTTTCCGTTTATTTAAATGGCTGATTTTAAGAGAAGCAGAATTTTCTATTCTTCTAACAGCTTTATTGATCGATTTGCTAGGTAAGTACAGAGCAATGTGATCAGCATAGCCTGCAATGAATACATTTCTAGGTATTCTGTTAAAAACAGAAGCGATGTATAGGTTGAATAGTACACGGGAGAGGATATCCCAATTGCGGGACTCCCGCGACAATTTGAGTTTTAACGGAAAGTAGTGATTTGACTCTAACTTGAATATATCTATTTGAATTTCTGATTCTGACCAACTCGTGGCGGGTCGAGTGTTCTGAACGGAAACCGAATTGGTTTGTAGGTATTAAGTGTAGCTCATCGATAGATTTTATGAGACCTAATAGAATTATTCGCTCAAAGTGTTTTGCGGGTACCGGTATCAGACTGAGTTTGAGCGCAAAAATGTTAATGGCTAAGATATTTATTATGTTTGTAGGAGGATCGTGGGTGGTTCAGCGGTGGATTCGAACAGGTATGCATAGGATGCGATGATTGTGATTTTATCAAGGGGGGTGTCAGCTCTTTGGATTTTAGAGATCATGTTCTTAATCTCTGAGAGGTTTTCGAGAATTCTAAGGGATTTTAGGTCATCAAGGACTTGTGTCACTGTATTAATAAAGTTTTTACTTGTAGTTAAATGTAATGGCGGATCGTCAGTCTCCATCGGAATGGTCCTAGGTTCAGCGGTGGGTGCGTCAACATTCGTTCTTAAGGTTTCCATCGTTGGAAAACAAGAAGCGTAGGATGGCCTGGACATCTTCGTGGCAGTAGAGATTGGCGTAGGCTCGAGGACTGGAGGAGACTGGAGAAAATGGATGTTGCTTTCCAGGTTTTGCATCGTAGCCGAGTGTGGGGTAGCGGGCAGTTCCCGCTCTGCTCTTTTTGGTGCTGGTGGTTGGACTCTTTTTTCATGAGTCTCCACAAATTTGGTTCATGAGGCGCACTCACGATAGCTCGCTGTGTGAGCTAGACCACAATTTGCGCACTTCAGGGAGTTACTGGTGCAGGTTTTGATGTCGTGATTGCCTGCGCATTTCACACATCTGGGATTTAAATTACAGTGCTGACTTGCGTGTCCAAATTTTTGGCACCGGTTGCACTGTGTTGGTTGTTGGGTTTTGATATATTTTTCTATCTTAAATGTATGATAGAAAATGGTTTTAATAGCAGCGAGGCTGCTCAAGGTTACATCAGGCCCAACCGTAATTGCAAACACCGGTAGTGGCCTACTCTCTTTGCTGTCTCCGTCCTTGTTTGTTTTCACAAACTGCCGGACTGATAATACCTTTATGCCGTGTTTGGATATTTCCGCTTCAATCTCCTGCTCAGTAAAACTGGCGGGAAGACCTTTTATGATAAATTTCTTCGGACGCTCACTTTTTAGACCGAAGGTGTAAAAATGTAAATTTTGCCTTTTCAGGATACTTGCGATTTTATTATAATCCTCCGTCGATTGTAGATGGACGATGGTGGTACTACCATTGAATTTCATCCTGAAGTTTTTGTCCGAGGCGTTGACTTGCAGGAAGTTGATTGATTTTTTGGTCTCCAATTTGTCATTTTCAATAACTATTGGAGGCACTGATGTTTGTTTTTGAGCCTGTTGTGGCCCGACAGGAGTGTTTGAAGGTTTGTTGAGGCGAGCGGGTTTACAGCTCGCACTAGTTGACGGTTTAATAACGGTTTTTTTAGTTATTTTTGGGTCTTCCACAGGAGGAGTCATTTTGGCTTTCCTTTTGGGAGCCAGAGGAAGTTTGAGATTTTTGAAGTTTGACACTTTAGTGCCAAAACTTTGACAAGATTTATAAATTCACTGTACTGTAAGCTCCGTACGTTTGGAATTTATATTTTGTAGAGAGCGGTATACATGCGTCCGCACGACACCGACTCAAAACAAATGTGGGCTGTGCGGCTGCTTACACGAGAGGATATTTTTCTTGGGTTTATATGGGGAATCAATGGGAGGGAAGATAATGGGGTAGGAGGGTGAGAGACAATAAACCAATGAAAAAGCGGGATAGAATGGGATGATATACTTTGATAGTGGGGCAAAATGGGATAGCGAGACAAAATGGAATAGTAGTGCAAAAGAGGATAACGGGATAAAATCGGACTGGTCTACAAGCCCTGGATACCGGGTGGCAACACCATCGGTCAAAGCAAGGGCCAAGCTAGGTGTGCCAAGGCTTGGTATCCGAGGCTGTCCCAAGCTTGGCACTTCCCACCTGGGTATGGGGACATTTTTAATTTTTAAAAGTAAATCATGCTTTTTGAAAGTGTATGACTGAATCGATTTTCCCTGAATTTTTATATAAAAAACTATCGGCCTTCCGACAAATTTTGAGGCTATCCTCATTATGGGCAGCTCATGGGATCTTTTTTTTTTAATTGTTGATGATAAAAATGGGTGTACATGAAGACCCTTCGATTTCGATATCGATGACCTGAATCGTGTCGTTTGTTCGTGAGAAATCGTGTGCCAAAATTTTGGCCACATATGTACACACACACACACACACACACAGACATCAATCGGGGCTTTGGCATTCACTTGAATTTTCAAGTGAATGCTGCTAAAACAGAAGCAATCTTATTTACTAGCTCCAAGGCCAAGCCGACTTTAACTAGTCGTAGCGATAAGATCACACCAACCGACTCTGTAACGTATTTAGGCTTACACATCAATTCCAAACCCCTGTGGAAAAAGCATATATCTGAAATCAAGGTCAAGACTAAAGTTATCCTAGTAAGATTGTACAATTTGCTAAAATCACCCGCGCTCAGTCTATCCCTCAAACTTACTCTCTACAAAGGTTTAATTAGGCCCATTATCACCTATGGTTGTCCTGCCTGGCACAATGCAGCGAAAATGCACTTGAATCATCTTCAAGTGATTCAAAATAAACTCCTACGAATAATAGGAAATTTTAAAAGAAGAACGACTATTGTGGAAATACGCGAAACGCTCGGCATGGCAACCATAGGCGAATTTATCGATAGAATTAATGACACATTTAAATTTAAGCTACAATCCCTTCCTAATCCCCAGCTCCAAAACATCAATATTGACAAGAAATCAAATTGGTCTCGCTGACCACCTGTTTGTCCCACCTTTCCGTATATCCCGCTCTCCCCCTCCCCCATGCACCCATTAATTAAAAGGTTTTTTAGAAGTCATTTTTCCTTATATCGAGTCATCATGTAAAAATTCACAAACATTATAAAAATGAAAAATTAGGTTAAACTTTCCATCATAGGCGCCGGCCATCGTAGCACAGGGGTTTCTGGAGGTTTACCCTGTGTTTAGAAATACGATGGCCTAAAAATGGCGAAAGTCGGCCCCCGCCGCATGGGTGGGTGTCCGGTACGCCCCGTGCAGGAATGCTTACACGGCCTCTACCGGGGGCGTACAAATGAGAGGGACGGAGGAAAAAAAAGAAAAATGTGCATTTTTGCTTCTCTACATTGCTTCTGTTTTTAGCAGAATTCCTAGAAATGTATCTATCGCTGGCTATGCTGATGGCATCGCACTGTACTCAGCTAGCAAATCGACAAATACAGCTGTCAGAATAGGCGAAAACGCAGCTGCTCTTACGATCAGTGCGCTTATGAAATGGAAAATTCAAGTGAATACTGCCAAAACAGAAGCAATCTTATTTACTAGAACCAAGGCCAAACCGGCTTTAATTATTCGTAGCAAGAAGATTACCCCAACCGATTCTGTGGAATATTTAGGTTTACACATTGATTGTAAGCTACTGTGGAAAAAACATATATCTGAAATCAAGATGAAAACAAAAATTGTTTTAGTAAGATTTTATAATTAGCGAAAATCAGCAGCACTTAGTCCAGCACTAAAACTTACTCTGTACAAACATTTGATCGGACCTATTATTACATATGGTTGTCCCGCCTGGCACAATGCAGCGAAAATCCACTTGAATCATCTTCAAGTTATCCAAAATAACTTTTCGCGAATAATAGGCAACTTTAGAAGAAGAACCACGATTTTGGAAATGCGCGATACGTTGGGTATGGCAACCATAGGTGACTTTATGGATCTAATAAACGAGACATTTAAATTTAAGCTACAATCCCATCCTAATCCCCAGCTCGAAAACATCAATATTGACAAGAATTCAAATTGGTCTCGCTGTCCACCTGTTTGTCCCACCTTTCCGCATATCCCGCACTCCTCCGCCTCTCGTGCACCGATCAATTATAGGGTTTTTTATAAGTCATTTTTCCGTACATCAAGTCATCATATAATTAATCACAAATATCTGTCATAATGAAAAATTAGGTTAAACTTCGATGAAATTAGATATAAAGCCAATGGCTGCTAATCTAGCGCGTAGCATTTAAGATATTAATACTATATATAGTATGTATATATGACAAATGTTGATAGCCCATTTTCAAGTCAAGTCAAGTGCGGTGGCGGAGTGGTTAAGGTGTGAGATTAAAGATTGGGGAAACATGGGATCGATTCTCGTCGAGAAATTTTTTTTCGAGTTGGGCATGAAACATAGGCTATGATTATGCATGCTCAAGTTAAAATCGAGCGTTAATAACTTATTTTTGTAATTAATTTAAAAAATACTTAGCTAATTGAGCCCCGGCGTAAACTTGGGCCACGATCGATAGCGAGCATGGACCGGCATTATCATCCAGGCCTCGGCACTAAAATCGGCCTATCTCGACCCAGAAGCTCGGCAATATTGGCTTCGACCTTTGGCCGATCTGGCCACCCTGTACGGGTTAAAGCCCTAGTTTGATAATGAAATGACAAATTTGGATTTTGGGGGCATTACAATAACTTCACGAGAAATCAGGAAGTTGAAAATCGATTTCGGGGTCATTACAATAACTTTTGCCAAATCGGGAAGTTAAGATTCCTATATAAAAAAAAAGGAAAAAACGCACGGTACGCGGAATCGAATCGGAGTTCCGCTCTCATTTGTGTTCGCCTAACACTGATTGCATACATCTGCATTCAACTGGCCATACCTCCTTAATTATGCAAATTATGGAAAAAAGTCATTATATATAAAAGGTGTATTTTCATACATGGAATCATTCTCTCATAAGAAGTTTCCCGATAACTTCAATATTTTACCCAGTGGAACAGTATAAACAATTACAATTGTTAATAAGCCTGCATATACTGCACGAATCTTATCTAAAGTATTAACCGCTCGATTTTGCGCGGAAACGCTTCGATAGGAATCGTCGTGACAGTCCTGTGTTCATTCGTTCACTCATTACAGACTTAATTGCTGAGACGGGCATAACTCCTTAATTATGCAAATTGTCAAAAAAAGTCGTTCCACACAAAATACGTATTTTTATATGGGGAACAACTTTTCTCATATAAATTTTACGCTAACTCTAATAGTTTATGCAATAGAACATTATAAACAATTGAAATTGTTAATAACAATATATATACTGCACGGATTTCACCCAAAATCTAATCACCTCTAAGTTACATAAAAACGCTTCGATTGTGACCTTAATAATTGTCATCGTGATATTCGTTCATGAGAAATCGGGAAGTTAAAAAACGACAGTGGCGTAAAATTATTACTGATGCTATCAGAAATAAATATTTTCAAAGTGCTCGTATTCAGGTTCGTCAGCGCCAAGTACATTATTATATCCTTTCCTTACGTTGTATTGATTAAATTTCCAAATATATCCTCAGATTATTTCCCATTAATGAATGAATTTTCAAGTATTTTCTGTCCTTTTTATTGGCCACCAACTGGATATCAAACAGTTCGTGGTCATGGAGAAAATGAAATTTGAAATGCCCGCTGGTCCCCACTCCACTACCGCAACGCTGCCACATTAACTCGACACGCGATTTCCGAATGCCGGCGTGTATGTTCATCAAAAGCTGTAGTTTTTTGCCATTTTTACCTCATTTTCTGATATTTTTTAAATATTTTAATCTTGGATCTATAAATAAAAACACATAAAACTGCAATTTGTCCATAAGACTGTGTTAAAATCTCGGTTATTCATCAAATCAATGACACCGAACGAACGACCAGATTTTACCTGGATATTTTTGAGGATACTATCTCTCAGAAAGAAATTGTTTCATATTTCAATCTTGGAACTCGATCCGTGACCATACTTTAAATATAATGGGGTGGGGGGGGGGAGAGGGGTGCACGGATTTTTTTAAATCCTAGAACCCCTGTATCGACCATTTTCTCCATTTTCATCTTGATTTTTTCATTAACCCGCTATGCCTTAGTTTTCCTAATAAATACGTCTTTTGGGGATTGGGAGTCTTTGAAACTGTGAGAGGACATGGGCATTTACTCATCCGAAAAAAGCCAAAAATTGTTATTTTTAAGGGGAAAAAATTGAAAAAATTCTAATGTTGTATCTACACATATATATAGAGCTTTTTCCAATGTCTTGCAATATATAGATAAATGTGGGCATTTACATATATACATTTATAGGAGATATTTTGAGCAGTTCTAAAAATTCTAACTAGTGGTGCATGCCCCATACGGGGCAGAAACAAAACTTCAGGATTTGGTATTTCAGCACTACCTTTATTCTTCTTCAATATAGCACGATGAGCAAACTCATTGTGATGAACAGTGATATTAATAATCGGAATTGTGACTAATAAGAAGTGCACACGATCAATTCAGTTTGCTTTTTAACCACTATAGAATTTTTCACTGGAATCGGTCCGCCTAATCACCCTACTTCTGTACCTAGTTGATTACTCCGCTCCCTCTTTGACACCTTTTCAACAATTGTTGACATATTCACTCGCCAGGTATATTCTATATTCTACTTCAACTTGTGATCTTTTCTAACCTATACGAAATGGCAAAAATGTAATAACATATGAAATGTGTATTTTGTATAAGAAACAACTTTGGTTTTATACATTTTTCCCCTATTTCAAACGGCTCCGGCGCTAGAGCAATTATCAACAATTGAAATTGTGAACTAGTGCGGGTTAATCAGTGGAATCTCTGTTAGCGTTACAAGGACAACTTGCAGGTTTGAGAATTGAGAATCCATCATACCGCCTCAATTATCACAATTATGGAAAAAAATAATGAAAAATTAAATGTACATTTCCATTTACAGACCACGTTCTATTAAATACTTTTTGCATAGCGAATAACTTTCGTTCATAACTTTTCCGTTAACTGTATTCGTTCATACATTAAAACGTTATGAACAATTGAATTTGTGAATAACAATGTAGCCACTCTTCCAATTTTATCTAAAATCTTTGACTTTGCATTCTTCATAGATCAATACCGTGATTGCAACCTTAATTACGGCCATGACTTCATTCGTTCTTCCATTACATTAACGATTGTTCAAACGGCCCCACGTCTTTAATTATGTAAATTATAGAAAAAAGGAATTGAATATAAAATCTGTAATTCTGCATGGCGAATAACTTTTCTTTTCTACATTTGCCATTAACTGTAGTTATTCATGCAGTAGAACGTTATGAACAACTGAATTTGTTAAAAACTATATATATACTGCTTCAATTTTATATGGCATCTTTGACCCCTCAAGCTCGATGGAAATAGTGGGGAGGGCCATCGAGAGCGTCTCCGGGCCCCGGGCCAGGGATTTCACAGGGCTCTCTAATATACATGTTTAATTTCGAATATTAGAATCCAGTAAACAGTACGGAAGAAGCGGTGCCCAAAAAAGCTATAACAAGTATATGAGGTAAGATAAATTGTACCAGTTGAATTTTGAATGAATATAAATCAGATATAATTGATTTCCTGGAGTTAATGAAGTAGGTGAATTGGATTGAATTCTAATATTACGTTCAGTGAAATAATTGATATATCTATATTTGGTATGATCGGTTTCGATCGCTTCACTACTTTGGTACATATATTTGGTATGATCACATTAAAATCAAATTTTTGAACGTAACTTAATCGAAGAACACTTTGCGCGCTTTCCGATCCGCCAAGATGGAGATTACAGAATTGAAGTCGATGCTACGAGCAAGATGGGACTCCGACGCCAATGCCCCTAGGCTTGTAAGACGGTTTCCGCTCCTAGTAGAACGCAAGAAGTTCTTTATGCGAGATAGCAGACTGAATGACCGTTCACCTTCAGCCAAACTGACTGGCATCATGCAGAATACTCTGAGTCCGATACAGACAGTAGGAGATAATGAGCCGATTTTGAGTTCGTTAGGTTTGTTCAGTAGCTTCAATGGAGGGGAGAGAATGGAGTCCGAGATTTGCGTTATACATAGCCTTGAGATGGATTACTTCATGAATTAAATCTATTGAAACATCGGCAGAATACTCATTGCAAAATGATACTGCTTGTCTTTCGACATCATCCTCACTGAGTTCAATATATTTCCAAAAGAAACTAAATTTTTTGTTGAGTTCAGTCACGCCTTCAGAACATCGTGTGAAGTTGCCAATCAAGCAGTCCAAAAGGACATAAAAATAGTTTGCTTGAACTGAACCTAGGGATTGCACTCGGTAGCTTCTGAATTGCCCTCATCAAGTTGTTTTTTGCTTCCAAATGCAAGCATTGCAATCAGTCAATTTTCACTTTCGCTAATTATGCTTGTAAACGATATATAATGGTTTGAAACGTAAAAATACAAAGTTTGAGCATAGTGTCTGTATGTATCAATTTTTTTATAAAATCTTCACTTCCTCAATTTAACATAGAATGGACTAAATTTTAAGAATACAATGCGGAAAAAATATCAATTATTGATATGGAGTACGCATAGCTGTGGGCGCAATTGCAGTGAAATCTGTCCGTATGTTTCTTAGAAATCGACGGTTTTGATTGTATTTCTCGGTAATTATTCAACTGATTCTGTTGTTTTTTTTCAAAAGGTCTGTCTTAACGAGATCTATGATATGGTTGAAAAACATTGACTCTATTAGTTTGGGTATTATGAGATATTCCTATTTTTTAACTTTTGACATTGGTTTTCCTTTTTGTGTTTGTTCGTGTTATGTCAGAAATGGTCAAATTTGTATTTTAATCATCAAAAATAGAAGTGAGATTCTATTGCTAACTTTCGAATATTAATCTAACATCTAAGCGACAAAATAAATTGTAGCAGAATGAACCTCGGATTCAATCTCAATCCAAACCCCTTTCATCTAGTATTGAAACCAATAACTACTTGAGGATGAGTCATTTGTTGGAGCCACGCACTAAGTATTGCAAAGAAACTTTAGTAAAACGAAATAACAATTTTATATTTTAAACATTTGGTTTGAAAATATTAGAATACAAACGTAACTCACAATTGTCTTGTTTCGTAGATTTACTGATTCGTGTCATTGTATAATTTGGTGAGATATGGTTAGGGATTTTGAAAAATACTCAAAAGTCGTAAATGACTATTAATCATTGGAGTCGCGAAAAACTCCATTTTTGAAGGCAGTCGAAGACTGACCCTCCTGGATTGCGTTTAAAGTTCGAATGAGTACATTTTTTATATCGTAGTTGAACTGTGCAAATAACTAAACTGAACTGTTCTGAACTTGACTGAGCTCAACTCTGCTCAACTTTGAGGAAAACTCAAAACGTCAGAAGTTTTATACTCTGCATTTTGGGCATTTCCTCAAGATAAAGCTTATGAGTTGGAAGATTTCACTTTCAACGTTTCATGCTTCGGGTTTTCCCCATTCCCTCCACATTATTTCTTATCTATTTGATAAGTTACTTATTCTATGTTTGTACATGCATGTCATTGTGTTTCGAAGCAAAACAGTTTTCGAAACTTCTTCATAATTTCATATTAATCAGTTTAAAAGGTTTTAAAATTCTTTAGTTACATCATTTGAGTTTTTGACAGTGGATACTTTCCGAGTTTCTAATGCATTCCATTATATGATAATTCTAAAAGCTCATTAGCGCAAGCATTGCCGTCGGCTACGCAGGTCATTATAGTGGAATGCTCATTGGAGACATCGACGAATGTCAAAATTTTATTGTTTCCATTATTTCTATCATTTCTATTATTAATTCTTTTGCAGTAGAATTATAAGATTCGGGCAGACGTCACATTCGCACTCTAGCGTCCGCAAAGATTGTGAGAAAAACGTGAAATTTTGAACAGAGGTTCCTCTTGTTACGGCGAAGAACCCTATTGAATGGCGATTCAATCGCATCATTCATTTTCTAGATTCCAATTTTTTCATTTTTACGGTTTTTTCATTACTTCATTTCTCGAAACGTATTCATCCGATTGTTTTTACCAAAATATGAGCCTTAACTAGATCTATGAACTGGTTGAACAACATTAAGACAATTACTTTGGGTAATATGAGATATTCCTGTTTTCGCTTCCGTTCGCCTGGAAAAAGCTTTTTCAATACTGGAACATTTTCATTTTGTATGCAATCGGACCATTCGGAAGCTTACCACCAATGAAATTGGGGGAAATAAAAAAAACGCTGACATATTTGCCACATTCGAATGGGGGACCCGAGGACCGCCTGCTTGTTTCTACTTTTACGTCGTTTTTCCTGGAATGTATTTGACACACCCATGCTAGGAGCCACTATTTTGCTTTCTTCAAAAATCACGGATCATTGATTCTTTAAATCCTTCAATTCGTCAATCAAGATATTGGCAATCTCTACATCCAACGTCGTGTATTTGGCTCGTAAAATGAGATTTCGATAATTGATGACTGTTAAAACTTTGAACCAGATTGAGGCCAAAAGAGTACACTCAAACGACTGCATGTATGTTTTAAGGCCTTGTAAATCAGTTCTCGTTTCAGCCGTCAGATTCAAAGACTCGAGGGTTTCAACTACTTTTCTTAGTCCAGGGATGTGAGCAGCAAAAGGCCTTACGCAATCTACCCGTGCTGACCAACGGGTTTGAGACATACTATGCACAGAACATCCAATACACTCGCGTAAGATCGACCACGTTTGAGGACTTGAGCTGAATATATTGTATAACTTTTGCAAGACTCCGAAAAAAGTTATGACCTCTGGACAACATTCAGCAGCTTGGACACTACTGAGATTCATACTGTGGAGCCCACAAGGTGAATACTTTGACAATGGATTATCCCTGAGAATGTGACTTTGGACTCCTCTGTGATGCCCACTCCTATTGCTGGCATTGGCATATCCTTGTCCACGACAATCAGCAAGTGGAATATTGTGTTTTTGTAGAGTGGATCGAATGAGGTCAGCAATACCTTCTTCTGTTTTGTTGTTACAATCGACAAACTCCAAGAAGCGCTCCTGAACCTGATACTCATTAGAAGCTTTATCTAACAAAACGTAACGCAAAATAAATACAGTTTGCTCAATAAATGCTGAGTCTGGTATTGCATCAACAATTATAGAGTAATACTTCATCAACTCTCTCTCTTTTTGAATCACGCAGATAACTTGAGGAGCACAATAATCGATAAACTCATTTTATATTTCGGGAGATAAATAATGAACTTGAAGTCGTCTTTTATTCACTTGTGATTCCTTCACTTTTTCCAAGTGTTCATGTAATAGAGTATCGTAGTGGCTGATTAACTCCAAAATAGCGAGGAAGTTACCATTATTGTAGGCGCCAATCAAAGTAGTGCTCTCTCTGAATGCAAGGCCTCTCTCCGAGGAAGAGAATGACATCTAGAATTCTTTGTAAAATCCGCCTCCAACGGGCCACTTCGGATTTGATATTTTCCAATAAGGATAATCATCTGAAGCCTCATTTTCGTTTCTTGTTTCGTATTGACGCCACTTCATATAACAAGTCCTGTGGTGTTGATTGTTTTCGTGTTCGAGAGTTCTAGCATGCAGTTTCTTCCAATTTTTGTCGAATGAATACCCTGCCGGTTTCATCAGAGTTGAGCGTTTATTTTCAGCCATACCACTGAAAAGTCGACACGGAAAACAGAACAGTGCCATTTTAGACTTACTCCAGACAAGCCAATCACGCTTCATTTTTTCTCCATTTTTAAGGTCGTTACGAAGAAGGCTTTCTGGAAAACGATTGCCCTTGATATCGTCAGGGAATGAAGCGGGATGTGTTTGTGGTCCCTGGCGAATGCCGTGTTCTATTTGAGCAGATGTGAAATGAAGTGAATCTATATCACCAATATCGAAGGTATTTTGATTGGGAATTTTCTTGACCCTGCCATTATCTACATCATGTTTTTCATTATTTACATCATGTGTTTCATTACTTACATCATGTGTTTCAGTATCTACATCATGTTTTTTAGACTTATCTTTGGTGAGTCCTTGCTGCTCATCCATTTCCAAAAGTAGCTGCTGTGGTATAACGTTCGAGTCTGCTTCATCCTCGGTCTCATTCATGCGATTGATGGTTGTGTATTCCGCTATAATAATTTCATTTTGTCCAGAGCGGAATTGTGTTAGTGTTCGCTGACTTCTCTTACTAATTTGCTCTTTGACTCGTCGTTCTTCTCGCTTTTGCGTCCCAGATTTATGCTTATAGTCCATTTTGTAAAAGTTGTATTTTTTTTTTCTACTTTTTTTGGAAAAATTTGGAATTTCAAAAGGGGAGAAATTTGAGTTGCGAACACGCGGCGCGAGTTCCGAAAATGTGCAGATCGGTTTTTTTCGTTTTTTTTTATGTGCGGAGTAATTATGGGGAGTTAGCCCGAACAAAAGAGGAAAATATTCGCTTTGCAAGGGTGATTACGTCGTTCCGTTGGAATGTGTTGTTCGCCCCAAATTCCGAGAAAATTCACGTCATACAATAGGACGGAAAGTGATTGCTCGCGACTATAAATTTACTGTAGATATAATAGAAGATTGAAATTATTTGGGTTTCGGGAATTTTTGTTGGAAAATTATATTATCTCGACCGGAAAGTCGAAAAACTAGTTAGAGTATTAATAGACATGTTTCTTTTTGTGAAATTACATTATTTCGACCGGAAAGTCGAAAAACTAATTATGCGATGCTTTTGCTGTAAAATTATGTTATATCGAGCGGAAAGTCGAAAAACTAATTAGGCCATTAATCGGCATTTTTTTTTGTTGGGAAATCACATTCTCTCGACCGGAACGTCGAAAAACTAATTTTGAGTATTAATGGAAAGTTTTTGTTGTCGGAAAATTATGTGCTCTCGACCGGAATGTCGATAAAATATTTCGAGTCTTTGAGTGAGACTTTTGTTTTATTATAAAATATTTCGAGTCTTGGAGTGAGACTTTTGTTTTATTATAACATCATAGTGTCGACCGGAAAGTCGAGAAACAATTTCGGCGATTATCTGACCCAATTTTTTTTTGTGTGAAAAATTATGTTTCAACCTGGAAATCGAAACACTATTTTGGGGAAAATTAACATTTTTTTTTGTTTATTGCGAAATTGTATTATCTCGACCGCGAAGTCGATAAACTATCGGTCCCGGTTGACTGAAAATTCAGTGAATTAATAAGATTTACCGATTTTGTTGGGATTAAGATAGTTATCAGGTCTCGACCGCAAAGTCGGTAAACTAACGCCTTATGTGCAGTTCTCATTTGGTTTTTTTTTGTGTTACGGGAAGACAAGTTTCGACCGCGATGTCGATAAACTAGTTAGTTCTAGATTCGATCGCGATTTTGGATTGATTTAGTTTTGTTTTCTCGGGTTCATTCGACCTGATTTTATAGGATATCCCGTGAGCTTCGTGTACTTCAACTAATCGGAATTTAAAGTTTTGAGTTTGTATATTTTGGCGAGAAGTAAATATAGAATTTTGAGAATTGAGTCTTTCGAGTTTATGCTTTATTCAGGTGTTTTTTTTTAGACCAATTATCCCCTAACATCTCAATCCACCCCTATCTACCATAAACACCTCCTGAGCAGCGCGGGACATACCGCTTCCTTTCCCTTAGGTTTAGTTTAATTAAGTTAGGTTGAGTATTCGAGATAGGTCGAGTATGGGGTTACAGTAAGTGAGGATAAGTCCTTTTCCGTTTTAATTTTGGTATTTTGAGAATTTGCGTTTAGCGAAATTTCGCGTTTTGAGGATTTTGCGTTTAGTTAGGAACTCTCGCGTAGGTGGTTCGGCGTTCAAACCAACTGGCGCCCAAATTTTAATTTTAGGATAAGTAAGTTTTTTTGTTATTTCGTTTTTCACTAAGGGAAAGTGACGCGAAGCTGAATGATGTTTTGCTCAGCCAAAATATCACGTCATAATATATAGTAGATGTGTGTTATCTAAGAGAATTTTGAAAAAGAAATGACAGGCAAATTTTCCTCTCATTCGTTACTTTAGTATTTTTTTATCACTCAAGTTAAAAAAATTTCTTGCCGCAGGGCTTACCACCACGCCCCCTTGAAAAGCCCGGATCGGAGACGATGTTCCCGGCTGACCCCCCTTTCGTCGGTCCTGCACTATTAGTGCGATTGCAACCTTAATGACGACGGTGACTTCATTCGTTCACTTATCACATTAATTATTGTTCATAATTCCTTGATTATCCAAATTATGGAAAAAGTCATCTTACATAAAATGTGAATGTTGACATGGGGAACAACTTGTGTTTTTATACTTATTCTCCTGTCTCCGACGGTTGTCGTGGTGGCGCGTTATGAACAATTCAATTGTCAATAACAAAAAAAAATGTGCGACCATTTTCAACCGAAAACTAATCAGTTCTATCTTTTCTGCAGACGCTCTGATTCCGACCTTGATAATTTAGATCGGTCAAGCCGTTGGTAAGGAATCGTTGGGCAAAAGTGGACACATACATACAAACATATACACAGCATTTTGACGGGGCTTTGGCGTAGTGGGTAGAGTGTCTGCCTACTATTCTAAAGGTCCCGGGTTCGATTCCCGCTCACTGCAAATATTTTTTCTGAAAAATATTTTCTCACGGACTCCGACCGATGGCAGGAACATTCCGTGTGTGCTATCGGCGGTATCCATGAAGTGAGACCGTGAGCCGGGACCGAACGCGACCCGTCGCGCGGGGGGGGGGGGGGGCGAGGGTTCCATCGTAGACGCCCGCCATCGTATCACAGGGGTTTCTGGAGGTTTACCCTGTGATTAGAAATACGATGAGCTGAAATGGCGAAGTGGGCCCCAGCCGCAATGGGTGGGTACTCTGATCCGTAGTATTGCCCATGAAGTAATGCCAAACAGCGGTTACGTGGGTGAATATGAATAGAGCAAGAGTAGAAAAAAAAAACAGCATTTTGGTATACCTAAAACAATAGTTACGAAGCGAAAAGAAAAAAATTGATTTAGGGGTCATTACAATAACTTCCCGATAAATCGGGAAGTTAAGAATGGCGGCTGATGATGATAATCTTTTAAAAACGTTTCTTTGTCGAAGGTAATGAGCTCGACGAAGGAAGTTCTCACGAGAAGTCCTTCATTACATCGAACGTTTTGAGATAGTCGTAACAAACTGAACCAAACTGAACGACACCTTTGAGACTAACTTTGTTTTTTTTGCATTTGCAGATTGAATTATAATGTAATAATTAGAAATTTTTACAAAACTCAATTTTTTGAAAAATCTAAAATTTTTGTTAAAATCAATTTTTTTTCGCAAAATACACTTCCCTGTGGAGTTACTAACATAAAATTGTATATTCGCCTGGTCGGATCGCTTGCATACTAGGGCTATGACCTCTTCTCTCCGCTCCTTATTCATATGATCAATTTTTTATTCCAATGTTGTTTTCCTTCTAACTTAGATATACTTCTCGGTCAAGTCAACCACCTCACTTAGCAATACTTCTAATCGCTCATTGAACATTGAATAATCCTTAATCGTGCTGTTACTCGTATGGTGGCCATAATTCCGACTTTAATCATTTGGAATGCAGAGTTTCGTAATTGTCAGAGGCGTTTAATTCTCATCTATACAGATTCATACTCAGTGAATCTACGTCAAATCAAATTTGAGTGATGTTTCAAATGGTAAAAAGTTGTACCAAGAACGAATACACTGAGATAATATCCAATGAGCATACAAGTGACTCGTTTTACGTCGATCTCAAATGATGAATAATTTTTGCAAAAGAAATGATACTGATGACTCCACTGATCGTGAACCTACGGATGTGGTATATCCAGATGAAGATATGACTTCGATGATACTTCCGAAACAAATGAAATTAATTCATAAACATTCTGAATCATCGAATGCGATGGATGATGACTGCTGGAATGACACTAATTCTGAATACAACAGTGATTCAGAATCTGCAGATGTGGGACATTCGGATGAAGATATGAGCCAGGGACATGCGAAGACTTCTATGATACTTCCAAAACAACTGAAGCTAATGATATAGATTCCGAATCATCAAATGCGATGGATAATGACGGCTCAAATGGCACTGATTTCGAATACAGCAGCGATTGCGAACAATACTCAATGACCAGCGGGGAGGAAGAGGAATCGTCATTGACCGATGGTGGAAATGATAGAGGTGAAGATTCATACGCAGATTTGCATACTGGAAATCATGAGCGCAATGAAGATGAACATGCCTGTAGGAACGATGACAATTGGCAGCATCACCGGCCCATTGACCCAGGAGCACCCGTAACTGTTGGCCAACCCTTTCTGATAATTCTAGTACTATGCCTGAAGCACAATTAGAATATGCTCTGCCTAGCAGATATTATAGCTGTTGTTAACTTACACTGTTTACAACAAGGTTTAGCAAAGATGAACCTCAGGCTATTCCAAAAATATTGCTCTCCATGAGACCAATATTGAAAAACATTACTATTGTTCGATGTGGTTCAGAGAATTGCACCATGTTAATGATGCTTGCCCGGCTTGTCCCAGGAAAAAAACTCGTATTTCATCGGATTACCCTTTCTTAATCAATTGAAAGAAATGTACCAAAGAGACAATCTTTATGACCTGGTACAGTAGCGTTTCCAACGACCCACCCAACTTAATGCACACACAAGGAATATTTATGACGTTTTTTATGGCATCCTCGTAACATATCATTCACTGATGGAGCCCCAGTTTTGAAATCGCCTAAAGTCAGTATAAGACCATTATACTTAAATATGAATGAATTACCCTTTGACAGAAGGAAGAAGATGGAAAATACATTACTCGTTGGATTGTGGTTCGGAAAGAATAAACCCGATGCCAATCAGTTTGTGTACAAATTTCGTTCAGATTTTGAGACATTAGCTGAAGGTTTCAATGTCACACCACCAGGAAGAAATAACGATATAACTGTTAGGGGCGTCATCCTCCTGGGAACATGTGATCTTCCAGCCAAAGCTTTTTTTCTCAATATGACTCCTTACAATGGGAAATGTGGATGCACATGCTTTTATATTGCAGGGCGCAGTGTTTCCACTGATAACCAAGGGCATGTTTACGCATTCCCTTATCAGAACCAAAACGAATTGAGGTTACGAACAACTGATGAATCATTGGAGCATGCGAATCATGGCACGTCAGATGACTCTGTTCTTGGTATTAAAGGCCACACGGCGTTTTCAAGGATTATGCCAGATTTTACTGAAGGAATGGCAATTGAAAGAATGTATGTCTTGAAGGGGGCATCATGAAAAAAATGTTAGAACGTTGGTTTGATTCTAAGTACAGTAGCTTTCCCTTCTTGCTGTCTGCAGTCGTGGATCAAATCAATGAGCGTCTCATGAATATGAAACGACCAAAATTCGTACATCGAATGCCTCGTTGTCTGCAAGACTTAGCCCATTGAAAGCATGTAAATTCAAAATGTGGTTATTCTTCTATTCGGCGCCTGTTCTGGAAGGATTCCTACGAAATGACTATCATGAGCACTATTTACTACTGGTCGTTGCAATTGCACTGTTGAACTCTAAAGAAATCAGTCCTGATATGATTGCACAAGTTTGTCCGATAGTTTCAGGTTCTTCACGGCCTTTAATTTTGTACCATGAATGCGCAACTAGTCTATTTACCTGATGTCGTACAGAATCTGGGCCCTTTGGGGGCTTACTCATGTTTTCAGTATGAAGATCTAAACGCAAAATTCTTGAAACTTGGTCATGGAACTTGCCACCTGGAAACACAAATAGCAAAAAAAAATTAACAGATTATACGGACGAGGAAATTCAGCAATAGACTACCAGAGGTACTCATACGTGATTTTTGTGAAAGTAAAAAGAAACAAGTAAAAATCGCTGAGTATATAATTCCAGGCTGTTACAGTGTTGGATATCATAAGAAACTGGTAGAATTGCCACAAATAATTCAGATGGCCATGACTTATTCTGAATATACGGAGGGACATTCAACATGCTAGTACTTCAGATTATTAAAAGATGGCCAGCTGTTGTTGTTGTTGAGCATTTTTATTAAGTCTTAGGGTACAAAGCCCCCTAAGTAATATACAAAGAATATAACAATGAAAGAATACAGAGTAGAATCAGTTACATTTCAATATTTAGAATTGGTAATTTCCATATAGAGATAAATCCTGGTCAAAACCAGATTGATTAAAACGAAGTATGTTAAATCACAATTTAAACACCAAAAGAACTACATATCACACGTATTTCAAAACGTAAACCTTACGGGATAAACTTAACTCAACGCTAGATCCTTATAATAATACTAGCAAAAACAATTCACTAGTTTTCCCATACAGATATATGGTGATTATAGACATTATCGGTGAGGTCATAGAAATACTACATGGCACAATTATGGGAAGTCTATTTATAATTTGCCATCACTTCAAGTTTTTGCCTCTCAAGCAAATGAACATATAATTTGTTATTAAATTCATTAATGGATTTCGAGTTTCTGATTGTTTCAGGGATAGAGTTCCAGAATGAGGCAGAGGCAATAGAAAAACAGTTCATCCCAAGATCCGTCCGAGCATTTGCAACTAATAAGTTACTTCTGGAGCCTCTCAGAACTCTGTCCCTGAAATTACATTTAAATTTGAGTTTATCCGAAGATAAGAAGATGTGTTGCGAGTCAGTGTCGCAAAGGTCAATTGACTTCCAGGCAACATTTCAATATTTGGCTTCAATTTTGAGATATCCGCCACAAACTGACATCAATAGAAAATAAAGTGACCTCGATTGACCGCTAGCCGTGCTGATTGATATGAACACCAATGTAATTCATTTATAAGTCCTTCGTTTACAAACACATCGCAGACCTCCATCGCTGATTATCACTTATTCACAGTATTCAGCTTTCCAAAGCTGTTCTATTCAGCTTTCCAAACTTGTTATATTCAGCTTCCCAGACCTCTTGTATTCACCTTCCCAAAGTTGTATTCTGCTTTCCGAAGTTGTTGTATTCGGCTTTCCAAAATTGTTGTATTCAGCTGTCCAAAGCCACTGTATTCATCCTTCCAAATCTGTGGTATTCAGCTCTCCAAAGCTGTTGTATTCAGCTTTCCAAAGTTGTTCTATTCAGCTTTCTAAAGCTGTTGTAATCTGCTTTCCAAACCTGTTGTATTCAGAGTTCCAAAGCTGCTGCATTGGGCCTTCCATTGAGGTTTCCAAAACGGTTATAGTCCGTTTTCCGCAGCTATCGTATTCATATTTCCAAATCAGCTATAGTCAGCAACTCAAGCCTGTTGTATTCAATATTGTGGGTTGACATTTTTTGAAGTATTTTTCCTAAGCACGTAAAATATTCGACATTTAAGCGTGTATAACACTACTTTCATACGTTGCTGCAGAGATTTAATAAAGAACTATAAATATTAGTTAGCATTTTTATGCATCATTCCGTTTTTTGATCAAGATATAATATCAGGAACCTCCGTTTCCTGATGGGCGGTTATCTGATGCTGAAGTCGATTGTTTCGCACGGATATTATATGAAGTAGTTAACGTTGAGTTTCGCGAGTCGTGGCGATTTTTAGTTCCTCAATACATGGATCCAATCGATTGCCCTAAAAACCACGTCCATCTTCTACATAATTCCAGCGCAGCATTCTCACATGAAGATGTTTGTAAAATGCGTGGAGGACATTGGGGCTGCAACATGGTTCAATAACCTGTGGATCCGTATATATAATTCTGCCAATATTCCTAACGAAAGCATTCGACGGAGGGTCGATAGTGTGTCGACTTTTGAATAATCGAAAATTTCCACGGATCGAGAGTTAGACGACAGTTCGTCGAGAGTTCGAGGGGGGGGAGAGGTTACGCTACCCATAGTCACCCGAGAGTTTGTCGATTCTTCCTCGACATGTGGTCGAGAGTTCAAAAAATGGTATGATTGGCCAAGTAAAGTAACGGCGGGGGGGGGGGGGGGGGGGGGGGAGGTGACGCTACCCGTAGTCACTCGAGCATTTGTCGATTGTTCCTCGACACTTGGTCGACAGTTCAAGGAATTATATGATTGGCCAAGTAAAGGGCAGACGGAGGGGGTGAGTTGATAATGCTCGTCAAAATGAGATGGAGAATGTATAATTACATAATATGGAGCGTAGATGACTCTAGACTCTAGACTAGAAGACTCTAGACTCTAGACTTTCTCTAGTTCTAGTGAGAGAGAAAACGAGTTGACCTTCAGTCAATTCGTTTGAAATCGCAAATGCAGTTGCA
Source organism: Asobara japonica (assembly GCA_026005395.1). Lineage (NCBI taxonomy): Eukaryota > Metazoa > Arthropoda > Insecta > Hymenoptera > Braconidae > Asobara > Asobara japonica. The sequence continues at coordinate 696,857 of BQMI01000320.1, read as the reverse complement.
ATACAAAATTGCGGATTTTCGGGTAGTTTGATCGATTGAATAGCTGTTTGCCTTTCGGAGGTCTAGATCACACTGCCGGCCGGCAACGCGCGCTCAAGAAGGTGGCTAGCGGAAGCGTCCTGGTGCTGCCACCAATTGCCACCACAATTCAAACGCAGCTGCAGGCCAGAATGTGTTGCGATGTAACACTCTCTCGGGAGTCTGTCGACTGTTCGTCGATACTTGGTTGAGAGTTTGAGAAAAGTTATGATTGGCGCAGTCAAGGGAGGAAGGGGTAAGTCCTTTTTTTTTGAATGGATCGAATTTTCGTGTGAAGAACCAAAGTGGCTTCTATTAAAATAAAAAAATAGGATGTCCTTGTAGGGCAGACCAATAGGCAACTGCGCTCGAGTATGTTCTCCATTAGGTTCCTCCGTCGGAGCTTTATAACTCTAGTCTGAAGCTTCTCCGCATTTAACGGCTTCGTAAAAGCTTGTCGTTTTTTCACTTTACTTGGAATGGAGAATAATATTTGAAAAGAACTTGTGACAATTCGAAAGGTCACAAGGTCGCCCGGGTCAATAGAAATCGCGATTCTTGGGGTAATGAGCCTCGAGGGCGCCTCACAACTTCCCCCACTTCCTAAAAAAGAGAACCATACCGACCACTGGGGGCAGGGCTCATTAGTAAAGCCTACATAATCATTTTTCTTATTTATACTCGAGCGTTGGTGGACGAGAACCCGAAGAAACAAGAGGAGACCCAATGAAAATACCTCAGAGGGTCACATCAAGAGGGCTCACCATCAGGACCAACTTGGCACCAGCAACGAATAGGAACTTGAGGACCCCGTCTACGGGACAACACCGCGGAAGCCTACGCAACCAATCAGAGCGGCGAGCAACGGATACCGATTGGCAATTCCAGGAAATGCCGATGACCGGCGAAAATAATTCGGCTCGCGGTCAAGAAGTCGTTCATGATACGCGCATGGCCGTCCAGGGGTCCTAAGTGGGGGAAAAAACCTTAAGAAATCACGCCGATATGGGTGAGAAAGGCCGGAGCAGTGAGTTAGCAGAGGCAGTTCCCTTCGAGGTCTTATAGAGGCAGTAATAGTAACAGGTTTTTGAGTTGTCTAGCAGGGCTAATCGTCCTGAGCGACGGGGATCTCATGGAGATCTATTTGGTGGAACCGGGGGACCGACTGCGTTGTCTTCCCGAGAGTGTGAGTAGAGGAGGAACCCCTGGACGAGCCTGGTCGACCATGGACCGGGAGGGAGGCTGAGGCGCATAAGTACCCTTTCTTTCTGGCTTACTCGCGTGATTCTCGGGTCTTCGACCACCTGGGGAGTTTCCCCTTTCCTTGTGTACCATAATTATCATTATATTTTCGCGCTTTGTTTATATCGAGCCTTGGAACGAAATTATTTCGGTCATTATTTATTTAATTGCTTCATCGCATTTTTTTTTTCTTTATCAATATTTTTATCTTACTTTTCTTATCTATGTTTTCTTTTGTTAATATACACGTGATTCCTTTGAGCATAAAACTTCCTATCTGTGTCTTTATTTCTGCGGGAAGGCTAAGGATTCCGAAGAGGGGGCAACGATTCCCCTCCCCCCGTGATCAGGGGATCTTGATAAATATTTTCCTCAGCCCGGCTGACTTTGAAACATTCTGGGGAATTTTACGGGTTTTTGTGCGTTCAGCCTTAAGTTTAAGGAAACTTAAACGCACTGGCGTCCAACTATAGGTGAGAACATTGGTTGCAATGGGGATTGGTGCAGCTATATGTATGTTAGCTGGTTGTCCAGCGTCTTTGCGTTCGGGGACGATTCTTCCTTGTTTTCTCCGCGAGCCAAATTCGTCACAAACTATCTAATGATTTCATGTTTATCGTCGAGTTTTATTCAGTTTTCGTAAATTTAAGGAATATTCCGGTGTTTCAAACTTTTGAGCTTATTGAAATGCTGGAATCTTAGACTTGTTGAAATTTGCCAAATTTTTTGTACGTTTCCAATATTATCTTTTCGTCTTTGAAGAGTTGCTGGCGATGTATTGATATTTTAAGTAATTGCTGAAGTTTTTGCAGCTTTTTAGTTCTTGGGTGGGAGGCGGGAGGCAATGCCCTCCTGCCTCACGGGGCTTCCGCCACCGGATCTGTAAATGGTCTCAAACATTTCCACAGTAACCATTGAATCAGAATCTCCTTGCATCAATTTTTTGTGAGGAGTGCAGTTCGGCAGAATGTTTTTATGCAACAGAGCTGTCAAAAATTTGAAATCGTTGTTTACAGTTTGACTTGTACGAGACCATCTGCGCGTGGTACCACTGAAATGGTATTAAATCTGTTTTTGTCATTCAGGCCTGGTCAGTCATCCCTACGGTAGTTGTAAAACGAATGGGTAAGTGGTGCCTGATTGTATCAATCTGCAAAATGAAGCATCGGTCCCATAAAATGAGGCCTAGGTCATGGTCCATAAAATACCCACGTGACCTCAGCATTTCGTCAGTGTCATTTCTGTTTTCTCGCCCACACATTTTTCGTACTCTAATCAAATACTGCTAAATGCGCCACAGCTTCTGTGGTATTCCGGTGGCAGCAGCTTTCGTTCTCGGGTCAAGATCTTTTCCCTTCTTCCTTTAAGGTGACGAGATCACAAATTTCATATTGTTTTTTTTCAAGCCTGTACGTCAGAATCGAAATGTTAGTATACCGATTTGAAATTATTGTCTGCATCCAAACCGGTTGAAGCCTATTTCTATTTGAAATAGAAAATGAATCATTGCATTGCTGATCTTTTGTTATTTCTATAATTTTGAGAATTTGAATACTGGGCAAATTTTTGAAATTCTCTTTATTTTTGTATTTTTTTATTCCAGAACTTTTTCATATTAAAGAAAGGTCGTATGATTGTAAAACAATTTTTTTAACTTCCCGATCTGAGGGAAGTTATTGTTATGGGTCGGAAAATCGAAATTGGAAATTTCACTTGATCTCTACGTTTCATGACCCCTAGAAACGTTTCCAACCACTTTGAGCGAGATGTTCGTCTGTGTTTTTTTTTCCTCCGTCCATCTCATTTGTACGCCCCGGTAGCGGCCGTGTAAGCATTCCTTCAGGGAGCGTACCGGACACCCACATATTTCTAAACACAGGGTAAACCTCCAGAAACCCCTGTGCTACCCCCCCCCCCTGCGTCGGGTTAGGTTCCCACTCGGCCGGGCGCTCTCATTTTATGGGTACCGCCGATAGCACATACGGAAGTTCCTGCATCGGTCGGAATGCATGAGAAAATATTTTTGAAAAAATATTCTCCGGCGGCCGGGCGCGAACCTAGGACCTTCGGAGTCGTAGGCAGATACTCTACCACTACGCCAACACCCCGACTATGTTGTGGAACGATTAATTAGACAAATTATGCGATTTGGTTTTTTTTATACTCATTGGATAGGTTTCCGCCTAACTTAGCCCTGATTAGATTTGGAATATAATCGACCGCGCGGTTTTATAGTTATTAACAAAGGAATTGTTTATATCGCTGCGTCGTGAGAACGATTGAACATCCGAAAACAATTATTCAATCAAATTGGTTCCACATACATCTAGTGGTGTGCAAATGTGTGTGCCCCATACGGGGCGCAAACAAAACTTCCCGATTTGGTATTTCAGCAGAACATAAGAACGTGACCATGGTGATAGGCAAATCCAACATTCCGCATCCGCATGATAAGACAGAGGAAACCACAGAAAACCTATGTCGGCACAGATGGCTACTATACTCTATTGGCAACTTCCGCTCATCAGACAATCTGAAAAAAATTCTCGCCCCGTCGGGGATTTGAACCCATGCGACACGGCCTAGTCCAGTCGGCCATTCTTGACTTGACTTGACTTGACTCGAAAATTGTTCATTAAACATTGTCATATACACACTATATACAATATTAATATCTTAAATGCTAAACCCTAGATCACCAGCCATTGGCTTTATATCTAATTTGAACAAAGTTCAATATAATTTTTCATTATTTCATATGTGGACGTCCGCATGAAAAGGGGTCACTTTGGCACTATTGGACTTATGCATATGAGCGTATTTCTGACTAAATTTGGAACATTTTGAGAGGTCAGACGTCCCGCTAGGTGGAAAAACCGCGAAGTTATAGAGCTTCAAAGTTGAATATGCAAAAAACCTAGTTTTGAGAAAAACGCAATCAAGGCTCGAGGTTCGAATATCTTCCATTCTCCGTGGAAGTTAAACAGATTATGATTTTAATAATTAGGAAACACCTTCTCGAACGTAAATCATCGTGTTCCGATTATTCTCATAATAATTACACACGAAAATTATTCACAGATTATACATACTGTTGTACGGATATCATACGCATCAAGCGTATCATCAGCGTCAGTTTCGTAATTTTCTGATGGTGCCGTACCCAAGAAATAATCCAAAATTACTTCTTCGCACCCGTCTGGAGGAGTGCAACCAACATCCGATAATGCCAATGATACCTGTCGGTTCATAATCTCGCGGTCACTCATGATGCCTGTTCCTAAAGTTTCAGTAATGACAATAGTATTAGGTTATCATAAACTTTTGTATATAATCCATAGCTCCAATATTAACCGGTCTATAGTTATTCATTGAAATCACCGGCATAACCTCATCTCGAACAAACTTGGTTATTCTTGACTTAACTCATTACTCAAAATTACACTGAATTATAGTTTATTCTCTGCTACACCAAAATCTCCTCCTCAAGAACATGAAATAAGTGGGGTGTCAACTTACTGTTGAATAATTTCAGAAATTCAGCGTGTAATTCACTAAAAAAACTTTTGACATTTGGAGCAGTAAACAAAACCTGGAGCACACTTGTCAGAGTAGGGTATTTCACCAGCATTCCAAGTGATTCCATGATGGTTACTGATGAGCCAAGCATTGATGTGTTGTATTTGGCCGGGTAATTTTCGACACGAGTACGGTGGTTTAAAGAGCATACAATTAATGCTATCGGAATTGTTTATATAGCCAATTGCCACTTCCTTCACAATGAAAATATTCTCATAACAGCACAATCCCTGCACATCCACTATGGCATCCATCTGATCACTGCACTCTTTCCAGAGTGACTGAATTCTATGGAGGAGATGCCATGAATTTTATGTATTGGCATAACAGATTACGTCATTAGTTATAGGTAGTATCGGGAAACAATTCCCGGAATTGTTTCAAGGCTCCGCCCCTCCCTACATGCAATTATAGTTGTAGCCCACCCCCTTTTTCGCTTGCACATGCGCGATGGTCGTACATTATGCATGCTTCATTGTTTAAAGACGCAGTCATCTTCATGGAGCCAATGCGGCTGAACGAATTGAGATTTTTTCGTAGTGTACCACTGCATGGATACGACTGTACCACTATTATTAGGAAATACTTTGGGCAGGATACCACTGATGGTTGGGGAATCGCGCATAACATTATTGAAACCTATGGGGATCTTGAGCTCATAGAACGCTATGAGGTCTGTCATCGAAAACCCTGCGAGTGCGATGATTTTGGTGTTATTGTGAGACGTTATGGTGACAGTGTTGATCCCCCCGAGCATGCATTCACCTTTTACCGTGATATAATTCACCTGATGGACAATTTCACAATTGTGAAACAATATCCTGTGTTGCGGCGCGGTGAAAATCCCAACAAGCAATGTATTCTGCTGCAATCCCATTGGGATATCAAAATCCAGCAGGCTGAGCGTTTCCTGCGAGCAATCGAGTGATAGAGGGGGTGGGGGATTGGAGTTGTCACTGTTCTCACTGAGACTTCAGTCTGCATCATGGAGTCGTTGAATCCGGATGAAGTGAGGTGTTTGTGCGGGTGTCCACCATTTGCGGTGGAGTATGAAGATATTCTGGTGAACTATTATGGAGATCATCCACCAAAAAAAGCTCGTGACTGTCTTCTGAATTTTCTGGAGCTGTCTGAGAATTTAGAACTGAAAGTGCATGGGGTTTGCTTCATGATTTCCTCGATTTGCGGGAAAACTTGAAAGCGATTGAGAAGCAACGTCAATTGCTCCAGTTGGCAGCGGAAAGGAGCGAGCAGGAAAAAGAGAACAACAAAGACGATGTCCCTTCTGCTGCACATAGTTGTCAGGGAGAACCTTCAACCAGTACTTCTTCTGAGCCCTTTCCAGTGCAGAAGCGTCAGGGACAAAGATACCAGCGAACACACCAAGGGCATCCATACAGAAAAATATGAATAAAAAAAATGATGTTTGTACGATTTTTTTGTTATCTTCTGTATCATAATCATACACCACATATGTAAAAGAAAATAAAGTCTTTTATTCACAATAAAATGGTATTACATTGACTCAATTGATATGGCTTACAACTAGGATAAGTTTTTCACTGTTCCACTGATTGGATGGTACTCAACGATGCGATCATGCAATATCAAACAGTACGCTGCTGTTTGAGCGGGAAAATTCTGATGAGATTCAAATTCCAGACGAATATCCACTGGTCCGGATTTCAAGTATTCGTTTTGCTTCGAGCAGTCAATCACGATGAGTGGTGCGTAGTTCAAAAAATCCGATTTACTAAGAAGTGGCTCAGCCTCTTTAGCGTAGTATGAGCTTTGAAAATTGGTGTACGTGTCGTAGAGCACAGCATACTGATTGTGCGCGATATCAAGATTGAGATTCCCATAAGGGTAACTCTGTGAGTGGAGAACGAGTTTCACATCGCGTACATTGCAATGATCAAATCGACTGGCATTGAGCACTTCACCACCCAGACATGTTTTGAAGTGGCTGGCAGCAAGGGATACTCATAAGTCTCCCAAGTGCGGAAACTAATGGGAATTGCTGCATCCTTGGCAATGTGCTTTAGCAATGAGATTTTCCTAGAATCGGCAACCTTGATGTAGGGAATCATCCACTCGACTTTCACGAAGGACAGCTTGATGGCCTCACGTGGAGTGCCAACCGGTGGATTTTGTACAATTGCATTCACATCGGTGTTTCCTCGTGTAAGGATCAGCTCATGTTTCGCATTAACGATGATTCATTCATAGTCCTCAGCAAAACCCAACAGCATACTCAGTGGTATGGAGATATCAAAATATCCCTCGGCATCGACGACTGATTCATTGTCGTTGAGTATTCAGCCTGCATTTTCCATGAGAGCAGCTTGATTTGGTGTTTGCGAGATGGAATTCTTCATCAGGGTAGTGAGACCCACATTTTTACTTCTATCAATTACAATGGCGTTCAGTTCATATCGCTCCTCCTCGAACATATGGAGGATAGCGCAGTTCACCAGTCTCGTGTGTGCGACAGCTGCTCCATTTTCTGTAGTCAAACGTCCGTGTACATGCAGCGAACTCTAGCACGGTAGCAAACACAAATGTTGATGCTGGACGGCTATGCGGATTTCATCATTGTTATTGAAAGTCGTGGAAGCAAAAGGCTGATGTGTATGAATCTCATAGTGACCAATGGATTCATCAAACATAATGGGCTTCTCAACTTTTAGGATCCATTTTTTCACATCCATATCTAATGGTTTGCACATTCATACACACACACACACACTATTGAAACCCCCCACTTGTAATTCACTTGTTCATTCACGTTCAAGTCTGTGAAGGCATGTCACAATCGATAGATAATGTTCACACGCAATGCTTCTCCGCATGCAGACTGACGACAGATGTCTCGGTGCTGGCTTTTATAAAGAGCTCAGCACTGTCGCAAAACCAAAAAAAATCATCGTTTCAAGTTAGTGTCGCATTTCCTGGCTGTATTATTTCATATTTATCTGGTTCACTTCTCAGTATATTGGTGAAGTCATATCACTCTGATGAGACTTTCTCATCTCATGTTGCATTAAATCATGGCTCAGGTTTCTCCAAACGTTTCCCAGTGACTCATGTTTACAACCATTTTGAAGTTTTATCACTCCGACGACGTTTCCGGTGGCATTGGCGCAGTATCAACTCGCTGCTTCCTTCAACTTTTCCCACTGACTCATTTCTTAGAATCATGGTGGAGTCTTATCGCTTTGGGTAAGTTTCAGGTTGCATTGACGCAGTATCAACTCACAGCTTGTCTTCCTCCAACCTTTCCCATTGTGTCATTTCTTAGAATCATGGCAGAGTCTTATCGCTTTGGGTGAGTTTCAGGTTGCGTTGATGATTCATCTAGAAATCTGAAAAATGAAAAATATTAAATATATCACATCCCATCAGGATATATTAAATATACCACATCCTATCAGATAGCACAATCATCACTCAATTTCTTATTTTCTTTCGATATCATCATTGATAGGTTCGTCGACTTATTAAGGGCTTGAAACATTTCTTAGAACTTCAAACAATATTTTGAATCATCGCAAATATTGAAATTTGTACGAATGTTGAAATTTTAGAGAATTTTGAAAAATATGGAAAACTTGATCATTGAAAAGTATCTCAAAAATTTCCCATCTCTATGAAACATCTTTCAAAAATGATAACTTTTTAAAAAATGGATAAGTTTGTGATAAATATGGGTTGGGAAAGTTTAAAAATTTAGCATACATTCTGCTTAAAAATGCTCACGTATCTCATTTTCTATAGCACCATTGCACAATGGTGTATCCGCCTTATCAAAAAAAACTTTTTCCTCCTCGATCCTGAGCACACCAAGAACGCCCCCCATTTCCAGTAGTGTAGTCACTCTGTTTGGAGGTGTATAATCAGAGTGTACTCCACCGCTCTCCTCACTTCTTCTATCCCAAACATTTCTACCCATATTTGCGGCACTTCCTTTCTTGGGGTGATTTTAATATACCCAGGTCTCGGCATGTTTTTACTGAAAATTCAAAATTTGATTGATATGAGGTTTTAATTATTTTAATAATGTTTATTTACTTATTTAAAAGGCTAAAGGGGCTGCAGTGTACCCCCAAATTTTAATTTGGAGGCTGAGGGATGGACCGTTACCGTGATACCGCGCGGGGTAGGGGGTGACGTCACCCATGCAACGCGCATTGCGGTGGGACTTACCTGTGGCCCCCAATGTACGCCAAAATTAAATTTCGCGGTTGAGGGATGGACCGTCACCGAGATACGGCGCGGGGTAGGGGGTGACGTCACCCACTGTACGCGCATTGCAGTGGGACCTACCTGTGGCCCCCAATGTACCCCAGATTTTAATTTGGAGGCTGAGGGATGAACCGTTACCGTGATACCGCGCGGGCTAGGGGGTGATGTCACCCACCCAACGCGCATTGCGGTAGGACTTACCTGTGGCCCCCAATGTACCCCAAAATTAAATTTCGCGGCTGAAGGGTGGACCGTTACCGAAATACCGCGCGGGGTAGGGGGTGACGTCACCCACTGTACGCAGCTGAAGGCAGTAGCGTTGCGAGTGGGGGTAATGTACTTGGGAACACCTTGTCGCAGCCATAGGTGAAAAAAAATTCGGGGGCTAGGACCATCAGTCGGCTATGCAGCGCAATGCATTACCCCCCCCCCCCCCCCCCCCCACCCTTGCCTACCGCACCCGGGCTGCGGAAAAGAGATGCGCAGATGCGCATTTGGAGTTGAACCACCCTTGCCTAACTACTGTTGGGCGATGTTAGCGATGTGGGGAATATTATCCACACCCGGCGCTAATTTATTTTTTAGTTTTTTAATCGTGGCGATAATTTCATGCGGATTTGTGGGGATTTCAGTTGAGGCATTGTGACGTGACATTTTCGGGGGGAAGGAAATGCCCGCACCTTCGGCCTCTCTTCCCCATAATCCCGACTTTTCCCCTGTCCAACTTGAATTGGGCGCCAGTCCATTTCTGCGGGAAATGGACAAACCGAGAGCTTCTAACGCAACTAAACTGAACTTAACGTGAACTTGACATAAACTTAACCTATATCCTATCGCCACGAAAGGAAACGGGAAGAAGGCGGTCAGGAAAGGATGAGGGGTAGGGAAGGAGGAGCGGCATATCCCACGCTGCTCAGGATGAGGGTCATAGTAGAGAGGGTCGGGTTCATGATTGGGACCGTAACCAAACTTAAAAGAATAACGTAATCACGATGAGAAAATTTCATCGTATTTATTCAACCAAACCTACAAAACGAAACTACAAATCCTTTAATAATATGGCTGGAGTTCTCCCCGAACACTAGAACTATAATTCTTTCGGAGAGAGAACCACTAATTACGCCTCCATTAGCGGCGAGAGGTGATCTAACCAAGAGAGTTACTTAAGACATCCGAACCGGACGAGGGCTAGGATGTATGAGTTAGAGTAGCAATAAGGGTACTGACGAAACTCGCAAACCGATCGCTGAATTGCTACCTAATTCGTACGCAAACGGGATTCGAAAACAGAAACTAATTTCCGAGAATTTTCCTCACGTCAATCTGACCTCAAAGCCGAGGATTAATTCCTGCTTCCCCAAGAATGCCGCGCACTAATTCCGAAACGAAGAATTGACGGCTGAGATTGTCCGAACTCCATTCGGGATCCCGCCGGAACTAGAGGATTAACCTCCGAGAGTCTTCCTTATCTCACGCGCACCCAAACTGAAACCGAAAGTTTAATTATCGAACTTCACTTCAATTACCATTAATCATCTCCATAACACCACAATTAACCTCCGAGGTAGTCCTAAAATCGCGCGTGGTAGGCCGGGAATGGATTCCCGAATTGATCCCGAAATCCCACGATAAGGGACGCAGGAGAATACTCCCGAAATATCCCCAAAATCCCATAAAAACTACAGGGAGAGTACTCCCGAAATATCCCCAAAATCTCACAAAAATGACAGGGAGACTACTCCCTAAATATCCCCGAAATCCCATACAAATGACAGGGAAAGTACTCCCGAAATATCTCCAAAATCCCATAAAAACTACAGGGAGAGTACTCCCGAAATATCCCCAAAATCTCACAAAAATGACAGGGAGACTATTCCCTAAATATCCCCGAAATCCCATACAAATGACAGGGAAAGTACTCCCGAAATATCCCCAAAATCCCATAAAAATGACAGACAGAGTACTCCCGAAATCCCATAAAAATGACAGAGAAAGTCCTCCCGAAATATCCCCAAGACCTTGCGATCTTATGCAGGGATAATCATCTCGGAATTATCGCCGAAACGCGAGTAATTTACGAAGGGATAATCTTCCCAAATGATCCCCGAAACGCGATTAATTTACGCAGGGATAATATTCCTAAATTATCCCCGAAACATTATCTTAATACGAAGGGATGATTATTCCGAATTATCCCCGAAACATTATTTTAATACGTAGGAAGAATTATTCCGAATTATCCCCGAAACATTATTTTATATGAAAAAAAAGAAACGAAGAGTGAAATTAATTCCTGTATTTTCATGGGCATACAAGAAAACTCACGCGACCGAATTGCTGGATGTTTGTTGTCATAGGTGACATCATCCAACAACTCTCGGGACAATCGGCATTGTCCTGAGGGTGACGTCATTGTCTGACAATGCCGTCCCGATGTCGCCCGAATTTTCGAAGTTTAATCCTTGGATTTATACGCGCGAAACCTGGGATAATGGGTACGAAATTATCCCCGAATTTTTATAATGTTACACTGGGATAACTATCCGAAATTATCCCGAAACTATATTAATTTGATTCTGGGATAGTTAGCCGAAATTATCCTGAAACTACTAATTTTATACAGGGATAATTATTCGCAATTACCCCTGAAACTTTACTAACTTTATACAGGGATAATCGTCCGGAATTATCCCCGAAACTACTAATTTTGCTCTGCGATAATTACTCGGAATTATCCCGATACTCTAGTAATTTTAACTCTGGGATAACTCCCGAAATTCGATTAATTTGATGCAGGGATAATTATCCGGAATTATCCCGAAACTCGATAATGCTATGCAGGGATAACTGTTCGGAATTATCCCCGAAACTTCATTAATTTTATACAGGGATAACAATCCGGAATTATCCCCGAATTGTCACGCTTCTACATAGGGATAATTGTTCGTAATTATCCCCGAAACTCTACTACCATAAGCAGGGATAATTATTCGCAATTATCCCCGAAATTAACATCTTGGTGTTCCAAAATGAAAATGCGTGGCCCCGGGGGTCAATGTTTTTACACCGGGTAGTACACATAGGTACTTATCGAACGTATGTGGAGCGAAGATGTTCTCCGTGTGGTGATCCGTGGACAACTAACTTGTCCATGCGGCAGACCACCGGATGCGCTTAATCCGCCCGATAGGTGGCAGCTTCCTAATGACCAGCGGGGTCAAGTACGGAACTGTACTTCCGCTTTTCAAAAAGGTGGTTGGGGTTAGTCGACGGAATTTCCGCGCGGATTCCGTCACAGCATTGACAGTGTTTTTTTTTTACATAAGCTGTAATTTGTTCTTCAAGGGATTTGTTTCCCCGTGAGGCAGATATTCTATGGATGTTTGCATAGTGAGAACAAAATGCAGTATTAGCCTTGTCATAGTCTTCTGCATGGATCTTATTGTTAAACTGGAGTGTGGGAATTTCGCTTTCACCGGTGTTATTAAAATACTTTGCTACGCGCCATATTGAGTGATGCATTAAGTTTATATTCCTGAGTTTGTTGACGCAAGTTTTTAGTTTCCATGCTTTTATTTTAAGTCTGATTTCCTTGATCAGCTAATTTAGTTCGCATTTTAGGTAGTGGTTTCGTGTTTTTTTGCCACTTTGACCTATAATATAGTTTTTTGTTTTCATTAGGAAGGCTATTTCGGGTGGGAGAGGATTATGGGTGAATTTGGGTGAGCGGATGAGAGTGAAGGATTCCAGGGCTGTTTGATTAATTTTAGTAAAATTTGGTATGTTATTATCTCTTCCTTCAATGTTGTTACATGGAGGGTGGGGTTAGGTATAGAGATCTCTTTATTTAATATGTGCTTGAATTCTTTCCAGTGGGTTTTCGCGTAGTTTAATATCTTAGATGCTTCGGGTGAGGCTGGTTTGCCAAACAGGGGGGTTTGCCATGGGAGAAACGCAATGGTAGGTGGTCTGAAGGGGATTCGGAAAGAGTAGTGAAATTTTGGGAGTATTATCCTAAAATATGTGCCAATAGGTTCGTTTGTGGCCTACAATGGCTCGTTTGGTTAAAGCGACGCATACGAGCACCAATGTAATTTATTTACAAGTGCTTTGTTTACAAACACATCGTAGACCTCCGTCGCTGATTAGCACTTCGGTAGAGAGCATAAATATAGGGACCTTAAATAAAATAAAATAAACGGGATGTGGGTTTGACCCTCTACGGGTCGAACCAATAACTTCCCGATCGTTCCCCGGTATATGTACAAAGTTTCGGTTTATGTCTCAAATTGTGAACGTTTTAAACTTTTCAAAATTACCAAATATGTGAAATTTTATAATGCTTAAAATATAGAAAAGTGAAAATTTGGAAAAGAGATTTTCCAAAAATATGTCCTTTCTTGCGATAGAGTTAGATAACCAATTCAATTTGTGAAAAACTGTGAGGGTTAATATAAGAAGTCACAAAATCAAATGTGTACTTTTACGTATAGAACAACTTTCATTTAACACCTCATTTCGTATCTCTAGTTGTTGTCGCGATAGAGCGACATAAGCCATTCAATTTGTTAATAACAATTAACTATGGGTGTTGGCAAAAAAAGTCATTCAACATCAAATGTGCATTTTTATGTGTGGAACGACTTTCATTGGACGCTTTGTTCCGTATCTCTAAACGTTCTTCCGATAGAGCGCTATAAACAATCCATTTTGTTAACAATAATTAACTATGAGTGTTGGCAAAAAAAGTCATAAAACATCAAATGTGTATTTCTTAGCGGAGAACAACTTTCATTTAACACTTTTTTTCGTATCTCAAATCGTTCTTGCGATAGAAGGATATAAATAATTCAATTTGTTGATAACAAGTGAACGGATAATTTGTTGAAAAAATCACACGTTTCAGACCTGGAAACCACTGAAACGCGTCAATCGGAAGAAAAGGGATTCCCTCGAGTGGTTCCGCCGGAAACGTTAACAAAGTTTTTTGTTTACACACATACACACACACACACACACACATACAGAGACTTCTCTGAAATCCCTTCAGGATGATGCAAAACGTCGAGAAACGTGAAAATTTTATCGATCTGGCACTTTTCATTTTCGGGGTCATTACAATAACTTCCCTGGATCGGGAAGTTAATAACAATTAACTATGGGTGTTAGGAAAAAAGTCATAAAATATCAAATATTCATTTTGACGTGTCGAAAAAGTTTCATTTGACACTTTGTTTCGTATCTCCAACCGCTTTTGCGATAGAGCGATCTAAACAATTGAATTTCTTAATAACAATTACTATCGGTATCTGAAAAAAAAGTTGTAAAACATTAAATCTGTATTCTTACGTGTGGAATGATTTTCATTGGACACTTTGTTCCGTATCTCTATTTATTCTTGCGATCAAGCGATATAAACAATTGATTTTGTTAATAACAATTAACTATGGGTCTCAGCGACAAAAGTCATAAAACATCGAGTCTGTATTTTTACGTGTGGAGCAACTTCCATTGAATACATTCTTTGGTATGTCTAACCGTTCTTACGATAGAGCGATCTGAACAATTGAATTTGTTAATAATAATGAACTATCGGTGTCAGCAAAGAAAGTTATAAAACATTAAATGTGTGTGGTTACATGTGGAACAACTTTCATTGGACACTTTATTCCGTATCTCTAATTATTCTCACGATCAAGGGATATAAACAATCGATTTTGTTAATAGCAATGAACAATCGGTGTGTGTGTGTGTGTGCGTGACGATGCATGGATGTGGTCAAAATTTTCGGTCAACGATTTCTTGCGAAGGAATCATTCGATCGAAGTTGTTTTTTTGTGTTTTTTTTTTATTTAACGTCGCTATATTTATGCTCTCTACCGAAGCGCTAATCAGCGACGGAGGTCTACGATGTGTTTGTAAACAAAGCACTTATAGATAAAATACATTGGTGCTCGCGTCAATCAGCACGGATAGGATTCGAATATCCAGTTGTATTTTGCTTCAAAATGGAAGCATTGCAATCGGTCAATTTTTACTTTCGCTAATTATGCTTGTAAACGATATATAATGGTTTCAAACGAAAAAATACAAAGTTTGAGCATAGTGTCTGTATGTATCAATTTTTTTCGAAAATCTTCACTTACAAAATTTAACATACAACAGACTAAATGTTAGGAATACAATGGGGAAAAAAATATAAATTATCAATATTGAGTGCATATAGCTGTGGGCGCAATTTCAGTGAAATCTGTCTGTATGTTTCTTAGAAATCGACTTCTTTTATTTTTTTATTTGATCGCTCATATCCCAGAAACTAATGGATATTTATTACTTCCCGATATAGGGAAGTTATTGTAATGACCCCGAAAATCGAAAATCGGATTTTCACCAGATCTCCACGTTTCAAGGTCTCCCGAATCATTCTAGACCATTTTGGGAAAAATGTCTGTATATGTGTGTGTGTGCCCAAATTTTTCATCAATGATTTCTGGAAAACTAATGGTCCGATTCCATTAATTTTTTTTTCGATCAATCAGTTTTCGTGTAACTTAGTGCTGATTAGATTCTGTAAGGAATTCAGTCAGCCGTTTTCAATAATTTCCAGAAAACCGAAAGGCCAAAAATCGCAAATCGGGTTAATCAATGGTCATCTATAAACTATGAGAGTTAGCGCACAATTTATACAAGAAAAGTTGTTCACCATATAAAAATATACATTTTATGTAGAATGACTTTTGTCCATAATTAGCATAATTAAGGGGGTATGGCCGTCTCCACAATTATGAATGTAATAAGTAAATGAATGAACCCAGCGCTGTCATGAAGGTCTCAATCGAAACCTTTCCGTTCAGAATGGAGCAGATTATATTCTGCATGGCATTTATACGATTTATACAAGTCCAGTGGGTAAAATATTAAAGTTAGCGAGAAACTTATGAAAAGAAAACTATTGCCTATATGAAAATACAGCTTTTAAGTGAAATGACTTTTTTCCATAATTTGCATACTTAAGGAGGTATGGTCGTCCGAGGTATTTGAAATACGGCAACCATGCATACCCCCATGGAAAAAAATATATGTCTAAAATATATGAGACGTATATGTCATGTATCGCAATATAATTCGCATATACAAGTCCGACAAAAAAGTTGTATTTATTCCTCTACATGTATAAGATATATGCTGGAATATATCTCTTATATATGATGCATACATTTGTCATATATTTCTGCATATATTTTCATGAACTAGTCAATGTATCCTTCCATACATACGTCATACATGAGCTCATGTACGAGAAGTATATGATGATATATTTATTCATGTATGAGATATGTGGCAAGATATATTTTCTAGATATATGGAAAAGTAGAAAAGTAAATATATACTTCGTATACGATGGTATATATGTGTGATATATTTTCCCGTATATGTTTTCATGTATAATTAAATACACTCCATAATATACAATCAATATACCTAAGTATATATGAGGCATATATAACAATATATGTCATCATGCATGACAAATTAAGTTAAGAATATATGAGAGCATGTATGAGAGCATGTATGAGAGCATGTATGAAAACATATATGAGCACATATATAAATACGGGTGCGGCCACTCAGGAGTTAAATCCGTCATACCTTCTGAATTATGATGATCATAAAAATTCCCAATTAGAAATTGCCAACTTACAACTGCCAATTGAAAATTGCCAACTGAAAATGGCCAATTGAAAATTGCTAATAAACAATTTCTAATCAAAAATGGCCAATTAACAATTGCCAATCAAAAATCTCTAATTGAAAATTCCGCATTAGAAATTTCACAGTAAAAATTGCCAATTGGAAATTGTGAATTAAAAATTCCCAACTGAAAATTGGCACCAAAAAACTGCCAATTAAAAATTGCTAATTAAAAATGGTCAATTAAAAGTTGCCAATTAAAATTTTCAAAGTAAAAATTGTCAACGGAAAATTGTCAATTAGAAATTGCCACTCAAAAATGCCAATTAAAAATTGTCAATTGAAAATTTCCAATTGAAAATTGCCAATTAAAAATTGCCAATAAAAAATTGGGAACTAAAAATTACCAATGAAACATTGCCGATTAAAAATGACAAATTAAAAATGTCTAATTAAAAATTGCCAATTGCAAATTGCCAATTGAGAATTCCCAATTAACATTTCCGAATTGAAAATTGCCAATTGAAAATCGCTCACTGAATGTTGCCAATTGATAATTCCCAACTGAAAATTGCCAATAAAAAACTGCCAATTAAAGATTGCTAATTAAAAATGATCAATTAAAAATTGCCAATTAAAAATTTGAAAGTAAAAAATGCCAATTGAAAATGGCCAATCAAAAATTTCCAATTAAAAATTGCCAATTGAAAATTGCCAATTAAAAGCTGCCAATGGAAAATTGGCAATTAAAAATTGCCAATTAAAAATCTCTAATTAAAAATTACCAATTGCAAATTGTCAATTGAAAATTCCCAATTGAAAATTCCCAATTGAAAATTCCCAATTGAAAATTCCCAATTAAAAATTCCAATTAACATTTCCCAATTGAAAGTTGCCAATTAAAAATTCCCAACTGAAAGTTGCCAATAAACAACTGCCAATTAAAAATTGCTAATTCAAAACGGTCAATTAAAAATTGCCAATTAGAAATTGCCAATCAAACATTGCCAATTAGAAATTGCCAATTGAAAATTGCCGACTGAAAATTGTGGATTGCCAATTGAAAATTGCCAATTGGAAATTGCGCATTCAAAATTGAGGATTGAAGATTAAGGATTGAAAATTACCGATTAAAAGTTGACAAGTGGAGGTTACGAATTGAAAATTGCCAATTTAAAAATGCGCATTGAAAATGAAAGATTGCAAGTTAAGAGTTGAAAATTACCAATTGGAACTTGCCAACCGAAAATTGCGAACGAAATATTGAGGATCGAAAATTGAAGAATGAAAATGAAGATTGAAGATTGACAAATGGAAATTGCGGATTGCAAATTGCCAATTGAAAAATGTGAAGTGAGATTTGCTGTTTGAAAATTGACCATTGACCAGTTCGTCAAATTTTTACTTGTCAATTGTCTAGTGTCAAATTTTAGTCCATAACTTTTAAGTCACTATTTTCAATTGTCAATTTTCAATTGTCAATTTTCAATCGTCAATTTTCATTTGTCAATTTTCAATCGTCAATTTTCAATCGTCAATTTTCATTGTCAATTTTCAATTGTCAATTTTCAATTGTCAATTTTCAATTGCCAATTTTCAATTGTCAATTTTCAATTGTCAATTTTCAATTGTCAATTTTCAATTGTCAATTTTCAATTGTCAATTTTCAATTGTCAATTTTCAATTGTCAATTTTCAATTGTCAATTTTCAATTGTCAATTTTCAATTGTCAATTTTCAATTGTCAATTTTCAATTGGCAATTTTCAATTGGCAATTTTCAATTGGCAATTTTCAATTGTCAATTTTCAATTGTCAATTTTCAATTGTCAATTTTCAATTGTCAATTTTCAATTGTCAATTTTCAATTGTCAATTTTCAATTGTCAATTTTCAATTGTCAATTTTCAATTGTCAATTTTCAATTGTCAATTTTCAATTGTCAATTTTCAATTGTCAATTTTCAATTGTCAATTTTCAATTGTCAATTTTCAATTGTCAATTTTCAATTGTCAATTTTCAATTGTCAATTTTCAATTGTCAATTTTCAATTGTCAATTTTCAATTGTCAATTTTCAATTGTCAATTTTCAATTGTCAATTTTCAATTGTCAATTTTCAATTGTCAATTTTCAATTGTCAATTTTCAATTGTCAATTTTCAATTGTCAATTTTCAATTGTCAATTTTCAATTGTCAATTTTCAATTGTCAATTTTCAATTGTCAATTTTCAATTGTCAATTTTCAATTGTCAATTTTCAATTGTCAATTTTCAATTGTCAATTTTCAATTGTCAATTTTCAATTGTCAATTTTCAATTGTCAATTTTCAATTGTCAATTTTCAATTGTCAATTTTCAATTGTCAATTTTCAATTGTCAATTTTCAATTGTCAATTTTCAATTGTCAATTTTCAATTGTCAATTTTCAATTGTCAATTTTCAATTGTCAATTTTCAATTGTCAATTTTCAATTGTCAATTTTCAATTGTCAATTTTCAATTGTCAATTTTCAATTGTCAATTTTCAATTGTCAATTTTCAATTGTCAATTTTCAATTGTCAATTTTCAATTGTCAATTTTCAATTGTCAATTTTCAATTGTCAATTTTCAATTGTCAATTTTCAATTGTCAATTTTCAATTGTCAATTTTCAATTGTCAATTTTCAATTGTCAATTTTCAATTGTCAATTTTCAATTGTCAATTTTCAATTGTCAATTTTCAATTGTCAATTTTCAATTGTCAATTTTCAATTGTCAATTTTCAATTGTCAATTTTCAATTGTCAATTTTCAATTGTCAATTTTCAATTGTCAATTTTCAATTGTCAATTTTCAATTGTCAATTTTCAATTTTCAATTGTCAATTTTCAATTGTCAATTTTCAATTGTCAATTTTCAATTGTCAATTTTCAATTGTCAATTTTCAATTGTCAATTTTCAATTGTCAATTTTCAATTGTCAATTTTCAATTGTCAATTTTCAATTGTCAATTTTCAATTGTCAATTTTCAATTGTCAATTTTCAATTGTCAATTTTCAATTGTCAATTTTCAATTGTCAATTTTCAATTGTCAATTTTCAATTGTCAATTTTCAATTGTCAATTTTCAATTGTCAATTTTCAATTGTCAATTTTCAATTGTCAATTTTCAATTGTCAATTTTCAATTTTCAATTGTCAATTTTCAATTGTCAATTTTCAATTGTCAATTCTCAATTGGCAATTTTCAATTCTCAATTCTCAATTGTCAATTCTCAATTGGCAATTTTCAATTCTCAATTCTCAATTGGCAATTTTTAATTGGCAATTTTCAATTGGCAATTTTCAATTGGCAATTTTCAATTGGCAAATTTCAATTGGCAAATTTCCATTGGCAATTTATCAATTGTCAATTCATCAATTTTCAATTGTCAATTTTTAATTGCCAAATTTCAATGCGCTACTTTTATTTGTTAATTGCCAAATTTCAATGCGCTACCTTTATTTGTTAATTGTCAATTTTCAATTGTGAATCCAAAATTGGCATTCGCTATTTTCAATTGACAATTTTCAATTGGCCATTTTCAATTGGCCATTTTCAATTGGCCATTTTCAATTGGTCATTTTCAATTGGTAATTTTTAATTGGCAATTTTTAATTGACCATTTTTGATTAGCAATTCTTTATTAGCAATTTTGAATTGTCAATTTATCAATTCTCAATTTTCAATTGTCAATTTTCAATTGTCAATTTTCAATTGTCAATTTTCAATTGTCAATTTTCAATTGTCAATTTTCAATTGTCAATTTTCAATTGTCAATTTTCAATTGTGAATTTTCAATTGTCAATTTTCAATTGTCAATTTTCAATTGTCAATTTTCAATTGTCAATTTTCAATTGTCAATTTTCAATTGTCAATTTTCAATTGTCAATTTTCAATTGTCAATTTTCAATTGTCAGTTTTTAATTGTCAATTTTCAATTGTCAATTTTCAATTGTCAATTTTCAATTGTCAATTTTCAATTGTCAATTTTCAATTGTCAATTTTCAATTGTCAATTTTCAATTGTCAATTTTCAATTGTCAATTTTCAATTGTCAATTTTCAATTGTCAATTTTCAATTGTCAATTTTCAATTGTCAATTTTCAATTGTCAATTTTCAATTGTCAATTTTCAATTGTCAATTTTCAATTGTCAATTTTCAATTGTCAATTTTCAATTGTCAATTTTCAATTGTCAATTTTCAATTGTCAATTTTCAATTGTCAATTTTCAATTGTCAATTTTCAATTGTCAATTTTCAATTGTCAATTTTCAATTGTCAATTTTCAATTGTCAATTTTCAATTGTCAATTTTCAATTGTCAATTTTCAATTGTCAATTTTCAATTGTCAATTTTCAATTGTCAATTTTCAATTGTCAATTTTCAATTGTCAATTTTCAATTGTCAATTTTCAATTGTCAATTTTCAATTTTCAATTGTCAATTTTCAATTGTCAATTTTCAATTGTCAATTCTCAATTGGCAATTTTCAATTCTCAATTCTCAATTGTCAATTGTCAATTCTCAATTGGCAATTTTCAATTCTCAATTCTCAATTGGCAATTTTTAATTGGCAATTTTCAATTGGCAATTTTCAATTGGCAATTTTCAATTGGCAATTTTCAATTGGCAATTTTCAATTGGCAAATTTCAATTGGCAAGTTTCAATTGGCAATTTATCAATTGTCAATTCATCAATTTTCAATTGTCAATTTTTAATTGCCAAATTTCAATGCGCTACTTTTATTTGTTAATTGCCAAATTTCAATGCGCTACCTTTATTTGTTAATTGTCAATTTTCAATTGTGAATCCAAAATTGGCATTCGCTATTTTCAATTGACAATTTTCAATTGGCCATTTTCAATTGGCCATTTTCAATTGGCCATTTTCAATTGGTAATTTTTAATTGGCAATTTTTAATTGACCATTTTTGATTAGCAATTCTTTATTAGCAATTTTGAATTGTCAATTTATCAATTCTCAATTTTTAATTGGCATCTTTCAATTGGGAAATATGCAAATTTCATCCAAAAACTTTTAAAAAAATGAAAGTCCCACGTGACTGGCACGGGGCAAACTACCCAGAGCCTCGCTCCGGTAGGTGGCGTATACTATATATACTTTCTGTATCTGACATTTCTTCTTGTAATTGATAAAGTGGTTGATTTTTTCCTTCAACAACGTTCGCGGCCTTTTGGACAATTATGGCATATATATTATGTCAATTTCTGATAAAAACTTGGTTACTTTGCTATGTTGCATCCATCTTATTCCCATGGTGGTGTTCCAGCCTTTATCAATCGTGGATCAATATTCTCATTCCATCGTCACTTTTCACCTTCGATTCAGTGATGTGCAAGTATATAGCTATATGTATTCTGCATATGTGTAATAATATACTTCACATATATAACCATACATTACATAACATAACCATCATATATTCATCATTTAGAATCAAATATGAATTATATATAGAATATCATATATGTACCGCTATATTCTAATGTATAAGTATCATATATGAAATCATATATAGTCATATATACCATACATAATGTCATATATGGTCATATATGGTCATATATGGTCATATATGTCATATATGGTCATATATGTCATATATGGTCATATATGTCATATATGGTCATATATGTCATATATGGTCATATATGTCATATATGGTCATATATGTCATATATGGTCATATATGTCATATATGGTCATATATGGTCATATATGTCATATATGGTCATATGGATCATGGAATAATCTCTAGTAATTTGTAAAATGAAATTATCAATCCTAGGGATGTCAGCTGTATTGTAAAGGATTTTGTTAATGACTTGATGTTCGAAATTTGACTCTATCGATCGGTACATGAAAAGATATGCCCTAAGGCACTTTCTTTCAAAGGACCTTAGACGTTCGACCTGATGGGCACCCATATTCCAGAGGATTGGGGGCCCATAATTGGTGATATCAGTTTTCAACTCTTTTAGTGGGATTTTCTTTTTTGGGCGAAAAATGTTGTTGATGGTCGGCATACACCTAAATGTATCTCTATAATTTATTTTTGAAGTGAAACTTCTTATGGGAGGGTTTTGAAATCTCGATCGGCAACCTTTTTGGTGACGCTCGCTCTAACGTGGTAAGTAAGAGTGAGAGGCCTCCGGGAATCGAGCGAGAGTGAGACGGACTACCTTACGTCTCGTCTATCGGGCGAGAGTGAGAGGCCTTCGTGTATCGTGCGACAATGAGACGGAAGACGTTCTGTCTTTCATGTCATTCTCTGCGTTCAGGCGACGTGGCGATCGCGGAAAACAGCTGTTGGTTTCTAACACAGTGATCATAAGCAACGTATGTTGTTTTTGTGCGTGTCTTCATTACTTAAATCGAGAGTTTTGTGCAAATATGCCGAAGTCGGGTGCAGAAAGGACAAAAACGTGGCGGGAGAAAAAACGGGCGAGTGAAGGAATTGATCAGAATAGAAAACGGAAAAAAAGTAGAACTGAAATTAAACGAGATAGCAGGGAAGGGAGGCAAACACGTGCTAACCTCTTACGTGACAGTGTGGACGATAGTGTAAATAATCCAGAGAATGAACTATTAGCAACGACTTCGACTCATCCTCCTCCTGATTGTGATGTCCATAGTGGTGATCGATTACAATATTCAGACTTTAATGAGTTTAAAACTGCACATAAGAACTTTCACCGTGATTTTATAAATAATCCATTCGGTTTTACGTGTTGTGTATGTGATAGATTATGGTTTAAAAATGACTTGAAGACTCTATCCGTTGAAAATGAAATTCGTATTCAACAAAAATTTCCAGAATTCAGAAGTAATAATGAGCTGGCATGCACCAGCTGTGGCCAGGCTTTGAGGAGAGACAAAATTCCAACATTGTCGAAATTGAATGGCTTTGTATATCCCCCGATCCCTGCACATCTTCCGAAGTTAGATTTAGTGTCCGAGAGACTCATTTCTCCTAGAATTCCATTTATGCAAATTCGCAGATTGCGTCATGTGCATGGACAATTTGGAATTTTGGGGCAGGTGATCAATGTTCCAGTGGATGTCAATACAATGGTCAATCACTTGCCAGGAGCATTGACGACGATCACTGTGTTTACGTTCATATCAAGAGAAAAAAAATTCATCGATCAAGCTACTTGACAGGTTTAACAAACAAGAGAAATATTAAAATATGGCTACGATGCTTAGTACCGAGTCCATTGTATCAACTGTACGACATCAAAGTTGATGAATCTTTCTTTAATGAGGATTGTGTCGTTCATTAGATACCTATAGATGAACTGAGTGAAGACATCCCCATGGAGGAGAGCCTGTTCGCTGAGCAACACACATTACTCTGGAATGACGATAAATATTTGAGGATTGCTCTTGGAGAAATGAATGTCCCTCACAGTCTATTATTTGATGAGCATGCAGAAGAGTTATCTTTCCCTACTATCTATCTCTGACAATTCCGGCACTTTAGTGAAGATCTCAATGTGACTCCATTCATGATGGCTACCAGTGAGCTAAGGAGATCTGATCGACGTGGGGTTACACCTCATCATTTACTCTATATGGCAATGAAAATTATGAGGTTTAGAGTCCGTGACAGTCTATCCATTGCTTTTAAACACGTAGGTAAAGACACAAAAATTACACGTGAACAAATTCAATCAGAGGAGTATATAAATCATTGTATAGAAAGCAACTTGGCTTTGCTACGTCGTATCCCTAACTCGACTTGGTATTGGGCTGAAAGAAAGAGAGACTTATTCGCAATGATCAGACAACTCGGAAAACCCACGTTATTCCTAACTATGAGTGCTAATGAAATTGGTTGGCCCCCATTATTACAATTATTATATAAATTGAAGAATAATGGAGCAGAAATTACAGAACAAGATGTTCAGGAACTCCATTATATTGAAAAGAGCACACTCATCAATGAAGATGCTGTAACATGTGCCATCTATTTTAATAAGCTCATCAAAATTATAATGAACATACTTCAGTCCAAAAAGTCTTCTCCCTTCGGGAAATATCGTGTTGTCCATTATTTTAAAAGAATTGAATTCCAGCATCGTGGGAGCCCCCATGCACACATTCTGCTATAGCTTGAGAATGCTCCAGCGGATCCACTAGGTGCTAACCGACTAAAAGCTATTGAACTAGTTGATACATTGATATCAGTGGCCACTTCAGAATCGTCGGGGAACATTAAACTACAGGCACATAAGCACACGTTCACATGTTACAAAAAATAGCTGCGAACGCTCATCAAAAATGCAGATTTGAAGCTCCATTCATGCCATGCACATACACAACTATACTGACACCAATGCAGAAAGAAGAACCAGGATTCTACACGTATAAACAACATTACAACACGATAAGAACAAACTTAGAGAACAATCACTATGCTGATATTGATAGTTTCTATCAGGGAAATGGAATACTATCAGATGATTACTACATGAATGTGCTTCGAGCTGGCATCAATCGTCGCAGAGTATTTCTTAATCGTCAACCCATGGAAAAGTGGCATAATCCATTCAACCCATTCGTTTTCAATATTTTGAAATCAAACATGGATGTGCAATTTATCACCGAAGAATACTCATGTGCTGCATACGTAGTAGAACACGTCAATAAAACGAACCGGGGAATTAGCAATCTCCAACGTAACATCACTGAAATAATATTTCAACAATATGGCCGATCGAAAGACAAAGAATTCGAAAAACTCAGAAAGAACTCAATGAGATGGATGCTGATGATGATGCAACAAACATATGGAAAGAAAATTGGTTTGACAAGTACGAAAAGAGACCTGAATAG
The DNA here is from genome assembly GCA_026005395.1 of Asobara japonica. NCBI lineage: Eukaryota > Metazoa > Arthropoda > Insecta > Hymenoptera > Braconidae > Asobara > Asobara japonica. The sequence goes on along the minus strand of BQMI01000320.1, from coordinate 671,204 downwards.
CTAGAAGATGTCAATTTGGCCCAGTTGGTTGCTCATTACACACTTAATAATCAGGCGAATTGGACACGAAGGAAAGAACCTCGGATTATTCGGTACAGAAACTACGACATGGCTGATGATTTCAGTGAATACAAACGGGAAATGGTGACTTTGTATATTCCATTCCGAGACGAAGAAAATGAAATTCTTGCAGAAACTAAATTCATACAGATTTACGACGACAACGAAATATTGACTTTGGAGGGACATAAAGAATTTTCATCGAATTTAGATATCCAGAAAACCATCGAGATATGCCGAGAGTTGTGTTGTGAAGATGAATTAAATCAAGATGATCATGCTGAAGGAGACAACGTAGGTCGCCTTTTTCCTGAAGAAAATCCTTTTCCAGAATTGTATAACGCTGACCACATAATGAACGACGATCTGCGGTTAGCAACACCTAACAAACTGGGTGCTATCGCAAAGGAGAGGGATAATTTAATGTATAATGAACAATTTTATGAACTAATGAGAATGGCCAATCAGAGGCAGAAAGCACTTCTGATGCATGTGATTGCTAATCTCCTCTCATCAAACCGATCACCACTCCAAGTTTTCTTCACTGGGTCAGCAGGATGTGGGAAGACATTCCTCATTAGACTCCTCATGGAAATTTACAACCGCTTCACAGATAATGATGGTTTTTGCAATGCTTACATCGCATGTGCCTCAACAGGAAAGGCTGCAATAGCAATTGAAGGTACGACAATCCACACTGCATTGAAAATATCCCTTTCCAAACTATTACCATTATCAATGGAAGTGGGTCAACAGTACAGAATGCTCTTCAAATAAAGTCATGAGACAAGCCAATGCTGATTTCTCCTCTTTATTAACTAAAATTGGAAATGGCGAAGAATTGGATCAAGAACAGATACACCTAATCGAATCTCGTTTTTATACAAAAGAGGAAGCAGATCGCCTTCGTCCACATGGAATTCGGCTATATTTGACAAATAATGCTGTAAACGAATACAATTTGACAATTCTTAATTCTGCAGAGAATAAAACAGTCTCAATAGCTACTGATGTATTCACCGGCTGCCATAATGCTGAGCAACAATCATTTGTACGACAAAAATTGCATAAAAAAAAGGTAATAGACACTGGAGGTCTGCTCTACGAGATAATACTGGTGTTAGATAAATTGTATATAATAACAACCAATCTGGATGTCTCGGATGGTTTAGCAAACGGCGCAGTTGGTAAACTAGTTCATATCGAAACTGATGAGGCAGGGGCAGTAACTCGTGTGTGGCTGGAATTTCCAGATTCACCAAAGACGGGGCAGAAGATCCGGAGAAAAGCTGCTGCGTTCATCCAAGCAAACAACATCAGCCACACGGCAGTTCCCATTGCACGAAGAACTTCTACGATATATATGAACAATAATAAAACGATTTTCGTCAAAAGAAATCATCTGCCATTGGTATCAGCGTGTGCTATTACTATCCACACGTCTCAAGGTGGTACGTTTAATCAAATCGTCTATGAATACGAAAAGACACATTCACAACAACTCCTTTACGTAGCCTTGTCCCGTATCACAAGTATACAGGGATTGTACATCGTTGCGAAGGATGGAAAGAACAGATTTTATCATGGACGGAAAAAAGCTCAATCAATGAACAAGCTACAATCAGAATTTAGAAGATTATCAACAAATCCATTGATAACTTTGACTGACATTCTCCGAGAGTTCATCAGCAGACCAGGCTTATCAATAACAACCCTCAATTGCCAAAGCTTAGGAGCTCATAGCGGAGATTTCAATGATCCGGTGATTCTACGGTCTAATATATGGATACTTTCAGAGACGTGGAAGGAAAACGATCAAGAAATTGGTGAAGGTGAAGCTGATTGAAATTTAATTCATCATATTCATACTAATATTATTGTATCTTGAAAAAAGTATAATTATTATGATGAATAAATTAATATTTACTATCAAGAAGTGTTTGACACGTGATTAAAATGATTCCTCTCCCTCTAAACATAGAAAATTAAATAATCCTTGCCGATCCAATCATTCAGTTTCACTTCTATCGCGTGTCTTCATGACACACCATTTTTTTTTATAAATGTTATGCCAGTGTTTGTCAACCAATTTATCAAATTCTGAGTGAAGTTTACTCTTGCAGCATTTAATAAGGAACTGAATTTGTAAAGTTAGCGGATTTGTTTTAGTTGGGTCGCGTTTCAAAGAATTGTTGTATATATTGAGTAATTTTTTTTATGTTATTTATTTTTCGGATTTTTAACTTCCTGATTTTTTGGGAAGTTATTGTACTGACCCTTAAATCGAGTTTGTTTATTTTAATTCGTAACTAGGGTTTTAAGTATACCCAAATGCTTCTCATCGAATTCCGAACGGATATCTGTGTGTATGTATGTATGTGTGTGGTCAAAATTTTGGCGAACGATTTCTCACGAACCAATGGACCAATTGAGGTCAGTAAGGTTGCAATCGATGCGGTTCCACGTAGCGTAGAGGCCATTAGATTTTGGATGAAATCAGTCCAGTATATGTACTGTTATTAACAATTTCAATTGGTTATAATGTTCTATTGCATAAACTATGAGAGTTAGGGGAAAATTTATATAAGACAAGTTGTTCCCCATTTTTTCGATAATTTGCATAATTAAGGAGGTAGGACCGTCTGAGCAGTTATGTCTGTAATGAGTAAACGAATGAACACAGCGCTGTCGTGACAGTCTCAATCGACACGTTTCTGTGCAAAATCGAGCGGATTACACTTTGGATGGGATTTGTGCCGTATATGCAGGGTTAGTACCAATTGTAATTGTTTATACTGTTCCAATGAGTAAAACATTGAAGGTATCAAGAAACTTGCTAAGAGAGAATCATACCTTATATGAAAATTAAACTTTTATATGCAATGACTTTTTCCATAATTTGCATAATTAAGGAGGTATGGTCGTCCGAGCATCTTAACATACGGAAACAATGCATATCACCAGGGTTGTTCCTTACACAAAAATGCACATTTAATGTGACATTTTTCAATATAGGTTAGAACATATCGCGAGTTGAACTAGCGTATACGCGGCGAGAGGAAATGTCGACAATTGCGGGAATGATGTCAAAGAGCGTGATAATTAAGAAAGTACAGATGTGGGAAGGGTAACTATGCGGACGAATTCCAGTTGAATATTCGCATGAGGCTTAAAAATCAAACTGAATCGATAGCGTGCAGTAATTATTGATATCACTGTTGGGTTTGCTCATCACCATGGTTCCGTTCTTATGCTGTGTTGGAATACCAAATCGGGAAGTTTTGTTTGTGACCCGTATGGGGCACACACATTTGCACACCACTAGATTTGTTTATGTATTTGGAAATGTTGCCTTTTGGGTTATTTTTGGGATCTGTGATTCTATGGATTGTTTAAGAAAATCGGTGAGTTCTGTTAGGTAATTTTCTATTTCATTATTGGATAGATTTCGGTTATTCTGTATTCGAAGTTTATAGTTATTATGCAAGCGGTTTGTGAAGGTGTTCCAATTGGTTCTTTCATAGTCTAGGAAGGTTTCATCCCGATTTTCGATGGATTCAATGCCTATATTAATATCAAGGTCCACAATGATTAGAAGCGCCCTATGGTCACTGTCATAAATTAAAGTAGGTATAACTCTATTATTAATTAAATTAAGGATGTTTAGGTGAGAGTCAATCAATACGTAGTCTAAATATGATTGCGATTTTAGGAAAGTGAAGCTTTCTGGTGGTGTTAAGTTGAATTTAATTCCTATTTAGTCTAGTTTTTCTATTTGTTGGTTTACGGTTTGAAAGCTTGATGAGATTGATTGAAGTATACTTGACTGCATGATATGCGCCCAGGCGGGCATGATTTCTGAGTTTGTGTTTGTATTTGTATGTGATTGACTGTGGATAGTGTTACTATGATCTCTAAGAATGGGATATCTCGTGATTTGAACTGGTTGTGGTTGAGATTGTCTTGTAGAAGAACATGGTGTCGTTTTCGGCTCTTTTCAAACTTTCAGCAAATGAGACATCAGGGGTGATTCTTTTGCTGAATCTTTGGATTTTTTCATTTTTTTTAAATTGATTTTCTTGGTTTATTAATTTAGTTTGGAGTAATGCGTGCTTATAATATATACACCCTTTGTAGTTTGCGGGGTGACCAGTTTGTCCGCAATTCACACACTTCAATAAATGTCTATCACAGTCTCCGAGCAATTTGCACTCACCAGGTCCATGGGACTCGCTGCATTTAACGCAGCGCTATCCCAATGAACAGTTCCGGCTTGAATGACCTAGCCTCTGACATCTCTTGCAATGGCATAGGTCTTTTTTCTTTAACGACTCCCAAAGTACTTTTTTATACACGACTACTTTAGTTTTTACTAATTGAGAAATTCCAGAATCACTCGATAATGGGACTAGGTGTACATAATTGTCTGAGTTTTTGTTAAAAAAAGTTTTTGTGACTTTTAAGATTGTACCATTATCTAGATTCTTAGTATTCAGATTAGTTGCAATTTCTTCATCCGAAAAATCTCCATATAAGCCTTTTAAAACTATCGTTTTTATTTTATTATTTTTAGGGCTATAGGAGTAAAACTTCAGGCTATTTAACGCTAAAATTTTTTTGGCTGGTTGGTAAAGCTCTGAATTATGTAGAAAAATATAAATGTAGGGAGCAGATTGAGAGGTTTTCAGATAAAACTTATCTATAAAGATGTCTTCCGAGTTCAGCAAAAGCGCTATTTCCTTCAAGGTTTGACCGCAAGTGTTTATCGGCGGCGGGCGTTGAACTCTTGATTTTGGGTGACCAGTGGTGTTGTTATCGAGGGTCATCGACTCTGCGTCATTCTTCTCAGGCGTGCCTGTTTCCGTATCATCGACTAGTACGTTGAAGGCATTTTCTGTCTCTATCTCAACGGGCTGTTGTCTTCTCTCATTTACTCGAGCAGGTGTTATTCTCTGACGTTTGGTTATGGGCCTCCAATCGTCAGCATTTCCGTAATTGTTTGCGGAATTCTCGGGATTAACGGATTCTTTCTGCTAAGTGCTCGGATTGTTATCCGGTGTGATATTAGATAAATTTGAAGAGCGGCGACTAGGCAGCGATTTTCCTTGAGGGCGTTTACCATAAAGCGCTTTTATTTAATCGACCTCAGGTTTCAATTACTCTGCACTCAACGGCCTTTTTTCTTGGTCCCTAGTATATAAGATGGATCTTCCATCCTTGGACCCAGGAGAGTCTCTTCGAGTTCCTGCACCACTTCTCCTGCCTTCAGACATGCTTGGTATTGGAGTCTTCTTTATTAAGATACGCGATAGCGTATCGGGCCAAGTCCATGTTTCTTTTGAATTTCCCTCTCTCTCCCCTCCAGTCGGCCCGCATGAGCTATGAGTATCTTTACGCCTCAGAACTTACTCCCCTCCACTCCCACCAAATTATAAAAAATCACATAAAATTAACCGAAACTCCTAGGCAAAAATTATGCTTAGTTACATTATAAAATGTATCCATTAGCTGTCCAATGTCACCTTCAATTTGTTTTTTTTTCGTCAATTAGTGCCAAATCCGATTCCATGGCAACGGACAATGCTCAATGTTCTGAATTTTCGCGATATCATTATGATTATGTGTGACAAGTTTCGCGTTGTGTTAGCAACTCTGTCAATCACTTCGCATTGTGAAGTTCCAACATTACCGCGTAGTTGGTAATTTGGAAAAAAACCAGGACGTTACATAAGAATGCAAGACCTTGTGGGCTCCTGCCGAACTACAAAACATGGCGGATTTGAGTGCTTTGGCCGACCAAAAATAAATCTCCTGTTTATTTAGAAAAAAATAATGAAATATTCGTGTGTTTTTAGCAGAGACATAATATAAAATAAGTTAAGATTTTGTAGGAAATCATTCGTACATTCCAAAATATATAATTTGTTTGTTTGTACATGCGATGTTAAGTCTGTACAAACAATTAATTATTTTGTCATGGATCCTCCCCCGTAACGCGATCCGCGCATGTGCAGTGGCCAATCAGCTGTTCATTGCTCTGAATTATGTCTAAAAAATATGGCTCTTGTTGGGTTTCACATAACCAGCAATCACTCCGGTTCTTTCCCCAATGCGAATTAATGTTTCTAATGTAATTGAAAAAGTAATCACCTTTCTCCAGGTGCAAAATTGACATTGGAGGCGAAGCCGAGGATGGTAAGCACGTGGGGGAGGGTGATTAGTTTTTCATGGCGTGCCTGGAACTGTTTTTTTTATAATGGGGGACCTCGAGGACCGAGAAAAGCGCTAAAATGATGGTTTTCTCCTTCCTGACCAGAATATTAATGTTTTTTATATTAACGAATGTGTCAATTTTTAGATAATTACGAGAATCGTGTCAGTAGTGCAGTGCAAGTGACTTAACTTAGAAAAATCTGAAATGTTACTTCTTACGGACAAATTGAATTTGAAATTAACAATCTTCAATTTCCAGTTGTCGATTTGTAACTATCAATTAATAATGATAAATTGACAATCAGACATTAGAAAAGTTAACAATTAAAAATTGCTGACTGGAAAAGAACAATTAAAAATCGAACATTGACAATTCAAATTGAAAATTAGAAAATTGATAATCCACAATTTCAAATTCACAATTAGAAATTTGGAATTACGGTGATTTGACAATTAAGAATTCACAACTAAAAATTGAAAATTGAAAATTGTCACTCAGAACTTGGCAAATAAGGGTTATGAAAAAAAACTACTGAGAATTGAGAATTGGAAATTAAAAATCGACAACTGACAATTGAAGATTGAAAATTGATAATTAAATTTAACAATTTGAAATTGAATGCTTATAATGCAAAATTGATGATTAAAAGTTGCTAGATATAATTAATTGACAGTTAAAAATCGACATCTGATAATTGACAGTTCAAAACGAACAATTAAAAATTTACCAATAAAACTTGGCAATTGATCACTACGATTGGAAATTAACAATTGAACTTGAGTTAATTCTCAGTGCTCAACTCTCAATCCCCAGTTTCAGTTACCGAGTTTACATTCTCAATTTACCATTGTCAACTCTGGATTTGCAATCTTCAATGTTGAAATATTGATTTCCGATGGACAGTATTTAACTGTCATTTTTCAATCTACCATTCTTAGTTACCGATTTTGCATAGCCGAATTTCAATTTATAACTATTCATTTTTAGTATATTATAAAAATATATATCACGAGAAGGTCTTCAACTTTTTCAACTGTGATTATCTTTTAATTCTTGGTGAGCTCATTTATGTGTGTTTCAAAACCTGACAAAACTCCACTATACTACAACGGATATCTTATTGTTTTAACAATTTTGGAAAAAATGGAGATCTATCACGAACCGCTGGGTACTTACCCGACAAAGCACACAAAGTATGAACAGTACTTGATGTAATCGATTGTACATCGATAGTACATGATTGTACATTGTTTAATTTTTTTTGGAGAACTCCTGTTTATTTATAAAAAATTAATGAAATCAGAAACAAATCCAAAACGTTTTTGAAACAATGGACCAAGTCGATGTTTTGAGCAGGTGTACAGCCCACTAGATAAGAGCACTGAAATGGCGATGTTCGTTGCCATCTGGCTTTGACATTACATATTGAAAAAATCAAGCAAATATGAAAATACGCCAAGCTCATGAATTGCTCTGCAGTTAATCTTAACGTCACTAATGCACATAATATACATGTCCAAAACCGAAAAAATTAATTCAGAAAAAAAAAATTGGTGGAAAAGCAGCGTCAGGACCAACGGACTTGGCACGGTTTTTAAAAGACATATCAAAGAAACAGGTAGTCCGTTGTATTACTCGGTTAATAGCCTTCGTAGTGAACTATAATTGATCGACCCGAATACGTCTAACAGCAGCATACTCCAGAATGGAGTCATACCGTTAATAGTATAAAAAAATTCGATTTAATACTTGAAGAAGACCAACAAAACATTATAGACTAAATAGATTGCTCAAAAATGAAATACGCAACTTCGGTTTCGAATACTAACGCAACGATTATTATAGAACAATTATTCTTACTAAAGACTCTGTACAGGCCACATTATGGGCCATGACTGATCTTACTTCAGTGGACCTTTCATGAGGGGTAGAGTAAGAAAAAAAATGAAAACTCCCGAGTGCATTACACCACTATGACCGCTAGGGATGTTTTGAGAACTTCAATGAATTTGAAGATTTTTTATTCCTAATTACTTATGGTCATGAAATATTTACAACAACCATAGCTATGCTCGGACAGGCATATTCAGTCAAATTGACGGCATAAATCATGTGATAGGCGGAGGGGCTCATACAGGTGTATGCCATTTGGTAGTCGGAGAGGCTAATACATAATAACAGCCACATGTGTACAATCGGAAATGATAATCTGGTATAGGCAAAAGTACATAATAAAATATATGCATATTAACATCATACGCAAACTCGAGTGTGTCGGACAAACCGCGCCAAGGCCGTTGATCCTGATGCTGTTTTTCCACCAATTTTTTTCTTCTGGATTAATTTTTCCGGTTTTTGGCATGCATATTATGTGCATTAGTGACGTTAAGATTAACTGCAGAGCAATTCATAAACTTGGCGTATTTTCATATTTGTTTGATTTTTTCAATATGTAATGTCAAAGCCAGATGGCGATGAACATTGCCATTTCAGTGGTCCTATCTAGTGAGCTGTACACCACCGCAAAACATGAGCTTTTTCTGATTGATAACTTTTAAAAGCGTTTTTTTTTTCTGATTCATAACTTTCCTCCCGGCTTTAGCTTTACCGTGCGTAAGCAGAATCTGCCATTGCCCTTTTTTCCAACTGTCCACCCTCAGTTAAAGGTGATTAGTTTGGAACAAAGTAAAAATTCGATAGATTTGCATGGGTGATTTTTACTTGCATATTGCAATAACGTTGTGAAATAATGAACACTATTAATCAGCGATTACAGTATGCGAGTAAAATATGCAGAAGTGTAAGCGTAATACACGTCTGAACAGTTTCGCTAGTTAAAGCAGACTGGTTAAGGAAAGTTACGAATCCGTCGTCGTAACCGACCGAGCCATCGTAGGCCTCTATCGAAGTTGTTGATTACTCAAACGGAAGATTTTCATGTAGCTTAGACCGGATTAGATTTTGGATGGAATTGGTCTAGTACTTATATTGTTATTAACAATTTCAATTGTTCATAATGTTCTACTGAATGAACTATTAGAATTAGCACAACACTCATATCAGAAAAGTTGTTCCCCATACAAAAATACGTATTTTATATGGAAGAACTTTTTCCGAAAATTTGCATAATTAAGGCGCTATGGCCGTCTCAACAATCATGTATGTAATAAGTGAATGAATGGATCCAGCGCTGTCATGAAGGCCTGAATCGAAATATTTTCGTGCAGAATCGAGCGGATTACATTTTGGATGACATTCGTGCAGTAGATGCAATGTTATTAACAATTGCAATTGTTTATACTGTTCCGCGGGATAAAATATTGAAGTCATCGTTGGTATTGCGGCTGCATCTCTATTGGCCACTCATTCCCACCCAAGTGACGCGCATAAGTCGCATCCTCATGCTCAGCATGCGTCTACTCAAATATTCATAATTATCTGCTTCATAAATGAGCCAGTTTAGAATTGTCAAATCTGCAACTGTTCATTATGACACTAAGAGGGGTCACACTGATTAACCAGGGTATATTGGAGAAGAATAAATGTAGTACGCTGTGCTGAAATACCAAATCGGGAAGTTTTTTTGTGACCCGAACGGGGCACACACATGCTCACACCACTAGTTGTTTAACTTTTCGATTTTTCGGAAGTTATTGTAATGACCCCGAAATCGATATTTTTCTTTTCATCCTGTGACTGGCGTTTTAAGTATACCAAAATGATGCCCAACAAATTTCGAATCGATGTCTGTGTGTGTGTGTCTGTGTATATATCTCTGTAACTATGTGTGTTTCCGAAATGTTGATCCTAGGTTTCTCACGAACGAACCCAGAGGGACTGGGCTTTAGGGGGTTGTAGGTTGGCGGAAAATTAGTGGGTTCTCTAAAATGAACATGCAGATAATTGTCTTAAATTTATTCCACCGGCTAGAGTATCGCCGATGGCTTTGTCATAAATATTTGACAAAAATATATAGAGAACGTTCACTTGATTTGAAATTGCTTTAGTTGATAACTGACTTTAGTTGAATGGCAATAGGTAATTTTCACAATTGTAATGAGAATGATTGACTTGATACGAATTTAAATTGGTGATGTGCAAAAAACGTCCTTTTCACGGTTGACTTGAACTTGTACTGGGGGTGATAACTGTCTCTAGGTGAATTACAATTGATAAGTCTTCAAATACTGAAGATGATTGACTTGATAAAGAATCTAATTGTTGAGAGACACGTGTTGCCCGGATAACTTGCTTTTTTACTCTAACTTGCACGTTATGGTGTGTTTACTGGGGTGGGTGTCGTCGCTGCTGCCCAAAATGCCGATTGGTTCCGAGTTCGATCGGAGTTGACCGACCATTCATAGTGGATCATCTCCACTTCAAACATCCTGGGGGGTGATTTATCATCAGCGATGATCGATCAATTTTGCTGATTTTCTGGAAGCTCCTCTGCTGGTGGTTGATCTGTGGAGAGAACGCAGAGTTTAGCGATACCTCGTGTTAATGTGGTGACTGTCGTAGTGGCTCTGTCTGCTCTTGCTGATCCGTCTACTGCTTGGGGGACTGTTCCTCTAGCCACCCTGATTGTAGCTACTCTGGTGAGTCCATCGGTCCCTGGGTGGACTCTGGTGACTCTACCGATGGGCCATCTTGCTGGTGGATCAGCTTCTTCAATGATGAGGACCATATCTCCCACCTTGATGTCGCTCTGTCGTTGATTCGACTTCTAGCTGGCCTGGTACCGTTGAGGGCACTCTTTGAACCATCTTGCCCAGAATTGTTGAACTTTCTGGGTGACCAGCTTCCATCTTGGTAATTTTGGATGATCTTCTAGTGGGAGAGCTGGCTCTGGGAGTAGTTGAAGTGGCTCACCATTCAGGAAGTGACCTGGGGTGAGCGCCTGGAGATCATCTGGGTCCTCTGACATGGGGCAGATTGGCCTTTAATTTAGACAGGCCTCGATCTGGACTAGGATGCTGTTGAGTTCCTCGTAAGTATACGTTGAGGGTCCAAACGTCCTTTTAAGGTGAAATTTAGTTGATTTCACTGTAGCTTCCCATTTGCCACCGAAATGGGGTGTCCTGGGTGGTGAGAAACCCCATTGTGTCCCATTTGTGGCGAGTGCTGCTTGGAGATGTTGGTTTTCTGGTGATGGTACAGTCTGTCTAGTTCGTTGGAGGCTCCTACGAATGTTGTTGCATTGTTCCTGTACATTGCTGCTGGGATGCCTCGTCTTCCTGTGAAGCGTTTGTACGCTCCGATGTACGCTGTGGTTTCTCGGTTGCCTAGCTCCAGGTGAACTGCTGATGTGCTGAAGCGTACGAAAACTGCAATGTGTACCATTGCTGGCTGTGCGTTCGTTGGTCTCCATTTCAATATGGGGAGAGGACGGGCATAGTCCACCCCTGTATGGAGAAATGGTCTGGATGGTGATACTTTTGGTGCTGGTAGCTGACCCATTAGCTGCTCTGCTTGTTGACCTCGTTGCCTGGCACAGATGACGCAGCGTAAAATGTACGCTCTGATCATGCCTCTACCTCTAAGTATCCAATACTTTTGGCGTGTATGTGCCAAAGTTACTTAAGTCCCTCCATAGAGAGTTCTTCGATGAGCTTCTTCTATGACTAACGTGGTTAGTCGTGAGTGGCTTGGCAGGATAATTGGTTGAATTTCCTCTGGAGACAGATTGGAATTCTTGAGCCTTCCTCCTAGTCTCAAGACGTTGTTCTCATCTAGGATTGGTGTCAGCTTAGCTAAGGAGTGACTCTTTGGTAGTTGCTGGCCCCTAGCTAGAAGTTGAAGTTCCTTGGCAAAATACTGGGTTTGAGTGATGTTCACCCAGAACAACCTGGCTTCGTTGAGTTCTCTGGTCGTTAGCACAGGTGTATGGGGGCTGGTTGCCTCATAAACCTGTTGATGGCTCTCTGGATGGTGACTGTCACTTGAAGTGCCTTGGACAGGGTGTCATATCGTTTGAGCAACTCTGCCAAGGCATTGACCTGGATGACAGCTGAATTAGCTCGAACTGGTTTGGCCTCTAGCACAGTGTCTGGTGAACTTTCTGCTGGTGATTTTGGCCAGTTGCTGGGGGCTGCCTCAGCCATTCTGGGCCTGACCACCACAGGTGATGTCGGGAGAGCTCTGCTGGTGAGATTCCACTTGATGCACAATCAGCTGGGTTTTCCTACCCGCTGATATGCTTCCATGATGCCTCTGGGAGAGTATCCTGGATTTTCTGTACTCTATTTTGTAGGTGCTCTTTCCATTTTGCTGCTGGGTTGTTGATCCATGGTAGAGGTACTGATGTCCGCCCAGAGTTGGATTTCTGGATTTTCTAGCTCCAGCATGCGTTGAGTGGCTGCTACCAGTTGGGTTAGCAGCAGCGCTGCTGTCAACTCCAGCGGAGGGATGGTGATGCTCTTGAGTGGTGCAACCTGGGTTTTCGCACACACCAAGACTGCTGTTGCTTCCTCGTTGGGTCTCTATGTCCTCAGATAGACCACAGCGCTCATCGCCGTTGTTGATGCGTCTGAGAATCCATGGATTTGGATTCTCGTTGTGCCTGGTGATGTTCTCAGCCACCTCGGGACCGCGCTTCAGTTGGGTTCGGTGATGCTTTCTCTGGAGGTCATCCATACGCTGGCTTGCTCTGGGGGGATTGGATCGTCCCAGTTGATTTTCAATTTCCAAGGATTCTGGATCAAAATCTTCCTCTGATGACCACTGGTGCGATAAACCCCAAGAGGTCGAAGATTTGTGGTATCTCTGATAAAGTAGTGTTGAAGTGTTGAAGTGTTGAAGTCCTGGGATGTGTACCTGAATTGGTCGGTTCATTGTTTCCAAGACAATCCAAGTACCTTGATGATGGACTCGTCGAACTGGATGAGTGTGTCCTCTGTTGCTAAGTCTAGCTCCTGTATGGCTTTTGGACAATTGCTGCTCCAATTCTGCAGGGGAAAGCCTCCCGCCAAACAGAGTCCTGTTAGAGGCCTTTCGTGAGTGTCTCGACTGCTGCTGGGAACCTGTGTCCCTCATCAGTGGCTAATTGTTGAAGAGCTCTTAGTGATAGCCACGGTGAACAGTTGAGTCCGTAGGTGACTGTCGTCAACTCGTAGGTGATGAGCTCGTTCCTTTTATTGACCCACAGGATTCTTTGGAGGGGCCAATCGTCTTGATGGACTCGAATTTGTCGGAACATTTTCACTATGTCTGTTCCGAAGACGAATCGATATTTTCTCAGTCTGGTGAGTATATCCATTGCATCAGCCTGGAGCTTGGCACCTGGGGAGAGCACGTCATTCAGTGATACACCTGATGAGTTCCGGCCCGATCCGTTGAACACGACCCTCAGTTTAGTTGTGATCGCGTCTTCTCTCAATACACCGTGATGCGGCAGATAATACACTTGTTGAGGTTCTTGATTTCTTGGTGCCTTCTGCATGTGCCCCAGAGACTCGTACTCGTTGATAAACTCATAGTACAGTTTCTTGTAGGGTCTGTCTCTTCTACGGCGTCTGGTGATTCAGTTCAGCTGCTGGAGAGCCCTCTTTCTTGACTCTCCAAGGGCTGCTAATGATGTCCTCAGTGGTAGCCGTACTACATAGCGCCCTGATTCATCTCTGCTGTGTTGCTTGGAAATAAGTCTCGCAAGCAACTTCCTCTGGTGACAACTCTGGATTGTTCGATGACTGCGGTGGTAGTTCTTCCTGGACCCAAAACTTTTGGAGAAGTTCTAGGAGCTGCTCGTTCGTATCTCCTCGTAGTGCAGGTAAGGAGAGTTTGGGTGAGCAACTCGGGATATTGTTGATTGGATCTGATAGTATCCAGCCAAATGTTGTGTTTCTGCCAATAACGTTGGTGGACCTCGACCTGACAACTGTTTTTGTTTTTTTTTTCTTTTTTTTTCCTCCGTCCCTCTCATTTGTACGCCCCCGGTAGCGGCCGTGTAAGCATTCGCCATTTTTAGGCCATCATATTTCTAAACACAGGGTAAACCTCCAGAAACCCCTGTGCTACGATGGCCGGCGTCTATGATGGAACCCCCCCCCCCCTCTTGCGTCGGGTTAGGTTCCCGCTCGGCCGGGCGGTCTCATTTTGAGGGTACCGCCGATAGCACACACGGAAGTTCCTGCATCGGTCGGAATCCATGAGAAAATATTTTGAAAAAATATTCTCCGGCGGCCGGGCGCGAACTTAGGACCTTCGGAGTAGTAGGCAGATACTCTACCACTACGCCAAAGCCCCGACAGTGTCCTCGATAATCCGCCCATAATTGTCAGCGCCGATGATTATCTCTATTGGTCCAGGCTGTTGATAATTGGGATCCGCTAGCTGGAAATTTTCTAGGGATCCAATCTCTAAAAGTCTGTTGACTGACACGAGAATGATGGCAGTCGTGTGGTGAGTTTCTTCAGGATGTGGGCGTTGATTGGCACATTCTGAATTTCTCCACTTCCCTGGAGATTGAGTGAGACGACTCCCCTTGTGTGTCCTCATTGGGTTCCACCAATACCCACTAAGTCAATGGTTGATGACCTCCTTGGAAGATGCAGCTGATTTACTAGCTCTTCGGTGATGAACGAGACTTCTGATTCCTGGTCGATCAGTGCTCTTGCTTCAATTGCATAGCCTCTTGGTGAAATTGCTCTAACTTGTGGTGTGGCGAACAGCACTAGGGGATGGTCTGATTGATGATGGCTAACTTCCTTAGGTTTCTCATTGCTCCTCTACTTGGCGAGGTTAGTTGATGCTGATGGTCTTGGTTCATGTTTTTCCTCTGGTGATTGGCTATCACCTGGTGCGTCCGAAGTGAATGTACGTCCTCCATGGATCAGCGTATCATGCCTTCGCTTGCACTTGAGGCAAGTCTGCTGGGACGTGCACTTCTTGATGATGTGGGGTCCTAGACAGTTGTAGCACAGCTGATTCTGTGCCACGAAGGTGTTCCTTGTCTGTGGGGTGGGTTTCTGGAAATCCGGACAGGCAGCGATGAAGTGTGCTCCTTTGCAGTGAGCACAGGTTTTGATGGGAGAAGCCTTGGCGAATCTTCTTCCTCCCCTGGTTGAGTTGAAGCGACATGAGTTCGTCGTTTCGGGTTCGTTGATGTACTCCCTCTTGGCGATTGCCGTGTCGTGATATCCGTCACTCATAATACTCGTGATCGTCTGGGAGAAATGCTATGACGATGTCGTTGAGAGAGCGGAACGCCTCCTAGTCTTGTTGCAAGGATTTTTCTTGCCCAGCAAGAATAACTTGGGTGATTTTCGGGTTGACACTGGGATTGAATTGCGGGCTGATGATCAACGCATATCGCTGTTCGATCTCATCCGCCATGCTGAGGAGTTCTCACCTTTGAAATGCCTGAAGGCCTTTGAACTGCTCGCTTGGTGATGTCTATATTGGTTTGGATCGCCGCGTTTTAATGACGACATGCTCCAGTATTGAGGTCTTATTGAGGGGATCATTATTGAATTGCATGTCGGGAATTCTCTCCTCATCGTCTGCTGCGTTCTCTGATGTGTCGGACATGGTGAGTTCAACACAGACACGAGTTGAACAATCTTTTGATTTCGAAGGTACACACTGTTTATTATTTCGAAATGGTGATGGTCACTACAATGCTGTCCTTATGTCCGTGCAAATCGTCGTGTAAACCCCGTGATTTTTAGGGTTACAGAGTGTCTTTTTTTTCACTGCACGTGTCACTTATTCACTAATTTTTCACGGTACTGACAATCGAAGGACCACTTGTTTGGAGAGGGACTGGACTTTAGGGGGTTGTACGTTGGCGGAAAGTTAGTGTGTTATATAAAATGAATACGCGGATAATTGTCTTAAATTTATTCCACCGGCTTGAGTATCGCCGATAGCTTTGTCATAAATATAAAAAAAATATATAAAGAACTCCTTCACGTTCACTTGATTTGAAACTACTTTAGTTGATAACTGACTTCAGTTGCATGGCAATACATGATTTTCTCAATTGTAAGAATTGACTTAATACGAATTTAAATTGGTGATATGCAAAAAACGGCCTTTTCACGGTTGACTTGAACTTGTACTGGGGGTGATAACTGCCTCTAGATGAATTGCAATTGGTCAGTTTTCAAATACTGAAGATAATTGACTTGATAAAGAATCTAACACGTGTTGCCCGGATAACTTGCTTTTTTACTCTAGCTTGCACATTATGGTGATTTCACTGGGGCGCGGGTCGTCGCTACTGCCCAAAATGCCGATTGGTTCCGAGTTCGATCGGAGTTGACCGACCATTCATAGTGGATCATCTCCACTTCCAACAATGTGGAATGACTTTTTTCGATATTTTGCATCATTACGGAGGTATGACTGTCTCAAGAATTATGTATGTAATGAGTGAACGGATCAACTCAGACCGTCATGACGGTCCCACTCGAAGCGTTGCCATGCAAAATCCAGCCGATTACACTTTGGATGGGATTCGTGAGGTATATGCAATGTTATTAACAGTTTTGAATGTTTATAATGTTCTATTTCATAAACTATTAGAGTTAGCGAAAAATTTATATGAGAAAAGTTGTTCCCCATATAAAAATACGTATTTTATGTAGAATGACTTTTTTCGACAATTGGCATAATTAAGGAGGTATGGCCGTCGCAACAATTATGTCCGTAATGAGTGAACGAATGAACACAGCGCTGTCACGACGGTCCCAATCGAAGCGTTTTCGTGCAAAATCGAGCCGTTTATACTTTGGATGGGACTGTTGCAGTATATGCAATGTTATTAACAATTTTAGTTGATTAGCTCGTTCAGTAATGGTCTCGTTGCATCCCAGGAGACGTCTTCATTTACGGACTCGCAGTTCATCAATTACGAACCCTGGACAGCTGAAACTTCGGTTATCAATTAGTATACTGCAGATAGGTACGGCACCATGTAACTAAGCTTTACAGACTGCAGAGGTCTGTCAGCACATTAAAAATCAAACAAATAAATTACTATCCGGGAAGTTATTGCTGCGACCCCCTCAGCGGGTCATACCCACTTATACGCACCCGCCTATGGGAGCAAGCCTGCGGGCGACCAACAATGCGCCACAAGTTAATGGGAATAGCACTACTGCGATAAGCGCGATTTCTTGGCTGGGACTTTAGCGCGTGGAGTCTATCTTCTGTCTCAGATTCGCTGGTATTGCTTGTTGATGTTCTAGCTCGTATATGGTCGTTTTTAGCACTGATAATGGATACCATTTCTGCAGGTCTGGCGATGGCCGTGTGAAATTCCGAATTCAACGTGCATTTGACGTAGTTCTTAATATAGGGCATCATAGACTGTTTGTCAGGGTTGAATAGGTGGAAAACTTTGAAAATCCAGAGTGGGCACCTACAGCATTTGGAAAAGATGATCAGGATGATTG
The DNA here is from genome assembly GCA_026005395.1 of Asobara japonica. Taxonomy (NCBI): domain Eukaryota; kingdom Metazoa; phylum Arthropoda; class Insecta; order Hymenoptera; family Braconidae; genus Asobara; species Asobara japonica. Next base: position 653,531 of record BQMI01000320.1, on the reverse strand, counting down.
TGATAATAGTTACGAAGGTAACGAGAGCCGTGGTGATTCAATTGTGGGGCTGGGTATTTATAGGCTCGTTGAAACGATGAGAGATCATTTTATCAGTCTCGTTGAATCTCTTATTGAAGTACTGGAGGTTAGAGTGATCCATTTTCAGTGAATGGACCAAATTTATTTGGCTTTGATGCAAATTTTTCAGGTTGAATTAATGAGGCACAGCAGTCATCATTTATAATGCTGACTGATGGTATGTAATAAATACTGTTGATTTTCTTGCTGTCGCTGGTCTCTAGCATGAAGGCATTGGGGTAGCCTTTACAGGGTTCTTCGAGGTGCAGGATCCTAGTGTGTTAGAGGATGACGTGGTGCATGTGGGTGTGTGATCAACGTTACAAATGATTGTAAGGGTAGTTGGATTTTGTACTGAGTAAATCCAGTTGTTATTGGGGATGTATTTCCAAATTTCGGCTTCAATTGTAGAGGCTTTGTGATAGAATCAGTTGGAATTTTGGTAGTGAATGGATTCAAGGGCTGTACTTCAAAGGTCGGTTGTTCAGTTGACTGGACGATGTAGACATTGTGACATAGATACTGAGCATCGATGTACTCTATGGAATCTGACAATTGGTGCGATTGTATTCGTGAAAACTGGGTTTCGAAGTATACGAGAAATTAGGCTTTGGAAATAATATAAGAATAGACAGAGGAATTTTCGTGATGAATAGAAAGGGTAATTAATTCATAGAGTTTGTACGAAGATTCTTTAACTAACGGAAATTTCAATGCAAAAATTATCATATGGTTTTGTGTAATAACTCCAACGTTCATTAATTTAGAAATTGCACGAATATTTCCTAATTCGGGCTCAATGCATAATTTGTAAGCGCTTTTAAACTGTTTCAGTTCTTGGCAGGGTATTCGATGAGTCATTATTAATGGAGAGATTATATTCTCCTCAGCTACATTTCAAGATTCTATGTACAGAAAATATTGATTATTTATATGCTCTGCGTGAGCCATTACTGTTATCATTCTTTGCATTATGAACTTTTTAATTTATATTCGACATAATTGAAGACTTGGCTGATTCATGAGAAAATTTATTTGATTAATATTGATGTTCATTGATTCTTCATATTCTTCAAGTGATGAGAGCGAAGTTTTGAAGTTTTTAATTGTATTTCTAATTATCTGGACATGATACTTTAAAATCAAGTTGGTCTGTTCATTTTCTTTCATTAATCGGTTCATATTATCATCGTGGGCATCGGGAATTGCTATTATCCATTTTAACGAATACGAAATTTCATTTAATATTCCATTTGTTTCACGAATCAGAGGTCTTGCTATGAATTCACTGAGAATCTCATGTTTCTTTTCAATTTCTGTGATTTCTTGAGCAATTAATGCTGGAGTCTGTATGCAATGAGGACTGTCATGGGTGAATCGAGGGTGGTGGAAAATTGAGAATCGCCTAATTGATCTAAAATATGCTCGATATTGGGGAGCGGGTACGCGTCACTGATTGTCTTGTCGTTTAGTGGCCTATAGTCGATAACGATACGCTATTTCTTTTCAGAGGAAGCATCTAACTTTTTTGGGATCAAAATCAAAGATCAGGGGCTAGTTGTGGGTAGAATAATTCCTGGAAAATGTAATTTGTCGGTTTGTTTCTTTACTTCTTGTTAGGGTACTTCAGGGTAACAATAGGCTTTAGTGTAGATTGGAGTGTCTTCAGAGGTTTTGATTGTGCATTCAGCTGAGGTAGATTGTGTTAATAAATCTCCGGGGAGATGGAAAATGTCATGGAAATCGTGACATATTTTAGGAACGGGCTCTTCTTGTTCTCTGTTAGTGCGAGAAAGCCGAAGGTTCTGGTTGAAGAGATTGATACAATCATTGAAATTAGTTTGATTATTTACGCCTATATAATACCTTCGCTTGGAGAGGCATTTTATCGATATTTAATTTGAGTGGGATTTGGGAACGATCTTCTTTTTTGATTTACGACTGTGATGAGGGCCTGATTAGAACTGTAAACTTTAACGATAACATTTGGTATCAGCAGAGAATTGTCAGTATTCAATTGTTGGCTTGAAATAATTCCTTAGTAAAATTTATGGCGGTTGACTACCTGGTTTCTCATAATCATTTCTGTCCTTGGCTGAACGTCCATGTGTGTGTGTTAGACTGTTGTGATGTGTTTGTGTAAATAGGGATCGACTTAGAAATGGGTTCAATTAAAGATGTCGATTCGCGAATGATGGGTACACATTTGTGTTTTTCTTATAAAATGTCTTGCAATGGGACCATCTAATGGCCAATGAGTTTCGTTGTCAATGACTTGAAAGCCTGATTTCATCATTTTTTTTATCGATAAGGAATTGAAGATGGGGTTCACGTTTTGTTAAAATTGGACTATCGCGAGTTATTCCAGTCAGCATTACTTTTTGAGGGTCAGAAATGGAGTACTGCGATAAGCTTGAAGCTTTTACTAGTGATACAGCTGCTCCATTATCGATCAAAAATTTTAAAGTTTTGTCAGGGTCTTTAGAAGTCTGGCATTTGATTTTCCATCAAATCCGAGGGATTGTGATCGAGGCTCACTGTCTGAAAATTTTTCGTTTGGAAATTGACAGGACGATACGAATTCTTTGATTCGTTATTTTGCGATTTTCTCTCATTAGCGCGTTCACGTTTGAAACAAGTTGAAATGTCATGATCGATGTCTTTACAATGTCCATATTGGATATTTTTTCGTTGAGTACATTCAAACTGAGTATGATAGGAATTCTTTGGATTTTTAATTTGATTTTGACTTTGGGAATCTTGATTTTGATTACGAGAATTGAATTGTTGTTGAGATAAGTGAATGAAAATGCAGTAAGGTATTTGGAAGAAGGATTTGGAAAAAGGGCACTTCACAGATTGTCGAAATAGAGGATTAAACTTGTAAATAGTAGGTATACAACAATTGTTCTTGATTGGAAGCGTCTGTACGAATACCAATGCCAATTTTATAAAAAAGTTTCTCTCTTTGCCCTTTGAATTTCATTTCTCATCATTGAAAATGCTAATTTAACTCGGAATTGGCGATTGAAAGTGAACGGAAAAATGTTTTCGCATTATAAGGTTACACGATTATAATGCGATCCCACATAACTATAATATCCCCCGTTTTGGCTCCCATCCATATAAGACAGCTTACACCATTATTCGAAAGTCAATTCGCGAATTAGAACGTGAAAACAATAAAAGAAATGGGCTTCAAACTCTAAACCCAACTTTGTTTTTAAAAAAATGCAAGCAAAAACGTCAGCGAAAGAATGGTTCGCAGAAATTTAAACCTGCAAGAATTAGAGTTTTTTTTTCTGTAAGAATATGGTTTGCAGAAACAGAATTTTTTTTCCAAAAATGCCGTTTTACAATTTCATTTGTGGGGATGGAGTGGTAGTGGTAACGATTAACAATCCCATACGTTAGTTGCACTGATCGTTTAATTCGCTGGTTAAGATGCGCTTTGGCACGTGATCTCAATAAGTCTTCCGAGCAAGTGAGAGTGAGAATGGGGCGAAAATGTGACTCCTCAATTCTACTTTCGCGAGATTGCCCGAATTTTGCCGACACGAATACCTGTGTACGGGTATCAATCACACGAAGGTGTGAATGTATCCGTAGACAGGTTAAAATGGGCGCTAACGGGCGCCACACATCTCAACCTCATTTTTGATGTAAAAGAAGGTTAAGTCTTCAACTTAAACCGCAAATCATTCCGCCTCTTCAAGCTAAGATACGAGAAGAGGAGAGACAGGTCATTCAGGACCGCGACCACCCGGAGGATGAGGAATTCCCTTTTGGGAATTCCCAAAAGCCGCAAGCCTGGGGTGAGCCCAGTTAGGTAATACCTGGGCATCAAAGATTAACCTGGCGCCCCGGTAAAAGGTTAGGAAGTAAACGTGGGGATGGGGATTGCGGAGTAGGTTGGGGAGCACACCTTGGTCCGAAGAGAGCCCCTGGTACAATAAAGTGTTATAAATTAAATTTCATCATTTTATCGTTGATTCAGTATGAATTGGATGTTCCTCCCATTGTCGGTCAAGAAAGGAAAGCTATGTATATACGGATTTGGAAAGTATTTGTGAGTTTTGGAAATTGTGTATGATTAATAGGTTTTAATGGAAATTCCATACAATTATTACACGTATTCTATGATGTCATGCCTCCTGAAATCACACGATTTGGAGATTTATTCTTTCGTTTTTATGATCATGTCACTCTGGATCTTTGACAATCCATATATATGGTACACTCATTCGAAAGCTCATTGAATGGCGTTGTAAATAGTACCCGATTGGTCCAATTCCGGTAATTTTTGATGGGCTGATGCGACTTTTAATCAGAAATTAAGTTTAGGATTTATTGAAGATCTCAACTTTGGTTGGGGTCTTTGATATTTTTTAATAATCTCAATCACTTTGTATGTCCTTAAAAGTGATATAGGAAATCTCTAATCCTATTAGTTTTTCATCAAGTTGTTGCAGATACTATCCATTTTCTCAATCGGATGTCACGTTTTGAAAACGAGTTTTGCGCCTATTATTGCAGCTTTACCCCTAATTAGTTGTAATGGCTATAAAACGCATTCGGAAATCTCATCGAGATTTTCAATTGGATATACATCAGTTTTTGGTTGCTAAATTACATCGATTTATATGAATAAACATTTTGATGTACTTGATTCTTTTGGTCTAAAATATCTCGATTTGCTGGTTTTCTCCTTAATGCTGCACATATATTTCATACTTTGGATATGTGATTAGCTTCAACCTGACCCTCAAATCATTTAAGGCATCCTCCGTGTGAAATCGTGCTTCTTACGGATTGATTCAAATTTTTACAGGTGCTAGATAATAATGGACCGGACCATCTGAAACAATCGTGGCGAAAGTTCGTACACAGTACTCGAGAAAAAAATTATCAAAGTTTCACTTTTTTCGGTGTATTCGTACATAACCCCCTGTTTCTAGTACACCGACTTTACCATTCATTTTTTATCTGCATAACGCGTCTTACCGTTTTCTACAAAAACCTCACGTAATGATGTAATAGTTCGCACACACAATTAAATTTTATCACTCCGAGTTCATACATAGGTGATTTTATAACTATTAACAAAGGATAATCTCTTTCGACACTTTCGGCGCTTGTGGGCACATGGTACGCGTGCGAATAATTTGAATGAATAATTCAACAGAAGCCCTTTGGTATTGAGGGTGATCATTATTTCTAAATATTAATAAATTGAATAAATAACAATAAATAATAAATAAATTCTTAATAAATATTGATAAATATTAGTATTGACGGCTTTAGTGCAGAGTCGTTATAGAAATTATAAATGTGGTCTCGAAAGTTTTAAATACTACATTATTTGTGAACAATTGAAAAAAAAAAACTAAAATCATAAACTTCCAGAACAAATAATAACAAAAAACACGCAGGCGGTCCTCGGGTGCCCCCATTCGAATGTGTCAAGTATGTCACGGGTTTTTTTATTTCCCCCGATTTCCTTGGTGGTAAGCTTCCGAATGGTCCGATGGCACACAAAATGCAAATATTCCAGTGTTGAAAAAGCTTTTTCCAGGTGAACGGAAGCAGAAACGGGAATATGTTCTATAACCCAAAGTAATTGTCACAATGTTGTTCAACCAGTTCATAGATCTCGTTAAGGCTCATATTTTGGAAAAAAATGAAGTATTGAAAAAAGCGTAAAAATGAAAAAATTGAAATCTAGAAAATTAATGATTCCATTGAACCGCCATTCAACAGGGTTCTTCGCCGTATTGAAAGAAACCTCTGTACCAAATTCCAAGTTTTTATCATAATTTTTGCGGACGGTAGAGTGCGAACAGAAACAAAAACTAAAACCAAAGTCAAAAGTTAAAAAATAGGAATATCTCATATTACACAAACTAGTAGAGTCAATGTTTTTCAACCATATCATAGATCTCGTCAAGGCACACCTTTTGAAAAAAAAACAACAGAATCGGTTGAATAATTATAGAGAAATAAAATAAACACCGTGAAAACACAAACATTGAAATCTCGAAAACTAATGATATAATCAAATCGCCATTCAATAGGGTCGTTCACCACACCAAAAGGACCCTTTGTTCGAAATTTCAAGTTTTTATCTCAATTTTTGCCGACGCCAGAGTGCGTACAAAAGCAAAAAGCAAAGAAAACTATAAAAAACAGTAAAATTGAAATATCTCCAATCACTTGTGAGCAATCTACGAGATGTACTTCAACCGTTCCCTGGATCTCATTGAGACGCACATTTTCATAAAAAAGAAATTAAAAAATATTCATTAGTTTCTGGGATATGAGCGATCGAAGAAGAAACAAAAAAAGTCGATTGCAAAGTAACTTACGAACAGATTTCACTGAAATTGCGCCCACAGCTATATGTACTCAATACGAATAATTGATATTTTTTCCGATTTTATTCTTAAAATTTAGTGAAGATTTGCGAAAAAAATTGATACATACAGACACAATGCTCAAACTTCGTATTTTTAGGTTTCAAACCATTATATATCGTTTACAAGCATAATTAGCGAAAGTAAAAATTGACCGATTGCAATGCTTCCACTCGGAAGCAAAAAGAAGAATTCTTTGAAATCTAAAAAAATATCAATTCACGAATTTTATAAAATAAAAAAACATTGAACCTGTTACGATTTTAAAAAATTAGAGTAGGAAGCATATAGTGAGAGAAAATAGTATATTACGAGCCAAGGCCAGAAAGTTTGATTTCCTGGCGTGCGTGATATGAAAGCCGAGGCCTCATATCACGTACGGCAAGAAATCAAACATTCTGGCCGTGTGTCGTATGCTATTTTTCTTTCTCCCCACCCGAAAGTACGTTCAAAAAGAAATGTATCAATTTTGAAATGTTGACGATCAATCCAACGATGAATAGTTTTGTGACCTGCCCGCGCACGCCTCTCGTCGGTCACCTTGCGAACTACATGCCCGCCCGACTTTTGCAAAACCTAGGCGAAGCCGAGGTTTTTGCTGGTCGGGGCGGGCTAAAAGTAAAAATGCATAAAAAAACATAAAAATGTGAAAAAAAACATTAGAATGCCGAAATCACTTTTTATAAGTATATTTCCCTTCCAACTTTGACCTCTTTGTCGAAATTTCTAAACATCGTGATGAAGAATCGCTCATTTTTCAGGTTAGGTCAGTCTCTTCATGCGCCGGCGGGGGACAGTTTTAATTTACTCTACTTTTTCAAAATCAACTCGTTTTATCCAATGTTATTTTATCCACTAAAGAAATTGATGCGTAATTTCAAGGAATTTTGTTCCACAGGAGCACTGGCGACATGAACCTTTTATGCGTATATAGTATACAAGGAAAAAGTGGCTTCGGAATTTGACACATTCGGTCGCGATTTGGGCACTGAAATATATCATGCGCATGGGTAAGCAAGAGTCGGGGAGCTTCGGGTGGAGATCCGAAGTTTACTCTTCGTTAGCAACTGTCGCCTGCAAACGCAAGCCACAAAAGTTTTGTGGCCAATCACAACGATTCTCCGTCGAGAAACTCCAGAAAACCCGTTGTTTCTAGCGTTTCAGACCACGGTGGAGAGCGTACTTTCGGGTCGGGGAGGAAGAAAAATGTATTTGTAAATAGGATAAATTATTTATTCATTCCCAATAACGTTCAATATTTTGTATAAGTGACACATAACATTTCGAATACGATGTTTACCATTCAAGTATTAGATAAACAGTTTCATATACTTCGACATTTTGTTGCAGGCAGTTTTCATTTTTCGCCTTTGCGTCTGTTCAATCTATCCTTCTTCTTCATGAAAGACACCATGTTCTTACCAGGTGCAGTTATTTTTTTTTGCCAGGTATCGGTTTTTCGTTATTGTTCATGCTATTAGTCCCATTACCTTGAGAGGCACTTCAGTTAACAACTGAAGAGAGAATCTCACAATGAGGATAAATCTCTTCCACGATTTCTTTGGACCTAGGGAGAGGAAGGAAACTAAAAAAGAGCAGCATTAGCCTATGCAATGGGCTAAAAATACGTTTAAGACATTCTCCGTTATTATATTCATTTATTGATAAATCGAATGAAACTGTATTGATTATACTCTATAGTCCTACTCTAATTAATTTTCATGACAAATTGAAATTATTCAATTTTCCTTGAGTCCTTGAATTTGTGCACATAAGTCATGTTCGAATTTTAATTGCAGTATTTCTATATTTATTGACTAATAATATAGTTCAACCCATGGTCAACAATTTGATACACTCTCAGAATAATTTAGCATTACACACATAAAACAATCGCATAGGATTTCCCATAGGTTATTGAAGTGAAACTTCTTATGGGACTATATGAAGGTGTTACGCTGTCCGGACACGGGGGGTGGGGGTGAGAGTCGAGGGGCAGAGAGGGGGTCGAGGTGGGCGGGGGAGGGGGAGGGTCGAGGGGGGGGTGATGGTAGAGAGTGGGGGGGGTGAGAGTCGAGGGTGGGTGGTGGCGTGGGTCGAGGTTGTGGGGGGGGGGGGGGGGGGCGAGGGTCAAGGGTTGAAGGATTCCGAAGGATTACGAATAATTCTGAAAGGATTACGAAGGATTCCGAAGGATTACGAATAATTCTGAAAGGATTACGAAGGATTCCGAAGGATTACGAATAATTCTGAAAGGATTACGAAGGATTCCGAAGGTTGCCGCCGGTTGCCGAAGATTGCTGAACGTTGCCGAAGATGACCGAAGGGGGCCGAAGGATTCCGAAGGGTGCCGAATGATTCCGAAAGGATGCCGAAGGGTGCCAAAGGCGTCCGAACGGTGTCGAAGCATTCCGAAGGGTGACGCAGCATTCCGAAGGGTGCCGTCGGATTCCGATTGCGGGCGAGGGTCGAATGCGGGGGGGGGGGGGGGGGGGTGGATGGTTGAGTGTGGGGGGGGGGGGGGCGCATGCCGCAGGTTGACAGCGGAAAGGCGCGGAGATTTTTTTACAATGAGAAGTCAAAATCAAATGTTCTAATCTCCTCCTGTCCTACAAATGTTTTACCATTCTACACCTTCATCATTTTACCAAAAGTATTATTTCAGATGGATAAGAAAAAATTCATACGCCTCTTCTTAAGTTTCACTTCTCTGGCGCGTCAGGAAGTACACGCCATTTTTTTTTACTGCTATGAACAATGAGAACCCTTTTTGATGGTCTTCATAACCTGAAACTCCTATCGGAAAATTCTATGGGAGTAGTAAGGGAGCGGTTTCAGCGAGAATGGAATGCGCTCCCCCCCCCCCCCCCCTAAAGGTAAAGAAAGGAAAACACTTTGGACAAGAGTAGACCTGCCGACTCCCTCATCTTGGGGTCCCATCTCTGGTTGGGCCCGCTTTCCCATCCCCCCCCCCTTCCCTCGTCCATCAGCGGCGGTGTGATTGACGTCACAGCCCTGTGGAAAATCCCCCCCCCCTCCCTCAAAAGGAAAAGGACTTGTCGAAGCACGTCTGAGCGTGTTTATCAGGGGGCCCATCTCCGTTTGGGCACGCTTCCGTCTTCCCCCCTTCCCCTTCCTTCCTTCTGTGAAGATGCGATTGACGTCACAGGGTATGGGTCCAAGATATATGGCGTCCTTGGGGAATTTTGGAAAGCGGTCGGCAGATCGTGATACAAAGGCTCTGCGGAAAAGCACCTGTGCAAACACGCCTAACTGGTAGACACGGCGCCCTTCTTATCATGGGTCTCATCTCCGTTTTAGACACGCTTAGCGCCCCCCACCCCTTCTATGTGCTAACTTTTCTATGAGTAAGTTTTTGAAGGAAATCGAGGAAAAAATAGTCACAAATTACACAGGTTCACAGACAAAATTTTTTATTCATTTTTTTGCATCAAATAAATAATTACAATATAAAGTCTCTCTCTCTCGCTCGTAAAGACTTCAACAAGTAGACAGATTATCGTCATTAATAATCAACCTCATCGGCACCATACGAATTATAAAAGGTAGGCATCCTATAGATACCACCAACCATATTATCTAAGTCGTGGAAACAGAAATGATATAATTCACCAAATAACTGATTTAAATATCCTAAATTACGGTTAGGAATCAACCATTTTAGTTCCTCACTTGATTTCTCCAAAAAATTTTCAAAGTCGGTAAGTATACACCGATGAAGAGCAGAAGATGACGGTACTCTGATCTGGGTTTCTCATTACAACACTTGTAATAATCTTGACAATGGTGTCCCTGTACTCAACGAGCGGTAGTGTGTTCAGTAAACCCAACCACTGGTTGATCCATACAGCCTTGCTGTTGAGGGTAGAGATGCTCACAGCCTGTAGAATAATCGACTGCTTAGTCACGTTATGGCAGAATCTCACAGCGAGGCTTTCGAAAACTCTCGTGAAATGTAGTGCTACCGGACCATAGTGTTTCGACGGATGCGTGATATTAGTTGGTGCAGGATTTTCTCCATCGGTGAAGTAGCGCGTGACCGCGTCTAAATCTTCATACAGCAAGCGCCAGTCCTCTCCAGACATTTCAATAATCACTCGATTAGGACGTACGGACATAATTTGTATAACGGGCACAAATTGATAATAATCGTTCAACTGCACCCCGACACGTATTTGTTTTGTCTCCGACTTATTTAGGAAAACATTTTGAGACAACAGTACGTATTTCTCGATACACCCACGAGTATTATTTTTATCGGCTTCCATTTTGGTAGAGGCAGGTGCACAGTTAACAATTCACTGATTCAAATGACGCAATCTCCCTGATTTTTAACCGGTCCAGATTGTTGGAGTGGGGGGAATACCCCTCTAACTATTTAGTATAAATCGTCCTCCTCACAGGAGCATTTTGTTTGAGTGATACTTACAAATTTTCGTCATTTGTGAAAAACATCCAAAAATGGAACCGTGTCGAGGAGTTGAGAGGTACTTTAACAAGTTCATCGCTTATCCAAGCGAAGACCCAAGTACTCAGTGTATACCATATCCATGCTTTTCGAAAGGGGTATGTGGACGGACTAGTGTCATGCTCCATATTAGGAACTCTGCAAGAGAAAAGGAAGCACAACAAGTGATTAATAAGAATCATAACGAGGTGTACAGCGTATCATTTGATAGACACATACCGTATTGGCACACTGTCCGCTCAGGATCATTGTGTACAACAACGTGGATACACGCCCAGAATAAAAAAGTGTACGCGGTTTTTCAACCAGGAAAAAAAACCGTAACTGCACACAAGGTTTACAACATATGGTATGATGTGAAATCAGAAATACCCCCTGAGGATATTGTGAAAAATATTGAGATCCGCCGAAATCCTCCAACACTGAAAAGTATAGCTACGGCCACTTCATTGAGTAGTCGTCCCTACGCAAAAAATCAGCCGACCCTGAAGCTCGTGAAGAAAGCTATAATGTATGACCAAGATACATTATTGTACAAAGTCATGTTCAACACGATGTACGAGTGGCGCTATGGCATGGACGAAATTAAACTAAGAGACGCTTTCATTGGCGAAACTTTTTATTACGGTAGTGAAGACTGGGCACGTGAACTTTATTTCCCAGCAGGGGGGGACATTGTATATTATGAACAAAAGCGAATCCCTAATTTGCCTACGGAAAGTAGAAAAAGGAAGGTGTCACTCCACTAGAAACAACCCTTTTCGTTAGAGGAAGTATGTGTATAATACAATCAATAACAAAAATAAGTCTAAGAGAAGCATTCGTGGGAGAGCATTTTTATCGTAACACAGCGGATGCAGAAGAATAGTATTGACGATAGGTCGAGGAAAAAATGCTGTTGTGTTAGGAGGTGATAAACCCGCTTTGTTCTCGGGGTATTAAACCAAACGTACCCAGAAGGAACCTTTGGCAGGTATGCCGACCTGCGATGATCATCTCGGAGTTTTCCGAAAACTTACGAACTGAGCAAAAAAATGGTACATAAGGGTGCTACAAGTCAACATCTTACCACAGTCTAGTCTTCGTGAAAATCCGAAGTGTTTAACAGTCTCAGTTTTCAAAGATGAAGAGTAACATCAAAATTGTGAGTGACACGATGATTGAAAAGAATACAGTGACGAGCGAATATTTGACAGAGTTGTTGCTAAAAGCGGTTCACAGTCGTACAGAAAGAGTGAACCGTAGTGACGTGCAAAATATGTTAGAAGACGGTTTATATCATCTCTTCTTCGAGCTTATGGACTCTGGTACTACAGTGTTCCAAAAAAAACGGATGGCGGAGTCAAGAAGAAAGCGGAAAGCACACGATGCAGATCTGCAAAAAAAAAGCAAATCGTGTGATACGTCTGGAGAAGGCTAGACAAAAGAAGGAGGAATTTGCAGATCGTATGAAGAAAAACGTGGTACGTGCGGTTCGATTGGAAGTGGCTCGCAGAAAGCGGGATGAATTTCGGATACGCCAGGAGCGATATCAGCGGGAGAAGCTATCGCGAGAGATACAAGCTGTAGCCGCGTTCTACGACGAAGATTTTCCAATGTCCGGTAAGTTTCTTCACTTAGTACCGAAAATAGTAAACATATATGCAAATCGCAAATTATTCGTTGTTTCTTCCTCTTTTTTGGTCACAGTCGAAGAAGAAGGATCAGAATCTCCCGTCACAGGATATTCTCCTGAGACCGTAATTAGTACACAACAGCTGCTCGAGGATTTGCTAGATATCACTGAGCAATACGAACTCGCAGAACGTGGGCACGCGGAGGCAATGGAGGCCCTCGACTATATTCCACTTACCCCACGAATGTTAGTAAAATAATATCGTCAAAATTCTCACATGCATTCTGTACCATATCTGATACCTTTTTAAATGTACATATGAATAAATAAGCGATACATTTCAGTATTTCATCGACCTGTTGTTTTCTCTCCCTTCCAAAAATTTTCGGCTGAAAGAGAAAAGAATAAATAAAAAATAAGGATGCTTATTAAAATTTGAGAACGAGGTCAAGGAATAAAAAGATAATATGGCGTGTTCATTTCAATAGAAAAAATTTATTCGAAACAGTAAAAAAAAAGAAATTTCTCAACTTTCTTTTTTTAAGAAAGAAAAATCTCACAAACGAAAAAAAAAATTTTTTTTCTTACCAAAAATATACAAAAAAAACTTATGAAGTAATATTTTATACAAAAATTTATAAAATAAATTTACAAAAATCTTCCAAAAGAAAAATTTACAAAAATCTTACGTCTACTTTTTTTCTTATGACGTAAAAAATGATGGGCTTATTTTTCCACAAAAAATCTCACTTTTTTTTGATCAGAAAAATAATTTATGTATCGCTGCTATGACAAAAAAAAATTTCACACAGAAGCCAAAATTTTCAAATAATTTTTCATTGAAAATCCAATTGTATCATACCACCCGTATTTTTTTATATCCATAGGGTAGTGTGCTCCCAGTTTCATCAACTCGTCGTGTCGGACCCGTAGCTCGTATTGTCTTCTTTTCCGTTTTTGTTACGACGTCATGATACATCGTACGACGTATTCCCTTATATTCCATTTCAAAAGGGTCGGATCTGTTGACAACAAGAGCACGGATCGAAGCCTAGTTGATCTTTTCAGTTGTTTCGTAATTTAATCTTACCCCTTTAAGCTTCGTTGCAACCTTTGCAACCCCGTCTGGTTTCTGTACACTGTAAGAATAAAACTTTGGACCACCCGAAACAAATGAAGAAATGAAGCTATCATTGCCATAATCTTTGGTTATTTCATCTGTCAAATCTCCTAGGAAATTTCCAATTGGTAATTCATCACTCCCATCGCTGACGTAAATTACAGAGTCTGTATCATAATATAATACGCGTTCTTGTAACTGATCTAAATAGGAATATAATTTTAAACGAGCATGAGCTGTCGTGTACGCAGCAATAACCACATTTGCTTTCGTCGATTTCTCGATCGTCTCGTTCAAATGTTTCCACGAGATGAAAATGGCATTATTATCAACTGGTATGAGACCTATAACGTCGATTTCAGGGTCGAACATGATTTTCGCGAATTCCTCATAAGATCGAATAATAGATTTTTTGGATAAATTGTCTCTTTGACCAAATTTACCCCAGAGACAATTTAGGCAAAGTTTAGCCACCGCTCTCAATCCTTCATTCTTCTCAATTTTGGTTCTGTCCAACTTTATTCCCTCTTGAGTTTCATATTCCTCAACATATCTATCTCTTGAAACATTATCTACACAATTTGGTGGCCAGCCCGAAGCTTCCTGTTTAATTTTAAAAAATGTATCGATATATTCTGCGAACAACCCCCCAGTTCTTGTTTTGGGGTCATACCGCGTGGTTTCTCGATATTCCCAGATTTCACTAATTTCCAAAATTGTATAGTTCTTTTCAATGGCTTTACGAAGCTCCGGGGCAGTTCAAGTACCTAACAATTCACGATCAGATGAGTCGATATGAGGGCAATCTTCTTGGACCAAATCGGTACAAGATGAGCGACATAAAGGGAACATGAGCTTTCCATGGGCTTTCATTGGTAGAACAGGGTGGAATAATTGACGCGGTGGCAATACTCGACATTTAATGAGGCCTTCTATATAGGAAATATCGTTATTAGGACACAAAACTCTGCAATCATCACCGATGTGAACCTGAGGATGGCCAATTGGAAAAGTTCCAGTTTTTAAAACATATGGATATAACGAACAAACATCAACATACTTAGTTCTTTCATTTTCTTTAACGTCATAGTGAGTTACTGTATTACCGGTACGGCCACCGAAAAACGCATCCCTAGGATCTAAAGCCATAAACATTTGTTGTGGAATTTCGTCAATGAAACGTGCTAGCAATGGATCAGCCCCGTTTTTGACGATTGAATTCACACTCCCACATCTCAATGACTTCATACCCCAATGCTTTCAGTTTGGCCGTAGTAAAACGTGTTCTCTCAAAACGACTTTCTAATGTTTCGGAGTGACTCAACTTTTTGTCTCTATTGAATTTGAAACATGACGCACACCCGTGCCAGTAGCAGCCATGGAATTGATAAGCACACTTTTTGTTGCTTGCTATATCTTCCCAATAACCGTCCAGACGCACACCCGACTCAGTTCGACACTCACGAGTTCGCCCCGCATGCAGTATTGTATGATTATCACAGTGCTCACGCCATAATAACCATTCAATAGCTACTTTTGACTGTGTTTTACTGAGACGGTACCCTCCTTGTGGTATGATTCCAATTTGTTTTTCTTTTAAAATTTTTTTTTGAAAAATACGCATACAGGTGGACGCTATGGTCACGCATTCATGAAAAGGACATACGCCCCCAGCATTCATCATTAATCGGCGGAATTGTACATATGCTTTCCTCAGAATTGTGACATCAAGTCTGCAATAATGAAGAATGTCTTTTCGAAAATCAAATATGTAATTTTCATTGACACGAGCGTTATACCACTCCAAGAACTTCTCTCGAGCCTCCACACTCATTGTATCTGCACCAAAGTATTTCGCATCAGGCATAGGACCTACATAGTTTTGTGTATCGCTTCGATTGAAAAAGTGTGGAAAATAGCCCTTCATAATATCACCTAGTTCAAAAGCTTTTGGTAACTTGGCAAGTGCCATATGAAAATAATTTAAACTATCAATAAATTTATTATCCCCAAAATTCATTAAAAGTATATTTGTACCATTAATAATAGTATTAATTTGACTATTAATGCTTTTCACGGCGTGTCTTAAAACAAATTGTGCGTCATATCCTTTTGCATTATGTGCTATACATATAACTTTTTTATATATCTTACCCATTGACGTGATGTACTCCATAAACTGTGTGACAGGGTTTTCGTAGAAAACATGTTCCCTATGTTTGCAATGGCGACAAGGACTTTGCAGGTGATCAGCATTCGCTCCAATATCTTCATCGCTCATATACGCACATTTGTCACATACCGTCTGGAGAACACACAGGGTCGGGTCATGTATATACAGTTCTTCGTTCCCTACCATTTTACGATCCTGCCGAGTTTCAAAATCATAAAACACAAAGCCTACACGTGTTTTGGGCTCCTTCACTGGTATTTTCTTAGGTTTCACGACAGGCATATAACACAAGTGTCCGATGTCTCTATGTTTCTGACATATCGTACAATAGTACGTGTGGCACTTGTGATAATTCCCAGATTTGATGAGCACATTACACCCTTTACACATTTCCATATTTTTACTATACAGGAACCCTGTCGTTTGTGTTCATCAAAACACAATCGTCCGTGAAATTCACGTCTACAGTCATTGCACACTACTTTATCGGGCCATCTATCGTCACATGGAGGGTTCTTCAAACACCGATCACAGGTTTTCTCACAACGATGGGGTACCGAACTGTATGGTTTTTGACAGTGTACACAATAATACTTGCATCCAAAGAATGACGATAAACATAGAATCGGTTCATAATGCTTATGGTCATCATAGTACACAATGGATTGTGTATACTGAGAAGGGATATGATGATTAGTCAGCTCTGCTGTTCCGTCGTAAAGGACCGGACGATCTCTACCATTCTGCATGAGAGAATAGACTTTGATCACACACCCTTCTCTTGCCAAATACCGTTGATATGCACGAATCTCATCCAGACCACAGCCATCAACAGGTACATTCACACCAGCAGCCTGGGTCAGCTGTTCTGCCTCCAACAGCTGTCTGGAACTTTTGCGATCTGTCATTGACTTCCACATTTTGTCTAAATCAACGCCAACAGCTCGGGCTCCCATTTTTTTAGCATATGCCCGAGCGACAACAAGTGACCGAGGCAAACATAGTCCATCATCGTTATTGATGTTAATGACACATTTCGAACTCAGATTCCGTCTCGATGTTCTAGGCAGATAACTTCCCCTACCCACTGGTGCTTCAGCTACATGAAGCTTGATCCAAAATGTATTAGAACAGTCGAAACCCTTGGCACTTTGAGCCATAGAGCAGACCAGGTTCCACAGATCTTGGAATTCGTAGCCATTAATGGCACGAGGGCTTATCCGCTCATTGTCCTGCTGCATGCTCGCGAAATTGAACGATAGATACATACGATTCATTCCAGACCCTCCCGCCCCTATGATCTTGGAATACACCTCGCGAAAAGCCTGCTCAACCCAGTTTTCAGGAGGGGAAATCTTGTGGTACTGGGTTCATTCTGAATTCCATTACATGTGTATCAGGTTTGAAGCCGGGCAGCCTTTCCTTCGATCTGCGTATCATTCTCAAGGGTGATGATGGATCTGCACTGATATTTTCTTGCCGTATTTCTGCAATTGGAGGAGATGATATGTAAATTAGAGAAAACGCATATTATTATTATGAAAACAATGGTTATGAAAATCTGTAAGTACCATCAGCTGACTGGTCAGCAACGGTTGGATTGATTAAGTTCAAGGCGTTGTCATTAATGACGTCTTCTTCCTGAGTATTGAGAGCTCGTACACCATGTCCATCTTGAAGTCGTTCATGGGCATCCACCATTCTTCTAACTTCTTCTAATTCACCGCCTGATAAAAAACACTGGGTAAAAAGATTTAGATCGATTCGACTCCAGTCGAAATCAGTCTCCAGCGTAGGTATGCGCTCCTCCATGTCTGATATGCCGCTCAAAACTCTTGAAGCTTGAAAGCCGGATAGATTGTGTTGATCTTGTTTTCGGGACATCGTGTATAAGACTGTAGGTTTTTCCTAAAAGAAAAGCTTGTTATAGTCCTGTTCAGGAAAAGCGAAGGGTGGGGGGTTGGGTATCCTTCGCAGGTAGCCGGCTAACTCAGGCGGTATGTGTACAAATAGATGTTATCTGTGAGGGTGTGGGTGCATAGGCTCCAATATTTTGCAGTGTATAAATGCAATGATTACTGCCAATTAACATTCATTCATACATGAGCCTGGAAATGAAGTGGAAGCATCCCTTTACCGCAATGATCTGCGGCCCAACAGGCTGCGGGAACACATTTTTCTTTAAAAAATTTTTAAAAGAAATTGAATCAATGTGCGATACAAGGATAGAAAAAGTCATTTTTTATTATGCGGAGTGGCAGAATGGATATTCGGATTACGATCAAAATTTGGTGGAATTTCGTGAGGGATTACCAAAGTCGAATGATTTTGACGACAATAAGGCAAAATTAGTGGTAGTGGATGATTTAATGCGCGAATCCTCAAACTGTGCAATCGTAGATTTGTTTACAAAAGGGAGTCATCATAAAAATCTAAGTGTTATGTTTATATCTCAAAATTTATTCTACCAGGGAAAAGGTCAGCGAGATATCTCATTAAACACCAACTGTATTGTCGTATTTAAAAACCCCCGCGATCGTGCCCTAATTTCTCATCTGGCTCGTCAAATATTCCCTGAAGATCCGAAATTCCTACAGGAGGCATATTTTGATGCAACATCCGAGGCGCACGGATATTTATTACTTGATTTGAAGCAATCGACACCAGAAAACTGCCGAATTCGTACCAACGTCTTCCCGAGCAACATCTACCACTATGTTTACGTGCCACGGAAAGATTTGAATATTAAAGGAGGCGGTGCATCGAGAGGTGTACCAGTTGTACGTTTGTAATGGGTAAATCCAGTCGCTCAGGAAGCGGCTCTGTTCGCAAAGTATTTGGAGATAAAAATAGAGCTTTGCTGCAGGCTCTCATCCACACAACTCCGAAGCTTCGTAAAGCGTTTATACAACACGCCGATAAAGATCTAATTCGGTGTATATGTGAATGTGCTTTGAATTTGTTGCATGGTAATATTCCGTTGAAGGATTGTGACAAATCTAAGCTGTGCAAACATAAGAAAATTTTGAGAAAACTGGCCGATAGAAAATACAGTTTAGCCAATAAGAAAAAAATTCTAAATCAAAAAGGTGGAGCGTTTCTGCCGATGTTATTAGGTCCTCTAATGAGTGCTCTTATTTCGGCAATTATTTAATCATGGAACACGCAAGAAAGATGATTCTGATTCCTGAGGATAGTGTTGAAAAATTCAAAAAGCCGATACAAAAAGGTCTTACGGAGGCGACGAACGAAATTCAACCTTCAGCACAAACCCCTGGGACTGTTAGATGCTCAATTATTAGAAATATTGAACTCTAAAGAGCTTAAGGACGAGCATGACAAGTGGAAATTATATAATGATGTTTTAAGACGTTATTTATTTTACACGAATCAAAATAAAAGTCAACCAATGACCGCTCAGGAGAGTGATACTCAGAGTCAAGGAGAACGGTTCGATTCTAACTCTATTGTAGCTACGGTACCTAAGACATTTCAAAGGAAAGCAGCAGGTATTCTCGCATACATTGACAAGGTCGATGGTGGAAAACGTCTCAATTGGGATTCACAGGGGAAAGTTTTATTAGATGGTCAAGCACTTCCTGGTGCAAATATCGTTGACTTAGTACAAGATGTAATTCGAACCCGAAAAAATCATAGTGCTACAGGTTGGGAACCCTTTGCTGATTTCCTACAAGATTTAAACATACCACGTGAATTCATGGGTAATCCTAAGTTTCAAGGTATAGGAAGACCTACAATAAGTGGTCCTATTGATCAGCTTTCTAGCATTCCCAGTATTGGTCAATCCCCAGACATTTCGGAGGATGATGACGATTTGCTGAATGACGGGGAAAAACTAGACAGGGCAGGCCGCGGATATCAGATGTTATCACCGGACAGATCTTTTGTGGCTCATAGACAACGAATGGTGAAAGAAGCTAGGAAACATTCTCCTTATGAAAGACGGGCATCACTGAACTTGTCATCATGGCTTTCCTTCTAGATAACAAACTATCAACTGTATATTTTGATCTTCGTGAGTCTGTGTCATATACAAGTGCACGAAATCTTCTCTCAAAATTTAAGAATGATTCTCAGGCTGATATAAAGAATTGGTTAAATGCTCAGGACGCTTACACTCTACATAAACCAATACGACGTAAATTTCCGCGTATGCATTATACGGTGGATAATATTGATGATGTCTGGGAAGCGGATTTGGTTGAATTGAGATCGTTGAAGACTTACAACAATGGCATATCATATCTACTTGTAATCATAGATGTTCTTAGCAAGTTTGCTTGGGTCGAACCGTTAAAAGACAAATCGGCGTCCATTGTGTTAGATGGATTCAAGCGTGTCTTAGAAAGGAGTTATCCGCGCATTCCTATCTGCATACAAACAGATAAAGGGAAAGAATTTGTGGCTAATATCATACAAAAATTTTTCGCAGACAAAAAGATTAAATTTCGTACCGCGCGTAATCCTGATATAAAAGCTGCCATCGTGGAACGATTCAATCGAACATTGAAAGAGCGACGTCTTTCAATGAGAAAACGTATGTGGAGGTATTTCACGCACAATAGGACGCACAAGTATATCGATATATTGCAAGACATCGTTAATGCTTATAATAATTCAAAACACTCATCAATCAAGATGGCGCCTGCTGCAGTTACCATAGAAAATGCTTCATCTGCATGGCGTAATGTGCGAAGCCGTTTTAATTCATCGAAAACTGGTTCAATAAACTTTAAATACAATGTTGGAGACTATGTACGCATCAGTAGAGCTAAAGGTGTTTTCGAGAAAGGATATGAGTATAATGGGAGTAAAGAAATACTTCAAATCATAAAACGGGTTATAAAGCAGACACTAGCGATATATGAATTGAAAGATTTGGCTGGTGAAGTTATCGAGGGATTTTTCTACGAACCTGAGTTGGCTCTCGTGAATAAACAAACAGATAAAGAAGAGTTTATAGTTGAGCATATTTTACGAACGAAAGGAAAAGGAAAGAATAAGCAGCTTCTTGTGAAGTGGGAAGGATATCCTAGTAAATTTAATTCGTGGATCACAGCGTCAGATATACATGACATTAAAAAAAATGAGGATAAATAATTTTTATATGATGTTACCAAGTAACAGTAGTATGGATTTTTATCCTGATGACAGCATCAAGATATACCACACTGCTTCCTAAGCAGATTGACCTGGAAGGAGACTGGGTTGTCGGGCTAAGCGAAATACAATATCCTAGTAACTTCTTACACATACGTAACAGAAACGATGCGAGTATGCATATTGGCAATTTTTCCCATGAGGGGCCTCCAGATTCAACAACTATAAATAAGTATACAAAACATACATGCATTTTGGGTACTGGTACTTTCAAAACTCTACCTGATCTGATTCAAGTTGCGAATGATCAAAAGACATTGAAAGACCATTTTAAGTTTGAATATTCAATCCAAGGGTACGTAACTATCCGTAAACATTGTAAATTTAAAGAATGTGGTAGTTTAATTCACGGCCTGGATTTGTCAGATAAAATGGGCGACATACTAGGCTACAGAAGAGATCAAGATCTCGCCTTCAACGAACAGAGAACATTCCACGAAGCGTCCACTCCTGCAAGTCTAACCCGAGGATTACCTGCAAATTTATTTGTTTATAGTGACTTATGCACACCGTACATAACGGGTGATGTACAATCGTCTCTTTCACGTGTAGTACCCTTCAATTCTGCAGGATATACATACGGCGCATTGCAATGTACAACATTTTCGGCCCCTCACTACATTCCCTTGATGAAGCAATCTATTCGCACAATCGAAATAGATATAAGGAGCCATACAGGCGAATTGATACCATTCGAGTACGGACCATTAAACGTAACACTTCATTTCAAGAGAGTTGACTGAAGGAAAAATGAATCCTTACATCTCATACTACGAAAATCAGGCCGGAGGTGGTGCAGGGGTTATAGAAAGGTACAGTAATTTCGGACGTGTGTATGTAGGATCGGCCACACAAAGAGGACATGGAATAGGGGCATTCCTTGGAGGGCTTTTTCGAAGAATTTTGCCGTACCTTGGCAGTGCAGCGAGGGCAGTCGGTAAAGAAGCTCTCCACGCAGGAATGAATGTTGAAGGGGACGTGGTTTCAAATGGGAAGCCGTTGAAGGTGGCGCTTGAGGATCGTCTGGTTGAATCGGATCTAAATCTGAAGAGAAAGGCTCAGGAAAAAATTGGGGCAATGATGCGTGGGGAGGGCTATAAAAGAAAGATTAAGCGGCTGACTACGCACAAGCGTAGTAACCGTGCTGGCGGCAAGTCATTGAAATCCAGGAAGAATAAAAATAAGAAGCAACTAAAGAAAAAAGTGAAGAAAAACGCAAAAAGAAATAAATCAAAACGAAAAACTCGTGATTTGTACGATATTTTCAATTAATCATCATGTCTATCCTGCATTCCCATTCAACCGAGTGTGTGAAGTCGGAGCTGGACCTCTTCACCTTACCACCCACACAGACAAGTATTGAAAATTCACAATTTGTTCATTACAACCCGGTCTCTACCCTTTCGGACGATGCACCTATCGAATTCGTTGCTCCGGGTCATGGCGAGGAATATATCGACTTGGCTCATACAATGATAAAAGTGCAAGCGAAAATTGTTAAACCTGATGGTACTGCCGTCGACACTGATTCCGTTGGACCTGTTAATAATTTCCTACATTCCATGTTCAACCAAGTAGACGTGTATTTTAATCAGAAAGTTGTGACACCACCCAATAATTTGAATGCGTACAGAGCGTACCTGGAGACGGTACTTAATTATGGTCCTGATGCGAAAGCTACCCACCTCGGTATGAGCTTATGGTCTGCAGATACATCGGGTGCTATGAATAGCCATGCTATGGCTACTGGCGAGACATCAAAAAATAATGGACTCGAAAATCGCTCTGTGTATTCAAAAGGCGGAAAGGCTTTCGATATGCTTGGCCATTTACACTGTGACGTTTTTAATCAGGACAAATTTTTGATGAACGGTGTGGAATTACGTATACGGCTAATCCGTGCCAAAAACGAATTTTGTCTTATGGATTCTACCAACTTCACTTATAAGGTTCACATTTTGGAAACCTCATTGATGATTAGACGCGTGCGACTCAGCTCTAGCATTTTGATAGCTCATGCAAAAGCCTTATCAAAAACCACTGCAAAATATCCATTGACACGAGTAGAGGTTAAGTCATTTGTGTTACACAATGGAATCATGGGTGAAACGATAGACAACGCGATTCTAGGACAATTACCGAAAAGAATCATCTTGGGATTTGTGGCCAATGCGGCATTTAATGGTTCAAGAGCAACTAACCCGTTCAATTTTCAAAATTTCGGGATCAGTTTTCTGTGTCTCAATGTTGATGGACGTCAGATTCCGACCAGACCTCTACAGCCTTCGTTTCAAGATGGCGGGGGCCTTGATGTGGAGGCATATAACACACTCTTTGCGGGTACTGGAGTACATTTCAGCGATCATAGTAATGGTATTAACCGGATGGCATATTCAAAAGGATATTGCCTTTTCGCCTTTGATCTGACTCCAGATTTATCAGCCAGTTGTGCAAGCCATTCGAATCTTGTCAGAAGTGGAAGCGTTCGCATTGAAGTGCGTTTCGATAGCGCTACAACGCAAAACATAAACTGTGTATTGTACGCGGAATACGATAATTTGCTAGAGATTGACTCAACAAGACAAGTCATTGTAGATTGCAGCGGTTAAAAGGATGCCCTCGTATTCCTTTATATTATGTGCGATATTGAACACCATTGGCAGTAGGCTCCCACTCGTCTCCCTGTTATCACGCAGTTATCGCTCTCGCTAATCGCAGAAAACATATGAATACGGTTCAGATTCTGAAAGTGCTACCCAATACTGATGCCGCCATCGCAGGTGTTTATCCTGCCGATAGGGTCCCCTGGACATGGCCGCGGCCCTGTGCAATTGTCGTCAATACCGACAATCACAACCAGCCAGGAAGACATTGGGTCGCCGTATACCTCAATTCAAATGGACGAGGGATCTACTTGGACAGTTTCGGGCTGCCGCCCTTCAACACCAGAATCACTCAATGCCTTAGAAGAAATTGCCGAATATATGAATGGAACCAGAAAGACTCCAAAATATATCGTCAGGTGTTTGTGGCCAGTACTGTATTGTTGTACTTCACTGGCTTTTCAATAATCGGTCTTTACAGTCCTTTCATAAATTATTTACTTCAGACACAAAACGTAACGATCGCAATAATGTAAGAATGTTCAAACAAATTGTTCGTAAAAAATGTAACCCTAAAGATATAAGTAGATCTTTCCAGAACTTATCTGGTAAAGGTACTTTACAATGTAATCAATGTGCTATTAAATCGAAACCATCAACATTGTTTGGTCGATTATACGTTTTTTTCCAATAAACGATTTTAATTTTATATCCTGCTTCCTAAACTTATTTCATCCTTATCCACTCCCACTCCGCTTGACGATTGAATGCATGTTCAAAGCATAAAATGTTATAAACAATTGAAATTTTTTAATACAGCAATATCTTTCAAACTATTGATGCTATGGCGAAAATTGTTCAACGTAAAATGCGTAGGATGATATGAGGAACATATTCTGTTTGAAACTTGTTTCCCTACGGTCAAAAGCTTTCGAGATAGAATGTTATAAACAATTGAAATGTTTAAATAACGATATCTTTTAAAATATTGGTGCTACAGTGAAAATTATTCAAGACAAAACGCGGGGGCTCTTTTGCGGAACATATCTTGTTTGAAACTTTTTCCTATACACCCAATGGTTCCCGAGATACAAAGTTATAAACAATTGGAATGTTTAAATATCAATATCTTTTAAACTATTCGTGGTACGGAAAAAATTATTAGACGTAAAATGTCCGGTATTTTATGGTGAACACATTTCATTTGAAACTTTTTCCTCTATGGCTAATGGTTTTCGAGATGAAATGATATGAACAATTTAAATGTTTAAATAACGATATCTTTTAAAATATTGGTGCTACAGAGAAAATTATTCAAGGTAAAATGCGTGTGCTCTTATGAGGAATATATCTTGTTTGAAACTTTTTCCTCTACGCCCAATGGTTTTCGAGATACAAAGTTATAAACAATTGGAATGTTTAAATATCAATATCTTTTAAACTATTCGTGGTACGGAAAAAATTATCAAACGTAAAATGTCCGACATCTTATGATGAACACATTTTATTTGAAACTTTTTCCTCTACGACCAATGGTTTTGAAGATAAAATGTTATAAACAATTGAAATGTTTATATGACAATATCTTTTAAACTATTCGTGGTACGGAAAAAATTGTGAGACATAAAATGTGTAGAATCATATGGCGCACATATGTTAATGAAAACTTTTTCCTCTCCGACCAATGGTCTTCGAGATAAAATGTTATAAAGAATTGAAATGTTTATATAACAATATCTTTTAAACTATTGATACTACGGAGATAGCTGTGAAACATGAAATGTCTACCCGCCAAAAAAAACTAAAACACGACCGGAAAACCATTTAAAAATACAAAATGGTGAAAAATGATGAAAAAATTGAGAATAATTATACAAATTTTATTCAATAGCTAATAATACATAATAATTAAATGAATGTGTACTTACCAAGGTTGAATTTTCCTACTGGTGGTTACAAACACTTGAAAAACACACACTGTTTAAAAAACTTTTAATATTAATTAAATTTAATAATTACAATAAATACTGAAAACTGGAATGGGACAATAATTAAGAATAAAACTGTTCGATAAATAACGCCGTTATTTAATCGACAACGTGCGCTGACGTTTTTCCGCAGAGACGCCTTATCGATACCTGCGAAAACAATTTTTTAAAATTTTCCGTAAGGGCACTAGACATCCTGGCACCATACCCTGTGATGTCATTCGCACCTTAGCAGAAGAAGGACCGGGGGGGGGCTGCACCAAAATTGTGTATTTGAGCATTGCGCTAAGAAGTTGGGGGGGGGGGCGACAAAAATTTTCCACCAGCATAGTGTGACGTCAATCACAGCTTGGCAGAAGGGAGAGGGGGGTAAAGGGAAAGCAGACCCCCAAATTATGCGCTTCACCGAGGCGCCAAGAAGAGACGAAAAGGGGGGGGGGGGATTTTCCACAGGGCTGTAACGTCAATCACACCGCTGATGGACGAGGGAAGGGGGGGGGTGGGAAAGCGGGCCCAACCAGAGATGAGACCCCAAGATAAGGGAGTCGGCACCTCTACACTTGTCCAAAGTGTTTTCCTTTGTTTACTTTAAGGGGGGGAGCGCATTCCATTCTCGCTGAAACCGCTCCCTTACTACTTATGGGACACCCTGGGGGATAT
The DNA here is from genome assembly GCA_026005395.1 of Asobara japonica. Classification (NCBI taxonomy): domain Eukaryota; kingdom Metazoa; phylum Arthropoda; class Insecta; order Hymenoptera; family Braconidae; genus Asobara; species Asobara japonica. Next base: position 627,229 of record BQMI01000320.1, on the reverse strand, counting down.
TATTCATCCATCAGTGAATTTTCGAATGGATTAACGGTAGTGTAGAATTGAGTGAACTTTTACATAAAAATGGTTTGGTATAGAAAAAGCCTTACAATTTTTTCCGTAGCTCGTTTCTAAAACCAAGGCTCCCTCTTCCAATACAGCACGTTTGCAACTCTCCTTGGCGGCTTCCTCAATGATGGGACCAATTTCTCGCTCATATATCATATATAAATCCGCAGATATCGGGGGTATGTTGAGGATCGTCAGGAGATTATTCAGCGCGGTGCACCCTGTCCGACTGTGTAAAGTTCCTGTTGAACAAGTTTCAGGTTAGGTTGTGTTCCTTAATAGATGAATAATTTGCAGACTATGTTTTTTTTCTAGATGTGGGGATAAGTCCCCTCGAAACATGCCACAGACCTTACCTAGGACATCTTTTGTATTTACGTCTGCATGTTGTGCATTGGACTTTGTCATGTGAGTTTTTCCGCTTGCGACTGGTGTTTTCACTCCGCATTCAGTACATACTATGTCAAGGATTGAATTACGACCGAGTTGTTCCTCACTGACCATGTTTCGAAGAGACAAATTTTTTGTTGCATTGGTGACATGAGATTTTTTCCGAGTTTATCCAACTTCATGATGCGTCTCCCAGGGCAAATCGATGGTGCACTTGATTCACGTGATTTACTGATTGCTGCTATTTTGCCCGCAGGATACCAGCAAAGGCCTTCAACTTTTTTTCAACGTTCTTTTGCTTCGCATAATGCCTCTGATACCGGAGGCTTCATTTTTGCTGATGTTTTTTTCCCATCACCGAACTGCAGCTATTCGTTTAGGTCCACTAACCTGCGACGTTGCCAAGATGGTATACGTACACACAGATTGAGTGTGTGTTGACGCAGGAAAGGTTCAATCGACGAAAAAAATCTGGTGATCTAATTTTGTTAATTTTGTAGTTTTTTTGCAAATTTTTTTTTACAGATTTTTTTACATCGAAAAAGCTCGGTCGAGAGAAAATTATTTGATAAAATTCATTATGAGCGAATCCCGTGACTTGAGTACACTTATGGTGTGCACCCCACGGGCCATTAATTGTCCACCTATGCCACGGGATAAATACCTTAAGGCCCTAGTTAGGTAATGAACAACAGATTTTGATTTTGGGTGCATTACAATAACTTCCCGAACAATCGGGAAGTTAATACCTGAAATAAAGTGACATAATAGACTTAATTAGTGAATTCAATTGAAAAACCGAAATTTGGTAAATAAAATTTGCACCTTCATTCGACATAATGGAAGGCTATTCTAACGCTGTCGTGAATGTTGTAAAGGAAATCGACTTAGCATCTTCACAGTGCCTAATGAAGAATTGCAAAAATTGGGTCTCTTTGTATCCGGAAGAGTTTCGGGACCACGTGTGGGACTGAACGAGAGATGCGAAACGACCTGAAAAAATTGGGGAGAAGTACACCGGAATTAAAATCACTGCTTGGACAGGTTAGAATTCATTTTTGAATTATTGATTATTTGTTTGTGTATATGTTGAGAAGGAAAGTCTAAAAATGAGCAATTTTGTACTGCTCTAGCCTCGCTTTAAATGCGAACTAGTGCATTAATGCTACTAATAACCGAAAAAGTCATTTATTTCTCATAGTTTCCAGAGAAATTTTCTCAGCGTAATTTTCATAGTATCATATGATATTAATTTGCAAAAGATTACAAATGGGGTGACGACTGAACAGAGCGTACCACCAATGCGATCATATCACACCGGCTGATGCTGAATTAGACGAAAACAGTATCGTTTTTTCGAATAGAGTGAGCCGTCATGGGACGCCTGGTAGATGTAGAACATGAAGGTTATATGATATTGGGAGAATCCAGTGTGGGATATGAAGTATTGCGAGTGACAGCAAAACGAAACTTTCGAATTTTATTAACATAATTTACTCAGCTGTTTCATCTGTTATTTCCGTTACACTAGCGTTAGATTCTTCGTTACAATTCATGCGTTGTATGAATTGTACAATGAACGTTACAATTGGTCGATGATAACTCAAATAGGTGATGAACGCTTTGGATGTAATATTTTCGAGATGTCGAGAAAACCATGCATCTATGGTTCCATACCTCGTTGTTGAGCCATTAGCATCGTTGTTCATAACCAACCGAAAGTCGTTCTGGGTAAAACTAATTAAACGTACCGATTCTTGAGTGGCAAAATTTGTATTGACATCACCCAATGAATACAAAATAATTTTGTATTGAACTAAAAAAATTAAGGTACTTAGAATTATCTTTGGCTGGACAAATATAATATTGTTTCAAAAATTAATGGGATAGCTATATCGAAATGAACTTAATAATTTTACTGTTTGTTGGAATCATCATCATCTGGAATTATTGTTGGCATTTTTGCGTTTTTGAGCGTAGCAGTTCCTTTCGCGAAACCTAGCAGTAACTCGATTTTTGAGCTGATAGAGGTGGGCTCAAAATTTTTTCGCTTCACCCAAAGTTAACTCTAAAAAAGCTCTAATTGATGCAATAAATGGAATGCGATTCTGCTCGACTTAACCGCTAGCTTGTCATACGTTCTCATCCCGTGGGAATACAGACGGGTCAGGCGTACGTGACTAGAGGGAGAGGTGCGCAAGCGAGCGATCCGCATACTAGAATGGAGGGGGGCGTCAGCCGAAAAGAAACGTCTCCGTTTCTGAAGCCACCGCAACGGGCCATTAGATGTTCCACATCAAAAATGTTAGATACTTCCAAAGTTTCGAGACATTGGAGATTCTGAAAAATTAATAGTTCCAAAAGCCTAAAAATCTCCACATATTGAAAATCATCAGGAGTCGAAATTGAAAGAAAGGAGATACAATAGTAGCGAGAAAAACTTTATGATCGTTTTAGATATCTTCAGCCAATTATCATTTTGTGCTGAGTTCCTATTCAGTATTTCTTTAGTCCTATTGGATAAACATCATTTTGATCTTTCTGTCTGTGATAAGAGAATCAGGAGATCGTTGTACTAAACTTCCGTGCCAACAAGTGATAGGAAGCTCCAATAAAAAGTGAACGTTTGTTTTCAGTTTGATTCAATGATACAATTTACTCTTAGTTCATAATGGGCTTAAATTTAATTTGCGGAATGCATTTTTCGATAATCTAATTTGCATTTTCATGGAGCCAATCTGCAGCATCCATACATTTCATGTGTTGCTTTAATCCCGAAGTTTGAAAAAAACAGTTTTTTAATGTCAACCCCTTTTTATGCGGAACATCTAATGCCGCGGGTGGGCGCGGAAAAATTTGCTCTCAGAATAGACATGTTGTCTTTCCTTGACAACAATACACTCGATACACTCCACTGCTTACCTACCGCCCCCTCTCTGCCATCAATGCAAAGGCGATGCGCACAAGTTGTATGTACATATCCAGATACGCTACAGTGTTTCAAAAAAATTTGAAAAAAATTGGAAATTTGTTGTAACAAATTAGAAAAACTTTGACAGAGTTTGGAAACATGTCGAAAAAATTTCGAAATTTTCAATAAATTTTGAAAAATGTTAGAAATATTTGGGAAATTTAGAAAAATGTTGAAAAAATCGGAAAAATCTTTGGAATAATTTTGAATAATTTTAGAAAAAATTTGGCTCATTTTCGAAAAATTTGGAAAAATTAGCAAAAACTTACAGAAAAATGGACCACAAAATGGGAAAATTTTTGCACAAATTCAGAAGAATTTTGAAAAAAATTGAAATTTTTGGGTTGAATTGGAAAAATTTTGCTACAATTGGAGCACTGTTCTAAAAATTTGAAAAAAAATTGGAATCATTTACAAAAAATTTGGAAAAAACTTGTCACAATTTTAAAACCTGCGGAAAATTTAGAAAAGTTTGGAACAATTTTTAAACAATTTGCAAATTTTTTACAAATTTGAGAAAGTTATGTGGAATTTTGGAACAACTTTTGAAATATTTAAAAGAACTAAGTATTTGAAAATTTTCAATCATTCTCGAGAAATCGTGAAAAATTTCGAAGCAATTTAGATCAAAATTAGTGTTTCCATGTTTCACATCTACCAGGTGTCCCATGGCGCCTTACTTCTTTTCTTCTACTTAGTCATTTATGCCATAGGATAAGAAAAAACGAACATTAGATGCGGTGCTGCAGCAGCGGGGATTATGAAAAACTGTGAATTCTACAACTGGTCAAACCTGTTTCAGACCATTGTAATAGTTGAAGACTTGGAGCTGAATCGATCACTGTAGTAAAACGACAATGATAAAGTGGAAAAAGAACAAACAATTTTGTAGCGACATGTTGAAACAAGATAACTGGCTGTAAGACTGCCGATAATTTTTACTCATTATATCAAAATTTTGAAAATGCCATCGACTCCCCACGTGTGCAGTGTTTGTTATTCAAACATTGCCATTAGCGGATCGTGTGTATTGTGTAGGGGCTGTGGAAAATGAATTCATTTCAAATGGACAGGAGTGAGTAAACAAGTCGCTAGAGACATTAACAAGAATAGTCTGAAATGAGAAGTCATGCTTGCAAAAATTAGCTCAGTGCTATTGTTGGCGCGGATGTTGAAGCTGAAGACGATGAATATCTGAACGTCAGTAAAATGGAAGTTATTTTTGAGAAATATTTATTACCCTTTCAACGAGAAGTGGAAAAAACTGGCACTTTTCAGAACTAATCTGGGTGATATTATCAAACAAAATAAAGCCGTTCGAGATAAACATAAGAAATGAACTGAGAGAGTTAGTAATATTGCATCAAGACTAAACTCTTTCGATAATTTTGTTCTAAATAACGAGGAAATTATAGCTGAATTAGGGGAACGTAGGAATCCAGGGAGCAAGGTCATTGCATGGAATGTCTCAGAATCGCTTAATGCTAATGGTGCTGAGCGTTGGAAAGACGATCAAAATTTTCTTATTGCTGCTCTCTCAGAGTAAGCAGCAAATCTTGTCCCCAACATGAAGTTTCGAAGGTTGGGCCGACCCTCAGTATGTAAAATTCGTCCAGTCCTCATAGACACTCACTTTGATAAAGACGCAAGAGCAATCCTTAAATCAGCTCCAAAAGATAAGACCATAAAGTTTAAACCGGATATAACAGCTGCACAGCAAGATCATGTGGAAAAACTTCGGTCTCAATTAGATGACTTTATAAAGAGTGGAGACACCGATAACACTATTAGGTATGTCAATGGAGTTCCAAAAAATGATAAAAAGTCTTCGTTTCGCTCGATCAAAGGGAAGTATAAGGGTACGACCAACTCTGGAGGTTTACTATCAGAACGTGAGAGGTCTGAGAACCAAACTCCATGAATTTCTCACTGCTTGTGCTAGTAGTGGTTACGATATGCCCTGTATTAGTGAATCGTGGCTAACCCCATCCATATCTTATGGTGAAGCTGTAGATAACATTTATTCAATTTTTAGGAGAGATAGAGACCAAATAATTAGCATTTATCAACGTGGTGGAGGCATCTTTATTGCTATAAATAGGACTATACGTGCCGAACCGATTTTCATTAAGGATAATAGACTGGAACAAATATTTGTCGAAGTTAAAAGCCATAATTGTGAACTTGTAAGAGGGTGTATCTACATCCCACCTTTGGCGACTCAGGACTTGTTTACAGTTCTTAACGAGTGTTACCCGGATTCGAAGATTTTAATTCTTGGTGATTATAATCTGCCGAGTGCACAAATGTGGTATATGACAATACGAACCTGATCTGTTGTCTACAGGCAAATAATGTTCGCAATTATAAAAATCGACTTCTTGACTCACGTTTTGCAAATGTTGGTGTGTCACTGAGTGAAGCACCTTTGGTCAAGGAAGACATATACCATCCAGCACTTGACATGGGCGTACAATTTCAACCCTGTCTAGTCCCTAGCTCTGAAGCTACGTATGTATTGAAATATGCTAATTATAATGCCTTAAATTCGTTTTTCCTCAGAACAAATTAGATTCGCACTCAGACGTATGATCAACTCTAAGAAAGAAGCTCATTCCAAATTCAGAAGGCTGAAAACCAAAGTAGCCTATAATAATTTTCGTCATGTTAGACGGAAATGCAAAAAACTGAGCATGCTGTGCTACACAAATTGCGTCAGTAAGGCTGAGGATACAATACAATCTAGTTCTACTGAGTTCTGAGAGTTCATGAATAACAAGAGACGTAATGAGATTGGTATACCCGCCTCAATGACTTGTAATGTAAATTAGCTTGCTGACGACGTTCCACAGATAAGTAATTTATTTGCGTCTTTTTTCCAAGTTGTCCATCTTGGTAATCAACCCTTTCCTTAAGATACAACAGTTTACGTGGTCATGAACGGCATGGATGCTAATCTGTCAGACCTAAAGGTAAATTATGATTCCGTCTGTGAGAATCTTATAAATCTCGACAGCAGAAAGGGTGCTGGTCCACGTGGCTTTTCTAACTTATTTTTAAGGAACTGTGCTCTAGGGTTGTATGAGCCAATAAGACACATTTTTAGTGAGTTGCTTCAGTCTGGATACTTCCCCTCAGCCTGGAAACTATCCTATGTGTCTCCACTACATAAATCTGGAGCTCCTGGTAATGTGACGAGTTGTCGACCTATTTGCCTACAGTCAGCACTTGCTTCATATTTGTCTGATAAAAGACTTGAAGTGAGGGTAAATGGTCATATATCAGAAGCATTCGAGGCCACATCAGGTGTGCGGCAGGGATCGCGTTTGGGACCTATTCGATTCAGCATTTTTGTAAACGACATTGGCACTAAATTTACATAAAAATTCCTCCTATATCCTGATGATCTGAAGATCTACCGAAAGATGGTACATGTTGAGGATATCAATGCAGTACAATCCCATCTAGATGAACTGTATAATTGGTGTTCGAGGACTGTCTTCAAAGCCTTCCGGCTACTAGGTTTAATCTTTAGCGGTGGCAGGAAATTCACCAATCTGCACACCTTAGTACACCTGTACTTGACTTTAGTTCGCCAGATCGCGGAATATTGTACAATTGTGTGGTCGCCATACACGGATGTATTGATTAATAGACTGGAGAATTTGCATCATAAATTCTGTCACTACATGTCAACATGTTTCGGACACAGAAGACAAAAGGTTTCCCCGAAGCAGATATGCGGTGACTTGAAGTTGAATAGCCTAGCCTGTAGACGTCTGCAAAATGATCTGACATTCTTCTACAAGCTGGTTAATGGATTTATTGATTCTTCAGAAATTCTTCTTAACGTCGGTTTCTGTTGCCTTAGGCCTGAGTTGAGGAATATCAATAGTCGCTTTTTCTATACTGTGAAATCTACTAAAACTATATTCAGAAAGGCCCAAGTGAACGAATTGCTAGATCAGTAAATACCTTCTGTATGTCGATAAACTATTTTGGAGGGGCATATCCATCGTTTACGGCTACTGTTCAATACTTAATTAAGGAGTACGAGCACAAGAAGTGACCTCGAGGTGTAGTTATTACTTATAAATGGGTTATGTTGGTTATATGCAATATTTCTCCACGAAGATTACATAGATATACTCGTACTATTATATTTGAGTCTGTATAAAGCCGATTCGCATAAATAAATAAATATCAGAATCTGACGGTGATAGCACAATTTCCATATAAACCTTTTTTGTCGATCTCGTTTCCCTCGGCCAAAAGGATCTAGATTTTGCTAACTCTGTTAGATTGGCAGATATTTCGTAAAAACTGCCGGCAAGAATGGAATCACTGGTCTCCTGGTGCCACTTCGCTTCTGAATTATTATTTAATGATCTCGAAAACCTGAGAATTCTACGACTGTTCAAGAAAGTAATACATTTCCAAAATCTTATATTGATTCCTCTACACATGTCAATGCGTCTGAATATAGCGTTATGTAAGTTGCAGTAGAAAGTACTAAATACGAAACCAAGTACTATATTATCATGTATTTATTGATAAAAACAAAGAGAACTACAATTGTTTATGAAACGACGGTGTCATATAATTTTTATGGCTTAAGATCTTGCGTTGATCGTTCTATACGTCTGATCCTACCTGCAGTATGCAACTTGCAGTTGAAATTTTCATAGAATTAAAATTCATATACGAAACTCGAATAATTCAAATAACCGACGGCGATGGTCGTGTGGTTAGAGCGCTGGTCTTTGGCACACGAGGTCCTGGGATCGAGTCCCCGCTCGGGAACTCTCCTTTCGGTATAGTAGAGTGGAATTGCCCAGACTCTAATTCATACGAATCCATCGTTGAACGGCAGTTTCGTAACAGACACGGCTGTACAAATTGGGGTTTTCCATGGTTTTCCTTCAATTACTGGTTGAACCGAAGGATACAATGCTAATTAGGTGTTGTGTTTGTTGGTTGAAATCAGGGTCAATGCTGTAGAGTTGGGAAAAAGTCGGTTTCCGTTGGCACCGCCGGGGGGTCGTTACATATCCTACAAAAAAGAGGATCAAACGCGTAAATAAACAAAAATCGAATAATTCAAATAAAAAGCTCTAATTTATGAGCACCTGATGTGAGTTGGAACTTAATCTTTCAAGATAATTAGTTTACTATGCTTATGAACATGCCTATTTTCGCTTCTTGATCCTTTGTTCGCCAACGGTCCAGCCGACACCCTCCCCAGGAGCGTTCAGCTTTATGCGTGAGGTGAATAGCATTTTATTATTTCACGTACAATTTTTCATACCCGAAAGTTCGATCTCGCTCGTAGGGCTGAAGGATAGGGAATTATATTTTAGACTACGGTTAGACTACAGTCTAACCAAATGCACTTGTCCGAATTTTGAGAAAAGTTCGACATTTTGGTTTTTCTCGTAATTGACCTGCAACAGGATTTTACGAATTAAAAAGTATTTTTAATATTGCACTTTCATTTATAGATGATCTTCCCGACCGGAACTGTGACAAATGCATCCAGTGTTGCGTAGACTATGAAGGCTGGCTTCGCTTCCAAAACTGTCTTTACAAAGTAAGTTCCACTTGAATTCACCAATGGAACTACGTATTCCATGCGCAGGTGGTATTGGTACTTCGAACCGAGCAATTGTATCAACTACCATTTTTTATCCGCTAACACCACTTACATGGAATTCGATTAAAAATTAGTGTGTAAGATAGGGAGATGGTTTTAACCTGTCAAAGTATGTAAGATAATTGAAATTAAAGCCCTGAAGAGGAACACATTGAGTGTTCGAAACGTTCGTTTACAAGAAGAATTGTTGTTTTGTTGTTTTTTACTTATTGGAGAGTTTTTTATTGAAGACCGCTACAATGGCCGGAGTTGGAGGAATGAGACCAAAAAATTAGTGTGTATTATGGCTAATTGTGGGACATATCATGAGATCAGCAAAAAATAACGGAGAAAGTTCAAAAAGTGCAATACCCCTGCAAAAAATCGTAATTCTCGACGCACGCATGCCAGTTTGCGATTGATTCCCTGCAGCTGGTCTTTTTAGGGTGAACCAAAAATTAAATATACTTCATTTTTAATCGTGAAATGTTCTTTCACTGATCTCAGGGAATATTTTCCTGTGCATGTCCCTTTTTGACGGTACTTTGGTTCACTGCTCTATTATAATATAAGCCTATATTCCCAACATTGTAGAAAATCTTTTCCAAACTTCCACAAATGTCTCAAGAAGTTTGAGGAAACATTTAGGCAATTAAAGGAAAACGAATTCCCCCCCCCCCCCCCACGCATTAGGTACCCGCCCGACCTTGCGAGCTCATTTGAGGCTGCACACATCGAATGTTCCTCCTATCGGGCAGAATCGATGATAAAAAAATTTCATCATGTGGAAAATTCTATGTAAGCCGGTTACCAACGTAGGACCTTAGACATAGTAGGAATGTACCCTACCCACTGTAGCAAAGCCACAACAGGGTGACTACTACCCCAATCGCCGTATTCACCAAACTTGGCCCCTTCCGACTACCATTTCTTTTCATCGATGGGTACGCATTGACTGAGCAGCACTGCAGAGGACACCTTTTAGGAATCTGTCGGAGACCTAATATCTGGCAGCGATCAAGCAGACATATATCACAAATATCCCTGCCAAAACTGTCGCCGCAGTCCCTGCTGATACTTCGTCTCACCAGACGAATCTTCTGGGAAATCTCGACTCAGATCCCCTGAGGGATCTTCCGAACATCTCCTAAAGACGTTTTTTTACGCGGAATGTGATAATGTATCAATTATGACGCAATTTCACCACTAGCATCACATCATTAATCATAACTTCAAATTCCACGGAGATGTCGTAGGTAAACTGACTGTCATTACATATATGTGGGGTATTCCACGTGAAATCGTTGAACTGGAAACACGATGGTCCCATATTTAAAGATTATACCTATTCCCCAGTGCAAAATGTGACCCGTATTTCTGTTTTTTTTTTATAAACAGTTCGGCAGCAATTATATAAACAAATAGAGATATCTCCCCGATCGATTGCTATTCAAGCCCCAGTCCATTGTGGAATATACTTCTGCAGTATGTCGATTACGTTTCGGGTACAGATCGATCCAGATTTTGGATTCATGAATCCAGGATCGACCAAATACCAAGTTGGTTGCCGGTCGACTGAACTTAAAGTTTTTGCTTGAAAAAAAAAATCTCTGTATTTTTTTTTTTTGGATAATCGACTTGGTGGTAGGTGGAGTCTGAGTTGGTTGGGACAAAAAACGAATTCTAGTTGAACGGCAATCGACCCGATACTTGGCCGATGCTGGACATTCCAATTTGAGCATTCGAAAGCAAAACTCATGTCTCAAGAGAATCGATGTTTCGTGTCAGAGATTTTTCTGTCAGTGTTCTTAACGTTGAATTAGATAAATATTCACCATTGATAATCTCCCGGTTTAGTATGATTGTGTTCGGTGGCATGAGACAAAACGCTAAATCTGCATGAAAATTACATCAGCCAAGATATTTATTATCTGAACGAACGTAAGATCCTTTGTTTGTGTTCTGTACGAAGCACAATTTGTTCGTGCAAATAATAGTTCGCCAGATTTCAGCACAAACGCTAACACTGACATCATCGCCCTAAACATAATATAAGACTGTATTTAAGACCTTTACATTTCGTTTTTCAACGCTTAAACTTCTCAATCAAAAGCGATAGTTATGTAGCATTGACCTATTTTTTGTGATAGTCTCTTAATGTTTCAGATAAGATCAAATAATTTCATTATGACTCACATTTCTATTTTTAGACTTTACACAATCTTGACGCAACTCTGATTTACTCAATCTCTTGCTTTCGCTGTGTGATTTATGTATTAATGGTGGATTGAACGATTTGGTGTTTAGACTGCCAATAAGCAGGGCACTTCTCCTGACAACGCGAAACCGATCTCAGCCTGAAAAATATTGATTTTTCGAAATAAATCAGGTTCTTTATGATACAAAAATTAAATAACTAATATCAGTCAAGTTTTAGAAATAGACGGTAACGATTTGGAGTTTATAAACAATAAAATACAAATTAACTGCGTTACTCGGGTAACACTCGGATTCCAGATTCCCCTTGCTACACCCCAGATACAAGTTTCAACTCCGAGAAAACGGGTTGAGAAAGGACGTTTACACTTAAGTATCCATGAATATAGTTCGTTAGTATTCTTTCTTTACAGTTTGTTTGATCAGACTCCGATTTCACGTAAGGCGAGATCGAAATTGGACGAAAGTGTTTCTGTTTCAATGCCCAGCAAACCATCTTTATAGCCAAAGCTTTTGATCGTCAAGGTTCTTGTCAAACCTTTTCGTACTTGCATATGTTTTTTCGTAGTCGCATATGTTTTTGTGTATTATAAATGAATTCGGAATTACTCCCAGTTGTTTATGAAACAGACCAAACTTTTGCTCACAAGTATCTAATGAATGACTGTGCCGAAGCGATTAACATGCAGACCTAGTGTTCTGTTGTCCACGTACTCGAAAACGAACATGCCAAAGTGAGAAACATTGAATGGCAGATTTTGAACTGTCGCACTCTATGATGCAATCAGCTTCAAAGATTCCGAAAGAAAACGAGGGCTGTTGAGGATTTTCAACCACTATTTCTCACTTTTGTCAAATTTTTGCTAATTTATCCCAAATTTTTGGTTTGATAGGCGGGGAAAAATGGACAATTTTTCCGTAGCATTATTCTCTATCGACTCCGAAAATTTCATTGTCGCAAACCCACTTTTTAACGTTTTGTCTAAAACGTTACCTTTTTTCTCGCCAATGAAAGCAGAAAGTTAGGGTAAATCGTCAAAAGATTATACAAGCAGGCGGTCCTCGGGTCCTCCCATTCGAATGTGTCAAATATGTTATCTTTTTTTTTATTTCCCCCAATTTCATTGGTGGTAAGCTTCGGAATGGTCCGATTGCACACAAAATGAAAATGTTCCAGTATTGAAAAAGCTTTTTCCAGGTGAACGGAAGCAAAAACAGGAATATCTCATATTACCCAAAGTAATTGTCACAATGTTGTTCAACCAATTCATAAATCTCGTTAAGGCTCATATTTTGGAAAAAAATTCGATGAATATGTTTGGAGAAATGAAGTATTGAAAAAATGCAAAAATTGAAATCTGGAAAACTAATGATACGATCAAATCGTCACTCAATATGGTTCTTAACCACCACAAGAGGAACGTTCGTTCCAAATTTCAAGTTCATTTTTGCGGACGCTAGAGTGCGAACATGTTGAAGTCGATAAAGCAGAGTGCTAATTTATAGTTAATGATTTTGTATGACGCCAGATGGCTTGTAATTTGAAGCAAAATAGCGGACAGACGAAATGTGTATGTTAGAGAGATCTAACAATATATACGTTTATTAGATTGACAACATTCTTTATCAAATCAATCTAACCGGTTATGGGTTCATGCACGTAGTGAACAGTGCTTAATCTAATAATTGGATAGTACTTGCTTCGGTAGTTTATCGTGAAGGTTGTTAAATATGTCAGAGGCCATGAATTTAACAAAGAACGTAAAACCGTTGTCAAGTGAGGCAGACTGGCCTCTTTTGAAAAGGAAAATTCAAGATCTCCTTGATTATCATGAGGGTGCATTGGATGTCATAGACAAGAAATTGACAAAGCCAGATGATATCCCCGCAACATGATAGCGAGTACAGTGACTGATCAGAAAATCATGGACACAGATACTGCTTATGAGACATGGGAGGCCTTGAAGAATCTGTTTGAGGCGACGTCCAAAGACCAACTGTTCAACATATGTACAGACTTTTTTGCTTTTGGTTGGACTCAAGGAGAAGATTTTTCTACGCACATTGCTAAGTTCAAAAGTCTATGGAATGAGTTGAACAATGGACTTAAAGCTAGAAATGAAACTGGATTGCCAGATTTGATTTTGGTATGGAAAAGTTTGTACATTCTACCCAGCACTTTCGAAACATTCCGATCCAGTTGGATGGTACTCACCAAGAACGATGAGAAAACGTTTGATGAGGTAACAACACAGTTGTGGATATTTGAGAGGAATTCAAAGAAGAGTGGAGATGCAAGCAACGGACTTGACACCAATGTAGCTCTAATCTCAATTTGCAAAGAAATCTGTGATCTCGAGTCAAATCCAACGAACTGGTGGGTCGATAATGGAGCAACGAGGCATGTCACCAACAGTCCTGATTTTTCGTAGACTTCAGAGAGTTTGAAAGACCTAGTGCCATAAGGGCAGCTGGCAAAGAGACACTGAAGGCCCTTGGACAAGGAACAGTTCAAGTTTTGGCAGAAATTGATGACAAAATACAGAAATTGACAATGCGGTGCAAACGGATGGTATGTACCACAGATTTCAAACAATCTGTTTTCTGTTCTGGCTGCTCAGGATGCAAGACCGGACAGCAAGTTTGAGTCCACCATAACAAATTGCTGGCTCACAGTTGCTGATAAAACCGTGCTGTGTGGAGCTCGCGAGGCAAACGGATCACTGTATAAGGCACTTATAAATCCCGTCATTCCATCAAAAAAGGCAGACCTCAACACTGCTGTAGCAGATACTTCAACGTTGCAGCTTTACCATGAAAGATAGGGGCACCAAGACAAGCAACATGTCAAGGAGATGCTTCAAAGAGAAGAAGGGATCAAAGTAAAGCTGACTAGGGAGATCTGCGAACCATGTATTTACGGAAAAGCACATCGGTTGCCTTTTGGCGCGAGGTTGACGGCAGGAAATGCTGGAGAGTTGATGTCAGGTGATGTGCGTGGGCCCTTTGATGAATCTTTCACCAAGAAGCGGTACTTAGTCGTGTTCAAAGACAGCTACACGAAGTTTCGCTATGGATATGTCATCCAAGAGAAATCAGAAGTTAAAAAAATTTGAAGCACATGATTGAAAATGCAAGAACTCAAGGAAATTGAATTAAGGAGTTTTGAAGTGACAACGGTGGAGAGTTAGAAAACGCAGATGTTAAGGAGGTTCTTCAACAGTATGGGATCACGCAGAGGCTGACAGCACCTTATACACCAGAGCAAAATGGTAGCCCCTGAGCATGAGAATCGTACTATAGTCGAGATGGCAAAAACTTTCAAATACTCCAATCCAGATGTTCAATTTCCAGCTGCTATCTGGGCAGAGCTGGTGAGTACTGCTGTTTACATACTAAATCGAACTGGGAAGTCATCCGAAGAAGGTGTAAGTCCTTACAAGCTATGGACAGGTCAGAAGCTCAGGATTAATCATTTGAGAATCGTTAGCTCCACATGTTACATACATATTCCAGTTCGGAAGCGGAGGAAAATGGATGTAAAGGCTGTGAAAGGATTCCTCGTAGGTTACGATGGAAACGAGAGGTACAGCATTTACGTAGCTGATCAGCATAAAGTGGTGCTATCAAGGGATGTAATCTTTCAAGAAATTGTCAGAAATTGTGTAGAGAGAGTAAGCGTACCTCTGCGAGACATAGAACCTGAGAATCAAGAACAAAAGGTATCCAAACAACCACAGTCAGATCAAGAACTTGAGGAAGATGAAGAGAAAGTTTTCGATAGAGGCAGTGAAGACGATTCAGATTTTGAGAGTGCAAAAGATCTTTAACCACCAACGGTAAGACAACTGAGGGATCGTTCAACGCTGAAAAAGCGAAGTCGGTTTGACGATTATGTTGCAGCAGCAGAGGCATTTATCAGCGAGGAAGAAACTCCGGAAAGCTTTAAAGATGCTCTGAAGACTGAGCAGAGTGCTGAATGGAGGGAAGCCATGGACAGAGAAATGGATTCTCTCTATGAAAATCAGACTTGGGAAGAAGCAGCGCTGCTAGAAGGTGCTAAGGCAATCCCTTGTAAGTGGGTTTATCGCTTGAAGACGAATCCAGATGAAACTGTTGAAAAGTACAAAGCAAGGTTCGTCGTTAAAGGATACATCCAGCGTCAAGGAGTTGACTACAGCCAAACGTTCAGTCCCGTTGCGAGAATGGGGACTATTCGGTCGGCGTTGAGTATTGCCGCCAGTGAACAAATGTATTTGCTTCAATTTCACGTATCAACAGCTTTTCTCTATGGCGACCGTGAAGAAGTAATTTAGATGAGATAACCCGAAGGATATGACGATGGCACGGGCAATGTTTGCAAGTTCAAGAAAAGTCTCTATGGGCTAAAACAGGCACCCAGGTGCTGGCATAAACGATTTGGGAGTTTTCTGGTAAGAAAGGGGTTTGATATTAGTGCAGCCGATCCATGTTTGTACATTCGAGAGAGGAATGGTGTAAAACTCATACTAGTTCTGTATGTGGATGATGGGTTGGCGGCAGCAACTGATCCCCATGATCAGGAAGAGTTTCTGAAGGAGTTGGGGACTCAAAACCACTTTTGGTTGCCTCAAAACCCGCAAACTATTTCTTGGGAATAGAAATTGAACAAGGACAAGGGGAGATGAAAATACATCAGGAGGCCTACGCAAGAAAGATTCTTGAACGCTTCAATTTTTCCTCTTGCAAACCAATCTCAACACTGATGCTCAAGAGTTCCGAGGCTGCTGAATCAAGGAAAGATGATTCAAAGAAACCCGACTTTCCGTACAGACAGGCAGTTGGTGCATTCATGTATTTGATGTTCTGCACGAGACCAGATCTAGCCTACAGTGTAGGATTTCTGTCAAGGTCACTTGAGAATCCACGTTCAGAAGACGTCACACGTGTTAAACGGGTTTTTCGATACATGGCTGGTACTATAGATCAGGGAATAGTATACAAATGTAATGTTAATGAAGGGATTCTTGAGTGTTACAGTGATGCAGACTTTGGAGGCTGTACCAAGACTGGAAGATCAACAACAGGAGTAGTCGTCATGTTTGCCGGTGGAGCAATTTCAAAGCTAAATCAAAGACAAGCAATAGTGGCCAGGTCAACGAGTGAGGCAGAGATTGTGGTTGTTAATGAAGCTAGCAAGGAGATTATCTGGCTTACTAGATTATTTGAAGGAATGTCAAGATCGAAGGAGGTTCCTGTGCTTCAGGTAGACAACTCAGCCACAGTACGACTGGCACAGAACCCAGAATTTCATCGCAGAACAAAACACATTGCAATGAAACACTTTTCAATCCGAGAACGAGTGTTGGCAGGAGACCTAGGGGTTCAGCAGATACCTACAGAAGTACAACTCGCAAATATCATGACAAAGCCATTGCCGAGAACACGTCTGAAGATTCTGTGTGATCAAATGAGATTCAAGTGAAAGAAAAATTATGGTTCCAAACATTGTTAACTTTTAAACTACCAAAGGAAAGTGTTGAAGTCGATAAAACAGAGTGCTAATTTATAGTTATTGATGTTGTACAACGCCAGATGGCTTGTAGTTCGAAGCAAAATGGCGAACGGACGAAATGTGTATCTTAGAGAGATCTAACAATAAATACATTCAGTAGATTTACAACATTCTTTATCAAATAAATCTAATACAACAAACACAAAAAGTAAAACCAAAGTCAAAAGGTAAAAAATATGAATATCTCATATTACCTGAACTAATTGACTTAATATTTTACAACCATGTCATAGATCTCGCCGAGGCACACATTTTGAAAAAAAAACAACAAAATGGACTGAATAATTATCGAGAAATGAAATAACAACCGTGAAAACAAAAAATTGAAATCTAGAAAACTAATGCTATGATCAAATCAATAGGGTTCTTCACCATAACAAAACCAAAATTCGAGTGCTATTACGGGAAGAAGTAGCAGGCAGGAATTTCCATCAGCAAAAAATTCTTGTTGGCTCAAGCGGTTTGTAATTGAGCCGATTTATAATACGGATCGTCTCTTCCGTACGACGAAAGTTCTGGCTGAAGATGAAATAAATATAATTTATTTTGGAAAGTATTCTCTGTATCAAAAGGAAAATTATGAAAACAGTAATTCTTTTGATGATAATATTCAACCGATTATTCATAAGGTAAACCGAAAATGTTTAAAACAAGGGCAAGAGTTGCTTTGAGTGAGACAACAATAGAATTTGTAATTAATTTGAATTGAATCAAGGGAAGAAAGTTATTTGTCATTCCAACTGATGATATGAGTGAGAACAAATCAATAATTTTAACTGAAAAATGTATTGTTCTTTATCAAATTCCCCCGGAAGTACAAGAAGACGATTCAAAATTAAAAACTATGAAAGATCGCAATGTTTTTGGCAAATATTGATAGCATTTCAAGGAAACGATCGATCCATAATTTTCTAGTAGAAACCAACTAAAGTGGACAGACGCATTACAAAATACTGTAATTGAAAATTGGAAAAACACATAAAGTTGAAGTAGATGTCATCTTCCAATTGCCTGCCTCATTTCATCAATGAACGGTTGGATACAATGGAAAATAAATGAAAAGGGGAATGCATTTCGGTTCATCTGACGAGGTGAGCGGTAATCGAGGGAGGAGGTGAGCATCAAGATAAGGCAATAGTCATAAAAAAGAAGTTATTTTTTCGAGAATTTCATAACGAATTTGATACCAATTGGCTTTCGACTGGATTCGTCACCGCAGCCTGCAGAAAATATGAATATCATTTTTTTGTATGTAATGATTTGATAATAGTAACTAGAATTTATTCGGAAGGTCGGGAAACGCCATTGAAACTAACTTTTTGAGAGCTAAAAAATTGAAATCGGTCCATTAGTGTTCAAGGTATGACGCATAATCGATTTTCAGAAAAACTCGAATATCTCGGAAAAGACTCCGTCAATCGAGCCTCTCTGGGATACCAACCATCGTTATCATAAAACAAAGACGTTCTCTAAATTTCATGTTGATATCTCCGTTTTTGCGACATCTACAGAGCGTACAACGATTTTTAGAGAAAAACCGAAAAGTTGAAATATCTCGGAAACGTTGCAGGAACGCCTGTATACGTTTTAATTGATCTATAGAGAGGCCATCGAGACGAACATTTTAAGAGGTGAAAAATTGGAATCGGTTCATTAGTTTCCGAGATATCACGCATAATCGGTTTCCCGAAAAACTCGAATATCTCGAAAACCACTCTGTCAATCCAGCCTACCTGAAATACCAACCGTTCTTATCAGAAAACGAAGGTATGCTCCAAATTTCATGCTGATATGTCCATTTTTGCGATCGCTAGAGAGCGTACAACGATTGTTTGAAAAAAACCAAAGAGTGGAGATATCTCGAAAACTTTGCAGGAACGCCGATATATGTTTCGATTGATCTAGATAGAGGGCATCGAGACGAAGATTTTAAGCGCTGAAAAATTAAAATCGGCCCAGTAGTTTCCGAGGAATTCGCAAGAAATCTTTTAGAAACAAATTGCATATTCTCAGAAACTATTGGCCCGATCAAGCTCATCTGGCGGCCAGAGGTTGTCTGACATATGGCCTATAACCTGACGAAATTTCAAATTTTCTGGAATTTTTTTAGTCCTCTTATTGTTGTATTTTTTAAAAGTCAATTTGCAAAAATTGGCGGAGGGTGGGGGGGGGGGGCATACAGACATTGTTCCCAAACTTTGTATTTTTGCGTTTCAGACCATTCTACATCATTTCCAGCGAAAATTAGAAAATGTCAAAATTGGACGATTGGAAAGCTTCCGTTCGGAAGCAAAAAGTCGATTTCTAAGAAACTTTCGGACCAATTTCATTGGAATTACGCCCACAGCTATGTGTACTCAATACCAATCATTGATATTTTTATCAGATTTTATTCTTAAAATTTAGTCCTATTTTATTTTTAAAATTAGTTTTCTGTTAAATTTTGTAAGTGAAGGTTTTCGAAAAAAATTGATACATACAGACCCTATGCTCAAACTTCGTATTTTTACGTTTCAAACCATTATATATCGTTTACAACCATAATTAGTGAAAGAGAAAATTGACCGATTGCAATGCTTCCATTCGAAAGCAAAAAACTGACGAATAGCGGTTGAACATCCTTAACGTCACCCTCGAATTTTCTACAATGCAATCGCATGCAGAGCGTTGCGCAGTGACTGTCCCATTTTTGGTAATCTGAAAATTCGTCCCAACCAATTTGGCAAATGGAACCCGGCGATACAGTGATCAGTGACGTAATGAAATTTCAAATAAGCAATACCTATAATTGCTGTCTGTAAGTCACAACAATTTAGTATTTATTCGAAAAATGTCAAAGTCCGGTGCGCCACGCACACGACACGAGTTGTTAAAGGTGGAACACCAAAAAAACGTGTAACGAAACCTTGATTGTTACACAATTTTTAGTCGATCATTCGTATGTACTTTGAGATGAGTAACATTTTATAAAACATGCAAAGTATTCTTATCTAACCTAATAATTTCGTTACTAGGTCGTGCGAGATCCCCTCTTCGAGTTGGCGATTACCCTTTGCATCGTCCTCAATACCGGCTTCCTTGCCCTGGAGCACCATGGGATGTCCGAATCGGTGCGCCAAGCTCTGAATATTGGCAATAAAGTCTTCACCAGCATTTTCACTTTCGAGTGCTTCCTAAAACTGCTTGCCCTAAGTAAAGATTTTTTCAACAATGGCTGGAACAATTTCGACTTAATAATAGTCTCCGCTTCTCTAATCGATCTGGCCTTCGAGCTCGTCGATGGCCTGTCCGTTCTTCGCGGCTTACGTCTCCTCCGTGTCCTCAAGCTCGCCCAATCTTGGACGACGATGAAAGTTCTGCTGAGTATCATCATCTCCAGTATCGAAGCTTTAGGAAACCTGACCCTCGTTCTTGTCATTGTTATCTATATCTTCGCCGTGATTGGCATGCAGCTCTTTAGCAAGGATTATACTGCTGATAAATTTTTCCCCGATCCAGTGCCACGTTGGAACTTCAACGACTTCTTCCACTCATTCATGATGATATTCAGAATTTTATGCGGTAAGTACATACCACTATTGGAATCACAATGAATCATTTTGTAGCTTCAAATCTGCTGTTTATAATAGAACTGTTTGCTTTTAAATAAAACAAGCGAATATGCATACCTTACAACATAATATTAAAAAACTTTTTCCTACGGGAAGTCCATCTCGAAAAGTGGCCGTTATATTTCAATTACATTAGCTCCCGTTTATACCTGAGAATCAGCTTTTAGTTATTTACACCATGAAAGGTGTCTCAAAAAATGTAGAAAAATCCCGTGAACAACATATCAAAAGGTTTCCACTGGCAAAAGAATCTCACGTATTGATAATTATTGAATAAACGTTAAAAAAATTGGAGATGAATGCCGAAAAAAGTCGTGGATTTACTTACACGAATTTCATAGATCAAAAGAAATATGAGGTTGTACCCCACAGTGTAATGCCCGAACTTGAAGTCAGAACCAATATTCTAAAACCGATATTTTTTTATCATAAAATTATGACCATTCTGTCAAAATTCTGTAATTTTCAATCATTTCTGTGACGCTCGCCCCTTTTCTGCGTCCGCCGCCTAGCGGAGATCCCACCATGCGCGAACAATTCAAATCAAAGAGGGAATGTCTGTGCTTATCTTTGAAATTAGTTAGTTTTGAGCAAAATGATTAGACGGTTTTTTTTCGGAAATCAAATTCTCAAAGTGAAAGATTATATGTAGTGTGTGTTTAAAATGATTCTTTGTGGAACCGCAACTGATTTCTTACACGCTTGGGCAGCTTAGCATGGTCAGCAACTGCGACTAGCGCCGGCAGGCAATGGGGTGATGCCAACCGCTCTGCTGGCGTCACCCCGTCCTATAGAACTGAGCCTGTGTTTAGATCAATTCTCTTTCGTACTACCGCCCAACTGTAAAAATCAACGGCGGCGCCACACCGTGACTGGGGTGAAGATCCGTTCCATTAGGACCCCTTGTATGGATTTCTCACGGTTTCAATTTTTTTCCTTTTGAAGATGATTTAAGGACTGTTGCGTTCCGATTCACGCAATCGATTATTGTATTGTTGTGTGGTAGATTTCCACTGTCTAGATTTACAAAGAGAGGGCGGGTAAGTTGCCCGTGGAGCGCTGAGGCGCCCTGCTCGCTGAAAGCGGGAAGATTTGAATTACATTCGAAAACACACAATTTTTTTAATCCACGAAATTAGACTTTAATCAGTGTTCAGTTTCAATGTCGATTCACTATTATCGACTGGAGAATTTACTGCACTGGTACAATTGATTTTACATCTTCTAGATTCTAATTCACAGTTCAGAAAGGTACTTATCGTCTCGAAACTTGGGCAGCGAGTGAGTTTTGAGTTCAACATTTTCTTATTCCTAATTTTGCGAAGCATTCATGAGGCCTTGACTATTGTCGGAATCAGAGGGGGTTGAGCAAATCATCAACTAAGCAAATAATCAAGTCAGGCTGTAAGGATGAAGGAATCTTCAACCAAACCTGATGCAAAAGGGAAAAGGCGGAAGAAACCTCATGCGTCCACCACCTCGGTCAGGAATCCACCTGGTGCCGTAGCAGCACAAGTATTCCATGTCAATGCCCAGAACAAGTGTCCGGTATGCCAAGCTGACCACCCATATACCGCTGTCCGAAGTTCCGGCAGATGAATCGAGAGCAGCGCAGAAAAGTGGTATACAGTTCGAATCTCTGGCTAAATTGGTTGAGTCGAGGACACCGAGTTAAAACGTGCCCATCTAGAGCCTGCTCAATTTGTGGGGAAAAGCACCACATGTTTCTCCATCGCCAGCAGGAACACCCCGCCTCAAGCCTAGCTGATCCAAGTCCAGTCCATGCAGCGCCCAATTGACAACCAGCCAGGGTACAAGCCGATGCGATCCATCAACGCATCTCCCACAATACGGACATTCATGGTGATGACATGTTGCCTACGGCGGTTGGGCATGTGCTCGACGATTCTCGTCAGCTGGTCCCATGTCGGATGCTCCTTGACACTGGATCCTCGATCAACTTCATCACCACAGAATTGGCCGAAAAACTTAAAAAGATTGAGTGCTCCGTATCGATCGGTGCCATCAACGATTTGACAACGGTTGCCAACTATGGTGTTACGGTGACTTTCCGCTCTTGTTACAACAATTTCGAGGAAAAATTGGACTTCTTGGCCATACCGACTATCTCCTCGGCAATTTTTGCTCATCAGATTGACAGGACATTGCTACAACTACGTGCAAGTATTCAGCAGCGGCTTGCTGATCCAGAGTTCCACAAATCCGTACCGGTTCAACGGTTGCTGAGCTCTGGACACTCCATTTCTACGTTCATCGTCGGGCAACGTAGAATTTCTGTCACAACCAATGTGATTGTACAGAACACTGTGTTAGGATGGACTATCTGTGGGAGTGTGCAGAACAATAGCATCCCTTGAACTAATTGTCATGCCACTAACATCATCGATGAGCTGAAGAAGTTTTGGGAAATCGAGAACCGAATCTTTTCCCCAAAACACCTGTCGCCTACTGAACGAGGCTGTGAAACACACTTCTTAGAGCACATTTCTCACACGCCAGAAGGACGGTATATGGTTGCATTGCCGTTCAATGAGTTGAAAGGTCAACTCGGAAAGTCTCGTGCTCAAGCTGTGCGTCTTTTTCTAGCACTGGAGAAACGACATAGGACAAATCCAAGGCTCTGGCAGGAATATTCCAACGTTCTTGAGGCATATAACCTACTCGGACACATGAAAAAAGTCACCGATGAGGTAGAAGAAGGCTTTTATCTTCCACACCATGCTGCTATCAAGATGTCCAGCATGACCACTAAAGTGCGCGTTGTCTTCAATGCATCTGCTAAGTCGAGTAGCGGATTCAGTCTGAATGATGCCCTTATGGTAGGCCCCATCATTCAGGATGATATATTTGCATTCGTCTTGCGTTTCAGACTGCCAAGGTTCGTTTTCACTGGAGATATAGAGAAAATGTACCCGCAGGTCCTGGTAAAAACCCGAAGATAGGAAGTATCTTCTGGAGAGACCAGCCAACAGATCGAGACGTCAGCGTATACGAGTTGCAAACAGTCCGTGTGGCTCCATTTCCGTGTCTCCCTACACGATGTCTTCATCAACTTGCAGATGATGAGGGAGATAACTTTCCTCTCGCTGCAAAGTTGTTGCCGCAAGATCTGTACGTGGATGAAGTGCTGACTGGGGCCGATACTCTGGAAGAAAAGGGGAACGTCCGAGATCAACTGATTGGTCCCCGTCACCACGGGGGCTTCAACCTGCGCCAGTGTGCATCCAATTTACCAAGGGTTCTCCAGGGGTTGCCAAATTGTGCTGTCAACCTTAAGTTACTCGGAGATGATCCCATTTTAAAGGCGCTGGGAGTCCATTGGGATTCTCAGCAGGATGTGATAGTCCACACTGCTCAGACTATTGCTGCTGAAGATGTCATCATCATGAGGACAATCGCCTCTGATATTGCCGGCATATCTAATCCTCTTGGTCTACTCAACCCTGTTATTACTCACGCTAAAGTAATGCAACGGGAATTGTGGAGACTAAAATTGGATTGGGATGACTCAGTACCACAGGAGGTATGCACCAAGTGGCAGGAGTTCGCATCTCAGTTTCCACTCCTCAATGATCTCCGAATCCAACGTCGGATATTGATTGATGCAGCTGAGTATGTTGAACTCCATGGATTTGCGATGCTAGTGAGAAGGCTTATGGTGCATGTACCTACCTCCGTTCCGTTGATACTGAATAGAATAGCCAGATTAATCTGTGGTTCGCTAAATCTCGAATCACCCCACTGAAAGGTTCACAGACAATTCCACGTCTCGAGCTATGTGGTGCCGAGCTACTCACGGATCTGTACGTCACCTTGAAGGGGGCTACAAATGTCACTTCGGACAAGGAATTCTTTTCGACAGATTCCATGATAACTCTTCAGTGGATCCACAAGGCACGCACATTCTACAAACTTTCATTGCCAATCGAGTGGCAAAGATCCAATAACGGACTGAGCCTGACCAGCGGAGACATGTGCGCACGCAGGACAATCCGGCAGATGCCATCTCTAGACGACAACTGCCAGTCGACTTCCTACACAATTCCTTGTGGCAGCATGAGCCTGAGTGGCTCACCGGGGGAGAGGACACTTGGCACATTACCATTGAAGTGGCTAGAGAGGTACCTGAGATGAAGAAGACGACATGTTTGGCTTCTTCAGCAAAATCTTCAACGCCCCCATGATGTCCAACACCTCCAACATCTCCTAGATCTCCAACATCTCCAAAGAATCCTATCTTGTTGAGTTTCTCCTGTCTCCAAAAATTACGCCGATTTATTGCCCGAGCACTACGATGGCCGCAAGAGTATAGATTACGACGGGCAACTGAGTCTGATCATCGCACTACTCGAAAGGCTGCTGGTTCTCACCTCACTGTCTGGGAATTAGAAGCAGCTACGAAGCGTGTCATGTTGATGGCGCAACAAGCGACATTTCTGCATGAGTTGAAGCGGTTGAGCAAGGGGAAGTTTGTAGTCAATACTAGTAAACTCCGCCAGGTGAATCCTTTCATTAACGGTGGTGGGCTTATTCGCGTTAGTGGCAGGTTGAAGAAGGCAAAGACACTTAGCTTCGATGAGAGGCAACCTGCCGTATTGTCCTCATTCCACCACATCATCCAACTGCTTATTGAGTCCACGCATCTCGATAATTTGCATTCTGGAACACAGTCGACATTACATCTGATAAGACGAAGGTATTGGTCTGTTGATGGCCGTCGCCAGATTCGTCTCATCATTACCAAGTGTGTAATCTGTGCCAGATTCAAGCCCCAGTCGGTAAACGACGTGACGGGCGATCGACCAGGTCAACGTGTGACTTAATCCAGACCGTTCGAACATACTGGTGTTGATTACTGTGGACCGCTATTCATCAAGGAGCAGAGACACCGCAATCGAGGCAGGACCACAGTCTGGATCTCCATTTTGGTCTGCTTCACTACCAAGGCGGTCCATATTGAAGTCGTTGATGACCTGAGTACAGAGGAATTTCTAGCTGCATTTAGCAGGTTCATTTCGAGGTAGCCGGCGTGGAATGCCATGTATTCAGAGAATGGGAGCAACTTCGTTGGAGCCAACAACGAGCTGAAACAATTGTTCAATTTCTTGGAGACAGAGAGTCATCAAGAAAACGACATCTAGCTCAGCAAAGAATTCAGTGGAGCTTCATTCCTCCTCAAGCACGTCATTGCGGTGGTTTATGGGAAGCGGCCGTGAATTCGTTCAAGCACCATCTGAGAAGAGCCATTGGAGACGTGCTGCTAACCCATCAGCAGCTCAATACGCTTTGCATCAAACTTGATAGTATTCTGAATTCTCGTCCTTTAACTCTTTTGTCCTCAGATCCGAATGACCTAAGAGTGCTGACCCCAGCGCATTTTCTCCATGGGAGTGCCACTCGTGACCTCCCAGCTCCAGAATTTCTGCATACTCCAGGTAACCGACTGTCATACTGGGAGCATTTGGAAAAACTAAAGCAGGAGTTTTGGTCCAGATGGTACAAGGAATACTTGAGCGAAATGCAGATTCGCCAGAAGTGGGCCGATTGCAGCCATGGTATCAAGGAACGGTCCGCGGCGCTCATCCGGGAAGATGACTTGCCGCCAATGGAATGGCGGATGGGCCGTATCCTGGAAGTCTATCCAGGTAGTGATGACATCATCAGGAAGGTCAAAGTGAAGACAACCAGTGGACGGGGAGATCGGACCATCATCCTTGATCGTAATGTTAAGAAATTGTGTCCTCTGCCGGTTGAATACTTTTATATTTCTCAATAGAAATCATGATGTGCAGAGCATTCAGGGTTTGATATCTTAAATAACTTGTATCGAATAGTCGAAACATTAGAATCTATTGTTAGTGTGAGGAATCATATATCCCAATATTTAGATTTCACTTATTCAAAATGCATTGCTATAAATGTATCAGATGTTTAAAAAAAAACGAAAAAAAAGGGGAAAATAAACAAGTTTTGCTGTTGATCGTAGATAGTTTCAACGGGGGGGCATGTTGCGTTCCGATTGACGCAATTGATTAATTTATATTAAAACTAGTTTTTCTTTGTTTTGCGGATTATTTCCATTTTTGGCTCTCACTGCAATATGTCCTACCTAGTGACTATTTTCTCCAAGGATTTGTCAAACTCATTGAGAAAATAATTTTATTCCTCTTTTGTAAATTTTTCCTAAATGTGTATTTAATAGTCTTGGGTCTTGCCAGTTGATAGTGATAATTACGCGCTCTTCGTATTGAACATTCAGCACGTCTCCCTAATGTCATGTAGCCCAACTTCCACATTTTTGGGTCAAAGTCAGTTACCTAGCATTTCTAAATTCTCAAAACTGACCTCAAATCGTGCGTCATTCCTCCCTCTCCTTGTCCTGAAAAACTCATAGTGTTTTTCATAATTCCCAACCAATCACAGGTTAGTCCCACCCACGCTAAAATCCCCAAACCAATTATATTGATTATAACTATTAAGACCAGAGAAATTTGACTAGCAAAGCTACCCCCTCTCTGCAATGATAGTTGACCGCATTTCTTTACTCAATATCTTACGACCAGCGAGTCTTAAATTACATCTAGTGAGAGTAACACCTAAAAATAGAAAATTGCGAAGTGCAATTATTTAATTCAACTCTGAATGACAAAGCAGTGAAATTATAAGTTTAATTTCAAACTGCAAGTAGCAGTATCTATTTTTTCCTGATTTCTGACTGAAGTCTTCCGTGAAAAGAAATCAATTGAATATTAAATTGGGCTCTTTTGAATCCAAGTGTCATCCGTTTGGTTTATTTAGTGAATAAATTGACTTTTGAACTGAAGTGCTGTGTATCGCGTTTAATTATTGACCAATTAAGATAAAGCATCTAAACATCCATTTGTTTAACATCTATTCTCATAAAGAACCTATTCAGCGAGCCAAGTTTCCCACTTATTAATTTTGTATTGTCAAATTGACGCAATTTCCAACTCTGTTAAAATCAATTGACGATTATTAGTTCGTGGTGAAACAAAGACCATTGATAGTTGATACAAAGTGTCTGGTAGGCTTTATTGATATTTTTTATGAAAAATGCAGAATAACATTGCCCTGACCTCATATTTTCGATTTATTTTTACCGCCAATTAACGAAATAATTCTCAAAAACGTTTGATAAATAATAGATACTGAGCAATTGAATAGTTATAGTATGTTGAAATTCAATGAATCGAATTAGATCAGTGTCCATTGCAAAATGTCCGTGGCCACATGGGTCCAACGATGTATACATATTCTATTTACAAAAATCTGGTCATCGAAACTGCAAAAGTGTGCTTAGACGCAAAAAAATAAAATAATAACGAAAATTATTAAAAATGAAAAAAAAAGTATAGTTCACATGTATAAAGCATGTGAACTATACTTCGGTATTTTACAACCAGCTGCATTATGATGTTCCAAATATATTTAACAAAGATTGGGCCCATTTTGTCGATATGATCGAGCTGAGTTATGGGCATGTACTCTCATTTTTTCACTGTTACCAACTCTTTACACATGGCGCGCCCGCTTTGTTCAACGGAAAATTCAATTACAATCTAACGTCACCTTGTGGAATTAGATAACGTAGTTACATAAGCAAAGTTTACTTCACACATTTATCCCGAAGTAATATGAAAAAATGGTGAATATACCAACTATCTGGTGGGACCGATGTGACTTTTTGATGATATGCAACTCTTAACTGGAGTGCGAAATAAGAGTCCGTTGCAAACGAATACAATACAGTTGACTAATATAGATAAACCCAAAGCTGCTACATTTCGAGCGTTCCGCGGTGTTAGTAAGATTCCTGAATTCTGTAACCAATCGAGTCAAGACCATGAACGCAACAAGGGGGGGGGGGGAGATAGAGTCGTCATTCCGCCAATTCGTCTGCTGATTCTTGTTTTATGATGAACTTCACACACTTTTTCGCTCAGATGGTGTCGCCGAACAATGTCTATGAAGGCTTTCACAAACAAACTCTATCGGGATTACTTTTTTGGCCAGTCGGTCAACAAAAGCCGAACAAAGGCACGAAACAGCAGTATATGCTCGTAATAGTTTTTAGAATGAAAACTGTAATTTAAAAAGCAATTCTAAATTTGAAATAAAATAGACGAGTGAATTGAAAGCAAAGAACTTCGACAATCTATAGTCAGCCTTGGATTCAATGTAAATGTCTTCGGGCTAGGAAATTCAGCAACGCTGAATCGTTTACAAAGCGGACGCATTATGTGTAAAATATTGGTAACAGTGAAAAAATGAGAGTATATATTCATAACTCAGCTCGATCATATTGACAAAATGGGTCCATTCTTCGTTAAATATATTTGGGACATCATAGTGCGCTTAGTTGTCACATAACCAACTATATTTCACTTGGTTTTGCGTCCGTGTGCAAAATAACAATGTTGACTTGAATCGTAATAATCAATATGTTCGAAAATCCGTAAAACAGTTTTGCACACACACATTACGCATTTTTTTTATTTTTGATCATTTTCGTTGTGATGGACTATGCACTCATCATCCGCATCCGTAAAACGCATTCCGGCGTCGAAATGTAGTTGGATTTCGAAAAGTCCAAGCAGCCAGAAAACGGCTTCGAGTGAAAAAAGACTTGAAAACTTCAAAACAGATTCTTGCCCGAACCTTGATGGGGACCAACTCGTTAATTTCATATTGACTGATAGGCCAGGTAGTGGAATTCTCAACCCTATAATGAGTAAATTCAGTGCAATTTTGCCATGGTACGTAACTCAATGAAAAAAAAAATACGGTGTGTCATGAAGACATGCGACAGAAGTGGCACTTCATAGGGAGTAGCTGAAATAATAATTCGACTTTTCGGCTTGATGGGAGTACTATATTACCGACTATCTAATGCTCGGATAGGCTATCTTTGGACTTATCGCTCAGCCTGCCGGCCTCCCCAAGTGTCAGTGGCGCCCTGCCTCACACGGAGTGATAGCTAGCGTCGGTATTGTCACTCATGTGGCGTCAAGGAATCTCGGAGATCTGTGCCTCGAGCTCTACTTTAGTCTATGCTCTTTGTGGCCAGCGATAGGAGATCACCCCCCCCCCCTTCCCGTCCGCTCTGATCCGACTCGCCGCCGCAGCGTCATGATCCTCATTAGGTTTTCCTTACTTTAGGTTAGTTTATCGAATTGATAGACTTCGGCCAAGTGTCTATCAATTTCTATCAAATGATTCTGCGTAGAATGAGCCCAAGTAGAAGTTTTTATCATTAAATTCTAAAAAAAAGGGGGGCTATCTTTTGGGCCAATTTTTTGAAAATTCATTTTAAAAAATTTAGTCAATCAAATTGTTTTAATAATCAATCATTGTCTATCATTCGCCTATCAATGATTTCTGATGATCGTAATAATAAATTTTTAATGAACAGGGGCTAACTTCATGGAGCTCCAACAGCTGTATTCGGCGATCGTCACGCCGCCTAAACATAGTAATTTTAACTACAAGTACCTAAGGCAAGCGAGTCACGGCCCCCACTCTCTCAACGCTGTGACGGGGCTTTGGTGTAGTGGGTAGAGTGTCTGCCTACTATTCTAAAGGTCCCGCGTTCGATTCCCGCTCACTGCAAATATTTTTTCTGAAAAATATTTTCTCACGGACTCCGACCGATGGCAGGAACATTCCGTGTGTGCTATCGGCGGTATCCATGAAGTGAGACCGTGAGCCGGGACCGAACGTGACCCGTCGCGCGGGGGGGGGGGAGGGAGGGTTCCATCGTAGACGCCCGCCATCGTATCACAGGGGTTTCTGGAGGTTTACCCTGTGATTACAAATACGATGAGCTGAAATGGCGAAGTCGGCCCCAGCCGCAATGGGTGGGTACTCTGATCCGTAGTATTGCCCATGAAGTAATGCTTACCAGCGGTTACGTGGGTGAATACGAATAGAGAAAGAGTAGAAAAAAAAAAAAAAAAACTCTCTCAACGCTACGTGTAACCCCCATCACCTACATCCGTCCCAGAAACGGTTGCCGAACCGAATACCCTCCCGTAAGCAGTTTCACTTCAAAACACAAAACAAAATACATTTTGTTTAAAAAACGCCAAGTAATCATTTCATTGTATGACTGATTATCTTTCTGGTTTCTGGAAAAAGTAATGAAATGCAAAAGAAGCGCCAATTGAAATATACTTATGAGCAGAAAAATTAGTACAGGCAAGACCAAGATACCAGGCACGGTTGGCAGAACGGACCACCATGAAGACAACGAGTCGTTGAGTAGGTACTAATATATTAGAACCTACTCAACGACTCGTGTATACTCAGTCAATGAGAATCTCAGTGAGTATACTTGCTTGCTATTATTAAGTGATACTCAGCAGTAATAATTGATAAACCAAAAATGGCCGCGCCAAGTATCTTGGTCTTGCCTGTACTAATTTTTCTGCTCATAAGTATAGTTCACTTGGCGCTTCTTTTACATTCCATTATTCCAGATTCCAGAAAGATAATCAGCCATACAATAAAATGGTTAATTGGCGTTTTTTAAACAAAATTTTTGTATTTTGGTATTTTGTTTTTTTTCTTAGATTTCACTACTTTTTTGAAAAACAGTCACATACCCGATTCTCCCACCGTTCTTTTATCAGCTCAGCTGACTCAAAACTTGTCCAAGCAAATATTAAATGAGGTATCTTGGGTTGTCTGAAACCCGTGAGATTTTCACCACAACTCGGAAAATGATGATTTGCAAAATTTTTCATAGATTCTTATTGCTGAACTGCTGGCGTGTATGATTGTACTCGTGTACGTAATTGTACTGTTCGCATGGGACTGCCATGTTTAGGGGTTCCTCAAACTTTGTGGTCAATCCCGAGTCGAAAAATAAGTCGGTCGTAGTCTTTCCTATGTCTTCAAACAGGACGATTTCTTTTGTTTTACGCTTTTTTCCCCGTCTATATCCAGCGACTTAGGTTTTGAATGTCTTCACCACATTTTGAGGACGACAGGCGTCTTCACGATGTCAACTCGTGTCGTTCCATTTGCTTTTTCGGGTGAAGACACAGAACGACGAAACGACTATTTGCTACGACAACTCAGTCGTAACGATTAGAGTCGTCCACGCGTATGCCTGTGACTTCCGATAATCGCGGGGCTGTGAGGCAGGTATAAGGGTCTGAAAACCATTAAAATCATACAAATTATATGACTGTACTCAAATTTTTGCATGACTACTAGAGTCTTTCAGTTATCGTCAAAGTATTCATTAGATTTTGAACTTATGAAAATTTGTGTCGTCGAAGGAAGATAGTTTCCTATTTTTCGTGTCGGAGAAGCTCGGAAAAATTTTCAGTGTTGAGCGAATTTGGAACTCATCCGAGAAATTTGGAAGACTTTCTTCCTACAGTCACAGTTACTATACAATGCAATAGAACGTTGTCATGAGAAATTTGAGCAGTTATTCATTAATACTATATTAAACATGACACAATGAATATTTTTTATTAATTTGTTTTTTATTTCTTCACAAATAGGTATACTTCATTTTGTAGACACTTGTTCCATTTTCCTCCTAATTTCATCAATATATTCATTCCGATTAAATTACATTAACGGGCCGTAGTAGATATCATTAATTATCAATATTTATGTATACCCTGATAGATCATAACTTATTTACGGGTGCAGTATAGTTTCATCTCCTGTTCGACATTTATGAATATAGGACAGATTAGAACCCGAGAACTCATCATCTAATTCACTTGGATTTTCCCTTTCCTGAGAATAGCGAAATGATCGCCGATACACTCGGAATTATTGTTGACACATTCACAATGCGTTCGTTTTACAAGGCGTTGTATATGTCCAAAAAACTGTGCGTTATTTCCTTTATATACAACAAATGATGAATTACCATTGAGTGATAGAGTATAATGTGATGAAACACATATAATACCATTTTTCCGTATCGCCTTGTACTTTTTGTCGTTCGGAAATTGATATTAGCCCTGTTCCGAACTTGGAAAAGTAAAAGTCACTACGGAAAGATGTTATCCAGGCTGTCATTCTGGGGATTTTGTGCTCGCGGCTTTGCCTGCTCTCGGCTTCGCCGAATGACCAAAATGACAGCCTGGAACTATACTATTTTAAAATGTGATCATATTTGTCTATAATTGTGCCTTCATTGATAATATTTTTCAAACCCGCTCGAATTAACCGATCTGTCTCGCATAATGTTGTATAACATCCAACTGTGTCATAACTTCCACAATTTTTGATTTTCTTTTATAGGGAAGCCGTTTCATTCATGTCAATGAATACTTAGGAATTTTCACTCAAAATATAATACTATGGATCCATTTTATAGCAGCTCTAAACCCCACTTCGGAACCAATCCCCCGCATGGCGAAGGAACCCTGCGCTTCCAGGGCTATAAAATGATACGTGGAAACGCGGAGAGGTCTTATTCTTTTGAATGAATCCCCCCTTTTTTATTCAAGGCTGGTGGTAAGGGCTGTAGAAAAAGGTCTGGTACTTTCCCATTGCAGTGGAATATAGAACTTTTGAACCCAAATATGCCAAAGAGATTATTAAGCAGGTCAGTGCTCTGTTAACCAGCGCAAAAAGCACGTCGCGTCCTCCAAGTTCATATTATTTCATCGAAATTTTCCGGAGGATTATTTGCAATGTTCGAGAATGTGTGTTGGAAGGAACACGAAGAGAGCAGCATCATTCCAGTGACTAATCTCTTCCGGAAAGATGGCTAGGAAAATCCTGAAACGCGAATAACATGGAAAAGGAGAAAAAAACGTCCAATGTTAAAGTATTGACGATCGGAGGTACGTCTCTACTTCTCTTACTCATACTATATCTGCTGAAATAATTGAACGCATTCTGAGCACTGTCATAATACCGTTTCTTTTAGAATCACGTGAGGAATCAGAAAATTGGGGTGTCTCGACAACTGGAATCCTGATTACGCCTGAAGACAAGGCCATAACGCCTCAAGTACTAATTGCGAGGAAAAAAGTCCAAACAAATAATAAAGAGATAAAAGAGAATGGCTTCCAAGTGACTCACCAGTGTAACGGGATTTTCTCGTTAGGGTTGAAACCCCCGTAAATATGACATTCAAAACTTTAAAGTGCGAATGAAGTGCCATCTGGTGACAGCTGAAATAAGGCTGTGGGAAGATGCTAAGACCAAAGAAGGACGTGGGTAAGCGGGTCAGGGTGAGACAGCGCCCCCATCGTCTGGAGGACGTTATTAGATGATCACCATATGTGGATTCCGCTCTGTTGGCGGAGAGTTAAAGGCCGACGTACAGGCATCCCAACCTAGCCGATCCACAGGCCATGGCGGGGTAGACTAGAGACCGAGGGCTAGGTGAGACGACTAGCGCCCCCGTGATCCCGTCGGGTTGATTAGCCGTGGTGGGGTAACGTAGTTCCTACCGCCGCCGAGATATCCAGACTAGGGGGAGAAAGGCTCTAGGAGATCTCGTGAGAGTCGAACGCGGACGGTTGAGCCCAGTGGTTGCAAACCTCGGTGAGAGCGGGCTTAGTGGCACTTGCTTGCATAAGGCCAGGAAAATGGCGTCCCTTCGAATATATCGATCGTGGCGAGCATAGGGAGATGCACCTACATCTCCTGATTAGAGAAAACGGATTCTTTAAGACGAGAGGTACAAATCTCTCCTCCGAGTTCTCTTGGCCGCCATTGAACCCCTGAGTGAGTCGTGATTCGCTCGACGGCAATATGAAGATTCTGGCAGTCAGGACACGCACCGCCAGGTTGGTGATAAGGGCAAGTGACTTGCGTTGATAGTGCGGTAATTGGTGGTCAAGAGTGTGTGTGGTCGTAAGGACGTTGGGAGATAACCCCTTGGTCAGATCAGCCTCTTGACGTCCCAAGCCCTGAGGGGTCCCGGAGGATACGCAAGTGATCCGGACCTTCTCCTAGAGTCGAGCTACCTAGGAGCAGAAAGAACCATCATAGACATAAAAATATCTCTAATGGAAAGCACGGGTAATACCCGTAAAAAAGGCTATTATACGTTGTTGCTATGCCACGTCCTGAAAAGGCGCGTGGCACCGACGCATGATACACTCCGGACGTGGTGGACCTCGCCCCTCTACCGTGACAAACTGATGCTTGCTCGGCATTGCGAGAGGCCACATCGCAAGTCCTCTGGGTAGATAATTTTCCCCACAGGCCGGTTTCTGTCTAACTCAGGAAAAGTTGGACTGGCGCCCAACTATGTGCGTTAGAGACGGCACTATATAGTTCGGTGGATTGTCCTGGTGAAACACCCGGGAAAATCCCCTTACACCAGATTGATCTGGAGTTGAATGGTACTCAAACCTTTTATCAACCTATTAATTTGTTGCCACAAAGTGATGCTATGTCTTCTGTTCCACGCAAATCTGCCTCTCCAATAAATCCAGATAATTTCCGAAATAACTCCACTGCATCCCCTGTAGTGACTACTACTAGTGTCACTTATCTCAACCCTCAGTTCCCCTCATCTCCTCATCTCCTAAACAACCAACATGGCTACCACTGGTCTGACGCATGTCAACTTACACGTTCCTTAAACAATAACAACAATTGAAGAATTTCTAACATCCCATGATGTACCCTCACAGGGTACATGAGGATGATGATCTCACCCTTTCCTCTCTTCTGATTCTCACGCATCGATTCATTTAGCAGTTGCTGATGTACATAATCTTCAGTCATTACCACATGTCCCAGCTGCAATAACTTCAAATTACGAAATTACAAATCTGTAATACAACTATGCGTTGACTAATTTCCTTCCCAATGAGTATAAAAAAATACAAGTGCGATAAATGAAAATGACGATGATTACGCTTATTTAAATATATCACAATCTTGTATCAAATATACAAAATGTATAAAATAGCCTAATAGCATAAGATACCTAATAAGACAATTAGTTGAAACGGTGAATCTGATCATTTTGGTGCACTCCGATAAACAATCGAAATGAATATAGGAATTAATTAAAAAATTGTACTATATAATATTAATGCTGCTTAATTTAGGTTTAGTTGAATAAAATATGTTAAAATGTTACAACTTGTATCCCTGATGAATATATTTAATGTATGTATATCTAAAATTTTAGGTTTATGCATATTGCGTAACCCATTCCCCCTTTTCTGATACCTGGGATCCCTAGTCATAAAATTAGACAAGGACAGGCATACTGACCGCGGCCCCTGAAAATGAAGACTTGAACGACAAAGGGACGCTCAGAGTCGCTCTGACCATTGTCAAATTCGAACGACTTCAGTCTTGCTTTTCCAATAAGTACAACTCTAAAGCGACAGTTGGAAGGCAACTGTCGCTCAGCTGTTTACTTCGAACACCGATGCCACGACGAAAGTCTTCCTTGTATCTTTCAGTATCGTTGAAAATAACTCAAAATTTTAGAACGACTTGAACGACAAAACAAAGACTCGGAACAACTCATTTTTCGACTCGGGGGTACATTCTAGTTCCCATTTTGTTCCATATATAGGGACATCGAAACGATGATAACCAAAAAATTCAACTAAAACAATCAAAAAGCAGCAGTTGGCATTACATCGATTTACTATAGATTCATGCAAATAAATTGCGTTGTCATATTGGAGTTTTTAATCACCGACTGATACCAGATGATTTTATGAAAGCTCTGAACATCACGTACGCTACTAGTGCTACAATTCTATTAACTGTTGTTTTCATCCTAACAATCATATATCCATATTTTTTAATATTTCCGTTGCTAATAAATGAATCTACTTCATCAATTTTTATCCAATTAGGTGAATGGATCGAACCACTGTGGGACTGCATGAGAGCCGAAAAACAGGAAGGTCCGGAAACTTGCTTTGCCATATTTCTCCCAGCCCTAGTAATGGGTAATTTCATGGTGCTCAATCTTTTCTTAGCGTTGTTGCTCAACAGTTTCAACTCAGAAGAACTCAAACAAAAGAAACAAGAGGTCGGTGAGGACTCAAAACTAGCCAGATCATTTGATCGAATAAGGTCTATAGTTCGTAAGAAAAAATACGGAAAAGAAAATTCTGAGAATAAAAAAAACCTGAAACTAGATCAGATTGTCAGGGAGGTGATGGACAAGTCTGATAAGGAGAAGTATGCTGTACAGGAGACGGTGCTAAGTCTGCCTAAGGAAAATATCTACAATCGATCATATCAAGAGAGTCTCAATCAGCCCATATTCACGTATGAGCCCATTTATCGACAAGCGATGGTTACAACTTACAGTCACAGCAGTCAGGAAACTGTAAGAAGATTAGACGACATCAACGCTGATAGTTGTGAAACTAATCTTGACGAGAATATCGAAATGGCAGTCATCAAAGAGCAGTCAATGATGTTTCCTGAAATAACAGAATCAGGCCAACTTCAGGAAACAACCACACCTCAGAAAAAGGAAACCACTCGATTGGATAAGCGGCCATGGCATGCACTGGTTAGTTATGTTGATGAATTGACAGTTGGTGGCAGGAGAGACAGCAAAGGAAGGTATATCGATGGCATGGGTGCTTTCCCTGGATTTGGAAGGAATAAACGTAACAGGGTCCCTCAGGATTGTTTCCCTCAACATTGTTATCAAAGGTAAGTATATTTCTCCATTTCAGTACATGTGGGAATATGATTTTCTGGCGCCTGTTCTTAACCTCAATTACCGAATTTTTCATCATTTATATCGAATGGAGATTTATACTTTTGGTTTTCTCACCTGCGAAAAATTCCAGGCCAGTGCAAAATCGGCTAATTGTCCATATAACGCCCTAATCAAGATTACGCACAAAAATTCTCATCACACAGCGGTACTCCCTCCTAACAATTAGTAACAATTAGGCGTTTTCAGCGAATCACGAAGCCTCCTTTTTATGGGTTGGTTTGTTTAGGTTTCCACACCTTTTTCTTAAGAGAAAGTACAAGTGCATTTTTAATGGTTCCGAAAAGTTCCCACTTCCCTCAACGATATGCAAGTCAGCCTCATCTTTCGTCACAGGTGTACAGACACCATGAGATTTTGAGTACTCATTGTATACTCTCTCCAGCCTACTCATGGCTTCTATGCAAAGATTGAGAATACCTTTGATGTACAATAACGCACAATTAGTTTCTCATTTACTAAATAATGTTGAGTTTAGTCTAGGATGCAGGCTCAAAAAGCATATGATTAAAGCCACATCATTTGTGTTTTATATATGATATCCTCTTAGGTTATTACCTTTCATAAATGGTATATTACGGCCCAAGGCCGGAACGTTTGATTTCCTGGCATACGTGATATGACTTTAGATCACGTACGACAAGAGATCAAACTTTCTTTCCGTGTGTTGTATACTATTTTTCTTCTTCCCGACCCGAAAGTACGTTCAATAATAAATGTATTATAGTCGGACCTCCCTCATGGCCGCCATGCACCTACGAACTTTCGACGAACGATTTGGACAAACTTCGTTTGTCAGTGAACGATCTCCAGCCGCTAAAGCCTCTGCACAAGCTGAGCGTATGTCACATGATTTCGATACTTTGACACAATGAGAAGGTCTAACTCCACATATTTTGTAATATTAACAATCTTCTGTAATATTAAAATTTTGAAATAGTAGCTTACTGAATTACACATAGTTACCACTATGAATTACTCTATGCAGTAAGTGAGTTTTCGATAATATTTAATTTATCCCTGATGAGCTTCAACATTAACGATAGGCATCGGCACAAGCCAAAATTGGCGAAATAGAATTGAATGTTACCATATTCCACAAGATGAAGAAATCACTCAGATACTCTTCATGTATTTTGAGTGGATTGTGTCAACTTCACCTGTGCGATTTACGTTGACAAAAAAGAAATGAAGGTGTTTATGCCGATGATTCCATCTGTTGTTTGCACTGTTAGTTAAAGATTTCTTCTACATCCACAATCGATTAAAAAGTTGTCAACTAAAAAAAAAACATTTTTGCGAGAGTTGGAACGAATCAGTTCAACAACGTTCAGTTATGTATCTTTAGTAGAATATTCATATTTTTTTGCTAATTTGCATCGTGAGTGTCTGATCGACATTGTTGCGGTCTTATTTGAAAGAAAAAAACATAGTTATCTACTAATTCATATACATGCTCAATCTCCATCATAAATACCAACATCATTGAAGTCAATAAAATGATGAAAAATAATTTATTTAGTACATTCCCCCAATGCAATTTTTCAATTGCGCATGCGCAGATCATGTAGGTTCGCCGAATTATACACGGGCGAGCTTTGCGGCGAACATGGTACTCGACGTACGTCGTTTTCAAGCCATCTTGAAAAATGGCGAACGGCGAACTTGGTTCGTCGAACCAGGTTCGCTGGCGACCAGGCCCGGCGGAACAGCAAATTGCCATGGGTGGTGGCCGATGGGGGGGGGGGGGAGGGGCGGGCTGATTGGATAGACCACCCACCTCGGATTACAATGGGTGGTTTTCACCAGCCTCACCACCCACCTTCCGCCGACCCTGGCGACACACACGAGCGAACTACTTTCGTTGGTGGCTCGATTTCCTCATGTTCGTGCGAACGGTTCGCCCAAAGTTTGCTCGTGTATGGTGGGCTTTACAGAACACGGGCGGGACCGGAGGCGTGGCACAGCGTCCACTATGGCACTTTGTCCTTCTTCCCCCACTATTTGATATAGGGTACGCACGCTACCTGAGTGAAACTCGGCGTAGAAGTATCTGAATTTGAATTCTATAGTGGTGGGGACTCGAGAGGGGAAAGACAGTGACCATAGTGGACATTTTTGTTTTCCGGTAATAAGGGACGTGGTTCCTAACCGGAGCGACGATAAGGGAAGTCCGACTATACTCTTGAATAAATGGCAATAAATTCAGCAATGAATACTTGTGTAGCCTGCACGCGCACGCCGCTTTACGGCCACCTAGGGAACTACATTGTAGGTACTTTGCTGGTCAGGGCGAGCAAAAAGTGAAAAATTTCAAAAAGAATAAAAATTCCTTGGTAATATTTCACTTTGCACAATAATTTTGCCCTCTTTGTTGAATTTGCTAAATTGATTCTAAATATTTCTACATCCGCAGAATTCTCGGATGAAGAATCCGAGGAAGAATCACTCATTTTTTAGGCTTACTCGGTTCACGTTTCGGCAGACGACAGTTTCACTTCACTCGAGTTTTTTAGCCACATGGTTCGTCAGCATCAAATAAACTTTTGAATGCACGAAAATCAATAAAAAAATAATGCATAATTTCACAAAACAGACATGAGCCTTGTCTGTAGATGTACCAATGTGCCAGGCTTAATATCATCTTCCAGAGCAGTCTTGCCTTAGCCTGAAGCTCTAGAGGCTGAAAGTACCTACGCTTAGCACGGGATAGTTCAATGGATCCCATGGTCGCCAGAATTATCCATTGGAGGTGCCGCTGCTGATGGAAGTTGGGCTAACCAATTCCCTCAACGCATACTACCCGTTGCTCGGCCTATTAATATGGTTTCTTCCTGAGTTCCTCGACAAATTGTATCGACAGAATCGACCGTAACATATCAAGCGTATCCGTCAATTAGTCGATTTTAGTAAATGGCGATGACGCTCGGTTGTACCCTCTTACCAATGTGGTGCAGTCTTTGAGAACCATGCTTTTCGAGGCTTGTCTCAGGCTTATCTCCGAGGCTTGTTTCCCTATGAACCCTGAGATAAGGCTTGGTTTACGAGCCTCAAACGGCGTTATCATTCCGAGGCTGAAGGAGGCCTGAATCATGGTTGGCACTCAGCCTCAACCCAAGATTTCCCAGGTCTCCTTGAGGGTTGAGACAGCCCCGTCGCGATTGTCAATTCCTACCTGGGCTAGGGCCGTGCAGGGCAAGAATTTCGATATCGAGTATACGTTGAGATGACCATAGCTTGCAAATGAAAATTAACTTTTTCAAGAGTTATTGAACAAGATCCTGAATAAACAAAAACCACGAATTGAATATAGAATGCCCTATGTTCATATGGAAGAACGAATTTATCATTTTGCTGTATTTCTACTTCAATTCACCAGAGAAATGCCGACAAAATGAAAGACATGAAGTGAAGGCGAACAATTTCTATAATTCTTCCTTTATTGAAAATTCTGCATTCCACATTTCCAACCGGCATTGCCATTAATTTTGTTGATATTACAATTCCTGAAGATAACAATATTAACTTCGTCAGTATAATCACCAAAAGATTATTCATGCATTTGAATGGGAGAAAAAATCAACTAGCACGGCCAACATTCTTCGGGAATTTGATAGAAAATCTATCATACTAATTACCTTCGTTAATAGGTGTAGCTGTATAAATCAATGTATTGCCACTGGTCTGGGTAGAAAATGGATCAAAGTACGAACAGCAGTACTTTCAGTCGTCGATACACCGGCATTCGAGTGGATGATTCTTGTCTTCATATTCGCATCATCCGTGACACTATGTTTTGAGGACATCTATTTGGATGATAATCAATTTCTCAAGAAAATATTATACTGGACGAATCTCGGATTCTGCGCATTATTCAGCATTGAAATGCTGCTTAAATGGCTTGCTCTCGGATTTTGTAAATACTTCACCAGTTTCTGGACAATCCTGGATTTTATAATAGTTTTCGTAAGTCTATACTTGACATTATTTCTTTTCATAGTTTCCTTCGTGTAGTCACGCTAATTATTACTTTAGGTATGTTTATTTGGAAATGTTTTATTCAGTGTATATTTATTATAAACAAAGTTATAGTACTCAGGTATTTAGGTCTTACACTAAATATATGTCTGAAATAACGGTATAAGTATACAATCAATGGTGGCATGTCACTGAAAATCATTCATTAACAAGCCCTGCAGCTTCATAATTGTGGTGAGTTGTGTAGGTGAGGAACGTATGGTGGTGAATGAGGCCTGGTTAAACGAATCACCAAATTCATCGAGTGATACCATTCTGGCAGAAGGCCACGACCACCGTTACTTCGGGTAATCCCCTGATTGTTGGTGGGCCGGTCAATGAAAGCCGTCGGGTAGGGAAGCATGCTCGAGGGCTCAAATCACCGCTGCCGTTAACCAGAGTATTCCGCTAGTCATTGGTTAGCTAGACCATTACTAGAGACAATTACTCTAGAACTGATAACTAGTATGGGTGTTCGGGCTCTTTAGGAGCCCTAAATATAAAAACCAATCCCTGGTCTATACATTCAGGTATACAAGTTAAAGTTTATGTGAAATAGGTGTGGTATTAGGAACCAAATTCTATTGTCTATTGA
This sequence comes from Asobara japonica, assembly GCA_026005395.1. Lineage (NCBI taxonomy): Eukaryota > Metazoa > Arthropoda > Insecta > Hymenoptera > Braconidae > Asobara > Asobara japonica. The sequence goes on along the minus strand of BQMI01000320.1, from coordinate 585,441 downwards.
TTCTGGACGCGAAAGTTCCGAAACATTTGGGATACAGATTATTATATAAATGTGATAAGTCATTGAATTTTCCGTAATTGAATAACATCTGTGATAAATTTATCGCTACATCCACACATAGACTGAAAACGCGACGGTGAAATTGTAAGACTTTTGATCTTTCTGCGCCGTGACTTAGTAGTATAGTAATGGGGTGTTTCCAGCGAATAACCTACTCCTTTCCCTCGTTTTTATCGGTAAGTTTGTTTGTTTAAGCTTTTCAAATCTTTTTATTTCGATGAGGAAGTGCAGTTGCACTTCCAACGGCTCTAACTAGTCTCAAATTACCTCAATGTACAAATTCCATGATGTTTTCAGTCTTTATTGCACCCTTTTGCGATTCGATCCATGCCGTCCATGAAAAGGTTGCAAACCAAGCTTACGTACACTGACTCGAAATCAGTGTCTCTCTTATTGAATAATGTTAAGTTCAGTGTAGGATCGTACAGGGTGAGCAAGCATATAATATAAATACCACCAGTTTTGTACAGTGAAGGCCTTTTACGCGCGTTGCAATAAAGAAGAGAAAACCCCTGACGAATTGAATTGTGGAAAAATGTTCACTCAAACGCTCTCCCCTTCACTGCCTCCCTCCGCCCTTAGCGCATGCACAACAGGCAACTTTCTCGTTCTTCTCGGTGGAAAAAAGAAACGTCGAGAAAAGTGAAGGTTCTATCATTTGGGGAGACTTCATCTTCAGAGTCATCCGAGGTAGAAAAGATTGTGTATGCACTGGAAGAATATCTTCATTTAAATACCGAAATGATACGTTGGCGGAGTGACTCAGTATTGTTCTCAAATCTGAATCCGTTAACTATTAGAATCAATTTTTGTATATGAATCAATAATTACTGTGAAGTGCTTTGAATGATCTCTAAAAATAATTGATTTTCCTACAGGTGTCCATGTTTAGCCTTTTGATAGAAGAAAATGAAAACCTTAAAGTGCTAAGATCGCTGAGAACTCTTCGGGCACTGAGACCACTCAGGGCAATCTCGAGATGGCAAGGCATGAGGGTAAGATTGCACGAACAAGTAGCTGCAATATACTGTGTTATATGCTAATAAAATGTACTTCAGCTCTTGATTCCCACGCATAATAAAATCGATAAGTGTCAGCATGAACTCTATTCGATATGGAGTACAATTACAGTCAGGTCTATTGTAGTGACCCCAGAAAGGTAACAAAGTAGTATGGGCATAATTCGAGTTGCAATATTTAAAGATAACAATTATTGTTTTGGAAATTGTGATGTGTGTAAACAAAAATTCCGTCATTTGATCACCAATTTCAAAGGAATTTTCGAAAAACGAGCTTACAGTCAATATCATCAAAAAATGCGAAAATTTCATATTTTATACAAAATTCAAGACAACTTCATTAATTTTAAGAGTGATTTTCGGCATCAGGTCGATAAAAGTTCTAGTATTTTTTGAAAAATTTGACAATTCAACCATATAGTTGCTTGAATTCTGGTAATGTCAATGAATTTTATTCTAATAACTCAATTGAAATTTCCACTTCGCATTTGGAGTTTATGGTGCATGTATTTTTTTGATGCTTATATACTGATAAAAATTGTAAACGATTGACGTCGACATTAATTCATAACTTTAGGGCGCCAATTAGGACCGCATTTCCAAATTTTTCTCTGTAAAATGGCTTTAAATAATTCAAAACAAATCTCCGTAACATTTGAGCTCATACTCGCAACTCTAAGACGCCGCCACACGGGTTCTCATCAAATCAGCATATTTTTTGCTTCCGAATGAAAGCATTGCAGTCGATCAATTTTCACTTTCGCTAATTATGCTTGTACACGATATACGATGGTTTGAGACATCAAAATACGAAGTTTGAGCATAGTGTCTGTATGTATCAATTTTTTTCGAAAATCTTCACTTCACAAAATTTAACAGAAAACGGACTAATTTTTGAGCGTAAAATCTGAAAAAATTATCAATTATTGGTATTGAGTACATATAGCTGTGGGCGCAATTTCAGTGAAATCTGTCCGTAAGTTTCTTATAAATCGACTTTTTTTGTTTTTTCTTCGATCGCTCAGATCTCAGGAACTAATGAATATTTTTTAATTTCTTTTTTATCAAAATATGCGTCTCAATGAGATCCAGGGAATGGTTGAAGAACATCTAGTAGGTTGCTCACAAAAAATTGGAGATATTTCAATTTTTCAGTTTTATACAGTTTTCTTTGCTTTTTGCTTTTGTACGCACGCTAGCGTCCGCAAAAATGGAGATAAAAAAATGAAATTTGGAACAAAGGTTCCGTTTGTTGCGGTGAAGAACCCTATTGAATGGCAATTTGATCGTATCATTAGTTTTCCAGATTTCAATTTTTTCGTTTTCATGGTTTTTATTTTATTTCTCCATAATTATTCAACCGACTTTGTTGTTTTTTTTCAAAAGGTGTGCCTTGACGAGATCTATGATATGGTTGAAAAACATCGGGTCTATTAGTTTGGGTAATAAGAGATATTCCTATGTTTTAACTTTTGACTTTGGGTTTACTTTGTGTGTTTGCTCGCACTCTAGTGTCCGCAAAAATTGTGATAAGGACTTGAAATTTGGAAATTTCTATATTTCAATTTTTTTAATTTTTACGGTTTTTTCATTACTTGATTTCTCGATAAGTATTCATCCGATTTTTTTCCAAAATATGCGCCTTAACGAGATCTATGAACTGGTTGAACGACATTGAGAGAATTACTTTGGGCAATATGAGATATTCCTGTTTTCGCTTCTGTTCGCCTGGAAAAAGATTTTTCAATACTGGAACATTTTCATTTTGTATGCAATCGGACTGTTTGGAAGCATACCACCAATGAAATTGGGGGAAATAAAAAAAAAACGGTGATATATTTGACACATTCGAATGGAGGGACCCGAGGACGACCTACTTGTTTTTACAGTTTACTCGGTAAAAATTCTGCTAACATTGAAAATTGGCATATGAATATAATGCTGTGGAGATAAGATTATTGATTTTGTGTATTCCCCCTAATACTACTGCAACAATTGCTTAAAATGTTGTCATTTTCGTTAAAAAATCATTTTGTCTAAATATTTCGTTACGGAGTAATACTACAATGGAAACTTCTCAAACATTTTTTGTAGGAAATTTCAAGCTCTATCTGATTCTAGAGATATGCCCTCAGTTCTGCCTTATTCTTCATTTCGTTGTTTTTTTCGTTGTAAATCACAGGTTTTCATCCAAATACTGATTTTTGTCTAAATCCATTATGTCATGTAAATGTGTGAACTTCATCTCTGTCGGCCATACTTCATTGGAAAAACAGTTCGAAATATTGATTGTCATTCAGATTAAAGTTTCAATATTTCATGAGAATTGGAAAATTGCGAAGAAGTAGAAAATCCTAGTATAAAGAAGACAATGTTAGAATCTTGAAATATCTCTCACACTGAAATGCACGCGCAACCGCTTCGTTGACAGTCGTAGTCTCTATTTATCTCTGTCCTCATATATAAATGAGAGCTTCGACCAGGAAAATGAATCGATTAGGGGATTCGAACGCGAAATCAGGCAAGGTATTGGGTAGCGAACGGATTGTCTGGTTTCATAGATGGCGGCTCCCTTGCCCGTAGAGTGCTGAACCACCCTGCTGTGGAACGTTCGGGAGATTCGAATTGTAACATGAAATAAAAAGGGCAAAACACGAATTTGAGGTAAACTTATTATTGGTGTATTCAACTCGTTGAATTTCAGTTTCACCCCAAAATCGCAGAACTATTGTATAACTCTCATCTACTTGACAACCGTACTCCTCAACATACAAGATGGGTCTAAAACTTATATTCTATCTTAGAACTATCTCAGCCGCCACAATATCACCAAATAGAACCAGACCCCTGACATCGGCAATGGGATTGGTCTTACACCCTCACACTATCGTCTCTTGGACCAGCCCACAACTCTGAGCCTACGTGATATTAAACAAAGCAATTTCATATCTGCAAAGACAAAAAAAGTAATTCGGCAAAAGTTCCGCAAAACTGTGTTTCACTAATGTGTGTCACTAGCGATAGGTTGGTATTATTTAAATACCGATCTCAGTTCAATTGTTTCCAATGTTCCGTTCTTTTATTTCCAGTGGCAGATCCACTAGTAAACTAGCGGAGTGAGCATGTGTGTGCCCCGTTCGGGGCACAAAACAAACTTCCCGATTTGGTATTTCAGCACAGCGTACTAAATTTATTCTTCTCCAATATACCTTGGTTGATCAGTGTGACCCCTCTTGGTGTCATAATGAACAGTTGCAGATTTGACAATTCTAAACTGACTCATTTATGAAGCAGATAATTATGAGAATTTGAGTAGACGCATGGTGAGCATGAGGATGCGAGTCATACCCGTCACTTGAGTGGGAGTGAGTCGCCAATAGAGATGCGGCCGCAATACAAATGATGACTTTGATATTTTACCCAGCGGAACAGTATAAACAATTACAATTGTTGATAACATTGCATATACTGCACGAATGCCATTCAACATGTAATCCGCTCGATTCTACACGAAAATGCTTCGATTGAGGCCTCCATGATAGCGCTGAGTTCTTTCATTCACTTATTACACACATAATGGTTGAGACGGCCATAGCTCCATAATTATGCTAATTATCGAAAAAAGTGATTAAACATAAAATAGGTATTTGTGTATGGGGAACAACTTTTCTGATACGAATTTTGTGCTAACTCTAATAGTTCATTTAGTAGAACATTATAAACAATTGAAATTGTTAATAACAATATAAGTACTGGACCAATTCCATCCAAAATCTAATCCGGATTCAATTAAATGAAACTCTTCCGTTTGAGTCATCAACAACTTCGATCGAATGATTCGTTCACAAGAAATCGTTGACCGAAAATTTTGACCACATACATACATCGTCATGCGCACACACACACGCAAAACTCACCGATTTGGTATTTCAGCACAGCATAAGCATGCAACTATGGTGATGAACAAACTCAACAGTGATAACAATAATTGAACTTGTGACTAATAATTACTACATGCGATCGATTTAGTTTGATTTTTAAGCCGCATAAAAATATTCAACTCAAATAGTCATACCTCCTTAATTATGCAAGATTGCGCAAAAAGTCATTCTACATTAAATATGCATTTTTATATGGGGAACAACTTTTCTTATATAAATTTTGCGTTGACTCTAATAGTTTATCCAAAGAACGTGATAAACAATTAAAATTGTTAATGACAATATACATACTACACCAATTTCACCCAAAATGTAATCCCCTCTAAGTTACATGAAAATGCTTCGATTCCAATATTGACGGTCTCGATAGCTTCATTCGTTCGTGAGAAACCTAGGATCAAAGTTTCGGAAACGCACATACATTCAGTTTTTGTCGCATTTCCCAGTGCGCCGACCGCAGCGCCTTCTACAAGCAGCTAGCTCAACTCTCGCGCCAGTTGCCAAGGGCAACCACAGTCACATGTGAACCACGTAGCAGGAGGCATCGGGTACTCCCGATCGCATTTTTCCTAGAGGTTATTTACTTAACCAAAACAAACAAAAGTGCAACGATTTATATTCGGGTTTTAACTCCAACCATCCTAACCTCTCCAATCTCTTTTACTTCCTCTCTCCTCTCTTCTTCCTTCATCCTGTCACTCTCACCGATCTCCCCTATCTTCTGCCATATCCTCTTTTTGTCCTCCTTCCATTCTTCTCGCCATTTACTCATCTCCTCATTCATTCCCCCCCCCCCACTCAGACCGCCCCCCCCCCTTGCCCTCCTCATCCTCCTCACCCCCTTCTATCCACTCCCTTTCTCTTTTCTATTTCTCGTCCCCTCCTGACTCTCCCTCGCTTCCTGAGCCACCTGCTCTCCACGCGGTAAGATTTGACATCGACGACCACCTCGTCGCATCCAATTTCAACCTTTCCACTTGTCTTTCTCCCTCTCCCAGCCACACACACAACCTCGCCACCCAACTCCCTCGAACTTTCATCCATCCCATCTGCCATCTCCACTCTCCTATAACCCTCACCAATTCCTACCCACTCAACCTTACCCTACCCAACCTTGCTTGGAATTTCCCTTTTTTCCCACCTACTTCCGATGTCGCCTTTTACTCAACACGCATACACCCCATACGTACTCACTCACTTACACACCACACTCCCTCTTATCTTTCTAACCTCACTCTTCTCGTACCTCCTATTTCACTCTCCACTCTTTCCTCATGCACTTCTCTCGCTATCTTTACTCTCACTCTCCTCAGAACAAACCACCCACTCCCTTCCCTTACCTCCCTTCGCCTTTTCCATGATTTTTCTGCATGAAAAATCCAAAAAAATCTCACCTTCCTAAACTCACGCACCCGACACTTTGCACACCGGAAACGGAAGCCTAATTACTTTCATTCTTAATTTGCATGATTAAGGAGGTATAGCCGCCGGAACACTAATTCATGTCATAACTAAATGAATAAAGTTAGCGCTGTTCGGAATGTCTCAATCGGATTGTTTCGACGCACAATAGAGCGGTATTCAATGCAGATGACATTCGCGCAGCGTATATATTGTTAACAATTTCAATTGTTTATAACACTCTACTGTACAAACTATTCAAGTTAGCCGAAAATCATATCAGATAAGTTATTCCCGATATAAAAATACACATTTTATGTCGAATTACTTTTTTTCATACTTTGCATGATTAAGGACGTATAGCCACCGGAACTCTGATTCATGTAATAGCCGAACGAATACTTTTTGAAAACCGCGTTCGCGATCTTGGAAATTGTCAGTAGGGGCTCAACAAAAGTGTCAAAATTTGTATGCACCCATCGACTCAGAATTCGATTTGGAGTCGATTGAGATATACTTAGCGAGACCGTTTTTCGGAAACCGCGTCCACCATCTTGGAAATTTTTAGTAGGGGCTCAAAAAAGTGTCAAAATGTGAATGCACCAATCGACTCCGAATTGCATTTTGAGTCGATTGCGAAATTCTTGGCGAGACCGTTTTCTCGAAGCTGCGTCCGCCATCTTGGAAATTTTTAGTAGGGGCTCAAAAACGTGTCAAAATTCGTAGGCACCAATCGACTCAGAATTGCATTTTGAGTTGATTGCGATATTCTTGGCGAAACCGTTTTCTCAAAACTGCGTCCGCCATTTTGTACATTTTTAGTAGGGGCTCAAAAAAGTGTCAAAATTCGTAGGCACCAATCGACTCAGAATTCGATTGAGATATACTTTGCGAGACCGTTTTTCGGAAACCGCGTCCGCCATCTTGGAAACTTTTGGTAAGGGCTCAAAAAAAGAGTCAAAGTTCGTAAGCATCAATCGACTCAGATTTCGATTTTGAGTCAACTGAGATCTACCTGACGAGAACGTTTTTTGGTCTCACTTTACGGCGCTGAGCATCGACGATGGCGCCATACGTGGCAGGGGTGGCGCTGCGCGAATGTCATCTGCATTGAATACCGCTCTATTGTGCGTCGAAACACTGCGATGGAGACATTCCGAGCAGCGCTAACTTTATTCATTGCGTTATTACATGAATTAGTGTTCCGGCGGCTATACCTCCTTAATTATGTAAATTATGAAAAAAAGTAATTAGATATAAAATGTGTCTTTTTATATGGGGAATAACTTACCTTACATAAATTTTCGGCTGACTTGAATCGTTGGTGCATTAGAGCGTTATAAACAATTGAAATTGTTAATAACGATATATACGCTGGACCGATTGTAGCCAAAAACTAATCAGATCTGAGTGGTTGAGAAGCGCTTCCAACGCGATCTTAACAACTTCAATAACTTCAACCGTTTGTGAGAAAGTTGAGCCCGAAATTTTGCCCAGACAGATCTACACACACACACACACACAGACTGTTACTTAGAATTTGATGGGAAGCATTCGGTATACTTGAAACACCTGTAGGAAAAACAAAAAGTTCGATTTCGGGGTGATTACAATAACTTCTCCTTCAGGCTTCAGTACGAATCATTGTTCTATAGTAATCGGTGCGTTAGTATTTGAAACCGAGGTTGCGTATTTCATTTTTGAATAATCTATTTAGTCTATAATGTATTGTTGTATAATGTATTGCTGCTGTATTGAGTGTGCTGCTGTTAGACGTATTCGGGTCAATCAATTATAGTTCACTACGAACGCTACTAATCGAGTAATACAATGGACTACCTGTTTCTTTGATATGCCTGTTAAAAACCGCGCCAAGTCCGTTGGTCCTGACGCTGTTTTTCCACCAATTTTTTTCTTCTGGATCAATTTTTCCGAGTTTTGACATGCATATTATGTGCATTAGTGACGTTAAGATTAACTGTAGAGCAATTCATGAGCTTGGCGTATTTTCATATTTGTTTGATTTTTTCAATATGTAATGTCAAAGCCAGATGGCAATGAATATTGCCATTTCAGTGGTCTTATCTAGTGAGCTGTACACCACCCCAAAACATGGACTTGGCCCATTTTTTCAAAAAGATTTTGATTTTTTTCTGATTGTCAAATCATTGTAATTCCCAATTTCTGATTTTGAGTCGATTAAATTTATCAATTTTCTGTTGTAAATTATCAATTTTCTAATTTTCGATTTAAATTATCAATGTTCGATTTTTAATTGTTCATTTAGAGTTAACAATTTTTAATTGTTAACTTTTCGTTTTATAATGTTTGATTGTCAATTTATCATTATTAATTAATAATTACAAATCGACAACTGGAAATTGAAGATTGTTGATTTCAAATTCAATTTGTCAGTAAGAAGTTACATTTCAGATTTTTCGGTAAATCACTTGCACTGCACTACTGACACGATTCTCCTAATTATCTAAAAATTGATACATTCCTTAATATAAAAAACATTAATTTTCTGGCCAGGAAAATGTGAATTTTGCACCTGGGGAATTAGTAATTAGTTTTTAGTGATTAGTTTTTCAATTACATTAGAAACATTAATTTGGATAAGAGAAAGAACCGGGGTGATTGCAGGTTATGTGGAACTCAACAACAGCCATATTTTTTAGACATAATTCGGAGTAATGAACAGCTGATTGGCCACTGCACATGCGCGGATCGCGTTACGAGGCAGGATCCATAACAAAATAATTAATTATTTATACAGGCTTAACAACGTATGTACAAACAAACAAATTATGTATTTTGGAATGTACGAACGATTTTCTACAAAATCCATGGGTAATTTACTTCACTTAACTGATTTTATATTATGTCTCGGCTAAAAACCCACGAACATTTCATTATTTTCTTATAAATAAACAGGAGATTTATTTTTGGTCAACCAACACTGAAATCCGCCATGTTTTGTAGTTCGGCAGGAGCCCACAAGGTCTCGCATTCTTATCACCGACTGCGTGGTAATGTAGGAACTTCGCAATGCGAAGTGATTGACAGGGTTGCCATCACAACCCGAAATATGTCACACATAATCATAATGATATCGCGAAAATCCAGAAAATTGAGCATTGCCTGTTGCTATAGAACCGGATTTTGCATTAATTGACGATAAAAAATAAATTGAAGGGGACATTGGACAGGTAATGGATACATTATATAACTAAGCCTAATTTTCGCCTAGGAGTTTCGGTTTATTTTATATGATTTTTTATAATTTGGCGATAGTGGAGGGGGTAAGGTCTGAGGCATAAAGATACTCATAGCGTCTGCGGGCCGAATGGAGGGGAGAGAGAGGGAAATTCAAAAGAAACATGGACTTGGCCCGATACGCTATCGCGTATCTTCATAAAGAGAAGAGATTATGTATGCAATATGCCGCCCCTATTTTTCCCGGGAGTCTTACAAATAGGGGTGTGACTTATGCAGGTTGAATGATTCCTTATTCAGCCTTTTTCTCTCCATATGTTATTCCATCACACGGATTCGAGTCGAAATTACAAATCGGGTTATTGTTTGCGCGTGGCGCCCGTGGATCAGATAATACACTTCATTCTTTCTTTTCTTGAGACACTTAATAAATTATGCGGTAACTATTCTCATTCGTACCTCAATAGAGAATCATTCCTTCTTTTTTTATTTTCTTCCATATTATCGGCCATCTATTATTCTTATAACCATCGGATATCATTGGAATTCAAAACTCTGGAATAAATATATTCTTAGTTGTGAATTTTTGTTCACTCATATTCTATGACCATGCCCATACTACATTAAGCTTCATTAACTCAGCACAAACATTAAATCATTTTTATTTAGATTGTAGTGAACGCATTGATGTACGCAATACCCAGTATTTTCAACGTGCTCCTCGTTTGTCTCGTGTTTTGGCTGATTTTCTCCATAATGGGAGTTCAATTCTTTGGCGGAAAGTTTTTCAAATGTTTGGATGAATACGGCGAACTCATAGACATTTCGGTGAGTGAATCTATTCCCGAAAAAGTGCTGGAACTTCCTCGACTGAATAAAACTTAACTACATAAAGAAATAAATTAATCTCTTTTTAACCTTCCCACTAAACTTCACTATTCACCAACTTTTCATTCTAGATAGTGAACACGAGAAATGATTGCCTGACCAAAAATTACACTTGGGAAAACAGCAAAATAACTTTCGATCACGTTGGTATTGCTTATTTGGCACTATTCCAAGTTGCGACGTTCGAGGGCTGGATGGAAGTCATGGAGGATGCTGTAGACGCTAGGGGCGTTGATTTGCAACCTCAGAGGGAAGCCAATTTGTGGGCTTACATATATTTCGTTATATTTATCGTCTGCGGGTCCTTCTTCACGCTCAATCTATTCATCGGAGTCATAATTGATAATTTTAATATGTTGAAGAAAAAAGTAAGTGGATTCTTTTTCCTTTCTTACAGACGTGGTCGAGTTATTTGAATTAAGGAGGTAATGGAAAACCTAACTTTTTACTGACATATGATGCTTCTGCACGGGAAACTTTGTACATAATAACACATCGACGGCCCGACACCAAAGTGTATGAGGAACTACACGTAACATTCATCACAAACGACGAAATTTTTATCTATTCATTCCAAATTGCTTAAAACTCAATATGGTGCCAATGTCTCAAATTATCTCTAGAGAATGTAATTGAAGAAGTAAACATATGTAAAAAATCCATAACTTTTGCAAGCGGAAATTTCATAAACTCTTGATTGTTGGCAATGTTTAGGAACTTGTCCGTCGTTTCCATACATGATGATTAGAACAGGTCTATAAGTACCTAAATGATTCTATATGATTAGTCCATCAATAACCCTTCTGAAACTGCCGATTTTCTAGATAAATACCGCTCACGAGCGTTTACTGTCGCCGTTATTCACTTTTGGTTCATCTTTGAATGAATGTGAGAGAAATTAAAATGTTACTTAAGGTTCTAATAATTTTGATTATCATTTCCTCTCTTTCCAGTACGAGGGCGGCGTGTTAGAAATGTTTCTCACCGAAAGTCAGAAGCACTACTACACAGCCATGAAGAAACTGGGTCGTAAAAAACCACAAAAAGTCATAAAACGTCCGCTGAATCAATTCCTAGCCATGTTCTACGACTTGTCCAACTCAAGAAGGTACTGCATTTATGTCTACATCGTTTCATGCTTCTTATGCTTCGTCAGTATTTTATATCTTGTCATATTATTGATTGACTTCATTTCATAGCCATTGCGTTAACAAAGAGAAAGAATCAATTATTCTGTGAAATTGAAAATTTCAGAAATGTTGCTTGACCTGCGTAGCATGTCGGACGTGAGCAACATAGTAATTGCGAGCTCCAGTGAAACTGCATCAGAAAACCCTTTGAGGGGATCGTACATCCTTCTGACAGCTTAAGTTACATGGTGTACGAATATATTTTCTCAATGTAAAATCACTATAACATAATATTCCTTGGAAAAACTCTCGCGACCTAAAAGTTTCGCTAAGTTGTTCAATTTGTAAAGGAATAATGCGAAGAGTGAAAAAATCCGTATGAAGAAAATGCAGTTTTGTGTTCTTTGGTTTGTTTTAGTTATATCATTCGGAAGTTTGTCGTACGTATCTTATTTGTAAGAATACGTTGTCAGGAGATTTTCTCGTTATTGGTTGAAATGCCATTAAAAAGTTAAATGAAACTTCATAAACTTGAGGGACAGAACAGGATATTATGTGGGGGCTCAAAGAGCTTCCAAAGCGGGAGGGAAACTGCTTTAAAATCCTGTTAAAAAAGTGAACGCAGCATGTAAAAACCTGCGACACAGGAAAGGTATAGAGTCAGGCAATAGCATATGACGCTTGCGATACTCCAACTAGGGGAAGCTGGCGTCAGAGGTTTAAAGGTAGTCGAGCACGAAAGATATTCAAGACGCAGTGGGGGTGTCGTCAATAAAACTCTAGGGGTACAGTCAAACCAGCTCGGATTGAAGGCCAACAGAAGCGGGTATACACTGGTGGACCTTTTAATATTTTCTGAGATTAGCATTTGAGTAAAAGTTCGACCGAAGTCTCACTGTTTCATCTAGTAACAGTTAATAGATATGTTTTCAGGCAATTAAGGCCTCTTTCGCAAATCTCGATTTGAAGATGCTTGAGAGGTGGGTCGTCTGACGAATATTTTTGAACTGTTTACAGTTGGAAGTTACGAATTCTGGTTTGAGGTTATGATCACCTCTTTAATAACTCATCGCTAGGGAAGAATTGACGAGTTGGATCTTGGAATTGTCATTACTTCCCAATTCTTAAGGCGGTAGGAATGAACAGTTGATTTTAAGGGTTACGGCTAACTCCTACTGAACTCTCAACTCAGAAACAGTTAACACTTGAATTATAATAGACAAATGGACGCGTCGGGTAACACGGACTCCACGGCTAAGATGGCCACATCGAGCAAGACGGACTCCAGTGCACGATGCGCACCTGAGCAAAATTGACCTCTTATACCATCTTACTCTATCGGTCTATCCTACCTGATCGAGTTAAAAGTAGAGATTCGGAATTTACGACTAACTTTCATCCAAATCTCAAGTGCATCACAGTTAAGAGTTGAGATTTTAGAGTTGCGGTTATGGACATTAGAATGGGCGTCAGTATTTATTTTGAGTCGGTGCCGTGCGGACGCATGTCTACCGCTCTTTACGAAATAGAAATTGCAACGTACTGCGCGTATAGTACAGTGAATTTAAAAGTATTGCAAAAGATTTGGCACGAAAGTGTCGAAAATAAAAACTCTCAAACTTCCTCTGGCTCCAAAAAGAAGAGACCCAAATAAACCGTTATGAAACCGCCAACTAGTACGAGCTCAGAACCCACTCGCCTCAACAAACCTTCCAACTCTCCTTATGGGCCTCAATATCAAACTTCAGTCCCTCCAATATTTATTGAAAATGACAAATTGGAGACTAAAAAATTCATCAATTTCTTGCAAGTCAACGCCTCGGATAAAAACTTCAGGATGAAATTCAATGCAAGTACCACGATCGCCCATCTACAAACGACGGAGGATTACAATAAAATTGCAAGTATCCTGACAATGCAAAATTCCAATTTTTACACCTTCGGTCTATAAAGTGAGCGTCCGCAGAACTTCATTATAAAAGGTCTTCTTTCCTGTTTCACTGAGCACGAGATCGAAGCGGAAATATCCAAACACGGCATAAAGGTATTATCAGTCCGGCAGTTCGTGAAACAAACAAGGACGGAGATGGCAAAGAGAATAGGCCACTACCGGTGTTTGCAATTACGGTTGGCGCGGTGTAACCTTGGCCAGCTACGCTGCTATTAAAACTATTTCCCGGCATACCTTTAAGCTAGACAAAAACATCAAAACCCAGCAACCAATACAGTGCTTCCCGTGACAAAAATTTAGACACGCTAGTCAGCACCGTCATTTGAACCCCAAATCTGTGAAGTGTGCAGGCGCTCATGATGTTAAAGCATGCACCAGCAAATCTCTGAAGTGCGCGAACTATGGTCAACCTCACACCGCGAGCTGTCAAGAATACGCCACGCGAACCAAATTTGCGGAGGCTCAACAAAAAAGAGTCATACCACAACCACCGAGAAGAGCAGATATGGAAATGCCCACTACTCCGTACTCGGCTACGATCCACAATCTGCAAAGAAACATCCTTTCCTCCAATCTCCTGCAGTCCCTGAGCCAACGCCAATCTCTATTGCCAAGAAAATGTCCAGGCCCACCTACGCTTCTTTCTTTCAACGGTAGAAACCTCGAGAACGAATGTTGACGCACCCACCGCTGAACCCATGACCATCCCAGATGAGACCGCTGTTCCTGAATCTTATTTAAGTAATGCGAACAATTATATCACTCCAGCTAAGCAAATCCCCGAAGACCTAAAACCCTCCAAATTCCTGAAACCCTCTCAGAAACAAAGGAGATGATCTCAAAATTCCAAAGAGCAAAGACCTCCATTGATACAATGACAATCATCGCATACTATGCATACCTTTTCGTTCCTACCCCTGGAAACCTACTAAATATCTTAGCCACAAACATGTTTGCTCTCAAACCTAACCTGGACGAATTGATCCACATTGTCCATAGAAATAACAAAATTTTCCTGGTTTCAGAAACTAAAGTAAGCAGCAAAACTAAGATAATTAACATACTAGACTTCTTGCTGATCAGGGATGACAGAACGGCTAACGCAGGTGGTGGTGTTGCAGTAGCAATTCACAACACCTCGAAGTATAAAACTCTTCCGCATCATCTCCTGTCGCTCAGCAAATACGTGAGAGTAGAGGTCCAAGTAGATAATGAAAGAAACGAGAATTTACTCGTTATAGAATCCACCTGATGTCTCACTAGATACGAACCTATTGAGTCACAAATTTTCTGATAATACTCCAACAATTATCGCTGGAGACTTCAATGCAACGGTCACTGCTTGGACCTCCGCTAGGCCAAACGAATCAGGTAAAATTCTAACAAACTTTTTGACGGCACAAAAAAACTATCTGCTCTTTCCAGATGTTCCAGCATTGGCCTCCTGTTAACTACCAACATCTCTATCATTAAAAATTGTGCCACTCTTCCCGAATCCCCCTCAGATCGCCATTCTTTCTTCCCTATTTAGCAAACGACCCTCACCAGTACCATCTAAAATATAAAACTACGCGCAAACTGATTGGAAAAAATTCAAGGATATTTCAAATGAGATCTCTACACCAACCCCCTCCCAGTCCCTGTAATAACATTAAAACAATAGATAAACAGCAAATTTCCCTGAAATTATTCAATCGGCCCTGGATTCCTCCACTTTTATCCGCTCATCCAAATCCACCCGTATTCCTCTCCCACACGAAATAGGCTCCTTAATAAAAACCAAAAACTATATTAGGTCAAGATGGCAAGAAACACGAAATTCTACCTGATATCCGATCTAAATCGGACTTAAAATAACAGAATGGAAACAAACAACTTCGGACAACAAACTCAGAAATATAAAGCTGAGGCATCACTCAATATGGCGCGTGACGAAACATTTTAATAACACCGGCAAAAGTAAAATTCCCACACTCGAGTCCAACAATAAGGTCCCTACAGAAGACTATCTCAAGACTAATACACTTTTCTCTCATTATATGAACATCTATAAACTATGTACATCACGGAAAACAAACCCTTTGAAGAAGAAGTTACAGTTTACGTATCAAAAATATTCTCAATGCATCAACCACCAAACTCCTCACAAATCCTCGTCAAATCATTTCCGTTATTGAAAAACTAAAAAATTACTCAGCCCCGGGTGTGGATAATACTCCCAATATAGCGCTAAAATAACCCCGATTAAAGCGATAAGTTTACTAACAAAAATATATAATGCATGCGTCCTCAAACAATATTTCCCGGAACTCTGGAAAGGAGCGATGGTCATACCGATTCTAAAGCCTAGTAAGCCCCCTTCGTATTCGGTGAGCTACATGCCTATTAGCCTCCTACCGGTATTGGCTAAACTTTGTGACCGAATAATTTTAGCTCGTCTCAAAAAACCCATAGACAAGTTACAACTAATGGCTATGAATCAATTCGGGTTCCGATCAAAAAGGCTCGACCTGCTACCAGCTGGTCAGAATTGTAAATGATATAAAATGCGCGAATGACTGGAAAGAAAATACCGTACTTCTTCTCCTGGACAGCGAGAAGGCCTTTGACTGCGTGTCGCCCATAGGCCTAATCTACAAACTCAGTGATCTAAAGGTGTCGAAATATTTATGTTAAATCCTCTTATCATATCTTACAAACAGATGTATTAAAGTTCGAGTCGAAACATCCCATTCGGATAAAATTGATATTGTAGCGGGAGTCCCGCAAGGGTCCATTCTCTCGTCTGTTTTATTCCACCGGTACATTGCTTCTGTTTTTAGCAGAATTGCAAGAAATATGTCTATCGCAGGCTATGCTGATGACATTGCGTTATACTCAGCAAATCACTAAACAAAGCTGTTAGAAGAATCGAAAATCCAGCTTCGCTTACTGTCAGTGAACTAATGAAATTGAAAACTCAAGTGAATGCTGCTAAAACAGAATCAATCATATTCACTAGTTCCAAGGTCGACCCACCTTTAAGTATTCGTAGTAACAAGATTACCCTAACAAATTCTGTGAAATATTTCGGTTTACATATTTATTCCAAACTCCTGCGGAAAGAACATATATGTGAAATCAAGATCAAAACTAAAATCATTCTAGTACGATTGTATAATTTGGCAAAATCATCTGCGCTCACTCTATCCCTGCAACTCACTGTATACAAAGGGTTAATCAGACCTATTATCACTTATGATTGTCCTACCGGCACAATGTAGCGCAAATCCACTTGACTCATCTTCAAGTTATCCAATATAAATTTTTACGAATAATTGGAAATTACAGAATAGGAACCTCAATTCTCAACATGCCCAATATGCAAGACATGGCAACCATAGATGAATTCATTGATAAAATCAACGATACATTTATAACAAGCTACAATCCCATCCTAATCCTCACCTCCAAAACATCAATATTGACAAGAAATCAAATTGGTCTCGCTGACCAACCAGTTATCCCACCCACCTCTCCTTACATCCCGTTTTACCCCTTTCCCGCAGTTGCCCTTTAATTATAAGGGTTTCAGGAAGTCATTATATTTCCTTATATTTCCTGATATCGATTCCTACCGTGAATATTTACAAACATCTGTAATAATGAAAAATTAACTTAATACATTTGTCCAAATTAGATATAAAGCCAACGGCTGGTGATCAAGCACTAAGGATTTACGTTACCATTACTGGATATAGTATGTATATATGGCACATGGTAATAAACAATTTTCAATAACATCTCTCTGTTCCTCTTGTGGTGTGCAGAGGGCAGCATTTCCCGGAGCTGTATAGTGCGGTAATAGAGGGGGAAGAACTGGGAAACGAAGGGTGTATATATACGTTGCTTTTGCTACGTTCGCCCTCTTTCTCCCGGATTTGCGAATTGAATAGTCGCGTAGCCTTGGAGATCGTAGCCTTTGCTTTGATTTAAATTTGAACTCGTGGACACAGGAATCACGGTTCATATATTTGGCAAAAGTCATATAAATCATACCTTATCTATTTTTGTTATCCGGAATATTCAACTAACCTGTGGTTATCGTCTCAATGGAGTAGGAGGTAAAATTGTAATTAGTAACGACACGTTGCTGAGATTGGTATGTATGTCGATAGGCTGTATATTTTGGTGAGTACCGTGCTGATATATATATATGATAATTGTAAAATGTGGATGGTCTGTATGAAAAATTCGACAGAATTATAATGTATAAAAACTGAAAGGTCGGAATTATTGATAAAATGACCAAGGAATTCAAATTGTGATTGACGGTTATGCCACGTGTCTCCCAAAATTTATCCTAATTATTACAAAGAAAACCGACTAAGTTATAATTAATAAACCAATAATTTGACGTTAATAACAATGATTAATTTATTTGATTGGAGTCCCAGAGTAAAATTCACCCGTTCAATTAACATCTACGGATATCGATGACTTTATACATATATGTGTACATCAGCTATAACCTACAATTCCACTTATCTATGAAGTTGAGGGTGTAAGTGTAGATTTATTGTCAAATTTCTCCAGGTAACAGGGAAATTTGTTAACTATAATATCCAACATCAATATACGCTGAAGTAAGTTATCAAAAATAGTATACTCTCTCTCTATATATCTATATATAGAGAGAGAGACAGAGAGCGAGAGAGGAACAGAGAGATTAATCGAATGACCCGGCAGTATGGAAAATTAAAATGAATTTAAAATAGGCCGCCACGTGACACGGGCCAGTACGTGAAAGTTTCGCTTCTTTTAACTGTCCCACGATATATATATATATATATCTATATATATTTATAGTATATATTTATAGTATATATTTATAGTATATATATATATATATATATATATATATATATATATATTAATTTGGAAAATCAGGTGTAATTTTCCTTTTGTCGTGATTTTTCACCACGATATATACGTTAGCAAACGTATTGATGATTGATGATTGATTGATTGATGATGATTTATTACCGTACATTATGTTGTACAAAAAAGAAGGACCAACGGTCCGAAAAAAGAATAAAATTGTAGCAAAAGACAGAAATGAAAAAAGTAAAAATAAGAAGAAATACATAAGCGAATGCTAAAGCAGGTATCAGGCCCACAGTTAGTAACACCAGCAAGTAACGACAGTTACGAGCACCAGGAGACCGAGGAGATATCAAAGAAATGAAGGGTAAATCATGCGGGAAAAGGCAATAGGACACGAGGGCAGTTCAGGGCTCTAACATATAGTTTAGTTCCTTAGAACAGTCCGCAGTGCCACCTTGAAAGCAAGGAGGGAAGGGCTATCACGCACAGAGGAGGCCGGTGCATTCCACTGGTAAGAAGCCGCCACATGAAAGGAGTTTCGAAGAGACTCCGTCCTAAACGGTTTGATATGAAAAGGAGGCATCTCACCCCTAGTCGGTCTTATGCTGTGGCGACAAAGAAGGCAGCAAGGTAGCTAGGTTCGCCACTGCGTAAAATACCATACGTAAGGCAGCCGCGAAAGTAGTCCCTGCGAGCTTCCGCGGTCAGCCAACCAAGCTGTTCGCGATAAGGGGAGATATGCTGATCTCTGCTAGCCCCAGTGACATACCTAACACCCATGTTAGGTGTTAGACGCTGGATCCTGGTGGACAGCTCACCAGACAGGCCATCATAAACAAGGCAACAATAATCAAGTGCCGGAAAAACTAATGCCTGGACAAGGTGTTGGCGAAGTCCCGGAGTGGTACTTGCACGGAAAAACTTGAGACGGTACATTACAGAGTTGACCTTCTGCGAAATAGACGCCACATGACTTTTCCACGTGAGCTTACTATCTAGCACCACCCCTAGACTGCGCACCGAGCTTTCAAACGGAACCACCTGCCCCTCAATGACGAGAGATAGCTCCAGAGAAGACCTGAGAGCCGAAAATGATTGCTTTAGTTTTGGCAACATTCAGCCTCAGCCGATTGTCACGAGCCCACCGACTAATGTCATCAGCCAAATCACTCATCATGGAGACAGCAGACTCAAGCTCACAACGTGGGAATTATCGATAAACCTAGAGGTCGTCCGCATAAATTAGATGTTCAATACCAGGAGCTAAGTCCGCATAAACATCATTGATAAATATGAGGAAAAGCAATGGACCAAGCACGGAACCCTGCGGTACACCACGATTCAAGCCACGGAAGGAAGACATGCCATTTGCACCACCCAGTATCGCCTGGCGACGATCACTAAGGTAAAATGCAACCCAAGTAATGGCACTAGACGAGAAGCCCACCCTATGGAGCTTCTTAAGTAGCAGCAAGTGACACACAGTGTCAAATGCCTTGCTAAAGTCAAACAGAAGCCGCATAGTCAGTTGGCGTCGGTCTATACCACCACGAATGTCATCCGTCAGCTTGAGCAGCGCCGTCTGAGTACTATTGAAACGCCGAAATCCTGCCTGCAGCGGATCCAGGATAGCACGATCAGTGAGAAAATCCATTATCTGCCCAGCAGCCAGTTTCTCCAGTACTTTCGACAAAAAACACAAAAGAGAAACCGGTCTATATTCATTAGCAGATGAAGGATTCTTTACCTTACCAATAGCAACTACCAAGGATTTCTTCCATATGGTCGGCAACGAAGAAGACGAGAACGACCTGTTGAAGAGGAGGCACAAATGGCCCAAGTACAGGAAGGTCTGCTACTACTACCGCTCGAGGAATGCCATCAGAAGCCTTGGCCTCAGTAGAGAAATGCAAAGTCGCATTCCTCACTTCATCAGCCGTGACTGGTCTGAAAGAAAAACCCGAGGCAGCAGTAGAGTCATCCCGTAGATAGACGTAAGATAGTCAGCTAGAGGAGGTTCTTCAGGGTCATACGCCACTCCCGCAATGTGAGCATTGAACATCTCAGGATCCAAGTCCGCAGGCTCCCCGGCAACAAAGGCTCTCAACAGAGAGAGAGAGAGAGAGAGAGAGCAAGATCAAAGAATGAGAGAGATCTCTGTTGCGCACGCATCCACGACGCTGTATGCAGCGTCACTTGGGTCTAATGGAGGGGAGAGTTAACGATACGGTTACGGTACCGATTTCACTTTTTCTCGGTTCACACTCCATCGTTTTGAACAAATTTTATACGTGACCTACCGACGCCCATGAAAAAGGTTCGCTTAAAAATGAAAAGTTCAAGTTTGATTTCCGTGTAAGAAAATGAATGAATTGAGTATGTTGCTGAGAAAAAAGTCATAAAATATTAAATGTCTGTTCTGCAGGGAACACTTTTTTTCTTATCTCGAACCGTTCTCACGATAAAGCGATATAAAGAATTCAATTTGTTAATAACAATTGGAAGAATCCGTTTTTTGACAAATCGCTCCTTCCGGACCTGGAGATCAGTAAGACGTCGATCAGAGAAAAAAATTAATAAATCGGCCCAGTGGTCCCGCACGAAACATTAAACAAAGTTTTCACCAGGCGCACGCACACACATACATACACCGACTTCTCTAAGATCGTGAACCGTTGAGAGAATTGAAAATTATTTGAATATTCGACTTTTCATTTTCGGGGTGATCACAATAACTTCCCACTGGGATCGGGAAGTTGATAACAAAAGAAAAAAATTGCGATTATTCCTATCTCTTAACTATCTGATGTAAAATTGACAGTAGCTAGTACCTGGGAAAGAATGCATCGGAGTGCGGTGGCATCCGAAGAAAACACCGGCTCAAGGAAAGTTGGTAAAAATTTAACAAAGTGGTGCTTTACCGCATCGAGGTCATTGGTTACGCCCTTCCTGATGTTAAAATTTTGCTGTTATTGTGAATATTGTCATGAGTACTTATGCATATTAAATGATTTAATTATATATATTAATCCGATAAAAATGGCCATCTTTATTTCACGTTGGATTTGGCTTTTTGCATACTTTTTCGATACATTTTATCGAACGATACAGAAAATGATTCAATATTTGAGTATTTTCCCCATATTTTAGGTAAAAAAAAATTTTGAAATGCTTTCCAAACGACATTTCGAAAAAAATTTCCACCTCTGATTTTCATTCTTTCGTATTTTTCTGGTCCATTCTATCGGACTGCAGTGGAAAAACATCAATATATGGGTATTTTCCAGGTATTCTAGAAAAAAGTTGAATTTTAGAGTTTTAAAATGACATTGGAAAATTAATTATATTGTTTTCCTATGGAGTTATTTCCACGAAGTTTTGAATCTTTTCATATTTTTCCGATCCATTATATCGAACTGCAATGGAATGGATCTAATATTTCAGGATTTTACCAGCATTTTGGAGAAAAATGCTAATTTCAACGTTTTTGAGGACAAAAAATCCTTCCCTGCCAAGTTACTTTCACTATTGTTTACAATTCTATCATACTTTTTCCATCAATTATATCGGACTTCAGTTTTTTAAAATCAATATATGGGGATTTTCGCAGTTTTTTGGACGGAAAACAGTTTTCAATTTCCTTGTGGACGTCATACATATATCAATCCGATAAAAATGACCATCTTTATTTCACGTTGGATTGGGCTTTTTTCCTATTTTTTCGATGCATTCTATCGAATGATACAGAAAATGATTCAATAATTTGCTATTCTCCCCATATTTTAAGTAAAAAAAATTTTTAAACATAGGAAAAACTTGAATTTTAGGTCAAAAAGTACAAACTCGTTTATTTTCGAAAGAATGGATAATATTTTCAAGAAAGCCCACCAATTATTTCTTTATTTGCAAGTTTGAAAATACGAGGTGCGAGGTACGGGAATTTTTGGAAGTATTTCAATATAATCCGATAGAAGTGGCCATCTTTATTTCACCTTGGATTTTGCTTTTTGCATATTTTTTCGATACATTTTATCGAATGATAGAGAAAATGATTCAATATTTGGGTATTTTCCCCATATTTTAGGTAAAAAATTTTTTTTTAATAAAAAAAAGCCCACCAATTATTTCTTTATTTGCAAGTTTGAAAATGAGAGGTTCGAGGTACAGGAATTATAGGAAGTATTTCAATATTTGGAAAAATATTAAGATAATTTATAAATGTCGGAATTTTTTAAATAATCTTACTTACTGGACTGTTGCAGTTTAACCATTTAGAGTTAAACTCGGCTAGGTTCTCCATAGTTCATTAGAGAATTTCTTGATCTTGATCAAAGATTCCGTCACTGCATAATTTGAAGCAAGTTTTCTAACTTTTCGGCATTTCGTTATTTATTTTGAGATATGAACGGTGCTTAAAAAATTAGTATTTTCAACCCAAATCTTCCTATTTGTTTACTTCGATAATTGAGGTCGAATCAATTTTGTACGTGAGCTGATCTTTTCCCCCTTCTGCCACTTCTCTCCTCTTTGCGTTTTTAGCTAAGTTAACCGTGATTAAGCACTGGTTAAAGTTGAACTCAAGAGCTCTGATTGGCTGGAGTTAAATGGCCGACCAATCAGAGGCCCTAGCCTTACCTTTAACCGCCGGTTAACTTAGCCAAAAAGTGACACTTAGCCACACAAAATATAACATTGCCGATTCCAGCCGTTCCGCGCATTCGCTCCGAAGATGAATGACATATACTGTCAATACAGAAATTGAATTATCTGCGCGAAGTATGAACTGGTAATAGGCGCGAAGCGCCCGTTCGCTAATATAAATAATAAATGACTGCAGTTACCGTGAATAAGCTTTTTCCACTTTTGATTTACACATAATCGATTTTCTTATTGTATAAATTTTTCATTTATTTATTGACTTTCTGGAAGAACACAGAATGATTCATTTTCTTTACAATCTCTGAAAAATCATGAAAAAAAAATTGATAATGAAAAAAAGTAGTAATTAATGCATCATAAATTGCATTATTCACAACCCATTTAATGGTAATGTGGGTTGAGAGTTGGGTTTTAAGGGGTTACATGGGTTTCGTCCCGGAAAAAATGGCCTATTTCCAACTGTTTCTTTTTGTATAACAAGGGAAATATTCAACCAAAATTGTTTATTGCCTCCAAGACACTCTTTTAGTCAAGTATTTCTTAATTGTTCGACGAAACCTACTAAACATTCTGCCATCGTTCGTCACTTGCCGCGAGCCCTCAGCAAATAGGTGCGTCCGCGTTGTCAGCAGAACTCTCAGCAAGATCATATAAAGTGAAAAAATAGGGCGTTGAGGTAAAACTTGAAACTATCGTTGGTTTACGACCAACTCTTACCGAACGCTCAAGTCGGTAAGAGTTAAAAGCTGCGATGAAAGATCACGATGAGACTCTGAAACCATCTGACAGAGGGAGCCCATCTTCCCTTAGCATTTCATGTTGCTCTATGGGCTCATTTTGCCCCTGTTCGGTGTAGTCACAACGTGTGGCGAAATCAAGAATTGGCCTTTTCCTTGAGGTCGTAAATCTCAAGTATACTTTGACAGTACTGCGACACAACTTCCCGAACTTGTCATTAGCGGATAGTAAGCCGAAAATGACGGATAAAGCTTGAAAGTTGGTTGAATGAATGACGCACAAGTTATATTCAAAACACTCATTAATAAAAAATATATTCTGATAAAATAGGTGAAATTTTCTACACAGAGTTCCGGTTGATTAGTGAATGATGATGAACTGTTGCGATATTTGGATTGTTATACGTAAATTTAGCAGAGGACAATGAATAATGTCGTGTCTATGGACTTTCTTGATGGTAACTAACTACCATTTTTTTCTTTTCTTAATGCTCATACCAGACGATGGAACACTACCAATACAAATAACTAATCAATAAGATGAACAGAATTCTCTTTTGACAATTTCCGTTGGCTATTTCCGAAAGAGAGAGAGAGAGAGAGTAGAATTATTTCCAAACGAGTGGGAGGCACGTGACGCACGTCCGAATATTATTTTAGGGGTAATTATGCTAGGCCCAAACGTAGCAAAAAAAAGATAAGCTAGGGCCTGTTGCAGACGATTAATTTTACAACTATTGCCGTTACTTGCTTTACAAAAACCGGGGATCGCCCAAAGATTAAGAAATTTCTGAAAACCCGAAGAAATATTTCTACCGTCCTTTTTATGATCTAGCATATGTTTCAGTTAAATAAAACTAAGATTTACTATCTAGAGATACTTATTTTTGGGGACTTTACGCTAGTAATTTCGCGAATGATTAAACGTCTTTCGAATTATTCAAGACTGAACAGCCCCACTTAGGAGAAAAGGTTTAAGGTTTACGAGCAACTCTTAATTCGATTCGATACCGACGCCAATGGCCGTGTGGTGAGAGCGCTAGCCTTGGGTACACAAGGTCCAAGGATGGAATCCCCGTGCGGGAAGTCTCCTTTCTTCATAGTGGAATGGGATTGTTCAAAGTTCAACTCATACGGATTTGTGGTCGAATGGAAGTTTCGTAAAAGGGACGGCGGTACAAATTCCGGTTTTCCGTCAATCACTGGATAGGCTAAAGAATATAATGTGGATGGGGCATTTGGTTCATTGATTAGAAAAAGCCTCTTTGGTAGCAGAGTGAAGAGTTGTTATAGAGGTGGTATCAGCCTCAAAACTCACGACGCAATACACAACCGTAAAAAATTGAGAAATATTCTTTGCAAAATTAATTTCTCAATTATTTATCCCCAGGAACTTTCGAAAGAGACCGTAATTGCCCGAAACATTATGTGCTAATTATGACTAAATGAAACAATGCTATATCCACGTAGTTTCCGCTCTTACGCAATTCTTCCCGAACTCTTGAATTGGGAAAAAGTGTAAGTGGTTAAAAAAAAAACTTTAAACTTTTACCCAAGCCTAAACTGTTCCGTCAGGGTAGCGCACGTTGCCAGGTGCAGAACTGATTGTTATGAACGTTGGGGAGTGCAGTCCCCGACTGAAGCCAATGGTGTTATTTCGGGTATTTCCGGTCACGGTTCGGTCTGTCTCCGAAGTGATCACTATCCTCAAAAAAAGGGATCGGGGGCTGGGTCGGTGGGCTAGGAGTTGTAGATTGCTCCTGGATGTCTGACCAGTTCTCTTCACGTTGGAGAACCTGAACACCGTACTTTGCGGTAAAAGTCACATCGAAAATTGGGAAGTGTGGGTGGTCGGCGGTGGGTAACGGGGGTCTACATTCAACAGGGCTAGTGGTTTTCACTGTCTCCCCGGCAGAAAGTATGTGGGAGCGTGAGTGGTTGCAAGGGGGTAACAGTAGTCTTTTGTATTCTATTCACTTTGGTTAGCATCCGCCTCCTAGATATCTCGTAGGAATGGTTTGATTGGTAGACAATTCGGCATCTCCCTAGTGAAGGAATACTCCGGGGGAGACGAAGTTCCAGAAAAGTGTAAAGACTCCCAGGCATTTACAGGAGGTTAATCCATGACGTACCATAGTAACTCCAAGTAAAGGTCACCTACTTTAACGTTGTAGACTGAAATCGGACAAGGTAGTTGACGAGGTACAGATAGTCCTCTGAGTCGACGAGACTTCCTCAAAAGCCAATTTCTGTTAAAGTTCCGGAAATACCTCGGAGAAATACATTAGAACGCTCCTGTGAGCGTAATAACGCATCGTGATTAAATTGTGGACTATTCTGTCCAATGGAAATCCACCCGCATATTACGATTTTCACCAGTTTTTGATCACATTAACTTCGAAATTGAGAAATAGTAGTCTGCAATTCTGACTCCTTTGAATTGATACCGTAAAGAAAATATTACTTGTTTCAATTTCGAGTGTCTGCTGGATCTGAGTAAAATTGAGTGATGTCAGCAAATTACCCTTTACGCGACAGCGAATCACAGGTCGTCGTTCACAGAATTCCATAGCCGATGCATCGAATGAAAAATATACAAACATCAGCGCTACTTTTATGACAACACGAATGAGAAATTTCTAATCTTTAAAATTCACGAACTTTGCATTATTCATTCGAAAATACTGAGGAAACATTGGCATGAATTTTATACTCGATCGGTGGTTAAGAATCTATGAATGGGGTTATTTCGTTAATCTGGGCTGCATGTGACAGTTAAGCTGGAACGTTTATGGGCCAATATAGAAAGAAAATTGGTTTGGCAGAATTTCCTCTTATTGTGTAGTGTAGTTGTATTCGACGGTGAGATGATGACTGTAGTGGTCTTACAATTTTTCGATACGGTTTTATAATTACAAATTATACAATATATGAAAAAATATGTAAAATTGGCATGTAGTTTCTGACGCGCTAGAGAAGTGAAACTTCAAAAGAGGAAGATGAATTTTTTCTTATCCATTTGAAATACTACTTTTGATAAAACGATAAAACGTTTAGTTTTGATAAAACGATAAAACGGTAAAAGATTTGTAGGACAGGAGGAGATTAGAACATTTGATTTTATTTTATCATTTAGCAAAAAAAAACACCACGCCTTTTCGCTGTCAACCCCCGGCATTGGGCCCTCCGCCTCCCCCACATTCAACCCTCCGCCTCCCGCATTCGACCCTCGCGCCCCCCCCCCCCCGCATTCGACCCTCGCCCGCCTCCCGCATTCGATCCCCGCCCATCCCCCGCATTCACCTTCCATCGCCAGCATTCGACCCTCCCCCCGCATTCGGCCCTCGTCACCATCTGCATACAGCCCTTCCCCCCCCCCCCCCCCACATTCAACCCGCACATGCCCTCATATTCAACCCTCACTCCCCCGTATTCAACCCTTACCCCCTCGACCCTCACCGCCCACGACCCTCACCCCCCCTCGACCCTCACTCCCACCCCCCGTAAGTGTCCGGACAGCGTAACACCTTCATATAGTCCCATAAAAAGTTTCACTTCAATAATACTTTGGTAAAATGATGAAGGTGTAGAATGGTAAAACATCTGTAGAACAGGAGGAGATTAGAACATTTGATTTTGACTTATCAGTGTAAAAAAACTTTCGCGCCTTTCCGCTGTCAACCCCCGGCATTCGCCCTCCCCCCCCCCCCCCCCCCCCCCCCCCCCCCCCCCCCCCCCCCCCCCCCCCCCCCCCCCCCCCCCCCCCCCCCCCCCCCCCCCCCCCCCCCCCCCCCCCCCCCCCCCCCCCCCCCCCCCCCCCCCCCCCCCCCCCCCCACACTCAACCCCCCCCCCCCCCCCCGCATTCGACCCTCGCTCGCCATCGGAATCCTTCGGCACCCTTCGGAATCCTGCATCACCCTTCGCAATGCTTCGGCATATTTTGGCAACCTTCGAAATCCTTCGGTACCTTTCGCAATCCTTCGGCACCCTTCGGAATCCTTCGGCACCCTTGGGAATCCTCCGTCACCCTTCGTAAGCCGTCGACAATCGTCAGCAATCGTCGGCACCCTTCGGAATCCTTTTGCAATCTTTCGGCACCCTTCGGAATTCTTTCGGAATCATTCCGCACCCTTCGCAATCCTTTTGGAATCCTTCGGCCGCCTTCGGTCATCTTCGGCAACCTTCGGCAATCTTGGGAATCCTTCGGCACCTTCCGGAATGCCTCAGCAACCTTTAGCAATCTTCGGCAATCTTCGGAATCCTTCGGAAATCTTCGGGAACCTTCGCAATCCTTTCGGAATCATTCGGAATCCTTCAACTCTTGACCCTCGCCCCCCCCCAACCTCGACCCACGCCACCACCCACCCTCGACTCTCACCCCCTCCCCCACTCCCGACCCCCACCCCCACCCCCCCCTAAGTGCCCGGACAGCGTAACAACTTCATATAGTCCCATAAGAAGTTTCACTTCAAAAAACCACCGCGCCTTTCCGCTGTGAACCCCCGGCATTTGACCCCCCGCCCACACTCAACCCTCCCCCTCCCGCCTTAGACCCTCGCCCACCCCCCGCATTAGACCCTCGCCCACCCCCGCATTCGACCCTCGCCCACCACCCGCATTCGATCCTCGCCCACCCCCCCGCATTCGGCCCTCGCCATCCTCTGCATACAGCCCTCCCCTGCCACATTTAACCGTCACATCCCTTCACATTCAACCCTCACCCCCGCCACCACGCCCTCGGCCGTCACCCCCCCCCCCTCCCCTCGCCACTCACCGCCACCCCCCGTAAGTGCCCGCCAGCGTAACACCTTCATATAGTCCCATAAGACGTTTCACTTCAAAAACATAAAATTTCGCCATCGTTTTCATTGATTCATCGCACGAGGTATTGAATGAAACAGAACTTTCTTCTTCTTTGGATGGGTTGGTTCTCAGACACATCAATGATAGTACGTAATAGTTGCTATCTAGGGTTTTCTTCTCTGTAAGGTAGTCGATCAATATTATACGATTTGTATTCCAAAATACGCAAGCAATAACGTTGCCAGCCGGTTTGCCGCTCTTCACGCTACGGTGTTGGTTCATCACGTGCAGTCCACTCGACTGACGGTCGATTCCACTCCGGCGTGTAACGGTGGAGGAATATTTCCTTAATTGTCACATATGGACGCAAACATTCGAGTTTATTATTAACTTCCCAATCTAGGGAAGTTATTGTAATGACTCCGAAAATGAAAAGTGTCAGATCGATGAAATTTTCACATTTCTGGACATTTGACATCACCCTGACACGATTTCAGAGAAGTGTCTGCATGTTTTTTTTTTTTTTTTTCTACTCTTTCTCTATTCGTATTCACCCACGTAACCGCTGGTAGGCATTACTTCATGGGCAATACTACGGATCAGAGTACCCACCCATTACGGCTGGGGCCGACTTCGCCATTTCAGCTCATCGTATTTCTAATCACAGGGTAAACCTCCAGGAACCCCTGTGATACGATGGCGTGCGTCTACGATGGAACCCTCCCTCCCCCCCCCCCCCCCGCGCGACGGGTCGCGTTCGGTCCCGGCTCACGGTCTCACTTCATGGATACCGCCGATAGCACACACGGAATGTTCCTGCCATCGGTCGGAGTCCGTGAGAAAATATTTTTCAGAAAAAATATTTACAGTGAGAGGGAATCGAACGCGGGACCTTTAGAATAGTAGGCAGACAGTCTACCCACTACACCAAAGCCACGTCAGTAGTGTCTGCATGTGTGTGTGTGTGTGTTCTTGTGTAGACAAATAACTTTGTTTAACGTTTCCGGCGGAACCAATGGTGGGATTCAACTTGTTGCTTCCGAATGAAAGCATTGCAATCGGTCAATTTGCACTTTCGCTAATTATGCTTGCATACGATATATAATGGTTTGAAACGTAAAATGCGAAGTTTGAGCATAGTGTCTGGATGTATCAATTTTTTTTCAAAAATCTTCATTTACAAAATTTAACATAAAAAGCACCAAATTTTGAGTTAA
Organism: Asobara japonica; assembly: GCA_026005395.1. NCBI lineage: Eukaryota > Metazoa > Arthropoda > Insecta > Hymenoptera > Braconidae > Asobara > Asobara japonica. The sequence continues at coordinate 555,549 of BQMI01000320.1, read as the reverse complement.
AATCTGAAAAAATTGTCAGTTATTGGTATTGAGTACATCTTGCTGTGCGCAATTTCAGTGAAATCTGCCAGTAAGTTTCTTAAAAATCGACTTTTTTTGTTTTTTCTTCGATCGTTCATATCTCTGAAACTAATGAATATTTTCGATTTTTTTTTCTTCAAAATGTGCATCTGAACGAGTTCCAGGCAATGGTCGAAGAACACCTAGTACGTTGCTTACAAGAAATTGGAGATATTTGAGTTTTTCGGTTTTTTTTGGCTTTTTGCTTTTGTATGTACTATAGCGTCCCCAAAAATTGAGATAAAAACTTGAAATTTGGAAAAAAGATTCCTTTTGTTATGTTAAAGAACCCTGTTGAATGGCGATTTGATCGGATCATTCGTTTTCTAGATTTCAATTTCTCCGTTTTCACGTTTTATATTTTATTTTTCGATAAGTATTCATGCCGTTTTTTTTTCCAAACATGAACCTTAACGAGATCTATGAACTGGTTCCACAACATTGAGTCAATTACTTTGGGTCCGTCAAATGTATGGAGGAATGACCTGCATACAAATAAAGAATTGGCAGAACAACGGGAAACAACTGGCAGCATTAAAAAATCGACGGATTTTTCTACTAGAGTGTAAAAGGAATAAGGTAACCCCAAAACATGTCGCCAATAACGTGAAGTCGGTCAACGATTTATTTTTCCAAGACCATCCATTTAAAAACTATGTGGATAAACTTGTGGATAGCTCCAGCGCTTCTGTGTTGAATTTAGAGATCAAAATCACAAATTGGAAAATACATCAATTGGAAACAACCTATACTGTAGAAATAAGTTAACTAGACGGTGATTATGTTGGAGGTATGAATTTTTATCATTGTGATTGTGACAAGGTTCAAAATGTTTTGTATAGGTTATATTATCAGTTTATATGAGGTCTATTGTTTACTGATTTTTCTGTATCTGGTATTGTTCCAGAACCTGAAGAAGCTAATATTATTAGCGAAACGTCGCATCTACTAACAATTTGATCATTGTGGTTATTATTATTATTTCTCCAATTTCCCCTGATACTTAACGTTGGACCCATAGTTAATTATTAGTAACAAATTTTATTGTGTATTTAACTACTGTATATTAAGAACTCTAATTTTTTTTAATATTTAGAAATTTTGAAAACCTTATAAAGTTCATAATGTGAGATATGGATGGAAATAGTAGATATAACATATACGGCGGAACGATCGGGAAGTTATTGGTTCGACCCGTAGATGGTCATACCCACATCCCATGTATTATTGATATATTGATCCGTCACACACGTGGGACTGCTTAGAGTCATCAACTCATTAGTACTTTTGGTCAATTGTGGGATCCCGCGGCAACCTTTTTGAACAGCGGTTCCGCATACCTCAATAATCCTTCAACATATATCCAATATGTTCGTCTGATATCTTCAGGGTCTCTTATATATATCCCTTAAACTATCTCAATCAACTTCACTTTACGGTTATCCAAAAACCTTTTGTGAACTTTTTTTATGTTTTTGTCGATAATCGGCTGTTAAAAATACGATGTGATGGATGTGGACTGTAAATGAGTAGAGCCGGAGTGGAATGGTTTGGATGAAAATGAAAAACAAAGTTAGAAAAAAAGGAAAACTATATTCCATTACATTTCGTTAAGCTGATTTGAAAAGAAAAGGAAAAATATGATAAAAACAAGCAGGCGGTCCTCGGTTCCCCCATTCGAATGTGTCAAATATGTCACCGTTTTTTTGTATTTCCCCCCATTTCATTGGTGGTAAGCTTCCGAATGGTCCAATTGCACACAAACTACAAAAGCTCCAGTATTGAAAAATCTTGGTCCAGGCGAACAGAAGCGAAAACAGGAATATCTCATGTTACCCAAAGTAATTGACTCAATGTTATTCGACCAGTTCATAGATAACGTTGAAGCTCACATTTTGGAAAAAAATGGGATGAATACTTATCAAGAAATGAAGTAATGAAACAACCGTAAAAATGAAAATTGAAATCTATAAAATTAATGATGCGATTGAATCGATATTCAATAGGGTTCTTCACCACAATAAAAGGAACCTCTGTTCCAAATTTCAAGTTTTTATCTCAATTTTGTGCGGTCGCTAGAGTGCGAACAATCACAAAAAGTAAAACCACAGTCAAAATAAAGAAATAGGAATATCTCATTAAACCCAAACTAAGTGACTGAATGTTTTGCAACCAGATTATAGATCTCGTTAAGGCACACACTTAAAAAAAAACCCAATAAAATCGGTTGAATAATTATCGAGAAATAAAATAAAAACCGTAAAAATGAAAAAAATCAAATCTAGAAAACTAATGATATGATCACATCGCTATTCAACAGGGTTCTTCACCACAACAAAAGGAATCTTTGCTTCAAATTTCAAGTTTTCATCTCAATTTTTCGACACGCACTCTAGCGTACAAAAGCAAAAAGCGAAAAAAACAGAAAAATTTAAATGCCTTCAATTTCTTGTGAGCAACATACTAGATGTTATTCAACCATTCTTTGGAGCTCATCGAGATGCACATTTTGATAAAAAAGAAATTAAAAAATATTCATTAGTTTCAGAGATATGAACGATCGAAAAAAAAACAAAAAAAGTGGATTTCTAAGAAACTTGCCGGCAGATTGCACTGAAATGGCGCCCATAGCTAGCTACACTCAATACCAATAACTGACAATTTTTGCAGATTTTATTCTCAAAACTTAGTCCTTTTTATGTTGAATTTTGTAAGTGAAGATTTTCGAAAAAGATTGTGATACATACAGACACTATCCTCAAACTTCGTATTTTTACGTTTCAGACCACTATATATCGTTTACAAGCATAATTAGCGAAAGTGAAAATTGAACGATTGCAATGCCTCCATTCGGAAGCAAAAAAGTCATCGAATGTCTACATTCGAATGCATAACGGTTATTTTTATTTCGATTAACGTTGCCTTTTTATTTCCACCAATTTCATTGGTGGTATGCTTATGAATGGTACCGGCTTTATCATAGCCGATTTATGGGAAACATTTCAGATCTCTGTTTATTATGAAACACTGAATATCACTGATTGGAACAAATGATGCATTGCACTTTTATTGACCCAGTGTCTGGAACCGCCATTAAAAACTTCTTCGTGAGGAAGAAGAATCTGGGAACGGTTTATTTCGACACGATATGCAATAAGTTGGATGCTCATGGATTTATATTAAATTAATATCATACCTTCCTCATATAGGGGCATGTACAACTCATTTGAAAAAGGTTCCTCATTACAATTGAAGTTTTATTTTGTCTTTTTCCATTCAGTACTCAACTTCACAATATTGAGCGTTGATGTTTCTCAAACATAGGTTATTTCATGCAGGTAAGCTGAAATATAGTAACTACGTATTTACCATAAGTGTCATCATTTCATATTTCCATGTTCATTTTCTCCCAAATTTATGCTATGATCGAGCTGAAACTTGGAACAGTATAAGAGGGGCTTAATACCAATCATTGGAGAAAATTCGAGATTTTATAACATAATTGTACCCGTGTAAGTGTTCAAATTAGTAAATCAAGGTGCCAAAAATGACCCGTTCACAGACAAATTGCGGGGTCCAATTTTGTATTTTCACGTTTCAGACCATTCTAGACCATTCCCACGTGAAATTAGAAAACGTTGCAATTGACCGAGGACAAAGCTATTATTCGGAAGCAAAAATTTGAACAATCCAAACCACTTGCACGTATAGGTACCAAATGGAACATTACTGTAAAATTTCAAGTCTCTATGACAAGAACTGTAGAAGAAGATGTGCGAACAAAATTTTTTTCATATTAACCAGAAAAATTGGAATAACTCGAATCGTTTTGAGTCCAGCTTCATATTTCTCAATTGCATTCCATAGATACCCTTGAGGCAAATATTTTGAAAAGAAAAAAAACAAAATCCGTTCTTTAGTTTTTGAGATATTGAATGATATGAATTTCTAGTAAAAATTGAATATTTTAGAAACTAATGAAAATTTTCACAAATCCAAACCACTTGCACGTATAGATACCAGATGGAACATTTGTGTAAAATTCCAAGTCTCTATGACAACAACTGTAGGAGGAGATGCGCGAACAAAAATTTTAAGTAAAGACAGTTGAAATAACTCGCAGAGTTTCGATGGCCGCATATGTGTTTTGTCATTCCCTCTTATAGATGGCGTGATGGGGAAGATTGAAAAAAAAATGAATCGGTTCAACGTTGAAGGACATATGAAGCAAAAACCCGAAAAAAATGAATCAAGTTTTCTGAAAACCTTATGCTTCGATCCAGCTGAAATTTGGTATGGTGCAAGAGGGACTCAATACCAATTATTGGAGAAAATTTGAGATTTTTAAAATCAAATTTGCCCCTTTAAATGTTTAAATTAGTAAATCGAGGTGCCAAAAATGAGATGTTCAGGGACAGACGGCATGCTCAAATTTTGTATTTTTACGTTTCGGACCATTCTAGATCATTGCCACATGAAATTAGCAAATGTGAAAAATGGATCCTCGACGGTACTTCCATTCGGAAGTAAAAAATGAGTAATTTTGATTAGCGAGTCTTGCTTCAGAATTATTAAATTAGTTGAGGTGAACTTGATTACAAATCGGGTGAAACATTGAGTATTGAGTCAACTGAGCGAATCTAAGTATAGGTTATGTGTGCACGTGGTGAGTTTAATTGTTAGGTAAGTGAATGTAATGAATTTAACCTATCCTTGATACGAGTGTCGTCAAGTGATGAAGATGCCAATATTATTGATTGGCAGTCCTAAATTCATCGACTTGAAACCCGAATAGCATTACTAAGTGTAATGCAAGAGATATTGGCATAAGTGGTACTTTCAGAAGATAATTTTTTCTCACGTGGGAATATAATAAGTAATTCGAGATTGGATTTGCATAATCAATATCAAATGATCCACACTTGCAGTTGCGTATATTCTTCCATTAAGTCACTTCAGAATGATTGAGTGATTCAAATATAGGTGATATGTGCACGTGGTGAGTTTAATTGTTGGTTAGATAATTGTAATGAACTAACCTCAATTTGATGTGAATGTGCCAATTGAATAGGCTGCCAATATTATTGATTGACAAGCCTGAATTTATTGAATTTAAGCATGATTGGCAATACTACTTGTAATGCATGAGATAAGGATATAAGTAGTAGTTCTGAAAGATATTTTTCCTCAAGTGGAAAAATACTGAGTAGCGGAAAATTGGACTTGCATGATAGTTGTCGATGAGTGGTAACTGCAGACGACAATTTTCTACCACAAATTCAATCAATGCACGCTCAGTGATATCACAAAAAACAAGGATAAACTTTTTGGAAATTTGAGTGCATGTAGTTCGCACAAGAGCTGAATTGAGAGAGAGTGAAAAATGTGCTCGCAACCGGCTAGACACATGTGAGTTTTAGCCGTGTTTTCACGGTTATGCGGTCGCTGTCATTGAATGGCGCGCATGCGCCTTGCGGCTGCTGCATGGCGGGCGAAGGAATTCAAATTTGAATTCCTTCAGCTGATGAATTTTGAACATCGGCTCTTTGGGTCATTCACTCCGTGGATCATCCTCGGCGCTCATTTCGCCTTGTTTAACCTTGGCAAGACACGTTTCCAGGGTTGATTTTCGTGATGACGTCGAGTACAACTACAGTTTATCAAGCCAATACTTGGCTTCAATATTCAAGTAATATTGTGAAAAAATAGCAGTTTTTGCATAAATAAGTAATACATTATCAACATGAAATTCCTCTTCATCCATTTCTTGAAACTAACAAAAGTTCCGCATCAGTTAAGCATAAGGCCCCGCCAACAGATGAGTCAGGTAAAATAAAGAACCCTCGTCGTTCAGCGGTTCTCATAAGCGAGAGTCTCTACATTAGTTAGTTAGTGATAGCCGCTTGGTTGAGTTGTGAGAGTGTGCTTACTTCCCCGTTGTTGTTTTATTCCTAATAAACCTTTTTTGTATTTATTGATCACTTTTTTATCATTTAATCATAATGCTCAAAAGATACTTTGATAGAAATCAGATAGCAATTAATATTATTGCCTTATTTCTACTACTTCAGGCCCGATGTGCTACTAGGTTGAAGGATTTTTAAGAGTGAAATTGCTATTTAGGCTAATTTGAAATGCTAACTCTGGCGGACTGATGGATTACTCAATCGACTTGTGCTCGAAAACTAATTGATATATTGCATTGAAATGATCGACCCTGGATCGATTAGGTACCGGGTTGACTGCCGGTGGACTAGAATTTATTGTTTCCCCCAAACCAAGTCACGATCCACCTAACACCAAGTCGATTGTCCAAAAAAAAAGATTGGAGAAAAAAAAAACTAAGACCAGTCGACTGGCATCCGACTCGGTATTTAGTTGATCGTGGGGCGATCATTCCAGAAATTTGGATGGATCTGGACTCGAAATGTAATACAGCAGAAGTCCATTCCACAATCTACGATTCTACAAATACGCCAAAAGGACTAAAAAGTAGAAAGAATTTGTTGAATTTTGTTAAATTCAACTACAGTCTAGAGATAGAACCCAGAAAAGTAACGAAATGGAGAAGAAACTCCATTTTATTACAGGTTAAAACTCGATTAATTTCACCTTTGATTCACGGAGAACATTCCACGGATTCTATTGAACCTTTCATTTATTAAGGATATATCCTGAACATTCACAATACTTTACAAGTTAACAAATTGCATTTATAAATTAATGAATCTGTCAATTATAATTGTTTTTTTGCCTGTTTCAGATTCGAAATAGCGATTTTCGTCCTGATATTCTTGAATATGCTAACGATGGGCATAGAGCACTACAATCAGCCACACCCGATATTCTTTGTACTGGAAGTATCGAATGCATTTTTTACAACAGTCTTTAGCCTAGAAGCTATAGTAAAGATGATTGGACTGCGGTATCACTACTTCACTGTACCATGGAATCTATTTGATTTTGTACTTGTTCTTGCATCGATACTTGGAATACTCATGGAGGATATTATGATAGATTTTCCCGTGTCTCCGACGCTCCTGCGAGTCGTGAGGGTGTTTAGAATCGGCCGAATACTGAGGCTTATCAAAGCAGCGAAGGGAATACGTAAACTTCTGTTTGCACTCGTTGTCAGTTTGCCGGCTCTCTTCAATATTGGAGCATTGCTCGCCCTTATTACATTCATTTATGCCATAATCGGCATGTCCGTTTTTGGGCACGTCAAAAAACAGGGTGCACTCGATGACATGGTGGGTTATTGTCACTCAATTTATGTATCGATTCACTATCTATTAAATTCCCATTTTCCGGTAGTTATTGTAATGACCATATTATAAGCAATACCCACCCACGTACATGCTCCGCTTTTTTGTAGTTTTTGCCTACTGTGTTGAAGATGCTGACTTACCGGGGGCTTCCAGAGAATGTTTTTCGAAAATATTCTCTTATGGATTCCGACCGATAGCGAGAGAAAGCTAGTGCCAATGAAATGAGAACGCGAAACCAAAGGGGAATCTGATCGAGGTAATTTTAAGAATTTCCAGATACATCGGGAATACATGTCAACCGTCTTGCGTGAAAATCTGAATTAGGCGTATTCGTTAGGGTCGAAGTAGGGATGACCAAAGGCGGACTAGTACGCCCGCCACCAAGCCCCACTTCCTAGCAGTACCGCCGTTTTATGCCGACAGTAGTATGCTGGTTCATACACGTTAAACTTCTTGAACTCTACTTTTCCCCAAGTCCTCAGGTTTTTTTTTCACTAGTCACATCAGGATGGATGACACCGTCTGGCAAGCCACATGGGGGTCAGAGAATTGGCCCTATGAATCGTCCGCTCGAGTGCCCACTCAGTGAAGCAAACATTTATTGACGAAAGAGGACCCCTTCATTCGTAACTTGACTTCGAACCCACGGTCTAGCGAGCGTAGGTCAACCACGATATCATTTTCACGTACACGTTCCCTTCTGCGGTGAAACGAAAAGGAGGAACTACGCAAATCTATCAGAAAGTCGCCCTACAGAGAAATCAGTGTTCAATGCAAAATATTGTATATCCTTGCTCTGTCAACTGATCTGTGCGTGAGATATATTGCAAGGTGGTATCATTTTTGCTGTCATTCCGATTTATCCGCATATTAGCAGAGTTAGCATAGAGGCAAGGTCCAACGCATACCCGACCGCCCTCACGAGAGCGCCGGGATGGGCCAGGGCGAGAGGTGTGATTCGGTCAATCAACAGTTGACACCTCCGTTGACAATTATCGATAATCTTTCGTGGTTGCGTATCAAGCGGAGTCCGCATGTACACTCTTAAAAACGAAGAGACCCTGGAAAGTGGAATAGAAGACATAAATGAGTTACAAATCCATCGCCTAACCGACTGAGCAATCACAGGCCTCTGAAGAACATACTCCTACTTTGAATTCGAAGAAACGTAGATTTTTCCAACAGTGGAGTACCTTCTGAGGGAAATTCCCGCTGAGGAAGTCATGCCGGAAAACTGTAAAGTAATTGTAGTTCTAAAATCGAAAGGTCGTGAGAATATGAAAGAAGATGACGTACGACAGTTTTTGGATTTCTCAGAGTTTTTCCGTCGTTTTGTTGAGAATTACGATTACCGGGTTGCACCATTGAGAATCAACTAAAAACCTTGTATCTTGAAGGTGAAGCACCGAGGAGTCGTGCACAGGGCCGGCGGAACAGCATTTGCCGGGGTGTGGTCTGCGGAAATTTTTCTTGACCCCCCCCCCCCCCCCCCCCCCCCCCCCCCCCCCCCCCCCCCCCCCCCCCAGCATGTGGAGCGCTCCAAACCCGTCAAATCCGGGGTGTGGAATGCACACCCACCACACCCCTTCCGCCGGCCCTGGTCGTGCATCATAAAATTATTGTGATTGTTTTTTTCGTCCAAATTTCAGCCAATGGAATTGCAGCCTTTAACGAGGCTACTCGGTAAACTACTGAATCCTCGAATATTTGTGTCTATATTTTTTACCTATAAATGCGAAAAAAAAGTGTTGAATGTAGTTAACAACTGATTGAATTTAGAATTAAATTATTTTGTGTTTTTCAAATATTTTTTTTGATTTGTTGAATATAGACTTCTTCTCATGGTGCAACTCTATCGGATGACCTTTGGACAGAAAAAAATAATCAACCGCATACAACCCGAGCTTCTAAATTAATTGGATATTGCCCTCTAGGTTTCTTGCCAACAAACGAGCTTCCATTTTCGAAAAAAATTTTAACCTGGAAAACTTGAAACGTTCATTTGTTCGCAACGAATATATTGGGAAATCTGCGACAATTTCGAAGCTCTCGTGCTATTATAGGCGATAGTGTCAGCTAGTCGATCCGTCCTGTAGGAATTTATGATATGCAATTAACAACAGACATCCACACACATGCCAGTGCGATCCGATTAAGGAGAATCATGTTTCGGGAATAGGCACCGGAGAAAAAGAATGGTTTCTTATAGTCGTGAAACAACCCGGATTGAAGCGAAATCTCACTGTTACCACTGAGACACCCTCATCGTAGTTACAATACTCTCAATGCTTTCTGGGCTAATTTGTTCGGGATTCAAATTTGCAATAGGAACAGATTGGAATACTGTCCGCCTACAGCAAACAAAAAGAAAACGTAACCAAGGATCGCTCGGTGATCGGTTTACATTTAAGAATATGATTTCGACATTGTGTACCGACCGGGGGCACAAATCGTCCACGTGGACTATTTATGTTGAAACCCGGTCGAATGTTGAGCAATAAACATTACTGAGACGATGGAAAACGTGTCACAGCCGCAGGCTCATTAGGAAGATTGTTGAGTCTGGCGATGAGCAACCGGAGACGGAACAGTATTTCGATAATTCTGTCCTAAAAGGAGGCGTGGTCTTCCGTGAAGGCGAGGAAGGTGGACGATGGAAAGTGCCGCGAATGTCTAGCTCCCATATTGTAAAGTTATGCCACGATGATCAGGGTCACTTTGCATTTGAAAGAACTTCAAAGAAAATAGAAGAACCCTACTAGTTCAAGAAAATGCGTAAATTTGTTTCCAAATACGTCGGATCGTATTTAAATTGTCTGTATTGTAGGTCAGCTTCTGGGAAGAGGCCTGGGGAATTACGTTTAAAATCATCATATTAGTCCATTCATATGCATTGAACAAAAAGATATACAAATTTGGACAATTGTTGACAAAGACAGTCAGACATACCATGTCGTTACCGCCCTCGATACATTATTTGGAATATTCACAGTGCACACTGCGCAGCACACCACGCATCGTTAGCTACAGAGGAAGTAAAAGACTTCCGTCAAAACGTTTTACACAGAATCTGCTGGCAAGCACATTTCAGGCTGTATCAACACCGACTACTTACGATGAAATCTCGTAGAGCGCGATGACATGTTTAGATGCATAACCGTTATGTTTTAGGAACCAATCACATCAATAATTAGCAATGTTTAAAATGTTTAAACTGGAAAACCGTGAATCGGCGAATTCCATCCGAATATGGAGCTACCGGCGTACACTTAGTCTAAAATGTTCAAACGCATATTGAAGTTGGCTGAGAGTAAGAACTATTGTGTGAAGACGTTTAACATAATATGATCTGCGATAGTGGCGATTTTGGTAATGCCTTGGTATTAAGAATGATTACATATTATATTTATAGAACGATAACGATCGGAATCGGAAAAACCCAGTCCAATATAAATGGAAACGAAAGAGAACTTCACGCAAACCATTGATGCTAGAGAAATATAATGGGTAAGTGCCCTTATCCAATATCCCAAAACCCTTAATCGCAAAGTGTTTTGGCCAAAAGGTAACACTTGCATCCCCAAACGCGGGGCCCTGGCGGAAGCTTTAAGGACGCCCTTATATTCAAAAATGAATGAGAATAAGAATGTCCAATAACAAATCGGGATTGTTGTAGTTTCAGAAGAAGAGATATTCTCATTTTCCCAAATGAGTTGATCACAATGAGTTGACGAAAATATACAGCCATAGCTATTTTTCAATTGCAAAACGAGAATTGAATACCTTCCTTGATTTCTCCCGGGCTAAAGCCTCAATAATTTTTCGAGTATTGATATCATTCAAATTATCCTACTCCACATATAATGAGGTTAGGCTCTTCAGGCTTTCTTCTCATATTACTTCTCAAATATACTGACTGGAACGGTAAGGAGAATTTGTAAAGCCATGCTAATGCCCGGAAACGTTAATCACAAATCTCCAGCAGTCTAATGAAAATGGGCAGCAGTACAGTATGTATCTCTCTTATTTTCTTCTTCCAGAAAACCGAAGGAACTGCTCCAATTCATCATCAGAAATGAATTTTTCTTCCATTGAGAATACTCACTGTTTGGTTTTCAATTTGGTTCTCATAAAAAAAAAGTTTTCCTTTTTCGCGGTGCATCCTTTTTACTCTGCTCTGCAAATCCTAACGAAATGATATCACCAGCTTTGTTGTCAATAATTGAAAAGTCATCGCCAAATGGTCTAATAAACGCCTTACTAGTGGCATCGACTCTGGATTAAAGACTATTCCAAGTTACAATCCAAGTGGAGATTCGCAGGTTCCATCTTCTGCCATGACGCTGTGGCTTTTATAATCAGATTTTTTTTGTCTGGATTCGAAATTTGATGTACTCGTAACCATACTCCAATGGGCGTACGGTATCAGGCCGGACAGAGCATCTAATGTCTGATAACTTCACTGTTCATATTTTGTCGCCTTTATTGGGATATTCAGACTACGTGTAGATTCAGAGAAACAACTAAATAAATTCAGAATAAAAACGAATAAATGCGATGAAGTGGTCCGATTTTCAACGCTGAAATTGATCGCTAGCTTCAGAATGTATCTCAAGTGTAACACAACAAGGAACATAGATTGCAGTTGCACAATACTTGCCAGTCGTGTTGGTCGTGTTGTCTAATGTCTGCTCGCGGGAAAGTTGAATATGAATGTCCAATTCCTTCAAAGACTATACTTTTTAATACGTTTTCTTCCGTATGCACGGTTGTAAGTTCTGTTATCTCAATTAACCCCTCACATACGGCGGCCCAGCGCCACATTTTGTCCCACCTCCCGGGGGGGCTTACGACGACCCCCATGCGAATTTTTGGTTTACAACATTTATTAATAAAGATGAAATATTCCAATCTAGACTAAAAAACATCGATCCCGTACGGGAGGGGTAACCCCACAAACCTCTCATCGACAGGTATCTGACGATGAGGGGCACTTGATTGATGTGTATAGAGTCGAAGAAATCGTGAAGAGAGAAGTTATGAATTATTTTTTTCAATCTATGTGAACATCTTCCGACTAACGATGTTTATGGATTCGTCACAAGTTTGATGGGATAAATGACTGACGTTTCCTCGTCCAAGGTTACTATATGGATGGAAATGCTGTTGCAAAAATACATTATATTCACTTCAATATTCTAATTTCCCTTACAATTTGAATTTTGACTCTGATGCCTGGTGACCTGGGAATACAAATCCAAGCCTGTCTGAAAATTTCTCTGTTTAGATCTCTCTTTTCAATAGCTCTGCTCCAATGAATCCTCTTCAGTTCGGTTCACAGTTGAAGATCTTTTATACAACGGACATATGTGCTTCTTCAAATGCTCACGATCTGATAATGTCGAGCTAACGTGGAATTATTGAATTCGCTGAGCAGCTCGTAATTAATTTTCCGCCCATAACCTATCAGCGACATCACTTACCCAAATCACCCCATCACTTACCCAGTAGCATTCTCTCAATGTATGACAGAAACGGTAGCTATGGCGGTAACATATTGCGATCGGTAGCGTTCTCTCATATTATTATGTATGAGAGAAACGGTAACTATAGCGATAACATATCGCGATCGGTCGCACTCACTCATACTATGTATGAGGAGAAACGGTAACTATAGCGATAACGTATCGCGATCGGTTGCACTCACTCATAATATGTATGAGGAGAACGGTAACTATAGCGTAACCTATCGGGGATGATAGATTATCGATCGCCGAAGTGAGATACCAAGCGATAATCATGCCAACTACATACTAAGTATACTCACCATTGTACGTTCCGCGTTCAACGAACCTCCGCGTGATATAAAATGTGGCTTCCTCGGCAGGTGTGGCTTGTAGTGCAGGAGAGTTCCTCCTCTTCCAAGCACTCAGTAAATAATGACTGAATCCGCCCGACTCGTCTAGCTTGTTAGTCCTGATTCGGCTGCGCAGAGTGGGGGTACCGTCCGGCGTCGCCTCCGTATGCGAGTGCGCGGTGTGGGGTGTCGTGCCGCATCACGTATACGGCGCATCCGTGTGCAAGAGAAGGGGCCTCGGCTCGCAAAGTGGGATGTCTCACCGCGTCGCGTCCACGGTGCATCCGCCTGCCAGAGAAGGGGGTCTCGGTTCGCGAAGCGGAATATCTTACCGCGTCACATACCCGGTGCATCCGTATGTGAGAACCGAGGATGGCACGCGGGAAGTTTTGGATCTTTTATACGCGATTCGGGTCCATTCAGCTTTTGTGGGTCGCCAGAGGGAATATTCCGTCACAACCTTTAGTTTCAACCTAGGAAATAAGTCATATAGCCAACAATATACACATTGACCAGTTTGAGAGGAACCAAGCCAATTCCTTTTTTTTTTTGAGGAAATTCGAGTCAAGCCGTCAGTAATGATCAATGTACAATCTTCTGTAGTAAAGTTCATCTCGATCGTCATATAGTCCTTTCAGACTATATGTTCCCCATATTTTCGGGTTTGCTTACGATAATGAAATCGTTCTGAAAATTAGACAGTTCAGTTGGCCAGAGAGCAACATTGTTACTCGTACGTGGCAACATAGTGGTTTCCTAATTTAAATGGTTGAAAGGGAGTGAAAAAAAGAACGATTCCAGAGATAAGTAATTTTTCTGGGAATTGCTTACAGGTTCTAAGAATGTACTCGCATCAGCAATGATTGAGTTGAACTTGAACTTCATCTGGATATTCACGCTGTCAGTTCGTGATTTTGATCTAAAAGCATAAATAAATTATACTTACCATTATTACCGATGCAAAAGTCACTTTAGCAAGTATTTAGTAATGAACAATATGAAAAATTTCTTATTGAGTTGTCAATAAGACGCGTTGCAAAAATAGAAATGAATTTCTTCGTTCTTTCGCTTCGAACTTCCATATCTGTCCACTTCATAAACTGGCCCTTGCCCTTTTTGAGGAGGAATTTTCCCCCACTTCTCTATCGGGGATGCTCACTCTCAGTCTCAAAAGCGCACATCGTATCTGTCCTCCGAATGTACTTCAACAGTGCGCATTGATTAACTCCACACACACGCATTTTGGTGTACTGAAAACCCTAGTCAGATAATGAAATAACAAATTTGGATTTTGGGGGCATTACAATAACTTCCCGAAAAATCGAGAAGTTAATAAAAAAACAAAAGAACTGCATAAATTTCTGATCTTAATTACTAACCAATGTTCGTTCTTTCATTAAAGGTGAATTTTGAGACATTTGGTCGGAGCATGCAGCTGTTGTTTCGTTTGATGACGTCGGCAGGATGGAATGACGTCCTGGAGTCTCTGATGGTTCAACCGCCGGACTGTGATCCCACCCCAACCAGCCGGCAGTTGAACGGAGACTGCGGATATCCACTCCTTGCCATAACATATTTTACGTCTTTTATAATCATCAGCTACATGATTGTTATCAACATGTACATCGCCATTATCCTGGAAAATTTCAACCAGGCGCACCAAGAAGAAGAGATCGGTATTGTAGAAGACGACTTGGAAATGTTCTACATAAGATGGTCAAAGTAAGTCAAAGTCTTTTAACCTAAACCCCCCAATTTCGTGAGTCGTGAAACAGGGGACAAGAGTCACCAGAAATGTTAGAAATTCCATGAAAAGCGAAGTAATAAAGGCTGCTGTAGTTGCGTCTCAGATCACATCTCTGAGTAGATATAATCATTAGATATAATGCCATACAATCGTCGTCGGTAAATGAGTGGTACAAGATATTTCCATCAATACTTACCTCAAGTTTTAGGGTGTGTTTGACGTGATACAGACGTATCATATTTATGCGGTTTGGTAGTCAGGTGAATATTTCTGATGCAAGGGAATCATGCGAGCTTTCGAAACAGAACATCTCCGTAAATACTTGACCGATTCCAATGCCCAATGTATTTGTTGATAGCTCGCCCGTGTATGATTTCATATACAGCAGGTATGAAGTCGTTAAACGGAACCCCTGAGAGGGAAGGGGGCAAATGCGAGAGACGGACATAGGGGCGCATATACCTCGCAGTCATTATATCTCGCGAATGTGTATAACTCGGATATCGATCGACCACTCATTAAAAAGGGCCTCAAATGATCTTTTTGGTTATCGGTTCAACTTTTGTTTAGGCATGATCCAAAATGCATGAGAATCAAGAGAAACTTTGCCTTCAAGAATTGAAATGTCCATGCTGAGGAATGTCCACAAAATAATCATAAGAAAATAAATTGTATGAAAAAAGAATTGCTCTGGATTTCCCTTCTATAAAACTGTGTGGAATTAAATGTTGCTATTTGAAAAATCACCAACAAAAATGGCAGAAAGAAGAATAGAATTTTCAATATGAATTGAATAGAATTCATCTAAAATTCAATAGATATTTTCGATAAGGGGCCATAACAAACTTTTCTGGTAGATCGAGGTGAAGCCGAGGTATGTAAACACACGAGCCAGAAAAGTTGTTACGGCTGTGTAACGAATCGAGTTTATCTTCATGCTGGGCGTAAAATCCAGTTGTACAGACGCCAAGCGTCCGGAAACGGAACTTTACGGACTGATAATTCGTTGGTTCTGAGCGAGTAGACTGTACAATTGAATTTCATGTTTAATGTTATCCGCGAGTGTGAGAAAGAGGTTCGAGGCAAGTGAAATTTCTCGTATTTCCACGACCGTTTCGACATTGAAAATACGAGGAAAAAAAATGAAATACTTGCGCGATTTTCTGGGTAATTTTTCACTTCATTATTACACTAATTAACAAAGTGAAGTCAAACTTTTACAATCAAGCCGTTGAAGTCTATCGTAAAACACTGCGCAATAACTAATTATAAATTAGTCACTGAAACTTTCCGGGTAGATTCACAATATATGGCTATTCTACCGTGAAAAAGTCTATTTTTACCCCGGACGTTAGAATGAGCCAGTGGGTTAATTTAGGTTAATCGATTATGAGAACACCTTTGATTGACACTTATATTTATCAAGTTCTAAATCCTTTTTCAGTATTTATATTAATCTTTAACACTGAATAACGTTGACAAAACCGGAATCGGGCCGGTGACCGTGTAAAGTCGGTCGCGAATAATTAAATGCACTGTATTTGAACTTGAGCAGAGGTGAACAATATGTACTCTTACTCGATTGAGGATGGACCTGTAATTGAAATTTCAAAACTTAAGCTTAAATGTTGAATGGCATACTAATATCGAGTCAATGAAATCGCACAAATACATGGTGATACGATAAACAAGGATAGTGGATGAGAGAGACACTTGAAGTAATGAGAATTGTCAGGTAGAAATTTTGAGTATAGGCGACGATTGCCTTCGAATCTAATGATGCACCCTGATGGGGCGGGAAAATAGAGCAATGGCGAAGTGTCTAAATTTCTGTCTCCAGGCACAACTTATAATAGGCACTAAAAATGAAATTTACTTAAGAAACTACCCAATTGCCAACGGGAGACTCATTAAATATATTGAAATATCTGGACACAAAGCAAGCATAAAAATCAATAATTACTAATCTTGAAGCTGAATATTTGAACAATTCTGGAACTTCATGATACGGAACAACTATTGTTAATCTTCTGTCCGGCGTAATAATCCAGTGGTTGGTGCGCTAAATTTAACACGTGGTGCAAGAGAGTGGGAAAAATACTGGGAGAATTTTTCTCGCCATAAAAGACATATATGTATGATAATAATAATCAATTAGTGAAACCGACCAATGTTGAGATTTTTCGAAAAAATGAAAAAGAACGCGCAAACTAAAAAATCATTCTCTCACGATGTAAAGCGAATCGAACGAAACCAATACTCAACTTTGTTCTTCAGCGTATGACGAACATTTGGCAAAAATAAAAATTAAAATCGGAGAAAAATTGCGGACCGAGGAGCACTTTGAAGGTCAAAACACGGAAAACAAAGTTGCTTATGGGTATATGGATTGGGTCCGGAATTAGCCTTAGTTTTTTAGATATGCCTTCATGTATCAAAATCCGATTGGTGGGTCCGCAGGCCGGGCTAGGATTTCGATGTTTCACCGGGGTGACCCCTTACTCAAAATTGCTCCAGTATGCACCGCGAATTTTAAGCTTTCATTGCCACAGTTTCAATAATTAATCCTTGATCAACTGTCCGACTTCTCGGAGTTGAATTCCGCTCTGAAATCCAAAAAAGATAATGCCTCCGGTTGCGGGCTGACACACGCAAGTATTATTCGGATAGAGATAAGTTTCTCTGGTCAGCGAAATACCCGAAACCCTTTTTTTGTATTTCCCATGTTTTTTTTCACTTCTCAGAATCGGGCACATATTATAGCCTCCAGGTTTAGGATCTATAATGGCAATTGGACCAGCCCTCGCCCAATTCATTATTCGTAGAGTGCTGCAATTCTCATCAAAAGAATTGTATCAATTTCTTTCTGTGAGTGCCGTTTTAATTGTAATAATAATATTTATGGTGATAATCTCCTTGGTCCTTGTATAGAGCCTTGAGGAGGTAATTTTGAAAAGTCAAATTGTATTACTCTTAAACTTTACTTTTAGCATCTTAGGGATTATCATCATTTCTTAATGCCTGTGAGCCACATCCAGCCATCGGTAATGAATTGAAATAAAACTAGTGGTGTGCAAATGTGTGTGCCCCATACGGGGCACAAACAAAACTTCCCGATTTGGTATTTCAGCACAGCATAAGCATGCAACCATGGTGATGAGCAAACTCAACAGTGATATCAATAATTGACCCTTGTGACTAATAATTACTGCACGCGATCGATTTAGCTTGATTTTTAAGCCGCATAAAAATATTCAACTGGAATTCGTCCGCCTAGTTACTCTCTCTACCTCTGTACGTTCCTAATTATGCCGCTCTTTGACATCCTTCCCGCAATTGTCGACATATTCATTCGTCAAGTATATTCTAGTTCAACTCGCGATATGGTTTAACCTATATTGAAAAAAGTCATACTGAATGTGCAGTTTTGTATAAGGAACGACCCTGGTGATATGCATTATTCCCGTATTCCAAATTGCTCGGACGACCATACCTCCTTAATTATGCAAATTATGGAAAAAAGTCATTTCACGTAAACGCTGTATTTCCATATAAGGAATAGTTTTCTTGAGATAAGTTTCCCGCTGACCTCAATATTTTACCCAGTGGATTCGTATGAAGAATGGCAATTGTTAATAACATTGCATGTACTGCACGAATGCCATCCAAAATGGAATCCGCTCCATTCTGAACGGAGAGGTTTCAATTGAGACCTTCATGACAGCGCTGGGTTCATTCATTTACTTATTACATAGACAATTGTTGAGACGGCCATACCCCCTTAATTATCCAAATTATGGAAAAAAGTTATTTTACATAAAATGTGTATTTTGATATAGGGAATAGTGTTCTTCAGATAAGTTTCCCGCTAACTTTAATATTTTACCCAGGGCAACGGTATAAACAATTGCAATTGTTAATAACATTGCATATATATTCCACGAATGTCATCCAAAATGCAATCCGCTCGATTCTGAACAGAAATGCTTCGATTGAGACCTTCATGACAGCGCTGTGTTCATTCGTTCACTCATTACGGACATAATTGTTGAGACGGTCATACCTCCTGAATTATGCAAATTTGCGAAAAAAGTCATTTTACATCAAATACGCATTTTTATATGGGGAACAACTCTTCTCATATAAATTTTGCGCTAACTCTAATAGTTTATGCAATAGAACGTGATAAACAATTGAAATTGTTAATAACAATATACATACTACACCAATTTCACCCAACATCTAATCCCCTCTAAGTTACATGAAAACGCATCGATTCCAATATTGACGGTCTGGATAGCTTCATTCGGTCGTGAGAAACCTAGGATCAAAATTTCGGAAACACACATACATAAAGACATATATATACACACACACACACAGACATCGATTGAAAATTTGTTGGGCATCATTTTGGCATACTTAAAACCCCAGTCACAGGATGAAAGGAAAAATATCGATTTCGGGGTCATTACAATAACTTCCCGAATAATCGGGAAGTTAAAAAAAACAAGCAGGTAGTCCTCGGGTCCCCGATTCGAATGTGTCAAATATGTCACCGTTTTTGCTTCCAAATGGAAGCATTGCAATCGGTCAATTTTCACTTTCGCTAATTATGCTTGTAAACGATATATAATGGTTTGAAACGTAAAAATACGAAGTTTGAGCATAGTGTCTCTATGTATCAATTTTTTTCGAAAATCTTCACTTACAAAATTTAACATAAAACGGACTAAATTTCAAGAATAAAATTTGAAGAAAATATCCATTATTGGTATTGAGTACATATAGCTGTGAGCGCAATTTCAGTGAAATCTGTCCGTAAGTTTCTTAGAAATCGATTTTTTTTTGTTTTTTCTTCGATCACTGATCTCCCACAAACTAATGGATATTTTTTAATTTCTTTTTTATGAACATGTGCATTTCAATAAGATCCAGGGAATGGTTGAAGAACATCTAGTAGGTTGCTCACAATAAATTGGACATATTTCAATTTTTGTGTTTTTTACAGTTTTCTTTGCTTTTTGCTTTTGTACGCACCCTAGCGTCCGCAAAAAGGTTCCTCTTGTGGTGGGTAAGAACCCTATTGAATGGCGATTTGATCGTATCGGTAGTTTTCCAGATTTCAATTTTTTCGTTTTCACGGTTTTTATTTTATTTCTCTATAATTATTCAACCGATTTTGTTTTTTTTTTAAAAAGGTATTGACAAACATTGACTCTATTAGTTTGGGTAATGTGACATATTCCTATTTTTTAACTTTTGGCTTTGGTTTTACTTTTTGTGCTTGTTTGCACTCTAGCGTCCGCAAAAATTGTGATAAAAACTTGAAATTTGGAACAGAAGTTCCTTCTGTTACCGCGAAGAACCCCATTGAATGGCGATTCAATCGCATCATTAATTTTCTAGATTTCAATTTCTTTCATTTTTACGGTTTTTTCATTACTTTATTTCTCGAGACGTATTCATCTGATTTTTTTTTTCAAAAATATGACTCTCAACGAGATCTATGCACTGCTTCAATGGCATTGAGATAATTACTTTGGGTAATATGCGATATTTCTGTTTTTGCTTCCGTTCGCCTGGAAAAAGCTTTTTCAATACTGGCACATTTTCATTTTGTGTGCAATCGGACCATTCGGAAGCTTACCACCCATGAAATCGCGGGAAATAGAAAAACAGGTAACATATTTCGCGTGAGCTGAGTCAAAAGGGAATATGTGCCATATTTTTTTCATTTCTCGAAATATCGAGCGAAAAGGTGATATATCCACTCTCTTGGGGGATAACGAATCTCCACTTTTCAGACGATTCTGAACCATTTGAGCTCAACTTTTTGGTGCTTTTTTTTGTAATTCCCTAACTATTTTGAAAAAAAGATGGTTTTTTTTTCTTCTAAGCTTTTGAACGTCAAAAGTGCATTTATCAACTTTTCGGCCACGCTCATAATTGAATAAAATAATTCACCACCAGTAAAAAAAATCGGTTACAGTTTTCATTCAAATTCATCGTGAAAATGAATTTTGCCAGAAATTCCTAGTTAAGTAGTGACAAACTTAATATCGCGATCTTATTGCTCCAACAATCTCAAAATCTCAGCGAGATCCGATTCAACCTTCCATGTTTGTAATCTCGCGGCAGTCAAGTGGCGGCCCCACATTCGCTGTGTACCTCACGACAGTCAGATGACTGATGTTTACAGTGTGGGAGTGAGAGCCATAGGGTTTACGGCAGAGAGATTTATTTTGACTCCAGTGGTTTGTTTTTGTAGGCGACGATATTTTCGTCGAGTGTTCTGCCAGTATTGCATAAAACCACGATAAACAAAGTACAATGAGTTATAAACAGGAGTCGAAAAATGGCGATAATTATCTAGAATATTCGGACAGGTTTCCTGTTGAAAGATTGAGTGAGTGCAACGATGTGAGGACGTATCTCGAGCCTATCAGAGAAGATGAATCGCACTGTGCCAGACTTTTTGACAATAAATATTATTGGGAAGGAAAACATTCAAATGTAAGAAGGTTGAGGGAAAATGAACAGATATAGGTGTGCAGTGAATTGAATCTCACAGACGTAGAAGATGGGTCAGAGAGCCCTGAATTATTTACTGATCAAGGTATGGAGGAATTATTTGAAGAACAAAAGAGACATCTTGAATCTGTTCAAGTTGATGGTAATATAAACGAGTATCGAGAGGGTGACAAGGAGCACGGTGGAATGATATACGAGGAAGACATACGAGAGGAGAAACATCAGAGAAGTTTTCTGTCGTGTTGTCAAACCATTCGATGGAAAATTTGATAAAACAAACGGCGAACCTCTCTGTGGAAGAACTGCATCCCAATCAAGCCCACTCCATTGCTTCACCCAACTCAATTATCGGTCAGAGGCAGCGACGTACAAACACTCGTCGAATACTGAGTGATTTGACTGACACAGCGGAGAATTTTCCTGACTTGGAGTCCAATGCTGATCTGGCTTCACATGATTCCTCATCCAAGGTGAACTCCATTATCATTTCTCAGAAACTACCGAACGATCGTGTGATTTCGCAGATTGAAAGTGTTGCAAGTGGGTCCTCTCCGAGTTCGAGTAATGTTAGCGTGAGTTTACAAACGATTTTGCGAGTGAAGATGAAGAACAACTGGCTGAATCACACGATCGAGAGCATGACCCAGACAACTTAGAGACACCATCACCCCCACGTGGTCATAAAAAAATTCATCGCCCAGTGGCAGAGCCAACCAACTGGAAAAAGAGCATGCGATTGAGGAACAGGAACACTGGTAAGTCTTATATTGGACACAAGAACAAACTACTTCCAGCAAGACGAGTACGAAGGTAGTGTAGATGCAGAAAACGTTGTGCCCAGAAATTCACAAAACAGTAGATGAAAGAAATGAATGCGATGTACTGGGCTCTGGGATGTTTCAGCAGAAGACGAGAATTACTGGCTCTATTGATTAAATCTGGACCCTGTACTCGGTCTCGCATCCGTGGACGATCTAGAAGACAGTAAGTACACCATCGTTTGTTCAAGTCATTCAGAAGAGATATTTCAAAATCTGAGGAGGAAAATGGGATATTTTTAGAGACCTTTCTTTCCTACTTTTGAGAGCATATTCTTCCTGAGAAATATTCTTCCGTTGTTCGATGATAAATGCTATCAGTTAATAAGCGTTTAGAATAAATCAAATTTGACTTTTTATAGGGTCACGAGAACTTACACGTTGAAGAACGGCCAAAAATTTCAGCCAGTGTGCAAAGTATTTTTCAGAAATGTTTTGGATATAAGCAACAAAATGACTGAAATTGCAATGAAGAAGTCAGAACGGAGTATCAGTGGAGCTCTGTCCCCAGATCATCGTGGTCATCATTCACCTGTAAACAAAATCAGTGCGCAGAAGGCACCTATGTAGGCGTGATTCCAACAAGAGGTATATTGAAACAGATCACGATTTTGGAAGAATTTATTCAGCTTATTGTGAGCGGACCAAAGAGAAGGGCACTGAGCCAATGAAAATTGGTATATATCGACGTGAGTTTAAGAAGCTCGGCATCGCATTTCATCAACCGAAAAAAGATCAGTGCTGGTGTGCGAGTTTTCATAAATTCCCCATAAGTGACCAGGAACAATTTTAATCCAAATTTGATAAGCATCTAAGGATAAAGTTTGAGACCAAATATGAGAGAGACACAGATGTGAGAAACGCCAAGAGGCTCAAAGATACACTGACCTTGTTCTTTGATTTGGAGGCAGTTTTATTTTCACCTTTTTTTTCGCAAAACCAATTTTTTATTTGAGGAAAATGGCAACGTGCAATTTGACGATTACCGAAGCAAAGGGTAATGAAGGTAATAATTACACCTCGAGATTATTTCATTTATGCCATGCAATGTTTCATTCAGCAGAAAATATTCAGTGATTGATTGATGCTGATGTTATATTGAATAACATCAATCATGTGATATCATGTGATAATTATTGATTCTAGAGGAACACTTTGAATGATTTTCTTCACGAGAAATTCCTTCCACCATAAAAAAATTCTCTTGGCATGCTTTCTTGAAAATATTAATTCATCAGATAAATGTACAATTGTCGAAAATATTCCATTCTGTATCTTGACATTTGAGATAATTCTCATTCAAGATAGGTAAACTCTTTATTATCTTCTTATTTCCTTTATTCTTATCCAGTTTTGTTACGTGTGGTCGGAAAATCACGGACGCAGAGGGAGTCAAGAGATAGCCACGTGCCTCGCCAGATAAATCAACTCAGAAGTTCCCGCTGGGATAAAATATTTGGATTTATACGCTCATAAGTGCGCAGGTTAGTAAACCATTCCATCAGACTTTTTCCACTTTCGTTCTCTCTGGATTATTAATTTATTATTCCCACAAAATTAAGGCCAAAACAAGAACCAAACTGTCGTGGCTATGGTCGGTTATGTTATGATGAGTCATCCCACCCTCGAATCATTTAGTCTGAAGTTCTCGGAAGCTGGCCATACGTACATGCCCTGTGACACGGCGCACTCAGCGATTGAACGTGAAGGGAGAAGAACATCTATCCGTACACCTCAAGATTGGATTCCAGTCATCAGGAAGGCGTGTAAGTCGAATCCTTACACTACTGCGGAACTGTCATATCATCATTTCAAGGATTTCAAAGCGTTGAAAGATAAGGTAAATCATGAGAAATACTAATTTTTTTATTGCTCTTATTGATTTTTTTTTTCACAGGTGATGCCAAAAACCCTCAGATTAAATGATCGCACGTTATTGAAGTGGTCAGAAGCTAAAGAATTCCAAATTCGAAGGGAAGACCCTGGGTTTGTACAATTTCTAGATAAATACTCATTTCAATTCAGGCAGAAAAATGACTGTGAATGTTTTTTAGCACAATTTACTTAAAAAATGAGTTTACTAAGCCCTACAGGAAGCTTGCACTGTTGAGAAAATTCCAAGTAAGATCTGCGTATCCGTTGCACAAGGAAGAACTTGGGATTCATCCAGACAAGTTAAGAGACCTTCACACGATTTGTCAAAAGAAACTGATTTCGAAGGGAGATCGTGCATTCTACATGAATTTGAAGGAAGCTTCTGGTATGAAGACTAATATTTCCATTTATTTTTCATATTTTTTTTCTCTCGATTCAATAGATATTTTTTTTGTTCTTACAGATAACGAGAAATATACAACGACTGAAACCGATGGACGTGCGAGTGTTCCAGGAAAGCGAGCTCGATAAATTTTCGCCCATATATGATGTTATCAATTTGACATAAATTGAACTGATTTAGGAAGAAATGTCGAGGAACATTCTCTGTGCCAAAATTGTCTCAATTCCGAAAGGGATCTCCTCAAGTTTTCCTTAAAAATTTTAAAAGACTTCATTTTCAACGAATAGTTTATACTCACACGATTCTACTCTGCCACTGCAATTATTCAATTACCAGCAATTATTCAATTTCTAATCATTATTCAATTATCATCATTACTCCAATCTGGTGTATTTGTTATTTCATACGTAAGGTGATAACAATAGGAATCCAAAGTGAAAGTGTAGAAATAATGAAAAAGGAAGTAAATCGACAATTTACTGCTGATAGAATGAAGGTTCCCAACCTCGTGAAAATTTTGTTCCTCCATCTCATTTATAGGAAACGGAAAAAAAGTGAGCGTGGCCGAAAAGTTGATAAATGAACTTTTGGCTTTCAAAAACTAAATTTGAAAAAAAAACAATCTTTGTTTCAAAATAGTTAGGGAATTAAAAAAAAAAGTCCCAAAAAGTTGAGCTCAAATGGTTCAGAATCGTCTGAAACGTGGAGATTCGTTATCCCCCAAGAGAGTGAATATATCACCTTTTCGCTCGAAATTTCGAAAATTAAAAAAAAATGGCACATATTCCCTTTTGGCTCAACTCACGCGATTTGACACATTCAAATGGAGGGACCCGAGGACCGTCTGCTTGTTTTTATTTCCCCCAATTTCTTTGGTGGTAAGCTTCCGAATGGTCCGATTGCACACAAACTGAAAATGTTCCAGTATTGAAAAGGCTTCGTCCAGGCGAACGGAAGCAAAAACAGGAATATCTCATATTACCCAAAGTAATTGTCTCAATGTTCAACCAGTTGATAGATCTCGTTAAGGCTCATATTTTGGGGAAAAAAATCGGATGAATACGTTTCGAGAACTGAAGTAATGAAAAAACCGTAAGAATGAAAAGATTGAAATCGGGAAAATTAATGATGCGATTGAATCACCATTCAATAGGCTTCTTCGCCGTAAAAAAAGGAACGTCTGTTCCAAATTTCAAGTTTTTATCACAATTTTTGCGGACCATAAAGCGCGAACAAATACAAAAGTACCAAAGTCAAAAGGTAAAAAATATGAATATCTCATATTACCTGAATAGATCTCATCAAGGCACACATTTTGAAAAAAAACAACAAAATCGGTTGAATAATTATCGGGAAATAAAATAAAAACCGTGAAAACAAAAAAATTGAAATCTAGAAAACCAATAAACCCATCAAATCGCCATTTAATAGGGTTCTTCACCACAACAAGAGGATGCTTTGTTCCAAATTTCAAGTTTTTATCTCAATTTTTGGGCACGCTAGCGTGTGTACAAAAGCAGAAAACGAAGAAAACTGTAAAAAAACAGAAAAATTGAAATATCTCCAATTTCTTGCGACCAACCTACTAGATGTTCTTCAACCATTCCTGGGATTTCATTGAGACGCACATTTTCATAAAAAATAATTTAAAAAACATTACTTTCTGGGATATGAGCGATCGAAACAAACAAAAAAAGTCGAGTTCTAAGAAACAGCTGTCACTGAAATTGCGCCCACAGCTATATGTACACAATTTATTCTTAAAATTTAGTTCATTTTATGTTAAATTTTGTAAGTAAAGATTTTCGAAAAAAATTGATACATACAGACACTATGCTCAAACTTCGTATTTTTACGTTTCAAACCATTATATATCGTTTACAAGCATAATTAGCGAAAGTGAAAATTGACCGATTGCAATGCTTTCACTCGGAAGTAAAAAGGCAATAAACTGTTTGCACAGCATGTGCTGGTGTGAGAACTAGACCTAAAGTTGTGTGTCATCAGTTCGCTTCCATGTCCTTAACATCCTTAAAAATTGTCACCAAATATCAGCCGATCAGGGACTGACCCCACCCATTCAAAATTCTTCGCCGAATCATGTTCATGGGATGAGTGACTATTAAATGGAAGCAGATATCGGATGGGGATACCGACATCAGAATGGCCGAGTGGACTAAGCGCGCAGTCTTAGCGCTGTCGCTTGGGTTCTTAATTCAAATCCCTGACAGGGCGGGAATTTTTTCGGAGTGCCTGCTGTGCGAGAGGTTCCTCATAGAGTAGCCGCGTGTACCGACATAGGGTTTCCGCAGCTTCCTGTGTTTTATCATGCGAATGTGGTGCAGCGTATGGTCCACAGGCATAGATATCCATAATGGCTGAGAGGTGTTAGAAAAAAAATGGGATGGGGAAATTTTGAATACGGGCTGAATGAAACAATTACATGAACGGCAAAATAGATGGGAGAAATAGACAGAATTGCAATATTAGACATTTGTGAAATTCATCTTAAAGTTGCAGGTGAGGGTTAGAGTAGAATTTCTAAGAATAACCAGGTATTCCCCCACTCTTTGTCGGGTGAAAGTTGAAACTCGAAATTTCGGATAGAAATTTCTCAAATGGTTTTGCACGGAAGCGTTCGAAAAAAAAGGGTTACCGGCGTACATCCACCCACCCACATGAGCTCGATGAAAATGTATTCGGAGCACGTGAAGCGTCATGGAAAGTAAAAATTTCAGGGTTCTGAGGCATTTAGTTTTCGGGGTGATTACAATCATTTTCCTCGTTAGGCAGTGAATGAGTCATTTTCTTGTTAAACAGACGTATACATTCGAAAAATACACACTGTATGCGGCAGAATGGACTTTTGTCATGCGGTCAAAGTAATGCATTGATATTATTTGAATTTGTTACAGATACGATCCACATGCAACACAATTCATACGTTTTTCCCAACTGAGTGATTTCATTGCTAGCTTAGATCCTCCTCTGGGAATAACAAAGCCCAATGTGGTTGCCTTGGTCAGCTTTAATCTTCCTATAGCCAAAGGCAACAAAATACACTGTCTGGACATCCTTCACGCTCTCGTCAAGCACGTTCTCGGACACGTGGAGGAGTCTGATGATTTTCGGAAATTGCAGGAACAAATGGACGGAAAATTCAAAAAACAATTTCCAACGAGAAAGGAATTGGAAATTGTGTCTTCCACAAGAATCTGGAAGAGACAGGATAAGGCTGCAAGGCTAATCCAACGAACCTACCGGGAATATATAGCGTAAGTTATTATAATCGCATAAACAAGCAATTGACTCTCATTCTCAATGATCGAAAGTATGCGACATAGATGTCTCAAAAAGGATCTCGATATATCACATTTCAGGGATCAACAGGGGGCTGATAAAACTTTTTTTTTATTAATTTAACATGATTAGAGGCGTTTGCACAGGTTGAAAGCTCAATGCTTCTCGTTCGTGGAAGTTATTATCAGCTATCAATCGGAATATGGTTGTCCAATTCGCAGAATTGACACAAAAACATCAATCTTTCAGCATTGGTCACAAAACCCACTTTTTATATATGGGGCATTCCACGTGAAATCGTCGGACCCGGGACAGACTGGCTTCGGATGTCGCTGAAACTGTGCATAATTCTTCGTAAGGGGGTTCACTAGGTGGTGTAGTACTGTCTAGCTATTTTCTAATCACCCTCTGTACCAGGGTCGGGCACAAAGAGGATAGATCGTTATAGCGGCCCGGATCCTGGGATTTGTCTGACTCGAAACATGTGTAGTACCCACCCCACGGGGAAGGGGGCGGAAAAGTTGGATTCGAGGTAACTCTGAATTCTGTGCGTGAGTGACACGATAGTCCCAGTCCCGCTGCCCGAAAGACCGATCAAGAGTAGTTCTGTAGCGGTCTGACGTCCGCAGAGAAATTTTATGTTTTATAGGTCGAAAATCGTTTATCGATCAACTTAACTGGTAGACACTTCTTTTTTGGCCAAAAAACTCTCGTCGAAGATGGAGAAAATTCATTACCGAGTTTAATAAGCTCCGATTCTGGCAAAATGGCTACGTTTTTCAATATATTTTCATTTTTTGGAAAGATAACAGTAACCGATAAACAATATCGATTGCCTGAGAATTTGTTTGCCCATTTAGAACAGTAGTGAAGTTGAGCCGCTGTGATAAATCCAATAATTGTTGGGGACAATTCAACAATTTATTTCTGCCCTCTTTTCTAATTGGAAGGCATGAAATGAACTCGAATCTAAAAAGAATTGAATCTCTATTCAAAGTCGCGCATTTCATTCGTTAATCTCGGTACGAGAAAAATAGAAATGTCGACAAGTGAATTTTCTAGGGAAAGTGCGACGAGCCCGCACCAATTAAAAAATAATCAATTAACCTAATCAATATTGAGGCATGAAATGTGCGGCTATGAATAGAGAATTGACTCCTTCAAATTAGAAAAGAGGGCAGAAATAAATGGTTGAATTGTACCCAACCATTATTGGATTTCTCACAGCAGCTCGGCTTCATTACTGTTGGACATGGGCAAACGAATTCTCAGGCAATCGGTATTGTTTATCGGCTAATGTTATCGTTCCAAAAAATTAAAAATATATTTAAAAACGTAGCAATTTTGCCAGAATCCGAGCTTATTAAATTCTGTAAAAAAATTTCCTCATTTTCGACGAGTGTTTTTTGGCCGAAAAAGAAGTCTACCAATTGATTTAATCAAAAAACCATTTTCGACCTCTGAAACATAAAATTTCTCTAGGGACATCAGACTGCTACAGAACTGCTTCTGATGGGTCCCTCGGGCAGCGGGACTGTGACTGTCGTGTTGCCCGCGCACAGAATCCCGAGTCACCTCGAATTCAACTTGCCCGCCACCTCTCCCATGGGGTGGCTACTACACATTTTTGGAGTTAGACAAATCCCAGGATCCGGGCCTCTATAGGGGTCTATCCTCTTTGGTTAGGCATATGTCGAAAAATGAGGTTTGTGACATGACAGGGTAATAGTCGGGACTTGATGGGCAGAATGCCATAAACTGCCATAACTCTACCTAACCTCAATTGTTTTTTGAGTGATATATTTGAAGAAATTCATATTCAGGAAATTTAAAATTTGTATAACTCAAAAATGCAAAGGGGATAGCGAAGCAAAGGGGTATAACACTATTTTTATACTCTACTCTGCAGTCCCCATCCCTAGCTCCTACTCCTATCCTCTCTATGGGGGCACCAGGTGAATCTCTGCTTCCCAGATATCACCTGACTGGGCTCATCCCAGGCTTGCGACTCTTGGATGAGACGGTAACTTCTAGACTAAACTTGACTTGCGGACTCTTGTACCAGATCCGTCACTGGGGTGGACTGAGCTTTGTAATTTTTTTCATAATCAACAGATAACTCTCGCTTCCACGTGAAGGCCATTTACTTCTCATTATAATTTATTTACTTTTCATTTTAAAACCACAAATATACAACAACGTTTAAGAAGTTCGATAAGTCCGTATCTCTGGTTTCACTCGACTTCACGGTCCATGGCAACATTGATATTCAAGTATTATATTCTGAGTCGGTCCATGTTTACTGTAAAGAGCAATTTTCGCGATCGCCAACGCCATCTAGTCTCCATTCCTGTACTCATCACATGAATTATTTTTTTTCTAACGGCTCTACCACCTTAATTATGCACATTATGGGAAAGAGTTAATACACATTGTTTACAATTGACATTAATTTTCATGCCAAAAATCAAAATGTATAACCGACGCATTTCGGCAATATTCGGGTTTGCTTGGATTGAGCGGAGGCATTAGCTCGGTCTGTTCTTGTTCAAAAGTCAACGTGTTTGCAACGGTTTTGAGTTTCAACGGTTGTTCAACGCCAACCAACTTCGGTTCAAGTGACTAAATTCCATCTTTTCACTTGTGTGTTAGAGATTCGAGTTCTGAATTTACGCCTCGGGGCTCGAACTGTCTAATAATAGTTTTCAATGCGATTCAACGTAGTGTTCAATTAATTATCAAATTCAACCAAGCTAACATTCACCGATACACGTGATTATGTCGCGATCGTCGCCTTTTCACAGTACACCAACACGACACGAACCGTATGCCACTGTATTTCACCAGACAATTGCCGTGTTTAATCCATCGCACGCAAATGATGTAGACAAGGGATTTATCCCAATATATTATCGGTTTGCCTTGCGGCTTAATTCATGTATTTAACTGGAATTTATTTCCACACTTCCCAGCTCCTTTATTCATCCCCGTCCATCCACCCTACAAAACTCAACGGATAAAGTTCAGAAAATCAACATCCAACTTATAACATGGTCCCTCGAGCCGGATCGGGCGGTTTTCGTGCGTGAATAAAAGTTGTGCGGGTAAAGTGTTTCCAACGGACAAAAGTCAATTTTGATTTCGTACTTTAACAACCTTGAGTGTTAACAGTGTTGCCAAGGACAATAGACAATTGAATATAGTGTTC
The DNA here is from genome assembly GCA_026005395.1 of Asobara japonica. Classification (NCBI taxonomy): domain Eukaryota; kingdom Metazoa; phylum Arthropoda; class Insecta; order Hymenoptera; family Braconidae; genus Asobara; species Asobara japonica. The sequence goes on along the minus strand of BQMI01000320.1, from coordinate 524,479 downwards.
GGGTTTGTTGACATTCGGTCAAGGTTGCGCGGAGACATTTAGAATTTTTCAACGTGATTGTTCGGAAATCTTAGGGTCAGTCCGAATTCCACGAACTTTGCTGAACAAATCGGGATAAGAGTTCCCTCGGTTCGCCAGTAGCTGGCGCAACTAAGTCGATGAACCCAACGGTCTGTAACGTCGCGGTCGTTCAGTAACCCACAACGATCTAATTCAAGATGTCCGACGACGAAATATCAACAATACAAACTCCTCAGAGAACAACAATCGACGCCAACAACACCGACCCAGCCAACGACGAGTTGAACACAGTCGATCAACAGGACAACAAATCTCCTCCTTTCGCCGCCAATATCATCATTAAAACTAGGGGGTCTGAGGCTCCTGTCAACCCATCAATCAACGTCCCTAACGTCTCTCCAACAATCTCAGCTTCAACTATCAACGACATGGAAATGGTTTACAACAAGACTGCTGAGCTGAAAATAATTCATGCTGAATTATTAGAATTAACTTCAACGAACGCAACGATTGAAGAATTAACGGGTAACGAGACGTACATTAAGGAAGAGTGGAGTGATTTAGTCGAACTCTCTGGGTCAATCATTATTCGAATACCTGAGGATCATCCGTACAAACAGGACAATTTGAGTTACAACGCCTCTCAAATTAAAAAAAAATGTTTGAAAATAATTTGCAAAATAATTTCCAACCAACTTCAGAGAATCCAACTGAAGATATTCAGCGGCTAGTTTGCTTATTGGAAGAAGTTCGCTGACATCTTCCAAAATCTCGTTGCCTTGGCGCCTGCCAAGGAATTGGTAAGGCTCAAAGAAGCCCTTGAGGGTCCAGCAGCGGACCTTTTGACGAGTTTCACGGCAACGAATGCCAACTATGAGAAGGCATGGGATAAGTTGAAGAGGAATTACGAGAACCCTCGTATTATTGCATCAACGCTCTTCAACAGAGTTCTCCACCTGAAAGCCATGACCTTAGGGGATCCCAACTCGATGTCATCCAACGCACATATTGCCCAAGAGACAATTGATCAACACATCAACACTGCGGGCATCAAGCGAGAGGATTTGGGCGGACAATTCGTCCTTCACCTGCTCAAACGCTCCCTTGATCCGGAGCTCAAAACAACTTGGGAGCAACGATTTGGAGCATCCACCGAGTTTGTCCCACTAGAGGAGTTGGTGGAATTTCTCCAATCCGCGGCGCGTGGAATGACCAACGAGGATCACCTGGAGACATCCAGGGCCAAGACTGGCAAGGTGATGAGCAGTCCACCACGAGCCTCGACGTCCAAAGCCTGGCGATTGCTGCGCATTCTGTAAAGCCAAACACTTCATCGGGAAATGCCCCAGCGCCCTAGGCCTTACACCCCGACAGAGGTTGGAGCACGTCCAGTCTCAACAATTATGCTACAATTGTTTCGGCACACGTTCAGTCTCCAAGTGCAAATGTAGCTTGTCTTGTCGTCTATGCCAGGACAGGCATCACACATTGCTCCATCGGGGAGACACGACAACGCCGGCTGAGAAATCGCCATCGATAAACAACTCAACGAGTTCATCACCGACGGAGGATTCAGGTTCGAGTGTTTAAATCATTTTCAATTATTTTCTATCACTCAGAACTCTGATCCTCACTCGTTTTTCAACAGATCAGTTGCCAAAAACGAAACCCAACGACGATTCAATAATGACACATGGCAATGCAATAACAAAGTACCCAGCCAACGAAGTGGTTGCCTATCATGGGCGTCAACCTATAGATCGTCCCACGGATCAACGACTTGTGCTCTTGGCAACAGCGAAAGCCAGAGCATTTTCAACGACAGGACTGTTCAAGGTTGCACGCATCCTCGTTCATCAAGGACCTGAACTCTCATTCATCTCAGAAGATTTAGATTGCCTTCTGACACTTCAACGAAGATCATCCACAATTGATCTTATCGGCATTGGTGGAATTGCCGCGTGTAAAACGAGAGGGATTGTGTCAATAATACTTCAGTCGATGATTGAACCGCATCAACAGGTGATAATAGCGGCACATATCCTGAAAAAGTTAACATCTCGTTTACCAACACTCTCCTGTACGTGTGCATCCATCGGATCCCTCCAGCAGCTATAACTTGCAGACGACAACTATTTAAAACCTGGCCCAATCGACATAATCAACAGAGCTGACAACTATAGAGAAATCATCGGAGATCAAGTGATGAAATCCAACGACAATAAATTAGTTGGCCAACTAACCAAATTAGGAGGAATCATATCAGGTCCAATCTGCTGTAATGATTGTTTGACGAAGGTTTCCTTACCGGCCGTGAGGAGATCTTCAAATGAGCAATTAACGGAGCGTCAACAACGATTTTGGGTCCAGGAAGAACCACCAACATCAATGCATTAGAATGCGAGGAGTATTTTCAACATACTCACCAACGAGATGAAATAGGGTGTTACATTGTGCGTTTGCCACTGCGCACATCAACGTCAGCCCCGGGAGAATCAAGGAATATAGCACTTCGCCAATTGCAGTCAGTAAAACGAAGATTAAATGCTAATCCAGATTACAAAAAGTCGTATAATGACTTCATCAACGAGTACGAAGCACTTGACTGTGTTGGCGTTCGTCAACAGACACCTGCAACTACCGATCAAAGGTATTTAATTCAACGAATTTCACCAAAAGAGTTTTGTTATCGGAAATTGCTCAGATTTTCGACCTGTTGGGATGCATCGCACCAGTCATCGTTCGCGGAAAGATTCTCATCCAGGAACTTTGGTTCCTCACATTAAATTGGGATGATCAGCTCCCAATTCAGTATAGACAACGATGGAGTGATTTCCGAGATGACCTCTAACAGCTCAATCAAATTTCAATCCCACGATGGTTGAGATTATCAACGGATGTAAACCAACGTGCAAATCCACGGATTTACTGATGCATCAACAGGTGCTATGGGAGCAGTAGTGTATCTACGAGTCCAAAAGCCCAACGAACAGATACCAACAACGATTCTATGTGCTAACACTCGAGTAGCACCACTGCAAATTGACTGTTCCACGATTGGAGCGTTCCGCAGGACTTTTGCTGACGAGATTGGTCGTCTGAATGCAAAAATGCTGGAATTCAATACTGAAGCCTGACTCAACAGTCACATTAATGTGGATCAACAGCAATCATTCGAGATGAACAGAATTTGTCTCCAACCGAGTTTTGAAAATTCAACATGGCTTGCCAACGGCTACCTGGCAACACGTCATAGAATTGAGAACCCAGCTGACTGTGCGTCCCGTGGCATTTCCCCCAGCCAATTAACAGACCATAAACTATGGTATCATGATCCGGAATGGTTATGTCAGCCCTCAACATTTTGGCCACAACAACCAAAAATCTCATCAACGGTGGTGTCACTTGAAGAGAAACCGTCAACAGCCCATCCAGTCGCTGCTGGAATTCACAAGCTACCTGGGCTCCCTGAACTCTATTCAACGCTTTCAAGGGTGCTTCAAGTCACAGCAACGATGAATCGAGCCATGGAAGCTTTAAAAGACAACCAACGCCAGATTCTCCAGTGTGAGCACCGACGAGAATCCATGAATTTGAGAGAATCCATCACGATGACACTTGGTAACGCAGAAGGTCCAACAATTCGAATGCCTACAACGATACCTTACCCAGTACAAATGCAACCAACGTCAGCGCAACATCCAAAAAGGAACTATGGTCTTGATGATCAACGATGGCACCCCTCCTGCTAGATGGCCACTTGCTAGAGTGCTCAACGTTATACCTGGCACTCATGGACTCGTAAGAGTCGCTGAATTGTTAACGATACGAGCTGAGGTACCAATGAATCCAAATGGGACACCAGCTCCACAGAACATTAGGATCCAACGTTTCAACTTCACTAGACCGATTGCCAAGCTCTGTCTACTACCGACGGATAGACCAGCTGAACAACCAGAGAACGTTAGCAATGATTTCGACGAAAGTTAACTTGAAAGACCAACGGAGTCTTCCTGCAATGAAGGTGGATCGAGTAGCCGACGTAGCAGGGGACTATCATCATCATTGCCGAGACACCGGAACAACAGGATTTCGGCTAAGAATCATATTTTGCATTAAGGTTTTCCCACATGATACGGCTCTCACCGTGTAATTATTCCCTCAGGCAATCCAACGTCAAGAGTTTTCATCATCGGAGTAGAAGACGACCAGGGGAATTTACGACTCTCTTGAATCGTCAGAAAGCTCATCTGAGAGATGACTACGTCCAAATCGAGGTCAACTGGCAATTCGGCTCGCAAGCAACCAACGTCAGAATCAGTATGTCCGACAGCTGATCCAACCTGAGCAACAACTCAAACGACGACTCCAACGGAAAATTAATTTAACAAGTTTATTCACCGTGTCTGATGAACGCCGGTGGGATGTTTGAAATTGACATTAATTTTCCGGCCAAAAATCAAAAGGTATAACCGACCCATTTCGGCAATATTCGGGTTTGCTCGGATTGAGCCGAGGTGACGAGCGTCGAGGCATTAGCTCGGTCTGTTCCTGTTCAAAAGTTAACGTGTTCGCAACGTTTTTGAGTTTCAACGGTTTTTCAACGCCAACCAACTTCGGTTCAAGTAACTAAATTCCATCTTTTCACTGGTGTGTTAGAGATTCGAGTTCTGAACTTACACCTCAGGGCTCGAATTGTCTAATAATAGTTTTCAACGCGATTCAACGCCGTGTTCAATCAATTATTAAATTCAACCAAGCTAAAATTCACCGATACACGTGATTATTTCGCGATCGCCGCCTTTTCACAGTACACCAACGCGACAGAAACCGTATCTCACCGTATTTCACCAGACAATTGCCGTGTTTAATTCATCGCACACAACGAACGTTTAACTTGTATAAAGTGTAAATAATTTAGACAAGTGGCTTATCACAATATATTCACGGTTTGCCTTGCGGCTTAATTCATGTGTTCAACTGGAATTTATTTCCACACTTGCCAGCTCCTTTATTCAATCCCGTTCATCCACCCTACAAAACTCAACGGATAAAATTCAGAAAACCAACATCCGACTTATAACACACATTAAATGTGCATGTTTTTCTGAGGAATTTCAATTTATGTTGACAAATTTATTCACTAACTCCAACCGTTTACGAGATATAGCGTTATGAACAATTGAAATTGTTAATAACAATATACATTCTAAACCAATATCTATCAAAAACTAATCAGGGCTAAGTTACATGAAGACGCGTCGATTGAGACCTCGATGGGGTCGATTGGTGTATCCATTCGTGCGAAATCGTTGACCAAAATTTAGAGCACGTGCATACAAACATATACACCCACACACACACACGCACAGACATTGACTCAGAATTTTTCGGGGATCATTTTGGTAGCCTGAAGACACCAGTTACAGGTCGAAATGAAAAAGTTCGATTTCGGGGTGATTACAACAACTTCCCTATCGGGAACTTAAAATTGAGGAAGTTAAGACATAATCAACAATATAATTTTGTTTTACTATTTAGAAAATTCTACAACTTTTTTGTGATGTCCATTTTGTAAATTTTCTTTCTTTATCATATAATGATATTAGAAGTTAGAAAGTTCTCACGGTAGCTACGAACTTCGCTCTCCGCAATCGTTAGATTTCCGCTTTTTTTACAATTATTATACAATTATATAATTTTTATTATTACAACAATCGTGAATTATAGTATTTCAGAACTTTTGAATCTGTAAAACCTTGAAATTGTGCCGATGTGTTAAGATATTGAAATTAAAATCATAGTACGACGTGGTACTTATGCAAGTTTTCAAACATATAGAAAGGTTATTAATTTTTTTTGGAGTATCTACGTTATCTATGTAGTTGCAATTCTGTGTAGGAAGAATTTCCTACTTTTCCGTAATCCTAATTTCCGTTTTCCACATCAATTGGTGGAAAAATTATTATTGTTCGTATGATGTAGTTTACTCTCGAGCTACTAGCGGCTCTATTGCCGAACGTGTTATACCTGATGATTGTTTAGAGGGCGTCATTCATAGCACTCAATCATCATAATTGTACATAATGGTCACTACCTTGTAACTGATGAAATGCGATGTTCGATGAGATGCCTGGATATGTGAGGATATTTAATGGATGGGTGCGAGGGAGGGATATTTTTTAGAAATGAGGAGGGCGGGTCCAGAAAAAAAGAGTTTACACCAGAGTCACGGTCATACACTAAGAATCGTTTATTCGATACACTTTGAATTATCACAATTTGATGGTAGGCTAATTTCAAGTGGGTATAATCAAATGACCAGACTAAGCGGACAGAACTGATAAGAAATGTGGATTCTTTGCGTGCAGAAGAAGAGCGACGTGCGATAAGGTCTAGAGCAAAATGTACAGTGAGCTGAAACTAAAAGAAAAAGATCAGGGGTTCAAAACAGGGGGTTGAGATTACCCTTGATGTGGTCCGTGATGCGCTCGCTAGGCATGAAGGTCTACAAATCCGTAGGGGTCGTAAATCCTGTCCGGTCGGAGACCTCTACTCACCTCTACTTTGAATCCCTCCGGTTCGTTCGGGGCATAAATCCGTCAGGGTTGTTGAGATCCAAAAGTGAAGAGCTGGTACCGTGAGTAGTTCAAGGAGACCGACTTGATGGTGATGTCATGAGTGGGGTGGTGCCACTTAGATATCGACTGTAGGCGTTGAAGATACCCAGTGGAGGGCCTCTTCCACAAATCCTGAAGTTTCCGTTGAATGAGCTCCCATCGGGAGAGTGTCGAGACGTCGAGCTGCTCCAGCGATGGTTCTGAAAGAGTCGTTGGAGCCTAGCCGATAAGGAAATGACCTGGTGTCAGGGCTGAGCAATCAGCAGGATCATCCGTGAGCGGTTCCAGTGGTCGTGAGTTCAGTACTACCTCTATTTGAGTGAGCAAAATGGTGAGTTCTTCAATGGTGAGCAAATCCTCTCCGATGGTCCGGTTGAGATGGAACTTCACCGACTTGACTGCTGCTTCCCATTTCCCTCCGAAGTGTGGAGCACCTGGAGGATTGAACGACCATTGGGTCCATCTTTGATGAGGAGCTGAGCGAGCCTGATCCTACTGAGAAGAGCTTCTGAAGTTCCTCATCCGCTCCAAGAAAGTTCGTTCCGCAATCAGTGAACAAGGAGTGCACAAGGAGTAGAACTCCCGGCTTCTCCTCGAGGTCTACTTTGAGGTCCTTTTCCAAAGCGTGAGCCATGATGAGCTGTCCTGATTAAGCCGTGGTGGTCCTGTCCACCAGACCTTGTGGGCTACCAATTGCTGAGCTGAGAGGCCTCGAGAAGCACAGTCTGCTGGGTTCTCCTTACCTGGTACCAATCTGCAGTGAGCCCCATGAGTGAGCTCCTGGATGAAAGACACCCGATTTTGTACAAACTCCTTCCATCTTGATAAGTGAGAGCTAATCCACGTGAGTGTTACTGATGAGTCCGTCTATAAGACGGTGGTGGCGTTAGTAATCGTGCGCTGAGGCTGTACATACTTGACTAATTTGGCAAGAGGTAGTGCTGCAGCGAGTTTCAAGCGTGGGATTATCAACCGTTTGAGAGGTGCGACCTTGGTCTTTGAGCAGACCAGCGTGATATTCTGTTTATCCCCGTTGAATATCTTGAGATAAACCACGGCTGACATCGCCACTTGTAATTCAAGGACAGTTTCCGTGAGCACTCCAAGCCACCGAGGTATTGTGATCTCCAACTGCGTGGAGATTGGGATCGACAACTGCGTGAGCTCCTGCCGGAATTGACGCCATCGATGAGCAGTTGTCGGGGACACTGGTCCGTCCCATTCCAGTTTCTCGATCCATAGTGCCTGGAGTAAGATCTTCGCCCGTATGACCACTGGCGCTAGGAAGCCGAGTGGATCAAAGAGTTGAGCTGTCTCTGAGAGAATGATCCTTTTTGTGATAGGGCTGATTTCAGGCTGATTTGCAGAGAATGTGAAGGTATCCATCCCGGGATGCCATGAAACTCTGGGGATCTTTGGGCGTGAATCTTCTATGGACCGTTGTTCTTGGGAGGTGCTACCAGGTCGAGTGGATGCGAGCAGAGCTGAGCTGTTGGAATGCCATTTGGCTAACGGAAAGCCTCCTAACAGACAGAGCTGAGTCACTTCATGAGCTGTCCTTAGTAGCTCTTCACCTGAATCAACACCTCCGCAGATATCGTCAACATATCCTCCTTTCCTGAGTGGGTTCACAGCAAGAGGACATTTCGATCCTTCATCCTCGACGAGCTGATTGAGTACACGTATGGAGGAAAATGGAGCTGATCGGGTACCATACGTTACTGTGGTGAGTTGATATGTGGCGATATCTCCGTTTGAGTCGGTCCAGAGTATTTGCTGGAGTGGCCAGTCATCCGGATGTACCCAGAGCATTGATCGCCTCGGAGGTAGTCGTGAGGAGAGCAGTGAGATTCTTAGCGCTATGGCGCAAAAATACATATTTAACGTTATACAACTTTTTTGGGTGCTACCGATAGTTTATTGTTATTAACAAATTCAATTGTTTAGATCAATTGTTGTTGACAAATGAATTGTTTATATCGCTGCGTCGTGAGAACGATTGAAGATACGAAAAAAAATATTAAATCAAATATGTTCCACACACGAAAATACCTATTTAATGTTTCATTTTTGCCTGCCACCGATAGTTGATTGTTATTAACAAATTCAATTGTTTGGATCGCTATATCGCAAGAACGGTTGGAGGTACGCAACAATGTGTCAAATGAAAGTCGTTCCTCACATAAAAAATCACATTCTATGTTTCATAACTTTTTTGGCTAACACCCATAGTTAATTGTTATTAACAAAATGGATTGTTTATATGGCGCGATCCTAAAAACGATTAGAGATACGAAGCGAAGTGTCCAATGAAAGTCGTTCCACACAGTGTGACGTGATATTTTGCCTGGGCAAAACATCATTCACCTTCGCGTCGCTTTTCCTTAGTGAAAAATAATATAAAAAAAAACTTACTTAACCTAAACTCAAAATTTGGGCGCTAGTTGGTTTGTACGCCGAACCAACAACGCGAGAGTTTCTAACTTAACGCAAAATCCTCCAGACGCGAAATTTCTCTAAACGCAAAGTCTCAAAATATTCAAAATTAAAACGGAAACGGAGTGAACGTCACTTACCGTAACCGCAAACTCGACTTATCTCGAATACCTAACCTAACTTAACTAAACTAGGCCTAAGGAAAAGGAAGCGGTAAATCCCGCGCTGCGCAGGAGGTGCTTATGGTAGATGGGGGTGGGTCGAGATGTTAGGGGATAATTGGTCTCAAACACAAGAAAACATCCAAAATAAAACATACACCCGAAAAGTTAATTCTCAAAACTCTATATTTCTTCTCACCAAAATTTACAGAACTCAGAACTTTTGAATTATAATTATTTGGAGTACACGAAGCCTCTGTGATCACGTGAAGTTAGGCCGAATCCAACGAAAAAAAAATCAAATCGAACTAAAATTTCGATCGAACCTAAAACTAACTAGTTTACCGACATCGCGGTCGACGGTTTATCTAACCCCAAAATTCAACAAAACTCTCAAAATTCTAAAATTCCCTACCAAAACTTCGAATTAATCCTTAACGAGACATTGGATTAATTAACTTGGCAATACTACGCAAAAAGAGGGATCAAGTTGAATAAAAGAGATACCCTGAGTTTATTAATTAACCCAAGAAAAAAAGGATCATTTCATACCGACATTAACTGATACGAAAAATCAGTTAACGAACCCCAATAATTTACCGACTTCCATGTCAAAGTCCCATAAGTTCATTTTGCAACAAAACGATTAACAACCCCATAATTTCGGGGCAAAACAAAGTGTACCAATTATTAACCCAAAATTAGTTTATCGACGTCTCGGTCGAAATACCACAAATAATTTTGGACAACAAATTTTTCAATAAAATATCGAAATAGTTTGTCGACTTTCCGGTCGAACTAGCACAAATGTACGATAAAATAAAAAAAGTAACCCAAAGTATCACTCAATAATTCACTATAGTTTATCGACATTTGCGGTCGAGATTACATAATTTTATCATAAACAAAAGCCTCACTCAAAGACTCGAAATAGTTTACCGACATCGCGGTCGACGGTTTATCTAACCCCAAAATGCAACAAAACTCTCAAAATTCTAAAATTCCCTACCAAAACTTCGAATTAATCCTTAACGAGACATTGGATTAATTAACTTGGCAATACTACGCAAAAAGAGGGATCAAGTTGAATAAAAGAGATACCCTGAGTTTATTAATTAACCCAAGAAAAAAAGGATCATTTCATACCGACATTAACTGATACGAAAAATCAGTTAACGAAGCCCAATAATTTACCGACTTCCATGTCAAAGTCCCATAAGTTCATTTTGCAACAAAACGATTAACAACCCCATAATTTCGGGGCAAAACAAAGTGTACCAATTATTAACCCAAAATTAGTTTATCGACGTCTCGGTCGAAATACCACAAATAATTTTGGACAACAAATTTTTCAATAAAATATCGAAATAGTTTGTCGACTTTCCGGTCGAACTAGCACAAATGTACGATAAAATAAAAAAAGTAACCCAAAGTATCACTCAATAATTCACTATAGTTTATCGACATTTGCGGTCGAGATTACATAATTTTATCATAAACAAAAGCCTCACTCAAAGACTCGAAATAGTTTATCGACATTACGGTCGAAATCTCATAATTTCGCAACAAAATTACCGACTCGTGGCAGAATTATAATTTTACAACAAGATTGTCGAATCGTGGCCGAATTATAATTTTACACCAAAATAAATAACACTCAAGAGCGAAGATAGTTTATCGACATCTCGGTCGAGGTGCATGAATTTTCCAACAAGGAAATTGTCGATTATTAACCTCATTAGTTTTTCGACTTTCCGGTCGAGATTATTATTTTACGACAAACTCACAAAAAATCTTGAACAATAGTTCGAATTAGTTTTACGACGTCCCGGTCGAAATTATTATACTTTCAGACCGAAAAATAACACTCGCGCCAACCGATTATCGATCGGTTTGTTTTCGCACCCAAATTTCCCGGAATTTTGGGCGAACAACACATTCCGAAGGGATGAGATAATCACTCTTACAAGAGTGAACATTTTCGCGCCTTTGTCTCGCCCCATAAAATCTATTTTTCTTTTTTTTTTTTTTTTTTTTAAAGCAACAATATTTTAATTCGCATTTTCCCGTAATTTCTCGCCGCGTAATTAAAAAAAATGAAATGATCACAAAACAACTAGACACATCTAACGGGGTTCGCGACCTAATTTTTCGGCTTTTCCGACCCCATTTCCACTTTGTCTACCTGAGCGTTTTTTTTTTTTTTCTGTTCACCGCGGTGTCGTCAAAGTTTCTCTCACATGGGGTTTTGGTGCTTCTCGGGCGCTTGGTGAGATGAGACTGAGTCCTTGCTAGTGCTAGCGTACGCCGTGGTGCGTTTGAGCGCTGCGGAGCAGCGAGATGCGCAGTCGCGCGGCGGGATTTTTTTTTTTTTTTTAAATCCCGTCACAACAGAAAAATGCACATTTGATGATGTATCACTTTGGTGCCAACACCCATAGGTAATTGTTATTAACAACTTGAATGGTTTATGTCGCTCTATTACGACAATAATTGGAGATACGAAATCAGTTGTTGAATGAAAGTTGTTCCACACGTAAAAGCACACATTTGATTTTTTATGACTTTTTATGCCAACACTCATAGTTTTCCACAAATCAATTGTTTATCTACCTCTATCACAAGAAGGGATATATTTTTTGAAAATCTCTTTATATTTTAAGCATTATAAAATTTCACATATTTAGTAATTTAGAAGAGTTTAAAACGTTCATAATTTGAGACACAAACCGAAATGTTCTATATAACATATGCAGGGGAACGATCGGGAAGTTATTGGTTCGACCCGTTGAGGGTCAAACCGAAATTCCGTTTATTTAGGCTAATAATTGCCTCAAACGATGCCATAATTAAAATGAGAATGTGCTGGGGAAAAAAAACCGAAAAAAATACAATAATGAAGGCTAAGCAGTGAGTAGTTCCGTTGAGCCGATACGAGAATTTAGCAAAATTCCAACGCAAAAGCTGAGTGAGCAGAGAAAAAACCGCGAAAGAATGACGGAGGAATTTTTTAATGCGCAAAAAAATTGAAAAAAAACGCAAAAAGAACGACGTGAGTGAGGCCGTGAGCTATCGCAAAAAATTAAACTCAATCAAAAAAAAGAAAAAATCCGAGAGCGGTCACAATAATTAACATAAACCCAAAAACCAGAAAATTGTGAGCTAATGCTACTTACCGAGTTAATGAGTTGGCCTCGTGCACGAACGATGCGGTTGAAATTCCACGGGCCTGGAAATGAGCAGTTCCAATTTCCCTTTTTTTTTTTAGATTTTTGACGGTCCGATGCAGCAAGTTCCCGATCTTCCCCTTTGGGATGAGTCGAGCCGACGAAATGTTCTTCCTTGATTGAGCTCCACTGATGAGCACTTCACTCCCGTTAACACCCGAAAAAACTCGAAAAGAAGTCAGAAATATCCCACAAATCCGGCTCGAAGCACGAAAATGTTCGATGAGATGGCTAGATTTGTGAGGATATTCAATCTATGTGTGCAAGGGAGCGATATTTGTTATCAATGAGAAGAGCGGGTCCAGAAAAAAAAGAGTTCACACCAGAGTCACGGTCATACACTAAAAATCGTATGTTCGATACACTTCAAATTATCACAATTCAATGTTAGGCTCATTTTAAGTGAGTATAATCAACTGCGCAGACCGAGCGGACATAATTTATAAGAAATGTCGATTCGTTGCGTGCAGACGAAGAGCCACGTGCGAGAAGGTCTGGAGCAAAATGCACAGATAAAACACACGTGTGAACTGTTGAACCGCCCAGAAGAGAGTGAATGTGGGTCGCAAGACATCGAAAGGCCAAGATGCGACTCAGTTGTCGAGTAAGTATTTCCGGTGACCCGTCGGTAATTTAGGCGGCCAGGACGTGGCGCTTCAAGTGTGTGTCATCGGAAGCGGCCGGCGGAGAAGTCTGACTTTACCGCCCTCCCGGTTGCCCCGTCAGCTGATGGGATTCGCAACAAGTATGAAATTTATTAGGTAAATTTGATGATGATTCAAATGTACTTCCTAAAGTATAAAATTGACATGAAGGCAACAGTTTTCTTTCATGAGCAAACCGGCTTCATGGATACTGGATCCAATTGGTCTATTATTGCTAAATACATTGCCGACTTCTGTATTGTTTTCCGTACACATAGTGATATAATTTTGACGACCTAACGATGTGTTTATCAAACTGCGCGATGAACATCAGGCCAGTTCTGTGCTACTCGGGCATATACGAAACTCGTCTTGCGATACACAAAACATGTGTACATCTTGTATTCAAAATTTACTTGGGAACATTTTTGTATTCTATATTTTTCCCATAATATCCGTAGTTTCCAAGATATGCTCATTTATTTATCGAAACTACTACAAACCATTTAGGAGGAATACTAGAAGCTGAAAAATTGGGAGTCACATCCAAAATCCTTTCTCAACTCAAGTTTCAAAAACTATAAAAATGTTGGCTAAACAGATTCAATAATGAGTCTTCTTCAAAATGATTGGAAAATGTTGTTGAATATCTTATTCAAAGTTTATCAAAATAAAAATGTAGTCTTTGAGCTATTTACGTCCGCTTATTAATTTAACTTAGTCCTACATATTGTGTAAATAATACTCTACAAATGACCGAGGCGGTAACCGAGTGGTTAGAGTCCGAAACTTTGGTGTCGAAGTCGGTTCAAGCCCCATGAGTAGCCAAAATTTGAGTTGTTTTTGGACTCTAATTCAGTTGCATGACCACCGAACGGGAGTTTCCTAATGGAGACGACTGTACAATTTGAGGTTTGCTGGGGTTTCCTCAAGTCCCAACCGGAGGAATACTTACACTTGGAGCAAATAATGTACAGTTGGGGAAAGAAGCCGCAAGGGAAGGGGACGAATTGTGAAAACTCAAAAAGGGTATATGAATAGAGCAAAAATAAAAAATAAAAATGAAAAAGAAAACAAAATTTTAACTTTCCGATGCTTGTGTGTGTGTGTGTGCTTTTTTCCAATCTCTCATTTTTCTGACAATAGAGTTCGTCAAATGATTTCAATTGTTTATAACGCTCTAACGCCGAAACGATTAAAGAAAGGAAAAAGGCCGAGGGACCCAAAATATGTACGTTTTATAAGGTGAACATTTATTCAACAAATGTTTCCGTATGTATAAAATTTCGTGAGATGCAGCGCTAGATATGATTCCATATGTACATCGGCACATACACGTACAGACATTTTTTTTTAAATAGTCTACAAAGGTTAGAAATACCATAACACGTGGTGTTCTGATGGAAATTCACTTTTGCACTTTTGGGGGGCGAAACAATCTCTTCCTCTATCGGGAACTAAATAATTGTTCAGACGGCCACATATTTTTAACTTCCTGACAGGGAAGTTATTGTAATTACCCCGAAATCTAACTTTTTCATTTCGACCTGTAAATGGTGTCTTACCAAAATTTCTAGTACCAAAATGATCCCCGAAAAATTCTGAGTCAATGTCTGTGTGTGTATATGATTGTATATATGTGCCGTACATTTTGGTCGACGATTTCTCACCAATGAATACACCAATCGAAGCCATCGAAGTCGCAATCGACGCGTCTTCATGTAACTTAGCCCTAATTAGTTTTTAACAGAGTGAGGGCCCGCTCACATTAGGGGCGGGTTGTAGTTGGTCGCTCGTGCCTATGAGGGGCGGGTGGGAGTGGGTGTGAGCCATTACGGATGGAACCAGTAACTTCCCGACCAATTGTTTTGTTTTGTCATTTTCTTTTTGAAGTGAAACTTCGTATGGGAGGGTATTGAAATTCGGATCGGCAACCTTTTCTGTGACAAAAATAGGTGGTGGGGGTAACACGTAGCGTCGAGACAGTGGGGGCCGTGACTCGCTTGCCTTAGGTACCTGTAGTTAAAATTACAATGTTTAGGCGGCGTGATAATCGCCGAACACAGCTGTTGCAGCTCCATGAAGTTAGCCCCTGCTTATTAAAAATTTATTAGTACGAACATCAGAATTCATTGATAGGCGAATGATAGACAACGATTGATAATAAAAACAATTTGATTGACTAAATTTGTTTTTCAAATGAATTTTCAAAAAATGGGCCTAAAAGATAGCCTTCCTTTTTTTAGAATGCAATGATAGAAACTTCTACTTGGGCTCATTCTACGCAGAATCATTTGATAGAAATTGATAGATACTTGGCCGAAGTCTATCAATTCGATAAACTAACGTAAAGTAAGAAAAACCTAATGACGATCATGACGCTGCGGCGGCGAGTCGAATCAGAGCGGAAAGGAGGGGGGACGGGGTGATCTCCCATCGCTGGCCACAAAGAGAATAGACTAAAGTAGAGCTAGAGGCTCAGATGTCCAGGACTGCTTGATGCCACATCCCCTCGATTATTTTTGCGTCTTGAGAGAAGAGTGCAATTATCACATTGAATACATGCGAGTATGTTGTGGAAAAATTATGATTAGTAATTTTAATGCTGTCTCTCCCATCAAACCGAAACGTCGAATTATTATTTCAGCTACTCCTTATGAAATTTTACTTCTGTCGCGTGTCTTCATGACATACCGTATTTTTAACTTCCCGATCTTAGGGAAGTTATTGTAATGGGTCGGAAAATCGAAATTGGAAATTCCACTTGATTTCCACGTTTCATGACTCCTAGAAACGTTTCCAACCTTTTTGGGCGAGATATTTGTCTATGTGTGTGCGTGCGTATATGAGCAAAATTTTGTCGAACGATGTCTCGTAAGACAAATTATGCGACTTGGGTTTTTTTATACTCATTGGATAAGTTTTCGCCTAACTTAGCCCTGATTAGATTTTGAACGTAATCGAACCAGGGGTTATCCCTTCTATTAATTTTTTTCTAATTTCTTTAATTTTTTTTTATTTTTCAACAATATGAACCCTAACGGACGGCAGCTTATTGTCTATATATATATATATTAGGGTGGTCGTTAAAAATTAAATTTCTTGGGCCGCCCTATCAAAAGCTTTTGTGTGATGAAAAAGTGCGCAGGAATTTTTTTTTTTTTCAATAAAATTAACACGTGCCACAAGAGGATTAAAAGTCTTTTTCTTATAAAAAACGTGCTCGCCGGAAATTTTTCGTGAAATATTGGAATTTAAGCTAAAATCATAAGAAACATTTTCATAGGAAGTTGAATTCTCTACAAAAGAGGTTTTCCTCATTTTTTGCGAAAAGTGAATATTTGCGATGATATTTCAAAAAACAAACCGGTGAACATACATCATTAACATGTTGAAACTGAAAAATATCATTCGTTCTGAAATATACACAGTTTTGTAACAGAAATGAAGTTCAACAAATTTTCGTTTAATGTACATTTAATGAACCAGAGCCGATTCCAAATCATCCATTTTATTTGAAAAATAAGTTCCACGAATCAATTTTTTCTGGGCAGATTGATTAATCCCACGGCTTCAGTAAACTTTCTTTGGTATTTTTTACATTTCTGTTCCTATACTCATCCAATATTTGGATCACGAATTGCTCCTGCTCTTCATTTTTTGTGAACAAATCATTATATTCTTGCATTAACTTGACGTCTCGTTCTGCAATATCGTTGACAACTGACAATATAGTTACAGCTGTAAAACATTCCTGATAGTCAGGATGAGTTGACCAATTTTCAGAACTTTCAACCCGTTTGTATTTAATCCCAGTCTATGAAAAAATTTTGGTACATTTAAATGAGATATTCGAACTTTCTTAGGAACTTGGCTTTGATACTCGTTCAATGAATCAAGTTCATCTGCACCATCAAACAACTTTTGGACCATTTTTTTCTTCGTTTCTGCGTCGACATTCTCATCAAATAAAGCCATTAAGCAGTTTTCAGTATTAAGATACCATAAATGGATAAAAAAAAAAAATTTATCTAATGCAGCTTCGTAGATTTTTTTATCCATGAATTGAAAGTTATAAATAGATTTTACCAATTGAAAATCACTATTCGGGGCTTTGATTGCTGACGATGCCATGAACCAAATTCTTACATACATTTTCACTATGAATAGACAAATCATAGCAAGGCTTTTTTCTTCCTTTGATTTCACTTTGAAGGTAGGTCGTAAGAGAAATATTTCGAGACAATATATGGCTTTGACCATCCACCTTGCTTGATGGGCAGCTCCAGGAACAGTAAATGTGAACTAACAAATAGGGGTACGTTTGGTCCAGAATAATTAAAGATTTGACTGACAAAGACGGTTCTCAATATAACTTCGCATATATGATGTCTACATGGTATCAGAAGAAGATCTGTTTCTAATAATTGTTCAATTAAAACTGCTGCCCTATTGAATTGGCCTGTGTTTGACACAGCGGTGTCACAACATAAACCAACTACTCAATCACTGATTCCGTATTTTTGAAGAGCGTCGAAAACTGCATCTGCCATTGCACGACCAGTAGAATTGTCAAGTTGCGGTATTGATAATATTTTAGTGTCTTTCTCTGATGAAACTATTATCGGAAGACGTTCCACGAAATTTCTCCCAGTAATATCAGGTAAGTGTTTACCGTCCCAGTGGACAATCAATCTGCGGAGTTCTGTACTTGCGAATCTCTTTTGAATTTCCGCAGCTCTTTCTACCCGAAATTTTTCACATTTTTGTTTTATTGAAGTTCTATTAACAATGTATTGACTGGCATCAAGATCTGCAGCTTGAAGAAAAGTGATCAGTAAGCTCGTCGCATTACGATCACTGATTTTACATTTATCCAATATCGTACACAGTTTTGGGGTGAGAATATTTAATGTTCCACGAGACGTCTTCAACGGCGCTGATTCTTCTCAATCCATTACAAAACTAGGGTCTTTATGCAGTGCCAGTTTCAGCAATTCGTCGTACACGATATTCCACAGAAG
Source organism: Asobara japonica (assembly GCA_026005395.1). Taxonomy (NCBI): domain Eukaryota; kingdom Metazoa; phylum Arthropoda; class Insecta; order Hymenoptera; family Braconidae; genus Asobara; species Asobara japonica. The sequence goes on along the minus strand of BQMI01000320.1, from coordinate 506,346 downwards.
GGGCCCCAACACTGAGCCTTGAGGTACACCCCCAGTCACGTTATATGTTTTGGGGCCTACTTCTGTGTCATACTTGAGAACTCTGTCGGTGAAGTAGTTACCTACCATGTTTTGGAGATATGCCGGTACAGATACCTTCGATAATGCCGCCAAAATGGAATCCCACCGTACCGAGTTGAAAGCGTTCTTGACGTCCAGAGTAACAACCAAACAGTATTGTTTCTTACCTCCTTTCCATCGTCCGACCTCAATCGCTCTCTTCGCTGTTTTCACCACCAGGTCTATAGCATCCAACGTAGATCGTCGTCGTCTGAAGCCGTATTGGGCTTCGGCCAATAGGGGTTCCACCACTGCCTTAATTCTCTGATGTATAATGCGCTCCAGGATCTTGCCCGCCGTATCCAGCATACAGAGTGGACGATATGATGACGGTTCGTCCGGAGGCTTTTTTCCCTTAGGAAGCAGTACGAGTCTCTGTTGCTTCCATCTGCTGGGGAAGATACCTTCCTGAATGCAAGCATTGTACATATCGAGAAAGATTCCAGGTGCTGCATTAATGGCGGCCTTCAGTGCTATGTTTGGCACACCATCGAGACCAGGGGCCTTGTTGTTGCCCAATCTACTACAGGCCTGCAATAGTTCATCAGCTGTAATCGGTGGAATTTCGTCGTTGATACCATTCTTCACATACGTCCCAATAATATTCGTTTGTTGAGGAAATAAGACAGCCACAATCCTCTCCAGGAGCTCAGGGCAGGTCGGTGATGGCATCGGTTGACGCTTAAGTCGCGCCATAACCACCTTGTACGGTCTGCCCCAAGGATCCTTATCCACTTCCTCCAAAAGCTCGTTCCAACAGACTCGTTTGCGAAGCTTTATGGCCTTGGTGAGTTTACGCTTAGCGGCTTTAAACTTCACTTCCAGGCTTTCAGGATTGGACTTCTTCCTTGCGCGTTGCCAGGATCTTCTCGCTGCGAAACATTCCTTGCGGAGGGTCGCGATTTCATCGCTCCACCAATACACTGGTGGCCGTCGGTTTCCACTAAATTTCCTGGGCATAGTGGCATCGCAGGCGTCGGTGACTCTCCGCATGACTCCGTCTACTTTTTCTGCGGTATTGCTACCGTTTACGGGGTCAGTCTTCAGTGCTACAAGGAAGGTGGTAATGTCGAATTTTCTCACATTCCAGCCGACTCTGTTTGTTCTTTCTGATGTGGGCGCGGACCTCCGGTCAACAGACACCTCGCAGGGTACCGCTCTATGATCACTGGCAGTATAGATCGCACATACCTCCCATGCACAATTTCCTTTCAGCAGGCTACTATAATTGAGCAAATTTCACCCTTGGCAGCAGCGGCATGGCTGACACCCCCAGGTGCCAGATTGTTCCAGGCAAATCAACGGAGCGGCCATGATCCCATCGAAAGACCCGGAACATCCCAAGCTACGCCAACAAGACGGGATAAAAGAAAGGAGAGAACACCGCTCAATGACATAGCAGGGAAGAAGCTCAAAAGTGCTCTAACAGTACCCATGAATGTGGAGGAGCTGGTGAGTAATGAGACTTCACCAACTGGAAACAGGGCCACGGACGAAGTATCCAATCCGGAGATGGAAGATGATGAAAGTGTTTGGGAGAAGAGCAAGAGACGAAGGAAAAAACGGAGGCCATCCCAACACCCCCCAGGAGTTACGCAGAGTAAACCTAAGCCGAAGAAGAAAACAGCTAGCCGACCGGATGCGCTGATTATTCGTCCGACCGGTACGGAGATGTACTCGGAAATTTTGGGCCGAATAAAGAAAGACCAGAGTGTCTATGCGGCTAGCGCATGCGTGGACAAAATACGCAAAACAGCCGCAGGAGATGTTCTGTTAATTCTTGCCAGAGGAAAGAAAGAGCAAACCATTGAGCTGGAGGAGGCCCTGGTTGGAGCCCTCAAAAATGACGCAAAAGTCCTCAATAAAGGACCACGAGAAGAACTGGAAATAAGAGACCTCGATGAGGTCACAACCAAAGAGGATATTCTCGATGCCTTGAGAAGAGCTGACGGCGCGGATAGTGACGTCCCACTGTGTGCCATCAGGAGCCTTCGGAATTCATACAGAGGAACACAAACAGCTACAGTAATACTTCCTACAGCTACGGCAAGGAACGTATTGAGCAAGGGCAGTAAAATACGAATGAGCCTAGTATATGCCCGTATTGTGACAGTGGTAAGGCCCATGAAGTGCTTCAAGTGTTGGCAGTACGAGCATCTTGCCGTTAATTGCAAGAGCTCCATTGATCGATCAGACCTGTGTTATAAATGCGGCGAAAAAGGACACAGAAGCGCCGATTGTAAAGCGTCTCCAAAATGCGTTCTATGCGTAGAACTGGAGCCCACGAAAGACAATGCCCATGTAACTGGTAGTATCAAATGTCCAGTCTACCAGGGTGCACTCCAGAAGATCCGTACACAGTCATAGTGCGGGTGTTACAGGTGAACCTGGCTCACTGCACCACAGCACACGATCTGCTGACGCAGACGGTTCGAGACCTGAAAATTGATGTTGCCGTCATTTCGGAACCTTACAGGAACCTATATACCCAAAACTGGGTTACTGATACTAGCAATAAAGCCGTCATTTGGTCCTGCGGTGCTCTGCCGCTTGAAGCATATGACGGAGACCAACAGTCTGGATTCGTTGTGGCCAAGGTGAATGGTATCTATCTTTATAGCTGCTATGCACCACCAAGCCTTTGCTATGAAGACTTCACAGCATTCCTAGATAGACTCGTCGTGGATGCAAAACAGCATTCCCCAGTGGCAATTGCGGGAGACTTCAACTCTTGGGCAGTCGACTGGGACAGCAAGGAGACAAATCAACGAGGACGGGCTTTACTGGAAGCCAGGTCGACCCTAGATGTTGTCCTATTGAACGATGGAAACAAACCGACATTTCGCAGAGGACAAGCGAGCTCATGTATAGATCTCACCTTCGTCAGCAGCAGCCTGATGAAAGGAAACTGTGCATGGGAAGTATCCGAGATCTACACTGCCAGTGATCATCAGGCAGTACTCTGGGAGGTGTCCGTTGATTGGAGATCCGCACCCACACCGGAAAGAACAAATGGAGTCGGCTGGAATGTGCGAAAATTTGACATTGCCACCTTCCTTATGGCACTGAAGACTGCCCGATTAGACAGTAAGAATGCCACAGGGAAAGCAGACGAAACCATGCGGAGAGTCACCGACGCCTGCGATGCCACTATGCCCAGGAAATTTAGTGGAAACCGACGGCCACCGGTGTATTGGTGGAGCGGTTAAATCGCGACCCTCCGCAGGGAATGTTTCGCAGCGAGGAGAGCTTGGCAACGCGCAAGGAAGAAGTCCAACCCCGAAAGTCTCGAAGTGGAGTTTAAAGCCGCTAAGCGTAAGCTTACTAAGGCCATAAAGCTTCGCAAACGAGACTGCTGGAACGAACTGTTGGAGGAAGTGGAGAAGGATCCTTGGGGCTGACTGTACAAGGTGGTTATGACGCGACTCAAGAGCCAGCCGATGCCATCACCAACCTGTCCTAAGCTCCTGGAGAGAATTGTCTCAGTCTTATTCCCCCAGCAAATGAGTGTGACTGAAAAGCAGGTGGAGGGTGCTATTATCGACGGAATACCGCCGATTACAGCTGAGGAACTATTGCAGGCCTGTAGTAGAGTGGGCAACAACAAGGCCCCCGGTCTCGATGGTGTGCCAAATATAGCGTTGAAAGCCGCCATCAATGCAGCACCCGGCATGTTCCTCGAAATGTATAATACATGCATCCAGGAAGGTATTTTCCCCAGCAGATGGAAGCAACAGAGACTCGTGCTTATCGCCAAGGGGAAAAAGCCACCGGACGAGCCATCATCATATCGTCCACTCTGTATGCTGGATACGGCGGGCAAGATCCTGGAACGCATTATACATCAGAGAATTGAGGCAGTGGTGGAACCCCTATTGGCCGAAGCTCAATACGGTTTCAGACGACGACGATCCACGTTGGATGCTATAGACCTGGTGGTCAAAACAGCAAAAAAAGCAATCGATGGCAGGCGATGGAAAGGAGGTACGAAGCAGTATTGCTTGGTTGTTACCCTGGACATCAAAAATGCCTTCAACTCGGTACGGTGGGATCCCATCCTCGCGGCATTGTCGAAGCTGCAAGTACCGGCATATTTGCAAAAGATGGTAGGTAATTACTTTACCGACAGAGTACTCAGATATGACACGGAGGTTGGTCCTAAAACATATAGGGTGACTGGGGGGGTACCTCAAGGCTCAGTGTTGGGTCCTCTTTTGTGGAATATCGTCTATGACGACTTGCTCAAAATAGCATTACCGGCGGGGGCCAAACTCGTAGCTTTTGCGGATGACGTAGCCATAGTCATCGTGGGCAAACACCTTTCCACGCTCCAGCTCATTTTCGAGAATGTTTTTAACAAGATACGACAATGGATGGACTCGATTGGGTTACAACTTGCGGAGCATAAGACTGAGGCACTCCTCATTACGAGCCGGAAGAAAATAGAGACAATTAGACTGCAAGTCGGTGAGCACGAAATAATTTCCCAGCCCTACATACGGTACCTGGGAATTATGATTGATGCCCGACTTAGTTTTAGACAGCAAGCTCAACATGCAAGCAGTAAGGCAGGAGCAGTGAAGACTGCTCTTGCAAGAATTATGCCAAATATTGGAGGGCCAAAACAGAGGAGAAGGCTCCTGCTATCATCAGTTGTCACGTCGGTATTAACATATGGTATTCCTATATGGAGTGATGCATTACGAAGCCAAGCATCTCGGCGGCAAATTGTTCCAGTCTACAGGCTGAGTGCCCTTAGAGTGGTCAGCGCATACCGCACAGTATCGAACGATGCTGTGTGTGTCATTGCTGGGATGCTACCTTTTGAAGTGCTAGCGGAAGAGCGTAGGCGACTCTACACACGCAAAACATCAACCGAGCTGAGCTCAGTGGAACTGAGGACAGAAGAACGAAACCACAGCATCCAGCGATGGCAGCTGCAGTGGGACGCCTCGAGCAAAGGCCGGTGGACTCACCGACTTATTCCGAAGCTAGATGTTTGGCTTGACCGATCACATGGACAAGTCAATTACTACCTAACCCAGATGCTCTCAGGACACGGGTGCTTTCGGGAATATCTTCACAAATTTAAGCATGAGGATTCTCCGGATTGCCCAAAGTGTCCGAGAATGAAGGAAAACGCGGAACATGTTCTCTTCACGTGTCCGCGTTTCGACGTCCAACGAGCTGTATGGGAAAATAGCGCAGGCAAACCCATCAACGGTGGAAATCTTGTGGAAGTTATGCTGTCATCAGAGGCGGCATGGAACGCGACGAGCGACTTCGCAATGGAGGTTTTGCAGGAGCTGCGCCGCGAGGAGCAGTTGCGGAAAAATCCAGAGTAAACGGAGGATCTTCTTACCGTTAACGAGCGGAAAGGATTCGCTACTGAGGAAGCCAAGGCTATCGTCCCCTACACAACGAAGTATTGCTCAGCAGATGTTCCGTCGTGTTCTGGGGACCAACCGAACTGTATTGTATGTGACAAGGGGTATTGTCCTTTGCACGTTATGTTTTATTTGTTAATTCTGTGAGTTTGTTTAATAAAGGAAAAAGTAAGAAAAAGAGGAAGGAAAGAGAAAGAAGGAAGTGTGAGGAAGGAGGTTGACTTCCTTCTTTCTCTTTTTCTTTCAAAAAAAAAAAAAAAAAAAAACTCATACACATACATGTACACATACTCATACACACATGGAACATGTAACGTGGAACACGTGAAAACTAATTCATATTTCTACTAATTCATAATTCAATTCGCTCATTTAAAAACTGAGTAACTCGGTGGGGGCGCCTCGCAGTGAAAAGTGGAAAAGGAACATTCGACTCCAAATTTTGGCCTTTTCCCACCCTCAAATTTAGAGTGCGCAGTTGCGGGACACCCTGTATACTGAACGAATGTCATCCAAAATGCAATCCGCTCGATTTTGCACGGAAACGCTTCGATTGAGACCTCGATGACAGCTCTGGATTCATTCATTCACTCATTACATACATAATTGTTGAGACGGTCATACCTCCTTAATTATGCAAATTTGCGAAAAAAATCATTCTATATACAGCACGCATCTCATATGGGGAACAACTTTTCTTATATAATTTTTGCGCTAACTCTAATAGGTTATGCAATAGAACGTGATAAACAATTAAAATTGTTAATAACTATATACATTCTATACCAATGTCACCCAAAATCTAATCCCCTCTAAGTTACATGAAAAGGCTTCGATTCCAATATTGACGGTCTCGATAGCTTCATTCGTTCGTGAAAAACCTAGGATCAAAATTTCGGAAACACACATACATACATACATACACACACACACACACACACACACACACACACACACACACACACAGACATCGATTCAAAATTTGTTGGGTATCATTTTGGTATAATTAAAACCCCAGTCACAGGATGAAAGGAAAAATATCGATTTCGGGGTCATTACAATAACTTCCCGAATAATTGGGAAGTTAATAAATCGAATTATGCAGTAGATGAGATAAGAAACGAATGTGAAACATTTTGTACAATTTGTGTACAACTGGCTTATGAACTTCATCCTGAAATATGGCAAAAAAACAAATTTTAATCTAAGAAAAAAGTGAAGTTGCATAGCAATCCGCATATCTTTGGTAGTAAAATATTCGTTTTGAAAAACCGGGATTTGTAGAACATTATATGTATTATCCAACCATTTCTATTGCTCATGAGGAGCTACTTTTTTTGGATCAGATTACCGTTGAGTTGCACAATTTACGTAGAGACAGTAATGTTTGAGGATGAGGAGGAGGATGTAGACGTCATAAGGATGAAGATTAATAGTAAGGAACATCTTCTACTTTCAACTCAGTTTTTAAATAATTTTTGCGGCTACCAGCACGTATTTGCGCCTCTCTTTCTCTCTCTCTCTCTCTCTCACCAAATGCATTTCTCACTCTTTTACATCGCATTCCAGCTGCCAGCTCCATCCTACGCACGTTGCCATAGGTCCTTCGCTAGTCTCCTATTTTCCCAGATTTCGTCCCCTACTACAACCGCCCGCCGCTCACGCCCTGTCAAAATCTATTACATCGGCCTTTCATTTTACGGCATATCGCACCATACAAACTTTCACTGCTAAAACTCATTCAGTATAACTGGCAAAATCTCATGGTTCCGCTTAGTCACAGATACCTGATCATCGGGTTAAACCTGCATTACATAAAGCTTGACTGAACAGTAGAATGAGTACTAGACATGCACTGGTGTCCTCTGCTCGGAATCGAGTTATAGGCATAGACACTATCAGATACGATGGGTTTCTGGATCGGAGACTGTTTCCAGATTTCCCAAAGACTCATCCTGTCATCCAATGACCAATTCGCCCGAGCTGCGTTCCAATATCGCTTAGTTGGAACACATTGAAAAATAACGTGAAAGAGTTAAAGCAATGAATAAAAGAATGGAAGAAATCCAAGTAGAAGTATCACACTTGCTGATAGCTTCCCGCCCTCTACTCTCCCGGAAAAAACGGGATTATCATTTGGTTTTTTAAATTTAATTCATATTTATTTACAGGAAACCTGTTTCATTTGAAATTTACAAAACAAAATATCAATTAAGGCGGAAATGAAATGTTTCTCGGCACTTTCGTGCCCTTGTCGTATGAGAGTTATTTAAATCGTTTTCCGTTTTTTTTTTATGAAGGTTATTTCTAAATTAAGTAAATTAATATGGCTATACGAAATGATTATAATTTTTTTTTAGAAATCTGATAACCACAAAACAAAAATATATTTAGGAAAATTTACACGTGCTCTGCCTATATATATGTACGAAACATAGGAAAGGGAGAAAGACCGACCCGTCACCATGAGATCCAGAAAGCAAGAGAGCGGGTGACGGCTTCGGTGATAGTTTTGTGCTCCTGGCCGTGGCTGGGGAGGTGAGGTAAGAGGTCAGTGAAATTCGACAGCGCCTCAAGTTCGGAGCGCAGGACATGACGTCGTGGTTGCGCGAAATTTCGAAAATCGGGGGGGACGTCCAAATCATTACAACTTCTTATTTCACTATCACCTTCATAATTGGAGTGATCGTTCATTGGTCTTCACAAAACAAAAGTCAACCACCTAAAGGGCATATATAAGCGGGGATTCATTTCACTACAGAATTCCTGTGAAGCAGTACTTCGTTGCTTCACGGTACGTATACCAGTATAGTTACTATGTATAACATCATAAACTATACCATCAACTATAAGATGGTAAACTATAGCCATGTCTCCTCCTTCGCACCAGTGAGAACTTTCGCCGTTCAGACTGGACAATCCATAAAACTCTCCTCACGACGCAGCTCTGAGAGATCCTCCGAGGTGAAAGTGTCGCATCACATAACTATTTGGATGACTCCATGAGAGTTACCATATATAACATCGTACTTACAGGACGAATGCTCGAATCGGGCGATTGAGTCAAAATCGGGACCATCATTGTCCATTTCTTATGCACTATCCTCGATTGAGGGTTGACGGATTCGGGGACCGTTTCATATTGAATTCGAGGATAGCTTGTGTTTATATCACCAAACTATATTTTATAATATACTCTAATCGGAACTATTTTCGTGTGTGTTCTGATCTGATCCATAAACTATAAGAGAGTACATAATACACGACTTTATGACTTCATTACAGAATGAAGAAAGAACGGGAGCGAGTTGCACACGAGGTAGATTCTCAAACGCAAACATCAAGTCCGGGGGGTGTGGGCAGCGAAGGGAAAGGCGGTGGGTGGGGTGGTAAATTATCCGCTCTTCTCCACGTTCATCGGGGCAGTCGGGCCAGTAGTCGCAAGTCCTCAAGGGCCAGCGACGCTAGCGATCTCAGCGAATTAGGAACTGCCTCAGCATGGCTGTTTCCTAATCTTCCACTCTTGCTGCTCTCCGGCGCCACAGGCACCCACGAGGACCTGCAGCCCCCTGCCTTAACCGTATCCCGTCCTTCGCCAACCATAGACCAACCCGCGGCCATGTCTGCCACCTCCAGTTCTGGTTCGGAGTCTCATGTCACTATCAGGTGAGTCTTTTAATATTTTTCATCTCCTTGAACATAGTGTTAAGTTTTAAGTTTGATCGTTACTTTAATGCTACCACGTCTAAAACCCAAGAAAAGAGTAGGTAAAGAAATGAAAAGTGCTTTGAGATTTGATTCAATACTGAAATGTTAAACAAGAAAAGGCACTATTTAGATACCTGTTGAGGGTAATGGGGAGAACAGATCTACAACGTGGGGAATCACAATAACCATTTGGAAGGATCAATGAAGCGGGAGCTGGAAAGAGTACTCTAACAGAGAAAGGAGCACTCAACACGGGAACAGTATACAAAGGAAACGCAACTGAAGCCAGACCATAACACACTGACCGCTCCACGAGTGAAATAGTATATTAGGACCCGAGGCAAGAAAGTTCGATGTCATGACGTACGTGATATAAGACCGAGGCGAAGCCGAGGCCTTCATATCACGTGCGGCAAGATATCAAACTTTCTGGCTGTGTGTCGTATACTATTTTTCCCTACCCGAAAGTACGTTCAACAATAAATGTATCAATATCAAGATAGGCGATAGCGTATCGGGCCAAGTCCATGTTTCTTTTGAATTTCCTTCTCTCTCCCCTCCAGTCGGCCCGCATACGCTATGAGTATCTTTACGCCTCAGAAGTTACCCACTTCACTACCGCCAAATTATAAAAATTCATATCAAATACACCGAAACTCCTAGGTGAAAATTAGGCTTAGTTACATTATATAATGTATCCCTTAGCTGTTCAATGTCACCTTCAATTTATTTGTTTATCGTCAATTAGTGCAAAATCCGGTTCCATAGCAACGGACAATGCTCAATTTTCGGGATTTTCGCGATATCATTATGATTAGGTGTGACATGTTTCGCGTTGTGGTAGCAAACCTGTTAATCATTTCGCATTGTGAAGTTCCTACATGACCGCGCAGTCGGTAAGTTGGAAAAAAATGAGGACGTTAGATAAGAATGCGAGATTTTGTGGGCTCCTGCCGAACTACAAAACATGGCGGATTTCAGTGTTTTGGCTGGCCAAAAATAAATCTTGTGTTTATTTATGAAAAAATAATGAAATGTTCGTGTGTTTTTAGCCGAGATATAATATAAAAGAAGTTAAGTGAAATAAATTACCCATGGATTTTGTAGGAAATCGTTCGCACATTCCAAAATACATAATTTGTTTGTTTGTACATACGTTGTCTGTACAAACAATTAATTATTTTGTCATGGATTCTGCTCCGTAACGCGATCCGCGCATGTGCATTGGCCAATCAGCTGTGCATTACTCCGAATTATGTCTAAAAAATATGGCCCTTGTTGGGTTTCACATAACCAGCAATCACCCCGGTTCTTTCTCTTAACCAAATTAATGTTTCTAATATAATTGAAGAACTAATCACCTTTCCCCAGGTTCAAAATTCACATCTTCCTGAACAGAAAATTAATGTTTTTTATATTAAGGCATGTGTTAATTTCTAGATAATTAGGAGAATCGTGTCAGTAGTGCAGTGCAAGTGATTTACCGAAAAATCTGAAATGTTACTTCCTACTGACAAATTGAATTTGAAATTAACAATCTTCAATTTCCAGTTGTCGATTTGTAATTATCAACTAATGATAAACTGACAATCAAACATTACAAAAATGAGAAGTTAACAATTAAAAATTGCTAACTGGAAATGAACAATTAAAAATCGAACATTCACAATTTAAATCGAAAATTAAAAAATCGATAATTTGCAATTTCAAATTCACAATCAGAAATTGGGAATTACGATGATTTGACAATTGAGAATTCATAACTGAAAATTGAAGATTGTAAATTGTCACTCAGAACTTGGGAATTAAGAGCTATGAAAAAGAACCACAAACAATTGAAAGTTGGAAATTAAAAATCGAGAATTGAGGATTGAAGATTGAAAATTGACAATTTAAAATTGAATGCTTTGTGACTTCATATTTTGCCTGAGCAAAACATCATCCACCTTCGCGTCGCTTTCCCTTAGTAAAAAACAAAATACTAAAAAAACTTACTTAACCTAAACCTAAAAATTGGGCGCCAGTTGGTTTGTACGCCGAACCAACAATGCGAGAATTTCTAACTTAACGCAAAATCCTCAAAACGCGAAATTTCTCTAAACGCAAATTCTCAAAATACCAAAATTAAAACGGAAAAGGAGTTAACGTTACTTACCGTAACCACATACTCGACTTATCTCGAATACTTAACCTAACTGAACTAAACTAATCCTAAGGGAAAGGAAGCGGTATGTCCCGCGCTGCTCAGGAGGGGTTTATAGTAGATGGAGGTGGGTCGAGATGTTAGGGAATAATTGGTCTCAGAAAAAAACACGTCCCAGGTTACAAAACAATCGGATAAGCTAGTAACTTATCGAATTTTTTATCCGTGAATTTACTGATAATTTATGTCGATATTTTATCGACAAACTGATGACAAACTTAGGAGATAAATTGATCATTAATCTGCAAATCAACAGAAAGGTGTTTCGGGAAATTATCTGTAAAATTTAGGAGTAAACTTGCATGGAAGTTTCGCCCTTAATTTTTCCGGTCAGTAAATCAGAAAATAAACTGCAAATTTCCGGAAAACTGATTAGATAGATTTTTCCGAACATTTTCGTATGAGTGTTACCGAACATTGTCGGATAAGTTGTATCGAACATTTTCGGATAAGTTTTACCGACAGTTTTAGCATAAATTTTGTTTGATTTTTAAGCCCCATAAAAATATTCAACTGGAATTCGTCCGTATAGGTACCCTCTCTACCTGTGTACTTTGTTAATTATCCCTCTCTTGAACATTTTTGCAACAATTGTTGACATATGCATTTGCCAAGTATATTCTAGTTTACCTTGCGATATGTGCTAACCTATTTTGTTAAAAGTCATATTGAACGTGCATTTTTGTATAAGGAACAATCCGGGTGATATGCATTGTGCCCATCTTTCGAATTGCTCAGACGATCATACCTCCTCAATTATGCAAATTATGGAGAAAGTCATTACACATAGAAGGTGCATTTTCATATAAGGAATAATGCTCTTCTGAGAAGTTTCGCGATAACTTTAATATTTTCCCCGGTGGAACAGTATAAACAATTACAATTGTTAGCAACATTGCATATACTGTATGAATCCCATCCAAAGTGTAATCCGCTCGATTTTGCATGGAAACGCTTTGATTGGTACCGTCATGACTGCGCTGAGTTTATTCGTTCACTCATTACATACATAATTGTTGAGACGGTCATACCTCTTTAGGCGGGTAACCCCGGTGCAACTTCGAAGTCCTCGCCCGGTCTTCGGACCCGCCAATCGGGTTTTGATATATAAAGGTATATCCAAAAAAGTAAGAAAAATTGCGGACCCAACCCATTTTGCCCCATATACTCATAAAAACCATTGTTTTTCGTGTCTTGAGCTTCAAACTGCTCCTCGGTCCGCAATTTTCGTCCGATTTTAATTCTGTTTTTTCCAAAATATTCGTCATACTCCAAAGAACAGAGTTAAGTATCCGTTTTGTTCTATTCGGTTTACATCATGAGGAAATGATTTTTTAGTTTGCGGGTTTTTTTCTTTTTTTCGGAAACTCTTAAAATTCATCGTTTTCACTAATTGATTATTGTAATCACACGTAATATGCCTTTAATGACGAGAAAAATGATTTGTTCAAGATTTAAACAAATTTTATGATTTATTTCTGTATTGTTACCTGAGCAGATTACTACATATATGTCTGTATTTTCTCATTTTTTTTTATCTTTAACGCCTTCGATCTCTCATGGATATATGGCACAGCAAACCACAGAAAACCTGTATCGGTGCAGGCGGCTACTCTATGAGCAACCTCCCGCTCATGAGACATTCCGAGAAAATTCTCGCCCTATGGGGAATTTGAACCAGGAACCGAAGCGGCAGCGCTAAGACTGCGCGCTTAGTCCACACGGCTATTCTGACTTGACTTGACTTGAAAATGGTTTATTAATATTTATCATATATACATACCATATATCACATATATACCACATATCATATATATATACAGTAATAATATCTTAAATGCTACGCTCTAGATCACTAGCCATTGGCTTTATATCTAATTTGATCAAAGTTTAACCTAATTTTTCATTATTACAAATATTTGTGAATTTTTACAGGACGACTCTATATAAGGAAAAATGACTTCTAAAAAACCTTATAAGTAATGGGTGCAGGAGGGGAGGGGGAGAGCGGGATATACGGGAAGGTGGGACAAACAGGTGGTCAGCGGGACCAATTGGATTTCTTGTCAATATTGATGTTTTGGAGCTGGGGATTAGGATGGGATTGTAGCTTAAATTCAAATGTTTCATTTATTCTATCGATGAATTCGCCTATGGTTACCATGCCGAGCGTATCGTGTATGTCCAAAATAGTGGTTCTTCTTTTAAAATTGCCTATTATGCGCAGAAATTTATTTTGGATAACTTGAAGATGATTCAAGTGGATTTTGCCTGCATTATGCCAGGTGGGACAACCATAAGTGATAATAGGTCTGATTAACCCTTTGTATAAAGTGAGTTTTAGGGATTGGCTAAGCGCAGGAGATTTTAGCAGATTATATAATCTTACTAGAGTAACTTTTGTGTTCCGCTTAATTTCAGATATGTGTTTTATCCACAGGAGTTTGGAACCAATACGTAAACCTAAGTATTTAACAGAGTTGACAGGAGTGACTTTATCGCTACGAATAGTCAAGGTGCGATTGGCCTTGGAGCTAGTAAATATGACTGCTTCTGTTTTGGCAGTATTCACTTGAATTTCCATTTCATAAGCTCACTGATTGTAAGAGCAGCTGCGTTTTCGACTCTTCTAGCAGCTTTATTTATCGATTTGCTAGCTGAGTACAGAGTGATGTCATCAGCATAGCCAGCGATAGATACATTTCTAGAGATTCTGCTAAAAACAGAAGCAATGTACAGCCCCCATGGAAAAAAATATATGTCTAAAATATATGAGACGTATATGTCATATATCACAATATAATTCGCATATACAAGTCCGACAAAAAAATTGTATATATTCCTCTATATGTATAGGATATATGCTGGAATATATCTCTTATATATGATGCATACATTTGTCATATATTTTTGCATATATATTTTCATGTACTAGTCAATGTAGCCTTTCATACATACGCTATACATGAGCGCATGTACGAGAAGTATATGATGATATATTTATTCATGGATGACATATATGGCGAAATATATTTTCTAGATATATGGAAATGTATAAAAGTAAATATATACTTCGTACACGATGGTATATAGGTGTGATATATTTTTCCGTATATACTGTTTTCATGTATGACTAAATACACCCCATAATTTACAATCAATATACGTAGGCATATATGAGGCATATATAACAATATACGTTATGATGTTTGACAAATTACATGTTAAGAATATATGAGAGCATATATGAAAACATATATGAGCATAGATATAAATAGGGGTGCGGCCACTCAGGAGTTAAATCCGTCATACCTGCTGAATTATGATGATCATAAAAATTCCCAATTGGAAATTGCCAACTTACAACGGCGAATTGAAAATTGCCAACTGAAAATGGCCAATTGAAAATTGCTAATAAAAAATTTCTAATCAAAAATGGCCAATTAAAAATTGCCAATCAAAAATCTCTAATTAAAAATTGTGAATTAGAAATTTCAAAGTAAAAATTGTCAACTGAAAATTGTCAAACAAAAATGCCAATTAAAAATTGCCAATTGAAAATTGCCAATTGAAAATTGCCAATTAAAAATTGCCAATTGAAAATTGCCATGACACAATTGGGAATTAAAAATTGCCCGTTAAAAATCTCTAATTGAAATTTGCCAATTGCAAATTGTCAATTGAAAATGCCCAATTAAAAATTCCCAATTAACATTTCCCAATTGAAAGCCAATTGAAAATCGCTCACTTAAAGTTGTCAATTGAAAATTCCCAACTGAAAATTGCCAACTAAAAATTCCCAATTGAAAATTCCCAATTGAAAATTGCCGACTGAAAATTGTGGATTGCCAATTAAAAATTGCCGACTGAAAATTGCCAATTGGAAATTGCGCATTCAAAATTGAGGATTGAAGATTAAGGATTGAAAATTACCGATTAAAAGTTGAAAAGTGGAGGTTACGGATTGAAAATTGCCAATTCAAAAATGCGCATTGAAAATTAAAGATTGCAAGTTAAGGGTTGAAAATTACCAATTGGAACTTGACAAGCGAAAATTGCGAACGAAACATTGAGGATCGACAATTGAAGAGTGAAAATGAAGATTGAAAATTGACGAATGGAAATTGCGGATTGCAAATTGCCAATGGAAAAATGAGAAGTGAGGTTTACGGATTGAAAATTGACCATTGACCAGTTCGTCAAATTTTTAGTTGTCAATTTTCAATTGTCAATTTTCAATTGTCAATTTTCAATTGTCAATTTTCAATTGTCAATTTTCAATTGTCAATTTTCAATTGTCAATTTTCAATTGTCAATTTTCAATTGTCAATTTTCAATTGTCAATTTTCAATTGTCAATTTTCAATTGTCAATTTTCAATTGTCAATTTTCAATTGTCAATTTTCAATTGTCAATTTTCAATTGTCAATTTTCAATTGTCAATTTTCAATTGTCAATTTTCAATTGTCAATTTTCAATTGTCAATTTTCAATTGTCAATTTTCAATTGTCAATTTTCAATTGTCAATTTTCAATTGTCAATTTTCAATTGTCAATTTTCAATTGTCAATTTTCAATTGTCAATTTTCAATTGTCAATTTTCAATTGTCAATTTTCAATTGTCAATTTTCAATTGTCAATTTTCAATTGTCAATTTTCAATTGTCAATTTTCAATTGTCAATTTTCAATTGTCAATTTTCAATTGTCAATTTTCAATTGTCAATTTTCAATTGTCAATTTTCAATTGTCAATTTTCAATTGTCAATTTTCAATTGTCAATTTTCAATTGTCAATTTTCAATTGTCAATTTTCAATTGTCAATTTTCAATTGTCAATTTTCAATTGTCAATTTTCAATTGTCAATTTTCAATTGTCAATTTTCAATTGTCAATTTTCAATTGTCAATTTTCAATTGTCAATTTTCAATTGTCAATTTTCAATTGTCAATTTTCAATTGTCAATTTTCAATTGTCAATTTTCAATTGTCAATTTTCAATTGTCAATTTTCAATTGTCAATTTTCAATTGTCAATTTTCAATTGTCAATTTTCAATTGTCAATTTTCAATTGTCAATTTTCAATTGTCAATTTTCAATTGTCAATTTTCAATTGTCAATTTTCAATTGTCAATTTTCAATTGTCAATTTTCAATTGTCAATTTTCAATTGTCAATTTTCAATTGTCAATTTTCAATTGTCAATTTTCAATTGTCAATTTTCAATTGTCAATTTTCAATTGTCAATTTTCAATTGTCAATTTTCAATTGTCAATTTTCAATTGTCAATTTTCAATTGTCAATTTTCAATTGTCAATTTTCAATTGTCAATTTTCAATTGTCAATTTTCAATTGTCAATTTTCAATTGTCAATTTTCAATTGTCAATTTTCAATTGTCAATTTTCAATTGTCAATTTTCAATTGTCAATTTTCAATTGTCAATTTTCAATTGTCAATTTTCAATTGTCAATTTTCAATTGTCAATTTTCAATTGTCAATTTTCAATTGTCAATTTTCAATTGTCAATTTTCAATTGTCAATTTTCAATTGTCAATTTTCAATTGTCAATTTTCAATTGTCAATTTTCAATTGTCAATTTTCAATTGTCAATTTTCAATTGTCAATTTTCAATTGTCAATTTTCAATTGTCAATTTTCAATTGTCAATTTTCAATTGTCAATTTTCAATTGTCAATTTTCAATTGTCAATTTTCAATTGTCAATTTTCAATTGTCAATTTTCAATTGTCAATTTTCAATTGTCAATTTTCAATTGTCAATTTTCAATTGTCAATTTTCAATTGTCAATTTTCAATTGTCAATTTTCAATTGTCAATTTTCAATTGTCAATTTTCAATTGTCAATTTTCAATTGTCAATTTTCAATTGTCAATTTTCAATTGTCAATTTTCAATTGTCAATTTTCAATTGTCAATTTTCAATTGTCAATTTTCAATTGTCAATTTTCAATTGTCAATTTTCAATTGTCAATTTTCAATTGTCAATTTTCAATTGTCAATTTTCAATTGTCAATTTTCAATTGTCAATTTTCAATTGTCAATTTTCAATTGTCAATTTTCAATTGTCAATTTTCAATTGTCAATTTTCAATTGTCAATTTTCAATTGTCAATTTTCAATTGTCAATTTTCAATTGTCAATTTTCAATTGTCAATTTTCAATTGTCAATTTTCAATTGTCAATTTTCAATTGTCAATTTTCAATTGTCAATTTTCAATTGTCAATTTTCAATTGTCAATTTTCAATTGTCAATTTTCAATTGTCAATTTTCAATTGTCAATTTTCAATTGTCAATTTTCAATTGTCAATTTTCAATTGTCAATTTTCAATTGTCAATTTTCAATTGTCAATTTTCAATTGTCAATTTTCAATTGTCAATTTTCAATTGTCAATTTTCAATTGTCAATTTTCAATTGTCAATTTTCAATTGTCAATTTTCAATTGTCAATTTTCAATTGTCAATTTTCAATTGTCAATTTTCAATTGTCAATTTTCAATTGTCAATTTTCAATTGTCAATTTTCAATTGTCAATTTTCAATTGTCAATTTTCAATTGTCAATTTTCAATTGTCAATTTTCAATTGTCAATTTTCAATGGTCAATTTTCAATTGTCAATTTTCAATTGTCAATTTTCAATTGTCAATTTTCAATTGTCAATTTTCAATTGTCAATTTTCAATTGTCAATTTTCAATTGTCAATTTTCAATTGTCAATTTTCAATTGCCAATATCCAATTTTCAATTGGCAATTTTCAAATGGCAATTTTCAATTGGCAATTTTCAATTGGCAATTTTCAATTGGCAATTTTCAATTGGCAATTTTCAATTGGCAATTTTCAATTGTCAATTTGCAATTGTCAATTTTCAATTGTCAATTTTCAATTGTCAATTTTCAATTGTCAATTTTTAATTGTCAATTTTCAATTGTCAATTTTCAATTGTCAATTTTCAATTGTCAATTTTCAATTGTAAATTTTCAATTGTAAATTTTCAATTGTCAATTTTCAATTGTCAATTTTCAATTGTCAATTTTCAATTGTCAATTTATCAATTGTCAATTTATCAATTGTCAATTTATCAATTGTCAATTTATCAATTGTCAATTTATCAATTGTCAATTTATCAATTGTCAATTTATCAATTGTCAATTTATCAATTGTCAATTTATCAATTGTCAATTTATCAATTGTCAATTTATCAATTGTCAATTTATCAATTGTCAATTTATCAATTGTCAATTTATCAATTGTCAATTTATCAATTGTCAATTTATCAATTGTCAATTTATCAATTGTCAATTTATCAATTGTCAATTTATCAATTGTCAATTTATCAATTGTCAATTTATCAATTGTCAATTTATCAATTGTCAATTTATCAATTGTCAATTTATCAATTGTCAATTTATCAATTGTCAATTTATCAATTGTCAATTTATCAATTGTCAATTTATCAATTGTCAATTTATCAATTGTCAATTTATCAATTGTCAATTTATCAATTGTCAATTTATCAATTGTCAATTTATCAATTGTCAATTTATCAATTGTCAATTTATCAATTGTCAATTTATCAATTGTCAATTTATCAATTGTCAATTTATCAATTGTCAATTTATCAATTGTCAATTTATCAATTGTCAATTTATCAATTGTCAATTTATCAATTGTCAATTTATCAATTGTCAATTTATCAATTGTCAATTTATCAATTGTCAATTTATCAATTGTCAATTTATCAATTGTCAATTTATCAATTGTCAATTTATCAATTGTCAATTTATCAATTGTCAATTTATCAATTGTCAATTTATCAATTGTCAATTTATCAATTGTCAATTTATCAATTGTCAATTTATCAATTGTCAATTTATCAATTGTCAATTTATCAATTGTCAATTTATCAATTGTCAATTTATCAATTGTCAATTTTCAATTGTCAATTTTCAATTGTCAATTTTCAATTGTCAATTTTCAATTGTCAATTTTCAATTGTCAATTTTCAATTGTCAATTTTCAATTGTCAATTTTCAATTGTCAATTTTCAATTGTCAATTTTCAATTGTCAATTTTCAATTGTCAATTTTCAATTGTCAATTTTCAATTGTCAATTTTCAATTGTCAATTTTCAATTGTCAATTTTCAATTGTCAATTTTCAATTGTCAATTTTCAATTGTCAATTTTCAATTGTCAATTTTCAATTGTCAATTTTCAATTGTCAATTTTCAATTGTCAATTTTCAATTGTCAATTTTCAATTGTCAATTTTCAATTGTCAATTTTCAATTGTCAATTTTCAATTGTCAATTTTCAATTGTCAATTTTCAATTGTCAATTTTCAATTGTCAATTTTCAATTGTCAATTTTCAATTGTCAATTTTCAATTGTCAATTTTCAATTGTCAATTTTCAATTGTCAATTTTCAATTGTCAATTTTCAATTGTCAATTTTCAACTGTCAATTTTCAATTGTCAATTTTCAATTGTCAATTTTCAATTGTCAATTTTCAATTGTCAATTTTCAATTGTCAATTTTCAATTGTCAATTTTCAATTGTCAATTTTCAATTGTCAATTTTCAATTGTCAATTTTCAATTGTCAATTTTCAATTGTCAATTTTCAATTGTCAATTTTCAATTGTCAATTTTCAATTGTCAATTTTCAATTGTCAATTTTCAATTGTCAATTTTCAATTGTCAATTTTCAATTGTCAATTTTCAATTGTCAATTTCAATTGTCAATTTTCAATTGTCAATTTTCAATTGTCAATTTTCAATTGTCAATTTTCAATTGTCAATTTTCAATTGTCAATTTTCAATTGTCAATTTTCAATTGTCAATTTTCAATTGTCAATTTTCAATTGTCAATTTTCAATTGTCAATTTTCAATTGTCAATTTTCAATTGTCAATTTTCAATTGTCAATTTTCAATTGTCAATTTTCAATTGTCAATTTTCAATTGTCAATTTTCAATTGTCAATTTTCAATTGTCAATTTTCAATTGTCAATTTTCAATTGTCAATTTTCAATTGTCAATTTTCAATTGTCAATTTTCAATTGTCAATTTTCAATTGTCAATTTTCAATTGTCAATTTTCAATTGTCAATTTTCAATTGTCAATTTTCAATTGTCAATTTTCAATTGTCAATTTTCAATTGTCAATTTTCAATTGTCAATTTTCAATTGTCAATTTTCAATTGTCAATTTTCAATTGTCAATTTTCAATTGTCAATTTTCAATTGTCAATTTTCAATTGTCAATTTTCAATTGTCAATTTTCAATTGTCAATTTTCAATTGTCAATTTTCAATTGTCAATTTTCAATTGTCAATTTTCAATTGTCAATTTTCAATTGTCAATTTTCAATTGTCAACTTTCAATTGTCAATTTTCAATTGTCAATTTTCAATTGTCAATTTTCAATTGTCAATTTTCAATTGCCAATATCCAATTTTCAATTGGCAATTTTCAAATGGCAATTTTCAATTGGCAATTTTCAATTGGCAATTTTCAATTGGCAATTTTCAATTGGCAATTTTCAATTGGCAATTTTCAATTGGCAATTTTCAATTGGCAATTTTCAATTGGCAATTTTCAATTGGCAATTTTCAATTGGCAATTTTCAATTGGCAATTTTCAATTGGCAATTTCCAATTGGCAATTTTCAATTGGCAATTTTCAATTGGCAATTTTCAATTGGCAATTTTCAATTGGCAATTTTCAATTGGCAATTTTCAATTGGCAATTTTCAATTGGCAATTTTCAATTGGCAATTTTCAATTGGCAATTTTCAATTGGCAATTTTCAATTGTCAAGTTTCAATTGTCAATTTGCAATTGTCAATTTGCAATTGTCAATTTGCAATTGTCAATTTGCAATTGTCAATTTGCAATTGTCAATTTGCAATTGTCAATTTGCAATTGTCAATTTGCAATTGTCAATTTGCAATTGTCAATTTGCAATTGTCAATTTTCAATTGTCAATTTTCAATTGTCAATTTTCAATTGTCAATTTTCAATTGTCAATTTTCAATTGTCAATTTTCAATTTTCAATTGTCAATTTTCAATTGTCAATTTTCAATTGTCAATATTCAATTTTCAATTGGCAATTTTCAATTGGCAATTTTCAATTGGCAATTTTCAATTGGCAATTTTCAATTGGCAATTTTCAATTTTCAATTTTCAATTTTCAATTTTCAATTTTTAATTTTCAATTGTCAATTATCATTGTCAATTTTTAATTGCCAAATTTCAATGCGTTACTTTTATTTGTTAATTGCCAAATTTCAATGCGCTACTTTTATTTGTTAATTGTCCATTTTAAATTGTCAATCCAAAATTGGCAATTGGCTATTTTCAATGGGCAATTTTCAATTGGCCATTTTCAATTGTAAATTTGCAATTGGTCATTTTTAATTAACCATTTTTGATTAGCAATTCTTTATGAGCCATTTTCAATTGTTAATTTATCAATTGTCAATTTATCAATTGTCAATTTATCAATTGTCAATTTATCAATTGTCAATTTATCAATTGTCAATTTATCAATTGTCAATTTATCAATTGTCAATTTATCAATTGTCAATTTATCAATTGTCAATTTATCAATTGTCAATTTATCAATTGTCAATTTATCAATTGTCCATTTATCAATTGTCAATTTATCAATTGTCAATTTATCAATTGTCAATTTATCAATTGTCAATTTATCAATTGTCAATTTATCAATTGTCAATTTATCAATTGTCAATTTATCAATTGTCAATTTATCAATTGTCAATTTATCAATTGTCAATTTATCAATTGTCAATTTATCAATTGTCAATTTATCAATTGTCAATTTATCAATTGTCAATTTATCAATTGTCAATTTATCAATTGTCAATTTATCAATTGTCAATTTATCAATTGTCAATTTATCAATTGTCAATTTATCAATTGTCAATTTATCAATTGTCAATTTTGTATTGGCAACTTTCGATTGTCAGTTTTCAATTGGCAATTGGCAATTTTCAATTGTCAATATTCAATTATCAATTTTCAATTGTGAATTTTCAATTTTCAATTTTCAATTTTCAATTTTCAATTGGCAATTTTCAATTTTCAATTGTCAATTATCAACTGTCAATTTTCAATTGTCAATTTTTAATTGCCAAATTTCAATGCGCTACTTTTATTTGTTAATTGTCCATTTCCAATTGTCAATCCATAATTGGCAATTGGCTATTTTCAATTGACAATTTTCAATTGACAATTTTCAATTGGCCATTTTCAATTGGCCATTTTTAATTGTCAATTTATCAATTGTCAATTTATCAATTGTCAATTTATCAATTGTCAATTTATCAATTGTCAATTTATCAATTGTCAATTCATCAATTGTCAATTTATCAATCGTCAATTTATCAATTCTCAATGTATCAATTGTCAATTTATCAATTGTCAATTTATCAATTGTCAATTTATCAATTGTCAATTTATCAATTGTCAATTTATCAATTGTCAATTTATCAATTGTCAATTTATCAGTTGTCAATTTATCAATTTTCAATTTATCAATTGTCAATTTATCAACTGTCAATTTATCAATTGTCTCTTTTTAAGTGGCAATTTTCAATTGGGAAATATGGAAATTTCATCCAAAAAGTTAAAGAAAATGAACGTCCCACGTGACTGGCACGGAGCGAACTACCCACAGCCTCGCTCCGGTAGGTGGCGTATACTTTCTGTATCTGAAATTTCTTCTGGTAATTGATAAACTGGTTGATTTTTTCCTTCAACAATGTCGCCTCGCGGCCTTTTGGAAAAATTATGGCATATATATTATGTCAATTTCTGGTCAAAACGTGATCGAGGCTCAACCCCGCGTGTCGGAACTTGGTCACTTTTCTATGTTCCATCCACCTTGTTCCCATCGTGGTTTTCCGGCCTTGATCAATCATGGATTAATATTCTCATTCCATCGTCATTTCTCACCTTCGATTTAGTGATGTGCAAGTATATAGCTATATGTATTCTGCATATATGTACCAATATACCAATATGTACCAAAATAGTACGGGGGAGAGGATAGACCCTTGTGAGACCCCCGCGACCATTTCAATTTTATCCGAAGGCGAAGTTTCGACGCGAACTCCAATATATCTATTTGAAAGATATGATAGTAAAATTTTACATAAATATTTAGGTACATTTAAACTGTCGAGTTTAAATATAAGGCCTGTGGGCCGAACAGAATCAACGGCCTTCTCGCTGTCCAGGAGAAGAACAACGCTATCTTCTCTCCGGTCTTTCGCGGATTTTATATCATTGGTAATTCTGACCAGCTGGCGGCAGGGCGAGTGTTCCGATTGGAGATGAAATTGATTTGCAGGCATGAGTTGCAACTCTTCAATGCGTTTTTCGAGGCGAGCTAGAATTATCCCCTCAAAAAGTTAAGCCAATACTGGTAGGAGGCTAATAGGCGTATAGCTCACCGGATACGAGGGGGTTTGCCAGGCTTGAGAATCGGTATGACCACTGCTCCTTTCCAAAGTTCCGGGAAATATTGTTTGAGGAGGTATGCATTATATATCTTTGTTAGTAGGCTTATTGCTTTGATCGGGAGGTTTTTTAGTGCTATGTTGGGAGTGTTATCCACCTCGCGGGGCTGATTTATTAACTTCCCGATCTTACGGAAGTTATTGTTATGGGTCGGAAAATCGTCATTGGAAATTTCACTTAATCTCCATGTTTCATTCCCCCTAGAACGGTTTCCAACCATTTTGAGCGAGATGTTTGTCTGTGTATGGGGGGGGGGGGGGGTGTCTGTGTGCGTATGTGACCAAAATTTTGTCGAACGATTTCTCCTAGATAAATTATGTGATTTGGGTTTTTTGATACTGATTGGATAGGTTCCCGCCTAACTTAGCCCTGATTAGATTTTGAACATAATCGACCCAGCGGTTTTATAGTTAATAACAAATGAATTGTTTGTATCGCTGCGTCGTGAGGACGATTGAAGATATGAAAAAAATTATTCAATCACATTTGTTCCACACACAAAAATACATATTTAATGTTATACAACTTTTTTGGGTGCTACCGATAGTTTATTGTTATTAACAAATTCAATTGTTTAGATCGCTATATCGCAAGAACGGTTAGAGATATGCAACAATGTGTCAAATGAAAGTCGTTCCTCACGTAAAAATACACATTCGATGTTTTGGACTTTTTTGGCTAACACCCATAGTTAATTGTTATTAACCAAGTGAATGGTTTATGTCGCTCTATGACGACAATAATTAGAGAGACTTTTTATGCTAACACTCATACTTTTTCACAAATTGAAATGTTTATCTGACTCTATCCCAAGAAAGGATATATTCTTTAAAAATCTCTTTATGCTTTGAGAATCATAAAATTTCACATATTTGGTAATTTTGAAAAGTTTGAAGCGTTCACGATTTGAGACACAAACCGAAATTTTATATATAACATATACCGGGGAATGATCGGGAAGTTATTGGTTCGACCCGTAGAGGGTCACACCCAAATCCCGTTTATTTTTTAGTGTTTTGATGGCGGAAATGATTTCACGGGGATTTGTGAGGAATTTAATGGGAGTTTCGATATGGGCTTTGAGGATAGTTTTTTTCACATGACCTGTGACTTGTTGTTCAAAAGATTTGTTTCCTCGAGAGGCCGATAGTTCGTGGATATTTACGTAGTGTTTGCAAAGTGTATTAGCCTTTTCATGGTCTTCTGTGTAGAGTGTGTTATTCGACTTTAGTGTCGGGATTTTACTTTAACCGCTGTTATTAAAATATTTTGCTACGCGCCAAATAGAGTGATCTTGTAGATTTAAGTTTCTAAGTTTGTTGTCCCAAGATGATTGTTCCCATTCGGTTACTTTATGTCTGATTTTTTTGATCAGCTGATGGACTTCGGTTTGAAGGTCGCGATTCCGCGTTTTTTGCCATCTTGAGCTACTATAATTTTTGAGTTTTTTAAGGAGGCTATTTCGGGTGGGAGAGGGATATTGGTGGATTTGGGTGAGTGGATGGGAGTGCAGGAATCCAGGGCTTTTGAATAATTTGGGTGAAATTTGTTATGTGTTTATCTATTGCTTCAGTATTGTTACAAGTCGGGTTTGGTGTACTAATCTCATCGTTTAAGATGTCCTTGAACTTTTTCCAGTCGGGTTTCGCATAGTTTAATATTTTAGACGATTTTGGTGAGGTTCGTTTCCCAAACCGGGAGAGAAGCAGTGGTAGGTGATCTGAGCGGGATTCGGAAAACGTGGTGAAATTTCCAATGAAAGAGATGTTAGGTATAACAGAAGGTCAATAGTACTAGGAGTGTTAGAATTATGGGGATAGTGTATTGGAACGTCTGGACACAGCAGATCGACTTTTTGGTCCGTCAAAAAATTTGAGAGAATTTTACCTGATTCGTTCGGCCTAGCAGAGGTCCAAGCAGTGTCCTTCGCATGGAAGTCTCCAACAATAATTGTTGGAGTACTGTCGGAGAGTAGGTGCCTCAATAGATTTGTATCTAGTGAGACATCCGGTGGATTGTATATCGAGTAGATCCTCGTTATTCTATTGTCTACTTGGACCTCTACTCCCACGTATTCGGTGAGCCACAAGAGATCGTGCGAGAGAGTTTTATACCTTAAGCTCTTGTGGATCGCTACCGCGACACCACCACATGCTTTGGCCGTTCTGTCCTCCCTGATCAGCGAGAAGTCTGGAAAGTTTATTTTCTTCGTTTTGCTGTTTCGCTTAGCTTAGTCTCTGAAATCAGACAAATGTCAATGTTATTACTATGGATAATGTGTAATAACTCGTCCAGATTGGGCTTGAGTGCCAAAATATTAATTGCTAATATATTGGTTATGTTTGTGGGGGAATCGTAGATGTATCTGAGGAGGATGAGAACAAGTGAGCGTAGGATGCGATGATTGTGATCCTATCAATGGGGGTGTTAGCTTTTTGGAGTTTAGAGATCATATCTTTAAGCTCTGAGAGGGTTTCGGGAATTCTAACGGTTTTTAGCTCGTCTAGGACTTGCTTCTCTGTGTTTATATAATTTTTAGTGCTACTTAAATAAGATTCCGGAACATGTGTTTCCATTGGGATGGTCCTAGGTTCAGCAGTGCGTGCGACAACATTCCTTCTCGAGGTTTCCACCGTTGGAAAGAAAGAAGCGTAGGTGGGCCTGGACGTGCTGGCAGTAGAAATCGGAGTTGGCACTGGGACTGCAGGAGACTGGAGGAAATGGATGTCCCTTTCCAGATTCTGGATCGTGGCCCAATGAGGTGTAGCGGGTAATTCCAATGGCGCTATGCTGGGCCTGGCCGACTGTGCTCGTTTTTTTTGAGTTTCCATGAATTTTAGGCACATGGAACACTCTCTATAACTGGCCGCGTGGGCTAGTCCGCAGTTCGCGCACTTAAGAGTTTTCGAAGTGCAAGCTTTGACGTCATGGTTTGAAGCACACTTTACACATCTGAGGTTCAGGTTGCAGTGTTGGCTTGCATGGCCAAACCGTTAGCACCTAAAGCACTGGGTCGGTTGCTCGGATTTCACGACCTTTTCCATTTTGTAAGTGTGGTCGAAAATAGTTTTAATAGCAGCAAAGCTGCTCAAGGTTATTTCAGGGCCAACCGTGATAGCGAAGATCGGTAGTGGCCTGTTTTCATTGGTATCACCGTCTTTGTTTACTTTCACGAACTGGCGAACGCAAAGTACGTTGGTGCCGTGTTTTGATAACTCGGCTTGAATTTCGTCTTCTGAGAAACTGCGTGGAAGCCCTTTCGAAATATATTCTTTCGGTCGCTCACTTTCAAGACCGAAAGTGAAAAAATTGATGTCTTGCCTTTTCAGGATCCTTGCGATTTTGTTGTAGTCCTCGGTCGTTCGTAGATGGACGATCGTGGTACTTCCATTAAATTTCATCTTGAAATTTTTCTCTGCGGCGTGGCTTTGCAGACAATTGATCCATTTTTTGGTCTGCAATTTTTCATTTTCGATGATTATTGGAGGGACAGAAGTTGGTTTTGGAACCTCTTGAGGTCCATCAGAAGTGTCGGAAGGTTTGGTGAGGCGAGCGGGAACTGAACTCGCACTAGTTGAAGGTTTCGTAACGGCTATTTTCGTTTTTTTTTGGGTATTCCATCGGAGGGCTCATTTTGGCTCTCCTTTTTGGGGCCAAGGGAATTTTAAGGTTTTTTAATTTTAACACTTTTGTGCCAACACTTTTACTCGATTTAGAATTTCACTGTACTATAAGCGCTGTACGTTTGAAATTTATATTTCGCAGAGAGCGGTAGACATGCGTCCGCACGACACCGACTCAAAACAAATACTGCGGCTATTCTGACGTCGGTGAGTTTAAATGATCCATAGGGCGAGAATTTTTTCGGAACGTCTGATGAGCGGGAGGTTGCTCATAGAGTAGCCGCCTGCACCGACACAGGTTTTCTCTGGTTTCCTGTGTCTTATCATGCGCATGCGGTGCAGCGTATGGTCCACACGCCCACATGTCCATAAGGGATCGAAGGCGTTAAAGATAATAAAAAAAAAAAAAAAAAAAAAAAAAAAAAATTGAAGGGTAATATCTTTTTTTTCACATTTCTTGCATAAGCAGATGAAAGTACTATCATTTTTTATACTGAATGTGAATCCTGTCATCATTTTTATCGTCATAAAATACATATTACGTATAATTATAATAATTTTCGAAAAATTTCATTTTTAGAAAAATTGAAAAAAATGCGCAAACTAAAAAATCCTTTTCTCATGATGCAAAGCGAATAGAATAAACCAGATACTTGACCTTGTTCTTTGGAGTATGATGAACTTTTGAAAAAAAATAAATTAAAATCGAACGAAAATTGCGGGCCGAGGAGTACTTTGAAGCTCAAAACACGAAAAACAATGGTTCTTATGGGTATATGGGGCAAAATGGGTTGGGTCCGGGATTTTCCTACTTTTTTGGAGATGCCTTGATATATCGAAACCCGATTGGTGGGTCCGAAGGCCATGCGAGAACTTCGAAGTTTCACCGGAGTCACACCTTACTGATATCGAAAAAAGTCATTCTACATAAAATACGTATTTTTATATGGGGAACAAGTTTTCTTATATAAATTTTGCGCTATCTCTAATAATTTATGCAATAGAACATTATGAACAGTTGAAATTGTTAATAACAATATATATGCTACACCAATTTCATCCCAAATCTAATGTTCTAAGTTATATGAAACGCTTCGAACGCGACCTTGAAAGCTCCCCTAACGCCATTCGTTCATGAGAAATCGTTGCGCACAATTTTGTACACATACATGCAAGACCTAGTCAAAAAAAAACCAATATTTTTTTTTCTACCTCGCACGCTTGAAAGATGTATATTATGGGGTTAATAGTCATATCTACCAGTCTGGGTAAGGTACGATTTTTTTTAACGCTACTCATCGAGAAAATCTTTTTTCCATTTGATTAACATCTATGAATAAACGAATTTTACGCCGATGTCAGTAACTTTTGACCATGGAGTAGTAGATGGCTAAAAAATGGATATATTGTAGATGTTAAAATAATTTTCTTTTTTTTTCAATAGTTCACATGGCTATTGCTTGAAATTAGGGACATCCTGAAATTATCCTGAATAATGCGAAAGATTGGATATGTAACAATTTTCAGATGCTCATTGGATGGAAACAATGTGAAATTAGTGATTTGCTATTTCGGCACAGAATAAGAACGCAACCATGGTGATGAGCAAACCCAACAATGATACCAATCATTGACCTTGCGACTAATAATTACTGCACGCGATCGATTTAGTTCGATTTTTGAGCCCCATACAAATATTCAACTGGAATTTGTCCGCCTAGTTATTATTATCAAAATTATGATAAAAATTTTTATGAGTGAACGAATGAAGTTAGCGCTGTCATCACGGTCCCAATCGAAGCGTTTCTAGAATATAGTTGGCGAATGAATATGTCGACAATTGCGGGAAGGATATCAAAGAGCGGGAAAGTACAGAGGTAGAGAGGGTAACTAGGCGGACAAATTCCAGTTGGATATTTGTATGGGGCTCAAAAATCAAACTAAATCGATCGCGTGCAGTAATTATTAGTCGCAAGTTCAATGATTGATATCATTGTTAGGTTTGCTCATCACCATGGTTGCGTTCTTATTCTGTGCCGATATAGCAAATCGGAAAGTTTTTTTCTGCCCCGTATGGGGCACACACGTTTGCACACCACTAATTTCACACTGTTTCCATCCAATGAGCGTCTAAAAATTGTTACATATCGAATCTTTCGCATTATTCAGGATAATTTCAGGATATCCCTAATTTGAAGCACGGAATAGCCATGTGAACTATTGAAAACAAAAACAAAATTATTTGAAAATTTTTGGTCACTAGAAATCTACAATATATCCATTTTTTAGCCATCTACTACTGCATGGTCAAAAGTTACTGACATCGGCATAAAATTCGTTTATTCATGAGTGTTAATAAAATGGAAAAACGATTCTCTCGATGAGTAGCGTTCAAAAAATCGTGCCTTACCCAGACTGGTAGATGTGACTCTTAACCCCATAATATACATCTTTCAAGGGTGCGAGGTAGAAAAAAAATATTGTTTTTTTTTGACAAGGTTTCTTAGATACATACATAAATACCCACACATGGGAGAAACCTAACTCCCGAAACTAAGGGTGTCACGGGTGGGCTCCCTATAACAGCCTATGAAGCAAGTATGAACAGTGATGATAACACTGTCGTATCGTCGGTTCCGATCAGGTAAAAGCCCTGATGGCCGGCGCTGGCTCCTCGGATTGTGGGAAGAGCCAACCATCACTTGATAGTCCCCGGGTGGCCCACTTGGCCCCAAATACTACAAGTGGATTCCAAAGTAGTGGAAAATCAGCATGGGATCTTCAAGAAAACGATCCGGCAACGCTGGTGAACTTCCTCACGGATAAAACTCGGCAAACCATCAACGAGGAGATCCGGTCTCTAGCTAGGAAGATTCAAATATCTGCCAAGAGGATAAGAACCATGACGGAAACCGTAGGATCGAAATCACGGTTGCCAGCAGCGGCATGGCTCCCCCCCCCCCCCCGGGTCATAGATTGTCGCAGGTGAACCGACGGAGCGGCCACAAGGCCATGGAAAAACCAGGAACATTCCATGAAACGCCGACAAGACGAGAGAAAAGAAAGGAGAGAACTCCGCTCGATGACACAGCGGGCAAAAAACACAAGAGTACCGAAGATGAGGCATCAGCAACGCCGTCCATTCATATGGAGAAATGGGACCTGATTAGACGGAAATAGGGCCAAGGAGCAAAAGTCGCATTCTGTTACAGAAGACGATGAAAATACTTGGGAGCAACCCAAGAGACGGAAGAAAAAACAGAACCCGTCCCAAAATGTTCCAGGAGCTACGCAGAATGAACCTTGGTCGAAGAAGAGAGCAGCAATCCGCCCTGCTGCGCTCATTATTCGTCCGACCGGGAAGGATACGTACTCCGAAATATTAGGGCGTATAAAGAAGGACCAAGGTGTTTACGCGGCCAGCTCATTCGTGGACAAAATCCGTAAAACAGCCTCCGGAGATGTTCTCCTAATTCTTGCGAGAGGAAAGAAGGACGAAGGTGTTGAGCTAGAGAAGGCACTGGTTGGAGCCCTTCAAAACGAAGCTAAGGTGTTTAATAAGGGACCTCAACACTAACTCGAAATCAAAGACCTCGATGACGTCACTACCAAAGAAGATATATTTGATGCCCTGAGAAAAGCTGATGGTACAGATAGTGATACATCATCGAGTGCCATCAAGTCTCTTTGCAAGGCATACAGAGGAACACAATGTGCCATGGTGGTACACCCTGCCGCTACTGCAAGAAATATACTGAGTAAGGGTACTAAAATACGAATAAGCCTGGTATATGCTCGCATCGTGATAGTGGTAAGGCTCATAAAATTATTCAAGTGTTGGCAGTACGAGCATCTTGCCGTTAATTGCAAGAGCCCCATTGACCGATCAAACCTGTGTTATAAATGCGGCGAAAAAGGGCACAGAGGCTCCTATTGTAAAGCGTCTCCGATATGCGTTCTATGCGTAGAAATGGAGCCCACAAAAGACCATGCCCATGTAACAGGTAGCATTAAATGTCCAGTTTACCAGGGTGCACTCCAGAAGATCCCTACACAGCCATAGCGCGAATGTTACAGGTGAACCTTGCTCACTGCTGACGCAGACGGTTCGAGACTTGAAGACTGATGTTGCCGTCATTTCCGAACCTTACAGGAACCTACATTCCCAAAACTGGGTGACCGAGACAAGCAATAAAGCCGTCATTTGGTCCTGCGGCGGTTTGCCGTTTGAAGCATACGACGGTGTCGAACAATCTGGATTTGTTGTGGCCAAGGTGAATGGTATCTATTTCTATAGCTGCTATGCACCACCAAGCCTTTGCTATGAAGAATTCACAACATTGTTAGATAGACTCGTGGTGGATACAAAACAGCATTTCCCTGTGGCAATCGCGGGAGATTTTAATTCCTGTGCAGTCGACTGGGGCAGCAAGGAGGCGAATCAACGCGGACGGGTTTTACTGGAAGCCATATCGACTCTAGATGTGGACCTATTGAACGATGGAAATGAACCAACATTGTGCAGAGGACAAGCGAGCTCAATTATAGATCTCACCTTCGTCAGCAGTAGCCTGCTCAAAGGAAATTGTGCATGGGAGGTATCCGTCTGTTGACCGGAGCTCCGCGCCCACATCGCAAAGGACAAACGGGGTCGGCTGGAATGTAAGAAAATTCGACATTACAACCTTCCTTACAGCACTGAAGACTGACCCCATAGACGGTAGCAATACCACCGAAAAAGTAGACGGAGTCATGCGGAGAGTCATCGACGCCTGTGATGCGACTATGCCCAGGAAATTTAGTGGAAACCGACGGCCACCGATGTATCGGTGGAGCGATGAAATTGCCACCCTCCGCAAGGAATGTATCGCAGTGAGAAGATCTTGGCAACGCGCAAGGAAGAAGTCCAATCCTGAAATCCTGGAAGTGAAGTATAAAGCCGCTAAGCGTAAACTCATCAAAGCCACAAAGCTTCGCAAACGAAACTGTTGGAATGAGCTTTTGGAGGAAGTGGATAAGGATCCTTGGGGCAGACCGTACGCGGTGGTTATGGCGCGACTTAAGAGTCAACCGATGCCATCACCGACCTGCCTTGAGCTCCTGAAGAGGATTGTGTCTGTCTTATTTCCTCAACAATCGAATATTACTGGGACGTATGTGAAGAATGATATCAACGACGAAATTCCACCGATTACAGCTGATGAACTATTGCAGGCCTGTAGTCGAGTGGGCAACAACATGGCCCCTGGTCTCGATGGTGTGCCAAACATAGCGCTGAAGGCCGCCATTAATGCAGCACCTGGAATTTCTCTCGGCATGCACAATGCTTGCATTCAGGAAGGTATGTTCCCCATCAGATGGAAGCAGCAGAGACTCGTACTGCTTCCTAAGGGAAAAAATCCTCCGGACGAACCGTCATCATATCGTCCACTCTGTATGCTGGATACGGCGGGCAAGATCCTGGAGCGCATTATACATGAAAGAATTGAAACCCCTATTGGCGGAAGCTCCATACGGCTTCAGACGACGTTGGATGCTATAGACCTGGTGGTCAAAACACCTAAGAAAGCAATCGATGGCAGGCGATGGAAAGGAGGTACGAAACATTATTGTTTGGTTGTTACCCTGGACATCAAGAATGCCTTCAACTCGGTACGGTGGGATTCCATCCTAGCGGCGTTGTCGAAGCTGCAAGTACCGGCATACTTGCAAAAGATTGTAGGCAATTACTTTACCGACAGAGTACTCAGATATGACACAGAGGTAGGTCCTCAAACATATGAGGGGGCGGGCACCCCAAGGGTCGGTGTTGGGGCCTCTTTTGTGGAATATCGTATACGAAATATGTAGCTCGTGGTGTCGCAGCCTGTGAAGGCATGGCTGACGAGGATGGTGTCTTTCAGATGTTGGTTGTCCTTGGTCGAGTATAACGTGTTGGCCCCTTGTTTAGTCCCCTCTTTGATGAAATAAATCTCTCGATCGGCTGGAGTCAGAGCAATCAAGAGCACCATCAAGTCCACGTCCTGACCAACCACTGCAACCTTGTCATGATCACTGAGTTGCTCAATGGCAGTAGCTGCAATGAGTCGGCCTTGCCTCACTGCTATTCCAGCGTTTGTCAAGTGACTTGCAAGGAAATCAATGAACCTGTCCTTATTTTTATCATTTGCTAAAATTTTGGATTGATTCATGGTGATGTTCATATCGTTCTCAAAAATCACTTGACTCCCCATTTTCGTGTTCAAACGTCTCCTTCTCTCGTAAGATTTTATTCCCACGTCAGTGTGCTTGTAGCCATCGGAAACTACTGTAACATTCGATCCATAATGTCTCTTGAGGTAATTGAGTACAACTCAGGGACATGTCCATAAGTATTTCCGACTGGCCAGACCACTTTGTGCAATAAAAATCCACCGTCGATGATAATGTTGCACTGAGTTTTGTCTATATCACATTCGGGTTGGGATTTGAATGAACAGTAGAGGTCTGCTTCGCTGGTTTTTCTCATCGCGCCCTGATCATCAAATAAAGCAGGAGGAAATGGAGCTAACTCGTGATTGAGAGATCTGATGGCCAAGTGATTGTCGTCTGTTATCACCGCTGCAATCCGTTGGAATAGAAGTGTCGTATTAACAGCTACGACTTCATTGTTAACGAGGATACCGCGTTTAGTCGTAGCGATGGATTTCACGCGTGCTATACGTTTCAGCTTCACATCTCCAGCAGTCATTCCCACCATAGTCATCATCGAGGCCAGTCCAATGTCAATCGCTTTGTCACACTGAACATTTTCTCCAGCACATAATCCATCTGCAATGCACATGAGCTTATCAGATTCAGATAAAGCAAATGGATCATGGATAGTTAGCCATTCCACGAATTTCAACAGGTCCTCGGTATCACGCTTGATGCTGCTGGGTCTCCAGTCCGTGTGTTGCTCACCCGTGACTGCTCTCAATCCACAAAATGTTTCGAAAGCATCAATTATCTCATAGGCAACTGGCATTCCAAGTATCCACCTGGCTAGGACACCTTCCTTGTTCACTCCACGGCCATGTGTGAGTCCACCAGAGACTTTCATGACACGCATTAGAGTTTGCTCAACAGTCATGTCAGTCCAAATTCCTGCCCATTTCTTATCAGATCGTCGTATTGTGAAGCGCCCCTCTGTGGTGAACTTCTGATATTCCTCAGGACACATGGTACTTGGTAATTTCGACATTTCCTGGAGGTAGATCTGAGCAGACTTGGCGTAGGCTAGATGACCAGCTGCATGAAAAATAGGCAACATGTCCCGCACACATTGGAGATGAAGTTGCCAGTTGCCCAATCGCTCTGCTTCGATGAATTGCATCACAATAGTAATGCAATTGAAATATTGTAACCACAGCCTTGATGTCCGACCAACGTTAGCGAGATCTTCCATGACCTTCAGCATCTTCCTTTGAATTTGCATTAAAATTTCATCATCATTAATCTCCTGCAACGTTGGTGGTTGGATTTCGAAGTCGTTGAGTACATTGGCGATATGCAAACGATCCTGTTCATCCACTGTACTCGCATGCTGAGCAATGATGGAACCCAAGGCAGTATAGACGATGAGATGCCCTCTGATTGCTCTACTGAAGGCATGACCGGTCAGCATATGGTCTACAGTATTACCAGCATACACGCTGGATAGCAGTTCTTTTAATCCACTACCATCCATGATTGTGCCAATAGCCCCGAGGAATGACATTAACATATGGAATCCTCCCAACCTGGGGACTACATCTGTCAGCACGGCTCTGTCGATAGCAACCAGTTGTCTCGCTTTGATCAAAATTTTAATTCAAATGTCACGAAGACAGTTTTCTGACCCAACCGCAAGGATTCTGTGGCAGCCGAATGCAAAACGGTGTTAATTGTGGTCATGTCTGATGGAGGCAAGTTCACGAAGGGCACGCAGAAGATCTGTGATACCTTATCCTAGTCATCGTGGCTGATGGTT
Source organism: Asobara japonica (assembly GCA_026005395.1). Classification (NCBI taxonomy): domain Eukaryota; kingdom Metazoa; phylum Arthropoda; class Insecta; order Hymenoptera; family Braconidae; genus Asobara; species Asobara japonica. The sequence goes on along the minus strand of BQMI01000320.1, from coordinate 470,788 downwards.
TCCATGTATCCTCTCCAACTGGGTATATTGTCAATGTTCTGCGATTTTGCCATAATATGAAGAGAATATGTCGTTCGTAACGGTTGACGTTCGCCTAAGTCCAGCTGTGAGACATCAATAAATGTAATCGATTTCAATCCCAATTGATTTCCATTCACCTGATTAAGAAATGCGATTGGCACATTGATTTTTAATGCCAATTGTGCAGCTTTTGGCATACAAGTCAACTTTGGGATATCTCCTTGGTGACTTACACTGGACTTGGGAGTCACGCAACAAATTCCTCCCATGCTGTGAAAGGTATTGAAGCCATCAAGTGTGCATACATTGTGATCTGCATTGTCGAACACGTACTGTACATAGGCATTTTCGTCGATTTTTTTTTCAGTGTTCAGCACAGCAGAAGCCTCATAGAGATTGATGTTGGTATATGAAACGCAGAAACTAAGGCTGTTAAGCACGTCAATAATTAATCGTGAACCAAATTTGCTTGTTAAATAAATTCCAGTGGCTAACTGAATAGAAGAGACGAATGACCTTGGACGCACGACAGATACGATGGAGTGAGCGATGCTATCTCGTTTGGTTGTTAGCTTTTCATCTCTGTTCTTCTTCCCCTTGAGTAAAACTTGATCGAGGAAAATCTGTAAACTCTCAGGAATGTCATCTTCAACGTTGTATAGAAGTTCTCCAGGGGCTGGGTAGATCGATGTTTCGTAAAATTTGCTTCTGATATCCTCTCTAATAATATCAGTAGCAGCAGAAACTACCCGCAATCGTTCTTGGGCCTCAGTTGTAGCTTTCTTGTGGTACCAGGAATCCATTAGAATTTTATGCCCCGTATTACGAAAGCATACAATTGTCGGTTTTCCTCTACTTTCGAGGAGAATAATGTCTGTGCTGTACTTATTCCGTAACTTCTGTTTAAATGTTGATGCCTCCACTTTAAATCCTTCCATCTTCTCCATCAGTTCATTGACAGAGAATTGACAATCGTCATTGCCCTCCATATAAGAGCAAACATTCTGAAAAGCAGCTTCTAGGTCTGCTATTTTGGGCCTTCCACGATCCTGGCTTTTGCTGACGCTCATGAACTTATTGAAACATGACACATGATAACGAGCCTGAACCTCCAGCAAATTTATGGATTCCAATCTCTGATGAACAGCCTGACCCCAGTCATTTTGACGCTCAGCAATACTATTATCGATACGACTTTGTACTCTTTCTGTTGCGACCAGCCTGAATGGTTTTCTGTTGGTTAACACATTTTTCAGTACACAGAAAGCAATTGGCTTGAAAATTAAATTGCTCTGGCACCTCAGTAGCTACTGTTTTTGCACTAGTCACTGTTTTTGAACCACAGTAAGCGACTCGACAAGGATCATGTACTACCACTTCAGTTAATTGTTGCAGAAGTTCCCACTTATTGTCCCCCATTTGCCTGCTCTTCACTATGAATGTATTTATCCCTTTTTTCTTCACTAATCTGGTTGGGGCACCACCAGTTAAACTCCCATCGCAAATAAAACAAATTCCCGGATGAGACATTACGAAATTTATAAAAATTCAGAAGATATTTACACAAGAACGCAGATATTTTGAACTGTCCGTAACGGCTAACAGAAAACAACTGAAAATATTCCACGTGGCCAGGGTATTCTACCTGGAAATTCACAGTGTGAGGGTTGGGTACAGCTAATGCAAGGACAGCTGCGTCTCATGCTGATTGGGGAGGGGCGCAGGTAGAAATCTAGACCCTAAATATCACAACCAGAACTGGTAGTGAAACGTCCTGAGAAATAAACACGTGGAAATCAACAGTCTAGCAGGTAGACTCTAGACTCCAGCTTTCCTATAGGAATTTTGCAGGATGTAGCCATTTAACAACAAAATATTATTTATTGGGCTAAATTCTGTTAATTTCGGGAATTATTTTTCTTCCTCATGTTTGAGCGCAGTCAGTGATGACGCATAATATATGCTTCTGACAATTATAGGGGCAATTAATATGTCAAAGAGTTTTGATTAAATCCGTTCAGAAAATTGCCGATGAGACGCATCGATTCAAAATCTCTGCGCACGGCGCCGCATCGAGTAGGCGGCGCGCGCAGAAAGGGGCGGGCATTCTGTCAGAAAATGATTAATTGGGGAAATTCGGTGAGAGTTATTTTGGGGAATTAATTTTAAAAAAACTATTGATCCAAGGGCATAGCTCCTCGCTTCATATTTGTAGAGTATTTGTTGCTCTACTTAGTGGTATTTTTGTTTTGTCAATTCCATAAGTGAAGCAAAAGTGGTGACAGTTTTTGGCGTTAACCTCGAAATTTTTAACAGTTTTTTATTAATTAAATATATTTGTTATTAATTTTAAACTCCTCCATTTTGATATGTTGTTCGGGGGAATTTTCTGAAAATATTAGTATGAATTTCATCAACTATCATTTGTTTCGTATTTCGAATGCTAGATTGACTGGACTACGTCTTATGGGAGGGTTTTGAAATCTCGATCGGCAACCTTTTTGGTGACGCTCGCTCTAACGTAGTAAGTAAGAGTGAGAGGCCTCCGGGAATCGAGCGAGAGTGAGACGGACTACCTTACGTCTCGTCTATCGGGCGAGAGTCAGAGGCCTTCGTGTATCGTGCGAGAATGAGACGGAAGACTTTCTGTCTTTCATGTCATTCTCTGCGTTCAGGCGGCGTCGCGATCGCGGAAAACAGCTGTTGGTTTCTAACACAGTGATCATAAGCAACGTATTTTGTTTTTGTGCGTGTCTCCATTACTTAAATCGAGAGTTTTGCGCAAATATGCCGAAGTCGGGTGCAGAAAGGACAAAAACGTGGCGGGAGAAAAAACGGGCGAGTGAAGGAATTGATGAGAATAGAAAACGGAAAAAAAGTAGAACTGAAATTGAACGAGATAGCAGGGAACGGAGGCAAACACGTGCTAACCTCTTACGTGGCAGTGTGGACGATAGTGTAAATACTCCAGAGAATGAACTATTAGCAACGACTTCGACTCATCCTCCTCCTGATTGTGATGTACATAGTGGTGATCGATTACAATATTCAGACTTTAATGAGTTTAAAACTGCACATAAGAACTTTCACCGTGATTTTACAAATAATCCATTCGGTTTTACGTGTTGTGTATGTGATAGATTATGGTTTAAAAATGACTTGAAGACTCTATCCGTTGAAAATGAAATTCGCATTCAACAAAAATTTCCAGAATTCAGAAGTAATAATGAGCTGGCATGCACCAGCTGTCGCCAGGCTTTGAGGAGAGACAAAATTCCAACATTGTCGAAATTGAATGGCTTTGTATATCCCCCGACTCCTGCACATCTTCCGAAGTTAGATTTAGTGTCCGAGAGACTCATTTCTCCTAGAATTCCATTTATGCAAGTTCGCAGACTGCGTCATGTGCATGGACAATTTGGAATTTTGGGGCAGGTGATCAATGTTCCAGTGGATGTCAATACAATGGTCAATCACTTGCCGAGGAACATTGACGACGATCACTGTGTTTACGTTCATATCAAGAGAAAAAAAATTAATCGATAAAGCTACTTCACAGGTTTAATAAACAAGAGAAATATTAAAATATGGCTAAGATGCTTAGTACCGAGTCCATTGTATCAACTGTACGACATCAAAGTTGATGAATCTTTCTTTAATGAGGAATGTGTCGTTCATCACATACCTATAGATGAACTGAGTGAAGACACCCCCATGGAGGAGAGCCTGTTCGCTCAGCAACACACATTACTCTGGAATGACGATAAATATTTGAGGATTGCTCCTGGAGCAATGAATGTCCCTCACAGTCTATTATTTGATGAGCATGCAGAAGAGTTATCTTTCCCTACTATCTATCTCGGACAATTCCGGCGCTTTAGTGAAGATCTCAATGTGACTCCATTCATGATGGCTACCAGTGAGCTAAGGAGATCTGATCGACGTGGGGTTACACCTCATCATTTACTCTATATGGCAATGAAAATTATGAGGTTTAGAGTCCGTGACAGTCTATCCATTGCTTTTAAACACGTAGGTAAAGACACAAAAATTACACGTGAACAAATTCAATCAGAGGAGTATATAAATCAGTGTATAGAAAGCAACTTGGCTTTTCTACGTTGTATCCCTAACTCGACTTGGTATTGGGCTGAAAGAAAGAGAGACTTATTCGCAATGATCAGACAACTCGGAAAACCCACGTTATTCCTAACTATGAGTGCTAATGAAGTTGGTTGGCGCTCATTATTACAATTATTATATAAATTGAAGAATAATGGAGCAGAAATTGCAGAACAAGCTGTTCAGGAACTCCATTATATTGAAAAGAGCACACTCATCAATGAAGATGCTGTAACATGTGCCATCCATTTTAATAAGCTCATCAATGTTATAATGAACATTCTTCAGTCCAAAAAGTCTTCTCCCTTCGGGAAATATCGTATTGTCCATTATTTTAAAAGAATTGAATTCCAGCATCGTGGGAGCCCCCATGCACACATTCTGCTATGGCTTGAGAATGCTCCAGCGGATTCACTAGGTGCTGACCGACGAAAAGGTATTGAACTAGTTGATACATTGATATCAGTGGCCACTTCAGAATCGTCGGGGAACATCAAAGTACAGACACAAAAGCACACGTTCACATGTTTCAAAAAAATAGCTGCGAACGCTCATCAAAAATGCAGATTTGAACCTCCATTCATGCCATGCAGGTACACAACTATACTGACACCAATGCAGAAAGAAGAACCAGGATTCCACACGTATAAACAACATTACAACACGATAAGGACAAACTTAGAGAACAATGACTATGCTGATATTGATAGTTTCTATCAGGGAAATGGAATACTATCAGATGATTACTACATGAATGTGCTTCGAGCTGGCATCAATCGTCCCAAAGTATTTCTTAAACGTCAACCCATGGAAAAGTGGCATAATCCATTCAACCCATTCATTTTCAATATTTTGAAATCAAACATGGATGTGCAATTTATCACTGAAGAATACTCATGTGCTGCATACGTAGTGGAATACGTCAATAACACGAATCGTGGAATTAGCAATCTCCAACGTAACATCACTGAAATAATGGATGAACATCCAGAGTTCGATATTGTCGAAATTACTAGGAAAATGAGCGTTGACATGCTAAATACCGTCGAAATTACCAGTCAGGAAGCTGCATGGTACCTTCTGCGTGAACCGATGTCAAAGTCGTCTTCAGTTGTTACCTATATTTCAACAATATGCCCGATCGAAAGACAAAGAATTCGAAAAACTCAGAAAGAACTCAATGAAATGGATGCTGATGATGATGCAACAAACATATGGAAAGAAAATTGGTTTGACAAGTACGAAAAGAGACCTGAAGAGCTAGAGGATGTCAATTTGGCCTAGTTTGTTGCTCATTACACACTGAATAATCAGGGGAATTGGACACGAAGGAAATAACGTCGGATTATTCGGTACAGAAAATACGACATGGCTGATGATTTCAATGAATACAAACGGGAAACGGTGACTTTGTACATTCCATTCCGAGACGAAGAAAATGAAATTCTTGCAGAAACTAAATTCATACAGATTTACGACGACAACGAAATATTGATTTTGGAGCGATATAAAGAATTCTCATCGAATTTAGATATCCAGAAAACCATCGAGATATGCCGAGAGTTGTGTCGTGAAGATGAATTAAATCAAGATGATAATGCTGAACGAGACAACGTAGGTCGCCTTTTTCCTGAAGCAAATCCTATTCAAGAATTGTATAACGCTGACCACATAATGAACGACGATCTGCGGTTAGCAACACTTAACAAACTGGGTGCTATCGCAAAGAAGAGGAATAATTTAATGTCTAATGAACAATTTTATGAACTAATGAGAATGGCCAATCAGAGGCAGAAGGCACTCCTGATGCATGTGATTGCTAATCTCCTCTCATCAAACCGATCACCACTCCAAGTTGTCTTCACTGGGCCAGCAGGATGTGGGAAGACATTCCTCATGGAAATTTACAACCGCTTCACAGATGATGATGGTTTTTTCAATGCTTACATCGCATGTGCATCAACAGGAAGGGCTGCAATAGCAATTGATGGTACGACAATCCACACTGCATTGAAAATATCCCTTTCCAAACTATTACCATTATCAATTGAAGTGGCTCAGCAGTACAGAATGCTCTTCAAATACGTCCAAGTTATACTCATCGATGAGGTCAGTATGGTAGGAGCGGAATTGCTGTCTCAAATTGACGCACGGTTAAAACAAATAACAGGAAATTTCCGAGATAATTTTGGAGGAATGGATATCATTTTCATAGGTGATTTGCGTCAGTTACCTCCAGTGCGTGCTACACCCATCTATCAAGCAACAAAACGACGCATAGCAGCACCAACACTTTGGCGTGACTTGAAGTTCTATGAATTGGATAAAGTCATGAGACAGGCGAATGCTGATTTCTCCTCTTTATTAACGAAAATTGGAAATGGCGAAGAATTGGATCAAGAACAGATACACCTAATCGAATCTCGTTTTTATACAAGAGAGGAAGCAGATCGTCTTTGTCCACATGGAATTCGGCTATATTTGACAAATAATGCTGTAAGCGAATACAATTTGACAATTCTTAACTCGTGTGTGGCTGGAATTTCCAGATTCACCAAAGACGGGGCAGAAGATCCGGAGAAAAGCTGCTGCGTTCATCCAAGGAAACAACATCAGCCACACGGCAGTTCCCATTGCACGAAGAATTTCTACGATATATATGAACAATAATAAAACGATTTTCGTCAAAAGAAATCATCTGCCATTGGTATCAGCGTGTGCTATTACTATCCACAAGTCTCAAGGTGGTACGTTTCATCAAATCGTCTATGAATACGAAAAGACACATTCACAACAACTCCTTTACGTAGCCTTGTCCCGTGTCACAAGTATACAGGGATTGTACATCGTTGCGAAGGATGGAAAGAACAAATTTTATCATGGACGGAAAAAAGCTCAATCAATGGACAAGCTACAATCAGAATTTAGAAGATTATCAACAAATCCATTGATAACTTTGACTGACATTCTCCGAGAGTTCATCAGCAGACCGGGCTTATCAATAACAACCCTCAATTGCCAAAGCTTAGGAGCTCATAGCGGAGATTTCAATGATCCGGTGATTCTACGGTCTAATGTATTGATACTTTCAGAGACGTGGAAGGAAAACGATCAAGAAATCGATGTTCCCAATTTTAATTATGTCGTACAGTTCAAAAGACATAATGTGAGAGCAGGGGGTGTCGCAATACTTTGCAATACTGCTCATGGAACGAACATCATGACACCCAATATGGACCTGAACTTGAAACAACTAGAATCTCTTTCAATTGGGTTGTCATCTGTTGGAGAAATGTGTGCAGCTGAATGTCGCACAGAAAACGGGCAGCGGATTATGCTTATAGCACTCCATATTTCACCAAATCAGAAGATGGCGAAAATAATAGAGTTTATTCACCTTCACTTGCTGCCGTATACTCCAGTGGGGGCTGCAGAAGTTGGAGTAGAGCTGGACAAAATACCTATGATTCTAGGTGGAGATTTTAATGTTAATTTTGCTTCAGAGGATTCCAAGCCATTAATTCAGTTCTTGCAACAGAAATTGTCATTGGAAATGAACAATTCACCAATTGAATCGACTACCAGCCATGGGACCACGATCGATGCAGTTTTCTCACGTTACATCGAAAATTTAGAGTCAAGAGTCTTCATTACCTATTTTAGTTACCACAAACCTATCATTTCCTTCATGAAGAGTCTACCAGAGAATGAAGGTGAAGCTGATTGAGATTTATTCATCATTCATTCTAATTCATCATATTCATACTAATATTATTGTATCTTGAAAAAAGTATAATTATTATGATGAATAAATTAATATTTACTATCAAGAAGTGTTTGACACGTGATTAAAATGATTCCTCTCCCTCTAAACATAGAAAATTAAATAATCCTTGCCGATCCAATCATTCAGTTTCACTTCTATCGCGTGTCTTCACGACACTCCATTTTTTTTTGTTTGCTTTATAAAAGGGATGAAATGCTCACTCGGCGCTCCTATTTTGAAAAACGCGATTTTTAATGGTTTTTTTGCGAACACCAAAAAAGCACCTAAATATGTGCCCGGTGAACACCCGATTTAAGTATCTAGAACTGCCAACTCGATACACCTTGGGCAGATACTGGCACTTCCACGATATTCATCGACTAACTAATTTATACTCTTAAGTATGAACGAGTTGCCCTCCATGTTCATATTTGTTATATAAATTTTTTCCCTGTGAGTAAAACTCTCCATATCTTTGATAGCAATCAATACTGCTCCAAGCAACGAGCGTACTGACTTAGTGCAATTTATGACTTTTTTTAACGTCGAAATAACATTCAGTTATATATTTTTAAAAAATTGGACATATCCAACAAAAAGTTGGAATAATATTCTTGTGTTCTCCTGCCATGAACAATTAATTGTTACAGCGAAAATGTTAAGGAAACAATTTTGTAAACAATTGTGGTGAAGTTCAATCACCATGTACGAAAAATTCTGAGGCAAATTCCAAATTCAAAGGCAAATCCGAAATTCCAAAAGTGAAATCTGAACTCCACCATCTGCAAATCCAATCCTAAATCTCGAATCTCAAAGCTCAAAATCCGAATTCTGAATCCCCCAATCCCAAATTCCAAAATTTAGATCCTAAATCATAAATTTCAAATTTTATTTTCCAATTGCAATTTGCAGCATCTAATCTCAAACAAACATCCCGAATTCTAGCTATACTTTCAAAATGTAAAAACGAGTAGGGAAGGCTATATTCAGAGTTCGGCATGCGCATTAAAAATTCTCAATTGTCCATTTTTAATTTTCAATTTTTAGTGGTTCTTTTTCATAACTCTTAATTGCCAAGTTCTGAGGGACAATTTTCAATCTTCAATTTTCAGTGGTGAATTCTTAATTGTCAAATCATCGTAATTGCCAATTTCTAATTGTGAATTTGAAATTGCAAATTATCAATTTTCTAGGTTTCGATTTAAATTGTCAATGTTCGATTGTTAATTGTTCATTTCGAGTTAGCAATTTTTAATTGTTAATTTTTCATTTTCATAATGTTTGATTGTCAATTTATCATTCTTAATTGGTAATTACAAATCGACAAGTGGAAACTGAAGATGCTAATTTCAAATTGGATTTGTTAGTAAGAAGTTACATGTCAGATTTTTGATATGGTCGTTACGTTTGCTCATCACCATGGGTGCGTTCTCATGCTGCGCTTAGATACCAAACCGGGAAGTTTTGTTTGTGTCCTGCATGGGGCACACACATTTGTACACCACTAGTTATCTCAATTTTTTGAACGCTAGAGTACGAACAAACACAAAAAGGACAACCAAAGTCAAAAATTGAATTAGTGGTGTGCAAATGTGGGTGCCCCATACGGGGCACAAACAAAACTTCCTGATTGCATATACTGCACGAATCCCATCCAAAGTGCAATCCGCTTCAATTTTGCATGGAAACGCTTAGATTGGAACCGTCATGACTGCGCTGGGTTCATTTGTTCACTCATTGCATACATAATTGTTGAGACGGTCATACGTCCTTAATGATCAAAATATCTACGGGTCGAACCAATAGCTTTCCGATCGTTCCGCCGTATATATTATATCCACAATTACCGTGCATGTCTCAAATTATAAAGTACTCGAAACTTCTAAATATTAGAAAAAATATAATTCTTAATATGAAGTGGCTAGACAAACAATACAATTTGTTAAGAACAAATAACTATGGGTGTTGGCAAAAAAGTCATGGAACGTCAAATGTGTATTTTTACGTGTGAAACGACTTGCATTATACCCTTTGTTTCGTATCACGAAGCGTTCTTGCGATAGAGAGACCTGAACAATTGAATTTGTTGATAACTATTAACTATCGGTGTTAGCAAAAAAAGTTATACAACATGAAATATGTATTTTCGCGTGTGGAAGAACTTTCATTCAATTTGTTTCTTATCTTTAACCGTCTTCATGATGCAGTGATATAAACAATCCTTTTTGTTAATAATATTAACTATGACTGTTAAAAAAAAAAGTTATAAAACATCAAATGTATATTTTCATGTGTGGAACGACTTTCATTAAATACTTTGTTTCGCACCTCCAAACGTACTTGCGATAGAGCGATCTAAACAATTGCATTTGTTAAGAACTGTTACCTATCGGTGTTAGCAAAAATAGTTATCCGACATCAAATATGTATTTTTATGTGTGGAACAATTTTCATCAATAAATTTGTTTCGTATCTTCAACCGTTCTCACGACGCTGCGATATAAATAATCTTTATTGTTACTAACAATTAATTACAGGTGTTATCAAAAAGAGTCATAAAACGTCAAATGTGTATTTCGTGGCGGGAAACAACGTTCATTCAACACCTTCGGATCTCAAACCGTGTTCTTGCGATAGAGCGATATAATTAAATTAAATAAAACAATTGAATTTGTTAGTAACATTTTTCGCCTTAATCGTTCCTTTCAGACCTGGAGAATAGTAAGTAGCGTCGATAAAAAAAAACTAATGGTGTGCAAATGTGTGTGCCCCATACGGGGCACAAACAAAACTTCCCGATTTGGTATTTCAGCACAGCATAAGCATGCAATCATGGTGACATGCATTGTTTCCGTATTTCAAACTGCTCGGACGACCATTCCTCCTTAATTATGCAAATTATGGAAAAAAGTAATTTCACGTAAAAGGTGTATTGTCATATATCTTTAATATTTTACCCAGTGGAACCATATAAACAATTGCAATTGTTGATAACATTGCATATATACTCCATGAATGTCATCCAAAATGCAATCCGCTCGATTGTGAACAGAACTGCTTCAATGGACACCTCCATGACAGCGCTGTGTTCATTCGTTCACTCACTACAGACATAATTGTCCAGACGGGCATACCTCCTTAATTATGCAAATTTGTGAAAAAAATCATTCTACATAAATTACGCATTTTTGTATGGGGAACAACTTTTCTCATATAAATTTTGTGCTAACTCTCACAGTTTATGCAATAGAACCTGATAAACAATTAAAATTCTTGATAACAATATACATACTGCACCAATTTCACCCAAAATCTCATCCCCTCTAAGTTACTTGAAAACGCTTCGATTCCAATATTGACGGTCTCAATAGCTTCATCCGTTCGTGAGAAACCTAGGATCAAAATTTCGGAAACACACATACATACAGACACACACACACACACAGACATCGATTCAAAATTTGTTGGGCATCATTTTGGTATACTTAAAACCCCAGTCACAGGATGAAAGGAAAAATATCGATTTCGGGGTCATTACAATAACTTCCCGAATAATCGGGAAGTTAAAGATAGGAATATCTCATATTACCCAAACGAATAAACTCAATGTTTTCCAACTATACCATAGATCTCGTCAAGACACACATTTTGGGAAAAAAACACGAAAATCGGTTGACTAATTATCGAGAAATAAAATAAAAACCGTGTAAACGAAAAAATTGAAATCTAGAAACCTAATGATACGATGAAATCGCGATTCAATAGGGCTCTTCACCACAACAAGAGGAATCTTTGTTCCAAATTTCAAGTGTTTATGACTATTTTTGCGGACGCTAGAGTGGGCACAAACGCCAAAAGTAAAACCAAAGTCAAAAGTGAAAAAAAAAGGAATATCTCATATTACCCAAAATAATTGACTCAATGTTTTTCAGCTATATGATAGATCTCGTTAAGGCACACATTTTGAAAAATCGGTTTAATAATTATCGAGAAATAAAATAAAAACCGTGAAAATGAAAAAATTAAAATCCAGAAAACTAATCACACGGTCCAATCGCGATTTGACACGGTTATTTACCAAAACAAAAGGAGCTTCCGTTTCAAATTTCAAGTTTTTATCCCCATTTCTGCAAACGCTAGAGTGCAAAAAGCAAAGATCACTGTAAAAAACAGAAAAATTCAAATATGTCCGATTTCTTGTGAACAACCTACTAGATGTTCTTCGACCATTCCCTGGATCTCGTTGAGATGCACATTTTGATAAAAAAGAAATGAAAAAACATTCATCAATTTCAGAGATATGAACAATCGAAGAAAAAAAGGAAAAAATCGATTTCTAAGAAACTTACCGGCAGATTTCACTGAAATTGAGCCCACCGCTAGATGTACTCAATACCAATAACTGACAATTTTTTCAGCTTTTATCCTCAAAATTTAGTCCTTTCATGTTCAATTTTGTAAGTGAAGATTTTCGAAAAAATTGATACATACAGACACTATGCTCAAACTTCGTATTTTTACGTTTCAAACCATTATATATCGTTTACAAGCATAATTAGCGAAAGTGAAAATTGACCGATTGCAATGCGTCCATTCGGAAGCAATAAAAAGGACTAAATTTCGAGGATAAAACCTGAAAAAATTGTCACTGTTTGGTATTGAGTACATCTAGCTGTGGGCGTAATTTCAGTGACATCTGCTGGTAAGTTTCTTAGAAATCGCCTTCTTTGTTTTTTCTTCGATCGTTCATATCTCCGAAACTAATGAATATTTAAAAATTTTTTTTCAAAATGTTAACGAGATCCAGGGAATGGTCGAAGGTTATCTAGTAGGTTGCTCATAAGAAATCGGAGCCGCAAAAATGGTGATAAAAAATTGAAATTTGGAACGCGGATTCCGCTTCTTGTAGTTAGGAAGCCTATTGAATGGCGATTTGATCGTATCATTAGTTTTCCAGATTTCAATTTTTTCGTTTTCGCGGTTTTTATGTTATTGCTCGATAATTGTTCAACCGATTTGATTGTTTTTTTTTCAAAAGGTGTGCCTTCACGAGATCTATGATATGGTTGAAAACATTGGGTCTATTAGTTTGGGTAATATGCGATATTCCTATTTTTTAACTTTTGACTTTGGTTGTACTTTTTGTGTTTGTTGGCACTCTTGCATCCGCAAAAATCGTGGTACAAACTTGAAATTTGGAACAGAGCTTCGTTTCGTTATGGCGAAGAACCCTATTGAATAGCGGTTCAATCGCATCATTAATTTTCTAGATTTCAATTTTTCCATTTTTACGGTTTTTTCATTACTTCATTTCTCCATACGTATTCATCCGATTTTTTTCCAAAGAATGAGCCTTAACGAGATCTATGAAGTGGTTCAACAGCATTGACAGAATTACTTTGAGTAATATGAGATATTCCTGTTTTTGCTTCCGTTCGCCTGGAAAAGGATTTTCCAATACTGGAACATTTTCATTTTGCGTGCAATCGGACCATTCGGAAGCTTACCACCAATGAAATTGGGGGAAATAAAAAAAACGGTGACATATTTGACACATTCGCATGGGGGTACCCGAGGACGACCTGCTTGTTTATGACGATTCCTTGGAACGATGCTTCTAAATCGAATGTTTTTCTTATATTCTCAATAAACATCGTCGCCTTAGCATCTAGGTCAAATTCAGGTTCATCATATAGAGAATACCAGTGATGTGTCAAGCCGTTTCTTATTTTTTTTTCTGAAAATTACATTCTTCAAATTTTTTAAAGTCTCTTATTTTTATTCTCTGTCTATTTGTATCCGTTTTATTTTTTCCTAGTGTGATCCCAATGAGTGCATGGTCAGTAATTTGCGGAGTATGCAATACTCGTGTGTCAATATCAATATTGTTAAATACTAAGTCTATTAAGGTTGAACTTTTCTTATCAATTCTTGTATAAGTGTCTATCACTTGTTTCATGCTGTACTGAAGTACCAAATCGGGAAGTTTTGTGTGTGCTCCGTATGGACCACACACATCTGCAGACCAACAGTTGTGCCAACAGTTGGCACTCCTTCACTTCGGCCTGGTCACCAGGGAAAGGCGTCAATAAACAACAAGTTCAAGTTCGATTGTCCATGCCACATCATTAATTGATGAATTAATTATGCGTGTTAAGCAAGAAAGTCATAAAACATCGAGTGTGTATGTTTTCGCGGGGAAGAACTTTCATTCAAAACTTTTTTCGTAACACTTTTTTGTTCTCCTAATCCATGGTAAGCGATGAATTATCACATTCCAAACACTTGGGTTCCGACAATAAATTTGACAGCACATTTACACCTAGTAGAGCATACTCAGTATCGTCTACTAGAGTAATGCGGAGGAACTCTATCAACCATAGGAGAACAACTATTGAGACAGTGAGACCATTCTCATATTTTCCAAATTATATGGAATATAGCGAACATATTTTAACGTTATATGGATAACGTATATATAAGGTATATAACCGCAACAGTTTTCTTTTTCAATATTAATAAAAGGCCGGATTTATAGATTAAAATGCATGGTCTCTCGCATTTTTCATCATAAAAAATTGAGGGTTGGTGATCATATACGAAAATATAATTCGAAAGTTTGTACGTGGAGGATTTCTGATAACTTCATTTTGCGATTTTCAACTTCTGGATAAAGAAGCTATTGTAATCACCCTGAAAATGAAACGGGAAATTTTCAAAATATTTGCACTTTTCTCGATGTCTCACATCATCCTCAGTCGCTTTCCGAAAAGTCTGTGTGCGTGTGTGTATGTGTGCTTGTCGCCAAAAAATTTTGTCCAATGTTTCCGGCTGAACTACGGGAGAGATTTCGCCTTTTTTTTATCGACGCGGCTGGCTGGTCTCTAGGTCCGAAAGGAGCGATTGGTCAGACAACTGATCCTTCATTGGTTATTAACAAATTGAATTGTTTATATCGCTCTATCGCGAGAACGGTTAGAGATAGAAGAAAAAGTGTATCATGAATGCTATTCCTTATACAAAAATACGCACATAATGTTTGCTGACTTTGGTCTATAACATCCTTAACCTAGGCCATATCACTGGTTACGCATTTTAATTTTTTATATCGCTCTATTGCACGAAGAGTAAGAGTTAGACCAAAAAGTTCTGAATAAAAGTTGTATTCCATCGAGAAACATACATTTTTCTGTTTATAAATTTCTTTGTAACACTCATAATTGAAGCCATAACTTTAAGTTATCACAAATTTTCAACACACGCATACCCACACACAGACTAACACATCGGAAAGTTCATGATGGGCCCTGTCGGGGGTCAATTGTACATCCCGTTTGTTTCTTGTTTTTATTACCAATTGAATGGCTCATATCACTCTGTTGCGACAACCGTTGGAGATAGGAGAATAATTATGATATCGAAAATTGTTCACCATGTCCAAGTTCACATTCTATATTTAATAACTTTTTTCCATAATTTGCGTAACTAAGTAGGTATGGTCGTTTCAACAATAATTATCGTAATAAGTGAACGAATGAAGTCACGGCCGTCATTATGGTTGCAATCGTAGTATTTCTATAGAGAATGTAGAGTCAAAGATTCCGGTAAAATTGGAGCAGTATCTACATTGTTAACTTCCCATTTTCGGAAAGTTATTGTGATGACCCCAGAATCGAACTTTTTTGTTTTCAGAGGTGACGGGTGTTTGAAGAGTACCAAAATGATTCCCAAAAAATTTTGGATCGCAGTTTGTGTGGCTATGTATGTGTTGTTTAACTTCCCGATGTTGAGGGAACTTATTGTTATAGGTCCGAGAATCGAAATAGGATATTTCACCTGATCTGCACGTTCCGTCACCCTTAGAAACGTTTCCGACCATTTTGAGGGCGATGTTTGACTGTGTGTGTGTGTGTGTGTGTGTGTGTGTGTGGGCGTTTGACACTATTTCGCCGAGCAGAATATACTACGCTGGATTTCCTCCTATATTAACGGGAGGACACAGAAAGTTATAATGACCTCTGTGGGCGAATCAGACTGGCTTCATACCAATCTGGGAGTACCGCAGGGCTCAGTTATTGGGCCTCTCTCATTTTCTATATACATTAATGATCCGAAAAATATTCTGAAAATCGAAGAGGTTGGACAGCGTCAATCCGTAACCCTAAACACAGTAGACCATTTTTTTACACTGACGACCTTCAAGTATACTTACAGGTGAGACGGGACGACATAGATTGGGGCATCGCTGCCTTATCGCGCGTGGCCAGTAGGGTGAGCGAGTGGGCTGGGGCTGCGGCTCTCAAACTCAATGCATCCAAGACACAAGCTATAATATTCGGCTCTTGTCGCTACGTTGCTAGGATTCCATCAAACCTGTCTTGCATTGAGGTTGGTGACATTCCCATTCCATTCGTCAATTAGATTAAAAGCCTAGGGGTTACTGAAAAGTCATGTGAAAACCTTAGGTTGATGCGGTGACAAAGCGAGTCACTCGTGCGCTTCAAAGCCTACGATTCTTTCGCCACTGTACCTCATATGCGCTGCGTAAGCGGGTGGTGTCGGCGCTGGCTCTCTTTCATCTCGACTACTGCACAGCAGTATATCTCGACATCTCTGACGAACTACGACTCAAGGAGTGCAGAATTCGTGTATCAGATATGTAGTCGGCCTTCGCGGGGATGACTATGTTACCCCTTCTAGGGAAGAGCTCGGCTGGCTCACAACTGAATCGCGACGCATGCATTTCTCTGCCATTTTTATTTATAAAGCGCGTCGCATCGGTCAACCATCCTACTTGGCATAGCTCTTCAGTGTGCACCGGTCGAGGAATGCCGTACGGGGTGAAATGGCGCCGGAGCTAAACATTGCGTTCTCACGCACGAAACTGCCGCGAGATCATTGAAAATTCAAGGAGCTGCATTCTGCAATTTCTTATCTGGCTCATTTTAAAACAATCCTCTTCAGATATATTTTTGATTTCGAAGAGCCCCTCCCACTCCCAACGTTACCTCTTTTGTCTTAGTATTTGCATATTGATTAGGGTCGCAGTTCACACAAATAAATGCCTGAATTACGTATACAAGTATTGTCAGATTGTATTGTTCCACTTGTGCTTTCATGTATATTTATTAACTTCCCGACCCTAGGGAAGATAATGTAATCACCCCGAAAATAAAAAATTGGTTTTTCCTCATATTTACGCGTTTTGAGGTTCCTCCCATCGTTTTGACCATATTCCAAAACATGTCTATATATATGTCTATGTGTTTTTTTTTCTTTTTTTTTTCCTCCGTCCCTCTCATTTGTACGCCCCCGGTAGCGGCCGTGTAAGCATTCCTTCAGGGGGCGTACCGGACACCCACCCATGCGGCTGGGGCCGACTTTCGCCATTTTTAGGCCATCGTATTTCTAAACACAGGGTAAACCTCCAGAAACCCCTGTGCTACGATGGCCGGCGCCTATGATGGAACCCACCCCCCCCCCCCCCGCCCCTGCGTCGGGTTAAGTTCCCGCTCGGCCGGGCGGTCTCATTTTATGGGTACCGCCGATAGCACACACGGAAGTTCCTGCATCGGTCGGAATCCATGAGAAAATTTTTTTGAAAAAATATTCTCCGGCGGCCGGGCGCGAACCTAGGACCTTCGGAGTAGTAGGCAGATACTCTACCACTACGCCAAAGCCCCGACTTATATGTCTATGTGTGTGTGTGTGTGTGTGTGTGTGTGTGTGTGTGTGTGTTTTTTTTTTTTCCTTCCTCTTTTTCTTACTTTTTCCTTTATTGAACAAACTTACAAAATTAACAAATAAAACATAACGTGCAAAGGACAATACCCCTTGTCACGTACAATACAGTTCGGTTGGTCCCCAGACCACGACGGAACATCTGCTGAGCAATACTTCGTTGTGTAGGGGACGATAGCCTTGGCTTCCTCAGTAGCGAATCCTTTCCGCTCGTTAACGGTAAGAAGATCCTCCGTTTACTCTGGATTTTTCCGCAACTGCTCCTCGCGGCGCAGCTCCTGCAAAACCTCCATTGCCAAGTCGCTTGTCGCCTTCCATGCCACCTCTGATGACAGCATAACTTCCACAAGATTTCCACCGTTGATGGGTTTGCCTGCGCTATTTTCCCATACAGCTCGTTGGACGTCGAAACGCGGACACGTAAAGAGAACATGTTCCGCGTTTTCCTTCATTCTCGGACACTTTGGGCAATCCGGAGAATCCTCATGCTTAAATTTGTGAAGATATTCCCGAAAGCACCCGTGTCCTGAGAGCATCTGGGTTAGGTAGTAATTGACTTGTCCATGTGATCGGTCAAGCCAAACATCTAGCTTCGGAATAAGTCGGTGAGTCCACCGGCCTTTGCTCGAGGCGTCCCACTGCAGCTGCCATCGCTGGATGCTGTGGTTTCGTTCTTCTGTCCTCAGTTCCACTGAGCTCAGCTCAGTTGATGTTTTGCGTGTGTAGAGTCGCCTACGCTCTTCCGCTAGCACTTCAAAAGGTAGCATCCCAGCAATGACACACACAGCATCGTTCGATACTGTGCGGTATGCGCTGACCACTCTAAGGGCACTCAGCCTGTAGACTGGAACAATTTGCCGCCGAGATGCTTGGCTTCGTAATGCATCACTCCATATAGGAATACCATATGTTAATACCGACGTGACAACTGATGATAGCAGGAGCCTTCTCCTCTGTTTTGGCCCTCCAATATTTGGCATAAGTCTTGCAAGAGCAGTCTTCACTGCTCCTGCCTTACTGCTTGCATGTTGAGCTTGCTGTCTAAAACTAAGTCGGGCATCAATCATAATTCCCAGGTACCGTATGTAGGGCTGGGAAATTATTTCGTGCTCACCGACTTGCAGTCTAATTGTCTCTATTTTCTTCCGGCTCGTAATGAGGAGTGCCTCAGTCTTATGCTCCGCAAGTTGTAACCCAATCGAGTCCATCCATTGTCGTATCTTGTTAAAAACATTCTCGAAAATGAGCTGGAGCGTGGAAAGGTGTTTGCCCACGATGACTATGGCTACGTCATCCGCAAAAGCTACGAGTTTGGCCCCCGCCGGTAATGCTATTTTGAGCAAGTCGTCATATACGATATTCCACAAAAGAGGACCCAACACTGAGCCTTGAGGTACCCCCCCAGTCACCCTATATGTTTTAGGACCAACCTCTGTGTCATATCTGATTACTCTGTCGGTAAAGTAATTACCTACCATCTTTTGCAAATATGCCGGTACTTGCAGCTTCGACAATGCCGCGAGGATGGGATCCCACCGTACCGAGTTGAAGGCATTTTTGATGTCCAGGGTAACAACCAAGCAATACTGCTTCGTACCTCCTTTCCATCGCCTGCCATCGATTGCTTTTTTTGCTGTTTTGACCACCAGGTCTATAGCATCCAACGTGGATCGTCGTCGTCTGAAACCGTATTGAGCTTCAGCCAATAGGGGTTCCACCACTGCCTCAATTCTCGGATGTATAATGCGTTCCCGGATCTTGCCCGCCGTATCCAGCATACAGAGTGGACGATATGATGATGGCTCGTCCGGTGGCTTTTTCCCCTTGGCGATAAGAACGAGTCTCTGTTGCTTCCATCTGCTGGGGAAAATACCTTCCTGGATGCGTGTATTATACATTTCGAGGAACATGCCGGGTGCTGCATTGATGGCGGCTTTCAACGCTATATTTGGCACACCATCGAGACCGGGGGCCTTGTTGTTGCCCACTCTACTACAGGCCTGCAATAGTTCCTCAGCTGTAATCGGCGGTATTCCGTCGATAATAGCACCCTCCACCTGCTTTTCAGTCACACTCATTTGCTGGGGGAATAAGACTGAGACAATTCTCTCCAGGAGCCTAGGACAGGTTGGTGATGGCATCGGCTGGCTCTTGAGCCGCGTCATAACCACCTTGTACGGTCTGCCCCAAGGATCCTTCTCCACTTCCTCCAACAGTTCGTTCCAGCAGTCTCGTTTGCGAAGCTTTATGGCCTTAGTAAGCTTACGCTTAGCGGCTTTAAACTCCACTTCGAGACTTTCGGGGTTGGACTTCTTCCTTGCGCGTTGCCAAGCTCTCCTCGCTGCGAAACACTCCCTGCGGAGGGTCGCGATTTCACCGCTCCACCAATACACCGGTGGCCGTCGGTTTCCACTAAATTTCCTGGGCATAGTGGCGTCGGTGACTCTCCGCATGGTTTCGTCTGCTTTCCCTGTGGCATTCTTACTGTCTAATCGGGCAGTCTTCAGTGCCATAAGGAAGGTGGCAACGTCAAATTTTCGCACATTCCAGCCGACTCCATTTGTTCTTTCCGGTGTGGGTGCGGATCTCCAATCAACCGACACCTCCCAGAGTACTGCCTGATGATCACTGGCAGTGTAGATCTCGGATACTTCCCATGCACAGTTTCCTTTCATCAGGCTGCTGCTGACGACGGTGAGATCTATACATGAGCTCGCTTGTCCTCTGCGAAATGTCGGTTTGTTTCCATCGTTCAATAGGACAACATCTAGGGTCGACATGGCTTCCAGTAAAGCCCGTCCTCGTTGATTCGTCTCCTTGCTGCCCCAGTCGACTGCCCAAGAGTTGAAGTCTCCCGCAATTGCCATTGGGGAATGCTGTTTTGCATCCACGACGAGTCTATCTAGGAATGCTGTGAAGTCTTCATAGCAAAGGCTTGGTGGTGCATAGCAGCTATAAAGATAGATACCATTCACCTTGGCCACAACGAATCCAGACTGTTGGTCTCCGTCATATGCTTCAAGCGGCAGAGCACCGCAGGACCAAATGACGGCTTTATTGCTAGTATCAGTAACCCAGTTTTGGGTATATAGGTTCCTGTAAGGTTCCGAAATGACGGCAACATCAATTTTCAGGTCTCGAACCGTCTGCGTCAGCAGATCGTGTGCTGTGGTGCAGTGAGCCAGGTTCACCTGTAACACCCGCACTATGACTGTGTACGGATCTTCTGGAGTGCACCCTGGTAGACTGGACATTTGATACTACCAGTTACATGGGCATTGTCTTTCGTGGGCTCCAGTTCTACGCATAGAACGCATTTTGGAGACGCTTTACAATCGGCGCTTCTGTGCCCTTTTTCGCCGCATTTGTAACACAGGTCTGATCGGTCAATGGAGCTCTTGCAATTGACGGCCAGATGCTCGTAGTGCCAGCACTTGAAGCATTTGATGGGCCTTACCACTGTCACGATGCGAGCATATACCAGGCTTATTCGTATTTTACTACCCTTACTCAGTATATTTCTTGCAGTAGCGTCAGGGAGTACCACCGTAGCAGATTGTGTTCCTCTGTAGGCCTTGCGTAGAGACTTGATGGCACTCAATGAGATATCACTATCTGCGCCATCAGCTTTCCTCAGGGCATCAAGTATGTCTTCTTTGGTAGTGACGTCATCGAGGTCTTTGATTTCGAGTTCCTGTTGAGGTCCCTTATTGAACACCTTAGCTTCGTTTTGGAGGGCTCCAACTAGTGCCTTCTCCAGCTCAACACCTTCGTCCTTCTTTCCTCTCGCTAGAATTAAAAGAACATCTCCGGAGGCTGTTTTACGGATTTTGTCCACGCATGAGATAGCCGCGTAGACACCTTGGTCGTTCTTTATACGTCCTAATATTTCAGCGTACGTATCCTTCCCCGTGGGACGAATAATTAGCGCATCAGGGCGGATTACTGCTTTCTTCTTCGTCCGTGGCTGACTCTGGTGTGTCTTCGCCACTTTTCCCTGCCTTTGGACCTTTGTCCAACTGGAACTTTCGCCCGTATCCGAGGTAACGTTCTGGATAGTAAGGTTTCGCACTACTCGGTCATTCTCCGTGGCCTCGGTTGAGTTTGCAGTCTCAGAGTTCTCCAAGGTCATTTCCTTCCTTCTTTTCACCTGTCGTGGAAGTTTTCTCTCCTCCAGAGGTGAGATATCTTTTCTCTTCGGCTGCCCACTTAGGTGAGGTGAAGTTTGGGCGTCAGCAGTCTGCACCATTGGTTGTGGGATCACTTTTTTGTCAAGTGCCACGAAACGGTCATAACTGCTTTTCATCTTATTGACCTGCAACTTAATGTGCTTGTGAACGTTTGCCTTCGGAGTGATATACTCCAACAAGTCTTTTAAAAGGTTATCAATCTTAACCATTTCAGCTTGCCTTTTCTTCAGAAGTTCTTCACTTGGGGTAGTAGACCCATCAGAGGCCAAGTGGTCCACCTCTTGAGGGCTGCAGTAGTCGGATCTCGACGAGCTCGAGCCTGCTTCGGCACTCTCACCCGCCGGTACTGGGGTATCCCTCCCCTGCACCGTAATCATTTTTCCAATGGTTGTACTGGCCATGGTTTCTTCTTCAATATGTAGGCTGTTATAGGGAGCCCACCCTTGGCACCCTTGGTTTCGGGAGTTAGGTTTCTCCCATGTGTGTGTGTGTGTATGTGTGTATGTATGTATGTGTCAATGTATGTGATCAAAATTTCCGTTCACGATTTTTCAAAAACGATTAGTGCAATCAGAGTGATCGAGGACGCGATCGATAGGGCTTCATGTAACTTAGTGCTGATTGGATTTTGGTGGAAATTGGTTCAGTATTTATATTGTTATTAACCATTTTAATTGTTCATAAAGCTTTATCGCGTAAACGGTTCAAGCTAGCGAAAAATTTATGCGACAAAAATGTTCCCCATAGAAAAATACACATTTCATCTGTTATGACTTTTTGTCTCAATTTGCATAATTATGGAGATATGGCCGTTCGAAAAATCATGGATATAAGTGAATAAATCGGAAACAAATAGAAAATATAATCTGAAAAAACGCCGTGTATGTGTGTGTGTTTTTTTTTCTACTCTTTCTCTATTCGTATTCACCCACGTAACCGCTGTTAGGCATTACTTCATGGGCAATACTACGGATCCGAGTACCCACCCATTGCGGCTGGGGCCGACGTCGCCATTTCAGCTCATCGTATTTCTAATCACAGGGTAAACCTCCAGAAACCCCTGTGATGCGATGGCGGGCGTCTACGATGGAACCCTCCCTCCCCCCCCCCCCCGCGCGACGCGTCGCGTTCGGTCGCGGCTCACGGTCTCACTTCATGGATACCGCCGATAGCACATACGTAATGTTCCTGCCATCGGTCGGAGTCCGTGAGAAAATATTTTTCAGAAAAAATATTTGCAGTGAGCGGGAATCGAGGTCGCGATCGATAGGCCTTCATGTAAGTTAGTGCTGATTAGATTTTGGTCCATATCGATTAAGCGGTTCTACGATTTTTTAGCATAGATGTAAGAAAGCAGATTCATGAAGAAGACGATAATTCTCATAATAGGAATAATGAAACTGAAATTAGAGTAATGAATGTTAATTTTCATACATTTTAGACTTCTTGGTCCTGGCAGGTAAACAAAATAATGAAAATTTGACATCACTCGAAAGAAACAAAAAACTGACTAGAAGATCTGTGAAGTTTTGACAAAATCCTACGTGAAACCTAACCGTTTGAACTGAAAATCTATCATTACATGATTTTTGATCATGCGTCAGCATATAGCAACATTGCTAGTAACCAGACTATTAACGGATTTTCCTGAACGTGGATTTTTATGAAATTAAAAAAAAATCAAACAACATCATAAGTCTTCATACAACGTTATAATTGTACTGGAATCGAATGTGTATTGTATGCGAACGAACTTTGTCGGCAAGTTCTTTGTGCGGCCCCAGCGGGTCACGTTCACTCCCACGCACTCAAATTCAGGAGAAAATATCAACGTCACTGTCATACAATATGGCGTATTCGAATGCACCCACCATGGAAGCGACCATGCGAGCGACCAGCAATGTACCCCTAGTTTTATTTTAATTTCTGACTGAGAAGTACCGTGGACAGTATTATTTAAATTATTTACATAAGCAGTCCATTAATCTTAACGATTTTAAACATTTTATTACATTTTATAATTATGACATATGAGACTGACTACCATTAATTAGCGCACTGTGATATATCCAATTCGTGATATAACTCAAAATACTGTGAGATGTAATATTTTTCAAAGATTTTCGAAATAAACGGCCTCTTTCTCTCTCTCTCTCTCTCCTCCTATAAGTACAAGTGCACACGTTTCTCTCACCTCTTGCTTTTTCTGAACTTTACTGCATTTTTTCGCCGTCGGGCGGTTTTATTTGGCAGTTAATTGCTGCGACACTTTGCAATCAACCGTTGGAGATAATTTTCTCGTCAGTTGGTTGCCTTTTCACTGATTTTTTTGCGCTTTTGGATTTTGCGGATGACGACTTAATCTCAAACCTTGGTGTTGCTGTCCTTCTTCTCGGACTGCGCTTCTCTTTCTTTCTTTCTACCACTAAACTGCATCACTGCTGTGTCTGTGATGGCCAGTATCATGCTGCCTGTGTGAAGACGAAATTGACGAAGAATGAAAATGGTGCCAGTCTGCGCGAATGCGAGCCCTGCTTGTTGGCTTTTAGTAATTTTCCTGACTTTCTACATCCTCGTACTCGGAGGTTTTCTGCGAGTTCTACCGGGTCTTCTGGATCTAATGCTTCCAGGACTGGTACTTCCAGTCCCCTACCGAGTCCTGCCAAACAGGTCATGCCTCCTCCTCCTCCACCACAGGGTGCACTTACGTCAGGAATGCAAGCTGAGGGGGTCCTAGCAAGCATCCTCAGTAGACTTGATGTCATCGACGCTAGGACTAGAGTCATCACGGATGTGGCCACTAAATGGGACTCTATCCAGACAGCCCTAGCTGAGGTCACGTCGAAGCTTGCCATTCTTGATCAACTACCTGATCTTGTAAATCGGGTCGGAGCTATTGAGGCTAATGTTGGAGAACATGGCAAGGCGATCGCGATTCTTGAGCAAACAGTTGCTGGCCTCATGGAGAAGAGCAATGCACCAGTGCCTCCTCCTAGTGGTGAAGTAGCTGAACTCCTGGCCACAGCTGTTGCCCCAATCGAGGAAACAGTTTCGGGACTTGCTGCTACTGTGGCTAACATCAAGGCGGACAGGGTAAGGATGTCAGCTGACCTACTGATCTCTGGCCTGGTGATCTCAAACATGGTGGATCTCAGACGTCTGGCTTATGCCACCCTTCATGTTCTTTCTCCAACACTTAATTTGCCCGACATTGTGTCAGCCAGGAGATTTGCTCCCAAGGGGAGAAATGCACACTTTGCGCTTCCAACTGTGGGGTCGGCTGGAACCTCCAAGGATCTGTCTGGATTACCTGCTTTGACTGCATCGTCCTCCATTCTGATAACGTTGTCATCAGGGAACCTGTCGCGTAAGCTCGTAATGGCCAACATACGCCATGGCAAATTCTACTCCTCATTGCTGGACCCGCAACTTGTGGTGGCGTCTGGTGCCACTGCACCCTTGGAGGCATCGCTCATCAATGTCAGCGAATTCCTGCCTGCGGACCTGCATAAACTGCGAAGTGATGTCAGGGATGCGGCGAAGAAGTACGGCTTTTCATCCTTCATACGTGATGCTGAAGTCTTCATCAGGAGGAAGAAGGATGAGCCAGCCACGCGCATATCATCGGCTGACGATTTAAAAAACTTCCTGCAAGGCCCCCAGTAGATGATTTTGCCCAGGTAACAATATTTGATTCCTACTCTTCCTCACTCCCTGTTAGCTCTGATCCTCCCCCTGTCTGCTGCATGACTTTGCATGATTCGCTGACTCCCTTCGAGGCCACTAACCTGCTCACGTCGGATGGTCTTAGAGTCTGTCATCTGAACGTGAATTCGCTTAGAGCTCACCTTGAGCGTGTTAGGCTGTTTCTGAGCAAGCATCCTCCCTTTCATATCATTGCCATCTCCGAGACGAAGCTTGACTCTTATGTTCATGATAACGTTGTTGCGCTAGACGACTATAGACTTTTCGTCGGGATCGTAACGCGAGGGGTGGTGGGGTTGCCTTATTTATCCACTGCTGATTTAAGACCAAGGTACTCTGTTCCTCTTCTCAAGCATGGATGGGGAGGCCGGGCTTACCCGAATTCCTCTTCTGTGAAATTGCCTGTCCGAGAGTTTTTCCAATTTTTGTAGCAGTGGTGTATAGGCCGCCTCATGCTCCCTTCGTGGAGGGGTCCGACTTCCTTCCGGCATTATTACTTCACCTTCAAGACTATAGTTCGAAGGTGATTCTTGGGGATTTTAACGCGGATCAATTAGCAGCTAGTGCTGATGCTAATTTTGTTAGATCGTTGTACACTGATAATGGTCTGTCCTTGGTGCCACATGGCGCTACGCACCACACTGCAGAGCCGGACACCTGGTTGTACCTATGCCTTGTAGATGGCGAGGACACGCTGCTGTCCTTTTGGAAGACTGATGTGCCATTCATCGATGGGATGATCTTATTGCGGCCACAGTGAGAGCTGTGCTTCCTGATGTATCCCTTAAGAGGGAGGTCCACTATAAGGATTTCTCTTCTATGGATGTCAGGAAGCTCAGCTCTTACTTCGAAGGCTGTGACTGGTCAGTCTTGATGAGTGACTCATCATCTCTTGAGGACATGGCCTTGTGTCTTTCCTCTTACCTTAGTGAGGCTATCGAGACTGCTGTGCCTACAAAAACTGTGAGGAAACGGTTTGCTCGCAAACCCTGGTTTACGGCACGTCTTGATGGTCTTGTGAGTGAGAGGGATCGCCTCTATAGAATATACAGACGAGTGCGCACGGCTTGTGCTTTTTCTGATTATCGGTGTGCTCGTCACATAGCTCATCGCGCGGTTGAGGGTGCTAGGCTGCCGTTCTTTCATGACCGATTAATTTCATGTTCTGCATCGGCCCAGGTATGGAAAGAATTGAGACATCTTGGTGTAGTTACTGATGGTGGGGAGTCTGGGGATCTGGATCCGGAGCTTTTGAATGCTCATTTCGCTGGAGTGTCGTTTTACCCTGGGGAACCATCTATCAATGGTTTCCTTGAGTCGATTCAGCAAGACGACTCTGCCTCCACTTGTGCCGGTGGATTGTCTTTCAGACCTGTATTGATTGATGAAGTTGTGAATGCAGTAATGCATTTTACAACCGAGGCCAAAGGATTTGATGGGATTCCGCGGGCAGTGGTGGTGGCGGCGCTACGTGTCTTGGGGCCGCTTCTTCGGCTTCTCTTCAATAAATCGTTCTCGTCGTCTTCCTTCCCTACCTTATGGAAGAGGTCCCTGGTGATAGCCATTGGCAAGGTGACGAATCCGTCATCTGCTAATGACTTCCGACCGGTATCCTTGTTGTGCTTTCTCTCGAAAGTATTGGAGGAACTGGCTGCCGTGCAGATGATGGACTTTCTCACCAAGCGGGCCATCTTGGATCCGTTGCAGACTGGTTTTCGGCCTTATAATAGTACTCAGACGGCGCTGCTCAAGCTAACGGATGACATACGTATTGGCATAGATCGGCGTCAGCTGACGATGTCGCTTTTGTTTGACTTTAGCAAGGCATTTGACACTGTGTGTCATTTGCTGCTACTTAAGAAGCTCTTCGCTGCTGGCTTTACATCTAGTGCTATCACATGGGTTGCTTCCTACCTTAGCGATCGCTCTCAGACGACGCTGGGTGGTGCTGCTGGCATGTCTGCCTTTCGGGGGCTAAATCGAGGTGTACCGCAGGGGTCTGTGCTTGGTCCGCTGCTTTTCCTCCTCTTCATCAACGATGCTTGTAGAGGATTAGCAGCTGGTACTGATCACCTGATCTACGCTGATGACCTCCAAATATATCTCTGATTTCCTCGAGGTGAGATTGAGTCTGCAATCTCTGTGATGAGCGAAATGGCTGCTGGCATTGGTGAGTGGGCCCGTTGCAACCGGCTGAAGCTAAATGTTGCTAAGACGAAAACAATTATTTTTGGTTCTCAGGCGTATGTGAATGATGTGTACTCCCTGCCTTCGCTTTCTCTCACCATTGAGGGGCAGGTGCTGCCGTTTGAGACATCAGTGCGCAGCCTGGGGGTTGTCCTGGATAGCAAACTTTCATGGAAAGGGCATGTGGCGTTGATATCTCAGAGAGTCAATGCAATCATGTACCGCCTAAGGTTTTTCCGGGCTAGCACGACTCCTGGACTGCGTAAACATCTCGTTCAGGCATTAATATTTCCTATAGTTGACAAATGCTGCCTAGTCCATGGTGGACTGTCCGGTGAGTTATCTTTTAGGATTCAGCGTCTGATCAACAGGGGGGTCAGATATGTGACGGGGGCCAGTAGAGATGAGCACATCACTCCTTATCGTGAGCAGTTGGGTTGGCTAACGGTTGAGGCGAGGAAAAGCTACTTTCGTGGCTGCCTTACCTTTGGTATTATGCGCAGTCATGAGCCTAGCTATCTTGCTGATCTATTCGTTGTTATCAGAGTGTGAGACCGACCAGGGGTGAGTTGCTTCCTCTTTTGATCAGGCCGTTCAGGACGGAATCGCTTAGGAACTCTTTTCATGTGACAGCCTCTTACCAATGGAACAATCTTCCCGCGTCTCTTCGTAACCTCCCCTCCTCTCAATCCTTCAAGACTGCCCTGAGGGCCTCACTGTGTCATAGTGCTTGACCTGTGTGCCCTGTTTCCGCGCTTCAGTCCTGCTTCCCCTTCCTGGTATTATTCCCTGTCCTAATCCCTCTGCTAGTTCTCCATTGATATGTGGCCTCTCTCTCCCTTGTCATTACATCCCTCTCACCATATCCTGCTCCTCTTACATCCTTCTCACCATATCCTGCTCCTCTTAACGGCTCCCTGTCTCGTAGGAATCAGTTGAGTTACCTGATTGAGGGCCGTTTACGGCACTTCGCTTGCGTATTTTCGCTTCCATTTAATATTATTATTATTATTATCTCTTTTTACTTAGAGAAGTAAGAGTTCAGTGTAAGAGTTACTTGCACTGTATATTGTAATGTGCTATCAAGTGTTACTCACAAACCTATTGTTTCTGCTATCTTTTTATACTGCGCATGGCTTTGACCTTAGTCATTTTCTTTTGTACAACATAATGTACAGTAATAAACATCAATCAATCAATCAATCAATCTTTCGGAGCACCTACTGCGCCATCTTCAGTACATCTTTTACACTTACTGTCACCGGTGGTTGTCGCTGATAGCCACACCCAGGTACGCCCTCGTCTACTGACTGACTCTGCCCACGATAACGCTTCACTCTTCTATTGGCTTGCTATCTCCCTCACTTATTCTTTTTTTGGTGGTACAATGAGTGGAAATGATAAACTGCTGTGTGTCAGGTGTGAATTGACTGGCACTAACGAAGTTTATCACTGCTGTGTGTGTGACAATCAATTACACTCGATCTGTGTCAAAACCAGGCTCATTAAAAACGAAAATGGTTGTAACCTACGAAAATACGAGCCTAGCATTACTGCCACGGGGAACATATCTGCAGGGCAGATACGCACTAGGCAGAGCTCCACCAGCTCTACTGGCTCTACATCTTCGCGTTCTGGATTACTGAGTCCTCGGACAGTCATGACCGATGTTGCGGAGATTTTGGCCACTGCTGTTCGCCCTATTGAGGACACAGTGTCGGGTCTTGCTACTTTTGTGGCGAGAATTAATGCGGACAAAGCTAGGCTTTTATCGGATCTATTGATATCTGGCATTGCGGGGTCTGCTACAACTGATGTCAGGCGTCTGACTTACACGGCCTTGCAAGCTATTTCCCCGTCACTGAATTTCGTGAGCAGTTGGGTTGGACTTCTGAGGCTCGCAAAGACTATTTTCGTGGCTGCCTTACTTATGGTATCTTACCCAGCCATGAGCCTAGCTACCTTGCGGTCGTTTTTGTTGCCAACAGAAGTGTGAGACCGACTAGGGGTGCGCTGCTCCCTCTTCAAATCAAGCCTTTCAGGATGGAGTCTCTACGGAACTCCTTCCACGTGACAGTAGCTTATCCGTGGAATGCACTGGCTTCCTCGATCCGTGATATTCCCTCCCTCTCCTCTTTCAAGGTGGAATTGAGGGCCTTTCTGAGGGAGAGCATGTGAGCTCCCTGAACAGCCGTCCTGTCCATTTGCTTTTTCTTCTCCCGTCTGCCTTTCCTTCTCCCCTCGGTAGTTCCTGTGCTCCTACTCTGCACTGGACTGGTGTTTCTTACTGAGGGCCTGTTGTTGTTGATTTTTATTATTTTGTTTTTTTTTATCTTATTTTTATTTTTATTATTCTTACTTTTGTTTTTATTTTTATTTCTTATGCTCGAGTCTAATGCCTGATCCTGTGCTCATCAAGTTTTATTATTTTTCCTCCTTGCACTTGTGCTTGTTGCTGATTATTTGAGTTATTTTCTTAAGTATGCATGAGAGAAGTTGTTTTTCGCTATTGTAAATCTGTGGACCTTGGTTCTAATCTTTTCTACAACATAATGTACAGTAATAAATCATCAATCTATCTCTCTCTCTTTTCCTCTCTTTATCAGATCCTAGCTAACAACGCCACGTCAACCATCAGCTGCTTGGTCAGTGTACTACGCCGTGGTTTACTTCGATTTGCAACCAAATTTGCCAACTAGTGCTGTGAGCATGTGTGTGCCACCTTGGGGCACAAAGAAAACGTCTCGATTCGATATTTCAGCACAGCGTATTCAATTAATTCTTCACCAATATACCCGGTTAACCAGTGTGACTCCTATTAGTGTAAAAATGAAAACTTGCAGATTTGAGAGTTCTGAGCTGACTCATTTATTAGGTACATAATTATGAATATTTGAGTAAACGCAGGGTGAGACTTTTACCCAGTGGAACCGTATAAATAGTTGAAATTGTTAATAACATTACATAATCTGCCCGAATGGCTTCCAAAATGTAATCGGCTCCATTCTGCACTGAAATACTTCGATTGAGACCGTCATGCCAGCTCTGGGTTCGTACATCCTCCTATTGAATACATAATTGTTGCAACGACGATACCTTTTTAATTCTGCAAATTATGGAAAAAAGTCATTCCACATAAAATGTGTATTTTCATATACAGAATAATTTCCTTCAGATAAGTTTCCCCATAACTTCAATATTCTACCCCGCGGAATAGTATGAACAATTGCAATTTTTCATAGCATTACATATCGTACACGAATGTGATCCAAAATGTAATTCGCTCGATTTTGCATAGAAACGCTTCAATTGGAACCGTCATAACAGCGCTGGATTCATTCGTTCATTTATTACATACATAGTCGTTGAGACGGCTATACCTCCTTAATTATGCGAATTATCGAACAAAGTCATCCTACCTGGCATACGTATTTTTATATGGGGAACAACTTTTTTATATGAATTTTGCGGTAACTCCAACAGTTCATGCAGTAGAACATTATAAATAATTGAAGTTGTTAATGGCAATATACGTACTCAACGAGTTCCATCCAAAATCTAATCAAATCTAAGTTACGTGAAGACTTGTCGATTGAATCATTCAGAATCTCGGGCACATAACTCAGTCACTAAAAATCGTGAACAAAAGATTTTGACCCCATACATAGCCACCAACACACGCACACACATCCACACAGATATTTTGTTTCAAATAGTCTAGAAATGTTGGAAAAACCTTGTAACGTGAACATCCGATGACAAAAAAAAAATGGTGTGTCATGAAGACACGCGATAGAAGTGAAACTGAATGATTGGATCGGCAAGGATTATTTAATTTTCTATGTTTAGAGGGAGAATGAATTTTTTTTCTCTTGATATGAACGTAAACACAGTGATCGTCGTCAATGTTCCTGGGCAAGTGATTGACCATTGTATTGACATCCACTGGAACATTGATCACCTGCCCCAAAATTCCAAATTGTCCATGCACATGACGCAATCTGCGAATTTGCATAAATGGAATTCTAGGAGAAATGAGTCTCTCGGACACTAAATCTAACTTCGGAAGATGTGCAGGTATCGGGGGATATACAAAGCCATTCAATTTCGACAATGTTGGAATTTTGTCTCTCCTCAAAGCCTGGCGACAGCTGATGCATGCCAGCTCATTATTACTTCTGAATTCTGGAAATTTTTGTTGAATACGAATTTCGTTTTCAACGGATAGAGTCTTCAAGTCATTTTTAAACCATAATCTATCACATACACAACACGTGAAACCGAATGGATTATTTATAAAATCACGGTGAAAGTTCGTATGCGCAGTTTTAAACTCATTAAAGTCTGAATATTGTAATCGATCACCACTATGTACATCACAATCAGGAGGAGGATGAGTCGAAGTCGTTGCTAATAGTTCATTCTCTGGATTATTTACACTATCGTCCACACTATCACGTAAGAGGTTAGCACGTGTTTGCCTCCGTTCCCTGCTATCTCGTTCAATTTCAGTTCTACTTTTTTTCCGTTTTCTATTCTGATCAATTCCTTCACTCGCCCGTTTTTTCTCCCGCCACGTTTTTGTCCTTTCTGCACCCGACTTCGGCATATTTGCACAAAACTCTCGATTTAAGTAATGAAGACACGCACAAAAACAAAATACGTTGCTTATGATCACTGTGTTAGAAACCAACAGCTGTTTTCCGCGATCGCGACGCCGCCTGAACGCAGACAATGACATGAAAGACAGAAAGTCCTCCGTCTCATTCTCGCACGATACACGAAGGCCTCTCACTCTCGCCCGATTCCCGGAGGCCTCTCACTCTTACTTACTACGTTAGAGCGAGCGTCACCAAAAAGGTTGCCGATCGAGATTTCAAAACCCTCCCATAAGAAGTTTCACTTCAAAAACTTTCGTTTGATTTTTGGGAGCATTGCAATAACTTCCCTACCTCGAGAAGTTAAAACTGAGCAGTAATCTTCGAACTAACCGAACACAGAAAGAAGCGAGGATGAAATGAAAAGAAAGAGAAAGAAATACGAGAGGTTTCATTTGCGTCGTGCATAGGCTTGGCACACTGTTTTTGTCTTGTCTCTACAGTAAGTTTATTAAAATTTTGTCTTGCTTATTTAATTTGATAAAAAATTGTTTTACACACTTCGAATTACACTAGTCTTAAGAGAAATCGGTATTGGGCATTGAGAGTTAATTTAATTAATGAATCTAACTCAAATTTATTAGACCACTTTTCTAGGCACATTGAAAGTCAGAGATTTTAAGAGCGAAATTAATTCGTGAATTGTTCAGAGTAGACTGGATTGCATAGAATTTGAGAAAAGTTGTGTTACCGTCGCTAAAGTGAGTGGGGTTAAATTAAAGAATGTTATTGGCTAGGAAAGCCGATAATATTTTCACAAAATGTTATTGGCTGAGAAAGGTAACAAGGAATGATACTTTGAGACAAAGGATCAGAGATATAACAATAAAATCTCACAAGTTGCGAACGAGTGTCGACCACGTGTTAACCAGAAGAGCTCAAGCTGAGCTCTAAAACCGTTAAAAGTACAAAAAAAATCGGAATCCGTTGAATTTCACTCTAGAGATATCGGCCAGTCAATTTGCAAATAATCGCCGAAATCTGAGAAAGTCAGCCGAGAGCTGCCGCGTAGATATATACGACACAAGTACCCCCTCCACTGCTCCCCAACAAGAATAATTCAGGAAAATGAAAATGCCCAAGATTACGGGGAAAATGACCTTACTTTTACCATATAAATCGTGTATGCTCTTTCATTTCACGTTTTTATTTCTTTTCTCCAATTGACATTTAAAAAGTTAACAGCAAGTTGTTTTCTGTATTTTCGCGAATGAGATTATTTTCCGTCAGTTTTTTGTTCTAAAGTTGGCCTCCTCGCGTGACGTCATCAGTTTACCGATAAAACAGTGTCGGTATGGTAGAAAATAGTAGTCTGTTATCCACCATCTATTAAAAATACTAAGGACTGAGGAAGGCGCCAGATGGCGGACGTAACTCAAATATCTGAAAAATATATGTTGACGAGATCGTTCGCGCGTGCTACGCACGCGCCTTTCTTGTTGGTTTCGATCACGGCAAAAATTGATACTGATGATTATTCGCATGGAACAAATTGAAAAATCTATTAGTTATGGAAAGAATTTGAAGGATCGACCATAGTCAGTACATAAAATGAATTTGAAAAAAATCACATAAATAATTACGTCCTGGCTATCCTTAGGCATACAATTCGGTATACACATAGTTTTTCACAGAATTAGATTGTCTCTTATCGCCCAAAAAAACCAGTAAGGATTCCCATGAACGAACTCTTGAAAGAGCGACGTACAGTTGTCCATGACCGAAGACATCTTTACGAAGATCTACCCCGATTTTTTGAAAAGTCTGTCCTTGACTTTTGTTTATTGTCATTGCAAATGCCAATTTGATGGGAAATTGTCGTCTTTAGAAAGTGAATGGAAACACGTTTTCACAATACAATGTCACTCGATTAATGAATACAATATCTCCAGCTTTGTCTCCAGTCAATATTCGACATCGTAGAAGGTTATTTGAAAGTTCCATAATTTGTAATCTTGTTCCGTTACATAAACCTTCATTAATGCTCAGATTGCGAAGTAGAATAACAATGGCATCGTTCCTCAATCGTAACTCATATGGGGGAAAATTCGGTGGATTAAGTGTATGCAGATATTCGGGTAAAATTGCATCATTGATATCGTCATTGTCACAATTTTCTACACTATCGATACCTGCAAATATACGTGCAGTTTTTTCATCTAAGAGTTCCGAAGCTTTACAATTGATTTCATCAACGTCAACATTGCGAGCGGCCAATACAGCCGTTTTTGCTAAATCTCCAAAGCGACGTTCATCAATACAGTTTTTGAATATTACTTCCACTATGTCGTCAGTCTTTGAAGCTATGCATTCCTCAGGGACCGATAAATTACTCTCACTATCATTCAATTCTCCATCACCTAGAGATAAGAGAAACTTTGCAAATTCTGATTCCGTAGGTAATGCTCGCATATTTTCCGACAATGAAAATATAGTGAAATGTCTCCATAATGGACTGAATTTGATCGATGAATTGACCAACTCACACCTTGTAGCATTCGGAGTAACCGGTAGTAATTGTCGGAAATCTCCCCCTAACAGCATGATTTTTCCACCGAATGGCAAGTCATTACCCATTAGATCACGTAATGTTCGATCAATCAATTCCATCGCTGATCTAGGAGCCATAGGCGCTTCATCACAGATGAAGACATCAACTTTTCTCAAATATTGAGCGTCTTTCGACTGGCTTTTAATATTAGAAACAGAATCTGGAAACAGTGGCACAGGTATGCCGAAAGTCTTATGGAGCGTTTTTCCTTCTGGTAGCAAGATTGCTGCAATTCCTGTGAAAGCCATTGTGCAAATGGAGTTTCCTCGGGTTTTTAGCAAATGGTATAAGGTTGTATAAACGAACGTTTTTTCCCGAACCACCCGGACCATCAATATAGAAACAGCGAGATGATAGCTCCTCAGATGATGCATCAATGTTGAGAATTTGGTCCACAATTTCTTTTTGTTTCACATTCAGCTGATCGTACTGCTTCTGACCAATACTTATATGAGTTTCGATTGGAACAATATTATCCATATCATCATCAATATTGCTTTGACATTCACTCAGTTGCGGCATTGTTGAAAAGGCACTTATACTTGACCTCTCATTCATAAGCAGTGCATTAATATTATTGTAGGCTCTGTTATGAGACTCTGATTCATTGTATTTCTGCTGGAAGTCTTCAGAAAGAGCATCTTTGAATTTCTCCCACAATTGTTCTGGATGATTAGGATGTCCATATATCAATATGCGTACAAATAGATGTCTAAGCTGTCGCGGCATCATCCAAACTTCTCCTTCCGTCAATGCCCTATCCCATTCTTGATCATCTTCGATGAGTCCTAATGCTCAGCACGTAGCCTGAAATGTATCATATAAGTTTCCATTGACTGTTCTCAAGTCTTCAAAGCTAGTACCACCTTTAATTGTTATAAGAAGTAATCGAAGATGAAATAGTTCAATTTGAGTAGGACTCACCGAATACATACGTCCAATAACATTGAAATGGGATTTACGCATCTCCCATGTATAGTTATTTGAATCGGACTGTTTCTTGAAAACGTAATGAGAAGGAATATCTCCATATGAGTACTTCTTTGCTTCTGGATCGCGAGCATTCAAGGCGAAATAGTGAACTAACATGCTCGTCTTTTCCAACGCGGCTCTCATACCGTCTTCATTTTCAGCATCATTAATCACAACGCTTTGTTGATTAGGAAGATGAACCGGTAACCGTGTAACGGAATGACTCTTATGCTGGATAGGTCTACCGTAGATTCTGTCACATGCTTCAATTGGAGAAACATATCGTGTATCTAAGAAATTTCGAATTTCATCGTGGTGAAGTTCGCCAGTACCTTCAATATTGCTGACAACAACGGAAGCAGCGTCGTGTCCTTTATATATGTATTTATATAAGTATTTGACAGATTTGATGGTGCTGACTACTTCTACGTTAATATGACACCTATATTTTTTCAGTAATTGAGGATTGTAAGGGACAACGAAAGCATTGTCAGTTGTTTGCCTATTAGAACGTTCAAAAGTACCTGTATTTCTTCGACGATATGTAGGATATCCATTTTCATCCATCAAAGTACTTTCTTGAAATTTTTTTGGAAATTTCTTGGTACATTTTCCTTTCTCATTTTTGCACCAATTTCCACATGGTCCGTGAATCATATCTTTGAGTACTAAGGCGTTTAGAGTCGGATCTGTTTGGGAGTCAGGAATTTCTGCCGAAATATATTTATCAACAATATCGGGAGTAAGCATTTTACTGCTTTGCTTCAAAGTTAGTAAAAGGTGCATGTGTGGTAGTCCACGTTTCTGATATTCAATCACGTATACGTAGGCAGCTACTTCCCCAAATGATTTATGCTTAATAATGTCATTAATGAGCTCATCTTTCTTTATATTAAAAACTCGAGACACAATATCTGGCCTATCAGAAGCAGTCTGCATCGGTAGTAAGTTTTCCAGAATTTCCGGCCAATTAGGATTGCAGGTCATGGTAATGAATATGTCAGGTTTACCGAATATTCTCACAATAGCCATTGAATCTTGGTAATTTTGTAACATATTACGGGGCGAACCTGTGAATGTAGAAGGAAGAATGATCATTTTTCCAATTTGAGTATCACTATCATTTGCACGACGTTCTAAATGTTCTTTTAAGCCTTGATATGTATCGCACCGAAGAGTTTTTTGATTTTGTTTGCAATAATTCAGTCTATCCCTCTCAATTTTAACATAACTATCAACAACCCATTGTTGATACAACCGTCCACCTTTCAAGATTATGTTGTCTTCCCGGTCAGCCATTCGGTACTTTGTATATGCAGCGCGTGATACTCTTTTGTTTTTATTCACACAACGTATATCACTACTCCACGCACGGGTGCCGAAAGGATAAAAAAGAGGATATATCATTGGTTCAACATTAGGATCCATAGAACTGATGAATTGAAGCTCTTTCGTAGCTTTGTTATGAACTGATACGTAAGATTCAGGAATGGCTCCATCAGCGTCTGTAGTAAAAATAGCAGCCACTTCATTCATAACTTGTAAATTATATCTCCGCTTGTCAACTCCAGGCTTCAGAGAAAATATCAGTTGCATTTCAGGTTCCCTCTCTGCATGAATGTCTTTCATGGATTGCAGTTCTTCATGCATCATATGATAGGATCGAGCAAACATGTTGGACTGACGTAGGCAAGTATCTACCGCGTCAACTACTTCGCGATTTAGTGTAGACATGAAATTGCATCGGAAATTTGTAGCTTCATTTTGATCGATTATAAATAATTGACCAAAGGTTGGCGTGTCGGTTGACTCTGGGTATAAACTTCTATTAACCTGATAATATACTTGACCTTGTAGTTTGAAACAAACTGGCCCTGGTCGTCGATCAGAGAAATCTACTAAATTAGCATTGAACGACGCAAACGCAAATGCGTTGTTATAACACCGTATCCGTTCATGAACATGGTTCGACTGTTTATGAGTTCTATTGAAAAGATGTAGCAAAATACCGGGGGGATTAGGTAACGGTTCCAGAGCTACCTCGCCATGACTACAACAATCATTGAAAGAATCTTTACGAACTTTTTCAGCTGCGAAATGCCTAGCATTACAATGACAACATAAAACGTCCATCGGACCGATATAGTGCTCTTTAATATTTTCTATAGAGGTGTTATGATTGACACTCGATCGAACTTCTCTTGAGGGATGAGACTGATTTATTGATGCACTAAGGGAGATTTCAGGTTCGAAAACCGTCTTATTCGAATTTGCATTGTCAACGTCAGGGAGGTTATTGGTGGAGACTATACGGTAGCTAGTCTGATCCGAATTAAGTGATTGACTACGATGTTTCGCACGATACTGACGCTGATACACAGACCTTTTTTGTTTTGCGATTTCGGATTTTCCAACTTCTTCTCTTTGTTGAATTACCTCCCTGTTGTCATGCGTTTGCTCATTGCATATATTGTGAACAATACCAATTTGCTCAGTATGGATGTGGGGCTGAGTTGATGGTGTTTCCACAGCATTACCACATTGTAGCAGCACACGATTCGAATTTAGTTGTTGATTACGACGTTTTTTGCGGTATTCACGCTGGTATGTCGCATTCCTCTCTCGTCGTTTTCGCTGCGATTCGTCCTCCTCGCTTTGCTGAATTGTCGTCCTACTGTCATGAGTTTGCTCATTGCATATATCGTGTACGATAGCGATTTGGTGAGTATTAATGTGTGGTTGATTTGATGATGTTTCGGCAGTAGTACCACATTCTAGCAGCACACGATTCAAATTTACTTGTTGATAACGATTTTTGCGGTATTCACGCTGATAAGCATTTTTTTCAAGTATTTTTCGTTGCAATTCTTCTTTTTCTTCTTTGGTGAGCTGATTCTTTTTGTGCATTTTCGACAGCATGATTTCAGAATGCCTTCGACGTTGAAATCAGAAAACAAATATGTATTGGGGATAGGGACAAAAAGAAAATTGATGAATAGCAAATTGAGTCTTTAAACTTATATTTATTGTCTTTCTTTGACCATATCCATTTTTATAGGTTGACGTGTTATTCTAATTTTAACAACACTCGGTTCATGACATGGATTCAGAGAAATAGAAATAGTGTATTTAATAATATTGAATGAATTTATGAATCGATTTCTTCTTATGAGAATCCAACTATTTTTTAATTAATAGATTTTTTCGTACGCTTAGTTTCCGAAACACGTTGTCATGTACATCGTCTCATATCTCGGACGAAAAGTCCAATGGTTTCTGCTAAATTCATGATTTACTTCTCGTTTTTCTTCGATTACTAATGCAGGAAATTGTTGCATTAATTAGGTAAATTTTGTCCGATAAGTTATGTATATTTTTTTTATCAATTCGGCAAATTGCGTTCGGTAAATGGGGTAAAATTTCTTCGGTAAATGAGGTCAATTTATTTGCGAAATGCGGTAGATTGTCTTACGTTAAGTAGGTAAATTTTCTTGAGTAGATCAGGTAAATTTTATTTTGTAAATGAGGTAAATTCAGTTCGATGAATCAGGTCAATTTTGCTTGCTAAAGTGGAAAAATTGTCGGTATTATGTGTGGTTTTGGAACACGTTCTGCGGCAATCCGCTATCTAGCAGCGGATAGAACACCACAGACAAAACGGAGCCCTGTTTTACTTCAAAAAGCCAAAGAGGGCTCCACCCCTCATCCAGGTCGCTAATGCACTCCGTACTTGGTTACTGATTAGGAGTCTCTACCTGAAAAGACAAATGAGTCAGCAATTATGTAAATTTGGAACTTCCATTTCGTCCATCAATACTTAGGGGAAGAGCGGTAAAATGGACTCCGTAAGAAAAAATTTGTTATGTAATGTTTCTGATCATCAAAACACGTCAGTCATGACTCCAAAATTACAAACCAAAATCTGTTACATATCCATCTTCTTGTATATTATATATTAGATATATATATTATATATTTATTTATATATCTCGAAAACCGTAAGGCCCAAATCGACACCGCACCAGTCAGTGCGGTGGAAAACGGAAATGCGCGTGCGCAACACGCGCCACCGATCTCGTCAGTTAAAAAACGTTGAGGCTGGTTTGACTAAAATGATGCTCCCCATGAGATGATTTTGATCATTTTTTGGAATACCTATATAAGTAACAAAAATATAAAAACGATATAATAATTGCCGCAATCTGGCAGTTTAACTCGTCATATTACAAAACTTGAGTTGCTCATTAAAATTGCTGTTAAAATCTTTAAAAAATTGCCGTTCCGGGTTTCGCATATGGGGCATTCTCTGTCAGTCGAGCCACCTACTTTTTCAATACTACGAAAAATCTAAGAAATCTCTAAATTAATATAGAAGATATTCGGATAATCTATTTTTCCGGACTTGAATGACCTTTGGTAATGGGGATATGTACTTACAATCCAAGACAACTTCATTCAAAGACGATTTGACTAATAGTTGTACCCTGTAATATTCACTGATGTATCGTGAACTAAACATATCAGAAAGCAAG
Source organism: Asobara japonica (assembly GCA_026005395.1). Classification (NCBI taxonomy): domain Eukaryota; kingdom Metazoa; phylum Arthropoda; class Insecta; order Hymenoptera; family Braconidae; genus Asobara; species Asobara japonica. The sequence continues at coordinate 430,343 of BQMI01000320.1, read as the reverse complement.
TTTCATACAAAAGTTGAAGTTTTTCAGATGTTCTTGTCCAATAAATTTTTAACAGAAAGGAGTCTAGAGAATAAAAACATCGAAATTTGTCTCAAAAATGTAATTTTGTTGCGATGATGCATCAAATATTCGACAAACTATGACATGAAAGTACGCTCCGATTATATGTTTTTCAAATGCAAATTGGCACAAAAATCTTGAGGACTTTGTGACTATGTAAGAACAATACTAACTTTCAATTATTTTCTTCGAACTGTTCAAATTCTCCGTTTACATTTTTCATATAAAAAATATCCCATTAGAACGTACTTTCATGTACTCAGCATTCACCTTCAACCATCCAATAAATAGAAAAAAATAGACTTAAAGAGAGGGTTCATTTTGCCAAAGAAAACAGGGGTCCATTTCATTCACACGGTCCATTTTACCTCCTCCCCTATACACAATTGAAGTTTTTCTAGCAAACTCACAGACCGACAGATAATAACCTGAAATATACTTACGTTTTGCATTAGAGAAAAATATCCAGTCTGATTTAACGCTTGATCATGTGAACAAATAAGCTGGAACTGTTTTTTGTTTGATTATCGAGAGATTCACGTGAAACAAATAATCTGGAACTTGTTTTGATTTGATTGTCGGGCGGTCTAAATTTGTTAACGCCTATGTCTAAAGAGGTTAGTTTGTGTTGCTCATATCGATATCCTATCGTTAGTATATCGATATCGTATCGATGAACCTACCGTTATTTTAAGTAGACGTATAGAAGTGAGATTACTTTCAACGCAGCTACTCTTAGACCCTTTGCCCATGTTCGAAATCTACTTACCAACCTTATGGATGTGTTGAAAGAGGGAGTATTCAATTGTGAATGGGATATAGGTCAAATCAAATAAGTAGAAAATTATTCCAATATTTTTTTATTCATTGATAAAAATAAATTGAATTTTATTTTTTATTTATTATCATCACAAAACAGTTTTTCTTAAATAGGTTCATAACGTGAGTTATCTTAATTTCGTTTAGTTTAATGAACAATAGTTTAATGAACAATAGTTTAATGAACAATAGTTTAATGAACAATAGTTTAATGAACAATAACTAATAAGAACCTTAATGGATTAAACGATTGATGGATTCTGGAATGGATAGCAATATTAGGAATTTTGAGCATTATCCATCAATATTCCAGTGGAAAATGAACATGCTACGAACAAAAAATTAGGAAATTGGTTGTTACCCATCTTGTTACATGAAAAATCGAGAATACGAATCTGTATACAATGTTGTATACAATAGAAGAAAAAATTACGAATAGTATCTCAGTTTATCGCCGTAAAGTTATCGTTGCAATGAATATATCTTTCATAATCATAGTACATATTAGATATAGTCATCACAGATTTATGCAAATATACAACTAAATCCCTATACGTACACTTTCCATACGATTCTAGCAGTCTTGTTATATATTAAAAAAGTATAGGTTATGCAAACAATATATAAAGAGGGCTTTTAGACTGGAAAAAAATCGAAACTACCTGTGCTTTTTGTGAAACGAAATAGGATGATGGATAAAACGGAATTCAAATTGGAATAATTAAAAATTTTTACGCATGAGATAATTTGTTTCGTAGTAGTCTTAATTAAATGAAGTCGACTTTTAAAAAGCAATAGGACGTAGATCCACTTCTTCTCAGGAACTCAAACTCAGGAGATCATTAGTCATATTTGGGCTTCTGTGAACAAACGAAAAATGAAACAAAATTAGCAGTTGAAGATAACAAACCTTACTCAATTTACAAAAAGCGAAGCAATAGAAAATCGTATACCTTCATTTCAAGAGCTTCAGGAGACAAAACAGGGGGTTGTCTCTTAAGGGTCAGAGGCGGTGACTCCACTGCATCGTCCATCTCATCCTCTGTCATCATCAAGGCGCCAGGAACCATTTCGATCTGATCCATACTGCTCACATTCAGAACAAAAGCATCGCCTCTGCGTTCAACTGTTCCTTTGATTTTGACTTTGAGGCCTTCCGTCAGCTCATCTTTGGGAATGAAGGTTGTCACATGTACTGACATACGATGTACGTCTGTACAGAGCATTCCCGATCCGTAGCTCGACCCATTAGATGTTGAGATGCTCCGGAAAACTTCTTTAATCCAACCGGTAATTATAACCGGACCGCGAGTAACACAAACATTTTCCATTTCAATGGGCTCGTACGTAACGGCGGCCTGCCTACTCTCATTGGCACCGTTTGCCACATCGATAGTTCCAAGAACATCAATGGTGCTTCCACGCCCAAGCTGGAATTCTTTATCACTAATTGTATCTGTTGATGAGCGATACATAGCGCTAGCAGCCTTGATGACTCCCCCTGTAATCTTCAGAATCTGAAAATGGAGAAAAAAACATATGTTGAGTGCGAGAAAACATATCTTGAGTGGAAAATTGAAGAAAGTACGTTATAAATTATCCAATATGAACAAAACCGAAGAAACTTTCTTGTCTTGAGAAAAGAATAATCGATGGAATGGATACCATCTTGCCGGAAATGTAATCTTTCTTTTGTAGCTATCTTGATTCTACTTTCATGTCATCTACCACTTAATTCCCGACTGAAATTGAATCTGAAGGATTTTGTAAAGATTTAATAGGATTCGTTCCGAGTTTAGATTAGAAGACCAAACACCAGAGTATGAATTTGGAGGTTTCGAGAAAGTCATTAAATATACCTGGTACATTTTGATCTGTCCATTGTATTTGAGAGCGTCGTCCCCCGAGAAAATCACGCGAACTCTCCTGCCATCATTGTTATTCAGGATGCACTTATAAATCCACTTGGAATTCGATTTTGGTAGCTCCCTTAACCCTTCGATACAATCGACGTATCCTGTTATTTTCCTGAAAAAGTTATGACAGAATTCAATCGAAAATCCCACTGAACTGGAGAAAGCTTCGAAGCATAACGACTCAATGGAGACATAATTATTCTTTTATACTTAAAGGTTATGAATCTAATTTGGAGAATCAAATTAATTTTTCATATTATAAATTTGATACTACCGATATTAACAGAGAGCGCATAAAAAACAAAAAAATCACCTATCCATTTTTTCTGTTGATGGTATTTTTTGCATTGAATTCTTCAAACTTTAAAAGATGTTGAAGTCAAAATTTAGAGAATTTACAACTGTTTAAAACTAAAATTTTCGTAATTCGTAACTTTGAAATTTTTGAAATTGCTATTTTCAATATTGTAAGTGAAGAAAAATTTTTTTTTTCCATTTGTAAGCCACAGTTAGCATTAAAAAAGACAGAACAGCATTAGATTCTGAAAAACTACGAAAAACGCATGCACATTTTGGTGAGTTTCATTTTTCATTATAATATAACCAACACTCAACATTTCTGAAATTTAAAAAAGTTAAAAAGTTAAAAAGTTAAAAAATTTCTAAAAGTTTAACCCCAACTGATATTTTTTATGACACTTTTTTTTAGAAATTTTTTCGTGACGGCACATGTCTTTGTTTTATTTATGCTTATTTTGTAAAAACCTGTGAAAGCACTGTAAGAGCCAATTTTTAAATTATAAAAGTTAAATCAGATTTTTTTGCATAAAAAAAACTCTTATAAAACTATATTTTATTACAAAGCCACATGGTGAGGGGTTATGGTAGAGCCACTTTCCATTCTCCCGCATAATTATATTAAATATCAAAAAATACTCACGTCAGATTTTCGGAATTTAGAATTTTTGCAATTGCTATTTTCAATATTTTAAGTAAAAAAAAAAAAAAATTCCATTTGTAACCCACATTTAGCATTAAAAAAGACAGAACAGCATTAGATTCCGAAAAACTACAAAAAACGCATGCGCATTTTGGTGAGTTTCATTTTTCATTATCATATAACCAACATTCAACATTTCTGAAATTTTAAATTTTAAAAATGTGCATTATTTCTAAAAGTTTTACAGCAACTGATATTTTTTATGACACATTTTTTCAGTACACTTTTTTTTAGTAATTTTTTCGTGGCGGCACATGTGTTCGTTTTATTTCTGCTTATTTCTCAAAATCTGTAGAAACACTGTAAGAACCAATTTTTTAATTATAAAATATAAAAATTAAATCAAATTTTTTTGCATAAAAATAACTCTTAGAAAACTACATTTTATAACAAAGCCACATGGTGAGGGGTTATGGTAGAGCCAATTTTTATTTTTCCGCATATAATTATATTAAATATCAAAAAATACTTACATCAAAGTAGCGCCCGCATTGAAGTGGTCAATTGCCTTGTTAGACGTATATTTAATTTTCGACGATACCATTGTTAATGATGGATTCATTAATAAAATTGCACTGTAAACTTTATGGAACGCAGTCGATGGCGGAAGTGAAATTTGCGGGTTATGAGTCTTTCAGAAGCGGTGTCATTATATGATAACTGATGGCGCTGCCCACCGGACTTGTGGCCAAATTTACCGACGCCAGATAAACCAATATAAATAGATTATAGATTAATATAATTTTCATGTTGAAAAGAAAATATTAATAACCTTAAATATTATTTCCAACTATATCTATTTTACAAATATTATTTTCAAGTATATTTTCTGATGGTCACTGTCGTGAAAGCCTCTTGGGGTAAAAAATGCGATTGTATGTGTTGCGTCATTTCTTACGTTATGTCGAGATAATTTCGAGATATCTCGTCTTACGCGATAGCGAGATATTTTCGAGATATAAAGTTTACGATCATTCGATAGTACTTCGAGATTTTTCTTCGCTTCTCCTTTTTACTATAGGAGGAACAGGGGTGCTCATGTCAAACGGGCTCCGCATTTGATGGGCTCACTATAGTCAGCGAGGGGGTTTGTAAGATAATTAAAGCAATCATATTGGAATCGCTACCTTTTTCAATGGTGAACAATGCTACGTTATTTATAAATATTTAGTATGCGTAGTTCTTGCAAAAGCAAATTATGAAAAAAGGACCTATAATTGGCGGGGAGTTGATGCGAAAAATCTGAAAAAATTAATTGCATAGAAAATTCAATGGTGAACAATAGTAAAATATTATTAATGCTAAAAGAATTTGTTAGTTACGGCCAAGTCCAATTGTTAATGATGGGTTCAACAGTTCTCGAGTCTATGTTGAACGAGGAGTGACGGTATTGCCAAGAGGGACAAGTGAGAGAGGCGGAAATCGGAAAATGCGCTCGAGGAACTGCGGTTGGCTGTCAAAATCAACTCGAAGTTTTGAGTTTGATACTCTAAGGAATGAATATCATATTGACGTTCATATCCGAGATAATGTTGGACCATTTTTACATATTCAATGGAATACAGCCGCGGGGGGGGGGGGGGAAGGAAATCGTTTTTAGTTAATTAATCATTTTAATTGTTATCTGAGCTGATGGTGGCCTTTCTGAATGTGACGAAACTAGGATGAAATGGGCCGACCTTCAAAAGACCACTCTCGAGTTTCGTCAGCACTTAGAAGTGCACACAAGTTAATTAACAACTCATGAGTAATTGCCACCCTTACCTTGCCTTGCCTGCCACCCTTGCCAAAGGTGGGAAACCAGGTAGGAAACAAAGTTTATCATGAATGGTATTCCTTATACAAAAGTTTCACTTCTCTGGCGCGTCAGGAACTACACGCTAATTTTATTTTATGCCCATTTTTCATAACTTCCACAGCTCAGGACATACCACTGGATGAACATTTTAATTGTATATATCGCTCGGTTATATAAACAGTAAGAGTTAGATGGAAAAGTTCTCAATAAAAGTTGTTCTCCATGTAGAAACATACATTTTTTATTCAATGAATTTTTTCACACTCATAATTACGGCGATGGCGTTCACTTTATGCCAAATTGTCAACCCCTGCACAGACACACCCACAGCCAAACATATCGGGAAGTATATGATGCAACCCGTCGAGTGTCTCACGTACATTGGTAACTTCCCGATCTAGGGAAAGTTATTGTAATCACCCTGAAAATCAAAAATGAAATTTTCACTTTTCTCGACGTTAAATTTCACTTTTGGTTAAATTTCACACACTGGGAGAAACCTAACTCCCGAAACGAAGGGTGCCAAGTGTGGGCTCCCTATAACAGCCCATGAAGCAAACATGAAGAAAACAGTGATGATAAAACAATATTATCCCACGCGGACAACCCTCAAAAGGGGAATTCCGACCAGGTAAAAGCCCTGATGGCCGGCGCTGGCTCCTCGGATTGTGGGAAGAGCCAACCATCACTTGATCGTCACCGGGTGGCCCACTTGGCCCTTAATGCTACAAGTGGAACTGTACCTACTATGAAGAGCACACGGGACCTGTAGGAGAATGATCTGGCAACGCTAGTGAATTCTATCACAGATAAAAACAGGAGAACCATCAATGAAGACATCAGAAAGCTGGCTAAGAAGATCCAAATGACCGCAAAGTTAATAAGATCCTTGACGGAGACAGGGGCAGGCAAAACACCCTTGCCAGCAGTCGGATGGCTCACCCCTCTAGGTCCTAGATTCTCCCAGCTAAGCCTAGGGAGTAGCCATAAGTCCATTGAAGAACCGAAGATATCTGAGGATACACCGACACGACGGGACAAAAGAAGGGAGAGGATGACACAACGGGCAAAAAGCTCAAGAGTGCCGACGATGAGGCAGCAGCAACGTCGTGCATTAATGTGGAGGAGCTCCTAAAAAATATAACCCGGTTAGATAGAAACAGGGCCATGGAGGAAGCATCGGATTCTCCAATAGAAGACGATGAAAGTGCTTGAGAGAAAGCCAAGAGACGGAGAAAAAAAAAGGACCCGTCTCAAAATCTTCGCGGTACTACGCAGACTATACCTCGGTGGAAAAGGAAAGTAGTAATCTGCCCTGATGCGCTAATTATTCGCCCGACGGGGAAGAATACGTACTCAGGAATATTGGGACGAATAAAGAAGGATCAAGGTGTTTATGCGCCTAGCTCATTCGTGGACAAAATGTGTAAAACAGCTTCCGGGGATATTCTCCTAATCCTTGCGAGAGGAAAGAAGGACGAAGGTGTTCAGCTAGGGAAGGCACTAGTTGGAGCCCTCCAAAACGAAGCAAAATTTTTTAATAAAGGACCTCAAGAGGAACTCCAAGTTAAAGACCTCGACGAAGTGACGACGAAAGAAGACATACTCGGTGCCCTGAGAAAAGCTGATGGCATAGATAGTGATATCTCATTGAGTGCCATCAAGTTTCTTCGCAAGGCATACAGAAGGATACAATCGGCCACGGTGGTACTCCCTACCGCTACTGCAAGAAATATACTGAGTGACGGTAGTAAAATACGAATAAGCCTGGTATAAGCTCGCATCGTGGCAGTGGTAAGGCCCCTAAAGTGCTTCAAGTGTTGGCACTACGAGCATCTTGCCGTTACTTGCAAGAGCTCCATTGACCGATCAGACCTGTTCTGTAAATGCGGCGAAAAAGGGCACAAAAGCTCTGATTGTGAAGCGTCTCCGAAATGCGTCCTATGCGTAGAACTGGAGCCCAGGAAAGACCATGCCCATGTAATTGATAGCATCAAATGCCCAGTCTGCCAGGGTGCACTCCACAAGATCCGTACACAGTCATAGTGCGAGTATTACAGGTGAACCTGGCTCACTGCGCCACAGCACACGATCTGCTGACGCAGATGGTTCGAGACCTGAAGATTGAGGTTGCCGTCATTTCGGAACCTTACAGGAACCTATATACCCAAAACTGGGTGACCGATACGAGCAATAAAGCCGTCATTTGGTCCTGCGGTGCTCTGCCGTTTGAAGCATATGGCGGTCACCAACAGTGGATTTGTTGTGACCAAGGGAAATGGTATCTATCTGTATAGCTGCTATGCACCACCAAGGCTTTGTCATGAAGACTTCACAGCATTCCTAGATAGGCTCGTGGTGGATGCAAAACAGCACTTCCCAGTAGCAATTGCAGGAGCTCTCAATTCCTGGGCAGTTGACTGGGGCAGCAAGGAGACCAATCAGCGAGGACGGGCCTTACCGGAAGCCATGTCGACGCTAGATGTCGTTCTATTGAACGATGGAAATGAACCCACATTTCGCAGAGGAAAAGCGCGCTCAACTATAGGTCTCACCTTCGTCAGCAGTTACCTGTTCAAAGGCAATTGTGCATGAGAGGTATCCGAGATTTATACTGCCAGTGATCATCGAGCGGTACTCTGTGATGTGTAGGTTGATTGGAGGTCCGCGCCCACATCGAACAAAACAAACGAAATCGGCTGGAATGTGAAAAAATTCGACATCAGCAGTTTTCTTGACAACCCCTGTTGGCCGACGGTCAATATGGCATCAGGCGACCATGATCTACGTTGGATGCTATTGACCTCGTGGTGAGAACAGGGAAGAGAGCGATTGAGGGCGGACGATGGGAAGGAGGTACGCTTTCAACTCGGTACGGTGGGATTCCATTTTGACTGCATTATCGAAGCTATCAGTACCGGCATATCTCCAAAAGATGGTAGGAAATTACTTCACCGACATAATTCTTAAGTATGACACAGAAATAGGTTCTAAAACATATAAGGTGACTGGGGGTGTACCTCATCGCTCGGTGTTGGGGCCCCTTCTGTGGAATATCGTGTACGACGAACTGCTAAAACTGGCATTGCCGACGGGGGCAAACCATCTCTACACACGCAAACCATCAACTGAGCTGAGCACAGTAGAACTGGAGACAGAAGAACGTACCCACAGCATCCAGCGATGGCAGATCCAGTAGGACGCCTCGAGCAAACGCCGGTGGACTCATTGACTTATTCCGAAGCTAGATGTTTGGCTTGACCGATCACATGGAGAAGTCAATTACTATTTAACCCAGATGCTCTCAGGACACGGGTGCTTTCGGGAATATCTTCACAAATTCAAGCATGAGGATTCCCCGGATTGCCCAAAGTGTCCGAGATTTCTGGAAAACGCGAATCATGTTCTCTTTGCGTGTCCGCGTTTCGACGTACAACGATCTATATGGGAAAAGAGCTCAGGCAAACCCATTAACGCTGGAAATCTTGTAGAGGTTATGCTGTCATCAGAGGCAGCATGGAACGCGACAAGCGATTTCGCAATGGAAGTTCTGCAGGAGCTGCGCCGCGAGGAACAGTTTCTGAAAAATCCGGAGTAAACGGAGGATCTTCTTACCGTGAACGACCGGAAAGGATACGCTACTGAGGAAGCCACGGCTGTCGTCCCCTACGCAACGAAGTATTGCTTCGCAGATGTTCCGTCGTGATCTGGGGATAGTGGGAAATAGAAGGTTGTCCTTCTACTAGTTTAGGGCAAGGGGTATTGTCCCTTGTTTTTTCTTTATTTTGTTCTTTTCATTTGTAAAATTTTTCTTTTGTTTTCAATGAAGATTTAATTAAAAAAAGGGAGGAACGAAAAAGAAGGAAGCGTGTGGAAGGAGGTTGGCCTCCTTCTTTCTCTTTTGAAGAAAAAAAAACCAACACACACATAGCCGGGGCTTTGGCGTAGTGGCAGAGTGTCTGCCTACTACTCCAAAGGTCCTAGGTTCGCGCCCGGCCGTCGGAGAATACTTTTCAAAAATATTTCCTCATGGATTCCGGCCAATGCAGGAACGTTCCGTGTGTGCTATCGGCGATACCCATAACATGAGACCGCCTGGCCGAGCGGCAACCTAACCCGACGCAGGGGGGATAGGGTGGGTAGCATCATAGACGCCGTCCATCTTAGCACAGGAGTTTCTGGAGGTTTACCCTGTGTTTAAAAATACGATGGCCTCAAATGGGGAAAGTCGGCCTCGGCCACATTGGTGGGTCTCTGGTACGCCCCTTGAAGGGATGCTTAAACGGCCGCTGCCTGGGTCGTACAACTGAGAGGGACGGAGTCAAACAAAGCGAGTGGTGTGAGCATGTGTGTGCCCCATTCGGGCACAAACAAAACTTCCCCATTTGGTATTTCTGCACAGCGTACTAAATTTATTCTTCTCCAATATACCTTGGTTAATCAGTGTGATCCCTATTGGGGTCATAATGGACACTTGTAGATTTGGGAATTCTAAACTGACTCAGTTATGAAGCAGATAATTATGAATATTTGAGTAGATGCATGGTGAGCATGAGGATGCGACTATATATGTACGGGACCATCTCCATCCAAAAACTAATCCGGTCTCAGTAACATGAAACTCTTGCGGTCGAGTCATCAACAACTTCGATCGAATGAATCGTTCCCAAGGAACCGTTGACCACAAATTTTGACTACATACATACATCGTCACACGCAGGCACATATATATATACAGACCTTTTGTTTTAAATAGTCTAGAATGGTCAGAAATACCCTGAAATGTGGAGATTTGATGGAAAACCGATTTTTCATTTTCGGGGGCAAAACAATAACTTCCCCTATCGGGAAGTTAAAACAAGCAGGCGGTCCATGGGACCCCCCATTCGAATGTGTCAAATATGCCAGAGTTTTTTTTTTATTTCCCCCTATTTCATTGATGATAAGCTTCCGAATGGTCCGATTGCACACAAAATCAACATGTTCCAGTATTGAAAGACCTTTTTCTAGACGAGCGGAAACAAAAACAGGAGTATCTCATATTACCCGAAGTAATTGACTCAATGTTGTTCAACCAGTTCATAGATCTCATTAAGGCTTCTATTTTAGAAATAAAATGGGATGAATACGTATTGAGAATGAAGTAATAAAAGAACCGCAAATATGAAAAAATTGAAATCAAGAAAATTAATGATGCGATTCAATAGGGTTCTTCGCCATAACAAAAGGAGCCTCTGTTCCGAATTTCAAGTTTTTATCTCAATTTTTGCGAACAAACACAAAAAGTACAACCAAAATCAAAAATTGAAAAATAGGAGTATCTCATATTAGCCAAACTAATAGACTCAATGTTGTTCAATTATATCATAGATGTCGTCAAGGCACACATTTTGAAAAAAAAAAACAACAAAATGGGTTCAATAATTATCGAGAAATAAAATAAAAACCGTGAAAATGAAAAAATTCAAATCTAGAAAAGTAATAACACGATCAAATCGCGATCCGACAGAGTTCTCCACCATAACAAAAGGAACCTCTGTTTCAAATTTCAAGTTTTTATCTCAATTTTTGCAAACGCTAGAGGGCAAAAGGCAAAGATAACTGTAAAAAACAGATAAATTGAAATATGTCCGATTTCTTGTGAGCAACCTACTAGATGTTATTCAACCATTCCCTGGATCTCATTGAGGCGCACATTTTGATAAAAAAGAAATTAAAAAATATTCATTAGTGTCACAGATATGAACAATCGAAGAAAAAAATAAAAAAATCCATTTCTAAGAAACTTACCGACAGATTTCACTGAAATTGCGCCCACAGCTGGACGTATTCAATACCAATAACTGACCATTTTTTCAGATTTTATTCACTATATTTAGTCCTGTTTATGTTCAATTTTGTAAGTGAAGATTTTCGAAAAAAAATTGATACATACAGACACTATGCTCAAACTTCGTATTTTTACGTTTCAAACCATTATATATCGTTTACAAACATAACTAGGGGTGTGGAAATGTATGTGCCCCATACGGGGCACAAACAAAACTTCCCGATTTGGTATTTCAGCACAGCATAAGCAGGCAATCATGGTGATGAGCAAACGCTACAGTGATATCAATAATTGAATTTGTGACTAATAATTACTGCACGCGATCGATTCAGTTTGATTTTTAAGCCGCATAGAAATATTCAACTGGAATTCGTCCGCCTAGTTAGCCTCTCTACCTCTGCACGGTCATAATTATCCAGCTCTTTGACATCTTTCCCGCAATTGTCGACATATTCATTCGCCAAGTATATTTTAGTTCAACTCGCGATATGTTTTAACCTATATTGAGAAAAGGTATACTGAATGTGCATTTTTGTATAATGAACGACCCTGGTGATATGCATTGTTTCCGTATTTCAAATCGCTCGGACGACCATACCTCCTTAATGATGCAAATTATGGAAAAAAGTCATTTCACGTAAACGATGTATTTTCATATAAGAAACAGTTTTCTTAAGATATGTTTCCCGCTAACTTGACTATTTTACCCAGTCGAATCGTATAAACAATGGCAATTGTTCATAACATTGCATGTACTGCACGAATGCCATCCAAAATGTAATCCGCTCCATTCTGAACGGAAAGGTTTCGATTGAGAACTCCATCATAGCGCTGGGTTCATTATAGTAGATTACATACCTAGGCCAGCAAAGTAAGGAATGGCTCAGATCACATTTAGTTGTTGGCCGAGGCGAAGCCGAGGTCGACAATAATGTGACCTGAGGCTTTCTTACTTGCTGGCCGAGGTGTGTATACTAGTTTTCTGCTCGACGAAGTCGGAAAGCGGTAACTTCGTTTAGCGCAGCGGCCCGAAAGTTACCGCTTTCTGGCCGGAGGGCAGAAAATTTACTTATTACATACATAATTGTTGAGACGGCCATACATGCTTAATTATGCAAATTTGCAAAAAAATCATTCTACATACAATACGCATTTTTATATGGGGAACAACTTGTCTCACATAAATTTTGCGCTAACTCTAATAGTTTATGCAATAGAACGTGATAAACAATTAAAATTCTTAATAACAAGATACATACTACACCAATTTCACCCAAAATCTAATCCCCTTTAAGTTACATGAAAACCCTTCGATTCCAATATTGACAGTTTCGATAGCTTCATTCGTTCGTGAGAAACCTAGGATCAAAATTTCGGAAATACACATACAGACAGACATACACACACACCGACACAGGCATCGATTCAACATTGGTTGGGCATCATTTTGGTATACTTAAAACCCCAGTCACAGGATGAAAGAAAAAATGTCGATTTTGGGGTCATTACAATAACTTCCCGAAAAATCGGGAAGTTGAAGATTGAAAATTGGTGACTATATACGAAATATATTTCAAACATTTATACGCGGGGTATTTTCGATAACTTTATTTTTCGATTTTTAACTTCCCGATTATTCGGGAACTTATTGTAATGCACACAAACCCCAAATTTGTGGTTCCATTATCTCACTAGGGTTTTAAGTATACCAAAGTGATCCCCGTCAAATGCTAAGTTGGCGTCTGCGTGCGTGCGTGTGTATGTGTGTCTGCGTCTGTATGTATGTATATATGTGTGTATACAAAATTTTGGGCAACGATTTCTCATGAACGAACGAAGTTATGGAAGTTCTCACGGTCATGTTCGAAGCGTTTCCATATAACTTAGAACTGGTTAGATTTTGGATGGAATTGGTGCAGTATATATATTGTTATTACCAATTTCAATTGTTTATCACGTTCTATTCTATAAACTATTAGAGTTAGCGGAAAATTTATGCAACAAAAGTTGTGCCCCATATAAAAATGCGTATTTTATGTAAATAGTCGTGTTTCGATAATTTGCCTTATTATGGAGGGATGGCCGTCTCAACAATTATGTATGTAATGAGTGAATGAATGAACTCAGCGCAATCGGAGCGTTTGGGTGCAAAATCGAGCGGACTACACTTTGGATGGGATTCGTGCAGTATATACAATGTTATTAACAATTGTAATTGTTTATACTGTTCCACTGGGTAAAATATTAAGGTTATAATGAAACTTCTCAAAGGAGAATGGTTCCTTATATGGAAATACACCTCTTATGTATAATGACATTTTCCATAAGTTGCATAATTAAGGAGGTATAGTCGTCTGAGCACTTTGAAATACGGCAACAATGGATATCACCTGGCTTGTTCCTTATACAAAAATGCACATTCAATATGACATTTTTCAATATAGGTTGGAACATATCACGATTTGCGCGAGAATATACTTGCCGAAGGAATATGTCGATAATTGCGGGAAGGTGAAAGAGCGGGATAATTAAGAAAGTACAGAGGTAGAGAGGCTAACTAGATAGTAGAGAGGCAAACTAAATCGATCGCGTGCAGTAATGATTAGTACGGGGCACACACATTTGCACACTACTAGTTCAAAATGTGAATGGAGGATTGGGGAGGGTGAAAAAAAAATCGTTTGGGAAATTTGGTTCCGAACAAAAAACCATACAAAACGTGATCTAAAACTTTTTTATGCCTTGACACATGTACGTTTTTTTGGTGTGGTCTCCCCTTAACAGTCTTAGGGGAAAATGGAAAAGCGATCTTAGGAGATTAGATGTCTTCCACGAACCCCCACGCGCAGTGACGCGCGGCAAATTCACACGTGAAGGCATAGGATCATTGGATTTATGTCACCAAAGATGCGCTTTTATGAACCCAACGTCATTTGTATCAATTTTTGGCAGTCACAGCATACAAATAACAAAAATGTCTGGAGACATAATAAATTTCTAACCTCTTTATAGCCACTGCATGGATCTCAAACCTCGAACAACTCGTAAACTTCAATTTAAATATAGAATTATATGTCCCCATGGAATTTCTTTAAAAAATCAACAATGCTTTGGATAATTTTTTTGCTCTTTGTAACTCTTACAACCCCATTCTCATCAATACCCAGAAGTGTTTTTATGCCATTCTCTTGACAATTTCGACATGTATCAGAAATAATTTCAAAACTTATACCCGACCCAGCCATTTTCTTCATCATCTGTACACTCACACGATCCTTACTACTGTTACCCACTTGCACCTGGCTTAATCTCTGTTGATAAATTTTCCGACACACGTTTTTGCTTCCATATGAAGGGTTTTTTGCCATTTTTATCAATTACAATTTTATCCGGATCATTTGACGCCATGACGTATCGACTTACACACAGAGCTATACTCGTATACGCTGAGGGGCCCACGATTGGACGCTCCTTGCAATGTTGTCAAGATGAGAGAGTTACTGCCAGTGATAATTCTCTAGCCTGGGGAATAGCGATGTGAACTTAGACGCACCATATTTTTTGTTAGCTACAATGGACTATAATGCCCTATTATCATCCTTAATCAGTCACAACGGTTATTCAAGTGCATCAAATTAGATACACAATATGCCATTTTGAATATCTGGTCGAGACCTTCAATTTGATGGATAATTACTAATCTCCATATAACTGGCTAGCTGATCCCGATAATCCCACCACCGAAAACATGAAAATTACTGGAGCCCAACCAACGCTACGAGAAGATGGCATTGTTTTACGAGATCACAAGATGTGGTTAAAAAACATGAAAAAGATTCATTGCCCTGATGACCAGGACCTGATTAGGATTAATTTCGCGGACATCTTCAGGACGTCCTAGTGCGTCATTTTAGGACGCACAGAAGACACTTGGCGGACAGCCGAGAGACGTCTTAATGGTGTCCCCAGGACTCATGGCCACATTTTTTTCTCACTTGGAGACAAATGACAGACGTGCATAAGACACATGATTGGAGTGCTCTGCACGGCCAGAAGATGCCTTTGTGACGTTTGGGCCATGGGTTTAGGACTTACTCGACATTTTAGACGATTTGAGGACGCACGGCCGATATCCAGAAGATATTTGATTAGCAACCTAGGACGCACAGCGGACGTGAATAAGACACCTCATTTATATATGAGAAATGCGCAAGAGGTGTTCACTAAGTCATCACCATCTCATACTTCATATTTTCAGCTTAGTTTCAACTTATACAATTTTCTACGGAAGTGGTAATTCATTTTATGTCACCAGGTTCGAGACACTTTCAGGCTTACTGACATAAAATTGTTCCACAACAAAAGTCACTATAATCTTCAGCTTGGCTTATAACGTCACATTCCACATAAAATATCTTTCAGGCCTTGAATGAAATCTCTTGATGATGAAATATTATATAATTCACTTACGTGTCATAAAAATGATGTATATGTAGATCAGGAACTTGGAGTCTTTATACCCATAGATTGTCTTGTTATCAAAATCCTTTACGTGGGATGGTTCAAATTGGGAGAGTGTTTTGCCGTTGATAATTAAAATATGCGATGCTAGCCGCATTATTTTTTTGCCACTCTGCAAATTTTTGTCTCGGGGACATGATAAGAGACAGTGATGAGTCCCTGGGGCGGCACCAAAGTCACTCGAATTTGCAGAATTACATGAGGACATCCTTGGGACCCCAGCGATAAAACATCAATGACCACCGGACATGAGTGAGGACAACACAATCTCCCAGGGACATGATAAGAGATATCGCCGGGTCCATAGGACGCCATTAAAGATACTTGAATTTGTAGAAGAGCATGAGGACGTCTTTCGGACCTGAGTGTGTAGTCGATAATGGCCTTCGGACATGCGCGCGTACAGCAGAAGGTCTCAAGGGCACGATGAGAGGCATCACTGGGGCCCTAGGACATCATCGAAAACACTTGAATTTGCAGGTATTTTTGAGGACGTCCTTCGGACCCCAGCGATCAACCGTCAATGACCGCCGGACATGAGCAAGGACGACACAATGTTTCGGGGACATGATCAGAGACATCGGCGGTCCGTAGGACGCGATTAAAGACACTTGAATTTGTGGGAGAGCATGATGTCGTCTTTCCGACCCGAACGCTTCGTCAATAATGACCGCCGGACATGCGCGCAGACCACACAATGTCTCGGGGACATATCACGAGACTGTGATGAGTCCCTGGGACGTCACCAAAGACTTTCTCAAGTCCTTGGACTATCAGTGCGGACGCCTCGATGTCTGGCCGACATAAATAGGGACGCATGTATGTCCCCCAGACATTAACAAGGACGCGTAGGGCATGCGTAGGACGTAGTCGGGGACGAAATTGGTGTCCGCGTAGGACGAATCACGGGCGTTCTCACGTTGAACAAGATGGCGAATTTTTGTACCCAGAGGAGTGAAATAATTCATTGAAAAATCGTAAAGCTTTCTATTTTCTAAATGTTTTTAGAAAAAAATTTAAAAAATGTTAATATTTTTTGCGAGTACACCCTAAAAGTTTCAGATTTTTATGACTTCTTTTAAAGAGTACAGATTTTTTGTAACGCTTTTCCCGGTAAGAAACTATTTTAATTTTAAACTTGATTGTCTTCTACAAAAGCTTTCGAAAGTACTTGAAATTTTTATTGAATTTTTTTTCGGGAAAACTTACTACAAATTACTTTTTCCCGATTTTTATCATTTTTTTGACGTGATGCCCTATCATCCCTAAGTGTCGATTTTTACCTCCCTACAAAATACCACGTCGCTGTTTTTTCACCATAACGGAAAGAAATACTCAAGGTATAATGAGATGGCCTCGATTATTTCCATAACTTGGGAAATAAGCTACGAACTAATGGCATATTCTTTCGCTTATTTTAGTGTCCATGACACAGACTTTTTCATTGGGTTATCAATGTTTGTTTCATATTTTAACATCTTGTTGCAATCAAAATCGTGCTTAATATTTACTACCATAGTATTACTACCGATAGTATTGATACTCTTACTAACATATGTGGCCAACGGGAAAGTTTAATACTTCAATCTGAACTTGTATAATCGTTGTAGATGACGGACGGATGGAAATTTACGAATGGACGATATTCAAATACTCAGGTGGATAATGACATGCATTTTAATAAACACTAGCTGTCATATCACAAATTGGAAATACCGCAAGTTGTACATGGTACTGAGATAAACATACAGCACTTAAATACTTACCATTGATAATGTATCATAAAGTGATGTATTTTCTAAGGCTTATTGCTAACAATAATATAATTTACATGAATAAATAACGATGAGTTTTTGCATATAATGAATTTTTCCTAACAAGAAATCATGCACTTTACGTCGGGTGAGATGTCTAGTGTAAGAAAATATTTATTTTGACACCAAAATCGGTCCATTAAAATACACTGAACTCATACATGCAACTACGCCGTTAATCATCTATATGTACACTAAAAACTAATAGAACTTTTAGTATCTCGAGTAGTATATGCATAAAGAAATTGGATCAGGCATGTAGATTAAAAAAAACGATTCTTGCAAAAAAATATGCACACAATCTCATTCATGCGGTTTTTACATAGAAGATTTTTTTACAGATCATCGGGTGCTACCCTAGGTCGCCAAGATGCTGTAGAATCATATCCAGACGAAGATCCCCTGAGTCCCCCGACGTCTAAACGTAGCCCATTGAGGCCAAGTGGCACTGCCCTTTCCCTGAATATTCTTCAACGTGATATCAAAGACGCTTTCACGAGAAGATGTAGTAGTCTGACACGAAGATCTGCAGCCCCAAGTCGTTTGGCCCATGATGCTCCTCATAGAGAAACTGACCGCAGTGACGTCAGTATTTTAGTAACTGAAGCAAGTCCTGAAAACGCAATACCCACAGGACGGCCTCCATTACTCAGACAACAGTCGGAGTCAACTGTTATTCATGTACTTGTACATCGGGAAAGTGAAGAGCACCAAGAAACAACGAACGACAGCTGATCGTAGCGTCCCCAAAGACATTGCTGCCACCATTATTTTCAGCATTTACAATACATATTATCGACTGTCATTCTTTGATGAAAGGAAAATCTCAATATTATGTTTATTCATATACTTCCATTTGAAGGAAAAGAAGGGGATATACACCCCTATTTCAACTCTGTTGATGCAGTTTTTAGTTTCCTACGTATTTATAAAATTTAATTCATACCGGATTAACCCGTCATTGGTACCCCTATACTGGTCTTACGCGCACGCGGACATCACTTTCAAACTTTTTCTCTCTACTAAAGCAATAAAAGAAAAAAATTGGGGAAATTTGTCTTTGTAAGTTGAACGGTTCATGTCATTACAATATTCTGCTTTACAACCTAGAGTTCTAGACGACTTTTTTTCATATTATATGAAATGGAATGGGGCATACTGTTCCTGAAGGTCACTAAACGTGCTCAAACGGTGTGGAGTAAATGTGGGAACATTTTTGTATATAAAGACATACGAATAATACGAGGCCCTCATCCTGTGACCAAACGTTTGTTTACAAGAGAATTGAACCTTATACAGGTTTTTTTTACAGACTTAAAATTCTTATTTTTTGCTCTACGGTAGATTTTTTTTTATGGAATCACAAAACGCAACAATAGAACGATGAATAATGAATAATGACCAGTATGATCTATATATGGAGTCATGATTTGATGTTTCTTTGAAATTAGATGAATATAGTAGGAAACTAATGAAGATCGTAAGATCCGAGTGGGAGAAAAAATGGTGTCCCATTTTTTGACGAAGATTTTACACAGTGGGGGCTCTCGACATGTCTCATTCCAGTAGTCTTCAGGGTAAAAATTTTTGTAACGATTATTTTCACAAGTTCAGAAACTATGAATGATTAATACACTGCAAAAAGGGTAACATAAACTACAATATATTCGAAGAAGGAATGAGTTCTTCCATGGCGATCTGGGATATACGGTATTGCTTAGATATCTATTTTCCATTAGAAATTTAGGCGTAATTTATAGGCGGGTAAAAATTCAATAAATGTTGCGTCGGCAGCTACGTAATTCGCGAGTACAGTGTTGCTTAGGGAAATATTATGTTTTTTTTAATTGTTAGAATTTTTTCAAATTTTGTTCTAACTTTTTCCTAGTTTTTTGTAAATCTTTCCATTTTTTTTTCAAATTTTCAGAAAAGTGCTCCAAATTTCTTCAAACTTGCAGCAAAATTTTTTCAATTTGAAACAAAAATTCCAAATTTTTTCAAAATTCTTCTGAATTCTTGCAAAAATTTTCCAATTTTGTTGTCAAGTTTACTGTAAGTTTTTGCTAATTTTTCCAATTTTTTCTAAAATGAGCCAAATTTTTTGTGAAATGTTTCCAAATTAAAAAAAAAA
Organism: Asobara japonica; assembly: GCA_026005395.1. Classification (NCBI taxonomy): domain Eukaryota; kingdom Metazoa; phylum Arthropoda; class Insecta; order Hymenoptera; family Braconidae; genus Asobara; species Asobara japonica. The sequence goes on along the minus strand of BQMI01000320.1, from coordinate 410,454 downwards.
TGTTTTTCCGAAAGATTTTTCCAATTTTTTCAACATTTTTCTAAAATTCCCAAACATTTCCAACATTCGTCAAAATTTATTGAAAACTTCAAAAATTTTCCAAACTTTCTCAAAATTTTTGAGAAATTGTTTCCAAAGTTTGCTAATTTGTTAAAGAAAATTTCTCACGCTTGACTCACGAATTACAGAACGTTCCAGGTAATTGTTATTTAAATTCTTTTGCGAGCTAGCCATTACGTATTTATTCATCACCAATCACAAGGATTTGTATATCACACAATGTATGGCAGTATGATGCGTGGAACCTCAATCACCACAGTTAATGATAGATAAATAGCCAAAAAATCGGACGAAGGTTTCATAAATTGCGCAAACTGATACACCAATTGTGCATACGATAATTGTTACATGTTATATGAACGTCAATATCAATGATTTGAAAGTTTCGGGCATCTCTGATTATACTCAACACATTGAGAATTATTAAACAAAATTAATCGCGAAAGTCAGAACATCTATGGCACAATTGGTTCATAACAAATCTAGCTAACATAAAAATGGCCTAAGTATCAAGAATTGCCAAATCAAATATACGGGACGTGAGTGTGACCCTTGAAGGGTCACATCAATGACTTCCCGATAATCTGTGTTTGTGTGTCTCCATCCCTCTCATGATACACCCCGCTAGCTATCGTTTTAGTCTAAGAGCCAGCGACGTTTTTGAAGTAGTGATTTCATGACGCTCAAAATTGGGCTTGACCACATGTCCATAGACCCCTCATTCTATTTCGGCGAGTCTGGCACTTCACACCCCTTGCGTCCAAGGGTTGCGGAGCGCCTAAGGAAGGGGTAAATCTCAAATTTTGAAACCATAGTATGAGACTCAATTTTTGTTTTATTTCACAGAATAACATCCCTAAATGTGAGAAATCACACTGACAGACGATTTTCATACTGCTAACATGTCGCCAGACGCAATGTTAATTAATTAAATTATTTGATTTTTGAAGTATTAGTATGACCTCTGGCTTTTTTTTCACTGGTACCTATTGCTATCTGGAACGGTCCCGCAAATAGCCAGACAAAAATGCCGTTGTACACAGCCAGGAGAAATTCTTGAAATGCACCGTTTTTTGGGTAAAGTGTTGGCCGAATCCGGAGCGGCGCGGGGTGCGGGCGACGCGAGAGGTAGGGAGAAAACCGGCCGAATACATTTGACAACGCAGCCAATAGACTTTTCTCCCTCTCGAATCAGCTAGGGCCGGTGCCGTTTGTTTACGCTTATAAAGCGAAGTAAGTGATGATAAACAACTTCCTCATTAACATTGCAACTATGCAATAGGTTAAAAAATATTGGTGTGCCACAGATTTAATAAATTAATGTCGCAAAAGTTGACTCGACCTTATTGTGGTAGATGACCCACACATAAATTATTTCCACATCCTACTATCCGATTTAATGAGTCCGGCAACTGCAATTTGCTTGGGAAGAATGTGTTGGTCCTCAGATCAACTGGTCGGTACGGGTCTATTTGAACCGTTTTTTTGGTCTTTCTTCATTACCACTCACATTAAACAAAATGATTAGTTGAATTAAAAACAAAAAGGCTATATCTTTACTTGTTCATATTAGTTTACAACGTAAACAAACGGCACCAGCCCCAGCTGATTCGAGAGGGAAAGAAGTCTATTGGCTGCGTTACCAAATGTATTCGGCCTGTTTTCTCCCCACCTCTCGCGTCACCCGCGCCCCGCATCACGCCGCATTTGGCCTCCACTTGCCCCAAATATCGGTGCATTTCAAGAATTTCTCCTGGCTGTGTACAACGGCATTTTCGTCTGGCTATTTGCAGGACCGTTACAAACAGCAATAGGTACCAGTGAAAAAAAAGCCAGACGTCATACTAATACTTCAAAAATCAAATAATTTAATTAATTAACATTGCGTCTGGCGACTTGTTAGCCGTATGAAAATCATCTGCCAGTGTGATTTCTCACATTTAGGGATGTTATTTCGTGATATAAAACAAAAATTAAGTCTCGTACCATGATTTCAAAATTTGAGATATACCTCTTCCTTAGGCGCTCCCCAAGCCTTGAACGCAAGGGGTGTTAAATGCCAGACACGCCGAAATGGAATGAGGGGTCAAGCCCATTTTTGATCGTCATAAAATTACTACCCCAAAAGCGTCGCTGGCATTCCGTCAAGGAGTCTATCGGACACCTACCCATGCGCTTGGGGCCGATTTTTGCCATTTTTGGGAGATCGTATTTCTGAACACACGGTAAGCGTCCAGAAACCCCTGTGCTGCGATGGCTGGCGCCTATGATGGCAAACACCCCCTGCGTCGGGTTAGGTTCCCGCCCGGCCATGCGGTCTCCTTTTATGGATACCGCCGATGGCACACCAAAAATGTTCCTGCTTCCGTCGGAATCCATGAGTAAATATTTCCGAAAAATATTCTCCGACGAACCTAGGACCTTTGGAGTAGTAGACAGCTACTCTACTATTACGCCAAAACCCGAACGCCGTGTGTGTGCGTGTGACCATACACGTATGAAGTCAAGTTGTATATAAGTTGTGCAAATTCGACTATTGATCGATTATTATGATTTTTTATCGATATCTCGTAAAATATGATGCCCAGAAAAAAAGTAATATAATATGAAATACGAAATTTCACGAGGAACAACTTTTGTTGGACACTTTCTCTCGTATCTATCACCGTTCTCGACATACAGCGTTATGAACAATTAAAATTGTCAATAACCATTGAACAGGTGGTACAATTATAAAAACACTCCTTTTGGACCTGGAGACTCAAGAAACGCTTCGATTAAAAAAAGTAAAGTGAGGCGTCATGGAATTTTTTCAAAATTCTTCAAACTTTTCCAATTTTTTTTGTAAATTCTTCCAATTTTTTTCCAACTTTTTCGAAAAGTTGTTCCGAATTTCTTCGAACCTTTAGCAATTTTTTTCCAATTGAATAAAGAAGTTCTAACTTTCTTCAAACTTCTTCTGAACTTTTACAAAATTTTCCAATTTTGTTGTAAATTTTTCTGTAAATGTTTGACAATTTTTCAAACATTTTAAACATTTTTAAAATTTATTGAAAATTTTTCAAATTTTTTCCACAATTTTTAAAAAAAATTTCAAAATTTCGAAAGGATGTTTCAAAAATTGTTGAATTTGTTAAAAATCTTTCCAATTCTTTTCAAACTGTTTAAAACGCTGCAGTGTATCTTAATATGTACATACAACTTATGCGCATCGCCTTTGCGTCGATGGCAGAGTGGGCGGGGGGGGGGGGGGGGGGGTAACCAGTAGAGTATATCTATATTTGTCCTGGAAATTGTCTATGCCGAGAGCAAACTTTTCCGATCCCATGCGCCACATTAGATGTTTCACATCAAACGAAAGTTAAAGCGATCCAGTAGTTTAAGAGGGAACCGTTCGCCAAAAATAGGATACGGACACACACACACACATAACTGTCGCTGGAAAAGTATCAGTAGCATGTCAAACGTCGAGAAACCTAAAAATTTCATGATTCTGAGACATTTCATTTTCGGGGTGATTGTAATAATTTCCGCTATGGGGAAGTTAATAATCAAAACAAGGAAAAGATAGAGAGATAGATCTTTTTTCACTATGTATATTATTCGTTCGCAAAGCAAAAGAATTTTTGGTCGGAGAAATTTGTTGTGACAATTCTTCGTCGAAGATTCCTGCCATGAAATTCTTCTGAGGGAAATTTATGCCTGGGATAATATGTTCATCCACTGAAATGAAATAGCTACCGCTCATGTAGGACAGCAACAATAGAAAGCTCAAAAAAGCCAGCCTCGGTCCATGTCATGAGCATCGGCCTTCCCTGCCTGGGCGGCAAGCCTGCTTTGTCGTAGGATTTACTGAATAATAACCTTTTTACCCATACTATTTTATCCCCTATTACTGCTAGAATGAACTATCTAATAATTTAATCAAAGTTTCTTTCCATGTTGTAATGCAGAAAATTAGAACCAGTTAATTGCCCTCCAACTTCTTAAGGCACCTTTGAGTCTTCCGCAGACTTCACAGTCTCTTATCACTTGGTCATTTTTTCTAATAACCGATCACTGAATTTGGAATACAATACATTATAATTTTCTTAGGATAAAACTAAATGAGAGCTTGATGAACCCCTGGCGGACCGGTCGATTGTGGAATCGAGTTGCTCAGTATGTCGATTCAGTTTCGAGTAGCGGCCGATTCTGATTTTGATTTTTTTTCCATGCAATCGACCCTGACTGTGAATAGGTATAGGCCTTGGTCGATTGGGTGTTGATTCCATGAAAAAAATCTGAATCAGAATCAACCGCCACTCGAAACTCAGTCGACATACTGACCGACTCGAGTCCACAATCAAAACTGTCATTTCGAGTGAATTAATGGAATAGTCAAGCTATAAGGCAATAATGAAGCAATACAGTTTCTATGTACTTGTCTTAACGATAAAAGTTAAAGTAATGAATTTTTAAACTAAAAAAAAAAGTGTGAAATCAGTATTTTCCGCAGAGTGACGTGACGCGTACGCTTTGACAATGTCTCAAATGCATCAGAAAACCAAACAGAATGTATAATTTGATGGGAGATGACTATAGCTGCCGCATTTGTAGGGAAACTAAAAACGAGTGTAGAATAATTTCAATTCACCTTTATTGAGCTAATGCAGTTAAGTAGGTGTAGGCACGTTTAAGAGCAGTCAGAGGTCTATTAAATTCATGATATCGTCAGCACATTGCTGATTACGGACCGTTATCAACATTACACTGACAACCATACGCCTAATATGCTAGCAGAATTATTATGTACATAATTGCTTCAAGTGTTCCATTCGCGGTCGGAAAACATAAAAGAACTAATTTGAAACATGTAGAATACGAAAAAGTTTCAGAACAATATACCGAAAGTATGTAATTCCTTCGCCCTCTAAAAGAGGATTTTTTGTAGTTACTTACCCCTCCAGGAAGAAACATAAACGAAATTTCACACCTTATAAAGTACCTACGATCCGGATTGCATACCGTATGCATTGAGAAATTTTCGTAATTTCAAATACCTTGCTAGCGTAGATGCTAATTACCTACCATCTAACGAATCCTTTTCAGGTTCAATAGATCTCATATACTCCTGCAAATATTAATGTGATCCTGTACAAACCATACAAATTGAAATAATTATAGACGTGTATTGAACTTTTGTTAATTACGCTCAAGTAATCATTCCACTGTCATATGCTGTCAAAATTAAAATATTCATTTGATGGCGATGATTCTAATTTTTTCTACAAATAATACTGCAAAATTTCAAAATACATTCGAAATTGAGTGTTTCACTCCACCCATTGAAAACACTTTGTGCTTTAGTTTGCATCTTCCCCATTCTTCATTAAATTAAATCCGTGGCAAGACAATTTTTCTTCTTATCTTCCAGGCTTTCAAACGTAGAATGATATTCTATTTTTCCTCTATCGTAAAAAATTAGTTGAAGAAAAGTGATAAACATTTTTTTAAAATCTTTCCATCAAAACAATTACATGAATATAAACTGCGCATTGGATTACATGAAAGGAACTTTCACTTACCAATTCCTAATACAGTAAGAATTTCTAGGCGAAATATTAAATTGAAGCCTATCAATCTTGGTCTGAGATGTGGCAGGCCCCATGGGTTGGTCACATTATTATTCGGACGTATGTTGTCAATGGGTTGAATCTACACTGATAGAAAGATTTAGTTGTCATTGACGAGCTTCGTTAACTATTATTATTATATGAATATTCGTTGACACTTGATGAATGACGAAGTCATTCATTAATAGTTAACGAATGCAGGCTTCAATCAAGCCAATTCGTTAACTATTATGATAATTAATATAACATAACTGAATCAATCCAATCTGTCAAGCGAATCTTTTCCTCAACTAAACCGTCCTATCAGTCTCCAACGATCGAACGATAATGTGAAATACTATCAGATCACTGCATGTTCATAAATGATTCAACGTATTGGAAATAGTTTTTCAGCCATGAGCTGACCATATACAAAACATGTATTATACAATATAAGTCAATTAATGATGTCTATTACGTGAAGGAACCTGGTTGAATACCTATAATATATTACAAAACAGAACACTTGCTTCCAAATTCGGAAGTATGAGGAAAAATATTTAGATGGAATAATGATTAATTAAATAACCTAGAGTAAACTGTACAATCATAAACAAGGATACCTTAACAACACCCATACTATAATATTTCAGATAATAATTTCCAGTCACGATAAATATCTAAAAGCATCACAGTACTACCACAAAGGATTACTGATAAACGTCCTATGAATATAATTGAAATTAAAATTAATGAAATTCAATGAATTGATTTCGCTGTAGAATTAATGCGCTGATTACTATTGTTCAGAAAATAATTGAGATCCGTGAAGGATACTTACATCAAGTATTCCAATTATTCCAATTTGAATAATGAAGCTTACGTGAAAGACGAATGAAAAAACAAAAATCACAGCTTCGTTTTATCAGTAATTTCAAAGCTAATTTATAAATTTCTCAATTGATCAATTATTACCCACAACTTGACTGCAGTCCAAATCAGTTTAATTAGATTATTATATTACTAATTATTATAAAAATGCCAGAACTTTTTACGACTGTTTGAATAGAAAAACAATACAATATTCCGGCAGATCTCATTAATAAATGATGATTAAGTTAATGCGCAGTTCAAAACCACAACCATATGAGCTTTCGAATGTCCCATTTTGTAAATCATATTGACGTGTATTCTATACATAATACATGAAAAGTAATAGCAGAAATTAAAACAGGGGATTATAAGTTAGATTTTAAATACTCTGAGTATAGCATATCAACGAAAAAATAAAGTTGAATAATGATAAAAGTGCAAATATAGCCGCTAAATTATTCTAAGAAAATATTATCGCGCACAGCATTGTGTGACATTATTCGATCACACAGAAAGGGAAGAATTTTAAATTACACCGAGGCACGCAATTGGTTATGAATTTATTCATCATTAAATAATGTATGCAATAAATAATGAAAATTATCCATTTTTTGAATTGACTTGTTAGCGTGCAGCTTCTAATTATGAGAATGTTAGTGGATTGCGATTTTCATTATTAAAAAACGAAAAAAAATAATTTAGAGGATCTTCGGAATATACAAGGGATCAGGAGGTTGAAATGCCCATTAATTAGCTATTATCATCTGCATGTAATTAAATGGAATGAGCCCTGAGCTATCGAGTCTATGCAAGAGAAGCCCAACTTCGAGCAAACTGGTCAATGGACTAATCTCAATTTACATAGATCCGTAATAGAATCGAGATCCTTCTTGACTTCTCAAAAGGTCATATTTCATGTTTTTTATCTAGTTATCGTCACGGTCTCTACTTTACGGCGAACGAAAACTGAAGCTATTTATCACAGGCTGAAACTTTCGATATCGTTTATTCCAGACGTGATATCAGCCATCGAGAAAACAATTTTCTGCATATATGAAAAAAATTCTGGTCTCCACGAAAATTTTCTTATAAGTAACTATTAAAATTTTTAGGTGAACCGAGGTTTCGCGATCATAGCACTAACAGTTTCAGTACAACTAAAAAATCACAGATTCCGAAGTTTCACATAATTTATTCGAGATCCAAGCCCATTACCGTAGTGTGCAATTTTTGCATTATAATTTTCTATATGACTTGTAAGAAGCATGAAAAACGTCGGAAAAAGTGGAAATTTTTACACTTCCGAGACAAATTAACCACTTGGGTAAGCTCTGTTGACTTCGAAAAACAAGTATTTTGACACTTTCAATTTTAAAACAACAATATCGACTATAGGACTATACGCAATTGACTTTCATTTTTTGTTCCATTCATAAGTGAAATGCGTCTATTGAACCGTCAGTTATACTTACTCTGTTTCGCATATAAATCGGCCATCTCAATTTGGCCAGTCACCCCCCCAAAATATAAAATCCAGGGCTGGACAATCAATACTTGGCTTCCAGTTGGTCGAACCAGCAGCAGCTAGACCACGTCGGCCGACCATTGGCCGAGATTAGTCCGCCAAGACCAGAGAAAGCTATTTACGACTAGGCCCAGTGGTCAGCATCGGTGATTCCTATCCGTGATTTAGATATTTCCAGAAATTTAGAAAATTACAAAAAAATAAAGAATGTAAAAAATAGTATATTACACCATAAGGGCAGAAAGTATGAAATTCCTGCACTGCGCGCAGTTCAGGGCTTTCAAACTTCTGCCCGTGTGGTGTATACTATTTTTCTTTATAGCCGGTCGAAAGTACGAAAATTCATAATTTGTGTTATAGATACTGATGCCTGCCCCGACATTTGCAGCACGAGCGAAGCGAGTGCTGCTGGTCGGGGGCAGGCATAACATAAAAAAGAAAGGCAAAGAAAATTAACCTTCAAAATATGTTTTTATGATCAAAATCATACATTTTTTTTTATCATCATCATTCAAATAATAATTATTCACAATGTTTCCATGGAATGTACAGTTTTCATATACGGTCAATGGATTAGGAGATGAAAATTCCCATTTTCGTTTATTCATGTGATCGGAAGTTCCACTTGAAGCAATTTGATTGTCATTTCGTGGTGGTTTATTTTCTGATTTTTTTGAAAAAACTGTGATGGGTGGTTTTGAGGTTACATTTGACATTATCGGAGATAGAGGTGATGACTAGTGACTGACAGCAGTCCCACGCACCGATGCGCGGAAAAAAAAATTTCGTCCCGCTGTTGTAGATGGCGTACGTGTCGTTTCATCGATGCACGAATCTTAGACTTTCTGCTTCGAAATCGATGACGAATATACGTACTTTCGACCGAGGTATAAAGAAAATGACGTTTTCTGCCCTTCGGCCAGAAAGCGGTAACTTTCGGGCCGCTGCGCTAAACGAAGTTAGCGCTTTCCGGCTTCGTCGAGCAGAAAAATAGTATACACACCTCGGCCAGCAAGTAAGAAAGCCTCAGATCACATTATTGTCGACCTCGGCTTTGCCTCGGCCAACAACTAAATGTGATCTGAGCCATTCCTTACTTTGCTGGCCTAGGTATGTAATCTACTATTCCAAAAATTAAATCAATGATGAATCTCAAGTAGTAGCGAAAATATTTAGTTCGACCATGAAGCGACCATACACATTCTTTCCTCTGCACAGCTTGTGCAAAGAACTTCCGCTATTAATACGAATACTTCGTGATCTTACGCCATGTGTTTACTCAATGCAGCTGCGTTCAAGCTATTACCAAATATTCGAATAGCATCTTCACTGCGTGTGCGGATTCAGTGATTTTATAGAGAGATTTACGCAATGAGAGTTAATAATTATGACAATGAAAATGTAATGAGGATAAATTAATATCATGACATGTCGATTCAAATACGTCATTGAATTGCTTCATACGACCGGAATAGAAAATATATTATCGCTTGTATATTATTTTCAACCTGCCTTGTTGATTTCATATACTGAGCTACACATGCATCAAATTTCATTCCGTAAATATTTCGAATTTAAAGCAATCAGTGTCGAACAGAGAACTTTAGGAAAGATACCCGATAAATTTTTAAGCACAAGTGATATTAGATGCTTCATTTTATTCACTTTTTTGAATTTCAGTCGAAAAAAACAATATGAGAATACTTTCTAACCCCCGTTTTGTTGGTTTGTCACCTAGAATATTCCCTGTGAAATACAGTAGGAACCGGCAAAAGTCTGAAATTACATCGCATTCCTGATGTAATAGTGTTGCCTAAGATATTGCGCTCTAATCGCTCTGATCGGTTATTCGACATCCAAATGGAAGGAATAATCAGTAGAAAATCACGATTATTTTCTGTATGCAAGGAAGGTAAATAGGAACAAATTTTTCTCTCAGATATAATAATAAAATTGGTTCTTAACCTTAGTCTTGATTAAGGCTTAGTACGGCAGAGCTCATTCCATGATAATATTTTAGTGGTGATTTATGACAAGAGGGTGCTTACCGTATTCGGAACCAAAAAGGACTCCTTTTCTTCTCTCGGGATAATGAGTTATTTGATCGAGCATATTCTGAAATTCATAGCTTCAAAATTTGCATGATTAATTCATTAATGAATTTCGAAAATCCAGAGGAAAGCAGAAATTAATTTCAAAGTATGTAGCCATATTATTACCCATATCAGTAGAACATACCATTTTATCATTACTCAATAAATTTAAATTGAGGTTGAATACATTTTAATGATTGTTAGAGGTTTAAAATCACCACATTGTGATGAAAGTACAGTAAACAGAAATAGGGTGAAGAGAAAATGACAGATCCTATGAAAAAAGCATTTCATGATATTGTTAACTAACTTCTGTAGCTATAAATAAATCCCGAGCAGCCTGTTTTTCTCTCATTGGAAATTAAAATTTACATCGGCATCCAATGTGTTTTGTGCTTATGATCGGCAGGGCTATTGAGTATTCATGAGTTTAATAATCAATACACGCATTTGAATTTTGGAATAAACCGGTCTTGAAAGTTATTTCTCCTGCGAACTTGGCAAAAGTCCAAGGTTCATTGTCGTAATATTCATGTAATGACAAAAACTGATGAGAAAAAGTCCTTTCAATGAATGTTAAAATTTATATGAATCGTCATTGACAATATTAACCGCTCGAAATGTAAAAATAAAGTAATATTAAGACTTATATATTAGGTGGCTTTAATGGAAAACTATCTCAATGGAGAGCGATTAATTTATACAAGTCGGACAATCGGATTACTGTATATCGCGATCTACAATCAATGGCCTATGTAAAACGTTAGTATAAAGTGGCATTAATTAAATAATAGAGAAGATAACATTATCTAAGATTAAGTAGACATTCAATGTTTTCATATCATTCCACACTTGGTCATATTTATAGGAAGCAATTAATAATTCAATTACTGAATAGATAAAAGATATTGCACCCATCCCTCAATTCAACCAAGCAACGATAATATTGGCAAAATATAAGCGAATAAAATGAACGAAAAAAAAGACAGTGTCTATTCACACGGTCCACGGTGAATTTTAATGTAGGTAATTCATATCTCGGATTTACCGTGGATATACGGTAACTTTGGGTATATGGCAGAAGCATAGGGAACTTTACGGTGGCCCGTGTGAATAGACACTTCCAAAAAAAAAAAAAAATTTCTTTTGGCCGTTGGAAAATTAGAGTTGGGACTCAAGTCTTCGTAATAATATTGAGTATATACTTATGGTTAACTAACGCTGAGCGTGCGAGTTTATTATGACAAATAATTGAGCGACAGAAAAAAATAATGTTTCGAATTTTATTGATTAAACCAATTATTTAGTATGACACTGTGAATTGTTGCCTTTCTTGTTAATTAGAACGAACTCCTTTACATTGAAATCCCTAGAATGAAACTGGACAGTTTGAATTAACGCTTAGGCAATTTTCTAGAATTTTCGAAGTATAATCAATCTATCAAATATACTCATGATAATTGATGGACATCGATGCTACTATGTGCTTGATTGCACAGTCCACAACTGTCAAAAACGTTTATTGTATCACTAGGGGCATGGAAAGAATCGGAGAACACGATGTAATATAGTAGTCAGAATTCAAGTGCTCAGATGAAACACAATAAAATATTAATAACAATAATAATAACAAAAACGGTTGTCTTTATTATTGATAATTATATAAATGGGACGTGAGTGTGACCCTCGACGGGTCGCATCTAAATTTCCCGCTAGTGTGTGTGTGACGATACACGTATGAAGTCAAGTTATAAATCCATTACGCAAATTAGACTATTGCTCGATTATTTCAATTTTCTATCGATAGCTCGTGAAATAGGATGCCTAGCTAAAAACGTAATAAAACATGATATATGTAGTATCACGAGGGGAACAACTTTTGGTTGACACTTTTTCTCGTATGTATCACGGTTCTCGAGATACAGCGTTGAAAAGAATTGAAATTGTTAATAACAATTGAAGGAACTGTTTTTCAACATTGAGACTACTTTCCGGCTTGGACAACAGTCAGAAGTAATTTTGTGTTAAAGGAAAACCAAATTGATCAAGCCGTTTACGGAGAACCGTTTCTCAAAGAATCACTCGCATACCAACACACGTCCACCCACACACACACACATGGGAGAAACCTAACTCCCGAAACCAAGGGTGCTAAGGGTGGGCTGCCTATAACAGCCCATGAAGCAAATATGAACAGTGATGATAACACAATCATATCCCACGCGGACAACCCCCAAAAGGGAAATTCCGTGGTCGGTTCCGATCAGGTGAAAGCTCTGATGGCCGGCGCTGGCTCCTCGGATTGTGGGAAGAGCCAACCATCACTTGAACGTCCCCGGGTGGCCCACTTGGCCCCAAATGCTACAAGTGGATTGCAAAATACGATTAAGACTACATGGGATCAGCAAGAAAATGATCTGGCAACGCTGGTGAATTTTCTTACGGATAAAAATCGACGAACCCTTAACGAAGAGATTCGTAATCTTACTAGTTAAATCCAAACTTCCGCAAAGCGGATAAGAACTATGATAGAAACAGAGGAATGCAAAACACCCCTACTAGCAGCGGAATGGCTCACCCCCCCCCCCCCCCTAGGTCCTAGATTGCCTCAGGTAAATCTAGAAAGCGGTCATAATGCCAGGGAAAAACCCGGAACATCCCAACAAACACCCATGAGACGGGATGAAAGAAAGGACAGAACGCCGCTCGATGACACAGCGGGCAAAAAGCGCAAAAGTACGCTAACAACCTCCCCATGAATGTGGAGGAGCTGATAAGCAATGGCACTCCGGTAGGCGAAAACGGTGCCACGGACGAAGCGTCGAATTCCGTAACGGAAAATGATGAAAGTGTTTGAGAGAAAGGCAAGAGACGAAAGAAAAAACGTAATTTGCCCTGAAACCCCCCAGGAGTTACGCAGAGCAATCTTCAGTTGAAGAAGAAAACAGCCACCCGACAAAATGCGCTGATTATTTGACCAACCGCTCAAGAAAGGTACTCTGAAATTTTAGGCCGAATAAAAAAAGATGAGAGCGTTTACGCGGCTAGCACATACGTAGATAATATCCGCAAAACAGCCTCAGGAGATGTTCTGTTAATCCTTCCCAGAGGAAAGAAGGAACAGGCTATTGAGCTGGAGAAAGCCCTGGTTGGAGCCCTCAAAAACGACGCAATAGTCCTCAATAAAGGACCCCAACAAGTACTGGAAATCAAGGATCTCGATGACGTCGCGACTAAAGAGCACATTCTTGATGCCTTAAGACAGGCTGCTGGCCCGGGCAGTGACATTTCATTGAGCGCCATCAGGTCTCTTCGCAAGTCATACAGAGGGACACAGTCTGCCTCCGTAATACTTACTACGGCGACTGCAAGGAACATGCTGAGCAAGGGCAGTAAGATACGCCCGGTATACGCCCGTATCGTGCCAGTTGCAAGGCCACTAAAGTGCTTCAAGTGCTGGCACTATAAGCATCTTACCATTAATTGTAAGAGCTTGATGGACCGATCAGAACTGTGCCACAAATGCGGCGAAAAGGGGCATGAAAGCTCTGAATGCAAGGCCTCTCCCAAATGTGTTCTATGCCTCGAACGGGAACCCACGAAGAATCACGCCCATGTAGCTAGTACTATCAAGTACCCAGTCTATCAGAGTGCACTTCAGAAGATCCGTACGAGTCCATAGTTGCGAGTGTTGCAAGTGAACCTTGCCCACTGCGCAGCCGCTGAAGGCAGCCATTAATGCAGCACCTGGAATTTTTCTAGACATGTACAATGCTTCTATTCAGGAGGGTATCTTCCCCAACAGATGGAAGCAACAGAGACTCGTACTTCTTCCTAAGGGAAAAAAGCCACCGGACGAGCCGTCATCATATCGTTCACTCTGTATGCTAGATACGGCGGGCAAGATCCTGGAGCGCATAATACACCAGAGAATTGCGGCAGTGGTCGAACCCTTGTTGCCCAAAGCCCAATACGGCTTCAGACGATGACGATCTACGTTGGATGCTATAGACCGTGTGGTGAAAACAGCCAAGAAAGCAATCGACGGCGGGCGACGGAAAGGAGGTACCAAACAATTCTGTTTGGTTGTTACTCTGGACATCAAGAATGCATTCAACTCAGTGCGGTGGGATTCAATCCTGGCGGCATTGTCGACGCTAATGGTACCGGCACATTTGCAAAAGATGGTAGCTAATTACTTTACCGACAGAGTCCTTAGATATGACGCAGAAGTAGGTCCTAAAACATATAAGTTTACTGGGGGTGTACCCCACGGCTCAGTGTCGGGTCTTCTTTTGTGGAATATCGTATATGACGAATTGCTCAAAATAGCATTACCGGCGGGGGCCAAACTCGTAGCTTTTGCGGATGACGTAGCCATAATCATTGTGGGCCAACACCTTTTCACACTCCAGCTCAGTTCCGAGAATGCTTTGAACAAGATACGGCAATGAATGGACACGATAGGTTTACAACTTGCGGAGCATAAGACCGAAGCACTTCTCATCGCAAGCCGAAAGCAATTGGAGACAATCACGCTGCAAGTCCGCCAGCACAAAATAACTTCCCTGTCCTACATACGGTACCTAGGAATTATGATTGATGCCCGACTTAGTTTCAGACAGCAAGCCCGACATGCAAGCAGTAAGGCAGCAGAAGTGAAGACTGCCCTTGCAAGACTTATGTCAAACATTGGAGGGCCAAAGCAGAGGAGAAGGCTCCTGCTATCATTAGTTGTTACGTCGGTATTAACATATGGTATTTCTATATGGACTGATGCATTACGAAGCCTAGCATCTCGGCGGCAACCTGTTCCGATCTACAGGCTGAGCCAAGCGGAATTGAGAACGGAAGAACGCAACCACAGCATTCAGCGATGGCAGCTACTGTGGGACGCCTCAAGCAAAGGCCGGTGGACTTATCCAGTAACACCGAAGCTGGATGTTTGGCTTAACCGACCGCATGGGCAAGTTAACTATTATCTAATCCAGATGCTGTCAGGATACGGATGGTTTCGGGAATATCTTCACAAATGCAAACATGAAGATTCCCCGGATTGCCCAAAGTGTCGGAGAATACATGAAAATGCGCAACATGTCTTCTTTGCATGTCCGCGTTTCGACTTGCAACGATGTATATGGGAAACTACTGCAGGCAAACCCATAAACGGTGGAACTCTTGTGGAAGTCATGCTGTCATCGGAGGCAGCATGGGACGCGACCAGCATGGAGGAGCAGCTACGTAAAAATCCAGAGTAAGCGCAGGATGTTCTTACCGTGGAAGACCGGAAAGGATTGTCTACCCCCATGGAAACAAATATATGTCTAAAATATATGAGACGTATATGTCATATATCACAACATAATTCGCATATACCAGCCCGACAAAAAAGTTGTATATATTCCTCTATATGTATAAGATATATGCTGGAATATAATCTCTTATATATGATGCATACATTTGTCATATATTTCTGCATATACATTTTCATGTACTAGTCAATGTATCCTTTCATACATACGTCATACATGAGCTCATGTACGAGAAGTATATGATGATATATTTATTCATGTATGACATATATGGCAAAATATATTTTCTAGATATATGGAAATGTATAAAAGTAAATATATACTTCGTATACGATGGTATATGGGTGTGATATATTTTCCCGTATATGTTTTCATGTATGACTAAATACACCCCATAATATACAATCAATATACGGAAGCATATATGAAGCATATATAACAATATATGTCATCATGCATGACAAATTATATGTAAAGAATTTATGAGAGCCTGTATGAAAACATATATGAGCACATATATAAATGGGGGTGCGGCCACTCAGGAGTTAAATCCGTCATACCTTCTGAATTATGATGATCATAAAAATTCCCAATTGAAAATTGCCAACTGAAAATGGCCAATTGAAAATTGTTAATAAAAAATTTCTAATCAAACATGGCCAATTAAAAATGGCCAATCAAAAATCTCTAATTAAAAATTGAATTATAAATTTCAAAGTAAAAATTGCCAATTAGAAATTGTGAATTAACAATTCCCAACTGAAAATTGCTAATAAAAAACTGCCAATTAAAAATTGCTAATTAAAAATGGTCAATTAACAGTTGCCAATCAAAAATGCCAATTAAAAATTGCCAATTGAAAATTGCCAATTAAAAATTGCCAATTGAAAATTGCCAATTAAAAATCGCCAATTGAAAATTGCCAAAAAAAAATTGGGAATTAAAAATTGCCAATGAAACATTGCCGATTAAAAATTACAAATTAAAAATCTCTAATTAAAAACTGCCAATTGCAAATTGTCAATTGAAAATTCCCAATTAACATTTCCCGATTGAAAATTGCCAATTGAAAATCGCTCACTGAAAGTTGCCAATTGATAATTCCCAACTGAAAATTGCCAATAAAAAACTGCCAATTAAAAATTGCTAATTAAAAATGGTCAATTAGAAATTGCCAATTAAAAACTTCAAAGTAAAAATTGCCAATTAGAAATTGCCAATCAAAAATTGCCAATTAAAAATTGCCAATTAAAAGTTGCCAATTGAAAATTGCCAATTGCAAATTGTCAATTGAAAATTCTCAATCGAAAATTCCCAATTAAAAATTCCAATTCACATTTCCCAATTGGAAGTTGCCAATTGAAAATCGCTCACTCAAAGTTGCCAATTGAAAATTCCCAACTGAAAATTGCCAATAAACAACTGCCAATTAAAAATTGCTAATTAAAAATGGTCAGTTGAAAGTTTCAAAGTTAAAATTGCCAACTGAAAATTGCCAATTAAAAATTGCCAATTAGCAATTGCCAATCAAAAATTGCCAATAAAAAATTACCAATTGAAAGTTGCCAATTGAAAATTCCCAACTGAAAATTGCCAATAAACAACTGCCAATTAAAAATTGCTAATTAAAAATGGTCAGTTGAAAGTTTCAAAGTTAAAATTGCCAACTGAAAATTGCCAATTAAAAATTGCCAATTAGCAATTGCCAATCAAAAATTGCCAATAAAAAATTACCAATTGAAAGTTGCCAATTGAAAATTCCCAACTTAAAATTGCCAATAAAAAACTGCCAATTAGAAATTGCTAATTAAAAATGGTCAATTAAAAATTTCGAAGTAAAAATTGCCAACTGAAAATTGCCAATCAAAAATTCCCAATTGAAAATTGCCGACTGAAAATTGTGGATTGCCCATTGAAAATTGCCAATTGGAAATTGCGCATTCAAAATTGAGGATTGAAGATTAAGAATTGAAAATTACTCATTGAAAGTTGACAAGTGGAGGGTACGGATTGCAAATTGCCAATTTAAAAATGCGCATTGAAAATTAAAGATTGCAAGTTAAGGGTTGAAAATTACCAATTGCAACTTGACAAGCGAAAATTGCGAACGAAACATTGAGGATCGAAAATTGAAGCATGAAAATGAAGATTCAAAATTGACAAATGGAAATTGCGGATTGCAAATTACCAATTGAAAATTGTGAAGGGAGATTTGCGGATTGAAAATTGACCATTGACAGTTCGTCAAATTTTTACTTGTCAATTCTCTAGTGTTAAATTTTAATCCATAACTTTCAAGTCGCTATTTTCAATTTTCAATTGTCAATTTTCAATTGTCAATTTTCAATTGTCAATTTTCAATTGTCAATTTTCAATTGTCAATTTTCAATTGTCAATTTTCAATTGTCAATTTTCAATTGTCAATTTTCAATTGTCAATTTTCAATTGTCAATTTTCAATTGTCAATTTTCAATTGTCAATTTTCAATTGTCAATTTTCAATTGTCAATTTTCAATTGTCAATTTTCAATTGTCAATTTTCAATTGTCAATTTTCAATTGTCAATTTTCAATTGTCAATTTTCAATTGTCAATTTTCAATTGTCAATTTTCAATTGTCAATTTTCAATTGTCAATTTTCAATTGTCAATTTTCAATTGTCAATTTTCAATTGTCAATTTTCAATTGTCAATTTTCAATTGTCAATTTTCAATTGTCAATTTTCAATTGTCAATTTTCAATTGTCAATTTTCAATTGTCAATTTTCAATTGTCAATTTTCAATTGTCAATTTTCAATTGTCAATTTTCAATTGTCAATTTTCAATTGTCAATTTTCAATTGTCAATTTTCAATTGTCAATTTTCAATTGTCAATTTTCAATTGTCAATTTTCAATTGTCAATTTTCAATTGTCAATTTTCAATTGTCAATTTTCAATTGTCAATTTTCAATTGTCAATTTTCAATTGTCAATTTTCAATTGTCAATTTTCAATTGTCAATTTTCAATTGTCAATTTTCAATTGTCAATTTTCAATTGTCAATTTTCAATTGTCAATTTTCAATTGTCAATTTTCAATTGTCAATTTTCAATTGTCAATTTTCAATTGTCAATTTTCAATTGTCAATTTTCAATTGTCAATTTTCAATTGTCAATTTTCAATTGTCAATTTTCAATTGTCAATTTTCAATTGTCAATTTTCAATTGTCAATTTTCAATTGTCAATTTTCAATTGTCAATTTTCAATTGTCAATTTTCAATTGTCAATTTTCAATTGTCAATTTTCAATTGTCAATTTTCAATTGTCAATTTTCAATTGTCAATTTTCAATTGTCAATTTTCAATTGTCAATTTTCAATTGTCAATTTTCAATTGTCAATTTTCAATTGTCAATTTTCAATTGTCAATTTTCAATTGTCAATTTTCAATTGTCAATTTTCAATTGTCAATTTTCAATTGTCAATTTTCAATTGTCAATTTTCAATTGTCAATTTTCAATTGTCAATTTTCAATTGTCAATTTTCAATTGTCAATTTTCAATTGTCAATTTTCAATTGTCAATTTTCAATTGTCAATTTTCAATTGTCAATTTTCAATTGTCAATTTTCAATTGTCAATTTTCAATTGTCAATTTTCAATTGTCAATTTTCAATTGTCAATTTTCAATTGTCAATTTTCAATTGTCAATTTTCAATTGTCAATTTTCAATTGTCAATTTTCAATTGTCAATTTTCAATTGTCAATTTTCAATTGTCAATTTTCAATTGTCAATTTTCAATTGTCAATTTTCAATTGTCAATTTTCAATTGTCAATTTTCAATTGTCAATTTTCAATTGTCAATTTTCAATTGTCAATTTTCAATTGTCAATTTTCAATTGTCAATTTTCAATTGTCAATTTTCAATTGTCAATTTTCAATTGTCAATTTTCAATTGTCAATTTTCAATTGTCAATTTTCAATTGTCAATTTTCAATTGTCAATTTTCAATTGTCAATTTTCAATTGTCAATTTTCAATTGTCAATTTTCAATTGTCAATTTTCAATTGTCAATTTTCAATTGTCAATTTTCAATTGTCAATTTTCAATTGTCAATTTTCAATTGTCAATTTTCAATTGTCAATTTTCAATTGTCAATTTTCAATTGTCAATTTTCAATTGTCAATTTTCAATTGTCAATTTTCAATTGTCAATTTTCAATTGTCAATTGTCAATTGTCAATTGTCAATTTTCAATTGTCAATTTTCAATTGTCAATTTTCAATTGTCAATTTTCAATTGTCAATTTTCAATTGTCAATTTTCAATTGTCAATTTTCAATTTTCAATTGTCAATTTTCAATTGTCAATTTTCAATTGTCAATTTTCAATTGTCAATTTTCAATTGTCAATTTTCAATTGTCAATTTTCAATTGTCAATTTTCAATTGTCAATTTTCAATTGTCAATTTTCAATTGTCAATTTTCAATTGTCAATTTTCAATTGTCAATTTTCAATTGTCAATTTTCAATTGTCAATTTTCAATTGTCAATTTTCAATTGTCAATTTTCAATTGTCAATTTTCAATTGTCAATTTTCAATTGTCAATTTTCAATTGTCAATTTTCAATTGTCAATTTTCAATTGTCAATTTTCAATTGTCAATTTTCAATTGTCAATTTTCAATTGTCAATTTTCAATTGTCAATTTTCAATTGTCAATTTTCAATTGTCAATTTTCAATTGTCAATGTTCAATTGTCAATTTTCAATTGTCAATGTTCAATTGTCAATTTTCAATTGTCAATGTTCAATTGTCAATTTTCAATTGTCAATTGTCAATTTCATCCAAAAAGTTAAAAATATGAACGTCCCACGCGACTGGCACGGAACGAACTACCCAGAGCCTCGCTGGGGTAGGTGGCGTATACGTTCTGTATCTGAAATTTCTTCTTGTAATTGATCAAGTGGTTGATTTTTTCCTTCAACATTGTCGCTTCGCGGCCTTTTGGAAAATTATGGCATATATATGATGTCAATTCCTGGTCAAAACTTGATTGAGGCTCAAACCCCGAGTGTCGGAACTTGGTCACTTTTCTATGTTGCATCCACCTTGTTCCCATCGTGGTTTTCCAGCCTTGATCAATCGTGGATCAATATTCTCATTCCATCGTCACTTCTCACCTTCGATTTAGTGATGTGCAAGTATATAGCTATATGTATTCTGCATATATGTAATAATATACTCCACATACATAACCATACATATCATATATTCATCATTTAGAATAACATATACATTATATATAGAATATCATATATGTACCTCTATATTCTAATGTATAAGTATCATATATGAAATCATATATAGTCATATATACCATATATAATGTCATATATGGCCATATATGTCATATATGATGCATATACAACCACTTTGGCATATGTAAAAATGTATATGTATATATCAATTATGTATGACATCATGTACTGCCCACATATATTTTTTGCCATGGGGGTACTGAAGAAGCCACGGCTATCGTCCCCTACACAACGAAGTATTACTTCGCAGATGTTCCGTCGTGGTCTGAGGACAACCGAACTTTATTGTATGTGCCAAGGGGTATTGTCCCTTGCACTTTATATTTTTATTTGTTAAGTTTGTTTAATAAAAAAAATGGTGTGTCATGAAGACACGCGATAGAAGTGAAACTCAATGATTGGATCGGCAAGGATTATTTAATTTTCTATGTTTAGAGGGACACGAATCATTTTAATCACGTGTCAAACACTTCTTGATAGTAAATATTAATTTATTCATCATAATAATTATACTTTTTTCGAGATACAATAATATTAGTATGAATATCATGAATTAAATCTCAATCAGCTTCACATTCATTCTCTGGTAGACTCTTCATGAACGAAATGATAGGTTTGTGGTAACTAAAATAGGTAATGAAGACTCTTGACCCCAAATTTTCGATGTAACGTGAGAAAACTGCATTGATCGTGGTACCATGGCGTGTAGTCGATTCAATTGGTGAATTGTTCATTTCCAATGACAATTTCTGTTGCAAGAACTGAATTAATGGCTTGGAATCCTCTGAAGCAAAATTAAGATTAAAATCTCCACCTAGAATCATAGGTATTTTGTCCAGCTCTACTCCAACTTCTGCAGCCCCCACTGGAGTATACGGCAGCAAGTGAAGGTGAATAAACTCTATTATTTTCGCCATCTTCTGATTTGGTGAAATATAGAGTGCTATGAGCATAATCCGCTGTCCGCTTTCTGTGCGACATTCAGCTGCACACATTTCTCCAACAGATGACAACCCAATTGAAAGCGATTCTAGTCGTTTCAAGTTCAGGTACATATTGGGTGTCATGATGTTCGTTCCATGAGCAGTATTGCAAAGTGTTGCGACACCCCCTGCTCTCACATTGTGTATTTTGAACTGTACGACATAATTAAAATTGGGAACATCAATTTCTTGATCGTCTTCCTTCCACGTCTCTGAAAATATCCATATATTAGACCGTAGAATCACCGGATCATTGAAATCTCCGCTATGAGCTCCTAAGCTTTGGCAATTGAGGGTTGTTATTGATAAGCCTGGTCTGCTGATGAACTCTCGGAGAATGTCAGTCAAAGTTATCAATGGATTTGTTGATAATCTCCTAAATTCTGATTGTAGCTTGTCCATTGATTGAGCTTTTTTTCGTCCATGATAAAATTTGTTCTTTCCATCCTTCGCAACGATGTACAATCCCTGTATACTTGTGACACGGGACAAGGCTGTGTAAAGGAGTTGTGAATGTGTCTTTTCGTATTCATAGACGATTTGATTAAACGTACCACCTTGAGACTTGTGGATAGTAATAGCACACGCTGATACCAATGGCAGATGATTTCTTTTGACAAAAATCGTTTTATTATTGTTCATATATATCGTAGAAGTTCTTCGTGCAATGGGAACCGCCGTGTGGCTGATGTTGTTTGCTTGGATGAACGCAGCAGCTTTTCTCCGGATCTTCTGCCCCGTCTTTGGTGAATCTGGAAATTCCAGCCACACACGAGTTACTGCCCCTGCCTCATCAGTTTCGATATGAACTAGTTTACCAACTGCGCCGTTTGCGAAACCATCCGAGACATCCAGATTGGTTGTTATTATATACCATTTATCTAATACCAGTATTATCTCGTAGGGCAGACCTCCAGTGTCTATTACCGTTTTTTTATGCATTTTTTGTCGTACAAATGATTGTTGCTCAGCATTATGGTAGCCGGTGAATACATCAGTAGCTATTGAGACTGTTTTGTTCTCTGCAGAATTAAGAATTGTCAAATTATATTCGTTTACACGCCAAAGTGTTGGTGCTGCTATGCGTCGTTTTGTTGCTTGATAGATGGGTGTAGCACGCACTGGAGGTAACTGACGCAAATCACCTATGAAAATTATATCCATTCCTCCAAAATTATCCTGGAAATTTCCTGTTATTTGTTTTAACCGTGCGTCAATTTGAGACAACAATTCCGCTCCTACCATACTGACCTCATCGATGAGTATAACTTGGACGTATTTGAAGAGCATTCTGTACTGTTGAGCCACTTCAATTGATAATGCTAATAGTTTGGAAAAGGATATTTTCAATGCAGTGTGGATTGTCGTATCAATTGCTATTGCAGCCTTTCCTGTTGATGCACATGCGATGTAAGCATTGCAAAAACCATCATTATCTGTGAAGCGGTTGTAAATTTCCATGAGGAGTCTAATGAGGAGTGTCTTCCCACATCCTGCTGGCCCAGTGAAGAAAACTTGGAGTGGTGATCGGTTTGATGAGAGGAGATTAGCAATCACATGCATCAGGAGTGCTTTCTGCTTCTGATTGGCCATTCTCATTAGTTCATAAAATTGTCCATTAGACATTAAATTATCCCTCTTCTTTGCGATAGCACCCAGTTTGTTAAGTGTTGCTAACCGCAGATCGTCGTTCATTATGTGGTCAGCGTTATACAATTCTTGAAAAGGATTTGCTTCAGGAAAAAGGCGACCTACGTTGTCTCTTTCAGCATCATCATCTTGATTTAATTCATCTTCACGACACAACTCTCGGCATATCTCGATGGTTTTCTGGATATCTAAATTCGATGAGAATTCTTTATGTCGCTCCAAAATCAATATTTCGTTGTCGTCGTAAATCTGTATGAATTTAGTTTCTGCAAAAATATCATTTTCTTCGTCTCGGAATGGAATATACAAAGTCACCATTTCCCGTTTGTATTCATTGAAATCATCAGCCATGTCGTAGTTTCTGTACCGAATAATCCGAGTTTCTTTCCTTCGTGTCCAATTCCCCTGATTATTCAGTGTGTAATGAGCAACAAACTGGGCCAAATTGACATCTTCTAGCTCTTCAGGTCTCTTTTCGTACTTGTCAAAACAATTTTCTTTCCATATGTTTGTTGCATCATCATCAGCATCCATTTCATTGAGTTCTTTCTGAGTTTTTCGAATTCTTTGTCTTTCGATCGGCCATATTGTTGAAATATAGGTAACAACTGAAGAAGACTTTGACATCGGTTCACGCATAAGGTACCATGCAGCTTCCTGACTGGTAATTTCGACCGTATTTAGCATGTCAACGCTCATTTTCCTAGTAATTTCGACAATATCGAACTCTGGATGTTCATCCATTATTTCAGTGATGTGACGTTGGACATTGCTAATTCCACGGTTCGTTTTATTGACGTATTCCACTACGTATGCAGCACATGAGTATTCTTCGGTGATAAATTGCACATCCATGTTTGATTTCAAAATATTGAAAATTAATGGGTTGAATGGATTATGCCACTTTTCCATGGGTTGACGTTTAAGAAATACTCTGGGACGATTGATGCCAGCTCGAAGCACATTCATGTAGTAATCATCTGATAGTATTCCATTTCCCTGATAGAAACTATCCATATCAGCATAGTCATTGTTCTCAAAGTTTGTTCTTATCGTGTTGTAATGTTGTTTATACGTGTGGAATCCTGGTTCTTCTTTCTGCATTGGTGTCAGTATAGTTGTGTATCTGCATGGCATGAATGGAGCTTCAAATCTGCATTTTTGATGAGCGTTCGCAGCTATTTTTTTGTAACATGTGAACGTGTGCTTATGTGTCTGTAGTTTGATGTTCCCCGACGATTCTGAAGTGGCCACTGATATCAATGTATCAACTAGTTCAATAGCTTTTCGTCGGTCAGCACCTAGTGAATCCGCTGGAGCATTCTCAAGCCATAGCAGAATGTGTGCATGGGGGCTCCCACGATGCTGGAATTCAATTCTTTTAAAATAATGGACAACACGATATTTCCCGAAGGGAGAAAACTTTTTGGACTGAAGTATGTTCATTATAACATTGATGAGCTTATTAAAATGGATGGCACATGTTACAGCATCTTCATTGATGAGTGTGCTCTTTTCAATATAATGGAGTTCCTGAACATCTTGTTCTGCAATTTCTGCTCCATTATTCTTCAATTTATATAATAATTGTAATAATGAGGGCCAACCAACTTCATTAGCACTCATAGTTAGGAATAACGTGGGTTTTCCGAGTTGTCTGATCATTGCGAATAAGTCTCTCTTTCTTTCAGCCCAATACCAAGTCGAGTTAGGGATACAACGTAGAAAAGCCAAGTTGCTTTCTATACAATGATTTATATACTCCTCTGATTGAATTTGTTCACGTGTAATTTTTGTGTCTTTACCTACGTGTTTAAAAGCAATGGATAGACTGTCACGGACTCTAAAGCTCATAATTTTCATTGCCATATAGAGTAAATGATGAGGTGTAACCCCACGTCGATCAGATCTCCTTAGCTCACTGGTAGCCATCATGAATGGAGTCACATTGAGATCTTCACTAAAGCGCCGGAATTGTCCGAGATAGATAGTAGGGAAAGATAACTCTTCTGCATGCTCATCAAATAATAGACTGTGAGGGACATTCTTTTGTCCAGGAGCAATCCTCAAATATTTATCGTCATTCCAGAGTAACGTGTGTTGCTGAGCGAACAGGCTCGCCTCCATGGGGGTGTCGTCACTCAGTTCATCTATAGGTAACTGATGAACGACACAATCCTCATTAACGAAAGATTCATCAACTTTGATGTCGTACAGGTGATACAATGGACTCGGTACTAAGCATCTTAGCCATATTTTAATATTTCTCTTGTTTATTAAACCTGTCAAGTAGCTTGATCGATGAATTTTTTTTCTCTTGATATGAACGTAAACACAGTGATCGTCGTCAATGTTCCTGGGCAAGTGATTGACCATTGTATTGACATCCACTGGAACATTGATCACCCGCCCCAAAATTCCAAATTGTCCATGCACATGACGCAATCTGCGAATTTGCATAAATGGAATTCTAGGAGAAATGAGTCTCTCGGACACTAAATCTAACTTCGGAAGATGTGCACGGATCGGGGGATATACAAAGCCATTCAATTTCGACAATGTTGGAATTTTGTCTCTCCTCAAAGCCTGGCGACACCTGGTGCATGCCAGCTCATTATTACTTCTGAATTCTGGAAATATTTGTTGAATACGATTTTCATTTTCAACGGATAGAGTCTTCAAGTCATTTTTAAACCATAATCTATCACATACACAACACGTAAAACCGAATGGATTATTTATAAAATCACGGTGAAAGTTCTTATGTGCAGTTTTAAACTCATTAAAGTCTGAATATTGTAATCGATCACCACTATATACATCACAATCAGGAGGAGGATGAGTCGAAGTCGTTGCTAATAGTTCATTCTCTGGATTATTTACACTATCGTCCACACTGTCACGTAAGAGGTTAGCACGTGTTTCCCTCCGTTCCCTGCTATCGCGTTCAATTTCAGTTCTACTTTTTTTCCGTTTTCTATTCTGATCAATTCCTTCACTCGCCCGTTTTTTCTCCCGCCACGTTTTTGTCCTTTCTGCACCCGAATTCGGCATATTTGCACAAAACTCTCGATTTAAGTAATGAAGACACGCACAAAAACAAAATACGTTGCTTATGATCACTGTGTTAGAAACCAACAGCTGTTTTCCGCCATCGCGACGTCGCCTGAACGCAGAGAATGACATGAAAGACAGAACGTCTTCCGTCTCATTCTCGCACGATACACGAAGGCCTCTCACTCTCGCCCGATAGACAAGACGTAAGGTAGTCCGTCTCACTCTCGCTCGATTCCCGGAGGCCTCTCACTCTTACTTACTACGTTAGAGCGAGCGTCACCAAAAAGGTTGCCGATCGAGATTTCAAAACCCTCCCATAAGAAGTTTCACTTCAAAAATTTAAAAAAATAAAAGATACACACACCCAGACAGAACCCTCATTCCACATTTGTCAACATGATGTGAAACGTCGAGGAAAGTGAAAGTTTTCGACTTTTGAGACACTTTGTTATCGGGGTGATTATAATAACTTCCCTAAATCGCGAAGTTCAAAATTTAATTTTGCCTCTCCATAAGGTCCCAATGTTATCAAGTGCATTTCCACTCACCGAACAAGTTCCATATCATAGTTTCGCCTATATCTCTCACGGTTTTTGAGTTGTTAACAACAGGGCGTTGTGAATACAGTAGAGCTCCCTTAATTTCCCGCTTCCTTTATGTTCGTTGTACTCCCCTCGCGAGTTGTCGCCCCTCAAAAACCTTCTCCCACTCCCCGTACTTTGTCTATCCTTATTTTCGACGTCATGCGCTCCAGACTGCGCAGCGTCTCAATAGTGGGACCGAGCATTCATGAAACATAATCTATTTACTTTTGATACATAGTCCGTTTACTTCTGCTCTTATTTCCCCTTCCGCTCCCGACAACCCCCACCACGCCAACCAACCAGTGGGCAGAGTGGGGGGCTTCCCTAATTTTTTTCTCCACGAAATTGCTTCAAGGTCACCCCCCGAGCTCGGAAAATAAAGGGAGCTCTACTGTAATTCAATTCTTAATAACAGTGCATATACTGCTGCCATTTTATCTAAAGGATTTCCCGCTATTTTGCATGAAAATAATCGCTCGCAATACGTCGAACGGCTTCATTCGTTCACTCATTACCTGAATGACCGCTCAGACGACCATACCTCGTTAATTACGTAAATTATGCAAAAAGACGTGATTCAATATAAAATGTGTATTTCTCCATGGCGAATAAATTTCCTTATATAACTTTTCCCAGAACTGTATTCGTTCATGCAGTAGCCCGTTATGAACAATTGAATTTGTTCATAACAATGTAGATACTGCCCGAATTTCATCTGGACTCTTTGACCCTCCGTTCTCCATAGAAATACCGTGATTGCAACTTTAATGATGACAGTGTTTTCATTCATTTACTTAATACAATAATTATTATTCAGACGACCATACCT
Source organism: Asobara japonica (assembly GCA_026005395.1). Taxonomy (NCBI): domain Eukaryota; kingdom Metazoa; phylum Arthropoda; class Insecta; order Hymenoptera; family Braconidae; genus Asobara; species Asobara japonica. Next base: position 382,603 of record BQMI01000320.1, on the reverse strand, counting down.
TGGTTTGTTAAATTCAACACTCCATCTCCTACCTCGTTTGGGATATGAGAAAAAAAAGGGGATTGAATCCCCAACAAATGACCCTCATTTCATTCCTTAATCTGCATTACGAACGGTGAAATTAATTTTCAAACCCCCCCCCCCCCCCCCCGCCGCCCTTCAATGCTGAGCGCGCCCAATAGAAAAAAATCATATCTCTCTCCCTCACGGGGATGAAGGGATGAAATGGACAGCAATTTGTTGGGGATTGAATCTCCAACAAATAACCCTCATTTCATTCCTTAATCTTCATTAAGGGCGGTGAAGTTAATCGTCAAACCCCCCCAATGCTGAGCGCACCCCATAAAAAAATCATATCTCTCTCCCTAACGGGGATGAAGGGATGAAATGCACAGCAATTTGTTGGGGATTGAATCCCCAACAAATAACCCTCATTTCATTCCTTAATCTTCATTAAGGGCGGTGAAATTAATTTTCAAACCCCCCCAATGCTGAGCGCGCCCCATAGAAAAAAATCATATCTCTCTCCCTAACGGGGATGAAGGGATGAAATGGACAGCGTCTCGTTGGGGATTGAATGCCCAGTGAATGACAGCCATTTCATTCTTTAATCTCCATTACGAGCGGTGAAATTAATTTTCAAACGCCCACAGGAACGCTGAGTGCGCCCCATAAAAAAAAATCATATCTCCCCCCCCCTAACGGGGATGAAGGGATGAAATGGACAGCAATTTGTTGGGGATTGAATCCCCAGCAAATGGTACTTAAATTATATCCATTCCTCCAAAATTATCCTGGAAATTTCCTGTTATTTGTTTTAACCGTGCGTCAATTTGAGACAACAATTCCGCTCCTACCATACTGACCTCATCGATGAGTATAACTTGGACGTATTTGAAGAGCATTCTGTACTGTTGAGCCACTTCAATTGATAATGCTAATAGTTTGGAAAAGGATATTTTCAATGCAGTGTGGATTGTCGTATCAATTGCTATTGCAGCCTTTCCTGTTGATGCACATGCGATGTAAGCATTGCAAAAACCATCATTATCTGTGAAGCGGTTGTAAATTTCCATGAGGAGTCTAATGAGGAGTGTCTTCCCACATCCTGCTGGCCCAGTGAAGAAAACTTGGAGTGGTGATCGGTTTGATGAGAGGAGATTAGCAATCACATGCATCAGGAGTGCTTTCTGCTTCTGATTGGCCATTCTCATTAGTTCATAAAATTGTCCATTAGACATTAAATTATCCCTCTTCTTTGCGATAGCACCCAGTTTGTTAAGTGTTGCTAACCGCAGATCGTCGTTCATTATGTGGTCAGCGTTATACAATTCTTGAAAAGGATTTGCTTCAGGAAAAAGGCGACCTACGTTGTCTCTTTCAGCATCATCATCTTGATTTAATTCATCTTCACGACACAACTCTCGGCATATCTCGATGGTTTTCTGGATATCTAAATTCGATGAGAATTCTTTATGTCGCTCCAAAATCAATATTTCGTTGTCGTCGTAAATCTGTATGAATTTAGTTTCTGCAAAAATATCATTTTCTTCGTCTCGGAATGGAATATACAAAGTCACCATTTCCCGTTTGTATTCATTGAAATCATCAGCCATGTCGTAGTTTCTGTACCGAATAATCCGAGTTTCTTTCCTTCGTGTCCAATTCCCCTGATTATTCAGTGTGTAATGAGCAACAAACTGGGCCAAATTGACATCTTCTAGCTCTTCAGGTCTCTTTTCGTACTTGTCAAAACAATTTTCTTTCCATATGTTTGTTGCATCATCATCAGCATCCATTTCATTGAGTTCTTTCTGAGTTTTTCGAATTCTTTGTCTTTCGATCGGCCATATTGTTGAAATATAGGTAACAACTGAAGAAGACTTTGACATCGGTTCACGCATAAGGTACCATGCAGCTTCCTGACTGGTAATTTCGACCGTATTTAGCATGTCAACGCTCATTTTCCTAGTAATTTCGACAATATCGAACTCTGGATGTTCATCCATTATTTCAGTGATGTGACGTTGGACATTGCTAATTCCACGGTTCGTTTTATTGACGTATTCCACTACGTATGCAGCACATGAGTATTCTTCGGTGATAAATTGCACATCCATGTTTGATTTCAAAATATTGAAAATGAATGGGTTGAATGGATTATGCCACTTTTCCATGGGTTGACGTTTAAGAAATACTCTGGGACGATTGATGCCAGCTCGAAGCACATTCATGTAGTAATCATCTGATAGTATTCCATTTCCCTGATAGAAACTATCCATATCAGCATAGTCATTGTTCTCAAAGTTTGTTCTTATCGTGTTGTAATGTTGTTTATACGTGTGGAATCCTGGTTCTTCTTTCTGCATTGGTGTCAGTATAGTTGTGTATCTGCATGGCATGAATGGAGCTTCAAATCTGCATTTTTGATGAGCGTTCGCAGCTATTTTTTTGTAACATGTGAACGTGTGCTTATGTGTCTGTAGTTTGATGTTCCCCGACGATTCTGAAGTGGCCACTGATATCAATGTATCAACTAGTTCAATAGCTTTTCGTCGGTCAGCACCTAGTGAATCCGCTGGAGCATTCTCAAGCCATAGCAGAATGTGTGCATGGGGGCTCCCACGATGCTGGAATTCAATTCTTTTAAAATAATGGACAACACGATATTTCCCGAAGGGAGAAAACTTTTTGGACTGAAGTATGTTCATTATAACATTGATGAGCTTATTAAAATGGATGGCACATGTTACAGCATCTTCATTGATGAGTGTGCTCTTTTCAATATAATGGAGTTCCTGAACATCTTGTTCTGCAATTTCTGCTCCATTATTCTTCAATTTATATAATAATTGTAATAATGAGGGCCAACCAACTTCATTAGCACTCATAGTTAGGAATAACGTGGGTTTTCCGAGTTGTCTGATCATTGCGAATAAGTCTCTCTTTCTTTCAGCCCAATACCAAGTCGAGTTAGGGATACAACGTAGAAAAGCCAAGTTGCTTTCTATACAATGATTTATATACTCCTCTGATTGAATTTGTTCACGTGTAATTTTTGTGTCTTTACCTACGTGTTTAAAAGCAATGGATAGACTGTCACGGACTCTAAAGCTCATAATTTTCATTGCCATATAGAGTAAATGATGAGGTGTAACCCCACGTCGATCAGATCTCCTTAGCTCACTGGTAGCCATCATGAATGGAGTCACATTGAGATCTTCACTAAAGCGCCGGAATTGTCCGAGATAGATAGTAGGGAAAGATAACTCTTCTGCATGCTCATCAAATAATAGACTGTGAGGGACATTCTTTTGTCCAGGAGCAATCCTCAAATATTTATCGTCATTCCAGAGTAACGTGTGTTGCTGAGCGAACAGGCTCGCCTCCATGGGGGTGTCGTCACTCAGTTCATCTATAGGTAACTGATGAACGACACAATCCTCATTAACGAAAGATTCATCAACTTTGATGTCGTACAGGTGATACAATGGACTCGGTACTAAGCATCTTAGCCATATTTTAATATTTCTCTTGTTTATTAAACCTGTCAAGTAGCTTGATCGATGAATTTTTTTTCTCTTGATATGAACGTAAACACAGTGATCGTCGTCAATGTTCCTGGGCAAGTGATTGACCATTGTATTGACATCCACTGGAACATTGATCACCCGCCCCAAAATTCCAAATTGTCCATGCACATGACGCAATCTGCGAATTTGCATAAATGGAATTCTAGGAGAAATGAGTCTCTCGGACACTAAATCTAACTTCGGAAGATGTGCACGGATCGGGGGATATACAAAGCCATTCAATTTCGACAATGTTGGAATTTTGTCTCTCCTCAAAGCCTGGCGACACCTGGTGCATGCCAGCTCATTATTACTTCTGAATTCTGGAAATATTTGTTGAATACGATTTTCATTTTCAACGGATAGAGTCTTCAAGTCATTTTTAAACCATAATCTATCACATACACAACACGTAAAACCGAATGGATTATTTATAAAATCACGGTGAAAGTTCTTATGTGCAGTTTTAAACTCATTAAAGTCTGAATATTGTAATCGATCACCACTATATACATCACAATCAGGAGGAGGATGAGTCGAAGTCGTTGCTAATAGTTCATTCTCTGGATTATTTACACTATCGTCCACACTGTCACGTAAGAGGTTAGCACGTGTTTCCCTCCGTTCCCTGCTATCGCGTTCAATTTCAGTTCTACTTTTTTTCCGTTTTCTATTCTGATCAATTCCTTCACTCGCCCGTTTTTTCTCCCGCCACGTTTTTGTCCTTTCTGCACCCGAATTCGGCATATTTGCACAAAACTCTCGATTTAAGTAATGAAGACACGCACAAAAACAAAATACGTTGCTTATGATCACTGTGTTAGAAACCAACAGCTGTTTTCCGCCATCGCGACGTCGCCTGAACGCAGAGAATGACATGAAAGACAGAACGTCTTCCGTCTCATTCTCGCACGATACACGAAGGCCTCTCACTCTCGCCCGATAGACAAGACGTAAGGTAGTCCGTCTCACTCTCGCTCGATTCCCGGAGGCCTCTCACTCTTACTTACTACGTTAGAGCGAGCGTCACCAAAAAGGTTGCCGATCGAGATTTCAAAACCCTCCCATAAGAAGTTTCACTTCAAAAATTTAAAAAAATAAAAGATACACACACCCAGACAGAACCCTCATTCCACATTTGTCAACATGATGTGAAACGTCGAGGAAAGTGAAAGTTTTCGACTTTTGAGACACTTTGTTATCGGGGTGATTATAATAACTTCCCTAAATCGCGAAGTTCAAAATTTAATTTTGCCTCTCCATAAGGTCCCAATGTTATCAAGTGCATTTCCACTCACCGAACAAGTTCCATATCATAGTTTCGCCTATATCTCTCACGGTTTTTGAGTTGTTAACAACAGGGCGTTGTGAATACAGTAGAGCTCCCTTAATTTCCCGCTTCCTTTATGTTCGTTGTACTCCCCTCGCGAGTTGTCGCCCCTCAAAAACCTTCTCCCACTCCCCGTACTTTGTCTATCCTTATTTTCGACGTCATGCGCTCCAGACTGCGCAGCGTCTCAATAGTGGGACCGAGCATTCATGAAACATAATCTATTTACTTTTGATACATAGTCCGTTTACTTCTGCTCTTATTTCCCCTTCCGCTCCCGACAACCCCCACCACGCCAACCAACCAGTGGGCAGAGTGGGGGGCTTCCCTAATTTTTTTCTCCACGAAATTGCTTCAAGGTCACCCCCCGAGCTCGGAAAATAAAGGGAGCTCTACTGTAATTCAATTCTTAATAACAGTGCATATACTGCTGCCATTTTATCTAAAGGATTTCCCGCTATTTTGCATGAAAATAATCGCTCGCAATACGTCGAACGGCTTCATTCGTTCACTCATTACCTGAATGACCGCTCAGACGACCATACCTCGTTAATTACGTAAATTATGCAAAAAGACGTGATTCAATATAAAATGTGTATTTCTCCATGGCGAATAAATTTCCTTATATAACTTTTCCCAGAACTGTATTCGTTCATGCAGTAGCCCGTTATGAACAATTGAATTTGTTCATAACAATGTAGATACTGCCCGAATTTCATCTGGACTCTTTGACCCTCCGTTCTCCATAGAAATACCGTGATTGCAACTTTAATGATGACAGTGTTTTCATTCATTTACTTAATACAATAATTATTATTCAGACGACCATACCTTGGTTTGTTAAATTCAACACTCCATCTCCTACCTCGTTTGGGATATGAGAAAAAAAAGGGGATTGAATCCCCAACAAATGACCCTCATTTCATTCCTTAATCTGCATTACGAACGGTGAAATTAATTTTCAAACCCCCCCCCCCCCCCCCCGCCGCCCTTCAATGCTGAGCGCGCCCAATAGAAAAAAATCATATCTCTCTCCCTCACGGGGATGAAGGGATGAAATGGACAGCAATTTGTTGGGGATTGAATCTCCAACAAATAACCCTCATTTCATTCCTTAATCTTCATTAAGGGCGGTGAAGTTAATCGTCAAACCCCCCCAATGCTGAGCGCACCCCATAAAAAAATCATATCTCTCTCCCTAACGGGGATGAAGGGATGAAATGCACAGCAATTTGTTGGGGATTGAATCCCCAACAAATAACCCTCATTTCATTCCTTAATCTTCATTAAGGGCGGTGAAATTAATTTTCAAACCCCCCCAATGCTGAGCGCGCCCCATAGAAAAAAATCATATCTCTCTCCCTAACGGGGATGAAGGGATGAAATGGACAGCGTCTCGTTGGGGATTGAATGCCCAGTGAATGACAGCCATTTCATTCTTTAATCTCCATTACGAGCGGTGAAATTAATTTTCAAACGCCCACAGGAACGCTGAGTGCGCCCCATAAAAAAAAATCATATCTCCCCCCCCCTAACGGGGATGAAGGGATGAAATGGACAGCAATTTGTTGGGGATTGAATCCCCAGCAAATGGTACTCATTTCGTTCTTTAATCTCCATTTCGAGCGGTGAAATTAATTTTCAAACGCTCAGAGGAACGCTGAGTGCGCCCCATAGAAAAAAATTATATCCCTCTCCCTAATGGGCATGAAGGGATGAAATGGACAGAAATTTGTTGGGGATTGAATCCCCAACAAATGACCCTCATTTCATTCCTTAATCTTCATTAAGGGCGGTGAAATTAATTTTCAAACCCCTACAATGCTGAGCGCGCCTCATAGAAAAAACTCACATCTCTCTCCCTAATGGGGATGAAGGGATGAAATGGACAGCATCTCGTTGGGGATTGAATCCCCAATAAATGACAGTCATTTCATTCTTTAATCTCCATTACGAGCGGTGAAGTTAATCTTCAAACCCCCCCAATGCTGAGCGCGCCCCATAAACAAAATCATATCTCTCTCCCTAACGGGGATGAATGGATGAAATGACCCTCATTTCATTCCTTAATCTTCATTAATGGCGGTGAAATTAATTTTCAAACCCCCCCAATGCTGAGCGCGCCCCATAGAAAAAAATGATATCCCTCTCCCTAATGGGGATGAAGGGACGAAATGGACAGCAATTTGTTGGGGATTCAATTCGCAACAAATAACCCTCATTTCATTCCTTAATCTGCATTACCAACGGTGAAATTACTTTTCAAACCCCCTCCCCCCCCCCCCCAATGCTGAGCGCGCCCCATAGAAAAAACTCATATCTCTCTCCCTAATGGGGATGAAGGGATCAAATCAACAGCAATGTATTGGGGACTGAATCCACAATGAATGCCAGTCATTTCGTTCCTTAATCTCCATTACGAGCGGTGAAACTAATTTCCAAACCCCCCGAACGCCGAGCGTGCCACATAGAAAAAAATCATATCTCTGTCCCTAATGACGATGAAGGGATGGAATGGACAGCATCTCGTTGGGGATTGAATTCCCAATAAATGACAGTCATTTCATTCCTTAATCTCCATTACGAGCGGTGAAGTACATCTTCAAACCCCCCCAATCCCAGGTAGGAATTGACAACCGGCCCAGGCTTGTTTCAAGCCTGGGAAAGCCTGGCCAAGGCTGGGTAAACTAGCCTATACCAGGCCTGGAATGAAACATGGGGCCAGGCTAGGACTGAGGTATCCCTCAGTCTTGAGACTAGCCTGGTAGTGTAGCCTGGCCCACGGCTGGCATTTAGCTAGAACGAGGATATACGCTTAACATAAAAAAATAATTAATTCAATTAAGCTTGTACAAATGTTTTGTTAAAAGAGTGATGAGTATGTTAATCTCATTGGCTCATCGAGTGTAGAATAGTAAAAAAAATACCAAAACAATTTCGACTATTAGCTTGCGAAATAGGAATATCCAGATCGCTAGGTGTTTCTTGTCGGTTAGCCATCCTCCTACGGTCTTGGATATTCTTTTTTTTTTTTTTTTTTTAACAAATATATATATTTTCAATAATTTTGTACATTTTATACATGAGTAATAACTAATATATAAGAATATTTAACAGAATTTTGTGTGTTTTGTGCAGTCCCTACTTATGCCAATGAGAAGTTTAACCTGCTATTTTTGTACTTGGATACATCCCTTGGAATGTGCTTATGTTTTCCATTCTAAACATTACATATGCCATTTCGTGTTGTCTGATCGGTTGTTTATTGGAAAATATTTTTAAAAACCAAATTATGGGAGTTGAATAGTTACATGGCTTGCCCAGTCATGTCTCTTAGAGTTTTGGTTCAGTTGTAGAATATATCTAGAGTTTCGTAAGGTAGTTTGTGTTTATATTTAAATGGAAGATTGTGTATTTTTAGTTTATTAATGTCTTTTGATAGTGGATTATTACCGAGTAAATGTGTAGAAAAATATTCAGCTAGATTTTTAATGTAGTCTCTAATCATTAATACTTGTGTTTCATCATGCATTTTGTCTATTCTTGCATACCGATTTTCTCCCAGGATTAAGCAAAGGCATTTGTTTTGATAAACTTGAAGCTTTTCAAAATGTGTTACGGCTGCACTACACCACACTGCGGTAGCGTATGTAAAGATAGGTCTAAGTATCATCTTATAAATTAGTAATTTGTTATATTTTGTCACTTTAGAGTTTTTCGCCATTAAGGGGTATATCTTTTTTTGTACTATATATGTTTTTTGTAATACTTTGTTTATGTGAGTTTGATAGGTCAATTTTGAGTCAAGTTGTACTCCAAGATATCGGACAGCTGTGAGTGGTGTGGTTTGATGCCCATACACTTTGATCGGTTCAAGAATTTTACTATTTTTGTTGGATTTTTTACTAAATATTATAACTTCTGTGTTCGTTGCATTTTGCACTGCGAAATTTTCCAGTATTTTCATATGTATTTGAATTTGTTTTGATGCAATAATTGCATTATAACTTGTGGCATCAATTGCGGTGTCATCAGCGAATAGCGCAGTGTTTGTCTTGGAAAATATTGGGATATCGTTGAGATAGATGTTAAAAAGTTTTGGTCCCAGAACCGATCCTTGCGGTACTCCTGCTCTCATTTTCCTTTTAGTTGATGTCTCTCCATTTACTGCTACTGTTAGGTGTCTATTTTTCATATATGAATTTATAAATTTAATAAGAACACTTGGGTACTTAAACTCGATCATTTTTGACAATAGCCCATCTATCCAAACTCTATCAAAAGCTTTTTCAACGTCTAGTAACAGCGTCACAGTAACTTTATTTTCATTAAAACCTATGCTGACATCATTAACTATCCTAGCAACTTGTTAGACAGTACTGTGTCTTTCTCTAAATCCAAATTGGTTGTTGATAATAATATTGTTTTTTATTTCGTATTTGTTAAGTCTTTGGTGTACTACTTTTTCGACAATTTTACCCATGTTCGACAAGAGACTGATAGGCCTGTAACTGCTGGTGTGTGACCTGTCTTTTCCCGGTTTATGGATAGGAAAGATGCTACCAGTTTTCCAGTGGACTGAAAAGTGAGATAATTTGATAGAGGCATTTATTAGGTTTGTGAGATAGCAGATTCCTTTTTCAGTTAGATTTTTGTATACAATATTTTGAATTTTGTCAAGGCCAGGGGCTTTTTTTACCTGGTAGGCTTTTAATGATGGGTTTGACTTCCTTAGTGGTAGTGCTGAAATCCTGCCAGTCTTTTGTCGAGCATGTGTCGATGAAATTGTTTACATCTTCAATTATTTTATTTTGTTCTTTGGTATTATTAGTTAGATCTACATTATGTACCTTTTCGATTTGCGAAGCAAACGTATTTGCCTTATCGTGATTTAAGTGTGCTTCATCGTTACCATTAATAAGTGTTGATATAGGTACGAATTCTTTTTTGAATATTTTAGTCATGCGCCAGAGGCAGTTGTCATTTACATTAAGCTTTTCGAGTTTCTTCCCCCATACTGTATTCCTATAATTCTTAATTTGATTTCCGATTTTCTTCTTCTTTTCTTTTTAGTTCTGCCTTGTATATTGAGAGTCGAGTAGTTTGCCACACTCTGCGAGTTTTGTTTTTATCTTTTATTGCTTCTAGGATATATTTTGGCAGTTTATCATCAAGTTGTTTCATCGTTTTAATTGGAATGCACTTATTAATGCAGTATTGTAGAGTATTTATTATTTTTTGTATTTGGTTTTCAAGCTCCTTAACTGATGTGATTTTTCTTAGGATACTGAGTTTTTTATCAAGTAAAATACGGAATTTGCCCCAGTCAGCTTCATCGTAATTATATGCCGTTCTAGTGTCTTCATATTTATTGTGTGGACCTATGCTGATTAGGATGGGATTATGATCTGAAGACAATTGATTGAGTACCTCTATTTCTGATATTTGACTAATATTTTTATGGACTACGAGATCTATTGTCGTTGGATTAGAGCCGTTATCAGGAAAATGTGTATGCTCATCGGGAAATAACATGTTGCAATTATTAAAAAGTAATAGTCCTCTAGAGTTATTGCGTGTGTTGTTCCATGCTTGATGGGTGGCATTAAGGTCTCCGGCTAGTAAGACTCTATCTCCGACTCCCAATAATAGTTCAAGGTCTTCATACTTATAGTCTTTGTTTGGACTCATGTACGCTGCAATTATATAGACTTGAGTTACTAATTGTATACATATAGATTCTACTGTGATATCTTTTGACAATTCTATTTTTTTGTGGGGGATTGAGTTCTTAATGAAAACGGCAATTCCTCTGGTCCCTTCTTCTCTGTATTTATGGTAGCAAGTGTAGTTTTTATTTTTTGGATGTTTTGTACCTTCCTTATAAAGGGTTTCATTGACCAACATAATATCTATATTGAAAGTATATAGCATGTTAATTAGTTCTGCAATTCTATTCCTAAGTCCATTGGCATTCCAGCTGCAAATCGATAGATTATTCATTATTTAGATTTTGGCAAAATTCCATAAATATTTGAAATTGTTCTCCTGGACTATTGCATCTCTCTACTTGTTTTCTGAGCTACCTTACTGCTTGTAGCATTTTAGAAATGTTAAATATTTGATTTAATTCTTTAATTTTATTTGTTAATGCCAAGAATTCTGAATAAGTACTCTTAGTATCCCATGTATTACCCTGTTTAATTTCACCTGATTTGTTACACCGCAGATTCTCTGTCATTACTTGTCGTTGGACTTGGCTTGTGCTGGCGGCTAGGAGATCACGATCTTGTTGATAGTTGTCTTCTCCACGTCTTGCGTTGTTCACTATTGCTCTGCTTCCTTGTGCTTGTTGCCATCTCTCTTCTCTTTGCTGGTCCATTGAGGCTGGTAGATTTGGGTATTCAGTATGATCGTGTATATCTGGTCTCTGGCGTGTAGTCTGGAATCTATTGTTTGTATTTTGCTGCGTCCTTTGGGGGATTTTTCTTTTTTCTATCAACTGTATCCTGCGTTTATATGCCTCACAGATGATTGCATTGGCTGGATGATTTTCTCCACAGTTGGCACAGACTGCTGGTGTTTCTTTACTTTTAGTGCATTCTTTTGTTATATGATTTTCTGCACATTTAAGACAAACTGCTTTGGCGAAGCTGTTGACTGTAGCGTGGCCCCATGTTTGGCACCTTCTGCACTGTGTGACACGTCTTTTATTCACGTACGGTTCCCAGGAGATTCTCATATTTCCAAGATAACCTATTTGTTTTTGGATTTTTCCGAGATTGGTATCGCCTGTAAATGTCACCATATGTTTGGTTCGCTTGGTGTTCCTCATTAGATTGGCGTTGATCACGCTGAAACCCAGCAGTTGAATTTCTTCCTGAATTTCTTTAATGTCAGTGTCTTCATGGAGACCCATGACGACAAATGTTTTTCTCTTTTCAATTTTGTTTGTGTAGTTGTGAAAGTTTACCTTCTGTTCTTTCCATGTTTCTCTGTGAAAACTTCGATGTAGTCCTCATGATATTTCACTGAGTATCCAGTTCGTAATGAGTCGTTTAGCCCACTCATGAACTTTTGATGGTTTTTTATTTTACCATGGATTACTAAGGGTGGTGGACGCCTCGTTTTTGTGTCTTTAGTCTGTTTGCTCGTTTTTTGTTGTTCATTCTCGTTGTACTCGTCGTCATCACTGCTATCTGTATCCATTGTGTTATCACTCAGTACACCGAATCTGTTTTGTAGTTTAACTAGTTTAACTGTGTTTTCTTCACTATCATTGCGTTTTTTTCTTGATTTCATTCCTGGTTGTTGTTCGGGGTTCCTTTTTCTTGATTCATTATTGATTGAGTTTGCAAAATTTGTTTCATTGTTCTCCTTGTTAGGAGTTTCGATTTGATTTTTAAGGTTAGGTTCTGATATTTTGCTTTAAATTTGATGTTGCGAGATATATTAATGACTTATACTGTTAGTGGCACTGATATGCGATATCTGCCATGTTGTGAATACTTTTTATGGTAATTTTGAGTTTTATTTTTCTGTTTTGGCATTTATTGTGTTGGAGCACATGCGGTTAAGTGTTGTCGCTATGGCCGCACACGCGCGATTGGCTCGATATTCCAGTTGTTCCTGGGCTGTGCGGCTGCTTACACGAGAGGATATTTTCCTTGGGTTTATATGGGGAATCAATGGGAGGGAAGATAATGGGGTAGGAGGGTGAGAGACAATAAACCAATGAAAAAGCGGGATAGAATGGGATGATATACTTTGATAGAGGGGCAAAATGCGATAGTGAAACAAAATGGAATAGTAGTGCAAAAGAGGATAACGGGATAAAATAAGATAGAGCGAGATAAATGAGGGCGGGGTGGGGCACAATGGGAACAGGGGCATAATGGAATGGCAGGCATAATGGAGAGCGGGGGATGATCTCAAAGAGGAAGTACCAAGCTTCGACAAATGGGGCGAGCTTGGGACAGCCCCGCATTCCCAGGCCTTGGCAAGCTACGTTGGCCCGCGCTTGTACCGATGGTGTTGTCACCATGTTTCCAGGGCTCGTAGCCCAGTTCCTGACGACCAGCTCTGTACCAGTCTAGGCACAGAAGTGGTAACCAAGGCTCGGTGTTGCCATACGTAGGCCAGGTTATTGCCTGGACTGGTCTGAAACCTTGGTAAAACCCAGATTTTCAATTTATATTGAGGCTTGGTGACCATATTTGGCCCGGTCTATGCACGAAACTTCTAACCAGGGCTTGGCATCGCCTAGCATGAGCCAACCTATTTCCAGGACTGGTCTCGAATCGTGGTAAAACCCAGATTTATAACTTTTATTGAGACATGGCGACCAGGTTCGGCCCATTCTACAACCAGCACTGGTATCCAAAGGCGGATTTAAGCGATCTTGGTGGTAGATTGGCCCAAGACTGGTTACCAAATCTCAATGTAATTGGTAAATCGGGGTATCCCCCAGACTTGGGGCTAGTCATGGATTCAGTCTGGTCCAAGTCCGGTATATCCAGCTCTGAGGTACCAGCCATGGCTGTAGATTGTCCCAAGAGTGGTTGTTATACCCCAATGTGACTTGTTAATTAGGGTATTGCCGAGACTTGAGGCCTGTCCTGGCTACAGCTTGTTCCTAGCTGGGTTCAATCGACCCTTGGATACCAGTCCTAATTGTAGACTGGGACAAGCTTACTCGCCAAGCCTCAATGTAAATTACAATCTGAGTTTTACCAAGGCTCTAGACAAGTTTTGGAAATAGCCTGGCCCACGCTTGGCAATCCGATATCCTGGTTACCAATTCTGGGCCTAGGCTGGCCCAAGGCTGGTCGCCAGGAACTGGTCTACAAGCCCTGGATACCGGGTGGCAACACCATCGGTCAAAGCAAGGGCCAAGCTAGGTGTGCCAAGGCTTGCTATCCGAGGCTGTCCCAAGCTTGTCCCGGTTGTCAAAGCTTGGCACTTCCCACCTGGGATGCTGAGCGCGCCCCATAGAAAAAAATGATATCTCTGTCCCTAATGGGGATGAAGGGAGGAAATGGGCAGCAATGTGTTGGGGATTGAATCCAGAATAAATGCCAGTCATTTCGTTCCTTAATCTCCATTACCAGCGGTGAAATTACTTTCCAAACCTCCCAAACGCTGAGCGCGCCCCATAGAAAAAAATCATATCTTTGTCCCTAATGGGGATGAAGGGATAAAATGGACAGCATCTCCTTGGGGATTGAATCCCCCAATAAATGACAGTCATTTCATTGCTTAATCTTCATTACGAGCGGTGAAGGTAATCTTCAAACCCCCCCAATGCTGAGCGCGCCCCATAGAAAAGAATCATATCTCTCTCCCTAATGGGGATGAAGGGAGGAAATGGACAGCAATGTATTGGGGATTGAATCCACAATAAATGCCAGTCATTTCGTTCCTTAATCTCCATTACGAGCGGTGAAATTACTTTCCGAACCCCCCGAACGCTGAGCGCGCCCCATAGAAAAAAATCATATCTCTGTCCCTAATGGGGATGAAGCGATAAAATGGACAGCATCTCGTTGGGGATTGAATCCCCCAATAAATGACAGTCATTTCATTGCTCAATCTTCATTACGAGCGGTGAAGTTAATCTTCAAACCCCCCCAATGCTGACCGCGCCCCATAGAAAAGAATCATATCTCTCTCCCGAACGGGGATGAAGGGATGAAATGGACAGCAATGTCTTGGCGATTGAATCCACAACAAATGCCAGTCATTTCGTTCCTTAATCTCCATTACGAGCGGTGAAACTAATTTCCAACCCCCCCGAACGCTAAGTGCGCCCCATAAAAAAAATCATATTTCTCCCCCTAATGGGGATGAAAGGATAAAATGGACAGCAATTTGTTGGGGATTGAATCCCCAACAAATGATACTCATTTCGTTCTTTAATCTCCATTACGAGCGGTGAAATTAATTTTCAAACGCTCAGAGGAACGCTGAGTGCGCCCCATAGAAAACAATCATATCCCTCCCTCTAATGGGGATGAAGGGATGAAATGGACAGCGATTTGTTGGGGATTGAATCCCCAAAAAATGACCCTCATTTCATTCCTTAATCTTCATTCAGGGCGGTGAAATTAATTTTCAAACCCCCCCAATGCTGAGCGCGCCCCATAGAAAAAAATCATATCCCTCTCCCTAATGGGGATGAAGGGACGAAATGGACAGCAATTTGTTCGGGATTGAATCCCCAACAAATAACCCTCATTTCATTCCTTAATCTGCATTACGAACGGTGAAATTAATTTTCAAACGCCCAGAGGAACGCTGAGTGCGCCCCATAGAAAAAACTCATATCTCTGTCCCTCATGGGGATGAAGGGATGAAATCGACAGCAATGTGTTGGAGATTGAATCCACAATAAACGCCAGTCATTTCGTTCCTTAATCTTCATTACGAGCGTTGAAACTAATTTCCAAACCCGCCGAACGCTGAGCGCGCCCCATAGAAAAAAATCATATCTCTGTCCCTAATGGGGATGAAGGGATGAAATGGACAGCGCCTCGTTGGGGATTGAATGCCCAATGAATGACAGTCATTTCATTCTGTAATCTCCATTACGAGCGGTGAAATTAATTTTCAAACGCCCACAGGAACGCTGAGTGCGCCCCATAAAAAAAAATCATATCTCTCCCCTTAATGGAGATGAAGGGATGAAATGGACGGCAATTTGTTGGGGATTGAATCCCGAGTAAATGATACTCATTTCGCTCTTTAATTTCCATTACGAGCGGTGAAATTAATTTTCAAACGCTCAGAGGAACGCTGAGTGCGCTCCATAGAAAAAAATCATATCCCTCTCCCTAATGGGCATGAAGGGATGAAATGGACAGAAATTTGTTGGCGATTGAATCCTCAACAAATGACCCTCATTCCATTCGTTAATCTTCATTAAGGGCGGTGAAATTAATTTTCAAACCCTCACAATGCTGAGCGCGCCCCATTGAGAAAAATCATATCTCTGTCCCTAATGGGGATGAAGGGATGAAATGTACAGCATCTCGTTGGGGATTGAATTCCCAATAAATGACAGTCATTTCATTCCTTAATCTCCATTACGAGCGGTGAAGTTAATCTTCAAACCCCCCCCCCCCCCCCCCCTAATGCTGAGCACGTCCCATAGAACAGAATCATATCTCTCTCCGTAATGGGGATGAAGGGAAGAAATGGACAGCAATATGTTGGGGATTGAATCCACAATAAATGCCAGTCATTTCGTTCCTTAATCTCCATTACGAGCGGTGAAGTTAATTTTCAAACGCCTAGAGGAACGCTGAGTGCACCCCATTGACAAAAATCATATCTCTCTCCCTAATTCGAATGCAGGGGTGAAATGGACAGCAATTTGTTGGGGATTGAATGTTCAATCCATTTGTACTCATTTCATCCCTTGTTCTGAATGAAAAAAATAAAACTGCCTCACTCCTAGCCACTGATAATGAACACGGGTTCGTTACCACTGTTCAGTGAAAACCGCGAGAGGGTAGTGAGTCATCTCCCACCGGGAAGGGGAGGATATAAAGAGAGGTGAGGTTGGGACATATACTTCCTCATTTTTTTATTGACCAAATCATAATACATTCATTTACTTAGTTTTACGGCGAGGAATACTCAAAAAAAATGATTTCGAAAAACATGTACGACTCTAATTTGCAGCTGAACTAAAATTAAATGAAAATATCGTCTGAAATGGAGTGAATCATTGATCGCACCGCGGATAGGCTTTCTCACCATTCATTATATCAAACCCATACATGCTCATTTCTACTTAATTATCGACGCGTAGTTAGGCAAGGGGGGTTCAACCGCAAAATTAGCGTCTGCGCATCTCTTCTGCGCAGCCCGTGCGCATCTCCCCCGTGCAGCCCGTGCGCGGCTGGGGGGGGGGCTAGATAATGCAGTGCGCTGCATAGCCGACTAATGGGTAGCTGAATTGGAGGTGGCGACGTTTTTCGCGGCCGGTAATACAGCGAGATATATGTCCGACTGATGAGTACATTTGAAGTAGGGTCAAAGTAATATGCATGGACAGGAAAAATTATAAAGAATATCTCATCCATTGTCCAAATTTTTTTTTCAATGAAATTTCACAATGCTTTTCTACAATGTTTTTGTTTTTAGGTTTACCAATTTATGTTTACAGTATTCATTTCTTATAACGTTTAGCGCCAACAGCAGCATATTTTCCTGGACCGGCCTCTTTATTATAAGGCTTGCTGCCTTCCAGGGTCTTGGGTTTCTCAAATTTCTCCTGAGTACGTTTCTGCTGCTGCTGCTCCTGAAGCCAGCGGTTCTCACTTGATTTCAAATTTTGAGAACGCTTATCCATCTTCCATCCGATTCGCTCAAGTGTTGAATAGTAAATGAGAACAATCCCAGTGTCTGCCATGTCCTTATGAGGATGAACTTAGGTAGGAAAGAAATCTCAACCAACTTTTTTCAGATTGTTTAGGAGGCGGGCGCGCATAGTTCTTCTTCATGTACCACCGTTTCAAGCGTCATACATTATCAACAGCGCAAACGTATGGAGATGATTCACATTTTGTCATGTAATTGGAACATTTGAGAATCTCGAGCATAGACAACTTTGGGTACTCCAAATCCTCCAAGTTCACCACTGATCGATCAGTGCCGAGCATCTTTTGGAGCCACTGTTGCTTTTTCGAACCCTTCACGTACACAGTACCTATGGTTTTTCTAGGCAATGGCCTTTGAAGCACATGATGAATGTCGCAGTAAGGTATTTGACCATCATTCCAGGTGATTCCATGATGGTTACTGATGAGCCAAGCATTTGTGCGCTGTATTTGGCGGGGTAATTTCCGATACGAGTAGGGTGGTTTAAAGAGCATACAAATAATGCTATCGCAATTGTTTATGTAGCCAATTGCCACTTCCTTAACAATGAAAATATTCTCATAACCACACAATTCATGCACATCCACTATGGCATCCATCTGATCACTGCATTCTTTCGAGAGTGACTGAATTGTATGGAGGAGATGCCATGAATTTTATGTATAGGCATAACAGATTGCCTCATTAGTTATAGGTAGTATCGAGAAACAGTTCCCAGCATTGTTTCAAGGCTCCACCCCCCTCCCAACATGCAATTATAGTTGTAGCCTACTACCTTTCTTCACTTGCGCATGCGCGATGGTCGTACGTTATGCATGGAGTCGTTGAGTCCGGATGAAGTGAGGTGTTTGTGCGGGTGTCCACCACTTCCGGTGGAGTATGAAGATATTCTGGTGAAGCATTATGAAGACCATCCACCACAAAAAGCTCGTGACTGTCTTCTGAATTTTCTGGAGCTGTCTGAGAATTTATAACTGCTGCAGATATTCACTGTTTATGACGGTGACGTTGAGGATGAGGAATTTCTCGTAATTTGGTCACCATACACTACTACTTACGGTGAGATTGTCATCAATCACTATGGCTATGATGCACCAGTAAGTGCATCGGTTTGCGGGAAAACTTGAAAGCCTTTCAGAAGCAACGTCAATTGCTCCACTTGGAAACAGAAGGGAGTGAGGAGGAAAAAGAGAACAACAAAGACGATGTCCCTTCTGCTACACATAGTTGTCTGGGAGAACCTTCAACCAGTACTTCTTCTGAGCCCTTTCCAGTGCAGAAGCGTCAGGGACAAAGATATCAGCGAACACACCAAGGCCATCCATATAAAAAAATATGAAAAAAATGTAAGGTTTTTTTCATCTTCTATGTAATAATACACACATATATATATGTAAAGGCAAATAAAGTCTTTTATTCACAATAAAATGGTATAACATTCGCTCAATTGAAATGGCTTACAACTACTATAAGTTTTTCACTGTTTCACTGATCGGATGGTACTCAACGATGCAAGCACGCAACATCAAACAGTACGCAGCTGTTTGAGCGGGAAAATTCTGATGAGATCTAGATTCAAATTCTAGACGAATATCCACTGGTCCGGATTTCAAGTATTCTTTTTGCTTGGAGCAGTCAATCACGATGAGTGGTGCGTAGTTCAAAAAATCCGATTTGCTAAGAAGCGGCTCGGCCTCTTTAGCATAGTATGAGCTTTGAAAATTGGTGTACATATCGTAGAGCACAGCATACTGATTGTGCGCGGTATCAAGATTGAGATTCCCATAAGCGTAACTCTGTGCGCTGAGAAAGAGTTTCACATCGCGTACATTGCAAGGATCAAATCGACTTGCATTCACATTTGATTGATTCTTGCGATTGGTCTGGAAGCCGAGAATCACGTAGCGCGGCTTCTCCAGTTGCGTTGAGCACTTCACTACCCAGACATGTTTTGAAGTGGCTGGCAGCAAGGGATACTCATAAGTCTCCCAAGTGCGTAAACTAACGGCAATTGCTGCATCCTTGGCAATGTGCTTTAGCAATGAGATTTTCCTAGAATCGGCAACCTTGATCTAGGGAATCATCGACTCGACTTTCACGAAGGACAGCTTGATGGCCTCACGTGCAGTGCCAACCGGTGGATTTTGTACAATTGCATTCACATCGGTGTTTCCTCGTGTAAGGATCAGCTCATGTTTCGCATTAACCATGATTTTTTCATGGTCCCCAGCAAAACCCAACAGCATACTCAGTGGTATGGAGATATCAAAATATCCCTCGGCATCGACGATCGTTGATTCATTGTCGTTGAGTATCCAGCCTACATTTTCCATGAGAGCAGCTTGATTTGGTGTTTGCCAGATGTAATTCTTCATCAGGGTAGTGAGACCCACATTTTTACTTCTATCAATTATAATGGCCGTTCAGTTCATAGCGCACCTCCTCGAATATATGGAGGATAGCGCAGTTCACCAGTCTCGTGTGTGTGACAGCTGCTCCATTTTTTGTAGTCAAACGTCCGTGTACATGCAGCGAACTCTTACACGGTAGCAAACACAAATCTTGATGCTGGACGGCTATGCGGATCTCATCATTCTTATTGAAAGTCGCGGAACCAAAAGACTGATGTGTATGAATCTCATAGTTGGCAATGGATTCATCAAACATAATGGGTTTCTCAACTTTTAGGATGTCCGCCATGTTTTTGTTTTTTTGTCTTTATAGGTGATGCCACAGCGACAGAAAAAACCCACACTCTCGCCCTCAACGTCTTCTTCTTCTTCTTCTTTTCTGTACCTTGAGTCCCAAGCTCTTCAGAAATGTGATGTTCTGCAATGTCAATGGTTTAAGGAGTTTTCTCTGACTGCTTTGACCTGGCAATGATGACTCGCTTTTATACCGCCCACCGGACTTGGTATGGAAAACTATACCCATTAATACTTGATGTGCAAGCGTATTGTAATCATTTCACCTCTGAAATTTACCAATTGACCATCCTGATCGACAAGTCTCACTTGGAGATGATCTATTGCCTGTACGGTGATAGGAAGATAAATGATGCTCGATGGTACTTCCACAATCTTATATCCTGGTGGAACCGACGTGAAGAATTCGAGTATAGTGTGGACTCGTTGAGTGTTGTTGTATGACCCAGCGGTGATGTTGCACTCAACGTGCACGGAATTAATTTTGAGGATGCGCACGGGAGAATCTGATTGGTGCTTTATATGCGCCGGAAGCATTCTTCCTGTGAACCCTAGCAGGGAGACTATTGAGTATTCCTTTTCAAAATTTTCAGGCTCACTACACTTGATCATGCTCTGAAGCGTGTTATTGTTGGGCTTGAGGCTAATGGCTATGGCATGCTCATTCAGCTCCTCAACCACGTATGTCTCGATGCCTGTGATTTCATGGCTTACTGTGGGTAGGTGAATTAATCTATCACCCACATAGAATTTATTCTTACCCGTGTCGATGTTGGGAATGGAATTGAAGGTGAGCAATTGCGCTAGTCCCAGAGTGTAGCTCTTGAGCGGTGACCAATGGGAGGGAAGTAGGGGCTCTCCAGCACTGAGGAGGTGCCCGTCAGGGTTAAAGTGAGCGATTCGTCACTCATTGTCGTTGGAGAAAACTCAACTGATGTATCCGCAGCAATTTACTGAGACTTTATAGGAAAAACTTTGTCGCCCTGGAGGAATTTTAGACACAGGTGACAACATACTACTGTGTCATAATCCTGATATTGATCATGATTATACTGAACAACGCTACCAACACCGAAGTAGTTCATTAAATCTTGTAGTGGGCGGAGATTCCCAAAACTATCAAAGTAGAGAATTTTGTTTTTATGCTTTCGGTAGGCGCCCCAGTGTGTTCCCGGCCCATCCCTCTCATCAAGATTAATGATTGCCGACTCGTAATCGCGGGAACCACCTGAGGGCATCTCATCTCTCATGTATACACAAGGAAAGTATGGAATCTTCAAGATTTTGGCGTACTTCATGAGATAGGCATCGGTGAGGGCTCGGTGTGGTAGCGTTAACCGTTTTGTTTCTTCTTACTTATCTTCTTAGCACTCAAGCTAGGACCCTTCCCGTAATCTGTCAAGTGGAGACCCAAGCCCTCCTTATACGGTTTCAAGTAGAGTCCTTTGCCCAACGCAATAGCTTCCATGCTTTTATTGTGGCGTGTACTCTCTGCAAGGGCTTGTTTTGCAGTATTCGAGTCATTGATGGCTTTAGCGATACCCGCAGCGCGCCCTGCTAATGCTCCAGTTGCACTCAAACCTGCGAAAAGAGGAATGAGGAAGGGCAGCAACCCACCAATTTTAGATGGCACTGGTAGAATACGAGGTACTTGCACACGTCTCCGACCACCACCCGTTTCACCGCCGTGCGTGCACCTTTCAGCGCGGTTTTAATACCATTTTCTCCTGGTTGCATTGCAGACTTGGCAGCGTCGATGATGCGTTTCAATATCACTCTCCTCCTATGCCCACCTCCACGACGTTTGCACCTCTCTTCTTCCTCCCCTTTCTCTTTGCATGACTTTTCAGCCCCATATGAGGGAGGTTTTCACCTTCATGGTATTAGCGATGCCCCAAGCTGCTGCTTTTTCCGCAATACCAACGTCCTTTGCGAAGACCCGTTTCCAAGCTTTCTCTGTGAGGATTTTATCAGCAGCGTGACGCGCAGAGAGGTTTTCTCGATTTTTTGAGTAGGTTATGTCGTGCTCCTTGCAAGCTGTGTCTAGGGGATTGATGCCGGGATCACCACGAGCCAATCTCTCCTTCAGTTTCATACCAGGGCCACAATAGTTATAGCCCGGTAGATGTAATTCCACGGGAAGCTTATTGATGAGCTTATTCACCAGTCCGCGACCTCTCTTACGTTGACATCCATTCATGGCCAGATGACAATTGATGACTGAGGCAATGATTACACCTCCTTTATAGAACTCTGGCTTTTTCGAATCCGATTCGGGGGAAGTACTTGGTTAGTTAGCCTGATTCATGCACGTGAGCACTACCCCTTATAATTTAACGTGCATCGAGCACTATAAATAGTGGATCTTTATAGTTGTTCAGTCAGTTATCATGAAGTTTACAGAGCAGAGGACAAAGCTGCCAATAGCTAATTGTGATGAGCTTACAACTCAGAGACAGGAGAAGAAACGTCATGGAGCTCTGTTACCCAGCCCCGTGCGTGCAGGTATCTGCGGTCCCTCCAATTGTGGTAAAACGAGTGAGCTACTGGGGCTCATCGTCCACCCTAATCGTCTACGATTTGAACACATTTACGTCTACTCAAATCACTCCATCAGCCCAAGTATGAATTGCTGCGAAAAATACTGGCCCCTATCAAAGGTGTGGGATACTACTCATGCAGTGACCATGAGGACGTAATTCGACCAGAGGACGCTCGGTCAAACTCTATCATGATCTTCGACGATGTAGCAGGTGAAAAGCAAGATAATATGCGAGTATTCTTTTGCATGGGACCACACAAGGACGTAGATAGTTTCTACCTCTGTCAGACTTATGCGCATGTCCTTAAACACTTAGTTACTGACAATGCCAATCTGCTCATTCTCTTCCGTCAAGATGATAGGAATTTGAAACACATCTATCAGGATCATGTGAACAGCGATATGTCTTTTGAAGAATTCAAGACCTTATGTGCCAAGTGTTGGATAGACGGCAAGCACAGTTTCGTGGTAATCGATAAGGACAGTGAGTTACAGGAGGGTCGCTATCCCAAAGGGTTCGACTCTTTTCTGAGGCGATAAATACGCTCAATCTAAGGATGTGGATACCAGTTGTTGAGTGAGCCCCCAAGTATCAACATGCAGCGCAAGGTTTTCGCGAAAGACACGAATGTCTTGCATCGTATAACTGAGGCAAGTAATGCTATTCATCGCAAGCATAAACTGCTGGAATCAGGGAGAGAGGGCAAGAGAAAATGAGTGAATTGTTGAGGCCAATGGTTTCTCCTCTTGAGAAGCTAGTGGGGATTCAGCCAGTGAAAGTGCCTAAAGTGAAGCATGAGAAAAAAGAGGCCCCCTCCATGCTACAGACTCATGACTTTGACACTGCTATTGGAGATGAGTCATTCGATGAACCAACAATGGTCAGTACACCTATACGGGAAAGAAAAAAAACTCTCCCCAATTAGAGTGCTCATCGATGAGCCAACAATAGCCACTACATCTATACGGGAAAGAAAAAAAATGTCCCCAATTAAAGTCCTAAGTGAAAAGGAGCGTATTCCATCCATTAAGGCGGAATCTCCTCTAAGCTCTCAACACTTTCTTCACAGATATCTCAGTCGACTCAATATGGAGCGTGAAGCTCAGGATTTCAATAAGGAGTTTGGTATACGCAACGTGAAGGAGGGTCTGAAAATTGGTGATTCCATAGTGACCTTCCATGCGAATTTCATGACTGTAAAGAATGAAACGTACCCACTGACTCCTGGTCTGCTTGAATTAATATTCAAAAAAACGCCGAACGTAACTCTCATCAGAGAGCCTGAAAAAAATACCTATGGAAAAATTATTCTCAGCACCAATGCACATCGCGCTTACTATCAGACCAATAGACCTGTTCGAACGAACAGTAACATGAAATATCAGACATTCATGAGAAATCTGTTCACGCCTGAGAAGCTAGGCATGGCTCTTCCACGCAATATGTTCATATCGAATGCACCAATGGATTACGTCTACTGGGATGATCCAAATGAACTTGTCGATCGGTTGAGACTGCTCATGGCATCACAATCAGCGGGGGAATCTCAGTCACACTAATGAAATCATGTCTATAGTGGAAGAGTTGCGTGAGGCTGGTATCATTTATTGGACTACAATGGCAGTAGTGGAGCATCATTTGGATGATGAGTGTCGACTTGTTCGGACGTTCCCTGGATCATGCCAAGACTATTATTAGCAGCAGTGTGCGTGGTCCTCCTGGTGAAGGCTTCAAAGTGACTGCTGATGGACACTATGATATGGATAAGCGGAGACTAACCAATCTCGGTATAGCTACGGATGATGCTGATTCCATATCTTCTGGAATGATACGAAATGTTGTCAAAGACGAAATTCGTGTTTGAATTTTTCGAACATGATGAAGGAGCATAGTATACATGGAGAGGATGTACAAGAACATTTGCAGCAAATTTCTGAACTTGATCTCGAACTATCAACAACTCTCAACAGTGGGTTTGACATTAAATTCATGCTAGATAGCCTGCACCGATTAATATTGGAACAATTCTCCATTCTTCAGAAGAATATAAATAACGATTTGGCGTTACGCAATTCTCAGATGATTTTGAATTTGGATACTCATTCGGTTGCACTGGAAAAAAATGAACAAGAACAAGGTAGCGGTGGTGGAAGAGCTTCATAGACCTGCTCGACAGAACTATCCACGACGTTGGGTGGACATGCGCAGCGTGGATGACACTTGGCAGGCCGATCTTGTGGAAATGGGTGCCTATGCCCGCATGAATAAAGGCTACAAATACCTGTTGACCGTTATTGATATTTTCTCCAAGTATGCGTGGGTTGTACCCACCAAGACGGAAAATGGTAATGATGTGACGAAAGCCCTGGAATCCATATTAGAACAAGGCCGTCTGCCTCAAAATCTGCATGTGGATCAGGGCAAAGAATTCTACAACAGAGAATTTCAGTATCTCATCACGGTATCAACATGTACTCAACATTCAGTAATCTCAAGGCATGCATCTGCGAACGTTTCAATCATACACTCAAAGAGAAATTCCGGAAACAATTCAGCCTGCAGGGAACCTATGAGTGGATTCCCATTATCGAGAAACTTATGCAGTCATACAATGCCACCAGACATCGCACAATTCGCATGAAACCCAAAGATGTCACTGCTGATTAGGAGCAGTACCTCCTCCAACATGTCTACGGGAAAGTCAAGGCCAATCACACAAACAAAAGAATCATGTTCAGAGTTGGAGATAAAGTGCGCATTAGTAAGTAGAAGAAGGTGTTCGAGAAAGGGTACACACCCAATTGGATAACAGAAGTATTCACTGTAGCTGAAGTCCAGAATACCGAACCCGTGACGTATCGACTCTCCGATTATGAGGGTAGTCCTATCAAAGGCGGCTTCTACCAAGAGGAACTTACCACAGTCAAGTATCCCGACGTTTATCTCGTGGAGAAGGTGCTGAAACATTCTGGGAACAAAGTCTTTGTCAAGTGGTTAGGTTTCATCAATACTCATAACAGTTGGATTAATAAAAATTACTTGTGATTATGTTAGATGCAAATAAATCAAATAATTGTTTCTCCTAATAATGCGTTGTTTATTAACACTATCCATAAGGTACAGTGTCGGTTGAATATACAGAGAGCACTCTCTTATCATCATTCCAACTTAAAGATAATTTCTGTTGTTTCATTGTATACACATCATGCTTATTACTCTTAATGAAACACTGGTCTTTGAACAAAACCTCGTGGTTCATGGAAAAGTTTTTATAATCATCAAAGGTTATTGTTTTCACAGCAGACCGTTTCACTTCTTTGGCACACGTCTTCACTCTCTCATCTCCGTGGATTTTGAATGCGTATGATCTCGCTCTTAATCCTATAAAGTCACTCATAACCCGCCCATTACATTTATCCTTCATCAGTCCAAGCACTTTCTTATTCACAAGCGGCATTTGATAAACATTGTCCGCTGGGTAATCGGACGTGTCAAACTTATCAATGTCACATTTCATACATTCATAAATGTCGGGCACTCTAAACTCATACAGGAGACTATCAGTATCTGTATACATAAGCTTAGCCTGATCTCCAAAAACTGCCTTAACATACTCATAATGAAAATCATAGATGAATGTTTTAGAAATGTCCAAAATTGAGAAACCAATGTAAATCGGTTGGTTGAAAAATCTCTTCGTACGATCCAATTGGATAATCATCGTTGAAAATGGTGCAGCTGTGGAAGCTGCGTCGAGCAATTAGAGCTTTCGCTCCGTATCTACCTTCCCACTTTGTCATCAACTTCACGTCTTTTTGCTCCCTCAAATTCTCAATGGTTTTACCAAAGACCGCATTATTCATCAATTTGAAAAAAAATTTCTCGAAATCGTTGGTGGATTGCTTTCTCAAGTCTGTATTGAGGTCGATGTATGGTTTTAGACGTGGTGCCTGATCACATTCCAATACTCGATGATTTTTAGTCAATGTTAGACCATAAGTTAGACTTTGCTTCAGATTCTTATAGTGGATGACATAATTTTTCTTTGGCAGTAGAGTTGTCATTAGTTTTGAGATCTTCTTATTAGGGGGAGTAACATGTTCGGGGCGAAGGGGTAAATCCTTGTGAGACTCAAAAAGTTCCTCGAAATAATCCAAGTCTACCTCAAGGATGTATCCTTTTGCTGAGTCATTTGGATGTGTGAGCACATCGACAATTGATGGATCAACCCATTTGAATGATCCTAATGGTAAGAACTGTGACATGGCTGCTCCGTACAAGTCGTTAACCTCAAAGTACATGAGATAGCAGGTCTCCTTAGAAGGATCGAATTCCTCCGCCATGTACTTGTTATTCGCACGGGCGTACCGATTGCAGCACTGCGCCACACCGCCTCGGATACCCTTCTCCACAAACAAGTGCATTTCAACATCAGTTAAAAGTTCGCGACTGACACCAGTGCATTTGAGCATAGCATCCAATGCTAGTCCTGGTGCTGTGTAATAGTGAAGGGGGTCAAGTTTATAGACAGTGGAGCAAACACGTCGAAAAATGTGAAAAATGTCTGCTAAAAGTAGAACATCGGTAGTCAAATAGAGATCTGAATACTCACCCAAGGATGTACTATCAAACACTTGCCAGACTCTTTGAGCATGCGCATAATCCTCAGCAGATACACTTTCATCAGTCAATTTTGAGTAGAAACTGTTGATTGGAGGTAATTGCGGATCGCTTAGTTTCTCCCGAGAGTCTACGTACTCATAGGGAAAAACTCCTTTTCTCACCAAAAGCTGAAATTTCTCCATATTAGCATGACAGTACTTTTGAGTCATGGATTTGTCGTGATCGGTGAGGTAACCAGCCAATTTCTCTAAACTACTGGCCATAGACCGCAAAGAATCGAGGAATCTAAGTTTCACAACTGTGCCATCAACGTACTTCGCGAAAGAGATATACTTTTCTTTGTTGATGGGCTGTAAATCGATGCCACTGGAAAGTCGCGCAGCAAGTGTTCTGACCCAAAAATGTGAATCATAGCCTGAGAGATTGTGAAAGACAACTGGTATTATGTGAGAGTCTTGATAATTGACATTACATCTTGGGTGAGCTGGACCGCGATACTCACCCGTCAAGTGACAATGATCGCGGTATCTCGTTTCAGTACCTATAAATGGCTTCTCACAAACATGACAATTGGGATGAGTCTTGAAATCAATCGCTTGGCTAAGGGTGAGGTGTAGCATCAGTACCTTTGTCTTCAAAATCACATCAACCTCACGGGCAATACGCAATAATTCATCTATGAACCATTCAATACAATTTGGACCACGATTCATCTTAAACTCCAAGCGTGAGTCATCACAGTCACAGTGCAAGTAGAAACCTACACTGTGAGGAATATGTTTTTGACTCATCAAACCATCATCATCATCAATTGGAGGCAGAATGCACTCAAGATCAGCATAGATAACAAAAGGAGCCATCTCCTTGAATAGATGGTTTTTAAACTTCAAGATATTTTCACCCTCCTGTGGCAGTACCATTCTGCAATTGTTGAGTGTGAAACAGCCTCCCTTATGCCCGCTGAGTGTTTCCTGACTGATGAAATGTGCCAAACAATGGTCACAAAAGACGTAGCAGCTTGTTTCTTTGAAATTTGAGATCTTATGAGGCGCGATAGATTTCGAATCCATGTGAAATGGGTTGTTCATTATACTGCTGCTGCTGCAACTGAGCATTATGACAAAGCAATAAGAGATGGATCGTAGACCAGATTGATTTACTTAAATATACGGGTGCAATTTCGTTATCATTGTCAATCTCGTACACATTGATCGACAGTCCATTCATCAATTCGAACTTTGAGATATCCTTAAACTGCATCGGAAACTTGAGGCGGGAATAGTTGAGCTTACTGCCATCAGGTAGAGTTCCATTAACGGGGCAGGGATAGGAGGTGATGCGCTCAGGATGCAACTCTACAGGGTGAAGAGCAGCAATGGCAGACCATAGAAAGCAGCACTCAACATTGTTCATAACGTTGACTACAGCCCGCTTCAATTGGATGTGTTTTGGAAGTTCCATGTATGTGGACAATCCTGCCGAAAGGGGTTTGTAGCTGTTCATGTTGACAGTTAAACGCATGGTTCTACTCAATTTCCAGTCGGAATCTTTCTCTTGAAAGTCCTCAACCTTGGCGAGCATTGGGTCCGTTAAAATTTCATCAAACCACTCCTCAATGTGGGTGGTAGGTAAAATTACCTCATTCCTGGTGTTGAACTATTTCGTCTCCTCAAGAACTTCACCACTTTTCAAAATTTGAAATTTGCATGCGAGGATTCCATTAGCCTTGATATTTCCCTGTTTTTCTAGGGTATGGTGAATATGACTAATGGCTAAAGATCTTGCATCTATCAAAAAGGATTTGAGATCTTTGTGGCTTAGGTTGATCACAGCAGCAGTTTGAATCCTATCACGGAAGGCAGATTCCACATTCTTCCAAATGACCCGAGCCTCCTCCTCCTCCGCCGGATGTGTAGCACCCACTCGTCCACCGTAGTGAACTCTGCCGTTGATTTGAAATTTTTCATCATAATTGTGGAGGGCTACAATCATGGTTTCAAAACGCCTTTTGTCACCAAATAAGAGGCCAGGTGATTTTAGAAGTTTACGAAAACGTTTGATG
The DNA here is from genome assembly GCA_026005395.1 of Asobara japonica. Classification (NCBI taxonomy): domain Eukaryota; kingdom Metazoa; phylum Arthropoda; class Insecta; order Hymenoptera; family Braconidae; genus Asobara; species Asobara japonica. Next base: position 353,381 of record BQMI01000320.1, on the reverse strand, counting down.
TACTTCATGCAGGATTGGGCCCATCCATGACATTGTACAGCAGGAGCATTCGCATATGCATTTTCCAAAATATGTTACACATTCATACACACGCACACACTATTGAAACCCTGCACTTGTAATTCACTTGTTCATTCGCGTTCAAATCTATGAAGGCACGTGACAATAGATAGACAATGTCACACACAATGCTTCTCCATCTGCAGACTGACGACAGAGTTTTATACAGCACAACCCTTTGCTTCAATATATTACAAAAATATTCTATTGCAATGAGAAATACTGTACGTAAAAAAAACGAAACTTTCTCCTGCACTACAACATGGTCATGTGACTCATCAGCGGATGGTATAAAAAATGACGCGCCTCGAAGGCTCCTCAGTCTGCCACCAGTGCTGCGAAGAGGGATATTGCTACAACGATATTTGAAAAAAAAATTAAGAACTCAGCAGATAGAATCGGAGCGTTTTTTATATGTGCAACCGGGAAATACATTTTTTTCGTTTGATATAGTGATTTCGTGTATGAACTATGAGTAGTGGAAAACGCAAGATGTCCTATGACGCAATTAATAAAATTGCTCGGGTGGAGCAATTACCAACGAAGAAGATCAGCGAGTTGGAAATTGAGCATCAATATCAAGTTGACGAATTACGCACTATAAAAACCAAAAAATTTGGAGACAAAATTCTCGTTGAATATCGTTGAATACTGAATTCTGCGTCTGGCTCCCGAAGAGGCTTGTGTCAAGACTGCTAGAGAAAACCAAGGAATACGAGAGTCTTAAGAAGGATGCAGATCGTGGTGTTCTCTACCTTCGCTTCCTTGCTGGTGACTTCAATCCATGCGAGTTCATTCTCGTTGATGATGAATGAAATAATGGGAAAAAATGATGAAATAATCACTATTACTGTATATATATATATATTTTGTTTTTCTTTTGTACATGAAATAAACATAAAAGTTGAAACGAAATATTAAAAAAAACCGACTTTAAAAATATTCTGTTTAAATTAAAGGCTCAACCTGAAACCGAAATGGATATAGTAAATGATATGCAGAAATTGAGTAAAAACTGTTATAAAGAACAAAAATATATAAAATTTTTATTTGGAGACGAAAATATGTAAAAATACATGTTTAATGAGGCTTATATTGTAAAAAATAGTACAAAAACACTAATCAATAGCACACACACACACACACACATACAGGCGACTTTGGCGTAGTGGGTAGAGTGTCTGCCTACTATTCTAAAGGTCCCGCGTTCGATTCCCGCTCACTGCAAATATTTTTTCTGAAAAATATTTTCTCACGGACTCCGACCGATGGCAGGAACATTCCGTAGGTGCTATCGGCGGTATCCATGAAGTGAGACCGTGAGCCGGGACCGAACGCGACCCGTCGCGCGGGGAGGGGGGAGGGAGGGTTCCATCGTAGACGCCCGCCATCGTATCACAGGGGTTTCTGGAGGTTTACCCTGTGATTAGAAATACGATGAGCTGAAATGGCGAAGTCGGCCGCAGCCGCAATGGGTGGGTACTCTGATCCGTAGTATTGCCCATGAAGTAATTCCTAACAGCGGTTACGTGGGTGAATACGAATAGAGCAAGAGTAGAAAAAAAAAAAAAAAAAAAACATACAGGCGACTGCTTGACCGCTCCCGAATTGCGATTCATCTGGAAATCTGAAAAATGTTAAATATATCACATCCCATCAGTATATATTGAATATATCACATCCTATCATATAGCACAATCATCACTCAATTTCTCATTTTCTTTCGATATCATCAGCATTATATTGAAAAAAGTAAAACAGCTATGATATACATTGATATGCCCGCGACTTACTAAGGGCTTGGAACATTTCTTAGAACTTCAAATAATATTTTGAATCATAGCAAATATTTCAGGTAAAATATTGAAATTTGTACGAATCTTGAAATTTTAGAGAATTTTAAAAAGTATGGAAACTTGCATATATTTTTGACAATCATTGAAAAGTATCTCAAAAATTTCCCACCTCCGTGAAACACCTTTGAAAATGATAACTTTTTAAAAAATGGATAAGTTTGTGATAAATATGAGTTGGGAAAGTTGAAAAATTTAGCATACATTCTGCTTAAAAATACTCACGTATTTCATTCATTATAGCATCATTACACAATCGTGTATCCACCTTCTCGAAAAAACCTTTTCCTTCTCGATCCTGAGCACACCAAGAACGCCCCCCATTTCCAGTACAGTAGTCACTGTGTTTAGAGGTCTATGATTCAGAGTGTACTCCACCGCGCTCCTCACTTCTTCGACCCCAAACATTTGTACCCATATCTGCGGCACTTCCTTTCTTAGGGTGATTTTAACATACCCAGGTCTCGGCATGTTTTTACTGAAAATGCAAAATTTGATTGATGTTAATTTTTAATTAATTTTAATAATGTTTATTTACTTATTTATATCTGCCTGAGCTTTTTAAAGGAACTAAATTTACAATATAATCTGATGCACATTTTGGGTCCTTATCATGAAGACAGAATGTATCAAATTAATATTATTAACAATGTCACAACTCATCATTAACAATTGCATTACAGCATCTAAAAAACTTTACGTTAATGTGAATTTCAGTCAGTAAATTTCAAATTCGAACGGTTAGGACCCCCACCTTGCCTAAAAGGCTAAATGGGGTGCAGTGTACCCCCGAATTTTAATTTGGAGGCTGAGGGCTGGACGTTTCCCGAAATACCGCGCGGGGTAGGGGGTGACGTCACCCACTGTATACGCATTGCGGTAGGACCTACCTGTGAGCCCCCAAAGGTACCCCAAAATTAAATTTCGTGGCCGGGGGATGTACCGAAATATCACTCGTTTCAGAAAAAGTGTCAATTTCACTTTTCTTTTCACACACACTTTTTGAAAATCTTCAAATTTGAAGAGTTTCGTTGAAGAAATTTGATTTTTTTTTGATAAAATATGAAAACGCGCGCACTAACCGGAAACGTGGATTTTTCATCAAACTCGGTAAAAGTCCTTTCCGTACACATACACACAGACACACACACACACAATATTTAGTACTTTACTACTTACCTGAGTTTTTCAAATAGCCTGGAATTATTCACTTTTAAAATTCGCACGATCTGCACACAATAAGATCTGTCATTGAACTGATGGCGGATATTTTTTAATTACGTACTGCGTCCCTATGGAAAATTTTCGGTTGAGGCTCCCCCGGTCAACGAATCTCTTCCCGTGAAAGAAATAGAGCATTTTGGCTTTATCGAAAGAAAACAATTTGAAGCCGTCTCAAATTGTATTTACGCGTGCGCGAGATATGAATATACTGCGTATGGCTGATGACGCATTCCCTTTGTTTTGAGAAATAGCTCAATTCAGCTATTGTTTTTTTATTCATTTATTCATTTATTCATTTATTCATTTATTCATTTATACATTTATTCATTTATTCATTCATTCATTTATACATTTATTCATTTATTCATTTGTTCATTTATTCATTTATTCATGTATTCATTTATTCATTTATTCATTTATTCATTCATTTTATTTATTAATTTATTTATATTTATGCATTTATTAATTTATTTTATTTATTCATTTACCGCGCGGGGTACGGGGGGACGTCACCCACTCACCACAGTAGTGTTGGGGTAATGTGCTCTGCCAACACCTTGTGGCAGCCATAGGTGGAAATGCGGGGGGTAGGACCCACCTTGTCTAAAAGGCTAAAGGGGCTGCAGTGTACCCCCGAATTTTAATTTTTCATTACGCTATTTAATACCCGAAATGAAATTAATTAATTCCGATAATGGCAGCTATAGGTGGAAAAAAAATTCGGGGGTAGGACCACTGAAATATAACTATACTGGAAGGTGCACTGAGCTGTCGGCTCTGTGCGAGAGAGACAAAAAATTAGTCAGTATCATTGTCTTTGTCGGATAGTCAGTTCAAAAAGTTACATGAACTGCTCTCAATCGCTGAGCGGAGTAGTCAAACGTTTGAAGGCAGGTGTATCGCTTGAGGATGTCTGCCCATTGTCGAAAATTGAATTTTTTAATGTTCTAAAAATTCTGGAATGTTCTGAGTGGAAAGAAAAAGAGATGAAATCCCCTTTTTTAATAATAAAAAAACGGTTTCGACAGTTTCTAAGAAGAAAGGAACAATTGTTTTAGTATACGCGAGCGATCGTGGACCTTTCTTTCATTTTTAATTCATAATTTTTTTACTACAATATTCAAAAAATGGGAATGAAAATATCGAACTACGTAGACAAATATATCGAATCCCACAGCCGAGACCAAATCTGGGGTACCGGACAAGAATTCAAACGATTTAATAAATGAAAGCCCATACATATATCCAATGCTAGACCTTACATATGGTGTTTTTTTCCATTGTATATTCGAATCAGAAACTAGTGTTGTTGGATAAAAATTCTGATCGGCATAAAAGACATCAACTCTGGTCATCAGTGGAGAAATGATTATACATTTCTCCTACAAATACATTGTAGGACGTCTATGTTATATTTGAAGCGTTGATATGAAACGAGTATTTTACAAATTTTTAATGTTTTAAAAATTTTAAAAATTCCAAAAATTTTAAAAATTCGAAAAATTTTGAAAAGTTCAAAAATGTTGAAAATTTCACAACTTTTGGAAAATCTTGAAAAAATTGAAGAATTCAAAAATCTTGAAAAATTTCAAAAATTTTAAAATTTTGAAAATGTTTCAATTTTTAAAAGTTCAACATTCTATGAAGTGTCAGAATTCCCGAAAATTAAACAATCTAAAAAAATTGAAGGAAAACCAAAAAAAATTCCAGCTTGAAAAACTTTAAAATTTTCAGAAAATTCAAAAAATCAATTAATTTTGACACTCTTTATTGTACGGGTTATGACAATAACTTGCCCTTTGAGAAAGTTGAAAAAATGTAAAATTGAAAAAAATTAAAATTTCGCAAAGTTCCAGGAATGTTAAACATTCCAAAATTCAAAAATTTCAAAACATTGCCACAATTTTAAAAAATTTCAAATTTTTGGATATTCCACAAAAGGCAAAAATTTCAAACAATTCTAAATTTTCTCTCGAAATGAGGAAAAAATCAGAACAATCAAAAACATCGCGTAAAAAAATTAATCAATTCATTTATTATACGTCTTGTACATTAAGAGTACCATCAAATACTGTAATGAATATTTTTGAAATTGATATACAATTGCAGAAGCGACGGAAGTACAAAATAGGTCAATTTACAAAATTTAACAATTGCTTTAACCCTAATGATACGGTCATTGACAATTGTTTGTCCAGCATTTTCATTCTCGTAGGCTCAATCTTGAAGTTATTCCAGTTCTTCAAATACTCGCTCAATGTCAGTCCAAGTATCTGAAATCAAAACTCATGGATATTCGAATAAAATACATGTAAATGACTGACTGAATTATTCCTGTTTCACTAGATAGTTGTGGCACGTCAATTCATGAAAATCCCGAAAATATAAGGAAACAATCATGCTCATCATTAATAAACCCAAACATTAGTCTGTGTGGAAAAAGGAAAATAATGATGTTGAAAAAAACAGAGATTTATCGTTTAACGTTCCTTTACTTTTGAGTTTTATTTTATCGTTAAACGTGTTCCAAAAGTGTACCAAATGTTCCATACAAAAGTAAACAGAGAGTAGAAGAAATTACAAACAATAAATATCATAGAAATATGAAAAATAGTAATACATACTATGCGCCGATGAAAAATGTTTATCAACTTTGGCTTTTAGATATAAACCTTCCATGCTATATCGGCAAACGATGTTTTTTGAAAACTAACAGTACTAAGATACAGACAAAACAACCTAATACTTTTTCTAAAAAACTAATAAGTTTTATAATAAAATTTTTAATAAGAACACAACAGTTTGCAAAGGTTAAACCACTTAAACTATCAAGATTTGTACTTTATACGACCGTATGTCATAAGACGTCAACAACCAAACTATCTTTTATCAGTCGTTCACTTTTTATCAGAATATTTAGTCTTTTTCTTAAAAAATAAATCAATCTGACTCATTAATCACAATGTTTCCTATGACTTGAATCTTTTTTGGAAAACGATTAATCTCATGGGTGAGTCACTCAATTTCTATCCGTCATTTCAATTGTTCAAAACGGCATTAAACGATGGGTGAACACGCCATGTTCATAAAGAAGATGATCTTATATCGACAAACATGCATATCTAATCTAATAACTAAAAACAACAATACAAAACATCAGTAAGTGTAGATCTTTCATACATAGAGTATCACTTAAACTTTAACATAAACTTTCGAATCATATATAGATTTAAACGTTATAAAATAAAATTGTTTTGGTCAACTTCTGTCGCGTTGTTGCTTTCGAGCCTAAAATTTCTAGTGTTTTGGTTTTAGCGTAACTGCTTAATCGTATTTCGATGTAATCAGTTGCAATCGCCTTTAAAATTTTCATCTCATGAGGTTCATAGCACCCATGCAATGTCTCAAGTATGGGATGAGAAGATGGAAACAATTTCGTTATGATCGGTGAAAAATGCCTTGAGGTAACATTAGTGATTTTGTCTTTAAAATTCACTGAGTCATGATTACCCATATTGATCTGAGCCCCAAATGTTCTTTCGCAATATTTGACAATCTCGAAGACTGCGTCAGAAGGAATGCACAATTTTCCGCGGTTTACAAATGTGAGAAATGCTGAAGGGTGTTTCATATTGAAGCTACCGTAGGTATGATCAGTACCAAAGGATGAAAGAACAAGATCGTGACAGTAACTACATGTGCATTTTTTGATGAACTTATGTACAATGAACCCTGCGATGTAGTACAGTATATTTTGTTGATAGAATGATAAAGTTTCAGTCTCCAAGGCGCTCATCAACTCTTCCACCACTTCATCATCTTTTTTTTCTTCAACCGGACTTTTCTGTTCCTTCTGACTGCTGAGCGTCGATTTGGATGAACGAAATTCAAAAATGGGGATTGTTTCGAAGTCGACGCATTCACAATTAGCATTGTCACTCGGTTTGATTGAGTTTCTGTACAACAGTCTCCTAATTGCCCATAGTGCTTGCAGAAGACTTGGATTATTATTCCATCCACCTCGTGACCGGAGACAACAAAAATAAAGCTCGATGTGGTCTTGAGAAACCTTGTAAGTCAGAAAATATTGCAGAGGATTGGGTATGTTCAGAAGCAGATCCATTGCTAGTCCTTGGAAACTGCGAATATTAATAACAAAGCCCAAAACGAAAGTTTTTCTTGGAGTATTAAGGACTAGCTGTTCCCCATGTTGTAGCTTTCGAATATATTGTTCCGAGTCATCAAATACATTAGTCCACCAACATGTATTTGAGATTCTGAGTGGAGACTTATAGTGTTTCCCGAAAGAACTTCGACTATTCATTATGTCGAATAATCTATCAAATATCCGTATGAACTCTACTGTGGCTTCACTCTTTTGGAAAAGGCGATGATTAGATTGTCTGAGGAACTCAATTCCATCAGCGACACCACTGCTGACGGTTTGCGTAGCCAAGCACACCTTCATTTTTTTGTTATTAAAATTGATGTGACTGTCCGTCAATTTATTTGCATATTTGAAACCAATCATTTGTTGATGGCTGTGAAGATGTTTGATGAATTCGAATGAAATTCTGCCTTTTTCAGAACCCATTGATGTTTGGGCAAGTGCATTACGGCACAATTTCAGCATGTGACACGGATCAAGGATTGCATAAACGTTTGTGATATTATTAGGGTGCTTAAAGAAGGAAGCAAATGTTTTACGTTCGCCCTGAAACTTGGAGGATTTCCTTTTTCTGTTTTGCTCAGGGAGCTCTAACTCACAGCGTAAGTATTCCAAAGTACTAAAATTAGTAGCGGTCCCATCGCATGTAAGCGAACGTACCGTTACTCCTACTTCATCAAGTTTCGTGATGGCAGCTTTGACGAGTGTGGCTTGAGTATTCCCATCAATGCCATTGATGAAAAAATGAGCTATAGGCATTTTAAATTTCGCAGAAAAAGAGACAATTTGGAAGGCTAACATTTCCTTTGCTATGTCCTGGGAATTGTATTTAATATCAAGTTCACGACCAGCTTTTCCATAGTCCACATATCCACGGAGGGAATTTTCTTCACTATCAACTGAAATGCCACTTCTTATGGCCATCCCATCAATTATCAGTCCAACGTTCGCAACGTGACCTGAACGCAGTTTTTCGTCTTTGAGATAATCAAAAACCCCATCTAAGAACCCTGGCTCGCAACTAGTTTCCCCAATCAGTTTCCGGAGAACTGATTCTTCAGGTAAATGCAATACCGTTCGCAGATATTTGTATGCTTTTGGACTATAAAAATAAACTGTCATTGCAAATTCTTTCATGTTGTCTGTGTAACGACGTCGAGTTTTAGGGACATTGTTGTTGTTATTCTGGCTTTTAAACAATTCTAAATCGAAGTTGGAAAACCGCTGTGTTAACACTCTCTCTAAATTGTCATTACAATTACCTTTCTTCTTTAAGTCTTTCACAAGCTCAGTGACATTGCGATATTTCCGTTCGAGTTGCCGATTTTTCTTCTGGAGTTTCATAATTTGTCGACGCATAGCATTCTCTCTTTCTCTAAGTTGAGCGATGTAGTTCGGCAGGACAATAGATGTCTTTAGAGAACAAATGAAAGGAAAGGTATAACTATTAATATATTCAATCAATGATTGATCAACTCGATTAATGAAAACATTATGACTTCCCGATAAAGAATGTCTTTGTAATGACCCCGAAAATGAAAAGTGTCAGATCCATTAAATTTTCACTGTTCTCAACGTTTCACATCATTCTGACACATTTTCAATGAGGGTTGTGCATTGTATTTCTTCATTACCTTAGACTCTGGTTGGGACTGCTTTCCATGACCAAAGTTGTCTGAAATCACTGGATGGTCCACATCCATGTGTTCTCCGATGTTTTTCACGTTTGTTAAGTTAAGTAATACAGTCTTGGTTTTCAAATCAGACGTTATGTTTTCCGCACTCGAACTTGATTTCACATCCGTCAGTCTGTCGGAAACTCCTCCAGAAAATGGAGGTGTTACCTGAAAATGTATACCTTAATTTTTTAAACACCTAGAAAAAGAACATTTGTCTATACGCATCACGCAGAACAAAAATTTCTTTGGGGGCTACTTTTTGAAATATCACACGATAGATTCTATAGGTGGATTCTATGTTTTTGGGGATGAGAAATCCAATTCCGTCGGTAATTTTAACATTGCCCGGTGCAAGAATTTGTTATCAACAAATTGACACCAATTCTCAACAACAAATCACCTTTCCACGAAAACGGTAATAGCTACGGGAAAAAGTGGTACCATCAATATGGCTCCTCGTGTAACGAGCTACATTTTATATTTTATGACTTTTTTTCTAACTCGCATAGCTTACGCGCGGTTACGGGTCAAAGATACGCGGATGGTCTGCGAGCGCTCCCGCAGGTCGGGCGCGTAGTTCGCAGCCTCTGTTGAGATAACGGCTTGAGATACAAGGAAATGGCTACACAATAAATTTTTAGGCATGAAAAATCCTGTCAATTAAGTCATATAACTTTTTGGCGCATTTTCATTAGTTTTTTACAGATTGACGTATTCATGTGCCCTGGAGACGAAAACTAGTTTTCCGTGCAACGCTCAACCGCGATTATGTCGTTAATTATGAGAGATACAGATACAATCTATATAACTTGAAATATTCGCAATCAGATTGTGAACATTCATTATTTTAAGACTTTTTCCCATACCTCTAATGGTTAACAAGATTTTCCAGTCGTTATCTCAACAGAGGCTGCGAACTACGCATCCAACCCGCGGGAACGCTCGCGTACCACCGGCACATCTTTGACCTGCAACCGCGTGTAAGCTATGCGAGTTAGAAAAAAAGTCATGAGACATAAAATATGGCTCATTACATGAGGAACAAAATCGATTATATGACTTTTTCCCGTATCTATTACCGTTTTCGTGAAAAGTTGATTTGTTGTTAAGAATTGGTGTCGATTTGTTGATAAAAAATTCTTGCACCGGACAATGTTAAAATTACCGACGGAATTGGATTTTTCACCCTCAACACATAGAATCGAACTACAAAATCCCCCGACATGTTCTCGATCATGGGGAGGGGGTATTGCGTATAGACTGAATACGGTTAATTTAGTGGAAGATTAATTGTTCGAATGAATTACACTTACCGACTCGTGACATGGAAAAATACTCGGCATCGCAGTATTTTTCAGAGTTCTTCGAGCTCCATGGTTGAAATCGAATTGTTTAAAATGCTTACTGCAAATGACTGACGTCTTAGAAATGTTCGCCTTACTAGGAATAACGGCCAACCACTTCTCCACCATTTCTGGCTTTTTGAATGGAAACCTAAAGCGGAGGCCTAATTAACTTACCATTTAAATGAGAAATAATTATTTTTAAGTCGGTTGTTATGAGTTATAACATATACTTGAATATCGATAAATATATATGTTTGTGCATTTTTTTATGTACGTACTTCAAAAACGAAAGGTTAGCATCTGGCTGCCACAGGGATTTGCATCCCTTAACACAACAACTGTGCACCATCTCCACTATATAAATTTCGCGAATTCAGCCCAAAAACATCAGCAGTCTTTCTTGATTATGCTAATTGCCGTTTTTTTTAAATCATATTGTCACGCAAATCATGTTGTCACTTAGAGGGCAAAACTTTTGAATTGGACGATTTATCACGTGATTTACGCCTCAAAGCGCATGCGCAGAGAGATAGAAGAGGAAAATGATACTGACTATCAGAGGCTATCTCACAAAACCGATCCACTCACGCGTTCAGATGGGCAGTGCACCTTCCAGTATAGTTATATTTCAGTGGGTAGGACCCACCTTGGCTAAAGGGCTAAAGGGGGTGCAGTGTACCCCAGATTTCAATTTGGAGGCTGAGGGATGAACCGTCACCGAGATACCGCGCGGGGTATGGGATGACGTCACCCACTCAACGCGCATTGCGGTAGAACCTTTTTTTTTATTCATTTATTCTATTTATTCACAAAACGTAGCCACCTCTAATTCAGCTACCATCTCTACCCATCAGTCGGCTATGCAGCGCACTGCATTACCAACCTCCCCATCTCCCCACGGGTTGCGCGGGGGAGATGCGCACGGGCTGCGCAGAAGAGATTGAACCCCCCTTGCATAACTACTTCTACGGCAATGTACGAAATGCAGAAGAAAATTTGCACGTCGAATTCTAGAGCCAAATTTTCGTTAATTAAGCAAATGTGAATTCATCTGAGAATTCCATACCACCAGCTTTTAGCGATGTTTGAAAAGCTTAAGCTTTGGATGCAGCCTCGTGTCATAAATTGTGTCCCTTTTTTTCCCTTTCAGTTTATCCCGGATATCTTGTGAGAGCCACCTTAAATTGTAATATAGGATACACCGACTCAAAAGATTCATGCAAAAATTCCAATGTTCAGCGCAAGGAGTTCCCGCAAAATTTTCTAACCACTGATGATTTTCGCGTTGGATCCATTGAATAAAAATTCGACTAGAATGATCCCGAAGATGTAGAACATGACCATTTGGCTTGATTGCACTCGCAAACATTTTGAACGCTGCAGAAATCACGTGATTCAACTGCGAAGTTCTAACATTTAACTTCCCGAAAAGTTCCCCTTCTTTACTATCGTAAGCTCTCCAAAATATCAAAGTTTCATCGACAAGATCCAACTGCCTGCTACTTTTCGTCATACAAGATTGACATTTCTCACATTTAAATTTGTTAAAACACTTCTGCGCGATATAACCTGCTACGTATCGATAGTATATTGCTATACAAGGGCCGAAAGTTGAGCACATCAGCCCGCGTGTGTTTGCCACCCGAGCGAAGCGAGGGTGGCAATCACGCGGGACGACGTGCTCAACTTTCGGCCCGTGTATTGCATACTATTTTTCACCATACCTTTACACCGAAAGTTCGTAAGAAATTCATCGCAAAAAATACTGAAAATAATAGTGCTTGCAATGTGAGGTTAGGAGTCGTTCGGGACGCACTACTTTCACCCCACCTTCGGAGTGATTTGTGCAAGGTAGTTCCACGCAATATCAGACCTCCAAATAATCTCGAGTTGGGATAAAATTATCAAATATTATTCAATGATTCTCAGTCCTTTACTACGTCGAATTTGGGGAAAATCAAGTCGTATTAAGGTAAGTCGAATAACTATGAAGTTCAGTTTCTTATAAATAATTCATAGGAAATTGAATTGCTTGATTTCTAACCTCAAAAATTTGATATTCTATTCAAACTTTAGAAAGTCCTCGCCCATTGACACACAACTTATTTAAGAATGTTTACTACTCGTCAAATTGAAGAGTTCCTGACTTCAGCTCCAGATGAAGAGTATTTAGTAATGAAAGTAAGTATAAATATGATGTGTTGACATAGAATGTATTATCAAAATATGTATACGTACATATATATACATATATATATTGATTGGTTGATAGGTTATATTGATTTTTGGCATATCCGATGAGCTGAGAACGAAAGAATTGTACTCCCTCAATATCGCTGATGTCGAAGACATAGGGGAAATGTATAGAGTAACTGTTCGTCATGTGAAATCTGGAGATCGTCAGGTACTCGTCGACAGTCAGTATCGTGATATAGTGGCACGATATATTCGTCTTCGGTTCCCACTGCTGCATATGCCGAATTTTTTTTGGTTTATCGTCAGGGGCGATGTGGACACCAAAAGATGGGAATCAAGGCCATGGACCTTGTTCCCTCAAGAATTGCCAGTTTCTTGAATTTACCTGATTTGGTTATGTACTTTCGCCAACCTTATCCCAATCATTCTCTAGTTATATGATTCAAAGTTTTATGTATGATTCTCTTTGCTCAGCGTGAGATTTCTACATTTCTTTCACATCAACATAAGTATTATTCATCTACGTATAAAAATATGTGTATGCCTATCATTAAATAAACATAATTTTATGAAGAGTATTACAACTGTTGTTTTTGGTGTAACTATTAAATTCAGTCAGGTATTGGATAATGATGATGATTAAAGATCATATCGTAACTTATCCACGCATATTTGGATAAACACACTAACTTACATTGTTCTTTATTATTTGACTATTTTTAAATATACTGTAGAATCTCCATAACTGCACGCTATTTGCGTCAAATATTTCAGGATCGACGAAATTTAGGGGAATTTTCATAGAAACCTTTTATGTAGAGGAGATTGAGGTGTACAAAAGAAGTCTGTCTGAAATATTTGGCGAAAAAGCGTGCAGTTATGGAGATTCTGCTGTAAACTCATGCGAATTGCATTTATGTTTCAGTATGGAAGAGCTCTGATGGATATAGAATGAGAATAATAGTATTAGAATTCGGAATTTGTGGCTGGTCCATTTTTAGGTTCAGAGTAATAATTGTTGACTGTCAAATTGTTTATCGTACAGTTGTTCATGGTGAGAGCAGGATTATTCAAGACACCGCTTCCGATCAATCTCTTACCAGTCTCTTCTCTCCTCGTCGATGCTCTCTCTGATTGGCCTCGTCTCTGTTGTTTATGTGGTTGATCAGTAGATAAATTGCCGAGTGATGCAACTGGTCTCTTTAAAGATCCTAGAAGACTTCTTGGGATTCAAATGTGCAGAAGATGGAGATGATCTTCGAACGTTCTCCATTGATGCAAGGGGTGCTGTTGAACGTGATGTGCTTGGATCGGGAATTTCTGCGCTCGGAGATGGCGTTCTTGAGTTGGGCATCTCCAAGAATACTGAATCGAAATTCTCTAGTAATTCGTCATCTGAATCGTTTCCCCAACTTGGATTGTGAAAGGATGAATCAACATCATGAGTCGATGCTGATCGTGAATTTGCATTTGAGGAAGGTGAGACATTGGCATTGGAATTATTCCTTGCTGGCGGAATATTAGACGGTGAGTTCTCTGTATGAAATGAAGTGCTAGGGCCCACGTGACTTTGCTTATTCTCCGACACAATGTGCTGAAATATTCGGTCTTTAGTTTGCAACGAGCTGTCACAATAGCCTCTTGCAACACTTTCTGATGCCCACCCACTGTGCTGCATCAAAATTGTGATGTTTGGTTCTGCATTTGCGACTAATGTGGCAGACGTGCGGCGGAAGGAGTGTCCGGTGAATCTTTCGGGCTCTGGCAACTTCAAAGCAGTTGCAATGGATTTTGGCGTGCTCGCAAACTTATTCTTTCCGATGACTTGTCTTTTGCATGTCCCATTCTGATAATTTACGAAAAAGCGATCAGTGGGCATGTTATATGGTCTTAGAGCTGCGTATTTCTGGACTACGTTGTACAGTGGGGGGCCAATGACAAAAGATCGTGGGATATAAGTCTTCGTTTCAGGAATGCTAACGATGTACTTGGTCCCCGTGTCTTCGATATCTGAGGTGTGGATATTGCAAAACTCAATTGTCCTCAATGCTCCACAAACGCCAAAAATGAGGATAACCTGTTGAAAAAATTGAATAAAATTTTGAAGATTTTGTTGGCTAGGTGCCTTGAGAGTAGCAATTTGTTTTTAGGTGTCACGTATGCTATGATTTTACAGAAAAATCCAACCGATTCATTATCAATTTTGTTGGATGTCTATTGGACTTTTTGTATGTCTCTGGTTCTTTTTATTGCCATTTTCTATATAAAATATCTTAATAGAAATATCTGATAGATAAACTGAGTTCTACTGAACTTTCTATAAATGATTTTTTATCGAAAAGATTAATAAAAATGGTCAAAAACTCATGAAAAGTGCAGTAGGAACCAATAGAACTCAGTGGCGAAGTGGTAAAACTAGATAGGTTGACGTAACTCTAGGATGACCTTTCGATGGATATCTTGAAATCTAAGGGAGATAGAGACATTGGCATGTAAAACTTTTTTCTAGAAGAGATTGAGAGCTACAAAAAAGGTTTTTATACAAAATTTGCTATCTGCGTTCGGTACAAAAATATTCAGTAAAAACCGACTACAATAAGACACGCATGTTTCATTTTACCGCTTTGCTACATATATCGACTCGCCAGTGATGAGAATCATATTACAAATTTCTCAAAAAATTGCAGTTATTTCCTTTCACCACTACGTCACTGAATTGTTCAACGGATTCATTAGATTTTTTAAATTTATCTATTTATTCATTTAATATTTACCTTCATTGCGAGAAACATTTGGTCGGGAGCAACCTGAAGAAAGGTGTTTATTTGATTCCACAAAAAAGTTTTGGATTTTTTGGCTCTAAATCCCCTGGATTGTTTCTTCATAAAAGCTTTGAGTTTGTCGAATGTTTTGAGGTTAATGTTATGACACAGGGTCATTACACTCCTCAGCATTGACCATTCCCCCCATAGAGTTGAAGGCTTCAGTCTTCTTGATTGTTCATTGAAGTAGACGAGAAAGACATTCTCGGTGAAGTCTGTGATTTGATTTTTCCTTGCCCATTCAGTGAACTTGTTGTAGCACAATTTGTACCTTTTACCAGACTTTGCGGGGAGTAGATTGTCCTGAATATTTTTAGCTTCTTCATCAATATTTCGATCTGGTTCTATCTCGTCTTCACTTTCGCTGTCATACGAATCATCAGATGATGCCATTTTTATGAGTGGGCAGAAATTACTTGGATGAATTATATTTAAACGATTTTATCATGGATTTGGCAAAAATCTTGTCCTCTCAATGCAGAAATGAGCAAGGCGCATGCGGAAATCTCCATCTGTACTACTGCGCCTATAAACGACCGCAGCACGTCTTTCCGTTTGCGCGTAGGGTTCTTTCGGGGCTTGCTCATCACTTTCGTCCCCCATCAAGGCGGTAAAATACTCCGTACTTTCGATAGCACCACTAGGGGCCGAAAGTTCGAACTTTCGGTGGAGGGATGGTGAAAATTAAATTTTCTTGAAGAGAACCGCGTTCGCCTGAAATTATAATATCGTTCATTGTAATTTGAATCGGTTCAAACTCTGAATTGTCGTCCTAGTCATCTGGGGTTAGTACAGCTTTATTTCCGTCATCTTGATTATTGAATGATGATGTATTCGTCCTACTTTACGTTGTTGGTTCATCATTCAATAAACAAGTAGTCTGATCAGCTTGACAATTCGAACCTTTCGGAGGTGTAGTGTCCAAATTGTCGACATTGAAATCTATGAAATCATTGCAATCAGTCACCAAAATGACTTATTATATATAACAAATTTTCCTTCCATATCACTCAAACGAGTGCGACAAAGACACACAGGTCGAGCGCGAATGCCCGAATAAAGAAGAG
This sequence comes from Asobara japonica, assembly GCA_026005395.1. Taxonomy (NCBI): domain Eukaryota; kingdom Metazoa; phylum Arthropoda; class Insecta; order Hymenoptera; family Braconidae; genus Asobara; species Asobara japonica. The sequence goes on along the minus strand of BQMI01000320.1, from coordinate 336,966 downwards.
AAGGATTATCCAACGTGGTAATATGACGCTTTATGTATGGAATTCACACGCTCGACCTGTGAACGGATTACATGATGATTCCTTTTCATGACCGTTCAAATAATATAACACACAATTCTGTTAAAAATAATTATAGTATATTGTCATCCATATATTCTATAAATATTAGAACAACAAAAGGCACTACAACTCGCATGGCAGGCCAACCTTAAAATATTATTTCAAAACAAAATTTCCTGACACCGTGAAATACCAAATGATGAAATAAGAGCACCCAGATTGAAACTGCAATCAATCATGAACTCAATTACAAAAATGGGGAAATTAAACCAAGTCAGCACTGTTTGACCATACCAAACCACAATTAACCAATCGAAAAAATTGAGAAATCATCAAATCGAGAGCACTGGCAAAGGAAGCCAGCTACCTTTCCACCAATCAGACTTATTATGAAAGAACTCAGTAGACTTTAAAAACCACGCATATCTCCAAAAACTTCAGACTTAATCAAGTGATACACTGAGTAACAACCTGGTGAAATAAGATCACGGACTCGATTTGACGTTTCCAACCTCGGGGAAAAATCTTATTTAAAATCTGATTTCGAACCTGGGTGTGTCGAACTAAACGGTGGAAAACGGCCAGTCGGAACTGATAAGGGATACCATTTCCTTAAATCGATAGTAGTGCCTAAAAGGAATCATCGTTACTTTTGCGCAAATACAGACAGTCTCACAAACTTTCGAATAAATAGATTTCATACGTTATATCAATTCATTAAACAAAAATAATCAATCAAACATTACGAACTCCACAATTTCTAAAAAAAAAAAGTGGAAGAGAGTGTCCTGAATAAAGTAACCATAAGGGCTCAACAACTCAGCTGGTGGCAAAATAGAAGGGACAACTAAGGATCCACGCAAGATAAAATCTGTATCCTATAAACATTCCAAAAAGTAAGAGCCAAAATTATTACATCATTGTTCAATTTATCTATTAGTATTGCAATAGTCATAACGATTTGCATAACCATTACATAAACTGGTTCAAACCTCTAAATCTGATTTAGTTAAATGGAATTTAGTTCAATTTTTAAAGAGTTATGTAATGGTGAATTTTTATTTAGCTCCAAAAGATAGGAAACAAAAAAAAAACATACAACCAATAGTGTCAAAATTAAAATTTACATTTTTAGCAAGTGAGCTTATGAAATTTGAGAAACCTCACATGTCATGACACGGGAGATACTCTGCAGACATAACAGAGGTGTTATGACGGCTCCCAGAAACATAGATCGCTGCGCGCAGAATCGGATCTGTCTAGCCGAGGGATTCACATTGTTACCACATTGAGAGCGTCAATAACCGAATAAATTTACAATAGGATCTTGGTTCAAGCGTCCAGTTAGAAGATACTTCACACCGTCTTCTTGGAGATCGTTCCATCAAGCAAGAATGCTTCTGATCGTAAAAACGAAATTTTTGAAAGTAGGAGGGTCTTTTCCGTTCTTCACCTTTAATTTGTAGAGCCATTCGAGAGCTGTTTTTAAAGAGTCTTCTACACGCGTGTCTTTAAGTGATAACCCACGACGATATGGATTCAAATCATTAGGTGCTTGTGCATTAAGGCAACCAAATATTCGATTAATATTCCCGATAAAATCCGCAGTTGAAGAACACGATGGATGTTTCAATTCCCCTGTCACGTGACCTGTGCGGAGAGCTTGTGCTACTGAGTGACTGAGCGACTGATTTGTGCCGCCATGGAAACATTCATTTTTTAAAAACAATTAAGATCAATACGTCTGTCAGTCAGTTTCGTAGCTGTCCGGACAACACACGGCTTCTCTAGATCGCGAAGCTCCCTTATTGCGGCCCACGGAATTTCGACGTTTTGAACTCTATTCTCTTTGCCTGAGACTAGCCCGCCTTGAGCAGAAGCAATCCCTTTCTCTCCGGGAAATATTTCTTCACCGAAAAGACATCCCTCCTCTTGAAGGTACCGCTCTTCTTCGAAAAGTGTGCCTTCTTCATCGGCAAGGATCATCGTGAGGCGTATGAATCCCGTTAGAAAGCCTACCTTCGTTCTCAGCTTGGCTTGAATCAGAAGGAGAATTTACCTGCGGAAGCAAATAATCATTCATGAAGAGATTATTACGTATCCTTTGAGAAGATGAGGAACATCGAAGGCGAAGTAGATTTTATGATTTTCTAACAAATAGTAAGAGGAATCGTTCTGTGAACTCGTATCGAATTTTTCGGAGGGCTTGGTGAATAAACTGCGTGTTGCACTTGTATTCGTGTGTGCTTGATCGCACACGAACAGTCTTACTCGAAGACCAACCCACAAAACGCGACGGATAGCGTCTGCAATCATGCGTTTGAGAATCTGACTGGAAACGGTACCACCGGAAATGAAATAACCGATCGGTTGCTTCCAATCAGATTGTAGCCCCCGAATACGGAAAACTAACGCGTGGTTTCCGATTTTATTCGACCTTCCATATTCCCCTAAATCTTCAAAACCCGTAACGCAATCTAAACGCGAATCATACTCCAATAATTCCATTATCGATACTTCGTCACACATGAGTATACAATCTCTTTCAAAATCCCTAAGGGTCTTGACTTTTTCACTCAATTTCGCAATAACGGCAGTATTGAATCCCCGGAGTAATTATAGCCTCCATTTTCGGACTAATGTAAGACACGGTAATTTCATCATCTTATTTTTCCTCAAAAACCGATAAAGTCTAGATCCTCGAGCATATATCTGTAACGCGAAGTCGCCGCCGCGAACGTTGAAGGGTCATTTTAATTCCGCGTAGTTCCTCCGCATTCAAGTGCTGGCCAGCAGCTTGTGTGATTTTGTTTATCGGTATTTTCTTCGACTTTTTTACGGACGTTCTTTTACGCGAAAGTTTTCGGCGGAGCACTTGTATCAATTTTCTGTGTTGAGTATTAATTGCGCGTTGTTGGCGATACCGTAGGCGTTGTTGCTCCAATTCTATGCGTAGTGTTTCGCGATGCAAATTTGACTCCTCGAGTTTCGCGTCCGATTGCTGTAAGTTTCGCTTCAGCTCTTCAATTTCGATAAAGCTGGAGTTATTAGAAGGAGGATCACGTTGCGCTTGGTGGTAAGCAGAACTCGCATTCTGACAGCTGTGGGAATTATCTTGATACAAAGCTGGAATGGTATTTTCTTCTGTATTTCGTACAACTAAAGGGGCCCCCCCATTTTTAATACGTCCCTGATTGGGAGCGGTAAAAATAAAATCAGAGTCCTTGAAATGAACGGAACAAATGCGACGTTCACTTGGCTGGCGAGCAGTCAGCTTATGGAGTTCCTCGTTGCTAATATAATCGATCCACAGCTCAGAACTAAAAAAAAACCGCAAAAAGCAAATGACAGACAATTGATTAGAATCGACAAATAATGAATACTCGCGAGAAAGAGTTCAGGCTGTTTAACCTCATGAGAAAGCGGGCAACCATTTGAAGAAGGTGGCAGAAAGGGCATAAGTCCATCTCCATCGACTTGAAATTAAATTCTGAGTCGACTATTAAGTAAAAGGGAGAGGCTAATAGGGGTGCAACTGCTCGAGGGTTAAATCTGTGATACCATGATCCTATGTTATGGAAAAGACTCATAACAAACAAACGTAATGTTGGTCTGACCCTCTATGGGTCGGACCAATAACTACGTATGTATACCTGGCATTTTTCTTCTACTTATGTTTTGAAACTCATTTGGAGCTAATTTGATATGCTTTTAAAAGTTTTCCTACTTTCATAACTTCCACGGAAGCATAACTTACATGGAAGCTAGCTTTAACTCATTTTTCGTCCAAAACCCCGTCAGCAGGAAATTTTTTTTCAGCATATTAAATTAGCTCTAAATTAGCTTCGAAACCTGAGCAGGAGAAAAAAAAAATTCTGCTCATTTTTTAGCCATTCTTCTGCCAGCTTACATGGAGGCTAGCCTCAACTCATTTTCCTTCCAAAACCCTGTCAGCAGGAATTTTTTTTTTAACATATTAAATTAGCTTTAAAACCTGAGCAGGAGGAAAACAAATTCTGCTCATTTTTTAGCCATTGTTCTGCCAGCTTAGATGGAGGCTAGCCTCAACTCATTTTTCTTCATCATGTTAAGTACTCACAGTGCCACCTATAGTAGTACTGATAGTAAAAATTTTCCCTTCTTACCCACATTACCGACCATTCCATTTAGTAGTATAATTTTGCAATATCTTATTAATTAAAAAACGAAATAAAATAATGTCCTTTAATATACTCATTTTAAACTAGCTAGTAAGACCGTTTTCTTTGAACATAACCGTTAAGAAATCCATTTCTCCAGAATTTCGAGAAAAGCAACAAATTTCAAGGCACTTGAAATTTCATGACATTTCCAAAGTAAAAAGACCCATAAAATCTTTAGATCCTGTCAAGAGTTACGTAGACAGGAAAAGCCTGCTCGTAAAAGTCTAAGGGAAACTCCAGACAAGTTCTTTTCCCTAAAATATGGTTTTAAGATAAAGCCAAAGCAAACCCTAAAAAAGAAATGCAACACGCATTTCCCCAATTTCCCAAAGCACTAAAATCTAAAACGCACCAGATTTCCTTTTATCCTCAACGACCCTTTTGAGTCGTAAAACCGAAGAACAAAAATGCCCCCCCCCCCCCGCGCTGGACCATCATTTCCTAGAATGAGGCCCACGCGCTAGCCCATTCTCGCTGACCAATCAGGATTCTCGCTCACCAACCTATTTCCCCTCCTATTCCAAAACGCGCCTCTCGCGAGTGTTTCCCCAATCAATCACGCTCCCATTCAACTTTTGTTCATCTCCCCACTATTACGCAAAAGCAGAGGTTTCCCCAATTCTCGACTCTTCCAAAAAACCAAGGCACTCTAATTCTAACTTCTAAAGTAGGTGCATCATTTTTAGGACTCGACTCCCCAACTCTAAAAACCATCTCTTAAACTCAATAATAGTTATAACAAACTATTACTGAATCCCTAAATCTATAAAAGTCGATTCATTAGTTATAATAATTCAATAGTTATATTTTTAACCCTAAATAAGTAGTACTAATCATTTTGTTTATTCGGGTATAATTAATAGTGATAAAAATTAGTGACGAACTTAAGACTTTATTTCCCCTTTGTTTAAACACATTGTGAACACTTTTATAAACAATTTGAAGTGTTGTGTCATTTTTGTGAACCATTAAACATTTTTGTCAAACTTTCAAATCTTGTGTTTGATTGGTCGACTGCGCTGAGCAGTTAATTGGATTAGAGCCTACCCAACTATAGCTGTAAGTATATTCAGTAGTTTTCCCACACTTGTTTTCACCAGTCGTCATCATTGTATTGCACACGGTCTCTCCACCTGACGGCCTGACCATATTCTTTATCGCGTTGAGAAATACCGTATTTTCATGTTGGGAAGTGAAAATTATAACTAAAAATAGACCAAAATAAATTCCAATTTGCAATACACGAGATGACATAGAGCAATAAAATAACGCATTTTTCGGGAACTAGTGAAGACGTAACATCCAAAACCCCGTCGGCAGGAAATTTTTTTTCACCATATTAAATTAGCTCTAAATGAGCTTTAAATTATGCAACATTGAAAATTGCATTCCGCTACTTGGTGCGGCCAGTATACATACGTCCAATAACTGCCCCATCGTTCCGCCGCATATGTTACACAGGGTGTCCCATCTGACACAGGACAGATGAATAACTCTTAATGAAAGGGTCAGACAATAAAATGGGTCTAATGAAAGTTATATGGCTTGCAGGGGGAAACATAATCGTGGTGAAATCTATGCTCTTACATATTATATTTTTATGCTGCCAGCACGGGTTCAATTTTTTAAAATTACAACACTTCCTTTGATCTTAGCCAAGTTGTACCTCTCTTCAAGATGAATTCAACGATATGGTGTTGTATTATGATCCCATCGATTTTGTATATCCTACAAAAACCATGCCGTTTGTTGGAATGCTTGAAGTAAACAACACTATCCTTCATCCTGTGAGCAAGGGACCATTCAATAGTTGGTTGCTATCCTTCATTCTATCAGTATTCAATTGGTAAAAATTGAGCAATTTCAACAATATAATATGATGACAGCCAACTATTGAATGGTTGCTTGCTCATTTAATGAAGGATATCCAAATGGGCGATCCGAAGCGCGAAAGATGAAATTAATCTTGGTGCGCACTTCGATGCCGAAGCTTGGACTCGATAGCTTCGACATCCCATGGATAAGCCTAGATCAAACTAAGATTAGGTATATCAAAGACATCCAAGATTTGATGGCCCAGCTTGTGCCAAGCTTGGCTCAATATTATCGTCCCTAGCGTTGGTCCACAGGCAGAATCCGATCTACGTCCAATATTGGATACATACATACATCCAAGCTGACTACAATCATCCAAACCCAAGCTCCAGAAACCACGTTGTGGTTAAGCTTGGTCCTAGCTCAGCTTTGGTAGTCTTGAGTCTTAGCTTCAACAAGCATGAATTCCACATTGCTCATACCATCTTTAGATCATTAGTTTTTAATTAGGAATTAGTGTTACATTCGCATATTCTGCACAGATTGACCGAGGTTTCAAAACACAGCTCTGGCGAACCTTAGTCAAGCCTCGTCCGTGCTTCGATGAAGCTTCGTCGGGTGGTCAATTGCGATCTGGTCAGTGTTGTTTACTCCAAGCATTCAACAAACCAGTGAACAAACACTGCGTGGACCCCAGTTGAGGTAAAAAGTCTGAACCGAGAAAATCTCTTTTTTTTTCATACAAAATTGATGGGATTATAATACAATACCATATCGTTACATTTGTCTTGCAGACAGGTACAACTTGGCGGAGGTCAAAAGTAGTGTTGTTATTTAAAAAACAAAAACATTGAACCCATGCTGGCGGCATAAAAACAAGATGTGACAGCATAGATTTTATCAGGTTCATGTTTCTCCCTGCAAACGGTACAACTTTCATTAGATCCATTTTATTGTCCAACCCTTCCATTAAGAGTTATTCATCTGTCCTGTTTCAAAACAGAATTTTGGTTGATGACTGAAATTATGCACTTCTTGACTTTTTCAAAACTTCCAAATATTTCGAATTGCATAGATCTTGAAGAGTGATAAGATTCTCGAAAAAAATTACCGTTCTTGCCATAGAGCGATATAAACAATCGATTTTGTTGATAACAATTAAATGTCGGTGTTAGCAACGAAAGTTATGTAACATCAAAATTTTTTTTTTATTTGTGCAGCAACCTTCATTGGATAATTTCGATCGTATCCTTAATCGTTCTCACGATGCAGCAATATACACAATTCAACTAGTTGATAACTAGAGGACTTCTAGATCGATTCCATTCAAAATCTGATCATGTCTCATCAAGTTAGGTGGAAACCTATCAGATGAGTATAAGAAAACCCAAATCAGATGATATGTATACGATAAATCGTTCGTGACAATTTTGCTCACATTTCTGGGGATTTACCCCGTATTTAGCAATACGATGGTCTAAATGGCGCAAATCGACACTAGTCGCAAGGGGGGGTGTCCAGTACTCCCCCTGAAGGAATGCTCATACAGCAGCTAGCGGGGGAGTACAAATGTGGGAGCGGGACGGAGGCAAAAAAAAATGTGCGCGGGCAGAGACACACACACGCAAGCTTGGGTGCGCGCTCGCACCGTCAGAATGATGATAAACGACGAGAAAAGGGAAAATTGTTCACAATCGTTTTCATTATGGGAGTCAATATAATAACTCGTCTATCAGGTCATCAGAAACTCAATTCCCAAGACCGTCGAGAAGAGTTAACTATCTCGTTATGCAGTGGTTTTATAGAAGATTATAACGAATTTTTTATATGAAGAATATATATATTCCTACAGGAAACCGGTTCCATATATTCGGGTAAAATTACCCATTTGCAAAATACGTAATAAATGGGGTGTCGGTTTGACCCTCCACGGACCAAAATTCTAACTTCCCCATGCCTGTGTGTGTGCGTTCGTGAAATTAAAACTGTGTCTCCTAAACCGTCACTTTTTTAAAATTCAACACTTTATCGCAAGTCCTCTGGGTAGATATATTTCCCCAGAGGCCGGTTTTCGTCTAACTCCGAAAAAGTTAGACTGGCGCCCAACTATAGTCGGATTTTTATTAGAATTGCCTTCGGGTTTCAGCGCCGAACTCGCCCGAACTTGCCGTTCTGCAGTGTGCCCCCGCGGATGAAAAATAGTGCCTTGTTTTGTAATAAGCATAGCGCAGCAAATTGCACAAACAATTACTTATTTTCACATTTTTCAATACTTTTTTACTGACTTTTCAGGCTCATACATCTCTCTATTCATCTTCATAATTCATAGATTACATCTACTTTTCGTAAATTTTACGAAATTTAGATGAAATCATTCATCGTTCCATTTTGTTGGAGCTCAGTAGATTGTTTTTATTTCGTGTTTCATTTTATAGAATTGTTGCAGGGAATTTTCTCAGTGTTTTAGAAAAGGTGGTAAGTACTACTTATAAGTAATATTTATTTTTTATAATTTCTCTAAGCGATAATAACATAGGGTAGTAAAACAGTCAATTTTTTGGGGGAAAAAACAATGAAAAATCGCGATCTTTTTGCCGGCTTTTAGAATTATCTCATGAATATCTAGTACGATGGAAAAATGATAAGAGATATTTTTGGTAGGAAATTAGACATATAGAAACAGTTCCATAACATTTTGTCAAAAAGCTAATATTAACAGGAAAAAGTTCAATTTTTCATTCCATTTGATCAATTATTACCTTTTCGACAGGAAGTTATTGTAATGACTCCGAAAATGAAAAGTGTCAGATGGAGGAAATTTTCACTTTTCTCGACGTTTGGGGTCATCCTGACACGTTTTCGATGAAATGTCTGTGTGTGTGTGTGCGTATGTATGTACGTATGTGAGCATTTTTTGTGAAACAGTTTCTCCTGACCAGCTGGACTCATTTGATTTTTTTTTTTCAAAAAATACGTCTAGCCGTTGCGGAGAGTGGAAAGGAGTGTCAAGTCTAAAACACAATTCCTTCAATTGTTATTCACGATTTCAATTGTTTAAAACGTTGTATTACAAAAACCGTGGGAGATAGAAGAAAAAGTTTCCAACGAATGTGGTTCCCCACATGAAGATACATATTTTATGTTCAATGACTTTTTTCCATTGTCAATTATTCATAATATTTGAACTATTCAAATTATTTTATGATTCGCTCATACGTACCAGGCCTGGAAGATATATATTTTTCTTATTGATTATTGATTGATTGGTTGATTATTTAAAAAAAAATAGTCCCGTTGGGATAGCCCGCCCGCGAAGTGATATTTGATGTGCTACTACGCATGCGTCGGCGATGGTGGGGAGAAAACCCGAAGGCAATTCTTATAAAAATCCGACTATATGTGCGTTAGAGACGGCACAAAGTAGTTCGGTGGATTCCCCTGGTGAAACACCCAGGAAAATTCCCTTACACCCTTCATCACCATTAGGGACAGAGATATGATTTTTTTCTATGGGGCGCGCTCAGCGCTCGGGGGTTTGGAAATTAATTTCACCGCTCGTAATGGAGATTAAGGAACGAAATGACTGTCATATAGGGGGCGCCACTGAACAGTGACAGAGGACAGTTGTATTTACTTTGGCTCCGCCAAAATTGTTATATTGTGAAGTGTATTACTGTACCGAACAAATTGGCTGTTGGTGTAAAGTGAAAATTTCATCTTGACTTCTATTCTGAAAGGGTTGATATCCCGGAAAGCTGCCCATGTTACTTACATTGGACCCGCAAAATCGGCATAACCTGAGAGACGTGGGCTGGAGACATCGTGCTAGCTGCCAACGGCTGATTTTGATGGGACGAAAGTTGATGGGTTTTCCTGATCGGATCAAATTAACTGAAGGGGTAATATTACACCACCTGGTTCTAGATATCTTCAACAGGCCTTCGCATGTGACTTTTACGTTCCTCTGCACGAATATACCTATATATACGGGTAATACCAACACACCCAACAGCACAAATTAGTCGCCTACCAGTGGCTCCATCTGTGAATACCACAAACAAGCATGTCTGTGATGGATAAGTCATTAGGTGAGTTATCGGTTGGTCAATTCCTAGCTATGCTCGATCCGAAGATAAAGGAATCGGTGCAAACGGCGGTAAAGGGAGCAATTGACCCACTGATGATAAATGTAGAGGAAAACAACAAGGTAATTGGGAAACTGACAGAAGAAAATCGCAAACTTCAGGAAATCGTTACCAAACAAGCGAAAGGAATTGAACACCAAAGACGCCAAAACAATGTAATAATACTGGCCTTCCGGAGATAAGCGAAGCTACTGACTTGTTGGCTACTTTGCTTAAATTTCTGGAAGAGAAACTAACACTTATCATAGAACCAAAAGAAGTGAACTATGTGAGAAGGACTGGTGTTGGCCGCAGCGATAAGCCTCGACCCACTATGTTTTCATTAATTTCTTTTTAACACCAAGCTGCAGATCCTTAAGAAAGCACCACTATTGAAAGGTTCGAACGTCTACATCTCAAGGGATTTTGATAAAGAAAGTATGGAAATTCGCAAGAATTTGATGCCCATAATCCTAAACTTAAGGCAAAAGGGCTATGATGCTAGGCTAAAAGACACCGAGATTTACGTGCAAAACAGGAAAATTACTAAAGATGAGGCTCTCCAACTGAGAAAAAGACCGAGGGAGTCTGAACAAGGATCTACCAATCAAAAAAAAAATGCCTCTATTAGCACCCAGGAAAAGACCCTGGAAAAAACAAGCATATCGCCATCCCAGAAAAAGCCAAAAGACGCGAAGGAAATTACTCAGACTTTCCCCCCGCTTTTTCGTGCCAGCCCTCTCTCAGCCCGCGCCCTCAAGAACAAATGACTCTGCAATTATCAGCGACCACAAGCATGGCTCAACAATAGTATTTTGGAACGCAAACGGATTCAGACACGTCAGTGAACTCTTCGAAACAGTTGTAGGGGAAATAATATGTATATCTGAGACTATGCTTTTAAAACCACCCGTCCATACCCCCCTCTGTTTGAAAAACTACAAATGTTACTGGTCCAGCGCAGTCAGAGAAAATGAAACCGAACAAGGAAGAGGAAGTGGAGGATTTCTTGTAGCAGTGAAGAATGAAATTGACCCTTACGTTGCTCTCCTTGAAAGCTCACCGTGGTGGATGTTTTTCAAAATCAGACTTGAACAGATTGATCTCATTTTAGGTGTGGTGTATTTTCGCTCAAGCAAGATGTTCAATTATCCTTACGCCATGTCCATGCTTCAGGAGACCATTGAGGACCTACTTTCATCGGAGGAGAGTGCCCCTCTTCTCATTGGTGGGGACTGGAACGCACGTGTGGGAATTGTTCCCCCTGAAGAGGAATACATTTTCGAAGGTACATGTCTCTACCCTACAATGTCTTCGCTCGATATTGAAACAAATGATAGACGAACTCCAACCCTTGAGCTTATGTCGTCACTGGGTATGACTATTCTTAACGGTCGGACCATCAGCGACAGACCTGGCAAATTTACATACTCGAAATTTGGTGAATCCATCAACGACACCATCTGGTGTTCGTCAATCTGTTTGGACCTGATTGAGGACCTAGAAGTGCTTTCTGTCACTGCCGCCTCTGATCACTTTCCCCTGTCCCTGAAACTATGGAGAGGCTTTCCTTTTACAGCAACAAAGGTAAATGGAAAATACCATCCAGGCTCATTCGCTGAAATCCCTAAAATGACCTTGAACACTAGTAGCAAAGCAGTTTTTCATAAGGCCCTCCAGGCCATATTCCCAGACCGCACCTCTATACCAGCCCAAAAAACCCCTAATCTTCAGCTGGATTACAAACAAATAGTCGATTGCATCTGGGAAGCAGCCCACGAGGCTGGCATGGTTAAACCCACGAGATTCTGCACAGCCCCACCATCTAGACCTCAAAGTGCTAGGAAAAACAATCACTGGTTCGATGAAAAATGCTTGGTGCTTAAAACCGAGGTCAATAGAGCCCTGAAGAAATGCTTCGCCTCCCAATTTAATGAGGTAAACAAAAACTTCCTTAACGCACTCAAGAAGCAGTACAGGCAAGAAATGGAAAAGAAGAAGAGAGCATATGAAAAACTGATCGTAGATACAATGGCTAATTTATCAAATCCCAAGGACTTTTGGCTGGCTGTCAAGAGATGTAGGTCGGCTCTTGGAACTCGTGATCTCGGCCTTCCAGTGGAGGTATGGAACTCTTTCTACGCGTCTATGTATCCACCCAGACCCCCTTCATCCAGCCACCCCACATTCTGGTCCATTCCTGCATTAGACCACGACATTTCACTTTGCGAAACTGAGTCTGCCATAAAACGGCTCAAAAACGGAAAATCCCCTGGAATAGACGGCATAACAAATGAAGCCCTTAAAGCCTTGACTCCCGAGTGGACACTACGCCTCCTCACCCTTTATAACAACGTACTTGTAGTTTTGAAAATTTGTAGAACTTGAACGTTTTTGAATTTCTCAAGAAATCTTGATCTATACAATTTATGAAAACTTCAAAATTTTTGTCAATTTCGAAATCTTCAGAATTTTTAAAATTTTTGAAAATAAATTTTTTTTTAAATTGTTAAAAATCTTTACTAAATTTAAAATAATTGAAAATGATTAAAAATTTTAACTATTTTAAAAAATGTAAAAATTTTGAAAATTTCAAAAAAATTTAGAAATTATTTGGTACCTTTCAAATACATGTCAAATGACGGAAAAAAATCGATTTCGGTATCATTACAATAAGTTCTCCCAAATCGGGAAGTTAACACACCTACAAAAGAAAAAAAACCACGGTACCCGGAATCGAACCCGAGTTCTCAGTGTGGTAAATTAATTAATTTGGTAAATATATATATGGTGTTATCTAATTAAGTCGCAAACACAGGCTTGATGCTTTAGTTTTTATTTAATAACTCCAAAGGTTGTCAATACCAATCCAGACCGAACACATGAACAAAACATAAAGTGACATTTTCACTTATTTTACAAAAGACCATGGAACATTTACAAGATTCACATCAGTTCCAATTTTGAAATGCTTTTAAGAACATGTAACACTACTCCCCTCCCTGAAATAAAATTGCAGCCCCGGCAATCATACCATGAATCAGTTGTAACATTACTTAAGTTAAAAAGAATACTAACGATAAAAATGTATCTAGTTTAAAGAAGCTATAAGCTTTCACATAGCGAGACTCTGCTTCCCCCGAAAAGTTGAAATCTAATCGTGTTTTGATTCTATACAATTCTAATTTTACTGAATGTTCATTACATTTTCCGTTTGTGTTGTGGTCAAAGAAAAGTGAGTTTTTTTGTTCTTTTAATATGCCAGCTCAATAAACTTCCCACAACAATTTCTTATTCGGTCCAAACACCTGAAAACATTTTTTTTTCTTTTAGAAACAAAAATATCGCATTCGTAAGTCTCAAATTGGGTTTGTCAAAAGATCGAAATATCCTTCACAAATATTCAGGCCAGTCTGCTACAACAGACATAAGTAATCAGGCCAGTCTGCTACAACAGACACGAATATTCAGGCCCGTCTGCTACAACAGACACAAGTAATTACTAGGAAAGTCTACTCAAACGAACTTTCAGATTCATCATGTTCCATAGGCCAGAGGTGATCCACATGTACTACTTTAAGTCTACCTTTTGGAAATTTTTGAATTCGATATACAACATCATTGAGTTTTGATTTGATTATGTACGTTTTCTCCCAATTTTTTTGAATTCTTGGAAACAATCCTTTAACTCTCTTGGGGGCAAAGAGCCAAACTTTCTGTCCAGAAGTAAGGTAAGCCATGTGCGACTTTAAATCGAATCTAGTCTTCATTTTATCACTCTCAAGTTTCCAAGTTTTTCTGACTTGATCATATGTATTAATTAATTGTTCTTGCAGCTGATCAACATAATTGGGAATATCAATGTGATTATTCGAGTTACTAGGTATTGGGTTACCATGTAGCAAATCCAAAGGTAGCTGCAGTTTTCTTCCGAACATCAACATCGCAGGAGTAAACTGCGTTGTTTGATGCTTAGAAGAGCGATACGCTAAGAGAAACAATGGCAGCCATTTGTCCCAGTAGTTTTGATTATTGTCAATAAATTTAGCCAGGTAGTTAAGAATTGTTCTATTTAACCGCTCTACCATACCATTAGATTGTGGATGCAAAGGGGTCGTACAAGTTCTATGAATGGCAAGTAGTCTCATTAGTGAAGTGAAAATCCTGGACTCAAAATCCCTGCGCTGATCGGAATGGATTTCTAAAGGAATCCCAAAACGTTAAATGGCATGAACTATTAAAGCTTCTGCGATAGTAACCGCTTGGTGATTAGGGAGTGGGAATGCTTCAGGCCAACGAGAAAAGTAGTCAGTGGCTACTAGAACAAAACGATTAATGTTAGATGTTCTTGGTAATGGACCTAGAATGTCACTTGCAAGTCGCTCGAAAGGAAAACCAACATTATAAAGTTGTAGTTCTCCTTTCAGGCGTTGTGACGGCCCATCTCGGACATCCGGACCAAGATGAGAGATTTCATTCCACCCTGGGCGTTACTTTCATTTCTTTGATTCAGTAAGCAAACGAAGGGTTGGATCTTGGCTTTGTAGGTTAGGCCAATTGTAATCCTCATCAGCAGTGCGTATGGTTCGGTAAACGCGTTGTTCTTCGTGATCATCAAGTAAAGTAAGTTTTCACATTTTTTGCACGTACATGGACGTCTAGATAAACCATTGGCATTTCCATGAAGATAACCCAGTCTATGGACAATGTCAAAATCATAAAAGAATAGAATTTCAATCCAAGGGGCTATTTGGTCCTGAGGATCTTTGAATGAGAGGAGCCATTTCAAAGCAGCGTAGTCTGTGCTAATCAAAAATTTTCTCCTAAGAAGGTAATGACTGAAAGGTTCCACTGATGAAACTACTGCTAAGAGTTCGCTACGGGTAACACAATAGTTTCTCTCAGATTTGTTCAAACATTTACTAAAATAGGCAACTACCTTCTCTTCATTGTTTTGAATTTGAGAAAGAGTAGATCCAATGGCAAATAATGATGCATCAGTGTCTAAAATGACATCACCATTAAGAAGTGGGATACAACGAATCGGGGGGGACTATATTTCAGACTATATTTCAATTGATCAAAGCTAATCTGTGATTCAGAAGTCCATTTGAACGGAACTTTGTCCTCTGTTAAAACATGTAATGATTTGGCAATGGCCGCGAAACCTTTGACGTATTTTCGATAATAGGACCATAAACCTAGAAAAGTTCTGAGCTGCCGTTTCGTTTTTGGTACTGGCCATGCTGTTATCGATGAGATTTTATCTGGAGAGCATCGAATTTCATCCTTAGATATTAGATGACCCAAATAGAACACCTCATGTTTAAAGAAAATACACTTTTTCGTGATCACCTTTAGATGGGCTCTGGACAATGGAGAAAATACCAATTTCAGATTTTCTAAATGTTCAGCGAAATTGCGGCCGAAAACAATTATGTCATCTAGAAATACGCGGCAAATTTTACCGATTAAACCTTCTAATACCTTATTCAACAACCTCACAAAAGTTGCCGGTGCATTACAAAGCCCGAATGGCAAAATTTTAAATTGCCATAATTCATCACCGATTGTAAAAGGAGTTTTTTATTTATCCTTAGGATCCAGCTCGACTTGCCAATACCCGCTCTTCAAGTCAATTGTTGAAAACCAGAGAGAGTTAGAGGTGGTATCGAAAATGTCTTCATCTCGAGGTAAAGCCATCGTATCATTTTTGGTGACATTATTGAGTTGACGATAATCAACACAGAATCGGAAGGACTGATCTTTTTCTTTGCACTAAAAGAACAGGGGAAGCCCAAGAACCATAGCTTGGTTTGATAATTTGTTGTTTTTTCATTTGTTCAAGGAGATCATAAACTGTATCACGATAATGAAATGGAATTCTGCGAGGATTTTGTTTAATAGGATTGTGATTCCCAGTGTCGATTGCGTGTTTCATGCCTTGATATCTACCTAGATCATTGGAATTGAAAGAAAACCACTTTTGATAAATTGAAAGGAAATTCTCGAAATTTTCCCGTTCTCTACCGTTTAATAATTCACATGAACTTTTTAATAAAGGGCATAGAAATTCCGGAATTGTCATCGGTAATCGACGCCTTTCATGAGAAATGGTTCTTGTCACACAAATTATTTTCTTGGGATTATCAATATCGAATTTCTTGTTGACGATAGATTGAAAATCTTGTAAAAGACCAGATTTGTAAAGAAAATTTAAGCCAATGATGCAATCTTCTCTGATATTTGCAAAGACTGCGTTGAGGGCAACAGTGAAACGTCCAATAGAAACATCGACTTGTTTGATAGCTTGAAAAGGAAATTTATCGCCAGAAACAGTTATAATAGTGATATTTCTGGGAGAATCCTTGAGACCATTGAGATTGTTATTAAAGAGTTTCGGATTAATTAATGTAATGGCACTAGCCGTATCAATCGTCATTGAGCAAGAATGATCATTAATATCTCCCTTCAATTCCAAATTCAGAGTTGGTACTTGATTTCCGTAATTCATTACCTGGTAGCATCGATTCCGATAATCATTGAATTGAGTCAATTTGTCCCCCAACGAATTGACTCTTTTCAGTTTTCCGACTGTGAATTTGAGTTTTCAGACTCATTTTGGTTTGGAAATCTGTTATTTAGATATTTTGGTTCGAAATTTTTACCACCGTTATTGAACTGTCGATAATGATGATAATTATTGCGGTTTTGGCTGAATTGAACTGAGGAATCATTCTGAGAAGTGCTTAGACCATTATCATTGAAATTATCGTTAGGGTTGGGACAGTGTTTAGAATAATGACCGGAACCTTTACACCTGAAGCACTGAACTTTGGTGTATGATCGAGAGAATGCCTTTAATTTGTCAGAATTTGACAAGAAATCGGGAAAATTAGTCGACAATTGAGAATTCGTTTCATTCCGAGTTTGACGTTTATGCGTGACAGAGTGAGAAATCGAACTGAGCTTGAAGCTCGTTCAACAGCACGTTGGAAATCCCTGATATTCTCGGATTTCAAGGTAAACTCCATTTGCGGATTATTAATTCCATCCATGAACGCGCGACCAGCAGCACGATCACGTTCTTCTTCAGAAGAGCTTGAATAAGCTAGAGGACTGAGTCGATCAATCTCTTCCGAGTAAGTGACGTAACTGTCTCCGTTGCCTTGTTTTGTTGATAACAATTGATCGTAGTACATCCTGGACAGATGTTGTTCATCAAATTTGTTCGTTAAAATTTCCGAGATTGTTTTGTAATTGGTTTTGTCATCATTTGATAATTTGCTCAAAATTAAGCGTGCTTTACCGCGAAGACAACTCAATAACTGGGCTGCTTTAGTCTCTTCAGACCAATTATTATGACAAGCAGTAATTTCAAGTTGCATTTGATAATGGGACCAAAGTTCTGTATCATCATAAGTATCAGGTTTGATGTGAGAATTTTTATCATTGGTAAGTAAGTTATGAGCATTAGAATTAGCATGGTAACAAGCATTAGAATTTGTGGAAGCAGAAAAAGGATAATTATTTTGAGGATTCTCTGCTTGAACCCTTGGTGTATCAGATTGGATCCTCGATGGCACTTGAATCCATGGCGGACGGACTGTAGAATAGAACCAGTTTCGGTACATCGAAGTATATTGTGGAGCGACAGGAGCATGAACGTGATTTTGAGACTTCGTTAGAATTTGATGAGTGTTCTCAGGTGAACGAGAGTTGGTTTGAACGGTTGGGTGTGGAGGTATCACAGCAGTCATCAGACCATGTGGATATAATCCAGAAGCTATTGGGCCTTGCGGAAGGATTACAAGACTTCCTGGGCCTTGAGGAAGGATAATTGGAGCTATTGGGTCTTGTGGAGGTATTACAGGAACTGCTGGGCATTGGAGAGGGATTACAGAAGTTGCTGGGCCTTGTGGAATCATTACAGAAACCTCTGGGTCCTGTGGAGGCCGCAGAGGAACTGCTGGGTCTTGATCAGGGAATGCAGGTGCTATTGGGCCTTCAGAAGGGATTACCGAAACTGCCGCGACTTGAGCAGGCATTAGCGGAGCTATTCGGTCCTGTAGAGGGATTTCAGGGACTACTGGGTTTACAGGCAGTCTAACGGCACCTGCAGGTTGAGGAATTACAGGAGCTGCTGGGCCTTGTGGAGGAAGTTGCGGTATAGGATTCGCTAAGAAATTTCTGAACAAATCAAACATTTCATCACGAGCAGCTCGTCGTTCTTCTTCCCGATTTCTACGAAGGGTCTCCCTCATATCAATTATGAAATCATGTAATTGATTCTGTAACTCATTGCGCAACTCATTCCCTAAAGTTTCAATCTGAATTATTGCGGGATTTTGTTCTTGAAAGTCGGCATTGAGTGGAAAATCAGCAACTAAATCATCATTGATGGGATGATCCCTTAAATTTTCACGTCTGCTGGCCCCCCTCCTTGACATAATTAGAAGTAGACTCACCCTCAAATACAGTATTTTACCTCCACAGTCGTAATTTGATTCTAGTCTAGTGTGGTGAACTGAAGTTTTAATCGGTTAGAAAATCTGATGGTTCAGTATTGTGCTGCATAATTCGGTGGCCTAATTGCGTTCAAACAAAAGTTTCACTGTGCACGTAGATTCTTGAAAATCCCACTTTTGACACCAATGTTATCTAATTAAGTCACAAACACAGGCTTGATGCTTCAGTTTTTATTTAATAACTCCAAAGGTTGTCAATACCAATGAAGACCGAACACGTAACCAAAACATAAAGTGACATCTTCACTTATTTTACAAAAGGCCATGGAACATGTACAAGATTCACATCAGTTCCAATTTTCAAATGCTTTAAAGAACATGTAACAATATTTATGTATATATATATATTAGGGTGGTCGTTAGCAGGTCTCAATCTAAATTTTTTCTACGCCGCCCCCTAAATCATCTCCAAATAATTAAAACAAAATCCCCTAAAAATTTCAGCCCTCTATCTCAACCGGAAGTGCCCCCCCCCCTCCATAGGCTTACTTTTTCCCATTTGAATAACATAGGGTTTTGCACTTTCTTCGATTGCGATTTTTTTACTGCCAAAGTTTGATCTGAAAGAATTGGAAATTTGGGTGCTTATAGAATAATAGACGTATAAAAAAAATAAA
Source organism: Asobara japonica (assembly GCA_026005395.1). Lineage (NCBI taxonomy): Eukaryota > Metazoa > Arthropoda > Insecta > Hymenoptera > Braconidae > Asobara > Asobara japonica. The sequence continues at coordinate 317,620 of BQMI01000320.1, read as the reverse complement.
TTATTTCCATTCTTCTCATATGAAAACCTGTTTTTGACCCATAAATGTTGAAAATATGAGGATATAATAACGAAATTATTTTAGTCAATCTTGAATGATTTCATCACAGTTTTTTTTGGTTGAATCTTGGAATTGTTTATGATACTCGCTTACAATTTGCAGAATGAATTGTTTTTAATCTTCATTCTTAGTTGAATTCTGATTATAATCGAAGAACAAACGAACTCGTCTTTCTGCCAACTCTTTGACAACTTTCATTTTCTGAAATCCTCTTCAAGCCGATCAGATAATCTAAATCATTTGGCCAATGGGATGGAGCTGCTTCAAGAAATTCAAGTCGTGATTCGGAGCTACAAATGCCAGTGGACATGTGAACCAGGCTTCAATGTATTGCATTACTATCAAGATACTAATGTCACGAATCGCATCTAATTCATTTGAGCTCAGGGCGAATTGATCTCGAAAGAGGAATATTTTTAAACAATATATAGTTTCTGACATCCAGCGTGCATGATAGAGTGCCCCGGGATAGCAAAACTTGGCATCTTGACTTGGAACCTCATCCCAAAAATAGAAGAGTTAAATGCCAAAGTTGCTTATAATCATCCCTCGGTTGAACCGTTTTTAAAGATGAATCAACTAATAATGTAATCCTCTCAACGTGATCAGATGTTAGGAAACTTCTCACTTTGTCATCGTCCATTCTAGCTATGAATGTTGATAGATTCATTTCTTTCCAACTATCGCGGAATTTTTTGAAAATTGGTCCATTTGGACCGGTTGTTATTGTCAATTTACACTCAAATACGCAGCCCAGAATAAGTTCAAATATATGATGGCAGCGCGGCAAAAATAACACCTTTTTCTCCAGCAGATGTTCCAGTAAAACCGCCGCACGATTATTTTGACCCAAATGGGATACTGCTGTATCACAACAAATAGCTTTTACCTTGCTCAAAAGACCCCAGACTTCTAAAACATCATAAATGGCATTTGTTTGGGTCGAGCCGTTACTATTTTCTAACTTAGGTACTCCTAACAGTTTGCTGACATCGCCATTGGATACAATCACAGGTAGGCTATCATCTACTGCATGTGAGACTAAATCCAAGAACAGTTTACCATCCCAATGAGCAACAAGATTCTCAGTCTTCAAATTTTTGAAAATTTTAGAACATTTTGGAATAATTTCCAAACTCTGAAAATCATCGATGTTATAAAAAATTTTGATTTTTTACAATTTTCAGAATTTTCAAAAATTTTCAAAAGTGTTCAAAAATATTCAAAGATGTTCAGAAATGTTCAAAACCTTCCAATATTTTCACTATTTTTCGTTTTCAAAACTGTCAGAATTCTTATCATTTCCAGGATTTTTTTAACATGTTCAGAAATGTTCAAAAAAGTGGAAGAGTTTTCGAAGATTTTGAAGCATTCTCAAATTTTCAAAAATTGAAAAATGGCTTTGCCGGTAATTCCCATTTTGTCGGCAAAACGGTGAACAGGAGTTGCCGGAAAATTGCCGTTTTGCCATTGCCGATTTGACCCGGCAAAAACGTCCAGCCCTAAAATAAATATGAACTTTTTATCCCAGGTTCCTAATAATTTCTGATTCTTTGTATGTTGAAGTAGGATTCACCCAAAATTTTTCTTTCTCTCTCGCTTTTCTTCAGACTCTCAACTTCGATTTCACTGTTCCTCAGCTGTTTCTTTCCATTGTATCATAAGCCGATGCAATGTCATTGATATAGCCAATGCGACCTGCCTTCCTTTGCTTTACCAGTAATTCACGTCTCTGATCATCGATTTTCTCCAATATCTGCCCATGCGCAATGTCAAATAAATCATCGAATTCAGTCATGAATTGTTTTTCTTTATCTCGATTAGAGTCTCTGGATTTGTGTTTCTGTAAACTGTCCCATTGTTCATGAAAGTTGATGATTTTCTCCACACAACGAGAACTGTGTTGAGTAGGAAGTCGTGCTTTATCCCAAAAAATTTCTACATCACGGAACACCAAATTGGCACTTTCCCTCAAGGTCAATTTCACTTCTCGTAAGTTGTAGAATAGAACTTTTAAAACTTGCTTCTTTGAAGGGAGTTTATTTCCACAAATTTGTACATCAATGTCACCCAGGAGATAAATATTTCGACGTAGTTCTAAAGGCATGACTCGAAAACTGCAGTCAAGAATACAATGAGAAATGTTTACGTTTTTTGGTTATGTTGAGATCGGTTTGACGGCCACAATCAGGAGGTCGCCACCCGCCCTCCCCAAAATTTTGAGCCAGCGGGTCGTCTACTATCCGCTTTCTTAAAGTGGCGCATTGAGCGCTCACGCATGCGCTCATGCAATATATGATGACAGAATTATGGAGTTTGAGGCGGAGGAGCAATTATCTATCAACAAAAAGTAAAATTTTCGAATTGGAAATTGAAATTTGAAAATTGAAAATTGAAATTTGAAAATTGAAATTTGAAAATTGAAATTTGAAAATTGAAATTTGAAAATTGAAATTTGAAAATTGAAATTTGAAAATTGAAATTTGAAAATTGAAATTTGAAAATTGAAATTTGAAAATTGAAATTTGAAAATTGAAATTTGAAAATTGAAATTTGAAAATTGAAATTTGAAAATTGAAATTTGAAAATTGAAATTTGAAAATTGAAATTTGAAAATTGAAATTTGAAAATTGAAATTTGAAAATTGAAATTTGAAAATTGAAATTTGAAAATTGAAATTTGAAAATTGAAATTTGAAAATTGAAATTTGAAAATTGAAATTTGAAAATTGAAATTTGAAAATTGAAATTTGAAAATTGAAATTTGAAAATTGAAATTTGAAAATTGAAATTTGAAAATTGAAATTTGAAAATTGAAATTTGAAAATTGAAATTTGAAAATTGAAATTTGAAAATTGAAATTTGAAAATTGAAATTTGAAAATTGAAATTGAATTGAAATTGAAATTTGAAAATTGAAATTTGAAAATTGAAATTTGAAAATTGAAATTTGAAAATTGAAATTTGAAAATTGAAATTTGAAAATTGAAATTTGAAAATTGAAATTTGAAAATTGAAATTTGAAAATTGAAATTTGAAAATTGAAATTTGAAAATTGAAATTTGAAAATTGAAATTTGAAAATTGAAATTTGAAAATTGAAATTTGAAAATTGAAATTTGAAAATTGAAATTTGAAAATTGAAATTTGAAAATTGAAATTTGAAAATTGAAATTTGAAAATTGAAATTTGAAAATTGAAATTTGAAAATTGAAATTTGAAAATTGAAATTTGAAAATTGAAATTTGAAAATTGAAATTTGAAAATTGAAATTTGAAAATTGAAATTTGAAAATTGAAATTGAAAATTGAAATTTGAAAATTGAAATTTGAAAATTGAAATTTGAAAATTGAAATTTGAAAATTGAAATTTGAAAATTGAAATTTGAAAATTGAAATTTGAAAATTGAAATTTGAAAATTGAAATTTGAAAATTGAAATTTGAAAATTGAAATTTGAAAATTGAAATTTGAAATTGAAATTTGAAAATTGAAATTTGAAAATTGAAATTTGAAAATTGAAATTTGAAAATTGAAATTTGAAAATTGAAATTTGAAAATTGAAATTTGAAAATTGAAATTTGAAAATTGAAATTTGAAAATTGAAATTTGAAAATTGAAATTTGAAAATTGAAATTTGAAAATTGAAATTTGAAAATTGAAATTTGAAAATTGAAATTTGAAAATTGAAATTTGAAAATTGAAATTTGAAAATTGAAATTTGAAAATTGAAATTTGAAAATTGAAATTTGAAAATTGAAATTTGAAAATTGAAATTTGAAAATTGAAATTTGAAAATTGAAATTTGAAAATTGAAATTTGAAAATTGAAATTTGAAAATTGAAATTTGAAAATTGAAATTTGAAAATTGAAATTTGAAAATTGAAATTTGAAAATTGAAATTTGAAAATTGAAATTTGAAAATTGAAATTTGAAAATTGAAATTTGAAAATTGAAATTTGAAAATTGAAATTTGAAAATTGAAATTTGAAAATTGAAATTTGAAAATTGAAATTTGAAAATTGAAATTTGAAAATTGAAATTTGAAAATTGAAATTTGAAAATTGAAATTTGAAAATTGAAACTTCAAAATTCGGCTTGCGTTTCCGGTGTGAAAGGTGTCGGGCGCATGAGGATAGGAAGGATAGATTTTTTGAATTGTTCATGCAGAAAAATCAGGGGAAAGGTGAAGGGAGGTAAGGGAAGGGTGTGGTGGTATTTTGGAGGAGAGTGAGAGTAAAGGTAGGATAGAAAAGTGTATGAGGAAAGTGTTAAACGTGGAATAGGAGGTAAGAGAAGAGTGAGGTTAGAAGGATTAGCGGGAGTGCGGGTGTAACTGAGTGAGTGCGTGTGGGGTGTGTGAGTGTGGAGCAAGAGGCGTCAGTGGAAGTGGGTGGGGAAAAGGAAAAGTTGCAAGACAGGTTGAATAGGGTGAGGTTGAGTCATTAGAAGTAAGTGAGGCGATATAGGAGAGTGGGGATGGCAGTTGGGACGCATGAAGGTTCGAGAGGGTCGGGGGGGGGGGGAGATGGAGTGTGCGGTTAGGAGAGGGAGAAAAACAAATGGAAAAAATAAAATGGGTTTCGAAGATTCGGCTTTATTGATCGTGGAGATGGGAAAGGGGGTGATGGGGCATGTGAACGAAATGAACGAAGTGGAAGAGCTTATGAGAGGTGAGGTAAGGGGAATGAGTGAGGAGTTGAGTGAAAGGGGAAAGGAATGGAAAGACGAGAATGAGAGGATGCGGGCAAAGATACGAGAGATCGGTGAGAATGACAGGATGGGAGAAGATGATAGGAGAGAGGAAGTAAAGGTGAGTGAAGAGAGGGGAGGAAGGTTGGAGGTGTGTTTGGGGGAGAGGAAGAGGACTATACAAGGAGGGATGTAAGGTTGGAAAGGAGGAAAACGAAGCAGAGGAAAGAAAGGATCGAAAACGTCCTGTCATGGAGGCAGAGGAGAAGCAGGTTTGTAATGGAAAGAAAAGAGAGGGAAGACAGATCTAAAGGTAGGGTGATAAGGTATAAAGGGGAGAGAATGCGGATTGATGAGGAAGTATGGATGTGGTGCGAGATGAAACGGTGCTTAGTCAATGAAGGACGGGAAGTGGGGTTGGAAGGGGAGAGAGGAGGGAGAATTAGTAAGTGTGAATGAGGGAGTGAGGAAGGGCCCGAAGGAGGTATGGGGGGGCAGGGAGAGGGGGACAGCGGGGAAGAATCGGCGGTGTGACAGGGGGAGGGAGGAGAGGGAAAGACACAGGGGAGGGACGTTTTAGAGTGGTTGTATATGAAACATGGATGGATATGAATGAAGGAGGTCTGTACATCGAATGTGGACGGAGTGAGTGAGGTTTATGAATGAGAGCAGAAGAGGGATGGGGTGGAATTGGAAGCTGGAGGTCAGGGGAGAGGAGGCGAGAGTGGGTGGTTAGGGGGACGTGCGAGTGGGGTTCGTGGGGGACGATGGTGTAAAAAAAGAACACGAGGTGCACGGAAACGGAGGCCCCCCTGATTTTGGTTCTGATTCTGATTCTGATTGGTTTCTGGTACTAGCTGATATAGATATGGCAAAGGAATGTGTAATAAAGTAGAGTAGAAGTTAAGTTTTAGATTGAGGCTGCCCTTTGTAAAGAAATTGTAAAGGGAACGGAAGCCCTAAAAGTCAGTAAAAGGAATCAAGTATCTTATGAAGAAACTTGAACTTGACTCAAAATCGGGGAGACGACACCCCCTGGCCACAATGCCCTGCGAATCCGAGGCACCATGCCCTACGTATTCTGGCTATCCGCGCGAAAATCACAACAAAAATTTTTTTGACTATAGTTCGTCTATTACTCTATGAGCACTTGAATTTTCAATTTTTTATGATAAAACTTTGGCGATAAAAAATCACAATCGAAGAAAGGGCAAAATTCCATGTTGTTCAAATGGGGAAAAGTAAACCTTTGGGGGGGGCCACTTCCGGTTGAGATAGAAGGCTGAAATTTTTAGAGGATTTTTTTTGTAATTATTTGGAAATGATTTAGGGGGCGGCGCAAGAAAAATTTGGATTGAGACCTGCTAACGACCACCGTAATATATATACTGCACAAGCTGACCCGGGGGACTTCGTCCCACCTTAGGTAGTTATCTATATTGGCATCACAGCGGAGAAATGAAGTTCCTGCTGGTGATTGAATAAAATTCGTTAATCATTATAATCGATTTAATCTGTTCTATTTACACATAAACTAAATCACTTGAATAATTAACTGGGAATGCTTTTTCGCAACATATTTCCACGTAATCTGAATTACCTGAACAACTATCTAAGAACTTTTTCATAAACTACATTTTTGGTTTTGTTTTTTGGCGCGTAAGCAAATAATGATGATGGCTTTCCAACACGTGAACATGCGACGCACAGTTGTCCGTGCCCAAAACAGGGGAATTCCAAATTGCTCCCGCAAATTTCCAATGACTGACCTTGTGATTTGTTGATTGTCATCGCGAACACCAGACGCACTGGAAATTGCTGCCGCTTGAATTCGAAGTGTAAATCAGTTGGAATCATCGGAATACGTGGAATCAAAGCATTCTCTCCCCTGTACTTGCCCTTGATAATGGTCGCTTCGATGACATTATTCATTAACTTATTGACAGCCAGTCTTGTTCCATTGCATAGCCGGAGTTGATTAATGTTACGTAACATGATGATTACTGAACCAACTTTCAATTGCAAATTGTGAGGTGGTAATCCAGATAATTCCAGTGAGTTCACAAACTCTGTGGGATAGTTAACTACTTCATCTTGGTTGATCACCGTGTCAATTGATTTGAAGGAAAACAACTGTCCCGGAATGAAATTCTGAATGGTTGTGTTGAGATCATCAACATCTCTGTTTTTTGCCGCCAATATAGCTCTTTCACTCAGCCAATCATGATTTTTGAAATTATGGGATATATCCGGAAAGATACTGTATATGAGATCTTCTTTTGAGTCTGTCAACCCACAAAAATCGCTGGACAATGTGATAAGTCCTGTTGAAGCATCAACCGCAACTTTTCCATTCCCAACATTCCGCAATTAGTTTGAAAATTCATCTGCAGTACGATCCTGTTGCAAGAAAACTCGCATGTTCGTTGTTAATCGTAGTATTTTGACATGTCACCACAAATTGGATGATTTCAAACACGCATGCAGCTCATCACTCAGCGGCAGTGGATCGGGGAATAACCGGAAGAGGCTGCCGAACATCACCGGATAATAGAATCATTGCACCACCAAAAACTTTTCGGTAATCACGAAGATCTTTGAGTGTCCTATCCAGTGCCTCTAGTGACCTTTTGTGATCCATTGTGCATTCGTCCCAAATGACCAATTTACATGTTTGTAGAACCTTCGCCATTGCGCTATTTTTGGAAATATTACATGTTGCTGTCTCATTGATTTGCATGTTGTGCAACTGCATGCTGTGATCTAATCTTCGCCAAAGTCAATGAAATCAAAAAAGTCTTTCCCGTCCCTCCAGGAGCATCTGAAAAGTAAACACCACCGGTTCCATTGTTCACAGCTGTCATCAAAGAACCGTACGCTATCAATTGTTATGGATGCAACTGTGAAAATTTTCTACGTACTTCTTCAGCTAGTGATACAGTATCGTATTGTTGTTCTCTTTCCAATTCATAGTTGAATGCATCGTGCATTGGGCGATTAGGTGATATCATGCCCAAATGCAACAACACTTTATTCCCCATCGATAAACACACATCTTCGATCTTGATCAGTGCCTCGTTGTGCATTTCTGCGTTCATTTTCAATGTTGGATTTGATTTCTGCTGGCGCACACGATACAAAATATCTTCAGACATGTGGTCCTTATATGTGGCCTACAAATTTTGTGGAGCCGAAGGAAAACATGTACATAGAATGATCGCAAATAACGTGCGAATTTGATTTGCTGATGACGATATAACCGAATCTCTGAGTGTATTATCCCAATGTGAATCGTTCTCAAGCAACTGTAAAAGCTGACATGCCTCACGATAAGTTTCACACAGATGCCCATTAACGGTTCTCAGACATTGAAACGACGTCGGACCATGAACGTTTACCAACAGTAATCGAAGATAGTAACATTCAGCGTTACTTGGATGCACAGTGTAGATGCGGCCAAGAGCGTCTGAAGAAAATACACCTGGATGTCCTTCAACTGGTATCCCTTGTTTCCGACGTTGGAATGATTTCGATGCTGTATTCCGTGTATAATAGCATGGCATTCCAGCATACATTAAAGTGCTAGCAGAATGATCTGTTTGGCAAACAGAGAAAAGACTTGTCAACGTTGCCGACGGCGCCTGAGCTGCTATGTTCTCTGCATTTTGTGCATTAAAATACACTCGTTGCCCATTTTCGAAATGTACTGCCAAATGTTGAACTGCAGGGTGTGTTTCGTGGATAGGAAATGAAAAGATACGCCAAATCGACTCATTACTGCTCACATAGCGACCCATCTGATACTGAGATACTTCGTCTTTCTCATTTTGAACTCCAAAAATGGCCATGTCACTTCCTTTATTTACATATTTACATATGTACTGAGTTACAGTATTCCACATTGATGTGAGCTTCAAATGTCTTGGATGAAATACCCGAATATGGCACAATCCACCGATTATCCACATGAACATCTCGTCCTTTGACTTTCACAACCGTAGATCGTCCATTCTCTGTAATTGATTGCCGACGATACAATGGATATCCATCATTGCCTGTTACAGTTTCTGAAATCAGATCTCTGGGGTATCGCTTGGAACACTTGCCATTGACCATACATGGTGATTTTTCGTTGAAAATTCCGCAAGGCCCATGTATCATATTCTTAGTAACCACTGCATGTAATTGATGGTCAACAGCTGGATCGGGTATTTCGGCTGAGATAAGTGATACAATTTCATCCGGTCTGATTTTGTCGACCAACCAAATCAAGATATGGGCATGTGGCAATCCACGTTTTTGCCATTCAACGGAGTACATCCAACAACGAACCTGGCCATACACACGATGTTTGAAGATGAAATCCATTAGTGACTTCAATTTTTGTTTAAAAACTCTGGCAATGATGTCATGTCTGCCAACTGATTTTTGGCCAGTTAGTAATTCTCTCGTAATTTATACCCACAGAGGGTTACATGTAAATGTTATAAATAGGTCCGGCCGGCCATAATAGCTTACATACGACATCGCATCTTGCGCGTACTCATGCATATGACGAGGACTTCCGATGTAAGTCGCTGGCAAAATTGTCATGCTTCCCAAATTATTGAGATCATCGTCGGCGTGGATTGCATCGCGGAGATAAATGTACTGTTCAGATCGTAGCTGTTTTTGGTTCAAACGAATATATGTTAATCGTTCAGTTTCGATTTTGACATACATGTCAACGGCGAACGGATGGAAGAGGCTGCAGCACTTCAAAATGTGATTCTCTAAGTCTCATAAGTCTGTATGAATAAAAATTCATAGCACTGACTTTTTTGTTGGTTTCGGCTTCTGTAACGAATGAAAGTATGTTAAATTTGGTCCAATATAAAAATTATTTGGCCCAACGATTTTTCATCCCATCGTATTTTGATTCCAATAAGTGTAGAGAATAGGAAAATGCAATAGAATGATTTCTCATAACGTCTACACTTTCAGAATTCCTCAAATATTTAACATTGTCGATTTCAATTCTCGATTTAAATTTTCAATTCAGTAGCGAAGTGGCCAACGGAGCCAACTCGATTCGTAGGTAACGTTCAATTTTCACTGTGCAAATCGAGTTGGCTCAGTTGACTACTTCGCTACTAAATTTTCAAATGTTCATTTCAATTTCACTCTTCATCTTGCATATCAACGCTGATTACAATGCCAATTTCGTTTGTAAATTTTAAATTTAAATTTCAAATTTCAATTTCAAATTTCAATTTCAAATTTCAATTTCAAATTTCAATTTCAAATTTCAATTTCAAATTTCAATTTCAAATTTCAATTTCAAATTTCAATTTCAAATTTCAATTTCAAATTTCAATTTCAAATTTCAATTTCAAATTTCAATTTCAAATTTCAATTTCAAATTTCAATTTCAAATTTCAATTTCAAATTTCAATTTCAAATTTCAATTTCAAATTTCAATTTCAAATTTCAATTTCAAATTTCAATTTCAAATTTCAATTTCAAATTTCAATTTCAAATTTCAATTTCAAATTTCAATTTCAAATTTCAATTTCAAATTTCAATTTCAAATTTCAATTTCAAATTTCAATTTCAAATTTCAATTTCAAATTTCAATTTCAAATTTCAATTTCAAATTTCAATTTCAAATTTCAATTTCAAATTTCAATTTCAAATTTCAATTTCAAATTTCAATTTCAAATTTCAATTTCAAATTTCAATTTCAAATTTCAATTTCAAATTTCAATTTCAAATTTCAATTTCAAATTTCAATTTCAAATTTCAATTTCAAATTTCAATTTCAAATTTCAATTTCAAATTTCAATTTCAAATTTCAATTTCAAATTTCAATTTCAAATTTCAATTTCAAATTTCAATTTCAAATTTCAATTTCAAATTTCAATTTCAAATTTCAATTTCAAATTTCAATTTCAAATTTCAATTTCAAATTTCAATTTCAAATTTCAATTTCAAATTTCAATTTCAAATTTCAATTTCAAATTTCAATTTCAAATTTCAATTTCAAATTTCAATTTCAAATTTCAATTTCAAATTTCAATTTCAAATTTCAATTTCAAATTTCAATTTCAAATTTCAATTTCAAATTTCAATTTCAAATTTCAATTTCAAATTTCAATTTCAAATTTCAATTTCAAATTTCAATTTCAAATTTCAATTTCAAATTTCAATTTCAAATTTCAATTTCAAATTTCAATTTCAAATTTCAATTTCAAATTTCAATTTCAAATTTCAATTTCAAATTTCAATTTCAAATTTCAATTTCAAATTTCAATTTCAAATTTCAATTTCAAATTTCAATTTCAAATTTCAATTTCAAATTTCAATTTCAAATTTCAATTTCAAATTTCAATTTCAAATTTCAATTTCAAATTTCAATTTCAAATTTCAATTTCAAATTTCAATTTCAAATTTCAATTTCAAATTTCAATTTCAAATTTCAATTTCAAATTTCAATTTCAAATTTCAATTTCAAATTTCAATTTCAAATTTCAATTTCAAATTTCAATTTCAAATTTCAATTTCAAATTTCAATTTCAAATTTCAATTTCAAATTTCAATTTCAAATTTCAATTTCAAATTTCAATTTCAAATTTCAATTTCAAATTTCAATTTCAAATTTCAATTTCAAATTTCAATTTCAAATTTCAATTTCAAATTTCAATTTCAAATTTCAATTTCAAATTTCAATTTCAAATTTCAATTTCAAATTTCAATTTCAAATTTCAATTTCAAATTTCAATTTCAAATTTCAATTTCAAATTTCAATTTCAAAATTTCAATTTCAAATTTCAATTTCAAATTTCAATTTCAAATTTCAATTTCAAATTTCAATTTCAAATTTCAATTTCAAATTTCAATTTCAAATTTCAATTTCAAATTTCAATTTCAAATTTCAATTTCAAATTTCAATTTCAAATTTCAATTTCAAATTTCAATTTCAAATTTCAATTTCAAATTTCAATTTCAAATTTCAATTTCAAATTTCAATTTCAAATTTCAATTTCAAATTTCAATTTCAAATTTCAATTCAAATTTCAATTTCAAATTTCAATTTCAAATTTCAATTTCAAATTTCAATTTCAAATTTCAATTTCAAATTTCAATTTCAAATTTCAATTTCAAATTTCAATTTCAAATTTCAATTTCAAATTTCAATTTCAAATTTCAATTTCAAATTTCAATTTCAAATTTCAATTTCAAATTTCAATTTCAAATTTCAATTTCAAATTTCAATTTCAAATTTCAATTTCAAATTTCAATTTCAAATTTCAATTTCAAATTTCAATTTCAAATTTCAATTTCAAATTTCAATTTCAAATTTCAATTTCAAATTTCAATTTCAAATTTCAATTTCAAATTTCAATTTCAAATTTCAATTTCAAATTTCAATTTCAAATTTCAATTTCAAATTTCAATTTCAAATTTCAATTTCAAATTTCAATTTCAAATTTCAATTTCAAATTTCAATTTCAAATTTCAATTTCAAATTTCAATTTCAAATTTCAATTTCAAATTTCAATTTCAAATTTCAATTTCAAATTTCAATTTCAAATTTCAATTTCAAATTTCAATTTCAAATTTCAATTTCAAATTTCAATTTCAAATTTCAATTTCAAATTTCAATTTCAAATTTCAATTTCAAATTTCAATTTCAAATTTCAATTTCAAATTTCAATTTCAAATTTCAATTTCAAATTTCAATTTCAAATTTCAATTTCAAATTTCAATTTCAAATTTCAATTTCAAATTTCAATTTCAAATTTCAATTTCAAATTTCAATTTCAAATTTCAATTTCAAATTTCAATTTCAAATTTCAATTTCAAATTTCAATTTCAAATTTCAATTTCAAATTTCAATTTCAAATTTCAATTTCAAATTTCAATTTCAAATTTCAATTTCAAATTTCAATTTCAAATTTCAATTTCAAATTTCAATTTCAAATTTCAATTTCAAATTTCAATTTCAAATTTCAATTTCAAATTTCAATTTCAAATTTCAATTTCAAATTTCAATTTCAAATTTCAATTTCAAATTTCAATTTCAAATTTCAATTTCAAATTTCAATTTCAAATTTCAATTTCAAATTTCAATTTCAAATTTCAATTTCAAATTTCAATTTCAAATTTCAATTTCAAATTTCAATTTCAAATTTCAATTTCAAATTTCAATTTCAAATTTCAATTTCAAATTTCAATTTCAAATTTCAATTTCAAATTTCAATTTCAAATTTCAATTTCAAATTTCAATTTCAAATTTCAATTTCAAATTTCAATTTCAAATTTCAATTTCAAATTTCAATTTCAAATTTCAATTTCAAATTTCAATTTCAAATTTCAATTTCAAATTTCAATTTCAAATTTCAATTTCAAATTTCAATTTCAAATTTCAATTTCAAATTTCAATTTCAAATTTCAATTTCAAATTTCAATTTCAAATTTCAATTTCAAATTTCAATTTCAAATTTCAATTTCAAATTTCAATTTCAAATTTCAATTTCAAATTTCAATTTCAAATTTCAATTTCAAATTTCAATTTCAAATTTCAATTTCAAATTTCAATTTCAAATTTCAATTTCAAATTTCAATTTCAAATTTCAATTTCAAATTTCAATTTCAAATTTCAATTTCAAATTTCAATTTCAAATTTCAATTTCAAATTTCAATTTCAAATTTCAATTTCAAATTTCAATTTCAAATTTCAATTTCAAATTTCAATTTCAAATTTCAATTTCAAATTTCAATTTCAAATTTCAATTTCAAATTTCAATTTCAAATTTCAATTTCAAATTTCAATTTCAAATTTCAATTTCAAATTTCAATTTCAAATTTCAATTTCAAATTTCAATTTCAAATTTCAATTTCAAATTTCAATTTCAAATTTCAATTTCAAATTTCAATTTCAAATTTCAATTTCAAATTTCAATTTCAAATTTCAATTTCAAATTTCAATTTCAAATTTCAATTTCAAATTTCAATTTCAAATTTCAATTTCAAATTTCAATTTCAAATTTCAATTTCAAATTTCAATTTCAAATTTCAATTTCAAATTTCAATTTCAAATTTCAATTTCAAATTTCAATTTCAAATTTCAATTTCAAATTTCAATTTCAAATTTCAATTTCAAATTTCAATTTCAAATTTCAATTTCAAATTTCAATTTCAAATTTCAATTTCAAATTTCAATTTCAAATTTCAATTTCAAATTTCAATTTCAAATTTCAATTTCAAATTTCAATTTCAAATTTCAATTTCAAATTTCAATTTCAAATTTCAATTTCAAATTTCAATTTCAAATTTCAATTTCAAATTTCAATTTCAAATTTCAATTTCAAATTTCAATTTCAAATTTCAATTTCAAATTTCAATTTCAAATTTCAATTTCAAATTTCAATTTCAAATTTCAATTCAAATTTCAATTTCAAATTTCAATTTCAAATTTCAATTTCAAATTTCAATTTCAAATTTCAATTTCAAATTTCAATTTCAAATTTCAATTTCAAATTTCAATTTCAAATTTCAATTTCAAATTTCAATTTCAAATTTCAATTTCAAATTTCAATTTCAAATTTCAATTTCAAATTTCAATTTCAAATTTCAATTTCAAATTTCAATTTCAAATTTCAATTTCAAATTTCAATTTCAAATTTCAATTTCAAATTTCAATTTCAAATTTCAATTTCAAATTTCAATTTCAAATTTCAATTTCAAATTTCAATTTCAAATTTCAATTTCAAATTTCAATTTCAAATTTCAATTTCAAATTTCAATTTCAAATTTCAATTTCAAATTTCAATTTCAATTTCAATTTCAATTTCAAATTTCAATTTCAAATTTCAATTTCAAATTTCAATTTCAAATTTCAATTTCAAATTTCAATTTCAAATTTCAATTTCAAATTTCAATTTCAAATTTCAATTTCAAATTTCAATTTCAAATTTCAATTTCAAATTTCAATTTCAAATTTCAATTTCAAATTTCAATTTCAAATTTCAATTTCAAATTTCAATTTCAAATTTCAATTTCAAATTTCAATTTCAAATTTCAATTTCAAATTTCAATTTCAAATTTCAATTTCAAATTTCAATTTCAAATTTCAATTTCAAATTTCAATTTCAAATTTCAATTTCAAATTTCAATTTCAAATTTCAATTTCAAATTTCAATTTCAAATTTCAATTTCAAATTTCAATTTCAAATTTCAATTTCAAATTTCAATTTCAAATTTCAATTTCAAATTTCAATTTCAAATTTCAATTTCAAATTTCAATTTCAAATTTCAATTTCAAATTTCAATTTCAAATTTCAATTTCAAATTTCAATTTCAAATTTCAATTTCAAATTTCAATTTCAAATTTCAATTTCAAATTTCAATTTCAAATTTCAATTTCAAATTTCAATTTCAAATTTCAATTTCAAATTTCAATTTCAAATTTCAATTTCAAATTTCAATTTCAAATTTCAATTTCAAATTTCAATTTCAAATTTCAATTTCAAATTTCAATTTCAAATTTCAATTTCAAATTTCAATTTCAAATTTCAATTTCAAATTTCAATTTCAAATTTCAATTTCAAATTTCAATTTCAAATTTCAATTTCAAATTTCAATTTCAAATTTCAATTTCAAATTTCAATTTCAAATTTCAATTTCAAATTTCAATTTCAAATTTCAATTTCAAATTTCAATTTCAAATTTCAATTTCAAATTTCAATTTCAAATTTCAATTTCAAATTTCAATTTCAAATTTCAATTTCAAATTTCAATTTCAAATTTCAATTTCAAATTTCAATTTCAAATTTCAATTTCAAATTTCAATTTCAAATTTCAATTTCAAATTTCAATTTCAAATTTCAATTTCAAATTTCAATTTCAAATTTCAATTTCAAATTTCAATTTCAAATTTCAATTTCAAATTTCAATTTCAAATTTCAATTTCAAATTTCAATTTCAAATTTCAATTTCAAATTTCAATTTCAAATTTCAATTTCAAATTTCAATTTCAAATTTCAATTTCAAATTTCAATTTCAAATTTCAATTTCAAATTTCAATTTCAAATTTCAATTTCAAATTTCAATTTCAAATTTCAATTTCAAATTTCAATTTCAAATTTCAATTTCAAATTTCAATTTCAAATTTCAATTTCAAATTTCAATTTCAAATTTCAATTTCAAATTTCAATTTCAAATTTCAATTTCAAATTTCAATTTCAAATTTCAATTTCAAATTTCAATTTCAAATTTCAATTTCAAATTTCAATTTCAAATTTCAATTTCAAATTTCAATTTCAAATTTCAATTTCAAATTTCAATTTCAAATTTCAATTTCAAATTTCAATTTCAAATTTCAATTTCAAATTTCAATTTCAAATTTCAATTTCAAATTTCAATTTCAAATTTCAATTTCAAATTTCAATTTCAAATTTCAATTTCAAATTTCAATTTCAAATTTCAATTTCAAATTTCAATTTCAAATTTCAATTTCAAATTTCAATTCAATTTCAAATTTCAATTTCAAATTTCAATTTCAAATTTCAATTTCAAATTTCAATTTCAAATTTCAATTTCAAATTTCAATTTCAAATTTCAATTTCAAATTTCAATTTCAAATTTCAATTTCAAATTTCAATTTCAAATTTCAATTTCAAATTTCAATTTCAAATTTCAATTTCAAATTTCAATTTCAAATTTCAATTTCAAATTTCAATTTCAAATTTCAATTTCAAATTTCAATTTCAAATTTCAATTTCAAATTTCAATTTCAAATTTCAATTTCAAATTTCAATTTCAAATTTCAATTTCAAATTTCAATTTCAAATTTCAATTTCAAATTTCAATTTCAAATTTCAATTTCAAATTTCAATTTCAAATTTCAATTTCAAATTTCAATTTCAAATTTCAATTTCAAATTTCAATTTCAAATTTCAATTTCAAATTTCAATTTCAAATTTCAATTTCAAATTTCAATTTCAAATTTCAATTTCAAATTTCAATTTCAAATTTCAATTTCAAATTTCAATTTCAAATTTCAATTTCAAATTTCAATTTCAAATTTCAATTTCAAATTTCAATTTCAAATTTCAATTTCAAATTTCAATTTCAAATTTCAATTTCAAATTTCAATTTCAAATTTCAATTTCAAATTTCAATTTCAAATTTCAATTTCAAATTTCAATTTCAAATTTCAATTTCAAATTTCAATTTCAAATTTCAATTTCAAATTTCAATTTCAAATTTCAATTTCAAATTTCAATTTCAAATTTCAATTTCAAATTTCAATTTCAAATTTCAATTTCAAATTTCAATTTCAAATTTCAATTTCAAATTTCAATTTCAAATTTCAATTTCAAATTTCAATTTCAAATTTCAATTTCAAATTTCAATTTCAAATTTCAATTTCAAATTTCAATTTCAAATTTCAATTTCAAATTTCAATTTCAAATTTCAATTTCAAATTTCAATTTCAAATTTCAATTTCAAATTTCAATTTCAAATTTCAATTTCAAATTTCAATTTCAAATTTCAATTTCAAATTTCAATTTCAAATTTCAATTTCAAATTTCAATTTCAAATTTCAATTTCAAATTTCAATTTCAAATTTCAATTTCAAATTTCAATTTCAAATTTCAATTTCAAATTTCAATTTCAAATTTCAATTTCAAATTTCAATTTCAAATTTCAATTTCAAATTTCAATTTCAAATTTCAATTTCAAATTTCAATTTCAAATTTCAATTTCAAATTTCAATTTCAAATTTCAATTTCAAATTTCAATTTCAAATTTCAATTTCAAATTTCAATTTCAAATTTCAATTTCAAATTTCAATTTCAAATTTCAATTTCAAATTTCAATTTCAAATTTCAATTTCAAATTTCAATTTCAAATTTCAATTTCAAATTTCAATTTCAAATTTCAATTTCAAATTTCAATTTCAAATTTCAATTTCAAATTTCAATTTCAAATTTCAATTTCAAATTTCAATTTCAAATTTCAATTTCAAATTTCAATTTCAAATTTCAATTTCAAATTTCAATTTCAAATTTCAATTTCAAATTTCAATTTCAAATTTCAATTTCAAATTTCAATTTCAAATTTCAATTTCAAATTTCAATTTCAAATTTCAATTTCAAATTTCAATTTCAAATTTCAATTTCAAATTTCAATTTCAAATTTCAATTTCAAATTTCAATTTCAAATTTCAATTTCAAATTTCAATTTCAAATTTCAATTTCAAATTTCAATTTCAA
This sequence comes from Asobara japonica, assembly GCA_026005395.1. Taxonomy (NCBI): domain Eukaryota; kingdom Metazoa; phylum Arthropoda; class Insecta; order Hymenoptera; family Braconidae; genus Asobara; species Asobara japonica. The sequence goes on along the minus strand of BQMI01000320.1, from coordinate 299,611 downwards.
ATTTCAATTTCAAATTTCAATTTCAAATTTCAATTTCAAATTTCAATTTCAAATTTCAATTTCAAAAATTTCAATTTCAAATTTCAATTTCAAATTTCAATTTCAAATTTCAATTTCAAATTTCAATTTCAAATTTCAATTTCAAATTTCAATTTCAAATTTCAATTTCAAATTTCAATTTCAAATTTCAATTTCAAATTTCAATTTCAAATTTCAATTTCAAATTTCAATTTCAAATTTCAATTTCAAATTTCAATTTCAAATTTCAATTTCAAATTTCAATTTCAAATTTCAATTTCAAATTTCAATTTCAAATTTCAATTTCAAATTTCAATTTCAAATTTCAATTTCAAATTTCAATTTCAAATTTCAATTTCAAATTTCAATTTCAAATTTCAATTTCAAATTTCAATTTCAAATTTCAATTTCAAATTTCAATTTCAAATTTCAATTTCAAATTTCAATTTCAAATTTCAATTTCAAATTTCAATTTCAAATTTCAATTTCAAATTTCAATTTCAAATTTCAATTTCAAATTTCAATTTCAAATTTCAATTTCAAATTTCAAATTTCAATTTCAAATTTCAATTTCAAATTTCAATTTCAAATTTCAATTTCAAATTTCAATTTCAAATTTCAATTTCAAATTTCAATTTCAAATTTCAATTTCAAATTTCAATTTCAAATTTCAATTTCAAATTTCAATTTCAAATTTCAATTTCAAATTTCAATTTCAAATTTCAATTTCAAATTTCAATTTCAAATTTCAATTTCAAATTTCAATTTCAAATTTCAATTTCAAATTTCAATTTCAAATTTCAATTTCAAATTTCAATTTCAAATTTCAATTTCAAATTTCAATTTCAAATTTCAATTTCAAATTTCAATTTCAAATTTCAATTTCAAATTTCAATTTCAAATTTCAATTTCAAATTTCAATTTCAAATTTCAATTTCAAATTTCAATTTCAAATTTCAATTTCAAATTTCAATTTCAAATTTCAATTTCAAATTTCAATTTCAAATTTCAATTTCAAATTTCAATTTCAAATTTCAATTTCAAATTTCAATTTCAAATTTCAATTTCAAATTTCAATTTCAAATTTCAATTTCAAATTTCAATTTCAAATTTCAATTTCAAATTTCAATTTCAATTTCAATTTCAAATTTCAATTTCAAATTTCAATTTCAAATTTCAATTTCAAATTTCAATTTCAAATTTCAATTTCAAATTTCAATTTCAAATTTCAATTTCAAATTTCAATTTCAAATTTCAATTTCAAATTTCAATTTCAAATTTCAATTTCAAATTTCAATTTCAAATTTCAATTTCAAATTTCAATTTCAAATTTCAATTTCAAATTTCAATTTCAAATTTCAATTTCAAATTTCAATTTCAAATTTCAATTTCAAATTTCAATTTCAAATTTCAATTTCAAATTTCAATTTCAAATTTCAATTTCAAATTTCAATTTCAAATTTCAATTTCAAATTTCAATTTCAAATTTCAATTTCAAATTTCAATTTCAAATTTCAATTTCAAATTTCAATTTCAAATTTCAATTTCAAATTTCAATTTCAAATTTCAATTTCAAATTTCAATTTCAAATTTCAATTTCAAATTTCAATTTCAAATTTCAATTTCAAATTTCAATTTCAAATTTCAATTTCAAATTTCAATTTCAAATTTCAATTTCAAATTTCAATTTCAAATTTCAATTTCAAATTTCAATTTCAAATTTCAATTTCAAATTTCAATTTCAAATTTCAATTTCAAATTTCAATTTCAAATTTCAATTTCAAATTTCAATTTCAAATTTCAATTTCAAATTTCAATTTCAAATTTCAATTTCAAATTTCAATTTCAAATTTCAATTTCAAATTTCAATTTCAAATTTCAATTTCAAATTTCAATTTCAAATTTCAATTTCAAATTTCAATTTCAAATTTCAATTTCAAATTTCAATTTCAAATTTCAATTTCAAATTTCAATTTCAAATTTCAATTTCAAATTTCAATTTCAAATTTCAATTTCAAATTTCAATTTCAAATTTCAATTTCAAATTTCAATTTCAAATTTCAATTTCAAATTTCAATTTCAAATTTCAATTTCAAATTTCAATTTCAAATTTCAATTTCAAATTTCAATTTCAAATTTCAATTTCAAATTTCAATTTCAAATTTCAATTTCAAATTTCAATTTCAAATTTCAATTTCAAATTTCAATTTCAAATTTCAATTTCAAATTTCAATTTCAAATTTCAATTTCAAATTTCAATTTCAAATTTCAATTTCAAATTTCAATTTCAAATTTCAATTTCAAATTTCAATTTCAAATTTCAATTTCAAATTTCAATTTCAAATTTCAATTTCAAATTTCAATTTCAAATTTCAATTTCAAATTTCAATTTCAAATTTCAATTTCAAATTTCAATTTCAAATTTCAATTTCAAATTTCAATTTCAAATTTCAATTTCAAATTTCAATTTCAAATTTCAATTTCAAATTTCAATTTCAAATTTCAATTTCAAATTTCAATTTCAAATTTCAATTTCAAATTTCAATTTCAAATTTCAATTTCAAATTTCAAATTTCAATTCAAATTTCAATTTCAAATTTCAATTTCAAATTTCAATTTCAAATTTCAATTTCAAATTTCAATTTCAAATTTCAATTTCAAATTTCAATTTCAAATTTCAATTTCAAATTTCAATTTCAAATTTCAATTTCAAATTTCAATTTCAAATTTCAATTTCAAATTTCAATTTCAAATTTCAATTTCAAATTTCAATTTCAAATTTCAATTTCAAATTTCAATTTCAAATTTCAATTTCAAATTTCAATTTCAAATTTCAATTTCAAATTTCAATTTCAAATTTCAATTTCAAATTTCAATTTCAAATTTCAATTTCAAATTTCAATTTCAAATTTCAATTTCAAATTTCAATTTCAAATTTCAATTTCAAATTTCAATTTCAAATTTCAATTTCAAATTTCAATTTCAAATTTCAATTTCAAATTTCAATTTCAAATTTCAATTTCAAATTTCAATTTCAAATTTCAATTTCAAATTTCAATTTCAAATTTCAATTTCAAATTTCAATTTCAAATTTCAATTTCAAATTTCAATTTCAAATTTCAATTTCAAATTTCAATTTCAAATTTCAATTTCAAATTTCAATTTCAAATTTCAATTTCAAATTTCAATTTCAAATTTCAATTTCAAATTTCAATTTCAAATTTCAATTTCAAATTTCAATTTCAAATTTCAATTTCAAATTTCAATTTCAAATTTCAATTTCAAATTTCAATTTCAAATTTCAATTTCAAATTTCAATTTCAAATTTCAATTTCAAATTTCAATTTCAAATTTCAATTTCAAATTTCAATTTCAAATTTCAATTTCAAATTTCAATTTCAAATTTCAATTTCAAATTTCAATTTCAATTTCAAATTTCAATTTCAAATTTCAATTTCAAATTTCAATTTCAAATTTCAATTTCAAATTTCAATTTCAAATTTCAATTTCAAATTTCAATTTCAAATTTCAATTTCAAATTTCAATTTCAAATTTCAATTTCAAATTTCAATTTCAAATTTCAATTTCAAATTTCAATTTCAAATTTCAATTTCAAATTTCAATTTCAAATTTCAATTTCAAATTTCAATTTCAAATTTCAATTTCAAATTTCAATTTCAAATTTCAATTTCAAATTTCAATTTCAAATTTCAATTTCAAATTTCAATTTCAAATTTCAATTTCAAATTTCAATTTCAAATTTCAATTTCAAATTTCAATTTCAAATTTCAATTTCAAATTTCAATTTCAAATTTCAATTTCAAATTTCAATTTCAAATTTCAATTTCAAATTTCAATTTCAAATTTCAATTTCAAATTTCAATTTCAAATTTCAATTTCAAATTTCAATTTCAAATTTCAATTTCAAATTTCAATTTCAAATTTCAATTTCAAATTTCAATTTCAAATTTCAATTTCAAATTTCAATTTCAAATTTCAATTTCAAATTTCAATTTCAAATTTCAATTTCAAATTTCAATTTCAAATTTCAATTTCAAATTTCAATTTCAAATTTCAATTTCAAATTTCAATTTCAAATTTCAATTTCAAATTTCAATTTCAAATTTCAATTTCAAATTTCAATTTCAAATTTCAATTTCAAATTTCAATTTCAAATTTCAATTTCAAATTTCAATTTCAAATTTCAATTTCAAATTTCAATTTCAAATTTCAATTTCAAATTTCAATTTCAAATTTCAATTTCAAATTTCAATTTCAAATTTCAATTTCAAATTTCAATTTCAAATTTCAATTTCAAATTTCAATTTCAAATTTCAATTTCAAATTTCAATTTCAAATTTCAATTTCAAATTTCAATTTCAAATTTCAATTTCAAATTTCAATTTCAAATTTCAATTTCAAATTTCAATTTCAAATTTCAATTTCAAATTTCAATTTCAAATTTCAATTTCAAATTTCAATTTCAAATTTCAATTTCAAATTTCAATTTCAAATTTCAATTTCAAATTTCAATTTCAAATTTCAATTTCAAATTTCAATTTCAAATTTCAATTTCAAATTTCAATTTCAAATTTCAATTTCAAATTTCAATTTCAAATTTCAATTTCAAATTTCAATTTCAAATTTCAATTTCAAATTTCAATTTCAAATTTCAATTTCAAATTTCAATTTCAAATTTCAATTTCAAATTTCAATTTCAAATTTCAATTTCAAATTTCAATTTCAAATTTCAATTTCAAATTTCAATTTCAAATTTCAATTTCAAATTTCAATTTCAAATTTCAATTTCAAATTTCAATTTCAAATTTCAATTTCAAATTTCAATTTCAAATTTCAATTTCAAATTTCAATTTCAAATTTCAATTTCAAATTTCAATTTCAAATTTCAATTTCAAATTTCAATTTCAAATTTCAATTTCAAATTTCAATTTCAAATTTCAATTTCAAATTTCAATTTCAAATTTCAATTTCAAATTTCAATTTCAAATTTCAATTTCAAATTTCAATTTCAAATTTCAATTTCAAATTTCAATTTCAAATTTCAATTTCAAATTTCAATTTCAATTTCAAATTTCAATTTCAAATTTCAATTTCAAATTTCAATTTCAAATTTCAATTTCAAATTTCAATTTCAAATTTCAATTTCAAATTTCAATTTCAAATTTCAATTTCAAATTTCAATTTCAAATTTCAATTTCAAATTTCAATTTCAAATTTCAATTTCAAATTTCAATTTCAAATTTCAATTTCAAATTTCAATTTCAAATTTCAATTTCAAATTTCAATTTCAAATTTCAATTTCAAATTTCAATTTCAAATTTCAATTTCAAATTTCAATTTCAAATTTCAATTTCAAATTTCAATTTCAAATTTCAATTTCAAATTTCAATTTCAAATTTCAATTTCAAATTTCAATTTCAAATTTCAATTTCAAATTTCAATTTCAAATTTCAATTTCAAATTTCAATTTCAAATTTCAATTTCAAATTTCAATTTCAAATTTCAATTTCAAATTTCAATTTCAAATTTCAATTTCAAATTTCAATTTCAAATTTCAATTTCAAATTTCAATTTCAAATTTCAATTTCAAATTTCAATTTCAAATTTCAATTTCAAATTTCAATTTCAAATTTCAATTTCAAATTTCAATTTCAAATTTCAATTTCAAATTTCAATTTCAAATTTCAATTTCAAATTTCAATTTCAAATTTCAATTTCAAATTTCAATTTCAAATTTCAATTTCAAATTTCAATTTCAAATTTCAATTTCAAATTTCAATTTCAAATTTCAATTTCAAATTTCAATTTCAAATTTCAATTTCAAATTTCAATTTCAAATTTCAATTTCAAATTTCAATTTCAAATTTCAATTTCAAATTTCAATTTCAAATTTCAATTTCAAATTTCAATTTCAAATTTCAATTTCAAATTTCAATTTCAAATTTCAATTTCAAATTTCAATTTCAAATTTCAATTTCAAATTTCAATTTCAAATTTCAATTTCAAATTTCAATTTCAAATTTCAATTTCAAATTTCAATTTCAAATTTCAATTTCAAATTTCAATTTCAAATTTCAATTTCAAATTTCAATTTCAAATTTCAATTTCAAATTTCAATTTCAAATTTCAATTTCAAATTTCAATTTCAAATTTCAATTTCAAATTTCAATTTCAAATTTCAATTTCAAATTTCAATTTCAAATTTCAATTTCAAATTTCAATTTCAAATTTCAATTTCAAATTTCAATTTCAAATTTCAATTTCAAATTTCAATTTCAAATTTCAATTTCAAATTTCAATTTCAAATTTCAATTTCAAATTTCAATTTCAAATTTCAATTTCAAATTTCAATTTCAAATTTCAATTTCAAATTTCAATTTCAAATTTCAATTTCAAATTTCAATTTCAAATTTCAATTTCAAATTTCAATTTCAAATTTCAATTTCAAATTTCAATTTCAAATTTCAATTTCAAATTTCAATTTCAAATTTCAATTTCAAATTTCAATTTCAAATTTCAATTTCAAATTTCAATTTCAAATTTCAATTTCAAATTTCAATTTCAAATTTCAAATTTCAATTTCAAATTTCAATTTCAAATTTCAATTTCAAATTTCAATTTCAAATTTCAATTTCAAATTTCAATTTCAAATTTCAATTTCAAATTTCAATTTCAAATTTCAATTTCAAATTTCAATTTCAAATTTCAATTTCAAATTTCAATTTCAAATTTCAATTTCAAATTTCAATTTCAAATTTCAATTTCAAATTTCAATTTCAAATTTCAATTTCAAATTTCAATTTCAAATTTCAATTTCAAATTTCAATTTCAAATTTCAATTTCAAATTTCAATTTCAAATTTCAATTTCAAATTTCAATTTCAAATTTCAATTTCAAATTTCAATTTCAAATTTCAATTTCAAATTTCAATTTCAAATTTCAATTTCAAATTTCAATTTCAAATTTCAATTTCAAATTTCAATTTCAAATTTCAATTTCAAATTTCAATTTCAAATTTCAATTTCAAATTTCAATTTCAAATTTCAATTTCAAATTTCAATTTCAAATTTCAATTTCAAATTTCAATTTCAAATTTCAATTTCAAATTTCAATTTCAAATTTCAATTTCAAATTTCAATTTCAAATTTCAATTTCAAATTTCAATTTCAAATTTCAATTTCAAATTTCAATTTCAAATTTCAATTTCAAATTTCAATTTCAAATTTCAATTTCAAATTTCAATTTCAAATTTCAATTTCAAATTTCAATTTCAAATTTCAATTTCAAATTTCAATTTCAAATTTCAATTTCAAATTTCAATTTCAAATTTCAATTTCAAATTTCAATTTCAAATTTCAATTTCAAATTTCAATTTCAAATTTCAATTTCAAATTTCAATTTCAAATTTCAATTTCAAATTTCAATTTCAAATTTCAATTTCAAATTTCAATTTCAAATTTCAATTTCAAATTTCAATTTCAAATTTCAATTTCAAATTTCAATTTCAAATTTCAATTTCAAATTTCAATTTCAAATTTCAATTTCAAATTTCAATTTCAAATTTCAATTTCAAATTTCAATTTCAAATTTCAAATTTCAATTTCAAATTTCAATTTCAAATTTCAATTTCAAATTTCAATTTCAAATTTCAATTTCAAATTTCAATTTCAAATTTCAATTTCAAATTTCAATTTCAAATTTCAATTTCAAATTTCAATTTCAAATTTCAATTTCAAATTTCAATTTCAAATTTCAATTTCAAATTTCAATTTCAAATTTCAATTTCAAATTTCAATTTCAAATTTCAATTTCAAATTTCAATTTCAAATTTCAATTTCAAATTTCAATTTCAAATTTCAATTTCAAATTTCAATTTCAAATTTCAATTTCAAATTTCAATTTCAAATTTCAATTTCAAATTTCAATTTCAAATTTCAATTTCAAATTTCAATTTCAAATTTCAATTTCAAATTTCAATTTCAAATTTCAATTTCAAATTTCAATTTCAAATTTCAATTTCAAATTTCAATTTCAAATTTCAATTTCAAATTTCAATTTCAAATTTCAATTTCAAATTTCAATTTCAAATTTCAATTTCAAATTTCAATTTCAAATTTCAATTTCAAATTTCAATTTCAAATTTCAATTTCAAATTTCAATTTCAAATTTCAATTTCAAATTTCAATTTCAAATTTCAATTTCAAATTTCAATTTCAAATTTCAATTTCAAATTTCAATTTCAAATTTCAATTTCAAATTTCAATTTCAAATTTCAATTTCAAATTTCAATTTCAAATTTCAATTTCAAATTTCAATTTCAAATTTCAATTTCAAATTTCAATTTCAAATTTCAATTTCAAATTTCAATTTCAAATTTCAATTTCAAATTTCAATTTCAAATTTCAATTTCAAATTTCAATTTCAAATTTCAATTTCAAATTTCAATTTCAAATTTCAATTTCAAATTTCAATTTCAAATTTCAATTTCAAATTTCAATTTCAAATTTCAATTTCAAATTTCAATTTCAAATTTCAATTTCAAATTTCAATTTCAAATTTCATTATTCTGATGAAGAAACGTTTGTAGATCTTCGACAATTTCTGGTTTCGTGTGTGGGTTATGAGCACGACGTTGATTGACTTCACTTTCCGAATTACCCATGAAATAATTTTGTAAAAATTGATGATCCACATCTGGCGATGGCAACAACGCCCCTAATAAGTGGTATATTTGTCCTTGAATCTGCAATTAGTATATGCAATTGATTGATACTATTTATTCTAATTTTTTGTGCAATTATCCATGACGCGAAAAAAGCTTCATTGTAATGAGTACCTTGAAAGTAGGCATAAAATTTTCCTGTATAATATGAGAAGCGCCGAATGACGTCATTTGGAAGCAATTGTTGTATTTTCTAATGTTCGTCAAAAAGTGTGTAGAATTCGGGCTTGTTCCTGAAACCAATCCATGTAATGGCTCTGGTGGCGGTACTAATTGCGGCAATTTTACTTTTCACCTGCACAACATAATCCACGAGCTTCTTTGCTAAATTTGAACGCCTTACAGTGTGGACAGACGCTTGACATTTGTTCAATCATCACTGATTTGTCCGCACTGTGATCAATTTCCGTATCGTAATGAAATGCCGCTCGTTCCAGGTTTACAGAAATATTACGACGACGCAATCCTTTACGGTCCTTGTGTCGTTCTTGGTGACGATGCGCTTGGAGTGTACGACTTTGCTGTATTCTCAACCTGTTCATCTGAGGTTCATTATCAGTCACTCTTAATCTAGGATCACGACCATTTTCATTGAAGTCCTCTCGCTGTTTATCAGTTTGATTTAAACGAACAGTTGATTGCCGTTGTGTTGCATGACTGCGACGACCTATGTCCGCTCGTCGTTTCCTTGGCATTGGTAATAAACGCTAAAACGGTACAGGATTAATCTTAGAGGATTATTTCACTAATGGTAAATACTAAAAAGATATAGGGTTGTTTTACGGAATTATTTCACTCTTACAAAAAACAAATTGTACTTATCTCAAAAACGCGGCTTCACTACGCAGATATTGCTGTAGTTTTTGTATTTCTGTACACTAATACTCTAATATGCGGTTAGAGAAATGACATAAACAGATACCATCACAACCCCAAAATATTGTTCAAAACATCAAAACAAATGATAGGCAGTACTCACCAGAATTTCATAGATTTGTCGAATATTCAAAATCGGCATTATTTACCATTGCCTCCATATTTACTGTAATTTTTTCATTTTCTGAACACATATATGATCAAAGGAATAAAATTTAAAAAAATCGTTTAAATCGGTCGACTCATTTTCGAGTTTTAGCGTTACAAAGTCATAGCAATTCATTTCTATATATATAGATAGATAGATAGATAGAAAATGGAAGATTACGTGTATTCCAAACAAATTCAAAAACGGGTTTTCATTTTTTAAATAGGCCGCGTCGTTCCCTGATGATGCCAACCTAACTTTCTAGAAAATTTAGTCAATGGATTGGCAGCAATGGCGGGCACCCCTGCCAAATAACTACATAGGCGCTATGCATTGAGTTTCCACTCCCTGATTTTTGGGACAAACCTATTGTTCACTGTGAAATTGTGAAAAAAATGTAAAAAAAATAAGTTATTCGTTTCCTAACATTTCAATCGGAAACAATCAAATCAATCACGTGTATTGTGCCAATTTTTATTCAATTTCAACAGCAGCCATGAGTCTTTAAGGTGGTAAGTTGAACTGTGTAAATTATGTGAATCGTGCATTTGAGGTTAAATTCATCACTCTGTCCATAATCCAAAATGCCTAGAAGACGACGTGCGAACATCGGCCGCTGCACAAGACATGCAAGCCAGCAACAAGTGTATTCACAGAACTTAAGCGAAGAAAGACAGAATATAATAAAAGAAAATGCCCGATTGAGACAACGCGTGAGCACACGAAGATCATTGGCATCATACAATCACTTGGCATTCCAATATGATCCCACTGCGAACTAGAGTGATGTTGAAAATTTAGATATTGGACCAATGACGACTTTATGCCGATATTGCAATGCGTTAAGGTTCAAAAGAGAAACGGGTGGATTGTGCTGCGCAAGTGGAAAAGTCAAACTGGATCCATTACTTACACCACCACAGCCACTGAAACCATTGTTCGAGTGAAGTGATCCCGATTCCAGCCATTTTCTTCAACACATCCTTGAATACAATAACTGCGTTCGCATGACGTCCTTTGGAGCTAATATCATTCGAGAAGGCGGTGTAACGTCCCAAAAGTGATAATTTTTTTTTGCCTCTTAAAAATATGTCGATTATTAATAATATAATTATTATGATTATTACTACTATTATTTTCATTGTTGAGATTTTGCTTGCTAAATTACTCAATGTAATGCGTAGAATTGACATATTATCGGATAGAAATTAGAGGCGTAAAATTAAGATATCATGGAAGAAAGTAGATATCGCGTAGATAGATTAGCGCGTTGGATAGCCACCTGCGAATGCCAAGGTTATATAAACATTATGCACGTGCATTGTCAAGGCTTTCTCCTATGACTCAAGCAGATGATCCGGAAATAATCATGCAGTGCTCTCCATTACCATATATGGAAAGAAATTGCACCAGCCCTATGGCTTGTTACTAAGCCACGACGATTATAAAAGGGAAGCGCAAATCTGGAGCGCGCACTTCCAATTTAGGACTCGGCCGCATTGTGCTAACATAATCTCTGTCCAAATTCAAAACAGTGTCATACTTAAATACTGGGCCAACAAGATAATTGTTATTCGACATTCCGGCTTTTCATCTTAAAACTGTAAGTGACTGTCCATCAATAAAAAAAAAGAAATAAATAAATAATCTCGGCGCTTGCATGTGCTTCGTAAGTGCATCTAAAAATTCCACAATACTTTAAATTTAAAAATACTTAAAACGAACAATATCGAATAAATTCTAAAAACGAGTGGATTGAGAAAATCGCGGAACAAACTGAGTGATGCGTTTGTTACCGTATGCATTACACAGTTATTTTTGGAACACCTTTCTATTAAATCGTTTTTATGGTGAATAAATTTGTAATATCCGGCTTGTCAGTATTTTTCATTTTCTGATACTGATAAGTAAAACCAAAATAACCCTTGGCTGAACTGGATGAGCAACAGGACATTAACTTTGGTCTCGGTCCCAGGAGCAAAGTGCATTTTTTGCATTGACCTAAAACAGAGACCACAAGTAAGTATTTGTGGACGTAACAGCGGCTTCATGCCGACTTGCAGGGTAAAAGTTACAACAGACATAACCCATCACTCACACCAACACAATGAATTGCAACACATAAGAACTACATATACACCAGACACTACACCATCACACGATCAGAAGTTACACCGTATTCTTCAATAAATGATTGTTTGCAATTACAGATACGAGGACAAATATATCATTTGCATGGTTCAATGGTGCCGACACCAGATGAACCGCATCAATTTCTGCACATATATTTCATTTCCTCGATGGTGGATCAGCTGAATGTGCGGTGCAATATACAGGGAACACAACAGTTAAAGAGACGAATTATTGAAAATTGCAAGCATTATTTTCACGCTGATAATGCTGTGGTTAATATGTTCAAAACAGGATTGGAACGAATGCCATCGGATACGCACAAATTTGTTATAAGAGCGAATTGTACCCCAACAGGTGAACATGTGCGAAGATTCGATGCACCCACCATTAATGACGTTGCTGCAATTATTGTTGGCGATCCAACTAAATCGCGACTCATTGTCGTTCAGCGAAGAAGCAATATCATGCATCATGTAAATGAGACACATCCTTTGTACGATGCGTTACAATATCCAATCATTTATTGGCAAGGGCAAGACGGATACGCCATCACGTCGAAGATGGTCGATCCAATTACAGATACAATATTCACACACTAATTATTGCTATTATTAGTTTGCATTAACAATTCATTTAATTTTGCATTTTCAGACGTATCTACGCATAAAAATCTACGCGCAATGAATCACTATGCGTATGGTATGATGATTCGTACACATGAGGAGAATGTCATTCTGAAGTGCCGTCGGCTATTCCTGCAATTCGCTGTTGACATGTATGTCAAAGTCGAGACCGAACGTTTAGGGTTTATCCGATTCAATCAGGCAAAGCTACGATCTGAGGACTATATACACTTACGTGATGCTATTTATTCAGATGGTGATGTTCAGAATATTTAACGTCTTACGATTCTCCCATCATCTTATATCGGAACCCGACGCCACATGCACGAATACGCTCAAAACGCTATGACGTACGTGCGAAGTTATGGAACTCCGGATTTATTCATTACGTTCACATCCGATCCGAAGTGGACGGAAATTGAACGTGAGTTGGAATCGGGCCAGAAACCGTGAGATCGCCATGAGATAATCGCCAGAGTATTTCAGCAAAAACTCAAGGTTATGGTGGATGTGCTTACTAAGTATCGAGTTTTTGGTGACACACGTTGGTATCTGTACTCGGTGGAATGGCAGAAGCGTGGACTACCGCATGCTCATATCCTAATTTGGTTGCTGAACAAATTACATTCCAATGAAGTGGATGACATCATATCAGCTGAAATTCCTGATCCAGTCACTGATCCCCACCTACACGACATTGTGACGACACAGATGGTGCATGGACCGTGCGGTGCATTAAATCCATTATCGCCTTGCATGGCTGATGCAAAGTGCACAAAACGATATCCGCGACCGTTAGTTGCTGAAACAGTCACAGGGAACCATGGATATCCAGTTTATCGTCGGCGTTCAAAAGAAGATAATGGTCGAGCTATCAAAGTTAAAGTTCAAAATCAAGAGAGTGAGATCGGAAATGAATTCATTGTACCATATTGCCCACTGCTATGACGAATTTTCGAAATACATGCAAACGTTAAGAGTTGTCATTCGGCCAAATCAATCAAATATTTGTGCAAGTACGTCACAAAAGGCAGCGACATGGCTGTGTTTGGTATTTGCTGTATTGATGCAGCAACTTCCAAATGGGCAGATACGTCAATACTAATGAAGCATTGTGGCGATTATTGTCATTTCAAATTCATGAAAGATATCCCACAGTTGTACATTTAGCAGTGCATTTGGAAAATGGCCAAAGAGTTTACTTCACTAAGGCTAATGCGGCACAACGAGCTGAGAGGCCACCGGCGACAACATTGACTAGCTTCTTTGCAATGTGTGAAGCAGATCCATTCGCAGCGACGCTGATGTACGTTGAAATGCCCAAGTATTACACTTGGAATCAATGAACAAAGAAATTCCAACGTCGCAAACAAGGAACCCCAGTGCCAGATTGGCCACAGGTGTTTTCCACTGATGCACTAGGTTGCATGTATACTGTTCATCCTAGAACTGATGAATGGTTTTATTTGCGACTGCTGTTGGTAAATATACGTGGACCAAAATCATTTGCGCATTTGAAAACTGTGAATGGCCACCAATGCCAAACATATCGAGAAGCATGTGAACTATTGGGTTTGCTGGAGAACGATTCTCATTGGGATTGAACACTTGCGGATTCAGTTGTTTCATCAAATGCATACCAAATACGAACGCTGTTCGCAATTATCATCACCACTTGTTTTCCTTCACAACCAATTCACTTATCGAACAAATAGAAAGACGGCATATGTGAAGATATTTTGCATCGCTTGCGCATTCAAACGAATAATCCTGATATCGGAATAACCGATGAAATCCACAATCAATGCTTGACTATTGCAAACAAGCTACTGATTGAAGTAGGAATGATTGTGCCAAATCGGTCGATGCACGATGCATTCAACCAAGAATTAAATACAGAGCTGCAATACAATGTTGATACATTGCAGGAATTCGTTCGAAATAATGTGCCATTGCTGAATGAACAGCAAAAACAAGTATACGAAACATCAATGCAAGCGGTGGACAATAATACTGGTTGTCTATTCTTCCTGGACGTACCTGGAGGAACAGGGGAAACATTTGTCATTTCATTGATTTTGGCCACTATTCGATCAAGATGTGACATAGCTTTGGCGTTAGCATCATCTGGAATTGCGGCGACTCTTCTATATGGCGGTCGTACTGCACATTCTGCGCTTAAGTTACCACTCAATTTGAACGCAATTGATACTCCAACTTGCAATATTTCCCGATCCAGTGCAATGGGAAAATTGTTGATGCAATGCAAGCTCATTGTTTGGGATGAGTGCACAATGGCACATAAGAAGTTACTTGAAGCACTTGACTTCACACTGAAGGATCTTCGCCGAAATAACAACATCTTTGGCGGCTTGATGATATTGTTGGCAGGCGATTTCAGGCAGACGTTGCCAGTAACTCCCCGTGGAACGTCTGCAGATGAATTGAATGCTTGCCTGAAGGCATCAGCTTTATGGAATAACGAAAAAACATGATCGCTAACCACTAATATGAGAGTTGAACTTCAAAATGATCAAAGTGCTGCACAATTTTCCAAACAATTGTTAGCTGTTAGAAATGGAAAAGTTCCAGTTGGTGCGACATCTGGATTAATTACTCTTACCAACGACTTTTGCCGATTTGTAGACTCTGAATTAGCTCTTATCGAAAATGTTTTCCCAAACATTAGTGAGAATTATCAGAATTATGTTTGGTTAAGTCAACGAGCAATTCTTGCCGCAAAGAATAATGATGTACACGCACTGAATTTCACCATTCAATCAAAAATTGCTGGCGATTTGGTGACATACGAGTCCGTTGATTCCATAACAAATCCCGATGATGTAGTGAATTATCGAACGGAGTTTTTGAACTCTCTGGAGTTACCAGGATTTCCACCACATAACTTGCAACTCAAAGTTGGTACAGTTATTATGATATTGCGTAATTTGAATCCACCACGACTTTGCAACGGTACTCGACTTTCGGTGAAAAGACTTATGCCGAATTTGATTGAGGCAACCATTATTAGCGGAAAGTACGCAGGTGAAAATGTATGTATTCCTCGACTACCACTGATTCCGACTGCTCTTCCGTTTGACTTGAAACGATTGCAATTTCCAGTTCGCAATGACAATTAACAAGTCGCAAGGCCAATCGCTTAGTGTTTGCGGGATAAATTTAGAAAATCATTGTTTGTTCACATGGGCAGTTATACGTTGCGTGTTCACGAATTGGGAAACCATCCGCTTTGTTTCTGTTAATGTAAGACCAAAAAACAAAAAATGTGGTTTACCAAAGAGCACTTCAATGAAACGGATAATTTGCGGACACGTATAACGCTTCGATTCAGTATTTACTTCGAATTCACTTTCATTTACTTAGAGAATTTACTTCAACTAAATAACACTTCATTTTTGTAATCGAAATGAATTCATTACTGTTGTGAAATGAAATAAAATTTTTCCACCAAACGAAATGTTACCTAAAACGAAGCCATCTGGTGGCGAAACGGAGTGCGCCGGGTTTGCTAGTTTTCTATAAATAAACAGGAGGTGTGCAAAAAAAATTAAACAATGCACAATAATGTACAATCGATTACATCAAGAACTGTTCATACTTTGAGCACTTTGTCGGCTAATTAACCAGAGATAAAATGTGCTCGAGCGACAGAGGTTAGCTGTCAAAATCAACTCCAAATTTTGAGATTGATGCGTTAAACAATAAATATCATATTCACATTCAAATCCGAGATGACGTTGGACTATTTTTACAGACTCAATGGAATATACGCGGGGGAGGGGGGAGAGGAAATCAGGATTAGTTAATTACCAATTTGAATTGTTATCTGGGGTGATGGTAGCATTTCTGAATATGATCGAGCATAGAATAAATAGGTGGACCTTCAGAAGGCCACTCTGGAGTTTCGTCACCACCTATATGCATTTTTATAGTTTGGTGGGAGTGAAGGGGGTAAGTTTTGAGGCGTAAAGATACTCATCGCGTATGCGGGCCGACTGGAGGGGAGAGAGAGGGAAATTCAAAAGAAACATGGACTTGGCCCGATACGCCATCACGTATCTTGAACGCCGTGACATGAGAATTTTATATATAAGAAGATACATATATATTTACTATATATATTCATATATGTTCAAAGTCATGCATTTTGTTCAAGGTTACCACAAGGTTACCACATTTTGCTCAAATACCCTGGAAAAGTCAATAGAAATATACTTACCAACCGCCATAATAATAATAACGGTAATGAAAATAGTAAAAACGTTCAAATACCATGATGTAGATTCACAACCATTTAGACACAACAACCTGCCATCAAGACCGAACGCAACTCATTCAACCAATGACTGAGGAAAACTGTCTGAAGAAGTCAACGGAATGTCAAAACCGCTGCCGTCTGCAATTTCCGTCAGTCAAGGTCTCGGTCAATAACACAAGCTAAATGATTAAATATTTTATCAATTCAGAAGCCTCGAAATCAATTCAAGTAATCTCGAATAATGATATTGAGCGGGGGCTGTAATGTCCAAATTGTTGACATTTAAGTGCATAACATAATTGAAAAAAACGCAATCAGTCACCAAACTAAATTATTATATATAATTTTTCCCCCGGTATCGCCCAAACGAGTGCGACTAAGACACATAACTCTAGCGCGAATGCCCGAATAAAGAAGAGAAGGATTATCCATCGCGGTAATATGAGGTTTTATGGATGGAATTCACATGCTCGACATTTACACGCATTACATGATGATTCTCTTTCACCACTGTTAATAATAATTCAACACAAAATTTCGATAGAAATAATTATAGTATATTATCATACATATTTTTACAAACATTAGAGTAACAAAAAGGGCGCTACAAACGGACTACAAACGCGGTGACAGGGAAAACTTAAATTACTATGTTGATCCAAAATTTTCTCAACTTATAACTCTGATTTCAAAACAAATTTCCCTGACACCTTGAAATGCAGAATGATGAAATAAGAGCACCCAGATCGAAACTGACATCAATTACAAACCCAATTACAAAAATTGGCAAATTAAAACAAGTCAGCATTGCTTGACCACACAGAACAATGATTAATCAACAAAAAAAATTTGAGAAATGACAAATCGAGGGCGCTTACAAAAAAAGCAAGCTCATTTTCCACCAATCAGAGATACTATGAAGGAACTGAGTAGACTTTGAAACCCTACCAAACCTTCAACCTCCCCAGGCTTAATCCAATCGTAGACTGAGTGACAACCTGGTAGAATAAGATCACGGACTCGATCTGACGTTTCCAACCTCGGGAAAAATCTTTCAAAAATTGACTTCAAATGTGGGTCTGTCGAACTAAAAACAGTAGAAAACGGCCAGTTGGAACCGATCAGGGATATTATTTCCTTCAATCGATAGTAGTGCTTTATCCAACCCTAAAAGGAATCATTGTTGCTTTGTGCGAATACAAATCGTCTCAAAACCTTTTCGTTACATCAGTAAAATCAAAAAATGAGCATTACAAATTCTAGATCTCCTAAAAAGTGGAAGAAAGTGTTCCGAATAAAGTAACCATAAGGGCTCACAGTTCATCAACTCGGCTGGTGGCAAAATTGAAGGAAGAACCAAGGGTCCACGCAAGATAAAATCCGTATCCCATTACGCATTCCAAAAGTAAGAGGAAAAATTATTATATCATCGTTCAATTCCATTCGTTTATATTGCACGTATCAGAACGATAAGATTATTCATTAAACATTAAACAAATTACTTCAGATATCTGTCTTATTTCCTGAATTGAATTCAGTTCAATTCTTGAAGAGTATATTTTATTTATATTAACAGCGAATTTTTATTTACCCACAAAAGATAAGAAACAGTTAAAAAAAACATGCAACCAATAGTGTCAAAATGAAAATTTACATTTTTAGCAAGTGAGTTTTACGAAATTTGAGAAACCTCGTATGTTATGATACGGGAGATGCTCTTCGGACATAACATAATATGTTACCCAGTGAAACAGTATAAACAATGGCAATTGCTAATAACACTGCATATACTGCATAAATGCCATCAAAAAGGTGATCCGCTCGATTTGGCATGAAAACGCTTCGATTGGGACCGTCATGACAGCGCTGGGTCCATTGGTTCACTTATTACATATATAATTGTGGAGACTGCTATACCTCCTTAATTATGCAAATTATCGAAAAAGGGCATTATAATAAAATATGTATTTTTATATGGCAAACAACTTTTCTCATATGCATTTTTCGCTAACTCTAATAGTTTATGCAGTAGAACGTTATGAACAATTGAAATTGTTAATAACAATCTAAGTACTGGACCACTTTTACTCAAAATTTAGTCAGACATAAAATATGCTCATGTCTTGTGACGGGATTTGAATAATCCCGCCGCGCGACTGCGCACCTCGCTGCTCTGCAGCGCCCGAACGTTATCGCGGCCTAAGTTCATTCACGGGAGTCCAGTCCCGTTTGACCGCGCGCCCACGCAACATCGACCCCACGTGAAAAACACAAAAAAAAAGGGACGCCACGATAACCAAACGCTCAGGTAGGCTTGCTTTTGCCTTTTCCTTTCGTTTTTCTACTTTTTTTGGAAAAATTTGGAATTGTAAAAGTGGAGAAATTTGAGTTACGAACACGCGGCGCGAGTTCCGAAAATGCGCAGATCGGTTTTTTTAGTTTTTTTTGTGTGGAGTAATTATGGGGTGTTAGCCCGAACAAAAGAGGAAAATATTCGCTCTCGGCAGGGTGGTTATCTCATTCCTTTGGAATGTGTTGTTCGCCCAAAATTCCGGGAAATTTGGGTGCGAAAATAAACGGGTGAATAATTACGTCACACAATAGGACGAAAATGATTACTCGCGAGTTTATAATTTTACTGTAGATGTGATAGAAACTAAAATTATTTGGTTTTCGGAAATTTATGGGTTATTAAGGGACGAAGTTTTTGTTATAAAACTACGCGATTTCGTTATAAAATTAATTGAATTCTTTTGTTGGAAACGTACAACATTTCGGCTACGATTTGATCTTTTTTTTTGATAGTTTGGGTTATGAATTAATGTTTTTTTTTGTAGACTTATGCTTCGACCGGAACGTCGAAAAACTAATTTTGAGCGTTAATGAAAAGTTTTTGTCGTCGTAAAAATTATGTGCTCTCGACCGCAATGTCGATAAAATAATTTCGAGTCCCTGCGTGCGACTTTTCTTTTATTTCGAGTCTCTGAGTGAGACTTGTGTTTATTATAAAATATTTCGAGTCTTTGAGTGAGGCTTTTGTTTTATTATAACATCATAGTTTCGACCGAAATGTCGATCAATTATCTTCGCTCTTGAGTGTTCTTTTTTGTGTGTTAGATTATTATGTCATTTGGTTCATTATTGGATTTTTTTTTTGTTCGTTACGAGGTTATGAAACTTCGACCGGAAAGTCGAAAAACTATTTTGGGGAAAATTAACATTTTTTTTTGATTATTGCGAAATTGTATTATCTCGACCACAAAGTCGATAAACTATCGGTCTCGATTGACTGAAAATTCAGTGAATTAATAAGATCTACTGATTTTGTTGGGATTTAGGATAGTTATAAGGCCTCGACCGCAAAGTCGGTAAATTATCGCCTTATGTGCGGTCCTGATTTCGTTTTTTTGCGTCTCCTTTAATTATTATGGAAGGATGAATTTCGACCGCGATGTCGATAAACTAGTAGTTTTAAGTTCGATCGCGACTTTAGATTGAATTAGTAGTTTTCGGGTTGGATTCGACCTGATTTTATGGGATATCACGTGAGCTTCGTGTACTTCAACTAATTGGAATCTAAAATTTTGAGTTGTATATTTTGCCGAGAAGTAAATACAGAGTTTTGAAAACTTAGCTTTCTGAGTTATGGTTTAGTTAGACGTTTTTTTTTCTGAGACCAATTATTCCCGAATATCTCGACCCACCCCCATCTACCATAAACCCCTCCTGAGCAGCGCGGGACATACCGCTTCCTTTCCCTTAGGTTTAGTTTAGTTAAGTTAAGGTTAAGTATTCGAGATAAGTCGAGTATGCGGTTACGGTAAGTAACGTTAACTCCTTTTCCGTTTTAATTTTAGTATTTTGAGAATTTGCGTTTAGAGAAATTTCGCGTTTTGCGGATTTTGCGTTAAGTTAGAAACTCTCGCGTTGTTGGTTCGGCGTACAAACCAACGGGCGCCCAATTTTTAGGTTTAGGTTAAGTAAGTTTTTTTAGTATTTTGTTCGTTACTAAGGGAAAGCGACGCGAAGGTGGATGATGTTTTTCTCATGCAAAATATCACGTCACAGTCTTTCAGCTCTGATATTGAGAACCTGGATTACATCATTTTTGTGTGCATGAACGTTCATTATGACTATTTTCGATTTTCGCTCAACATGAATTTCTCAAAAACAGGGGCACTACTCGACGGATTCCATCAAAAATCTAATCAGCTCTACGTTACACGCAGAGGCAACGATTGAAAAAAAAATTAATCGAATCGCACGATCCGTTTTCGAGAAAACGTAAACGAAAAATGTTGTCACACACGGACGAACATACAGACACTTGTCTGAAATCACTCCAGGATCATGTAAAACGTGGAAAAACGGAAAAATTTCATCGATCACTTTTCATTTTCGGGCTCATTACAATAACTTCCCTAGATCGGGAAGTTAAAAAGTTCAACTTCTCACCGAATAATCCATCTAACAACTATCCATTAATTGCTGATCTGTTTGAGCCTAGTAAAAATGCAATAAATGCCTTCAGACGGGAAGGCGGTGGTTACTGATCGAATTTGAGAATGCAAAGGCTCTATATGCCCGGTAGCTTAGTTGAAAAAGTGCCCGGCGCGATACTGGGAGCCTCGAGTTCGAATCCCGACTGGGACTATCGGGATTTTTCACCTTCTCGATCTTAGGGAAGTTATTGTTATTGGTCTGAAAATCGAAATGGGAAATTTCACTTGATCTCCACGTTTCATGACCCCTAGAAACGTTTCCAACAATTTTGAGCGAGATGTTTGTGTGTGTGTGTGCGTATGTGAGCAAAATTTTGTTGAACGATTTCTCCCAGACAAATTATGCGATTTCGGTTTTTTTATACACATTGGATAGGTTTTCGCCTAACTTAGCGCTGATTAGATTTTGAACATAATCGCCATAACGGTTTTATAGTTATTAACAAATGAATGGTTTATATCGCTGCGCCGTGAGAACGATTAAAGATACGCAGAAAATTATCTGATCAAATTTGTTCGGCACACACAAATACATAGTTCATGTTCTATGACTTTTTTTGCTGAAACCGATAGTTCATTGTTATTAACAAATTCAAATGTTTATATCGCTATATCGCAAGAACGGATAGAGATACGAAAGAATATCTCAAATGGAATTTGTTCCACAGGTAAAAATACACATTCAAGAAAGTATGACTTTTTTCGCTAACATCCATAGTTAATTGTTATTATCAAAATCGATTGTTTATGTCCGTTGATCGCGAGAATAATTAGAGATACGGAATAAAGTGTCCAATGAAAGTTGTTTCACCAGTAACAATACACATTTAATGTTTTATAACTTTTTTTTGCTGACACCGATAGTTCATTATTATTAACAAATTCAATTGTTCAGATCGATCTATTGTAAGAACGGTTAGAGATACGAAGGAATGTGTTCAATGGAAGTTGTTCCACACGTAAAAATACACACACGATATTTGATGATTTTTTTCGATGACACAGATAGTTAATTGTTATTAACAAAATCAATTGTTTATATCGGTTGATCGCAAGCATAAATAGAGATACGGAACAAAGTGTCCAATGAAAATCATTCCACACGTAACATTACAGATTTAATGTTTTACCACTTTTTTTCTGACACCGATAGTAATTGTTATTAAGAAATTCAATTGTTCAGATCACTCGATCGCAAAAACGGTTGGAGATACGAACCAAAGTGTGAAATGAAAGTTGTTCCACACGTAAAAAGAAACATTTGATATTTTATGACTTTTTTCCTAACACCCATAGTTAATTGTTATCAACTTCCCGATCTAGGGAAGTTATTGTAATGACCCCGAAAATGAAAAGTGCCAGATCGATAAAATTTTCACATTTCTCGACGTTTTGCATCACCCTGAAGTGATTTCAGAGAAGTGTCTGTATGTGTGTGTATGTGTGTAAACAAAAAACTTTGTTTAACGTTTCCCGCGGAGCCACTCGAGGGATTCCCTTTTATTTCGATTGACGCGTTTCAGTGGTTTCCAGGTCTGAAAGGTATGATTTTTTCAACAAATTAGCGGTTCACTTGTTATCAACAAATTGGATTGTTTGTATCGCTCGATCGCACGAACGATTTGAGATACGAAAAAAATGTTCAATGAAAGTTGTTCTCCGCCAAGGAATACACATTTGATGTTTTATGACTTTTTTTACCAACACCCATAGTAAATTGTTATTAACAAAATGGATGGTTTATAACACTCTATCGGAAGAACGTTTAGAGATACGGAACGAAGTGTCTATTGAAAGTCATGTCACACATAAAAATGCACATTGGATGTTTTATGGTTTTTTTGCCAACAGCCATACTTAATTGTTATTAACAAGATGGATTGTTTATATCGCTCTATCCTAAGAACGATTAGAGATACGAAACAGAGTGCCCAATGAAAGTCGTTCCACACATAAAAATGCACATTTGATGTTCAATGACTTTTTTTGCCAACACCTATAGCTTTCACAAATTGAAGTGTTTATCTAACCCTATTTGGAAAATCTCTTTTCCAAATTTTCCCTTTGATATATTTTAAGAATTATAGAATTTCACATATTTGGTAATTTTGAAAAGTTTGAAACGTTCACAATTTGAGACACAAATCGAAATTTTGTACATATACAAGGGCACGATCGGGAAGTTATTGGTTCGACACGTAGAGAGTCAAACCCACATCCCGTTTATAAGTTTTACTTTTCTTACGTTTTAATACTTGAATTTCATTATCAAACCATTATTTACTTTCCCTTTTATTGTATAAGGAACAACCCTGGTGATATGCATTGTTCGGGTATGTAATTGCTCAGCCGACCATACCTCCTTAATTATGCAAATTCTGGAAAAAAGTAATTGCATATAAAAGGTATATTTTCATACAAGGAATAATTCTCTCTTAAGAAGTTTCCCCATAACTTTAATATTTTACCCAATGGAACAGTGTAAACAATTACAATTGTTAATAAGCGGGCATATACTGCACGAATCCCATCTAAAGTGTAATCGCCTCGATTTTGCACCGAAATGCTTCGATTGGGACCGTCGTGAGAGCGCCGTGGTCATTCGTTCACTCATAACAGACATAATTGTTGAGACGGTCATACCTCTTTAATTATGCAAATTATCGAAAAAAGTCATTCTATATAAAATACGTATTTTAATATGGGAAACAACTTTTCTTATATGAATTTTTCGATAACTCGAATAATTTATGCAATAGAACATTATAAACAATTGAGCTTGTTAATAACAATATACAGGGTGACCCAGTTAAAACAGCGCACCCGGATAACTCCTGAAAAAAGGGGTAAATGAAAAAATGTTTCCTATGAAAGTTGTAGGGTTATGAGGGGGACATCTGATACGGTCTTCGCTTTGAGCTTGCTAGCTCAGGCTTGCAAGCTGCAAGCCCAAAGTGAAGTTTTTTGAATGGCATCCACAATTTTGTGTCCTACAAAACTTGTTCCTCTGGACGAGGCGTTTCCAGTCATATGGTTACGTATGCCGATTCCTCTGATTTTACTGTTAAAAAACACTAAAATCTAACTCCGTAGATCAATCGAAAATTTACGTATCTAATACGTCTTCAAATCATGTCATTAAAACACGCACCGAATCAAGGCAGATTTTCAATGTTAGCCCAATCGACTGCTTTATGTTGAGCTTGCAAGATTCAAGCACAAAATGCACTGACAGGAGCATTCAAGTCAGAGCTTGCGATATTTAAAGCCATTCTTTGAATGGTTTGACCATCAACTACTTTATCCAGAGCTTGCAAACTTATTCTAGTAAGCTGCAAGCACGAAGTTCAGTTTTTTCATGGCAACTACATTTTCCTTCCGGTCGGTCCTTCAAATCCTCGCGTCAATACCATGCTGACTATGCTGTATATGAATGCTCCTGTCAGTGCACTTTGTGCTTGAAGCTTGCAAGCTCAACATAAATCAGTCAATTAGGCTAACATTGAAAATCTGCCTTGATTATGTGCGTGTTTTAATGACATGATTTGAAGACGTATTAGATACGTAAATTTTCGATTGATCTACGGAGTTAGTTTTTAGTGTTTTTTAATAGTAAAATCAGAGGAATCGGTATACATAACCATATGACTGGAAACGACTCGTCCAGAGGAACAAGTTTTGTAGGACACAAAATTGTGGATGCCATTTAAAAAACTTCACTTTGGGCTTGCAGCTTGCAAGCCTGAGCTTGCAAGCTCAAAGTGGAGACCGTATCAGATGTCCCCCTCACAACCCTACAACTTTCATAGAAAATATTTTTTCATTTACCCCTTTTTTCAGGAGTTATCCGGGTGCGCAGTTTTAACTGGGTCACCCTGTATATACTGCACCAATTTCACCCACAATCTAATCAGCTCTAACTTGAAAGGAGACGCTTCGAGTGCGCTATTGAGCACCTCGCTCGCATCGTCCGTTCGCGAGATATCGTTCGATAATATTTTTGGCCACGGACGTTGTCTACCTTCACACACACACACACACACGCACACACAAACATCATCGTAAAAATGATCGGGGAGTGTGGTGGAGACTTTGAAACGCGAAGATATGATGACAATCCGATTTTCGATTTTCGGGGTGATTACAATAATTCCCCTCCGGGAAGTTAAAAAATTTATTTCCGGGTCTTTACAATAACTTCTCGAAAAATCGGAAAGTTAATAATAATGTTCAAAAAGCTTGACAAAAAATATATACTAGCTTGATTAGACCTTGTGCTTATTGGTTGATTATCACAAATTATCAAATCAAGTGGATAAAGTACCTGCTCGTGGGGAGCAACTCAATAGATGATTCCTGGTGGTCCTCCTTGTCTGTCGTTTCTCCGCACTAATCAGGCCGATTTTAGTGATAGCTCCGATCATTGGTATTCAGTGATGAATTTTTCATAAGAAACTGGTGATAACTTACCTCAAAAACTAACTGCTTTGTTCTCTATGTGAGCCGTGAAAAGCGCACGTGTGATCTCAACTCGTCGTAGAACAATAATGGCCGATTAACCGCGCGGGATATATCGATGCAAGTGCATCCCCCCCCCCCCTCTGGCTCATCAGCGCCGGCTCAAGGGCTCGGTGCCCCTTTTGACCATCCGCGAGATACAGCCACCTCGTCAGTGGCAATTCGCAACACAGTCTAATCGAACACTTCGCGATAATATTGGCACTTTTTTTCCAAATTTACGTTCAAAACTATTTGTTCCAGGAAGTGGACAGTCCAATGATGAATAGTCGAAAAAAAAATCAGAAAACATCAAGCCCAATGGTAAGTAGCATGGACACCAACTCACGTTA
The DNA here is from genome assembly GCA_026005395.1 of Asobara japonica. Taxonomy (NCBI): domain Eukaryota; kingdom Metazoa; phylum Arthropoda; class Insecta; order Hymenoptera; family Braconidae; genus Asobara; species Asobara japonica. Next base: position 273,439 of record BQMI01000320.1, on the reverse strand, counting down.
CGCATGGAGCACTTGAATAATCATTATGGAGATATTCGAAAATTGCGTAAATTATTCATTATCAGAGCTTGATTGAGTAGTGGGGCAATCTGCAACTATTGAAATGTGATATAACGGCAAAGGAGCCAAAAGTTACGTTCTTTTCCATTGCAGTACGAAGAATGACATTCAAGGGAAGTTTACATTCTTTGATGAACTGAAATGAAATTAATAATAAATTAAATGAGATGCACGCTCAATATTTTTATTCAAACTGTGATAAAATTATCGAACAAGTAATTAAATTATTCAATATGTGATTGAATTTTTTAAATGTACATTATTAAAAACGTTCTGATCAGACTTCAAATGCACACTATATTGATTCAATGGAATTTATTAAGTCTTTTGCCAAAAAGCAGTCCAAGAATAAATTAAACAAATACATCATCGTGTGCTCGACAAAACTGAACAAAAAACACAAATACGAATTCAAACAAAATTATGACATAGGACTGATAAATAAATCTGAGAGGAACCCAGGAATTTCTCCAGTATGCAGTAAGTCTGAAATCTCTTTAAATTTAGAATTTTCAAACTACTTTTCGAAAATTTTGATAATCGCACAAGATTTTGGTCTCGTCTTAACAATTTCCATTTGTCATAAGGAGAAGAACCTTACCAAGTCAATGTTTTATTACCTGTTTGGTGGAAATACCCTAAATTGAATATACGTAATTTAGTTAGGTCTCTGTATCTAACTAAGTAATAAAAATAATGAACAAAATTATTTTTTCTCAATATAGAGGTCTGCTGGTGTTAAATCTTCTCCTAAAGTTGATGGAAAACGTGAACGGATGAAATCTCCATCAGCCAGCACATCAAAAACGACCACAATTGACATGGCATTGGCGAAGATTTTTTCGGTTGCAATATTGCATTCACTATTGTAGAGTCAGAATCATTCACAGAATTCGTGAGGATTTTGAAACCCTCTTACAAAATCCCATCACGAAAAAAACTGGGTACGATGTTATTGAATCAAGTTCACACTAATGTCATTGAAGGCCTCAAATATCCTGTGCCAATAGATGGTGTCTTATTGTGTATCCGGGTTAAATATCCGGTCAAAAATATCCACTTTCAGAATATCCAAAAGTTAAAATATCCTATGACCGATATTTCCAATAGCAGAAATATCCCATTCTCCAAAACATCCAAAAACAACTCCATACTATACAATTGAGTGATAATCAATCGGTGTATGTCTGTATGTGTGTTTTTTTTTCTTCGTCCCATTTCTTCAGGGGGCGTATCGGACACCCACCCATGCGGCTGGGGCCGACTTTCGCCATTGTAGGCCATCGTATTTCTAAACACAGGGTGAACCTGCAGGAACCACTGTGCTACGGTGGCCGGCGCCTATGATGGAACCTACGCTCCCCCCGCCCCTGCGTCGCGTTAGGTTCCCGCTCAGCCGGGCGGTCTCATTTTATGGTTACCGCCGATAGCACACACGGCCTCTGATGGCAGCATGACTTCCACAATATTTGCAACGTTTATGGGTTTGCCTGCTGTAGTTTCCCATACACATCGCTGCAAGTCGAAACGCGGACATGCAAAGAAAACATGTTCCGCATTCTCATGTATTCTCTGGCACTTTGAGCAATTCGCGGAATCTTCATGTTTGAATTTGTGCAGATATTCCCGAAAATATTCGTGTCCTGACAGCATCTGGGTTAGGTAATAGTTAACTTGCCCATGCGATCAGTTAAGCCAGACATCCAGCTTCGGCATTACTCGATGAGTCTACCGGCCTTTCCTTGAGGCGTCCCACAGTAGCTGCCATCGCTCAATGCCGTGGTTGCGTTCTTGCGATCTCAGTTCCGCTTGGCTCAGCTTGGTTGATCTTCTGCGCGTATAGAGGCACCGACGCTCCACCGCTAGCACTTCGATAGGTAGCATCCCAGCAATGACATACACAGCATCGTTAGATACTGTGCGGTATGCGCTAACCACTCTGAGGGCACTCAGCCTGTAGACTGGAACAATTTGCCGCCGAGATCCTTGGATTCGTAATGCATCAGTCCATATAGGAATACCATATGTTAATACCGACGTAACAACTGATGATAGCAGGAGCCTTCTCCTCTGCTTTGGCCCTCCAATGTTTGGCATAAGTCTTGCAAGGGCAGTCTTCACTTTAGAAGACTTTAGGCTTTATGGCTAATATCGGTTACCCAAGCTCGAGTATATAGGTTCCTATACGGTTCCGAAATGATGGCAACATCAATCTTCAAGTCCCGAACGGTCTGCGTCAACAGATCCTCTGCGGCTGCGCAGTGGGCAAGGTTCACTCGCAACACTCACACTATGGTTTCGTACGGTTTTTGTGAAGTGCACTCTGATAGACTGGGCACTTGATAGTACCAGCTACATGGGCGTGATCCTTCGTGGGTTCCCGTTCGAGGCATAGAACACATTTGGGAGACGCCGTGCATTCAGAGCTTTGATGCCCTCTTTCGCCGCATTTGTGGCACAGTCCCGATCGGTGCATTAAGCTCTTACAATTAATGGCAAGATGCTCGTAGTGCCAGCACTTTAAGCACTTTAGGAAGAGCGATCTGTTAGAGATCTTGAGAGGGTGCCTGACGGGGCTCGCCCTCACATGGTATTGCCAGATCGAGCCGTATTCTTGGGAAGACGCAACTTGTGCCTTCTGAGAGAAGTTCGGGGTGTTGGACTACCAAAGAACCGTCGCCGAAGGCATTTCACAACGCCGTCAAGGCACCAGTAGGTTACTCCGTAGTAAATGTGAAGGGCTTATTTGCAAGAACGAAGCCCATATGGACTGACGAACAACAGCTCGTACTTGTATCAGAACATACTACCAAAGTACAGAATTGGCTTTAACATCGACCGTAATGCGACGTTATGGCAATTCGAAAAGCACGCGATCAGACAAGAGAAGCTCTACGCTGACGCGAAAAGATGCCAACCTCCGCCCAAACCGGAGGATTCCCGGTGTTCTAGTTTTGCGTACCGAAGCACGCTGAAAACGGCGCTATCGACAGAGGCTTGAGCAGTCGTAGAACCCATAGAGGTTATCTACGATGAAGCACCTGCTGTGGCTGAATTAGATGTAGAGGTAGCACACGCTCTGCAGAGGCGTGGCGCTCCTCTAGGGAGGGTTGGAGGTGGTGGATTTACCAGACGTATTTGGTGTGTCGCAACTGCGACAGGGTCGGCCACACCTTCGGATTCTGCAGTGCACCCAGAACAGTTTTTTGTTATGTCTGCGGTGAAAAAGGGGTGCACACACCAAAGTGCTCAAAGTGCAATCCGGGAAACGCCAAAAAGGTGTAAGTGAAGAAAATTCACCTACGCCGCTCCCAACCTCGGATTAAGGAGCCCAAAGAGAATTGAAAATTCCGGAAGCTAACGTATCCGAGAAAGTAGAATCTCGGGAAACCAAGAACCCAAAGTGCAGAAATGACAAAGAGAGTGAAAAACTCTCTCTTGGGAATGATTGACCTATCCCGTGGCATTGACGTCGCCAGAAACAACTTCCCCCTGGGAATTTGTGAGGCAGGCAATAAAAAAAGGAGTCACTTTTGCCTTCCATGTAGACCTTGAAATTCATGAAAGGAAGATGTACGGTCGAGTGGATTCCGATGCATCTCGAACATTCGCTGAAGAAGCGGGAATCGAGTTGTTGTGTTCATTGGGCGTTAGAGCTAAAAGAATACCACCCAGACGAGTTCTAGTGGCGAACGGCCAGCTCGAAGTGGTGAAAGAAGCCTCAGAAATAACTCTGGTATTAGGCGGAAGAACAGTCACAGTGCAAACGCTTTGGATGGCCTCGCTGTCCGAAGATTTCATAGTAGGTCTGGATTTATTGAAGCGAGAATGGTCATCGAGTTCTTTGATCACTCGTGGTTCTTTAGAGACAAACCAGAAGATACGTTCAGATTTGAAAAGTCGAAAGAGCATGCCACCTCACTCTGTGCAATGGCTTGCGAACGCCTGGAGACAAGCAAAATAGCCGGCTCCAGAAGCTGTTGGACGAAAAATTCCAGCACACGAAGGAAGTCCTCCGATTTCCAAATTGACTCCACAGAAAATTGATGTGGAAGGTCATGAGCCAATCCGGCAACGAGTTCGCCACCTTTGCCAACACATGAAATTATCGATGTGGAAGGAAGTAGACGAAATGCTCCGAGATGGCATCATCCGAAAACGACTGGAACAGTCCAGTTGTGATGGTAAGGAAGCCCAAAGGAAAATATCGGTTCTGCATCGACTCCCGACGGGTTAATGAAGCTACGCAAAAGGATGCATACGCAGTCGCCAACATGACTGGCATCCTTGACGAGCTCAGACAAGCCCATTATATCGCGACACTGGGTTTAAGTGCCGCATATTGGCAGATACCGCTAGCAGAAGACTCAAAATAGATGACTATATTCACAGTGCCTGGAAGGGGTTTCTATCAGTTTGAACGTATGCCATACGGACTGACAAATGCCCCGGCAACGTTCCAGAGAACCCTGCACAAATTAATTAGTCCAGGAATGTAATCCCATGTCTTCGTGTACTTGGATGATATCATCATCATCTCAAGTACATTTGAAGAACATTTAACGTGGTTGGGAAAAGTTCTCGACAAATTGAGAGAACACGGGTTAACCATCAACCGCGCAAAGAGCGTATTCTGTCGATCCGAAGTGAAATACTTCGGCTCCGTCGTGAATAGCGAAGGTCTCCAAATCGACCCTGACAAGACGTCCGCGGCCGCGGAGTTCCCAACACCACGGAATCTGAAACAGATTCGGCGATTTCTGGGAATGGCGTCCTGGTATCGGCCACTCATACCTGACTTTGCGACCATAGCTCAACCGTTGACATGTCTGACCAAGACAAAACAGCTGTGGGTATGGAGAGAAGAACAGCAAGGGGCTTTCGAAGCGCTGAAAAGCCACTTAACGACAGCTCGAATCCTTGCTTGTCCCGATTTCTCACTACCTTTCATCCTGCAAACAGATGCAAGTAGTGTAGGATTGGGTACAGTCCTCACGCAAGTGCAAGATGGGCAAGAACGAGTAATAGCATATGCTAGTCGTTCGTTGTCGAGCCCTGAAACAAAATGCACGGCAACTGAACAGGAATGTTTAGCGGTCGTGTGGGCAGTAATGAAATTGCGATGTTACTTAGAGGGCTATGCCTTTACGGTAATTACGGACCACAGTAGCCTCCGATGGCTAGACAACCTGAAAGATCCCACTGGAAGACTAGCGAGGTGGAATCTCAGGCTGATGGAGTATGATTACAAAATCATACATAGGAAAGGTGCGTCACACCATGTGCCAGACGCGTTGGCACGCGCACCGGAAAGTGCGATGGACTTGCTCAACGTGGTAATAGACGCGGAAGACAAATGGTATTTACGCCGTTGTCGAGATGCGGAAAGAATGCCCTAGAAATATCCCTTGTGGATAATTCAGGACGAAATGTTATATCGCAGAACGCTCAATACCATAGCTTCAGCGGCCAATGAAGACGACGACGAGTGGAAGCTAGTTCTCCCTCGCGAATTACGACGTGACGCTATTCGAGAATGTCATGATTTGCCTTCTTCGAAGTTCAACGGAGCGTGTAGCTGGGCCGAGAGCAAGTCGAAAAGTAGACCGAGACACCGAGAGCGGGCTAATTTATACGCCCGAATCCGCCATGAAGATGAGGAGGGGCGTTACCCCCACTTGGCGTTACAACACATGTGACCTATCGTCACGAGAGGTAAGGATTCCCGAAATATCCGCCACGAGCCAACCGAAACCGCAAGAATCCAGTTGGGTGACATCAGCAAGGCTAATTCCGACGATAGGGGATATCATCCTATTTGTCGGGGATTAGTCCGATGAGTCAGTGGCTAGGCACCAGGTTGATATCATTCCTTTGTTCGGTGGATTAAGCCGAGGAGCCGTTTGTTTTGACTGGGTGATGTCATTATCCGATTATGTGATTTTAGGAGTTCACGTCATCCTTAGACGAGATTGGGTTTACTTTCCCAAAAAGAGGAGTCTTACGCGACCGTAGCGATATCAAAATATTCGTATTTTCCTAATATTCTCTAAAAGAAGTCCCTCTCCGAAAGGAAACTTCAGCCAATTTTCTCTAACTAACCTAGCCCCACGTTAGGCGCCTTAGTGACGTGATATTTCCGGGGGGGAGGGAGGGAATGTCCGCACCTTCGGCCTCGCTTCCCCAGAACTCCCGATTCTTCCCCTTCTAACTCGAATTGGGCGCCAGTAACTTTTTTACGGGAAATGTACAAACCGAGAGCTTCTAACGCAACTAAACGGAACTTAACGTAAACTTAACGTAAAATATACCTATTTCTTATCGCCACATAAAGAAGACGGGAAAGATGATCAGGGAAGGATGAGGGATAGGGAAGGAGGAGCGGCATGCCCCACGCTTCTCAGGATGTGGGTTATGGTAGAGAGGGTTGGGTTCAGGATTGGGACCGTAACTAACTCAAAAAGTCACGCAATCAATATAGAAGAATTCCATTAGCTTTATCCCGCAAACATACATAACGGTAGCTACAATTTTCCTAATCATCTGGCTGGAGTTCTCCCCGAACGCTAGAAACCATAACTCTTTCGGAGAGAGGAACTAAGTACACCGCCAGGAGAGGCGAAAGTTAACCCAATCAAGGGAGCTATTCAATACATCGGAAACGAAAGGGGGTAGGACGTATGAGTAAAAGTCGCGATAAGGGTACATTCTCACAGTCACGCATCCCGACATCGGAACCGAGAACTAATTTCTGATTTTCCAAGAATCCCGCGGAATAGCCCAATAATAATATAAAAATGACCGGGGAAATATTCCCGAAATATCCCCAAAATCCCATAATAAAAAAAATGACAGGGAAAGTATTCCCGAAATATCCCCAAAATCCCAAAATAACAACCACATGACAGGGCAAGTATGCCCGAAATATCCCTAAAATCTCATAATTTTATGCAGGGATAATTATCTCGGAATTATCCCCGAAACTCTATTTAATTACACGCATGGATAATTATTCCGAATTATACCCGAAATTCTATTTTATTATGCCGGCATAATTATTCCGAATTATCCCCGAAACTCTATTTTATTATGTAGGGATAATTATTCCGAATTGTCCCCGACATTCTATTTTATTACGCGGGGATAATTATTCCGAATTATCCCCGAAATTCTATTTTATTACGCCGGGATAATTATTTCGGAATTATCCCCGAAACTTTATTTTATTATGCGGGGACAATTATTCCGAATTATCCCCGAAATTTGATTTTACTATATAACAACGAAAGAGGAGAATATATAATTCCCGAATTTTCCGTGAAATTTCACCAAAATTCGCGATCGAATTGTTGGATGTTTGTCGCCGTAGGTGACTTGCCGTTGTGCTGCTTGACTTCGTAGGGCATCTGTCCATATGGGGATACCATATGTTAATACCGATGTGACAACTGATGATAACAAGAGTCTTCTCCTCTGTTTTGGCCCTCCAATGTTCAGCATGAGTCTTGCAAGGGCAGTCCTCACTGCACCCGCCTTACTGCTTGCATGTTGGGCTTGTTGTCTAAAACTGAGCCGTGCATCAATCATAATTCCTAAGTACTGTATATAGGGCTGGGAAGTTATTTTGTGCATGCCGACTTGCAGCGTGATTGTCTCCAATTTCTTTCGGCTCGTGATGAGTAGTGCCTCAGTCTTATGCTCTGCAAGTTGTAGACCAATCGATTCCATCCATTTCCGTATCTTGTTAAAAACATTATCGAAAATGAGCTGAAGCGTGAATGGATGTATTTCCACGATGGTTATAGCCACGTCATCTGCAAATGCCACGAGCTTTGCCCCCGTCGGCAGTGCCAGTTTCAGCAATTCGTCGTACACGATATTCCACAGAAGGGGCCCCAACACTGAGCCTTGAGGTACACCCCCAGTCACCTTATATGTTTTAGGGCCTACGTCTGTGTCATACTTGAGAACTATATCGGTGAAGTAGTTACCTACCATCTTTTGGAGATATGCCGGTACAGATAGCTTCGATAATGCCGCCAAAATAGAATCCCACCGTACCGAGTTGAAAGCGTTCTTGACGTCCAGAGTAACAACCAAACAGTATTGTTTCGTACCTCCTTTCCATCGTCCGCCCTCAATCGCTCTCTTCGCTGTTTTCACCACCAGGTCTATAGCATCCCACGTAGATCGTCGTCGTCTGAAGCCGTATTGAGCTTCGGCCAATAGGAGTTCCACCACTGCCTCAATTCTCTGATGTATAATGCGCTCCAGGATCTTGCCCGCAGTATCCAGCATACAGAGTGGACGATATGATGACGGTTCGTCCGGAGGCTTTTTTCCCTTAGGAAGCAGTACGAGTCTCTGTTGCTTGCATCTGCTGGGGAAGATACCTTCTTGAATGCAAGCATTGTACATATCGAGAAAGATTCCAGGCGCTGCATTAATCGCGGCCTTGAGTGCTATGTTTGGCACACCATCGAGACCAGGGGCCTTGTTGTTGCCCACTCTACTACAGGCCTGCAATAGTTCATCAGCTGTAATCGGTGGAATTTCGTCGTTGATACCATTCTTCACATACGTCCCAGTAATATTCGTTTGTTGAGGAAATAAGACAGCCACAATCCTCTCCAGGAGCTCAGGGCAGGTTGGTGATGGCATCGGTTGACTCTTAAGTCGCGCTATAACCACCTTGAACGGTCTGGTGGTTAAGTAAGAGGGGTTAGACTTCAAAATGAGGATCTGCGCATCTCCTCTGCGCAGGTTGCGGCTGAGGGCCCGGGGGGGGGGCACTGCGGTTGGTAAAGCAGAGCGCTGCCTCCAAATAAATGAATAAATAAATAGATAAATAAATTATAACATTTATTTTTAGGGAGCACACCCTTCCTTGGACTCGGGTGGCTCCCAACCTACTTCCCGATTCCCATCCCCTATATCTAACTACTCTTGGGCGCCAGGTGAATCTTTGATTCCCAGGTATCACCGGACTGGGCTGACCCCCAGGCTTGCGCCCGTCGGGGTGGGACGGCAATTCTAACTAAACTTAACTCATCTTACAGACTATTAGACCAGGTCTGCGCTGGCGCATTGACGGTGCTCTAATCCCGGTACTTTGTTGAGCCCGATCCGTTACTGGGGTGGGCTGAGATATCGGTATCTCTAATCCCACGTGGTCCTAGTCTTCGGGAATGGATTCGGGCATGCAGGGGTTATACGTGCCTCGACCCCTCAGGCTGTAGGTTTTGGTAGAGAGGGCGGGTTCAGATGGTCCTCTTAGCGGGATGGTAACTCTACTTCTACGCGTTATAATTCTAGTGTCAGGATACCTCCTAAGAGGGAGGGTACTCACTAGACTGCGCCAAAAACAAGTCGAATTTTTTTCCTCCGGTTATAATAGTTACAATCTTAGAAAATGACCCCATTAAGAAGATTCCATAAGTAGAATGCCGTCGGATTTCTTTTAGAGGTTGCTCATTGACAATTTGTATTTTGCATTTGATTAGCATGGGGAAAAATCACTCTACTCGCTTTGAACCAAATATCTCCTCTTGTACTGTAAAGAATTGGTTCTATTAAGGTGAGTGGCATTATACTGAATCACCCTAAGGATATATACGAAAAAAGTTTAATCTTATTTTAGTTAACGGATGTGATTCTCTAATTACGCAATTTTACGTAATAGATCAAGAGAGATTTACAATTTTATTTTATTTTTCTTTCCAAAAATGTGAATCTGGTCAATATAAATGTTCAGTTAAACAAATAATTAGTTAATTTATGCTTCAGCAATATTTAAGATCGTCAGGTAATATACTTTGAATATATACAAAAAATGAAATGATAATTTTGAATTTTTCTGAACCGTAATTTTGAAGGACACATAAAAACTTTTAGAACCGCTATGACTAAGTAATGATTGTCAATGATTATTGAGTTGATGTAGCAAATAACTCTAGATGCCTGCCATAAAATCTTTTTTTCGGTAACTTGGATAGGTTTTTCGCTCTTGCTGGACTACTTGTAGAATATTCTGCTTAGTTCTCTCGTCTCTACTCAAAATTTGATTGTATTGCTCTGTAAGGGGCATCTCTCTGCTGCGTCATTAACAACCTGGAGGTGTTTAAAAACTTTCAAGCATTCATTGTAATGGCATTGCCCTCCCAATTCTCAGGACTTTCAAGGAAAAGGAAGTCATAGGGCAATTCGCACAGTTTAAACAGCTCAATTGATCCCTTGGTGATAAAGTGACTTATATCAATACTTCCGATTGATTTAAGTTCATTTACGCACATTTTAATGCGTTTAGCATTTTTCTCAGTGGTACTCTCACGTTCACAAAGGGCTTGAACCATTCTCTGTTTTACATCTGGAGGTACTGTGGAGTCAAAGAAAGATAAAGCAGCCAATCGATCATTCAGGTACCAAAAATACAGCTTGAGCTTATCAATTGCAGCTTTCGATGTAGTAGGATTGACATTCGCAAACTTGCTTAATTGCTGCAAGAACGTGAGATCGTGATTGGGAGCTTTGATAGCATCTCGACTAATGAACCACGCTTTTAGATAAAAGCCCACAATAAAAATGCAAATGTCACGTAAACCATTAACTTCTCGAGAGTTTGCTGAATTCTTGAAAAAAACGTCTTTAAAAAGGAAGAGCTTCAAACAATAAATAGCTTTGGCCAGCCATCGGGCGTGGTGGTGTGCTCCTGGTCGTTTAAACTTAATTTTCTCATGTGATACACCACCCAAGAAAATAGCCGATAATTCCAAAAATTCTCGATAATCTCCGCGTGGTTGAGTTACCTGAGTTAATAATAATAATAATAGTAATGAGTGATGTTACAGGTAAATATGATGACAAATTTTCCGTTTTACGTTTGTCGTTCCGTGAAGATCAAAGTGACCGGACGGGACCGAGTTACCGGAGATTTTTTAAATTTATGCTATTTAACATATTTAGCTCATTCGAGATTCGATTGCAAATCGCTCAGGTTATTAAGGAAAAGGAAATGAAACTAGTAAAAAAAGGGGATATTTGTCGTCCGGAAACTGAACTTCAAGTGTCCACTAAGTAGGGCCTTTACGGTACGAGGAAATGATTCTTGAAAGATAAGGAAATGCCTGGCAAATGTCAGAATTTACCTTCAGCTGATTTGCAATAAATGCCAGAAGTTCTTCTTTCTGTTTTCCCAAAATTCTGGCAACTAGCTCATCGTCTATCCCAATTATATGCGCGGTTTTATCAAGTGAATCCCAACTATCCTGGAAGCGTTTAAAAATCGGGACATTTGGACCACTTGTACCCTTCCAATAAGTTTCGACAACGTTTCTGAGAATTAACTCATACATATGATGGCGACAAGCTAGATGTAAAATATTCCTGTCCAGTTTCTCTTCCAACAAAGCACATACCTCATTTGTGTGACCTGTTAAAAATTCAACAATTAGGGGAGAGTGGGGTAAAATGAAATAGCGGGGCAAAACGAAACGCGGGGGCAAAATGAAACACGGGGCAAAATGAAAAACCAGCGCAAACGTTTCCGGATGTTATTTGCAAAACTTTTATGTTTTTCAGGAACTTAGAAAAAAAAAACCCTTTTTTTAGTGACGCAATTAAATGCAAGTTTACACTCACTTTCCATTGATTCAATGAAAATAGAGATAATTAGGCAAAAAGTCTTATTACCCAGTTTCTGGATAGCTATGTTATTCACGCATGCTAGTTCCATTTTGCCCCGCGTTTCATTTTGCCCGGTGTTTCATTTAACCCCCTATTTCATTTTGCCCCCGCGTTTCATTTTGCCCCGCTCTCCCGATTTAGATTTATTAAAGGCAAATTCAATATATTGAAGTGTTCTCATTTGACTCAAATATTTGAATAATTTCGTTTACCAGTATTTACACTTGTGGTATCAAAGCAAAATGCCTTTATCTTTCCGTGTAAGACCCCACGCTGCTAAAATTTCCTCAATAGCTTCAGCAGCACCCAAACCAGTTCCTGAATGCAAAGCTGGACTTCCTAGGTGCTGCTCTGTTTCGTATCCAGAAATGACAATCGGTAGCCTCTCAGTTTTTCCTGACCCAGTAATATTCACCATCAATTTTCCATCCCAGTGTAATTCCAATACTTTTGCTGTCTTGAGATTGTCTTTTAACTTATTTGCGATCACAGCTCTGAACTCATTCCGCTTCCTTTCGATGGTTTTATAACTTAAATTCATCTCTTTGATATTATGACCTAAACTTTGAGCAACAGCAGTTATGATGAATGCAGCTTTTCTGCTACTGACTCCAGCTCTGTCCAATGCCGCTACCACGCGTGGACAAATTACGTCCTTTTTCTTAATTTTTTTCTTCTCTGGCATTAGCTCTGCCAATTCATCTTCGAAATTTGGGTACTTGATTTGCTTCTAGTGGAATTCTTGTGAAGGCTCCTCCAGGTTTGATGCAGTTTGAGTAATTTATTGGTAGAATGCTGATTTTGACTAATGGGAATTCCTGCTGGGTGCCACATTTTCTCAATATCTACCACTGTCCTAATTGCACTTTGGTGCAATGTGAGTTTTTCTTGATTATGGTTGTAGAAGAACAGTTTCAACGCTTGCAGCTTAGTTGGAAGTTTTCTTCCCTTAATCTCTTTCATTTCGTGTCCGATTAAATATATATCTGTCGATTTTTTACTTGACGCCATAATTAAATGATAGATATCTTAATCTAACACTATTCTAATCTGATTAATCAATTGTACCTGATAATGAAGTAAGAATGATCTACAGTGCAATTAATCAATGGTTAATCTAATCCGTCAATTATGACAGGTTATGTACGTGTTTTATAAAAAAATTAGCGCAAAAGATTTTTAATTGGGAAGTACCACGATAGTGGCCCAATAGCTCAGTGGGGGAGAGAACTTGAATCGTAACCCGAAGGTCGCAGGTTCAAAGCTCGGTCTCGTCTATCCCTTGTTTCAGCAATGTTTCCAATTTATTAAGAAAATAATATAATGGAAAATGCAATGTGAATCATGTTGATTATGCATGGTCATTTTGAATTTTTAGCAATTTAGTTTAAAAAATGAGGTTCAAAAAGGTAACATTTGCGAATATTAGCGATAATTACAGAGCCCCAACACTATTCAACCTCGAATATTGCTGAATCATGAATAACCTTATCATTTGTTTTCTTGAATATCTATATTAAACACATTCACATTTTTGGAAAGAGAAATACAATAAAATTGCCAATTTCACTCGACCCATGACGAGAAATTGAATAATTAGAGAATTACATTCGTAAAGTAAAATAAAATTCCACTTTTTGTTCTATGTATCCTTAGTGTGATTCAGTATAATGCCAGGAACCTTAATAGAAGGAATTCCATACTGTACAAGAGGAGATATTTGGTTCAAAGCGAGTAAAGTCATATTTCCCCATGCTAATCAAATGCAAAATACAAATTGTCGATGAGCAACCTCTAAAATAAAATCCGACGGCATTCTACTTCTGAAATCTTCTTAATGGGGTCATTTTCGAAGGTTGTAGCTATTATAACCGGGGGAAAAAAAATTCGACTTTTTTTTGGCGCAGTCTAGTACTCACGTGATAAGATGTCTTTCGTAGATGATGGGGCGGCCCTCTGGCTCGTCCACGTCTGGTCACGATATCCTCTGGGGCTCACACAGAGGTCCAAGGACACTCGGTGAGCCTCCATTAATCCATTCGCTACCGGTCTCCTAAGTCGTCGGCTGGATGGGGAATATCTGCTGGTCCTGCTGCGTTCCGGTGATAAATCGGGGATTGCAACCAGGTGATAGCCCACGATGCGGTTCCGAGTGACACACAAGGGGGTGATGTGAGACCCTACTCACCCTTGGGTCATACTCTGCGAACTCACATCGTGGCCGCGTTCCACTCGCGTGCACACTCATAGCTCCCACTCGAGTAATCGCACGCACCCAACTCTCGAGCGCATCACTCTCGCACTCAACTGTCCTCGCTCGACACTCCTCACTCGACTTCTCTCGTCCGACCCTCCAGTTCGACTCCTATCGCTAGACTCCCCTTCTTCGTTTCCGTCCTGGGAAGCGAGGTGGCGCTCACGTCGCCACACTTTCCAGATAACTCCTTTTCGGCTTGGGCGGGGGAAATCACTATGGGATTTCCTTCGGAATGCCGAATCCTGAACTCAACCCGGGTACCCTCGGTGCGAATTACCAAACCTCCCGAGGCATTCCGTATTCCGGCATCCCTGTATGTGAAGGTGCGGATTGTCATTCCGTCTTATCCTACAGCTCTCTCTGCTTCAGATCCAGGTCTGGTCTGCTTCGTCGTCGCCACTCGCACTCCGGTTTCTCCAGATCTAGTCTGGAATCGGGTTATTCTTGTGCTGGGCTGGCTCCCGCAGATTCCTTAACCTAAGTTCTCTTCCTCTGGGTGGTCAGAGGCCCTGAACGGTCGTCTCCCCTCGCCTCCTAATCCTAACCCTAAGTGACGGAATTATTTCACGTCACAATTCTCCCCACCTTAGACGACGCCTATGGCCGAGCGATTAGGTCCTTGGCAGCTGGTATTGCCCTTCCTTTTCTCTGCTCGTACAGTTCTCGTCTGGGTATCTGATTCTGTCCGGTGCCTTGCCATGTTGTCTTCGTCATTTGATGGGTTGGGTTCTCCCGGGATTCGTCCCAGCTTGCGAATCTCCGGGGTTTGTTTCCTCCCTTCTTCCGTCTACCTCGGACTCACCCGAAGGGGTCCTGTTTGGGCGATACAGTCCGAGACACCAACGTGGTGGGTCTCCAACTGGCGATCCTCGGCAAGACTCTCCCGGAGGGGTCCTGTTTGGGCGATACAGTCGGAGACACCAACGTGGTGGGTCTCCAACTGGCGATCCCCGGCAGGACTCTCCCGAAGGGGTCGTGCCTGGGCGATACAGTCGGAGACACCAACGTGGTGGGTCTCCAACTGGCGATCCCCGGCAGGACTCTCCCGAAGGGGTCCTGCTTGGGCGATACAGTGGGAGACACCAACTAGGTGGGTCTCCAGCTGGCGATACTTGACGGGATTCTCCCGAGAAGGTCCTTGGTTCTCGATACAGTCGGGTACACCCCAAGGTGGGTCGCCAACTGGTGACTCTCGACGGGACCCTCCTGAAGGGGTCCTGTTGAGCCTCCCCAGAGGACTTCCCTACTTCGTGATAAGCCTCGGAATGGTGGAGGGGTTCCGTAACTTAACGGGGTGGGGACTCTCCCGAAGGGCTTCCCCTCTGTGGTCCTCCCGTGGGATGTCGCCGACCGCGCCGGTCCTCGGACCTCCGTTGACTCCGGTGTTGGTGGAGTTGGGACCGCAATCGGTCTAGAAGGTCCGTCGGCCTTGATGTACTGGCCGCCGGATTGGTGGGGGACGGCCCTTCCCTCTTGTGCGCGTTGTAAGTGCGGCAGACATGGTCCGGCACTTTGACCCCCAACCCGGGGACATATCTGCCTTCTGCCTTCCACGCCGTCTTACACCCGGGACAGTCGCTCACCCGCTTCCCCTTCCTTCCGCAACGTAGGCAGAACTCCTCGAGCGGAAGAGGACACTGGCTGAACTTATGGTCCCTTGAGGGACAGTTCCAGCATTTCGGCACCAGCCCTGGGGGTTTGACAGGGCCTCCCTCCAAGGGTCCAAAGGTATTGGACGCGCTTGGTCCCCTGGTCG
This sequence comes from Asobara japonica, assembly GCA_026005395.1. Lineage (NCBI taxonomy): Eukaryota > Metazoa > Arthropoda > Insecta > Hymenoptera > Braconidae > Asobara > Asobara japonica. The sequence goes on along the minus strand of BQMI01000320.1, from coordinate 257,684 downwards.
CTGGCACCGTCTCCGGAAGGGATTGGTTGGGGACAGGTTTGGTAACCGCCCTTATCTGTTCCCCCAACCTTTTCTTCCTCTCCCTGCGACGCCGGGCTTTGGAAGGGGCTCCTTGGCGTTCTCCACTGGGCTGGTCGTCTCCCATTTCCTCCTCCTCCATCATCCTCGTCTCCTCTGTGGACTCGTGAGACCGCGCGGGGGGGTCTGGTTCTGGGGAGCCGGAGGTCATGGAACACAGAACCTCCCTCTCGTCTCCGTCAACCATATGGCTCCAAAGGGGCGGCTCTGGTTTCCTCTCCGACACTGGGTTCCCGCGCGTTCCCTGGTCCTCCGTCTCCATTTTTTGCGGAGAAGGGGGTCCCAAAGATTCCGTTTGAACGCTTTGGTCCTCATCCTTCGGCCTTTTACTAATACCAGATCTTTTTCCCGATACTCCATTTTCCGGTGGCGGAGGTTGTAAGACTGGGCTTGTTGTCGGTTTGACTCGTCCAGGGCATGTATGACCTCTAGAAGTGTTCACAGTCTCTTCATCTTATCGGCCCATTCTTTCGGTGTTGGCGGTGTCACTTCCCTATTTCCTTCTAGCTCCCTTCGCAATGAACTTGAGGGGTTCGGTTCGCGTCCCAGGTTGGGTAGCGCGGGGGTCATTTTTATGGAACTGTGATGAGCGGTATGATAGGCAAAACGGAACTCATGGATGTATATGTCCCATTCTCGGTGGTCGCTCTCGAAAAATGCTCTTATCATTGTTTTCAGCACTCTATTCACTCTTTCTACCGGGTTGGTCTGTGGGTGCTAGGGTGGGGTTGTATACAACTGCATCCCGACTCTCCCCGACAAACTTTTGAGTTCTTTATTAACGAACTTCGTCCCGTTATCCGTGATTAGTTTTCGGGGCGTACCCCACCTGTTTATTACCGTGTCCTCTATACACTCTCTTATCTTTTTCCCCGTACATTTCTGTAATGGACATACCTCGATCCATTTAGTGTACAAGTCTTGTATCACTAGTATGTAGCAGGGCTGCGGGTTAGTGGACCCATCACATCTGCTGCTATTGTTGTCCATGTGCCACTCAACGATCTTCTGTTCATGTGTCCTGCGGGTTTCGTCTGATTCACCTTACATCGCTGACAGGGGTCACACTGGTTTACAAAACTCAGGATCTCCTCACACATTTTCCGCCAGTAGTAGTTCTCTGCCACACGTCGATATGTTTTTTCGATACCGCGGTGCCCAGCCTGGGGGTTGCTGTGGCACTCTTCGACTGCTGTATTTCTCAATTCTCTCGGTAGGACCAACTGCCACGGCGTTTCATCTGGTAGTAATCCGCTGTATAATGGAGGGACGCGGTGAAAGTATAATTGGTTGTTTTCCATTCGCCAGTCCGGATATAGACCTGGTTCTTGGTCTACTTTTCTCCTCTTCTCCAGGTACCACTTGTCCCGGGTGGTTGATACCACGTCCCCGAAGTCATCCATCAGCTTCATCAGTGCTGCTGACTCTTCCGGGATTCGGGACAGGGCGTCTGGGGCGTGATGGAGTGCGCCCTTACGGTGGATGACTTTAAAGTCATATTCCATCAATTCGAGGGACCATCTGGCTAGTCTTCCTGTTGGGTTTCTCAACTGATGTAACCATCGCAGGCTGCTATGATCCGTGATGACGATAAAGGAGCATCCTTCCAGATAACAACGAAATTTGCGGATAGACCACAAGACAGCGAGACATTCTTGTTCGGTAGTTGTGTATTTTTGTTCTGGGCAGGTTAAGGCTCGACTTGCGTAGGCTATTACTCTCTCCTGACCCTCCAACTCTTGCGTTAACACTGCGCCTAATCCTACTGTGCTAGCATCTGTTTGTAACGAGAATGGTTGTGTGAAGTCCGGGCAAGCCAGGGTGGGTGCTGTGGTTAAGTAACTCTTCAGCAACTCAAACCCTTGTTGCTGTTCTTCCGTCCATTCCCATGTTTTCCCCTTCTTCGTTAGTCGGTGAAGGGGTTCTGCTATGGCCCCAAATATAGGGATAAACCGCCGATGCCAGGAGGCCATACACAGGAGCCTCCTTAATTGCTTGATATTCGGCGGGGCAGGGTATTCGACGATTGAAATAATTTTTTCCAGATCGGCCTGCAACCCTTTGTGGTTGACTAAGAACCCTAAATATTTTACTTGGGGTCGACCGAATTCACTCTTATCCCGGTTGATGCTGAGCCCCGCCTCCCTTACCTTTCCCAATACTTTTGCTAGCCATTCTAAGTGTTCTTCGAAGGTCCGTGCGACGATTATTATGTCGTCTAGATACACGAACACATGCGGGTACATTTCTGGTCCTATCAGTTTGTCTATTAACCGTCGGAAAGTAGCTGGGGCGTTGGTGAGCCCGAACCGCATCCGTTTAAATTGGAATAATCCTCGTCCGGGTACGGCAAAAGCAGTGATTTCTCTAGACTCTTTGCTCAATGGTACCTGGAAGTACGCTTGCCTTAGTTCGTCTAGTATCGTCGTCATGTTTGGGATGGGGTATGCATCCTTTTTGGTGAGATCGTTCACTTTTCTGAAGCCAATGCAGAACCGGTAGGTTCCGTTTGGCTTCTTTGCTAATACGACGGGACTTGACCAATCGCTACATGATGGGTCGATTACGTCATTTGCCAACATCTGGTCCACCTCCCGCCACATGATTTCCCTTAGGGCGGGGGTCGCTCCGCTGGGCTTCTGTTTGATCGGCGCATTTTCCCCCACATCAATATGGTGTTCCATGAGGTTCGTAAGGCCGATCTCGCCTGTTGGTGGCTCGATAAGCTGATCGAGCAGGTCCTTTAATTGACGACTCTGCCTCGGATCCAACGTGCGCAGTCCGCAGCATAAGACTACACTCAAATGATCTCTCAATGGTGTAAAGTCCTTGGAATCCACTGGGTTGGCTCGATACCATGTTAAAGCTCCCCCGGTGAGAAAGAACGGAATTGCCTTGAGGAGGTCTTGGTCACGTATTAGGAAAAACTCACGACCCTCCTCAATTTGCGCGAAGAAATTCTCGATATCCTCGCGATGGTCACCGGAATATAATGCTAATTCCCATTTCTTCATGACCGTTATCAGGGTGGCCGCGTTAAGTGACCTTCCCTGAGGTGTTCCTCGAGGTAGGTCAAAGCAAGGGTAGTACTCCTCGTCGGGGTACTGTTGAACCTCTTGATGACGCCATCCTCGACCGCACGAGGAATAACCTTCATCTCGACGAACTGGTCCTGGTTCGGAAGGTTCCCCTTCCTGACGCTGGGACTCATGGTTCCGATAGGGTCGTTCTCTATAATGGGTACCACCTGCGTATCAACCCTCGCGCTCCCGGTCAGGCACTTGACCTCTAACCCTACTCAATGGCTGTAGCCTTGGCGGGGTCGGGTCTTGTACCATAACTCGAGGTACTTCGCGTCCTGTACTCAGGGGCTGTGATGGCCCCCGGTACATTTCAGATTGAGTGGGACTGGGTTCCCGTTCCTCATTCGCGTTCGCGGTCAGATTGGGCTGACTCAGGGTTTTCCTTGGTCGGCCTCGTGGTCTGGTCTCGGTATTGGTGGAAGCGTCCTGAATATTACTCAAAGCACGTTCCCGGCGCGACGTCCCTTCCTCTCCGCTGAGGTTTCCTATTTGTTCCGAGTGGGTCAGATGTTCTGATAAGCTAGGTATTCCTTCCTCATTGCCCTCCCTATTATCCGGGAGTGCGTCCAAATCGGTTGGGTTCGGCATCACTTTCTTTTTCCTACTCTTATCACTCATAATGATTGGGGCTGAATAAATTTCCCAAAGTTATTTCCAAACCCTCCAAAATTTTTAAACAGAAAGCTCTATTGTAAATCTACCGGTTGAGACTCTTTGCCGATTTTAAAATTTCCAATAACTACGTTAGAATGTCCAGCAACCGCACTCAAAAATCTTTGAAAATGATAATAACCCAATTTTATGAGTGCTTATCCTCGGCACAATCGCTCGAAATTGGAAAAAGAAAGAGAAAAGCGAAAAAGAAAAAAAAATATATTAATGCCGCACACCGGAAATTACCGCCTTTTTAAACCCAAAATTAATAATTCCCCACTTGACACGATAATAAATCGTTCGTCGATCTATTAAAATTAAGCGCGGTTGTTATTTTAATTCACGGTAGTTATTTATATTTCTAATCACTTACCGTATGCTGCACTCGCTTCGCTTTGTCCTCACTTTGCTGGAACCACTTGTCAATTTGCTCAGTCCTTTCTTCCCTTTGTCCACGTCAAATTGGGGGAAAAGGGCCGGGGTATTTCTCCTACTTTCCCCTCTCGATAATTTTAATTTTTCTCTCTATTAAATTCCCGGTATTTTCCCCGTATTTTGGTTTTGAGTGGCCGAGCGTTCGATGTGACCTTGAGCTCGGCACACAGCTCTACCCTCTTTGTCGCTCACAAAGGCGGCGCTCGCGATGTAAACATCGGGCTTAGCACAGTGAGAGTAACTCGACTTCTCGTTGTGTTTTTTTTTCTTTCGGGAAGTAAGAGACAATAAAAGGTATTTTATTTTCTATCTATTTTAGGTAATTTTGGGGCTCCAAACGGCCGAGCACTCGATGTAAACATCGGGCTTAGCACCAGGAGGATTACCCATTCATTGTTCCGCGGAAAATACAAGGCGATAAAGGTTGTCAAAAATTTGGATTTACTGATATTATTGGGCATCTCGAGTCCAAGCTCGCGATGTAAACATCGGGCTTAGGACAATGAGAATCATCCAACCTTATATCTCAATTTTGTGCGGAAAATAAGAGGTGAGAAAAGACAATCTATTCTCACTCTATTTCTTATTATTTCTCCACAAAATTTTGGGCTTCCAAAGGCCGAGCTCTCGATGTAAACATCGGGCTTAGCGCCATGAGGATTACCCACCTATTGTGTGGAGTATTTCGCGTCAAAATAGAACGATAAAGTGATTTTATTGTCACTTTCATTTCGTGCCATATTATTGGGCATTTGAAGGCCGAGCTGACGATGTAACCATGGGGCTTAGCGCCACACAAATTGCCCCAATATTCGAGTTTTTAGTTATACGGAAATACGGGGCTTGAGAAATTATTCTCGCCTCACTGTATTTCCTATTAATTTTGAGCGGTATTATTGGGTGCCGAAAGGCCTAGCTCGCGATGTAAACATCGGGCTTAGCAACATACGACTTGCCCCAATAATCGGGTTTTGATTTTTGGGGAAATGCGGGCTAGAAAAGTTATTGCCGCCTCACATTATTTCCCCTTATATGCATTCGATTTTCTTGGGTATTCAAAGGCCTCACATTATTTCCCCTTATATGCATTCGATTTTCTTGGGTATTCAAAGGCCGAGCTCACGATGTAAATATCGGGCTTAGCGCAGTAGGAATTACCCAAACTAACGTTTTATAATTTTGTGGGAATACGGGGCTTGAGGAATTATGCTCGCCTCACACTATTTCCCTTCTATTTTTGATAGATATTCTTGGGTATCGAGAGGCCAAGCTCGCGATGTAAACATCGGGCTTAGCTCCATTCGAAATACCCAAGTTATTATCTCCGTATTTTGTGGAAATACGGAGCGAGTGATTATTCTCGCCTCGTTATATTTCCTATTATTGTTGACGATATGTTTGGTGGAAATACGGGGCGAGAGAATTTATTCTCGCCTTACGGTATTTCTCATTATTCTTGGCCGCTATTATTGGGCATTGTCGCCGAACTCGCGATGTAAACATCGGGCTTAGCGCTATGTGAGTTGCCCCAAATAATCGGCTTCATAATTTTGTGGAAATACGGGGCTTGAGAAATTACCCAAGCCTCACGGTATTTCCTATCAACTTTGACGATTTCATTGAGCATCGAAGGCTGAGCTCGCGATGTAAACATCGGGCTTAACGCAACATGAATTGCCCAAATCCATGCGTCCTCGGTTTTGGAGGAAATGCGGGGCGAGAGAGATTATTCTGGCTTCCTATTATTTCCTTATAATTTTTACCGATATTATTGGGCATTGAAAGGCCGAGCTCGCGATGTAAACATCGAGCCTAGCGCCATACGAAATACCCAATTTATCGCGTCTTTATTTTACCGGAAAATACGGACTAGAGATTATTCTTACCTCAATATATTCCTTCGATATTTTTGGTGGAAATAAAGGGCTAGAGAGATTATTCTAGCCTCTCGTTATTTCCTATTAAATTGTGACGATTCTCTTGGGCATCTGAGGCTGAGCTAACGATGTAGACATCGGGCTTAGTGTAATACGAGTTGCCCAAGTTCTCGCTCGGTAATTTTGTGGAAATACGGGACTAGAGAGCGATTATTCTAGTCTCACGCTATTTCGTTTTAATTTGTTGGTATTTTTGGGGTTTCTAAGGCCGAGCTATCGATGTACACATCGAGCCTAGCCCGCTAGAAATTCCGCACTTAATACCTCGATACTTTATAATTTAATGTAATGTAGACTATCATATTAACTCTATATATGTCTACTCAACTTTAAATTTTATAACCATAATGTTATTAAATTCTATACTCCGACTACTCCGACTGTTATCTAACGCGAATCTCTAAACTACTCTACTCTCGCAGGTTCGCTATTTTCTACTTTTTGCTTCCGAATGGAAGCATTGCAATCGGTCAATTTCGACTTTTGCTAATTATGTTTGTAAACGATATATAATGGTTTGAAATGTAAAAATACGAAGTTTGAGCATAGTGTCTGTATGTATCAATTTTTTTCAAAAATCTTCACTTACAAAATTTAACATAAAAAGGACTAAATTTTGAGAATAAAATCTGAAAAAATTGTCAGTTACTGGTATTGAATGCATCTACTTGCCCTACATTGAAATCGCCCGGTAAGTTTCTTAGAAATCGCTTTTTTCGTTTTTTCGTCCGATGATTCATATCTCAGAAAATAATGAATATTTTTTAATTTTTTTTTTCAAAATGTGCATCTCAACTAGATCTAGGGAATGGTGGAAGACCATCTAGTAGGTTCCTCACAAGAAATTGGACATATTTCAATTTTTCTGTTTTTTCTGCTTTCTGCCTTTGTACGCACTCTAGCGTCCCCAAAAATTGATACAAAAACTTAAAATTTGAAACAAAGATTCCTTTTGTTATAGTAAAGAACCCTGTTAAACACCGATTTGATCGTATGATTAGTTTTAATTTTTATTTCTCGATTTTTTAATTTTTTCGTTTCCACGGTTTTTGTTTTATTTCTCGATAATTAATCAACCGATTTTGTTCTTTTTTTTTCAAAATGTGTGTTTTAACGAGATCTATAATATGGTTGCAAAATATTGAGTGAATTAGTTTGGGTACAATGAGATATTCCTATTTTTTAACTTTTGATTTTGGTTTTACTTTTTGTGTTTGTACGCACGCTAGCGTCCGTAAAAGTTAAGAGAAGAACTTGAAATTTGGAATATAGGTTCCTCTTGTTGTGGTGCAGAAGCCTATTGAGTGGTGATTTGATCGGATCAGTAGTTTTCTAGATATCGATTTTTTCGTTTTCACGGTTTTTATTTTATTTCTCGATATCTATTCAATCGATTTTGTTGTTTGTTTTTTTCAAAATGTGTGCCTTAACGAGATCTACGATATGGTTGAAAAGCATTGAGTCAATTAGGGGTAATATAAGTTATTCCTGTTTTTTAACTTTTGACTTTGGTTTTACTTTCTGTTTTTGTTCGCACTGTACCGACCGCAAAAATTGGGATAAAAACTTGAAAATTGGAACAGACGTTCCTTTTATTATGGTGAAGAACCCTATTGAATAGCGATTCAATCGCATCATTAATTTGATAAATTCCAGTTTTTAATTTTTACGGTTGTTTCATTACTTCATTTCTCGATAAGTATTCATGCCATTTTTTTTTTCAAATGTGAGTTTAACGTTATCTATGAACTGGTAGAATAACATTGAGTCAATTACTTTGGGTAATATGTGCTATTCCTGTTTTTGATTCCGTTCGCCTGGAAAAAGCTTTTTCAATATTGGAACATTTTTAATTTGTGTGCAATTGGACCATTCGGAAGCTTACCACCAATGAAATTGGGGGAGATAAAAAAACGGGGACATATTTGACACAGTCGAATGGGGGGACCCGAGGACCGCCTGCTTGTTTTTTTCTGTTGGCGGCCCCACGTTGGGCGCCATTTTATAATATTATTTTTAGGGAGCACACCCTTCCTTGGACCCGGGTGGCTCCCAACCTATTCCGCGATTTCCATCCCCTATATCTAACTACTCTTGGGCGCCAGGTGAATCTTTGATTCCCAGGTATCACCGGACTGGGCTGACCCCCAGGCTTGCGCCCGTCGGGGTGCGAGGGTAATTTTAACTAAACTCAACTTATCTTACAGACTATTAAACCAGGTCTGCGTTGGCGCATTGACGGTGCTCTAATCCCGGTACTTTGTTGACCCAGATCCGTCACTGGGGTGGGCTGACATATCGGTATCTCTAATCCCACGTGGTCCTAGTCTTCGGGGATGCAGGGGTTATATATGCCTCGACCGCTCAGGCTGTAGGTTTTGGTAGAGAGGGCGGGGTTCAGGTGGTCCTTTTAGCGGGATGGTAACTCTACTTCTACGCGTTATAATTACAGTGTCAGGATACGTTCTACGAGGGAGGGTACTCACGTGATAAGATGTCTTTCGTAGATGATGGGGCAATACCGTTGGGGCGGCCCTCTGGCACGGCCACGTCCGTTCAGGATATCCTCTGGGGCTCCCACAGAGATCCAAGGACACTTGGTTAGCCTCTATTAATTGATTCGCTACGGGTCTCCTGAGTCGTCGGCTGGATGGGGAATATCTGCTGGTCCTGTTGCGTTCCGGTGATCAATGGGGGACTGCAACCAGGTGATATCCCACGATGCGGTTCCGAGTGGCACACAAGGGGGTGGTGTGAGACTCTACTCACTATTCGGTCATACTCTCCGAACTCACATCGTGGCCTCGTTCCACTCGCGTGCACACTCATAGCTCCCACTCGAGTAATCGCACTCACCCAACTCTCGAGCGCATCACTCTCGGACTCAACTGTCCTCGCTCGACACTCCTCACTCGACTTCTCTCGTCCAACCCTCCAGTTCGACTCCTACCGCTAGACTCCCTTTTTTCGTTTCCGTCCTGGGAAGCGAGGTGGCGCTCACGTCGCCACACTTTCCAGGTAACTCCTTTTCGGCTTGGGCGGGGGAAATCACTATGGGATTTCCTTCAGAATGCCGAATCCTGAACTTAACCTGGGTACCCTCGGTGCGAATTACCAAACCTCCCGAGGCATCCCGTATTCCGGCATCCCTGTATTTGAAGGTGCGGATTGTCATTCCGTCTAATCCCACAGCTCTCTCCCTCAGATCCAGGTCTGGTCTGCTTCGTCGTCGCCACTCGCACGCCGGTTTCTCCAGATCTAGTCTGGAGTCGGGTTATTCTTGTGCTGGGCTGGCTCCCGCAGACTCCCTAACCTTAGTCCTCTTCCTCTGGGTGATCAGAGGCCCTGAAGGGTCGTCTCCCCTCGCCTCTTAATCCTAATCGAAAGTGACGGAATTATTGCACGTCACAAAATAAATGAATAAATAAATAGATAAATAAATAAAGAAATCAAGAAATGAATAAATAAATAAATAAATAAATGAATAAATAAATTCAAGGAATAAATGATTAAATGAATAAATAATTAAATGAATAAATAATTAAATGAATAAATAATTAAATGAATAAATGAATAAATGAATAAATGAATAAATGAATAAATGAATAAATGAATAAATGAATAAATGAATAAGAAAAATAACTGAATTGAGTGATTTAAGATAAAGGGAATGCGTCATCAGCCATACGCAGTATATCTCGGTGTTATAGTACGAAACCCTTGACATGTACCGCGCGCGCGTAAATACAATTTGGAAGGGTTTCAAATTGTTTTTTCGATAAAGCCAAAATGCTCTATTTTTTTCACGGGAAGAGATTAGTTGACCGTGGGAGCCTCGACCGAAAATTTTCCATAGGGACGCAGTATGTAATTAAGAAATATCCGCCATTAGTTCGATGACAGATTTTGTTGTGTGCAGATCATGCGAATTTCTCCGAGGATTTAAAAAGTGACTAATTCCAGGAAATTTGAAACACTCAGGTAACTAGTAAAATACTAAATATTGTGTGTGTGTGTGTGTGCGCGCGAAAGGTTCTTTTACCGAGTTTGATGAAAAATCCACGGTTCCGGTCAGTGCGAGCGTTTTCAGATTTTCTCAAAAAATAAAAAGTCAAATTTCTTCAACGAAACTCTTCAAATTTGAGAATTTTCGATAAGTGTGAGTTGGAGGATTTTCAACTTTTTCCAATTTCAACAAACGTGAAAATTTTCAAATTTGAAGATTTTCAAAAAATGTGTGTGAAAAAAAAAGTGAAATTGACACCTTTTCTGAAACGAGTGGTATTTCGGTACATCCCTCGGCCACGAAATTTAATTTTGGGGAACATTAGGGGGGGGGGGCTACAGGTAGGTCCCACCGCAATGCGCGTACAGTGGGTGGCGTCACCCCCTACCCCGCGCGGTATTTCGGTAACGGTCCATCCCTCAGCCGCGAAATTTAATTTTGGGGTGCATTTGGGCGGTCACAGGTAGGTCCTACCCCAATGCGCATACATTGGGTGACGTCACCTCCTACCCCGTGCGGTATCTCGGTAACGGTCCATCCCTCAGCCGCGAAATTTAATTTTGGGGTACATTTGGGGGGTCACAGGTACGTCCTACCCCAATGCGCATACAGTGGGTGACGTCACCTCCTACCCCGTGCGGTATCTCGGTAACGGTTCATCCCTCAGCCTCCGAATTAAAATCTGGGGCTCACTGCACCCCCTTCAGCCTTTTAGGCAAGGTGAGTCCTACACCCGAATTTTTTTCCACATATGGCTGCCATTCAACTAGGTGTTGGCAGAGCACACTACCCCCACTCCCAACGCTACTGCCTTCAGTTGCGTTGAGTGGGTGACGTCACCCCCTATCCCGCGCGGTATTTCGGGAACGGTTCATCCCTCAGCCTCCAAATTAAAATCTGGGGTACACTGCACCCCCTCTAGCCTTTTACGCAAGGTGGGTCCTACCCCCGAATTTTTTTCCACCTATGGCTGCCATTCGACAAGGTGTTGGCAGAGCACACTACCAGCACTCTCAACGCTACTGCCTCCAGCTGCGTTAAGTAGGTGACGTCACCCCCTACCCCGCGCGATATTCCGGTAACGGTTCATCCCTCAGCTTCCAGAGTCAATTTTGGGGTGCAGTGGGAGTACGTCCTCCCATGATGGGCTTATCTGCAAAGGGGGCCGTTTGAGCGGGAATCGAACTCTTGAATGTATACACTACCGTTTGAGCAGGAATCGAACCCCGCACTGTATGCACTACCGCTTGAGCGGGAATCGAACCTCTGTCCTTCGGAGTAGTACCGCAAGTTTTTTTTTTTCCTCCGCCCCTCCCATTTGGAACACACGGACGTTCCTGCATCGGTCGGAATCCATGAGAAAATATTTTGAAAAAATATTCTCCGGCGGCCGGGCGCGAACCTAGGACCTTCGGAGTAGTAGGCAGATACTCTACCACTACGCCAAAGCCCCGATAGTTCCGCAAGTGCATGTGTGTGTATGTGTATGTGTGTGTGTGTGTGTGTGTGCATACATCATTGGGGGGGGGGGGGGGGGGATTGAAAACCAGTCACGAGCAACCGTTTTTCTTTTCAAGTTATCATTTTGTTGGTTGTGCATTTTATTTCGTAGACTGAGGCAAACAAAAAATGGCAGCAAGGAACGGCACACCCCCTCGGCCTCCAACGCCACCATGCACTCCATCACCCCCTGAGCCTATGGGGGCAGAAGTACACGGGCCCCATCCAGTACGTGTTCTCTACGTATACTCACGTCGTCTCAATATGGTGGTTCCACGTGACTTGTGGATAAGGCTCCCTCAATTTGTCTTGGAGGAGTTGTGTCAGAAGGCTATGAACAGATTGTGGGCTGGTGAAACCCTACCGATCGTGGTCACCATGGTAGGGATCACCATGCACCTCAAAGCTCTGGACACTGGAAACTATATCCTGCAGATGATCAGAGCGTCACCATTCGACACCTTCCGCTATTTTCCATAGGTAAGTTGCCTATAATTTTTTTTTTTTTTTTTTTTAGTAAAGCCGTCTTCCAGGTTTTTAAGATCTATCTTGTTTTTGTTTTGTTGCAGATGAGTCCAGTTTTCATGAGATGAACTGCATCATTGACAGAACAAAAAAACAAATTATTTCATATGTATATATGTTCACCTCATGCTTGTTTGATTAAAAGAAAAAAAAAATTTATATACTTTAGAAAAAAAAGGGTCGCTGCATTTTCATTATTTCCTAGTACTTTTTGATTACTTCCAGGCGTGAACAACAAACATCGTTTCCTAGTTTTTTTTCACATTTTCTTTTATTATGCTCAGAAATTATGGTACATATTTAGTCTTTTTTTCAACAATAAACCGTTGCGCCCGAAAAATCTTCCTCTTTCAACTTATAATACAAACATGTCTTTGAAATAAACTTCAACGATATCTCGTGCTGGTTGAAAGATGCAAGATCTGGGGAAATCACAGCACGTTGGTTGACGGCAGCAATAAACATTCACTCATCTCGCTGCAGTTCGCGTGTAAACAGAAACAATTTGATATGCATTTTCATCTTCCGCATAGTCTGAGTCGGGCTGGATATAAATCTTCGATTTTGGACAGAACATGAAAAACATCACCTTCGAGTTATATTCGCAGATATCACCAACAAATTTCATATCACAGATATCCAGCCTGTCATCATGATTGAGCACAGAACTGGCTGCAATGCTCACAAGTGATGGCGGTTTACGCTTCAGATTAAGATGCTCAATGACAGAATTGGGATGCAGACACGTGCAGATTACGTGTATAGAGCTTATTTTGAATCCACCATGTTCTCTGAGTATTAACCATTGTCCTTTATCACGCTTTTGCACTTCACTGTGATGCACATCAGAATTGTAACAGTCGTGCTGACTGATACATCGTATCTTCTCCGGGATACGTATTCGTCCAGTGTAGGGAACCTGACGTTCATACATACGAGCTTGCAATATCTCAGAAAAAGACATAATGCCTTAAATGATTTTTTCTCGGAGTGACTGACTGCTAGGGCATTTCCGATTGTTTTATATATGCTATACCCCACTTAGGTACCACGTGAGTCAGACGACTGCGTAGACTGGGAAGACGTAATCCAATATCTGCGTTGGAGAAATGTGAGTCGGGACAGAATACATCGGAGCGATGTGATTTCATCAGGGTTCTGAGAAATGAATCAGAGAAACATGATCCGTGAGAGATGTGAAACCTACTCGGAGCGATAAGACGCCATCAGTGCTCCGAAAAATGATTCAGTGTGAAACGTTGGAGAAACAGAATCTGTATGATAAGAAACTATTTGCAGAGCGATATGATCTCACCAGGGTTTTGAGAAATGAATTAGAGAAACATGATCCGTAAGATGAAACATGACACCTCCTAGGAGCGATACGACTCCACCATTCTTCCGAGAAAATGAGTCAGTGAGAAACGTTGGAGAAACATGATCTGCGTGATAAGGCTCTAGTTGCAGAGCGATATGACCTCACCATGGTTCTGAGAAGCGCCTCTGAGCCCCTATATAAAACCAGTACCATTGCGCCTGTCATCAGTCTTTGCACGGGCAAACAGTGTGTAACCATCAGTAAAACAGATTGTTAAGAGCGCCTTGAAGTTGAATAACTAAGTGTGCAGTTATAAGTGCAGTGTCTTGAGAGTGTATGTGATTGACGTTGAACTCATTAACAATGGAGGTGAAAAAGTGCGTGAAGATGTTACAAATACTCAACAATGCATACAAGAATGCTCCTGCTGTACAGTCTAATGGATGGGCTCATTCGTGCAAGAAGTACATTGGTCACTTCCGTAAACTTTTGAAGGAGAGATCGAATGATAGTTCATGCGGTGAAAAGAGACGTTTCGAAACCATGATTGTCAGCCTGCACAATTACCGCGAAAAGTTTAAAATCAAAGGCAGGGTACATTATGGTGGCCGAGTGAGTGTTACTCAGCCTGAGGTGGCTCACATTCTCTGGAAGGATGTGGATTCTGCCTTTCAAAATCGAATACGAACCGGTGCAGTGATCAACTTGGATCATAAAGACTTCAAAGCCTTCCTACAAGATGCAAAATCCTTAGCCGTTAGTCACTTGCAGCAAACCCTCCAGCAGCAGGGTAATAGTAAAGCTAATGAAGTCCTAGCCTGTAAATTCCAAATCGTAAAACCCAATGAAGTTATTGAGGAAACTAAATACTTCAACACCAGGAATGCAGTAATCCTACCAACCACCAACATCGCTGAATGGTTTGATGAAAACCTCACGGAAGGATTGCTCGCCAAGGTTGAGAATTTCCAGGAGAGAGATTCGGGCTGGACATTAAGTGAGGTTATGAATCTAACTATAAGTATGAACAGTTCCAAGCCCCTGTCAGCAGGATGGAGCACGATCGTCTCAGTTCCGAAACACCCCCAATTGAAGAGGACAGTAGTGAACGTCATGAACAATGACGAGCACTGTTTCCTGTGGTCGAGCACTGCTGCCCTTCACCCTGCAACATCACATCCCGAGTGAATAACCTCCTATCCATGTCACGCTGATGCAACTCTGATGGAACGGAACTCAAGTATGCCGGCCTGAAGTTTCCGATGCAACTGAAGGACATCCCGAAATTCGAGGATATGAATGGACTGTCAATTAATGTTTATGGTATTGATAATGATAAGGAAATTGTTCCTTTATATTTAAGTAAGCATAGACCAGTCTGGGACACGATTCATCTCCTCTTGCTTTATGATGATAGTCAGCTGCAAAGCAATGGTCAGACAATCTATCATTTCGCTTTGATCAAAAATTTGTCCCGATTAGTGAAATGCAGAATTATGCAGATCTGGAGTGCATTTTATCTCCAGCGGACGATGATGATGACTCAATGTGTCAGAAGCGTATTCCACACAGTGTGAGTTTATACTTGCACTGTGACTATGATGACTCTCGCTCAGAATTCAAGATGAATCGTGGACCGATGTGCATTGAATGGTTCATAGATGAATTGTTGCGAATTGTACATGAGGTCGATGTTATTTTAAGCACAAACCTACCGATAGCACCACTCACCAGTCAACAAGCTGCTGACTTGCTTAGTGCTCCAAATTGCCACATCTGTGAGAAGCCATTTGCAGCGACTGAGGCAAGGCACCGCGATCATTGTCACTTAACTGGTAAGTATCATTCACACTTTTTAATTCAACTTCTGGCTACCCGATTTCCCGGTGATATAGATTTGCTGCCTATCAACAAAGAAAAGTATAAAGTATCTCTTCCACCAAGCATGTTGATAGTACACACATTCAATTCAGATTCCTTGACTCTCCCAAATTCATGGCGAGTAGTCTGGAGAAATTAGCTTCTTACCTCACGGATCAGAACAAATCTATCACCCTGAAGTACTGCAA
Organism: Asobara japonica; assembly: GCA_026005395.1. Classification (NCBI taxonomy): domain Eukaryota; kingdom Metazoa; phylum Arthropoda; class Insecta; order Hymenoptera; family Braconidae; genus Asobara; species Asobara japonica. The sequence continues at coordinate 242,079 of BQMI01000320.1, read as the reverse complement.
TAATGATCAGAATAAATTCCGACTTTTAACTAGAACAGGAGTTGTTCTTGGGAAAAACTCAACGACCCTCAATTGCCTCCAATTAATGACTTCTACTCAAAATTCAATGATGAGAGCGTATGTGATGAGGATTATGCGCATGCTCAGAGAGTATGGGACGTTTTTAGGATTACATCTTTGGGTGCCTACTCAGACCTGTATTTGGCTACAGATGTGGTGCTGTTGGCAGATATTTTTCATAAATTCTGACGAACTTGCTCATCCGTCTATAAGCTTGACCCCCTTCACTACTACACGGCTCCAGGCTTAGCACTGGATGCTATGCTCAAATGCACTGGTGTCAGTCTCGAAATTCTCACTGACGTTTAAATGTACTTGTTCGTGGAGAAGGGCATTCGAGGTGGGGTGGCTCAGTGCCGCAATCGATACGCTCGTGCCAACAACAGGTACATGGGGGAGGATTTCGATCCCACCAAGGAGACATCCTACCTCATGTACTTTGACGTGAATAACTTGTACGGTGCAGCTGACAATACTTACCCACGGGGTCATTCCAATGGATTGAACCATCAATTGTCGATGTCCACACCATTCCAGATGTGGCTTCGAAAGGATACATCCTTGAAGTGGACTTGGAGTATCCCAAGGAACTCTTCAAGTCTCACAAGGATTCACCCCTCTGCCCAGAACATTCCATTCCCCCCCCCCCCCCCATAAGAAAACTTGCAAGTTGATGACAACTCTGCTCCCTAAGAAAAACTATGTCATTCACTTCAAGAATCTCAAGCAATGCTTCAATTTGGGTATGAAATTGACTAAAATTCATAGGGTTTTGGAATTCAATCAGGCGCCATGGATGAAACCATACATCGACCTCAATGCGGAATTCAGAAAGCAATCTACCAATGAGTGGCTATTGTTAGTTCATCGATGAGCACTTTAATTGGGGAGTTTTTTTTTCTTTCCCGTATAGGTGTACTGACCATTGTTGGTTCATCAAATGACTCATCTCCAATAGCAGTGTCAAAGTCATGAGTCTGTAGCATGGAGGGGGCCTCTTTTTTCTCATGCTTCACTTTAGGCACTATCATCGCCTGCGTTTTGACTAGTTTCTCGAGAGGAGTCACCATAGGCTTGAACAATTCACTCATCGCCTCCTGTGTGCTCTCTCTTCCCAATTTCAGCAGTTTATGCTTGCGGCGAATAGCATTGCTCGCCTCAGCTATACGATGCAGGAGGCCGGTTTCCTTCTCCAAAATTTTGCAGCTACCCTAGCGTTTCCCTGGCAACTGCGTCTCATAGTCGTACTCTGGGTGTATTTATCTCTTGAGGAAGGAGTCGAAGCCTTTACGGTAGCGTCCTTCATAGAGTTCGCTATCCTTATCAATGACCATGAAACTGTGCCTGTCCTCTGCCCAACGTTTGGCACACAAGCCCTTGAACTCATCAAAGGACATGTCAGTATTCACATGATCCTGATAGATGTGCTTCAAATTCATATCGTCTTGGCGGAAGAGTATGAGGAGATTACTGTTGTCACGCACCAGGTGTTTGAGAACATGTGCATAAGTTTGACAGAGATCGAAACTATCTACATCTTTGTGTCGACCCATGCAGAAGAATGCTCGCATATTATCCTGCTTCTCGCACGCCACATCGTCAAAGATCATGATGAAATTGGGACGAGCATCCTCTAGTCTAATCACATCCTCGTGCTCACTGAATGCAAAGTAGCCGACACCCTTGATGGGAGAGATTAGTCGCGGCAGTAACTCATATTTGGGCTGATTGAGAGATCTTGAGTACACGTACATATTCTCGAAACGCAAACCATTGGGGTGAACTATGAGGGCCAGTAGGGCGTTCGTCTTGCCGCAGTTGGAGGGACCACAAATCACTGCACGCACATTGTTGGGCAAGAAGGCTCCATGACGATTGTTTTTCCGACCTTTCTTGTGATGAGGTGTGAACTCGCCAAAATTCATTATCGGGAGCTTGATCTTCTGCTCTCTGAAGTTCATGGCGAATGGCCGAGTGCAGGACTATAATATGAGCTATTAAATAAATAAGAGAAATAAAAAGACTAATAAATATGAGCTATTTATAGCGGAGAGTGCCATTCCTCTGCAGATAGGCATGGGGGTATCAACAAAAGTCTCCCGGAGTCACCGTTCGTAGACACATCGACGACGTCTACCTTATACGTCACCCAACCTCCCCTCCCGAATGTATGGATTGCAACTGGCCCAGAGTACTATAAAGCCCTCGTATTTATGGTCTCACTCATCAGTTGTCATCTGACCATGAACGGATGCAACCACAAGGGAGGTCGAGGACTCGTGATCAGGATCATCAATAAACTTCCCGTGGAATTGCTCCTGCCCGGTTATCAGTATTGTGGCCCTGGCATGAAACTGCAGCAAAGATTGGCTCGAGGTGATCCCGGCATCAATCCCCTAGACGCAGCTTGCAAGGAGCACGATATAGCTTACTCGAAAAATCGAGAAAACCTCTCTGCACGGCACGCAGCTGACAGAATTCTTACGGAACGTGCCTGGAAACGCGTTTTGGCAAAGGACGCCACTCTTCCGGAAAAAGCAGCAGCTTGGACTGTCGCCAACACGATGAAGGTGAAAACCTCCGTCGGTATTGGACTCAAAAGTCGTGCAAGGGGGAGGCGGAGCGGCAAGAAACGCCGTGGGCGTGGGCACGGGAAGAAGCAAGTGGCGCTGCGACAAATGCTCGCAGCAGCCAAGACGTCAATGCAGACAGGACCAAATGCGGTGAAAACAGTAGGCGGAAGTAAACGTGTGCGACTGCCGCGCCAAGTAAAATTGGAGGTGTACTGCCCTTCCTCATTCCGCTTTTTGCGGTTTTGAGTGCCACTGGAGCACTGGCAGGTGGCGCTGCTGGCATCGCAAAAGCCACCAATAGCTCGAATGCAGCCAAAAAAGCCCTCCAAGAGAGTACACGACATGATCAGACTATGGAAGCTATTGCTTTGGGCAAAGGCTTATACTTGAAGCCATATAGGAAGGACTTGGGACTCCACTTGGGAGAGAAGAAAAAAAACGTACAGAGCTACCACACCGAGCGCTCACTGATGCCGACCTATTGAGATACGCCAAAACCTTGAAGATTCCACACTTTCGAGGTGTCTCAGGCGAGTTGGCAATCATCAATCTTGACAACAAGGAGGGGGCGGGAACACACTGGGTTGCCTACCGAAAGCACAAGAAGAAAATTATATACTTTGATAGCTTCGGTAATCTCCGCCCCCCACAGGATTTGAGGAAATATTTCGGTGTTGGTAGCATTGTCCATTATAATCACGAACGATACCAAAATTATGATACGGTGGTATGTGGTCACCTCTGTCTGAGATTTCTCCATGGCGACGAAGTTGCTAAAAAATTGAAGTGACCTGTCACACATAAGTCAGTTGAGTGCTGATGACAATGAGTAGTGAATCATTCACTCTGACTCTTACGGGCTTTTCGTCAGTGCTGGAGAGTCACTACTTCCCACCCATTGAATTATCCCCGCTCAGGAGCTATGGGACTAACGGAGCTGCTCACCTTAAACTCCATTCCAAACATCGACACTGGCGACAATAAATTCTACGTTGGATAATGAAGTAATCGACATACCCACGGCAAGCTATGAGATCGATGATATTGAGACGTACTTGATTAAGAAACTCCATGACCACGACATATCTTTCAGCCTCAAGCCTAACAATAACACGTTGCAGAGTGTGATTAAGTGTAGTGAGCGTGTGAATTTTGAGAAGATTGATTCTATTGGAGGATTGTTGGGCTTCACGCGCAGAATCCTGCCGGCTCACGTCACTCACCAGGATATAAGATCGTGGAAGTGCCGTCGGGCATCATTTACCTTCCGATCACCGTACAGGCAATTGGTCATCCCCAAGTGAGGATTGTCGATCAAGAGGGACAATTGGTGAACTTCAGAGGTGAAGTGATAGCATTACACTTACATATAAAGTCCTAATGGGTATTGTGTTCGAGAGCAAATACGGTGGTCAGTATAAAAGTGAGTCATCATTGCCAAATCAAAGCAGTCTGCGAAGACCCATCAAGCCATTGACATCACAGAACGTCATATCCCTCAAGAGTTTGGGGCTGAGGGTGCAAAAAGACAGAAGGAGAGTGTGAGGCAGAAGGTGCGGAGTTTTTTCTGTTCCTGTGTCATCGTCTACGATAGAAAGGAACCATGGGGGAAATCTTGAAAATTGAAAAACCTATCGTCTTCGACGAATCGGTCGCTCACTATGCACATTATCGGTCGATTCATGCACATCAGCCTTTCGCATCCGCGACATTGAACAACAATGATGAAATTCGCATTGCTGTCCAGCATCAGGATTTGTGCTTGCTGCCGAGTAAGAGCTCACTTCATATACATGGTCGATTGACTAAAGCAGATGGAACGGCGGTTGAGCACACGCGTTTGGTGAACTGCGCTATCCTCCACCTGTTTGAGGAGGTGCGCTATGAAATGCCATTGTCATCGACAGGAGTAAAAATGTCGGGCTCACCACCCTCATGAAGAATTACATATCGCAAGCACCCAGTTAAGCTACTTCCATGGAAAATGCAGGCTGGATACTCAAAGATGGTGAATCAGCAATCATCGATAAGGAAGGTTATTTTGACATCTCCATACCGCTGGGTATGTTGTTGGGTTTCGCTGAGGACTATGGTCGAATTATCATCAACGCCAAACATGAGCTGGTACTCACGCGCGGGAACACCGATGTGAATGCAGTCGTGCAAACTCCACCCCTCAATACTGCACCTGAGGCCTTCAAACTCTCCTTGGATAAAATGGAGTGGATGATTCCCTACATCAAGGTCGCTGACGCAAAGAAAATCTCTCTGCTGAATTACGTTGCCAAGGATGCAGCCATTGCCATCAGTCTCCGCGCCTGGGACACCTACCAGTATCCGCTGCTGCCGGCCACCTCAAAACATGTCTGGGTAGTGAAGTGTTCAACGCAACTGGAAAAACCGCGCTACGTCATTCTCAGCTTCCAGACCAATCGCGAGAATCAAGCCACCAGAAATGCCAGTCGATTCGATCATTGCAATGTGCGTGATGTCAAACTCTTTCTCAAGTCTCAGAGTTACCCCTAAGGAAATCTCAATCTTGATATCACTCATAATCAGTATGCTCTACTCTACGACATGTACACCACCTTTCAAAGCTCTTACTACGCTGAAGAGGCTGAACCACTTCTGAACAAATCAAATTTTTTGACCTACGCACCACTTATCGTCATCGACTGCTCCAAGCAAAACGAGTACTTAAAATCCGGACCAGTGGATATTCGCCTGGAATTTGAGTCGGATCGAAATTTCCCGGTGCAAACAGCAGCCTACTGTCTGATCATACACGACCGCATCGTCGAGTATCATCCAATCGGTGGAACAGTGAAAACCTAAATCTAATTGTGAATAATAATACCATTTTTAATGTAAAAACCATTCATTATGATGAATAAACAACGATTTTTTTTACATGTATGTGTGATTATTTGGAGGACAAAGAACCTTTCCAATTATTTCTCTTTTGTTTTTTTGTTTGAATATGGGTGTTGTCGTGGTCGCCGATGGAGTTGTCGCTTCTGCATTGGAGGGGGCTCATAGGAAGTACTAGCTACGGGTTCCTCCTGAGACCTACGCTTCACAGTAGGGAGCTGCTCCTCCTCATCCTGGCTCCTTCCTGATTCATTCTTGAACAATTTACGTCGTTTATAGATCGCCGCAATGTTCTCTCGCAAGTCGAGCAAATCCTGCAGAAAATTCCAGAGTCTTTCGGGTGGACCATATCCGTAGTGGTTAATGATGACCTCATCGTAGGTACAAACATATGGTGACCATTTCATCAGAAATTCCTCATTCTCAAAGCTCCGTTCATCATCAACAGTACACATCTTCAGCAGATCCAAACCTTCGGTGAGCTCCAGGAAATTGTGGAGACCGTCACGAGCTTTTTGCGGTGGATTTTCTCCGTAATATTTCACCAGAGTATCCTCATAGCCCACCGCAAATGCTGGCATACTTTGACCATACTTTGACATCTACAAGGCGGTCAAGAGGGAATTGCTTGGAAATGTGACTACTATGTACGTGCAGGGTCTGCAGAAGAAGCAGTGGCTACAAGACGTTCTGGATGACGATAGACCTGTGGTGAAGTTGGGGTATCCAAAATTGTCAGAACGGGAGATTTCTAGATGTTCCAATCATATGATCAGTTTTGCTGCGTCACCATACATTTGTGCTGTTGAGGCAGTTGAGCGCCTGAAACGTTGGTATATGAAGAGACATACTGTTGGTCTCCACAAATCCCTCGACACATTCTGGACACAAAAGAGTCTGCAAGGAATGACCATGGAAGACATTTCATTACTACCTAAAAAATTCATGCTGTTATTCGCTACGCAGAGTATCGAGGACGCTTGGGATCAATTACCGGTGAACATGCGTGAGGATAAAGATATTGCAGGCAGTCGAAGATGCCAGCTACATCACTCTGCTTGTCAACCTCCACCACTCATAAAAAATTGTTCCGCATGTAAGCGTGTGTGAGAGGCTCTTTCCTAAAAATGTTTAGAATTTCAAGCACCCATTTCTCGGAAATGCAGTATTCGAACGCAATTATAAGGACATCCTAGACGACATTCTACTCATTCGCTACTCAACTATTGAGAAGACTTGATGCGAGATGGATAAGCGTGATCAGGGCAAGAAGTCTAGCGGGAGCTGTTGGTTGGAAGAGCAGCAGACACGAACAACACGATTTCAGCAAGAATTCGCAAAATCAAAGACCCTGGAAGGCAGCAAGTCGTATCATGAAGAAGCTGCGTCAGGAAAATACGGCGCCATTGGGGAAGATGGTTATAAAAACCAAAAATGAGAGACTGTCATTTGCAATATGAAAATTGTAAAAAAAAGTTATACTCTTTTGTAAAAAAACAAATAAAAACTTGAAATATTCTAAATGTATATCTCCCCTCGCGGAGTTATTTCCACGTCCTACGTCAAATATACTCATTAGAGTGAATGTACTATAGCATAATTGAAGGAATTAATAAGCAGAACACAATATATTTTTTTTCTATATTTTTGTTTCTTTATTCAAAGTACATCATGTTTTTTTTTATTCACCGTGATCTGTCTAAGCTTTCACTTTCTTCGTAACTTTTGATCTCTTTCGTGGAGTTGCAACGATCTCGTCATGTCTGGAAAACTCACAGAAGTGGTATTTTCCTCCCAAGTAGCGGATTGCTAAGATCCCTCCAACAGCATCAGCCTTGAGCTCATCGTATTCAGCATTCTCCTTCAGGAGTCTCTCGCACACACGTCCAGGCAAGTAAATGCGCAGGTCGTCCTGCAACATTGTGCCAACCTTCTCTCCGTATCGGGTTGTAACTGTTTTCAATTCCTCAACTTTGTACCAGGCGTTGATGGCCAGCTCTCGCATGCTCTTTGTCTCGTAGATAACTTCCCCACGAGCAAATTTGTTCACATTCTCATATGACGCCATGGCACGGTCGCTCATGAAGATTATTTGGAATTTGAAATTTTTACAACTGATGATTTCATAGTGCAGGACTCTACAAGTTTTCACTTTATTTTGCACTTTAAACTCTGAGAAAATTTCACATCAACTACAAGATAAGCCACTTGAGACTCCACAACATACTGAGCAATGCTTCTCACATAAGAGTATTTATACGGATGGGTTACATGTGTTAATGCGCTTCCCTTCAATCCGCTACACCAATCATGAGAAGTGTCTTGCATGAAAAATTTCAGAGGACGAGTCCCACACTACTCCCATCACTTTTGAGAAATGAAATTTACAACGTTTCATGATAACAAAAGTAATTTGAAGCTTTTGGTTACGTCACTAAACTGCGCACGAAGGAAGTACTCGAGATGACTGGAATGCAGTTCTTAGATTCGTCAGCATTTTGGCTTGATCGAAAAAACAATTTGAAGCCGTCTCAAATTGTATTTACGCACGCGCGATACATATCAAGGGTTTCGTACTACAACACCGAGGTATACTGCGTATGGCTGATGACGCATTCCCTTTATCTTAAATAACTCAATTCAGTTATTTATTTTTATTCATTTATTCATTTATTCATTTATTCATGTATTCATTTATTCATTTATTCATTTATTCATTTATGCATTTATTCATTTATTCATTTATTCATTTATTCATTTATTCATTTATTCATTTATTCATTTATTCATTTATTCATTTATTCATTTATTCATTTATTCATTTATTCATTTATTCATTTATTCATTTATTCATTTATTCATTTATTCATTTATTTATTTATTTATTTATTTATTCATTTATTTGGAGGCAGCACTCCGCTTTACCGACCGCCGTGCCCCCTCCCTCCGCCCCGCTGAGCCCATGCAGCCCCCGCTGACCGCCCCCCCCCCTTCCACTCAGCGACGACCTGCGCAGAACAGATGCACAGATCCTCACTTTGGATTCTAACCACTCTTACTTCTCTACTGGCCTTGGTGAGTTTGCGCTTAGCGGCTTTATAATTCGCTTCCAGGCTTTCAGGATTGGACTTCTTCCTTGCGCGTTGCCAGGATCTTCTTGCTGCGAAAGATTGCCTTCGGTGGGTCGCGATTCCATCGCTCCACCAATACACTGGTGGCCGTCGATTTCCACTAAATTTGGTGGGCATAGCGGCATCGCAGGCGTCGGTGACTCTCCGCATGACTCCGTCTACTTTTTCTGTGGTATTGCTACCGTTTATGGAGTCAGTCTTCAGTGCTATAAGGAAGGTGGTAATGTCGAATTTTCTTGCATTCCAGCCGACACCGTTTGTTCTTTCTGATATGGGCGCGGACCTCCGGTCAACAGACACGACCCAGAGTACCGCTCTATGATCTCTGGCAGTATAAATCTCAGATACCTCCCATGCACAATTTCCTTTCGGCAGGCTACTGCTGACAAACGTGAGATCTATAATTGAGCTCGCTTGTCCTCTGCGAAATGTTGGTTCATTTCCATCGTTCAATAGGACAACATCTAAAGTCGCGAAGGCTTCTAGTAAATCACGTCCTCGCTGATTCGTCTCCTTGCTACCCCAGTCGACTGTCCAGGAATTGAAATCTCCCGCAATGGCCACCGGGAAATGCTGTTTCGCATCCATCATGAGTCTATCTAGAAATGCTGTGAAGTCTTCACAACCAAGGCTTGGTGGTGCATAGCAGCTATAGAAATGTATAGCATTCACCTTGGCCACAACAAATCCAGACTGTTCGACACCATCGTATGCTTCAAACGGTAAACCACCGCAGGACCAAATGACGGCTTTGTTGGTAGTATCGGTCACCCAGTTTTGGGAATGTAGATTCCTGTAAGGTTCGGAAATGACGGCAACATCAATCTTCAGGTCTCGAACCGTCTGCGTCAGCAGATCGTGTGCTGTTGCGCAGTGAGCAAGGTTCGCCTGTAACACTCGCACTATGGCTGTGTACGGATCTTCTGGAGTGCACACTGGTAGACTGGACATTTGATGCTACCAGTTACATGGGCATGGTCTTTCGTGGGCTCCAGTTGTACGCATAGAACGCATTTCGGAGACGCTTTACAATCGGAGCTTTTGTGCCCCTGTTCGTTGCATTTCTAACACAGGTCTGATGGGTCAATGGATCTCTTGCAATTAGCGGCAAGTTGCTCGTACTGCCAGCACTTTAGCGGCCTTACCACCGCCACGATGCACGCATATACCAGGCTTATTCCCATTTTGCTGCCTTTACTCAGTACATTTCCTGCAGTAGCGGCAGGGAGTACTACCGTGGCCGATTGTGTCCCTCTGTATGCCTTGCGAAGAGACTTGATGGCACCCAGTGAAATATCACTGTCCGTGCCGTCAGCTTTTCTCAGGGCATCGAGTATGTCTTCTTTCGTAGCGACGTCATCGAAGTCTTTGATTTCGAGTTCCTGTTGAAGTCCCTTATTAAACACCTTAGCTTCGTTTTGGAGGGCTCCAGCTAGTGCGTTCTCTAACTCAACACCTTCGTCCTTCTTTCCTCTCGCAAGGATTATGAGAACGTCTCCGGAAGCTATTTTATGGATTTTTTCCACGCATGAGCTAGCCGCATAAACACCTTGGTCCTTCTTTATTCGTCCCAATATTTCGGAGTATGTATCTTTCCCTGTCGAGCGAATAATTAGCGCATCAGGTCGGATTGCTGCTTTCTTTTTCAACCGTGGTTGATTCTGCGTAGCTCCTGGAAGATTTTGGGACGGATTCTGTTTTTTCCTCCGTCTCTTGGCTTTCTCCCAGGCATTTCCATCGTCTTTTGAAGCAGAATTCGAGGTTTGCACTTTGGCCCTTTTTCTATCTGACCGGGTCCCATTTCTCATCAGCTCCTCCATATGAATAGGCGGTGTTGCTGATGCCTCATCTTCGGTACTCATGTACTTTTTGCCCGCGATGCCATCGGGCGGAGTTCTCTCCTTTCTTTTCTCTCGTTTGGTCGGCGTTTCATGGGATGTTCCCGGTTTTTCCATGGCATTGTGGCCGCTTCCTCGGTTCACCTGGGACAATCTAGGACCCGAGGGGGTGAGCCATGCCGCTGCTGGCAACGGTGAGTCCGATGTTCCGGTTTCCGTCATGGTCCTTATCCGCTTGACCGATATTTGGATCTTTCTAGCTGGACTCCGGATCTCTTCGTTGATGGTTCGCCGATTTTTATCCGTGAGGAGGTTCACCAGCGTTGCCAGATCGTTTTCCTGCTGATCCCATGCTGATTTTCCACTACTTTGGAATCCAGTTGTAACATTTGGGACCAAGTGGGCCACCCGGGGACGAGCAAGTGATGGTTGGCTCTTCCCAGAATCCGAGGAGCCAGCGCCGGCCATCGGGGCTTTCACTTGATCGGAACCGACGGCGGAATTTCCCTCCTGCGGGTTGTCGGCGCGGGATATGATTGTGTTATCATCACTGTTCATATTTGCTTCATGGGCTGTTATAGGGAGCCCACCCATGGCACCCTTGGTTTCGGGGGTTACGTTTTTCTCATGTATATGTGTGTGTATGCATATGTGTGTACGTGTGGGTGTATGTGTTTCTTTAAGATGAGTTGTCTACGAGATGAATTGTCTAGGAGATGAGTTGTGTATGAGATAAATTGTCTTAGGGATGAACCTTCATGGAACCGGTTTCTGTTTGCATTTCCGTGTCTTTTTCGGATTTTTTGGTATTTGGAGATTTATTTTTCGGATATTTTTCATTTGGATATTTTATTTTTGGATATTTTGGTTTTGGATATTTTTTTTGGGCCCTGTTGTCTGGATATTTAAACCGGGAACCTTCCCACCCATTGATTGATGGGTGGAAAAACTCTTCATTTAATACGAAAAATGTTGTGTGTACCATCCAAACACAAGATCAGAAAAGTATTTGAGAAGTATTTTTCCAGTCGAGAAACTGGAGAGCAATTGCCAAGGGTTATTGATGAAGCCATTCCCATGGCAAAAGAGAAATTCAATATCAATGTTTACGCCGTCGTGTCCGATAACAATGATGAAGATGGGGAGGCTTATGCCCGTGTGGCTTAAGACATGTTTATTCACACAGTGGTAACTTATTACTTAAATCTCTTGTTGACAAGGCATTTGCTGAACCGATCAACAGATTACTACGCTGGGGTTCAAGACACCCCAGCCTGAGAAGGCACTGAAGAAACGAGGCGGTAGCAGGGTGCAATTGGCTTGCGAAACCCGCTGCTGCTCGTATGGAGACACTTTCAGATGCTGTCTGAAAAATCTTCATCTTATGAGGGAATTAGTCGAAGAAGAAATTATATAACCCAAGGAGTCCAGTTTTGCATTTCTCTCAAGCGACATTCTGAATAATCAATTACAAGATTCTATTGTCTTATTCGACCCTGTATGCGAAATTGTCAACAAATGTCAAGCTGCCAACTGCAATGTTGCTGATGCCGTTGAATTTCGGTTCTCTCTAGATATTCCAGGTAACGATGACAAGATTGAGAAATCATTGGATGCACGACTTGAGCAAGTATTACAGTCTCATCGGTGGCGAATTTCTTACATCCTCAATACTAGGGAAAAAAGTTTGCTCAAATAAAGCCATTCAATGATCAAGTAGCAGCATTGTTGGAGGAAGAATTCGGAGAAAATCCACGGGAATTGCAAGGACTAGAGGAGTACAGAAGGGAAGAAGGAATTTTCGAACGTCTGTTGGGAAACAAATTCAGATTCTAAAAACATTTTGGTGCCTTGTAGAGGCATGTTATCCCAGTCTTTCTAAGATGGCTATTAAATTATTTTGTATTCCAAGCGACTCTGCTCAAATCAAACGATTATTTTCCCACTGGACATTCATTCATTCTGACATACGTAATCGCTTGGGTGTGAAACATTCGATGAAGTTGGCCGGCTATTACTATGCCTTCAAAATGCAAGATGCTGTTGAGAATTACGATTGGGAGGAGAGTCAAAATTGATGAATGATTCAGCAAAACTAATGCTTCGATATGGACGAATCAGATTCCGAATGGTCTACTATTGTTTCTCGTATATTTACTTTGTACAAAGTGAATAGACGTATGTAGAGGTTACAAAAATGAAAGCGTTCATCACGTAAAATAACTTTTTATGTAGACATTATTTCACATAAAACTTGCGTGATATCATTTTGTCTTAATTAAACCTTGATTAGATTCCCTTCACTTTGAACAATACATATAACTTATTTGTAATGACATTGGCTCAATGAATCAACAAGTGGACAATATCTAGTATATTATCAAATTCAACTTCATATTGGGCCTTATTTGGCTAATATTTGGTGACAATATTGCAGAGCAATGAAAAAAAATAACACTTTCAAAAATTAAAGTGGAGAAAAGCTTTGAAAAATACTTGGACAATTTCAATGTCTCCCAACTTCACAACACCGACTTCATTCTGACTAAAAGTCGCGACTTGTCATCTCTTTTGTAAAAAGTTAAGCCTTTTCTCGGTAATGGCTATTTTATCCAGTCTGATAGCATTATGTACGCAGACCAATTTGTGGAAGCGGTTAGGTGATAATTGATCACCGCTTAGCTTAACAGGGTTAATTTGAACGCTTTGACTGGCAACTGGAGCAATTTGAAGATGAAGGCACTTAAATCTGCATAGTAGTTACTAGCAACGCGCCAAAATATCTTCCCATCCTTGAAGTCCTTTGAAAAAAGCGTGCTGAAACGTCCTGATCTATGGCGGTACTCTGTGTAAGCGTCCACCCCTGCTTCATTTAGCAGCGGCAATAGAGAATCAGTCATTTGTAGAAAGTTTTCATTCTGGCCGTTTTCCTGGATGAAGCTTTTGCCATGGTATCTGTGACTGAAGAAATTTGCGGCGAGAAATATTGGCGAAATGACGTCCTCGAAATCTACGGGAATCAAGTTTTCAATACATTTTTGTTGAACCTGTCGCCAGCCTTCACAAACATCCGCGAGAGTGAATCCAGGATTCTCACATTGCTCTGCCAGCTCTCCAAGGGCAGAGAAGACCTCTACACACTGCTTCAACTCTTTCTCGACCTTTGGATAATACAATTTAACAATAGGTGGTCGTCCACCGCAACTTCCCCATCAGCGATGATTTTCTTCATAGCAGCCATATGTTGTTATTACTGAACCATTAGCCGCGAATATTTGGTATAGACATCTCTCTGTCGGACCTTTAACCAGACTCTTTGAGAAGACGCATAAATCGGACCCTGTATCGATCAAAAACCGTTGTTGAGAAATGCGATCGACAACAAACAGGCGGTTTGACAAATTTACGGAATCACTAACCGCCGCTACTGACTCTGTTGGGAGTTTCCCTGGTTGTTGCGGTCGTCACCCCCTGTCCAACTACATGGATCTACACACCGACGAGCCCTGCCACCAAAACGGAAGTGGAACCAGCACAAGCGGTCCCCCGAGCGATTTCTATCGCGATTTCGAGACTGTGAGCGGGTCCTAGAGTTTTGTTGCGCAGAGCGTCGACTATCTCTGCGATTACCTTGCAAACTTGCAACTAGAGACGCGACTTGCTTTGTTAGATTCGCAATTTGACCCTCAAGAGCAGAAATTTGACTATTATGAGAACTTGTGTGGTGATTCATAGGGGTGTACACAGAGTTGCTACTATTATTGTGGTTCATACTACCAGTACTCCTAGGTGGGTTCTCAATTGCTGCGAGCCGCGGTGCTCCGACGACCTCGCAGATGCTATCAGCCATCTGTCCTAGCTGATTGGTTGGAAGAGTGAGTTGTGTGGCTACTGCTGCTCGTACGATCTCTGGTAGGTGGTCTATCCAGACGGTCTTGACTACCTCGTCCGATACCTCCGGGTCCAATGAGCGTAGATGACGAAGCATTTGCGATGGTCTTCGATCTCCTAGCTCCTGACCTGCTAACAATTGGTGCAAACGTGCCTGCCTAGACTGGGTTAAGCGTGCAATCAAGGCAGTGCGGACAGAGGTATATGGATTTTCACCTGGTGGTCGACTAATTAGATCTATCACTTCATTCGCGTATTTGGGATCTACATTGGCTACGACCCACCTGTATTTGGTCAACTCTGACCTAATCTGCGAGAGACTGAACTGGGCTTCCAATTGTAAAAACCAAAGCTCGGGTCTGTCAGGCCAAAAATTGGGTACTTTGCCTGAGATGCGCCCTAATGCAGCGTGGAAACCTTCCACGTGTTCATCCGGAGGGGGAAAACCATTGGTGTTGACTGCTGGTTGGCTCCTGGCACAAATATCTGCAGGAGATCCCGTACCATCTACCTGTATGTAGGGTTTTTGCCCATCGCTGGCCATTGCAGCGCGCTTTATAATTTATTTATAAAATTTATGTCAACACTACCGCGTTACTTCCTAAATCACAAATTCCCGTACAGTCCGTAGGAACCCCAGTGCGACACAACGTCCTTGGTGCCCCGCAATGATTTGTGTGAAAAAAATATTTTATACAAAAACCCGTGAAGAAAATGTCTATTTTATTATTTTACCTTCATTCCAGTTAATGACCACTTGTGGAATTTTAATAAAATTTTAAAATAAATAAAACGCGCACCAAAATCCTCAAATTATTGTAGATGATTATTGTTTCCGATATTTAATAATTTTGTTGCTGTAAATTATTTATTGAAATTATTAAGAATTGTATTAATTGCTATAAATAATCTCTTTTAATTATTTCCAAGCCACGTGGCTACACCATATAGTGCCCGTGAGTGCGAGAGAGAGCGCGCGGGACGTCACAGCGGGGTAGCAGTGGAGCGTTTGCACGAGTGTGCTATATATACTCGCTACGGTACCCGCCGTTTTGCACCAGTGTGCTATATATATGGGGCATTCCAGGCCAAATTTACCATTTTGAAACCTGACCTTGTCTAATTCAGTTCATATATTTTTTTCTGGATGCTAGACGATGAAAAATGTACTCTAATTTTTTTTTAGATTTTTTTGTTAATTAACGTTTTTTAAATAATTTTTTTTAGCCAATTTCCACCTGCCATAATGTAAAAATCTGAAAAAATTCACAAAAATTGACAATTCAAAAATAAAATTTTTGAGCCATATTAAAAAATGGCGTTCGACATAGATCATCCGTTATGGCCAAAAAACCGTTTTTTGTATATTTTTCTCCATGAAGTCCCAGAGAAATGAACAAGTTTGCATGATGACATGATATTTTTGAGATTTCTGATGATGATTCTTGCAATTATCTTTGGAATAAAATGATCCTTACAATTCTCATTAGCAATTCTAATGGTTTATAGCACTTTATGGCAAGAACGGTTATAGGCAGAAAAAAAGTCTTAAACGGATGTTATTCCTTATGTAAAAATACACATTTTATGTGGTATGAATTTTTTTTCTAGCTGTGATAATCTAAAAGATATTGCCAATTAAAGCTGCGAAGGATCAAGAAACGAAGGATACTCCTGTGGTTCGATTTTTATAGTTTCTTTTTCTTCACAATACTCGGATAAGTACAATTATTAGAACTAGAATAAGGTTTCACACATAGTCGACCATCCACATTAGGAATCACGGAATGAATTTTTTGTGTGCCTGGAATCGTCTTTCCTAGTTCAAAGCGACTTTTCAGAAATTCTTTTGCTGCATCGTACTGTTCTTGAGGACAATATTTCACAGTAATGTTTGGCAGGTGGTTAGGGTGATCGGCCCATTCGAATAGTTGCTCTGGTTTTGTTATCTGGCAATCAAGAGGAAGTTGTAAACTAGCTCGTGCTGCTTCTCTCTTCAATGTTCCTCCGACTCCATCGCAGGGCCCTTTACCATGTGCAGTGGCGAAGTAGTGATGTTCAGCATCAATCCCGTAATCATCTTTGTGATGATACAAGTTTAGAAGATATTTCCAGTTTTTGAACTGTTGTGGTGCTCCGTCGGAGAAATAGTGAACCTTCGTGGCGTTCTTGTTGAGAGTTCTCATAAAATCAATTACAACTTTTGAAAAAGCATACACTGCAGTTGCATCGTGATTCAAGCAATTGGATATAATTACCAAACTTCGATGATTAATCACCTCGTTTTCCCTAAAATAGAGCACAACTGGATAGACTGTGGCTGCATCATTATTCCAATGAAATCCTGGTGCAGCTTCTTGCACTACGAATGCATAGTTTTCTGCATAGTCACAAACAGCCAAGAATTCATTGGCTTGAAGTGACTCTTTTGTCTCCTTCATGAAGGATGCCTGTTGCTTAGCGATAAAATTGTGAGGCACAAGATTTTGAATCGTTTCGCAAAAAGTGTCGATAAAGTCATCAGATTTCTTGATGAATTCTTCTAGATTAGCACGCGTAGTGGATACCCAATTCTTATAGACTACATTCGAAATGTTATTCTCCTCAAAAATGGTCTCCAGTAAATCATGCAAAACTGATGTACCAGGACAATCAGGACATTGACCAAGATAACAGTTTGGTGATGGATTGGAACATACGACTAACTTAATACAGTCACGATAATCATCCAGAGGGTGAGGTGCATCTTCCGACAACCCTTTCAAATTAGCTCCTAAAAAAACCAGAAAAGAACAAAAATTGTAAAATAAAAGGTTGGTGAGACACAATCTTGATTTGAGGGATTTTAATTTAAAAGGGAGAAATTTAAATCACCTATCATCATAAGCTTCACATTTTGGTGAATAGAACACACACACACCGTATGTGTGCCACTTCCACCTGCCAAAACACAATGTTTGGGTCTTAGTGAAGCAAAAATGGAGAAGCCAACTTTAGCCTCGGGATATTGCGTGCGGTAGTCCTCATAAAACTCCTTCAAACTGGATAAAATTAGCCGTTTCTGCACATGGATACGTGTGTTCTCCTCAGTTCTAACCGACACAAAATCTTTCATGCCTGGCATAAGCGTAGTCCCTCGATCGTCATTATAGAATGCCAGTACCATGGTCCTCGTATTTTCAGAGACAGCTCGACCTGCAGTGATCATCATTGAAATGATGACATAATAGAATAATATAGGGACATTCCATGCCAAATTTGTTGTTTTAATGCCTGACCTTTTCGGAATGGTTTGATTTTCTTTTGTATGACTCTCTATGCTGAAAAAAGCTCTGACGTTGAATTTTTGTGATTTTTTTCAGTATTTTCTGAAAAAAATCTAGAAAAAATTCTGGACATTCATCATACAGTCATAGAAAAAAAAGTAAAACCATTCCGAGAAGGTCAGTGTTTAAAACACTAAATTTGGCATGGAATGTTCTAATTATAATGAGATAATATTCATACTGAAAAAAAAATCAATATGAAAATGATAAATTAAAAATACTATACATTTCATGAGTCTTTCAGCCTCTATTCTTATAGCACTTCATTACCTAGTTTTTTATCTGGCATAGCCAAAACTCCCCTACATTCAGCAAGCTCCTTCGCTTTCTTTGCCATATATTTCGTCGCACCCATTGCCTTTGCCATTTCTCCTGCACTCCAATGTGATGGTAAAATTGTGAGGATTTGAATTTTTTCAGAATTCGTAGTCGCCGCATCATGATATTTTTTCATTAATCTGTCAAGGATATCTTGAAGATCACGAGTACTACTGTTGGCCATTGCATCACAATCGACGCCCAATGATGATCTCAAGTTGGTAGCTATTTTCTCCACCTTCTTATGTATCCATGATTCATCGCTCAATTTTTTCTTTGGAATTGGAGACTGATCTAATATTCCCAGAGCGTCATTCATTGCAGGTAGTCGCGTATTAATACTCAATGGAGTTGCATGTAGAGTTTCTGATGAAGTAGCTCCTGAACCTAAATCATAGAAATTGATATAGAGTCAGTTATAAGCAAGGCCCGGAAGTTGATCTATTTAAAAATCCTTCCTCTAAATTTTGTATTTTGTAAATAAGAGAATTTCAGAAAAAATTAGGGAAATGTGCCAGAGTAAGAGTCGAATCTATATCTCCAGATTGCCGGTCTGGCGCTCTCCCTATTAAACTATCTGGAATTTCTATAATTTCCATTAAATTTCACTTTCTTTTATTCTTTTTCAAATACTAAATTCCGACCCTTCATAGGCATGTCAAATAATCGTACTAATAATTTTTTTAGTATTAATTTTTCAATTAAATCAACTTCCTGGCGCTGGTTATAAGAGTATAAGAGAAAATATGGAAATTTCAAGATCTTACTTAATGAACTCAAAACATTCGACGGTCCACTGCTCGCAAACGATTTTAGAATTTCTTGAGGATACAGTTCCTCAACATTCATATCATTGTCAATCTGCGCTTCTTCATGTTCATCGTCGCTATTTGCAGCAGGCGCTGGTGGTGGATCTGTGTTTGCGAGTTCATCATCGGCATTTGAAACAGACGTTGATGGTGGTTCTGCGTATAGTAACTCCATCCTGCAATCCACACATAGCCTATCCATATTTCCCAAATTCCAGGTCGTGCACAATCTTTTTGAAGGTGGCCGCAACCCTTTTTTCTTGGTGTGATTCGGCTTGTTTAATGGATTGCAGCAACGATCACCATGTTTCACGGGGCCCATGTTATGTCTATCAACAGTGCAACGACACAACCGGAAAAAATATTGACATTGTATTTTTAAGGGAACATTGAGTGTTATGATGGGAAAGCATGTTGTTGAATTTGGTGGCTTACCACTGAAAATCTCCCGAAAAACTGCGTCCGTTGTGTCTTTTGACAAAAATTTCTAAAATCGAGAAGTATATAACGTAGGCCGCCTCCACGAATTTCACTTTGTTATTTCGTCGTAACTCAGGAACTATGTAAACCTCTTTTAGTTATTGAACACCTTAATTGATTCAATTCAATTTTTTTATTTTCCGAGGGGAGCACATGCGTCCATTTTGTTGAGTTTTGGAGCACTGCGATGGAAGGGGGAAACGATTAATAAGGTGGAACTGGTTATTGTATTTCCGCAACGGTAACCCTCTGGCGGGCATTACCGGATTTTCTTGTGTGCGTCGGTAAAGAAGGAAATGTGACACGTAGGAATTGAAGCACAAATTGGGTATCTTTGCTATTTTCTTTCAAATACTTTGATTCTAATCTAATCAATAATTAGATTTCGCTATCTGCTGAGCTTCGATCCGCAATATCTTCTAGAATATCACAACTAGAAAGGAAATATATAAACTGTGTATTTTTACATAAGGAACAACATCCGTTAAAGACTTTTTTCTGTCTATAATCGTTCTTGCGATAAAGTACTATAGACAATTAGGATTGCTAATGAGAAGTGTAAGGATCGTTTTATTGCAAAAATAATTGCAAGATTCATCATCAGGTATCTTAAAAATATCATGTCATCATAAGAACTTGTTTATTTCTATGACACTTCTTGGTGAAAAATATACAAAAAATGGTTTTTTGGCCATAACAGATGATCTATGTCGAACGCCATTTTTTAATATGGCTCAAAAATTTTATTTTTGAATTGTCAATTTTTGTGAATTTTTTCAGATTTTTACATTATGGCAGGTGGAAATTGGCTAAAAAAAAATATTTAAAAAACGTTAATTAACAAAAAAATCTAAAAAAAAATTAGGATACATTTTTCGTCATCTAGCATCCAGAAAAAAATATAGGAACTGAATTAGACAAGATCAGGTTTCAAAATGGTAAATTTGGCCTGGAATGCCCCATATGCACCCACTGTAACCGATCTTCCTCACCCAATTTAATTAATGTTATTATGATAGTGTAACTATTATTCATAAGGCCTGCCTCGGTGTACTTTTACCGCGTTTTGTCGTCTTATGTCGAGCAAAAAAGTTGATCGGGAGAGAATTTTCACCCGTCACCTAAGCGAATCGCAATTCTAATTAGCAAATACATTAAAAACAGCGTTGCACTTCCTCTTCTCTTTTCTTTAACATAAAGCTGTAGTAGTGACTCAAGCACCGACCAAAGTCTAGCGGTTCTACGTTTTTTTTTTTTTTTGAGCAGGTAACCTCAAATGCGCCACGTGGGGTGCCAATTTGCAAATTTGCAAAACGCGTAAAAAGGCCAAAAAAAAAGTCAAAATACAGTATGAAATGCTCACTCGTTTTATTTCCCTTTTTAAAATTCCGATTCAACTTCACTTATCTACTTTTATTATAGTTTAAGTGTCGTAAATCACCATTTAGAGCCATAAATTAGATTCAGTTCAAAAACTCACCAAACCCACTTTTACAAGTTTTAAATCGATCACGTCGGGGTCACCAATTGTGGGATTAAGGTTGTCAATAAATTGCTCGTGCATTAATAATAATAATTGAATTTTACTGAGCAAATTGGTATCGAATACTTGGGGAATAATTATGGGGCACGTGTAGCTGGGTTCGTTGTGTACAGCCTTCTGGGACGAAAGAACAGTGGTCATTGCTCAGTGGCGTGATGTGACGTCACGCTCACTGACCAATGGGCAGAGGTGTACTAGTGACACCACTGATGTGTGTCACCACATGGCTAAGGAAAGATGTCAGCCATCAGATCGCTATATATAATTGTAATTATTGACCTTGATTACATGTCAAGTGTCCATTAAAATCACCACGGAAGAGCATCAGCAAGCAACGCCCAAGTTATAAGTCGAATTTCTGGATTGCAAATTAAAACTCACCAATCGACTGACCATCAAGTAACAAGTCAGTTCACTAGTACTTGATTAATAGGAAAATATATGAGCAATCAATCTGCGATTCGCACTTCGAATTGCTTTATTATAAGTCAATTGCAAATCAAAAACGCTCAAAGAACTCTCGATCAAGTAGTATATCAGTTGATTCCAATTTGATCGGCAGAGAAATATGTCAGCAATCACCCCACGATTCATAAGGTAGGTTCCTTGAGTATATTTCAATCTCACATTGAAGCTCCGAAGTGAACCCGTTACCTATAAGTAGAGGTTTTGGATTACATGCAAATTGTCAATTAAACTCGATCGATCGGCTGGCGATCAAGTAACCAATCGGTTGACTGCTACTTGATCACATGGAAAAAATATCAACAATCAACCCACGATTTATATGTTCAACTTTGTGATTATCTGTAAATTGCCAATTGAAACTCACTAATGGACTGGCAATCAAGTATTGAGTCAGTGAACTATAATTCGATCAACAGAACAAAATATCGGCAACCAACCCCTGATTAATCCGTCCATTTTCGTGGTTGCCTGACAATTGCACATTGAAACTCACCAATTGACTAACAATGAAGTGACACGTGTGTTCACCACTACTTGATCATCAGAGAAAGTTGACTGCTATTTGATTGCATTGTAAAAATGTTAACAATCAATCTGCAATTAATACTGAGAAGTTTTTGATTACATGTCAATATCAAATCGAAACCGATCGATCGACTGACCACTGATTGATGAGTAAATTGACTGCCACTTGACCACAGGCGGAAAAATTTTTCAATCAAACCGCAATCGAAAAATTCAGATTTTTTAATAATTATCAATCGCAAATGAAAAGGCACCAATCAACTAGCAATTGTTAATTGACCGCCAATCGGTCGTTTTTTTAATCGCAATAGGCGGGTAATCGCGGACCCTGATTTATCGATCACAGATTTGGTGCAATCAAGCAGCACTCAGCCACTTGATTGATCGTCCGTCGATTGGACCCTCTTCTATTTATAATTAATATGTAGATAAGAAACGTGATTCATTGATCCAAGGTTGAGTACTAGGCTCTTTTGGTGATGATCGAATAACAGTCAACTACGATGGCAGTTGACCGTCTGTTGATTGGTCATTTATTTATTTAAATCAAATTCACACTTTTATTGACTCTGGATCGATCACTGCAATAGATCCCCCATCCATTTTACTTGTTGTTCATCAAAATTTGAGAACAAATGTGGGCGCCATATCGATCAACTCTCAAATTACCATTGAGAACCGTGAGTGACATTTGATCACAGTCAGAAATTTAGATTGCAATCAACTAGTGTCCAAGGAATGATCAAGTGCGCGCACAACTTGATTGCGCTTGATCAGGTGATCCGCCAGGGATGTTTTACTCTTCTATACTTTCATCGTTTTACCCAAAGTATTATTTCAAATAGATAAGAAAAAATTCATATTCGTCTTCTGAAGTTTTACTTCTCTGGCACCTCAGGAACTACACGCCAATTAATTTCTCATATTCATATGAGGAATAATTTTGTTTACATAAGTTTCCCGATAACTTTAATATTTGATCCAATTGAACAATATAAACAATTGCAATTGCTAATAACATTGCACGAATGGCATCGAAAATGTAATCTGCTCGATTCTGCAAGAAAATACTTCGATTGGGACGTTCGTGACAGCGGTGGATTCATTCGTTCACTTATTGCATACATAGTTGTTGAAACGGCCAAAACTTCCTTAATTATGCAAATTATCAAAAATAAATCGGTACGCATAAAATACGGATTTTCATACGACGAACAACTTTTCTTATATAAAGTTTGCGCTAACTCTAATAGTTCATGCAGTAGAACTTTGTGAACAGTTGAAATTGTTAATAATAACATATATACTGCATCAATTCCATGCAAAATCTAATCAGTTCTAAGTCTCAAGTTCGAACGTGACCTTGATAACTTCCATAACCTCATTTGTTCATGACAATTCGTTGTGCAAAATTTGGGACACATACATACATACACATACACACACACACACACAAGTCGGGGCGTTTGGGAGTCTCGGGTTCGAATCCCGACTGGGACTATCGGGATTTTTTTCTCTTAAATTTTCGATCTATCTTTAATTCAATTTAATAAATGCCTTCAGACGGGGAGGTGGTGGTTACTGATCGAATTTGAGAATGGAAAGTCTCTATATGCCCGGTAGCTTAGTTGGAAAAGTGCCCGGCGCGTAACTGGGAGTCTCGGGTTCGAATCCCGACTGGGACTATCGAGATTTTTTTCTCTTAAATTTTCGATCTATCTTTAATTTAATTTTTTGGCTAACTTGCAGTGTTGGCCATGCAAGTCCACACTGCAACCTGAACCTCAGATGTGCCAAGTATCCGTCAAACCATGACGTCAAAGTCTGCACTTCCAAACTTCTCAAGTGTGTGAACTGCGGACTAGCCCACACCGCCAGTTATAGAGAGTGTTCCATGTGCCAAAAATTCATGGAAACTCAAAAAAAAGTAGCACAGTCTGCCAGACCCAGCATAGCACCAATGGAATTGCCCGCTACATGTCACTCGGCCACGATCCAGAATCTGGAAACGAACATCCGGTTCCTCCAGTTTCCTGGAGGCAATTTCCGAAATCCTCTGAGCAATGTTGCCAGACGCGAGCGACTGGATTCGGGTATCAAGACTACCAAATTATGGTATCTACGTTGAAATTATAGTATCAAGGAAGGATAAGGTTCAAATGATATCGAATTTTGTAAAATCATTTGTCAGATCATGGTAAATTGTTACTATACTAATTTATTATCAATAATAACATGTAATTAAGAAAAATTATGAATTTATGTTTACACTTTGGCCCATTTCTAGCAGTATTAATACAAATCCATATACATTCTAAGAATAAACTCAAATTGTAGGAATCACCCGAACATTAGCTCATCATCAGAATCGTCACTCAGTGGCCGGTCTGCAATTGATTCCTCTGTACATTCAATGACAATTTCGCATGTACTAGAGGTTGAAGGATGCCCCTTCTTCGCAGTGGTCTTTTTGCTTCCGAATGGAAGCATTGCAATCGGTCAATTTTCACTTTCGCTAATTATGCTTGTAAACGATATATAATGGTTTGAAATGTAAAAATACATTTGATTGCATTGAAATGTAAATAGTTTGAGCATAGTGTCTGTATGTATCAATTTTTTTCTAAAATCTTCACTTACAAAATTTAACACAAAACGGACTAAACTTCAAGAATAAAATCTGAAAAAATATCAATTATTGGTATTGATTACATATAGCTGTGGGCGCAATTTCAGTGAAATCTGTCCGTAAGTTTCTTAGAACTCGACTTTTTTTGTTATTTCTTCGATCACTCATATCCCAGAAACTAATGGATATTTTTTTTTTCTTCTTTATGAAAATGTGCGTCTCAATGAGATCCCGGGAATGGTAAAGGAACATCTAGTAGGTTGCTCACAAGAAATTGGAGATATTCCAATTTTTCTGTTTTTTACACTCTTCTTTGCTTTTTGCTTCTGTACGCACGCTCGCGTCCGCAAAAATTGAGATAAAACCTTGAAATTTGGAACAAAGGGTATTTTGTTGGGGTGAAGAACCCTACTGAATGGCGATGTGATCGTATCGTTAGTTTTCTAGATTTCAATGTTTGTGTTTTCACGGTTTTTATTTTATTTCTCCATAATTATTCAATCGATTTTGTTGTTTTTTTTCAAAATGTGCGCCTTGACGAGCTCCATGACATGGTTGAAAAATATTGAGTCAATTAGTTCAGGTAATATGAGATATTCATATTTTTTACCTTTTGGCTTTGGTTTTACTTTCTGTGTTTGTTCGCATTCTAGCGTCCGCAAAAATGGTGATAAAATGAAAATAAAACTTGAAATTTGGGGCAAAGGTTCCTCCTGTGGTAGTCAAGAACCCTATTAAATGGCAATTTGATGGTATCCTTAGTTTTCCAGATTTCAATTTTTTTTTTTCACGGTTTTTATTTTATTTCTCGATAATTATTCAACGTCCTTTTGATCTTTTGACCTGTTGACCTTTATAGGTGGCGTGTCCGGTTGTTCTTCATCTCCCGAATCTGCCATACTAGAATACTAATTACAACAGATATTAATCACGTTTAATGATACACCAAGGGAAACATATACTTCGGCTCAATATTTCCATTTTTCAGAGCAATAGGTATTTCGAAACAATGAAATTTTGTCGGTCCATTCCATATTTGACAGTCGCAATTAATTTTAATTATACGAGTCGCCTTACTCTAGATAAATCTGATATGACAACTGACCAGGGTCGAATACTATTTTTGTTTTTATTGATTTGAAAAAAAAATTCATTCATTATTCTCAATTATTATTGTACGAATTTACCTCAAATCATATGTCTCATCAGAATCACGTAGAGTCATATGATTAACATCATTGGCAGTTAATCAAGCTCACTTGGGTTTCACTGGAACACTAAAATTCAATTTTTTACGAATATATATTTCTCTGAAAAATGGAAATGTTGAGCCAAAGTATATTTTTCCCTCAGTACAAGTACATGAAATTTATTGCCATGATTCTGGAACAATGACTGAGAATATGATTATAAATAATACCTGATAATTGCTGAGAAAAATTAAATTTAAGTTTAGCGGCAATGTGAGTCGGTTGCAATCTAGACAGAACACTGCATAGCTAGTGTGGTCTCCCGTGATGAAATTATGATGGTGAATGCATTCCAGTATACATTCTCTGATTGGCACATTGCAAGAAGGATGCCTGTCATTGGTTGAATCTTAGAGTTGAGGGAAGTGATTCTATCGATTGACGATCGCCTGAACGACCTACGTCATCGACGCTCCGAGAATGCCGTCCATGTTCCTCGCCTATATATGCATCCACCCAATGAAGTTCCATGGCGCGGAAATTCAAGTTCAAACTATAATACGTGTAAAAACAATGAAGAAAAAAATCGGAAAATTGCCTCGATCACGAAATTATGGTATAACTATGATACCGTGGAGCGTTCCCATGGTATATGGTATCAGGGACAAAATTATGGTAACAATACCATAATTATGGTATATCTGGCAACACTGCCTCTAAGAGCTGAAAGACATGATCCCGAAACTCCAGAAAGCTGATACTCCAATTGGTAGGATCACAATCATCGCATCCTATGCATACCTTTTGTTACCCGCCTCAGAAACACGTACGATCCCTCCACAGACCTAACAAATATCTTAGCCATTAATATTTTTGCGCTTAAACCTAATCTGGACGAATTGTTACGAATTGTCCATAGTAATAATATAAAAATTCTTCTGATGTCAGAAACTCTGGTAAACAGCACAACTAAGAAAATTAGCATACCAGACTACTCACTGATCAGGGAAGACAGAATGACCAAAGCAGGTGGTAGTGTTGCGGTGGCGATCCACAAGACCTTGAAGTATAAAACTTGTAACGAGATTTTCTCGTTAGGGTTGAAACCCCCATAAATATGACATTCAAAACTGTAAAGTACGAATGAGGTGCCATCTGGGGACAGCTGAAATAAGGCTGTGGGAAGATGCTAAGACCAAAGTAGGACGTGGGTAAGGACGTTCAGACAGCCCTGGATTCCTCCACTCTCATCCGCTTACCTAAATCCTCCCACCCGAAATAGCCTCCTTAATAAAACTAAGAAACTATATTAGGTCAAGATGGCAAAAAACACGGAATCCCTACCTTAAATCCGAACTCAATCAGCTGATCAAATAAATCAGACTTAAACTACCCAAATGGAACCAGGTAACTTGGGACAACGAACTCAGAAACATCAACCTAGAGGATCATTCAATATGGCGCATAGCAAAATATTGTAATAACACCGGCAAAAGTAAAATCCCCACACTCAAGTCCAATAATAGGATCCACACAGAAGACCATGATAAAGCAAATACACTTTGTACACACTACGCGAATATACACGAGTTATCGGCCTCGCGAAGAAACAAATATTTTGAACAGCAAGTCGTAGCGCAAGTAAATACAACTATTCTCAAAGCGCCAATTGAAACTTCCGTTACATTTCTGGCTCTGGCGCTCGTCTAAAATTGACGAAAGCAGGCGTCGCTTTCAGAGACGTGTGTTGGGTTGTATTGTATGCGAAGCGAAACGCATCCAAGTGACAATCCCACTCACGGTGATCTGATTCTACGTACGATCGTATCATTGCTTTCAGCGAGCGCTTCACTATTTCGGTGGGGTAGGCTTGCGGATGATACGGGGGCGTCGTTCGATTGCACGCGTTGTTGCACCTTGCAGCGCTGGCATTCGTGACATGTGCTCACATATGCCATCACGTCTTCAAACATCGCTGGCCAATAATATTTTAGGGACAGGCGTTGACAGGTATTGTCAACTCCTTGGTGTCCAGCCTGCGGCAAATCATGATACCCTCGGATAGCGTCACGTCTTAATTCGCGAGGGGGAACTAGCTTCCACTCGTCGTCGTCTTCATTGGCCGCTGAAACTATGGTATTGAGCTTTCTTCGATACAACATTTCGTCCGAATTATCCACAAGGGATATTTCTGGGGCATTGTTTCCACATCTCGACAACGGCGTAAATACCATTTGTCTTCCGTGTCGATTACCGCGTTGAGCAAGTCCTTCGCACCGTCCGGTGCGCGTGACAACGCGTCTGGTACATGATGTAATGTACCTTTCCTATGTATGATTTTGTAATCATACTCCATCAGTCTGAGATTCCACCTTGTTAGTCTTCCAGTGGGATCTTTCAGGTTGTCTAGCCATCGAAGGCTACTGTGTCACGTAATTACAGTAAAGGGATAGCCCTCTAAGTAACATCGGAATTTCATCACTGCCCACACGACCGCTAAACATTCCTGTTCAGTTACCGTGTATTTTGTTTCAGGGCTCGACAACGAACGACTAGCATAGGCTGTTACTCGTTCTTGCCCATCTTGCACTTGCGTGAGGACTGCACCCAATCCTACACTACTTGCATCCGTTTGCAGGGTGAAAGGCAGTGAGAAATCGGGACAAGCAAGAGTTGGAGCTGTCGTTAAGTGCCTTTTCAGCGCTTCGAAAGCCTCTTGCTGTTCTTCTCTCCATACCCACAGCTGTTTTGTCTTGGTCAGACATAACAGCGGTTGAGCTATGGTCGCAAAGTCTGGTATGAATCGTCGATACCAGGAGGCCATTCCCAGAAATCGCCGAATCTGTTTCAGATTCCATGGTGTTGGGAACTCCGCGACCGCGGACGTCTTGTCAGGGTCGACTTGGAGACCTTCGCTACTCACGACGAAGTTGATGGTTGGCCCGTGGTCTCTCAATTTGTCGAGAACTTTTCCCAACCACGTTAAATGTTCTTCAAAGGTACTTGAGATGATGATTATATCATCCAAATACACGAAGACGTGGGGGTACATTCCTGGACCAATAAATTTGTCCAGGGCTCTCTGGAATATTGCCGGGGCGTTTGTCAGTCCGTATGGCATACGTTCAAACTGATAGAAACCCCTTCCAGGCACTGTAAATGCAGTCATCTCTTTCGAGTCTTCTGCTAACGGTATCTGCCACTATGCGGCACTTAAGTCCAGTGTCGTTATATAATGGGCTTGACTGAGCTCGTCAAGGATGCCAGTTATGTTTGCGACTGGGTATGCGTCCTTTTTCGTAGCTTCATTAACCCGTCGGAAATCGATACAGAATCGATATTTTCCGTTGGGCTTTCTTACCATCATGACTGACCTGTTCCAGTCGCTTTCGAGTGGCACGATGATGCCATCTCTGAGCATTTCATCTACTTCCTTTCACATCGATAATTTGATGTGTTGGGAAACGTTGCGAACTCGTTGCCGAACTGGCTCATGACCTTCCACATCAATTTTATGTGGAGCCAATTTGGAAATCGGAAGACTTCCTTCGTGTGCTGGAATTTTTTCGTCCAACAGCTTCTGGAGCCGCCTATTTTGCTTGTGTCCAGGCGTTCGCAAGCCATTGCACACAGTGATGTGGCATGCTCTTTCGACTTTTTCAAACCTGAACGTATCTTCTGGTTTGTCTCTAAAGAACCACGGGTGATCAAAGAAATCGATGACCATTCTCGCTTCTTTTAAAAAATCCAGACCTAGTATGAAATCTTCGGACAGCGAGGCCATCCAAAGCGTTTCCACTGTGACTGTTCTTCTGCCTAATACCAGAGGTATTTCTGAGGCTTCTTTCACCACTTCAAGCTGGCCGTTCGCCACTAGAACTCATCTGGGTGGTATTCTCTTAGCTCTAACGCCCAAAGAACACAACAGCTCCTCCAGCGAATGTTCGAGATGCACCGGAATCCACTAGACCGTGAATCTTTCGTCCATGCATTTCAATGTCTACATGGAAGGCAAAAGTGACTCCCTTATTCATCGCCTGCCTCACAAATTCCCAGGGGGAAGTTGTTTCTGGCGACGTCAATTCCACGGGATCCGTCAATGATTCCCAAGAGAGTTTTTCACTCTCTTTGTCATTTCGGGACTCGGGCTTCTTTGTTTCCAGAGATCTTACTTTCTTGGATACGTTCTCTTTAGCCTCCGGAATTTTCAATTCCCTTTGGGCTCCTCTATCCGAGGTTGCCAGCGGCGTAGGTGAATTGTCTTCACTTATGCCTTTTTGGCGTTTCCCGGATTGCACTTTGGGCACTCTGGCGTGTGTACCCCTTTTTCAACGCAGACATAACAAAAAACTGTTCTGGGTGCACTGCAGAATCTGAAGGTGTGACCGACCTTGTCGCAGTTGCGACACACCAACATAGGTCTGGTAAACCCACGACCTGCACCCCTCCCTAGAGGAGCGTCACGCTTTTGCAGAGCGTGTGCTACCTCTACATGTAATTCGGCCACAGCTAGTTCTTCATCGTAGATACCCTCTACGGGTTCTACGATCGCCGGAGCCTCTGTTGGTAGTGCCGTTTTCAGTGCTGTTCCCTCGGCTCTTTGTGTCTTCGTTGGATCCGTTGGCGTCACTGTTCCACTAGTATTTCTACTAGTGTTCTTATTTCTGCCTCCCACTGGGCGTCCCCGCTTTTTTTTTCTTAGGCTTGGGAATCTCCCAGTAGTCCAGATCCTTGGAGCTGTGCTTGCAGTCGTTGCACTTCTGCAGCGAACGACTGTAGGGCACTCACCTGCCTTTCAAGCTCTCTCAGCGCGAGCCGTGGTGTCCCCAGTGGAGAGAAATAAGTTGCTCTGTCTATATTGAGGGCACTCTTCCCCGGCGGGAAGAGATAGTCTGTTTTGTGCGGTATGATGGGTTTTCTGCCCGTCTCCGACCGCTTCTCTTCTTCCGAGTCGTGCTCACTGTTGGGCTCACTCTCGCTATCTTTTTTCGAGGAGTTGCGTGTTTTCAGTAACTCTTCGTCCTGTTTGTCGCCTTCTGGCGATTCCTTCTTTCCAAGGGGCTTTCCTGCCTCTTCAGCACTATCGTCCCCCTGTCTCTTCAAAGAGTTCCTCAACATTCTGCGGATCGGAAGAAGTGTATTGCACTCAACGTCTCTCGGCAGAAAAAGGCCTTTTGTGGCTTTGCAGCCCCTTAAATACTCCTGGTGAGGCATCCCCACTCCGTCGCCTTTAATCTGCTAACAGTGGCGCCCTCCCTTTACTCGTCATTACTGACGTGTCGTCTTTCCGGGGACTTTTTGGTTTTCTTTAGGATATTATTTCAATCCGTCCAGTGGCGCCACCCGTCGGTATTTGGATACCGTCTTTTATTTAAATATGGAATTTTTCTTTCGATTTTGAATGTTCGCGCGCTCTGGTAGGATATTCTCTCAATCCGTCCAGTGGCACCGCCTATCGGTATTTAACTACCGTCTTTTATTCAAATATCGAATTTTTCATTCGATTTTGAATTTTCGCGCTCTCTGGCAGGATATTATTTTAATCCGTCCATTGGCGCCATCTGAGGGAATTATTTTTCCCGTCACACGGGCTACGTTGTCTGGGCAGACGCTAGAGAGCTTTGCAGCTTCCTTCTGAAGTCTCTCCTCTTTCCGGAGAGCCTTCAGCGTTTCTTTGGGCACATTTTGCCCGAAGATGGGGACCCATGGGCCTGTTTTTCTCCTCTTCTGACTGCACGGAATGCAGTCACGGGAGGATTTCCCAGGTCTCCCACATCCACGGCAATGCAGGGTGCGTGGCTCCCTGCAGTCGCCGTCGTTGTGGCCTGGGTTGCTGCAGTTCCAGCACAGTCGTGCTGGAATTTTCAGTTGCTGCCTCTTCGGTAGCTTCCCTCTTCCTTCCTCAGAAGGATTGTCAACGAGAGGTGACTTCGCAGTCATCTCCACGTTGACTCCTGGCGTCTTACGCTCGGGGATAGGATCCCCAAGGGCTCGATGGGTCCCTGCTCCGCCGTGTTGCAGTACCTCTTCCAGTACTGCCTGGGCCACCTCTGGTGGGGACTTCCTCCTCTTCCCCTTTCCTTTCGAAAAAGGGTTCCGGATTTGGGCCCCCTTTCCCCTCTTCACCTTCTCGGTGAAGGTTTCCTCAGCCTGGGCAATATTTTCCCAGGTCTCAGGACTCAGCGTTGCAGCTGGTGGGGCTCTGGATGTGTAGGGGGTTTGGCGCAGGGGTAAAACCCTGGCCAAAAGTCTCTCCAGAAATGCGGGATCTCTCTCGCATCTCTGGGCCGTTTCCTCCACCTCGACCTCCATTTTCTCGTCCTCCTTATTCAGGGGGAGAGAAATTTCCGGCGTGGCATGAGAAGTTTCGACCGTCGTCGAAACTTCCACCTCCGTCACCTGCAGGTGTTGTGCCCCGCCACATTCCTCCAGGATGTTCGCCACCATGTCGGCGTCGACATCCGTCAGGGGATCTGAAAAATTCAGATCAATGATCATGGTCAAATTTTCGTTACTTTTCAGCGACGAAGTCTCGTCGCTTTGCAGCGACTCGATTTCGTCCCACCTAATGTCTCCGACGTGTACTATCGGAGACTCACTTTTCGTCAACTCTTTTTCAGAGTTGATCGTACCTTTTAAGGCTCCTTTGGCGGTTCCCACCGCCTTTAGCCACTCCTTTACGAACTTCTCGTCCGCCATTTCACGCGTCTCCGTGTGCACTTTATTTCCACAAGGGAACAAGGAGATGTTCCTCCGTCCTATTGTCTGGTCGAGAATCGACTATCACGCTTGTCGCAGCGTGCTTCCCGAAAATTGCCAATTTTCGGGGGGGGGGGGGGTCACAGGGCGCATTTCAATTATTGAAATCGCCGCCGGTGGTTCCACCCGTCGTCCTGTGTCCTATATTTGCATATAGGGCGACAAGTAAGTGTGATTGATATTTCATCAAACAAGCATTTTTCTCGTTGCAGAGAAATGATTTCTTCTATTCGGGAACGTTCTCTCGGTTGAAAAGAAGAACGACTCACCGAATTTCGGAAACAATTCTCCCCAAAAAGTCCCAAAATGTCCTTTTCAAATTATTTCATCATTGTTCAGATGAAAAATTTTCTCTTTCACATTATTCCATCATTTTTGAGATGGAAAATTTTTCACTTTCGGGGAAAATAATGGAATTTATTTTACCCCGTCTACTTACCCATTTTTCAGGGATTCTTTCTCCTTCATTGGCGTGACCCCACATTGGGCGCCATTTTGTAAGGGAATTTTCCCGGGTGTTTCCCCAGGACAATCCACCAAACTATATAGTGCCGTCTCTAACGCACATAGTTGGCCGCAAGTCCAACTTTTCCGGAGTTAGACAGAAACCGGCCTCTGGGGAACATTATCTACCCAGAGAACTTGCGACGTGACCTCTCTAGCATCAGGTTGTCACGGTAGAGGGGCGACGTCCACCAAGTCCGGAGTGTATCATGCGTCGGTGCCACGCGCCTTTTCAGGACGTGGCATAGCAACAACGTATAATAGCCTTTTTTACAGGTATTACCCGTGCTTTCCATTAGAGATATTTCTAATCAACTCGACGGGATCACAGGGGGCGCTAGTCGTTTCACCTAGCCCTCGGTCTCTAGTCTACCCCGCCATGGGCTGTGGATCTGCTAGGTTGGGATGCCGGTACGTCGGCCTTTAACTCTCCACCAACAGAACGGAATCCACATATGGCGATCATCTAATAACGTCCTCAAGACGATGGAGCGCTATCTCACCCAGACTCGCTTACCCACGTCCTTCTTCGGTCTTAGCATCTTCCCACAGCCTTATTTCAGCTGTCACCAGATGGCACTTCATTCGTACTTTACAGTTTTGAATGTCATATTTACGGGGGTTTCAACCCTAACGAGAAAATCTCGCTACAAGAGTTACAACTAATACCTACGAATCAATTTGGATTCCGATCAGAACACTCGACCTGCCACCAGCTCGTCAGAATTACAAATGGACAGCGAAAACAAATCAACAGCGAAAAGGCCTTTCATTCTGTTTGGCCCACGGCCTGGGCCCACGTCATGGGCCTTATATATCAACTCAACAGCCTAAACGTACCTACATATTTGTGTAAAATCCTTCTATCATATCTCACACATAGATATATTAAAGTTCGAGTTGAAATAGCGCTTTCGGATAAAATTGAAATAATAGCGGGGGCCCCACAATGGTCTACCCTTTCCTCCGTACTATTTAATCTATACATTGCTTCTGTTTTTAACAGAATTCCTACAAAAGTATCTATCGCCAGCTATGCTGATGACATCGCTCTGTACTCAACTAGCAAATCGGTATATAAAGCTCTCAGAAGAATTGAAAACGCGGCTGCTCTCACAATATAAAATGGAAAATTCAAGTTTGGAATGCTGCCAAAACAGAAGCAATCTTATTTACCAGCTCCAAGGTCAATCGCACCTTAACTATTCCTAGCGATAAAATCATCCCATCGAACTCTGTTATATACTTAGGTTTACATATTGATTCCAAACTCCTGCGGAACAGATACATAGACGAAATTAAGTTGAAAACAAAAATTATTCTAGTCAGATTATATGATTTCCTAAAATCACCTGCGCTCAGCCAATCCCTAAAACTCACTTTATAGAAAGGGCCAATTAGACTTATTATTACTTGTGGTTGTCCCGCCTGGCACAATGCAGCGAAAATCTACTTGAATCATCTTCAAGTTATCTAAAATAAATTTTTGCAAATAATAGGCAATTTTAGAAGAAGAACCACGATTTTGAAAAGGCACAATTTATTGATAAAATCAACGAGACATTCAAACTCAAGCTACAATCCTATCCTAATCCTCAGCTCCAAAACATCAATATTGACAAGAAAACAAATTGGTCTCGCTGAACAACCTGTTTATCCCACCTCTCCGCACATCCCGCTCTCCCCCTTCCACATGCACCCATTAATTATACGGTTTTTTAGAAGTCATTTTTCCTTACATCGAGTCATCCTGTAAATAATCACAAATATCTGTAATAATGAAAAATTAGGTTAAACTTTGATAGAATTAGATATAAAGCCAATGGCTGGTGATCTAGAGCGTAGCACGCCTCCTGAAGGAATGCTAAACGGCCGCTGCCCGGGGCGTACAAAGGAGAGGAACGGAGACAAAAAAAAACACACACACATATATAGACGCCAGCTTCGAATTTGACGGGGATCATTTTGGCATTCTTAAAACCCTACTTAGATAATGAAATAACAAATTTGGGTTTTGGGAGCATTACAATAACTTCCCGAAAAATCGGGAAGTTAATATCGTGCTCAATTTATACATGTTAGGAAAATGCTCCACTTGCGATTGGAAGTATGTGAATCAAACCTGGAAATTGGAGGACTCAATTGTCAATTATTAATTTTATTTGACAAAGTTGAGATAACTAATTGTTTTTTGACTGACTCTGACGATTGTAAAATGAAACCTGTGCATACCTGAGTAACCGTATATATATATATATAATATATATATCCAGTGATCAGGTGATCAGGTGATCTCTTACAACTCGAGCGAAATGAGGTGAAGCACCAACCTCCTCAAGAAAAACAACTTTTATTGGGGAAAGAAATGCGCTTGAAATTCGAAAAAAGCTCCTTATGCTTGCAGCTTGCAAGCATAACGTTGAAAACTCAAAATCATGCATGCATCGTATGTTCCCTTAAAACCCTACAACGTTCATTTCAAACATTTTTCTGTTACTTGCCTACCTTGAAAAATTCAGGTGCATTGTCTAAACAAACAGGCGGTCCTCGGGTCTCCCCATTCGAATGTGTCAAATAGGACACCATTTTTTTTTATTATCCCCAATTTCATTGGTGCTAAGCTTTCGAATGCTCCGATTGCACACAAAATGAAAATGTTCCAGTATTCAAAAACCTTTTTCCAATTTCGCCCTTACCAACTACTCTTTTCTGTTTTGTTCATCACAATCGACAAAATTGAGCATCAACTTGTAACCTATCCAAGAACACATGAAAACATACTTCAATTCATGGCGACTTTGCAAGTTTTGGAAAAACAATAAAATTCCACAAATTGTTTCCTGTAGGCGTTTGTGGACAGTATCTATCGCTGTATACGCCTACTTCACCGACTCTTTACAGCAATCGGTGTAATAAATATGAATCTGAAATATGCCCGCCCATGTCATATATACCTTTGTATTATTACTAGCGAAGGGGCGCTCCGCGCCCTATGTCCCTGCAAACAGAGATTAATCTATGTTATATTATTTTAATGCGTTGTCAATGCAATCAATTTTGTCGAGAAGGTAAAGTAGATGTCTGTAGTCTAAGAGTAAGGTGCATTGTTAGGATTTTAAAAATTTGTAGTTTCTAGTCAAATCATAATAAATACTTCTCCAATCTGGAAGTGTGAACTTTGTTCACTGTTTCGACGAATAAAGATAGGGAACATAGGCCTCACCGTTTTGGAATAGAGTCTGTTTTACATATTGAGTATCTCCGAACTTTGTTAACTGAGAATCCACATTGGTTATCAACCTTGTGCGGAGGTAAGTTTCCAAATCTGGAGAAATATTGGCTACTAATTTTAAATTCAGATTGACTGTTATCTGTGTATCAACAAAACTTTGTATGAATATTGATGTTAAGTTTGATGTAATATTGGGTGTTAACTTTCCTTGATTATCATGAAATTCATGAACTTCAGATGAATACGTACTAACGGGCAATCAAAAAAATGAGTGACACAAGATGACGAAGGCTCTAATCGCAAAAGTGAAGAGGCACTTTCGATTTCGAAAAGTCCCCTCTTCAATATACTTTCAGGGAAG
This sequence comes from Asobara japonica, assembly GCA_026005395.1. NCBI lineage: Eukaryota > Metazoa > Arthropoda > Insecta > Hymenoptera > Braconidae > Asobara > Asobara japonica. Next base: position 205,571 of record BQMI01000320.1, on the reverse strand, counting down.
TGATCCGTTGTGGGACATCCTGCATGTAGATTGACTCAGAATCAAAGTTATATTTTTGCAGCGGTGCGTGAGGTAGTGTTTCACAAGCATCGGCGAAACGATGCATGAAGCGCTCGAGCAGTGTGTGAGGCAATTGTACAATGCGTGAAATCAACGTGAAGTTGGCCCAATGACTGAGTGATTCCGCGCAAGCGCAATAACCAGTTCAGTCAGCTGACGCGTCCCCATCACATTCGTGTTGTAGATTGATTCATAATTCCAAAAAAAAAATTTGCTCAAATAAAAAATGTCTCATATAATCCCTGACAGCGATGAAGAAGGTGATAGATCGGAAGAAAATAATAGTAGCGAAAGTTGTGATTCTGAAGATATGTTTTCTGATGAGGAGGACAATGAGTATCCTGATGATGTGATGGACCTCATCACTGACGCACAATCTACCCATAATTGTTGAAATTATGGAAATTTTTTAAGCTTTTTGATTATTTTTAAAATTTTTGAAATTGTTTTGAATTTTTTTAATTTTTGGACACTTTTGAGAATTTTGCTGATCTTGTTTTCGTGAGTGGGGGGGGGGGGGCTCCGCCCCCCTGACCCCTCCCGCGCCCGCTCCGACCCCCTTTGACCTCGCTTTGGACACTTCTGTGACAAAAAATAGTGTTCGTCATGCGGGCGCTACGCTTGGTCTCCGACTCGTGTGATTGCCGCACTCGCCTTCGGCTCGTGCGGCAAACTTCACACTCGTGCGTGAGACCGCGCTTCAGGCCCTTATGACGAAATATACTAATATGGAGCGATTTCGAGTTCATACCTTCAATAACTGGGGAGATTTTTATGGGGACGTGGGACACAATAGGACACCGACGCAGAATGGGATCAACAATATACCATATATCGCACTTCGAATTTGGAGCAGGTGTCCAATTATGCCCCGCGTCCCATTGTGCCCCACTCTCACCCAATATCTATATATATATAAATATAATTTATCGACGTCTTCCATCTACCCTCATTGAAATACGCTGTAGGTTACGAGTTATTATGTTACACTTTAAGTTCCAAAACAAGTAATAGAACTAGTGGGCGGCATGTATTTGTGTCCTCAGTGAGGACACAATGCAAACTTCGCGATTTGGTAACTCGAGTTTTAGAGATCATGTCTGTGTCAAACATTTACGAGACTTCTCACTTGAGTATTTATTGATTTTCTTTTTCATTTATCGCTGCCTTTTGTGATTTCTCTTCATAATCCAGAGGTAACTGCCTGTCCCACATTAAGGCCATTTAGTTCTCATTCAAGCTTTGAGTCTCATTGAAGCATTTTAAACCCTCGAATATACAACTATTTTTCGCCATCGGCGCCGCCATCTTGGAATAGGTGAATGAGCGTACAAAAAACGACCAATTTTCAAGTATAGAGATCGACTCAAACTCGAATTCTAAGTCGGTCCATGTATACTTGTAGACACCAATTGTAGAGACCTATTTATGCGAACGCCGCTGCCATCTAGTCTCCGTTCAGGTACTCGTCACATGAATTATTTCTTTATAATGGTTCTACCACCTTAATTATGCACATTATGGTAAAAAGTCCACAAGCATTAAATGTGGATCTTTGTATGAGGAACAATTTATGTTCACATATCTTTTCCGTAACTCCAACCGCTTACGATATAGTGTTATGAAGAATTGAAATTGTTAATAACAATATATATTCTGAACCCATATCCATTACAAACTAATCAGGGCTGAGTTACATGAAGACGTGTCGATTGAGACTTTGATGGCTTCGATTGGTGCATCCATCCATGAGAAATCGTTGACCAAAATTTAGGGTACTTACATACAAACACACACACAGACATTGACTGAGAATTTGTCGGGGATCATTTCGGTACACTTAAGACCCCAGTTACAGGCCGAAATGAAAAAGTTCGATTTCGGCGTGATTACTGTAACTTCCGTATCGGGAAGTTAATAAGGAGTTATACATAATTTTTCACGTTTGTTGGATCCAGAATGATAATAATTTATTCCAGCAGTCAATTTTCGATTTGACAAATTGTAATTTATGTTTGTATTTCCATCATTTTCTGGATAAATTGACGGTTTCTTCGGGTTTGTTTTTTCGTTTTCCACTTTCAATTTCTTCATTTTTTTCTTTCTCTTCTCTGCTTCTTTTACCCTTCACACCACATTCAGTGCCACTACCTCATCCAAGCACTCCAGTTTCACCAGTACCAGCGACTACTCCACTGCTTTCAGCAACGATTGGAACCTCAGTCCGTTGATCACCAGCCGAATTGCGAATTCTGCAGCGATAAGAGTTTATATATACACATTATGCAAATTCTCTTTCCCTCAATGCCAATCACTATTATATATATGAAACACTAAGCACACATTTTACCTGCGTAATATGTCCTGATTAGCTGCTTCCCATTCATCCAGGGCTCTAAAAAGAGCATCATCCCAGTCATCAGTCAAGACTAACCAATCAATCCATGCATGTCCCTTCATTAATGACTATTATTGTAAACATAATCAATCCTTTTATTGCCTTATAATAGTTACTCATTTAACTCACAATCTCTATAATCCTCCATCCTGGAAATAGATCGGCTTATTTTGTCAATCTTGAATCACAATTTTGTCATTCGCTGCTCTGTTTTTCAATGCTACGGAAAAAGGAGTTTATATTCGAGCGATTGTATTTGTTGGATTCACAGCGAGAATACCAAACAATACGGAACGGACGTGTAAAATTTTTCAGGATTAATACTTTTGAAACATCAAAACTAAATTCTAACTTAGAACGCTGATAAATCAATGGAAATTAATCGGATTTGGATGACTCATGTCTGATTGTGAAGCTTATTTAATGAGCTTTAAAATGAGTAGAGATACATCTCAACTTCGACCAACAATAAAAAGCCTATGAGCAGTGAAACTAAAGAAAGTAGCTCGGTCCCGGAATGTCCTAAAAAACTCTTTGAATCGAGATATTTCATCAGTTAATGGCAGTATACCCATCAATTCAAGTTCAATCCTCCCATTTTCGTAGAATGCATTGAAAAAATACCAAATAAGCTGAATCGGATTAATATAATGTAACTAGCGAAGGGGCGCCCCGCGCCCTATGTCAAATTTTAAAAATTTGCAGTTTCTAGTCAAATCATAATAAATACTTCTTCAATTTCGAAGTGTAAACTTTATTCACTGTTTCGACCCATGAAGATAGGACATATTTCGACCAATAAAGATAAGGAATATAGGCCTCACCGTTTTGGAATAGAGTCTGTTTTATATATTGAGTATCTTCCAACTTTGTTAACTGAAAATCCACATTGGTTATTAACCTTGCACCAAGATAAGTTTACAAACCTGGACAAATATTGGCTGCTAACTTTAAATTCTTTTAATATTTTGTGTATCTGTGTATCAACCGTGCTGTGTATCAACAAAACCTTGTATGAATATTGTTGTTCAAAACTCGATATTTTTGAATGATTGCTAAATGCAAGCAACCCAAAATTTTAAGTTCAACGAAATTTCGGGATATTTTTTTTTCGTGTATTTAAGGTCGCTATCGAACAACTAAGGTTATACGCGACAACTCGTTCTTACATATTTTATATGTACATATCAAATACTAATATGTATATCTATATATAATTATTACAAGGTATGACGTTGTTTGCATCTTTTTTTTTTTTGATGAGTTTCAGCATGTTGGTCGATTTCAGAAACTTAATGGTTTTCTCGCGTCCTTCTGTCGTGTTCAGCATTCCCTTCCAGTCCCTCGGGAGTAATGTCAACTTTCGCTTAGGTTGGAATTCTGTGCAGTCTATCAGAAGATGGCTGACGGTCATATCTCCCTCACATCTGGGGCATTTTTTGTGGCTTTCCCGGCTCATGAGGTGACAATGGCTGACGTTGGTCTGTCCGAGTCTCAATCGGTTGATCGCTATTTCTTCCCCCCTCGTTTTGGATTATGTTTGGGTCTCTCATCGAAAATGTTGTCCTTCGGGGTATTTGGAGTACTTCGGCCTCTCGACAATTGCATGTTAGGGACAAATGCACGGTCAGAAATATTCAGTAAAAAATGATAAGAAAGTCAGAAATATTTTAAGGAACGTTTCGTAATCTACAAGACTAAATAGAGTTCACTAAAAATGACTGCGCGCGACGGAAATTTTACGAAGTGATCCGTAAATTTTCCCGAACGACTCTTAATTGTTCGTTTTCATTTAGAACCAATCAATCAATGCATGTCATACATTTTTTTTCATTTACAACACTATTCAAAAATTTTCTTAGATACTATATATTTTCATATAATTATTGTCGTATTATTCTTTTTTATGATTGAATTTTTTGATGACGACTCATGTATTTATTATTTTTATTGGATAATGTATACCCTCTCGGGTCATTGCTCCCCAAATGTATAAAGTTTTCATAAGCTATTACAATAAGTCATTCAAGTTACACTTTCATACCATATTGAACTCTTATTCCTGCACTCCTCCGTTCCTCTCTCATACTTATCACAACACTATTCACTCTCTCTCTCTCATACGCGAAAGTTTTGCTATAAGAGCCTCACTACATTGTCCATTTACTCACTAAACACAACATATTTGAATTATCTCACTCATTCCTCCATACCTCTCTCATCTCTACTCACATCCCCATTCTTTACTCTCTTCTTTCTTTGAAACTCACTCTAACCTGCACTTTCCGGGCAGCCCCTTGCAATCGCAATATCTCCTGCCACATACCACCCACACCTTCACATTCATTTACTCGCCTGCCGCAGCATTCCTCCCATACTTTTCTTACACTTTCCGCCCCATTTCACTCCTTCACACCGATGAATCATGTATTTGTTGCAATTACATCAATATTCAAAAATTTCTTTATATACTACATTTTTCATGTAATAATTTCCGTCTTTGTCATTTTGGATTTCACCCCGTTCAGTTATATATATTTTTAATTTTTCACTTTCCCTCGCTCTTGGCAATGCAACGTATAATTGGCCGTGACTGAATACGGGACTATTAAGATAAATTCCTACTTTTTCTAAAATCGGACCCTGCGATTTATTTATCGTCATAGCATATGCTAATCGTACTGGGAATTGTTTTCTACACATTATGAAAGGGTATTCGTTTTCCAAAGATATAAATTTTATTTTGGGTATTAATAACATTTGTCTTTTTCCCGGTTCTTGTGACACTGTTTTCGCTATGAGTACATGAGATGCGATTTCAGTTATAATGAGTTTAGTTCTATTACATAATCCATTGTTAACATGTAAATCCCTCATAAGCATTAGAAGACAACCTTCCTTCAATATTAATTTATGAGGTGGGAAACCATTAGGAGTATTTGAATTCAAATATTCTACAGCCACTGAAATTCTATTTTGAACATTATGATCATTATCATTTATATCGGTGTCTATACTATAAACTATTATTTCTTTCCCTTTCAATTTCTGTATAATGATATTGTGCAATACTAAGACATCTTGATTTAAAGTCATTAAAATGGCGGATGTTTCTACACTGTAGTCATTTTTCTCAATTGTATCTCCATACATTTCGTGGATTACATCCTCTTTACATAAATTTTGTTCAGGTACTTTGACAACATGATTTTCTCAAAATCGTTTTGAAACTGGCTGTTACCCACTGTTAACAGCCATTTTTGGAAATCTCTATCTGATGCTTTTAATCCGAAATTTATATTCAACGTCATTTTCTTGAAATACTTCCATAGGGGAGTTCCTTTTATGCATTCTTCCACGATTGCTGTTCGATTTCCATGTTTTACGATTGGTAATATTTGCCGGAAATCTCCCGACCACAATATTGCTTTCCCACCGCATATTTCATCATTTCTCATGATATCTTTCAATAATGAATTTATAGCTTGAAAAGCATATTTTGTGGCCATCGTTATTTCATCCCATATGATTAATTTACAGTTCTGTATATCTTGCCACACTTTTGAGTTAGTTCGTACCCCTCATGTTGCAGTCTTATTCATTTACAATGGTAATTTGAATGTTGAATCTACAGTTCTTCCATTTTCCAACAAATTTGCAGCAATCCCAGTCCGTGCAACCGAAATTACTTCATAATCTTCATGCAGCAATTTTTTGATTATCCCATTCAATAAATAACTCTTACCAGTTCCACCCGGACCATCCAAGAAAAAATATTTTTTCTTCACATCTCCATTTCTTACTGCATTGATTAAAGTTTTGTATACTCGTTCTTCATCACTATTCAAACTATTTTCAATTTTCACAACTTCCTTTTCCAATTCTTCACCTTCCATTCTCTGCTTCATTTGCCCATCATAATCATCTAAATTTAATGTTGGATTTATTTCTGGACATTTGAAATTCTGTAAGGAAAGGCCATTGTTATTCAAAACTTCTTGTATGGTTATCAGTGCTATCTTCTCTCCTTTTTCGATTTGTTGGTTTTGATCCATAAAATTCTTTTTATAGTTGTCCCATAGCTCCCGAGCATTGGTGGGAAAACAAAAAGCACATATATATGCAAACAATTCACATAGTTGTTTTGGGAACTTGAAATTTATAGCTTCTTCGAGACATAGTGTTGGCTCTTGTTCATATTCTACCAAATCTCTGGCTTTTGCTGCTTTGTGAAATGTATCATATGTCACGCTCTCATAAGTTCTTAAATCCATAAAATTCTTTGCTCCATTCACATGTAACAATAATAATCTCAAACAAGATTTCTCCGTTTCCCGTGGACTAACAAAATACATTCCAGTGATGATTGGATGTCGTATTGTTTTTCTTTTCATTCATTTTTTAATTTTTTGATCAAATCGATAATGGTATGGTATTTCGGAGTACAAGTATTGTCTTGCTTCAGGATAATCTCTATTCAGTTCAAACCAAGCTGTCAGTGTTGTATTTTTATATGCGTTAATTGCCTCTTCTTCCAACCCTTCCTTGAAATAAATGTTTTGTTGATTTTGTAAATGTACAGGTAATCTAATGGTAACATGAGATTGCTCGTGCATATCAAATTCATAAATTCTGTACATTGCTTCTGGAGGACATACATATCGAGTTGATATATATTGTTGGATTTCATCGTATTTATATTCATTTGATTCTTCATTTCTGATTCCAATTAACGCCGAATCATGTCCTTTATAACAATATGTGAATAAATATTTGATCCATTGTATTGAGGAGCATACTTCAACATTTATGTGACAGTTTAATAGCAATAACAGGTATGGATTATACGGTACGATGTATCGATTATCAGCAATGGAGACTTTTGTTCCATGTTGATAAGTAATTACTCGTTTATTATTTCTCCGTCCATATAATGGATATGAATTTTCTCCAAGACATGTTTCTTCACAAAATTGTTTGGGAAACTTCTTAGTACATATATTTTTTTTTTATCCATACATGGTGAATTTTTATTTTGATCTCCACAGGGACCATGTATCATGAATTTCTTCACAATTTCGAATAATTTTGGATTTTGTGTTTTATCTGGAATTTCGGCCAATATTATTTTATCCACTGTATCTACATTTCAAATGATATGTTCTTTATGTAAGAAAAGTAATAAGTGAACATGGGGCAAACCCCGTTTTTGGAATTCTACGACATGAAAGTGTCCTATATGTTTCCCAAATATCTCATCTTTAAATATAATTTTTTTCAATTCACCTAGTTTGAATTTAAAAATTCTAGCTACTAAATCCGGCCTATCCGATGCCGTTTCTCCTTTTTTCAGATTTTCTTGTATGTATGGATATGTTTATTGATCCCCTAAGGGTTACAATGACTTCCTCCCCCTCTCTCATCTTCTTTACACATCAATCCTGAACATACGGACTTTTAGGGCTTCCGTCCCCTTTACAAAACACTTACAAAAGGCAACTTTAACCTAATCTTAACCTTCACTTTAACTTCTAATACATTCCCTTTACGCAACTAAATCGACCATAATCCAACCAGAGCAATGAGTCATGGAATCAGGGGGGCCTCCGTTTCCGTGCTCCTCGTGTTCTTTTTTGAACAATCGTCCCCTTCGAGTCCCACCCACACGCCCCTATAACCCCCCAACCCTCGCCTCCTCTCCTTAGCCCTCCAGCCTCCTATTCTACCCCATTCCTCTTCTGCCCCCTACCTCTATCGGTTCCTTTCTCACTCCCCCATTCTCACCTGCTATTCTCCCTCCTCTCTCCCCTTCCATCCCCACTTTCCGTCCTTCCTTAACTAAGCACCCTTTTAATTCGCACCATGCCCATACTTCCTCCTCAATCCATACTCTCTCCCTTGTATAGCTTACCCCTTTACCTTTAGCTCTCCCTTCCCTCGCTTTCCTTTCTATTGCCCACTTACTTCTTCTCTCCCTCCATGTCAGGTCGTTTTCAATCCTTTCTCTTCTTCCCTTCAGCTTTCTCTTTTCTACCATCACTTCCCTCTTCGCATCCATATCTTTCAAAGTCACCCACACTAACTTCCTCTCATTCCTTCCATCCCCACTCCCTAATACTCTTGTGTCCTCAATCACTCCCGCCACCCCTAACGAGGTCAACAGCCCCGGCGCCTCTTCCCTACCACTCATACTCAACACAGACATACCCCTTATTATCGCGTTCCTCTTCCTCTTATCCCTCTCCTCCTTCTCCTGTTTACCCTCCAACACCCCCACTCTCCTTCTCCATTCCAGCGCAACCTCCTGCTTTTGAGAGCGAGCTTCATCTTCACCTACCTTCTCATCCAAACGTACCTCCAACCTTCCTACCCTCTCTCCAATCTCTTTCACTTTCTCTCTCCTCTCTTCTTCCATTATCCTATCATTCTCACCCTTCTCTCCTAACTTCTTCCATATCCTCTTCTTCTCCTCCTTCCATACTTTCCCCCATTTCCTCAACTCCTCACTCATTCCCCTTAAACCATCTTTAATTTCCTCTCTTACCTCTTGCATCTCTCTCAAACATCCCATCACCTCCTTTTTCCGCGAACTGATCATTGATTCCACCACTTCTATGCCTATTTCACCCCTCTTTTTCTATCTCATCTCCTCCAACCTTCTCACCCAAGCTGCCCTCCAACCTTTCTCTCCTCTCTTCAATCACTCTTACTTCCTCTCTCTTATCATCTTCTTTCATTCTGCCCTTATCACCTATCTCCCCTATCTTTGCCGGCATCCTCTCATTTTCCTCCTCATATTCCTTTCCCCCTTCACTCAACTCCTCACTCATTCCCTTTACTTCACCTCTCCACTGCTCGACCATCTCTTCACACTGCCCCCTCATCTCCTTTCTCATCTTCTCGAACAACAAGACCAAATTTCCGATACCCATTATATCTTCTCCATTTGATTTTCCCCCTCTCCTAACCGCACACTCCATCTCCCCCCCCCCCCCCCCCCCCCCCAGCTCTCTCGAACTTTCATCCGTCCCACCTGCCATCCCCACTCTCCTATATTGCCTCACTTACTTCTAATCCCTCAACCTTACCCTACCCAACCTGTCTTGACACTTTCCCTTTTTCCCACCCTCTTCCGCTGTCGCCACTCACTTACACCCACACTCCCTCTGATCCTCCTAACCTCGCTCTTCTCTTACTTCCTATTTCACGCTTCACACTTTCCTCACACACTTTTCTATCCTAACTTTACTCTCTCTCTCCTCCGAAATACCACCCACTCCCTTCCCTTACCTCCCTTCACTTTTTCCCTGATTTTTCTGCATGAAAAATCTAAAACACCTATCCTTCCTATCCTCACGCGCCCGACACCTTCCGCACCGGAAACGGAAGTCCAGATTTTCTTGTATTTCCTTCCAATTTGGATTGCAGGTCATGGTGATGAATAGTTGGGGTTTACCTAAATATTGTGTGAAACATAGAGCATCCATGAATAATTGTTGGAAAAACCTTGGACCGTTTCGAAACGTCGCTGGTAAAACCGTCAATTTTCCAAGTCTGTTATAATTTGTATTTTCTGCTTTACTCTTTATATAATCCATTAATCCGCTGTATAATTCTGCTCTTAAATTATTTTGTTGGTGTCTTAAAAATTTTAACCGCTTGGCCTCGATTCTACTCCAAACATCAACAACGTATTGTTGTGTCAATTTTCCTCCTGATAAACAACGATTAAATCCTTTTCTAATTGCTAATCTATACCTGTAAAATTGTAATGGTGTCATATTTTTTATCCCATCTGCCTGTTTCATATATATTGTTCAACCGTTTTCTCCTGTTGGAAATAACAGTGGATATGTCATCGGAGCCAAATATGGACTCATTATTGAAATTGATACACTTGTGTCCGTTCGAAGATGAATACATAAATCCCTATTAGCCGGCGGGTTGCCATCATCAGCAGTAGATACTATAGCAATTTCGTCACAACTTGGTGGATTACGGGTATTATTATTTAATTGAGAATTTCGATTTATGAACATTAGAACATTGCTAACCTTTCGGTTTTCAATTTTTGCTTTGTTTTTTTCTTCTTTCTCCAATTCATACATCATTTTATATGCTTTAGCAAATGGGTTGACATTCCTCAATAAAATATCTAATTGTCGTAGTAATCGTCTTTCACAATTGACATTTGATTTGAACTTCATACGTGTCTCCGTCGTTTCTGTTGTCTCTAGAATATATAATTGTCCATATCTCCGTTCTTGGTTCTCATTCGGATGTAATGCATAAGTATTATGGTAGCTTTGTCCATGAATTTTGTATATATGGTCCTTTTCCTGGTATATTCACCAGTTTTGCGCCCATACTTGCGAAAGACACAGCACTATTATAAGAACGTATATTTGCTTTGAAATGATGACTCATCGGCAGTTCTCGCGATAGCAATTGGTGTAATAAACTTGGATATTCTTCGAGTGGTGGCAAAACAACTTTTCCATGATGACAGCAGCTTTTAAATCCTTTTTCTTTTCTCTCAATTTTGAAATGTAATGCTTTGCAACTCTTACAAACGTCATTCAGTTTTCCAATGTAATGCTCATTCATCGATTCCTCGTTTACACATTGTGCATTTAGATTCATTCAATAGTTGCCTTTCGTGATATATGTTTTATACAGGTTATCTAGTTCAGAGTCACTTTCACTTTCGTGTTGATTATGTTGGGACAGAGTTATATCAGAACGACCCTTCAACTCTTCGTCGTTATCATCACCATAATAAATCATATTTCGCATTCTTTTGGGATACCGACATGCTTCGTTTTCTTCATGTTGTTGTTGTTCTTGACTGTATTCATTTAAATTCTCTCTTTGTTTGGAATTATTCATAGTTTCCTGAGTATTTTGAATAGTTTGTTCTGTGATAATATTCATCCTGAGATTAACGCGTTCATTGCTGGAAACTTCAATTTTCTTTGATATTTTATGCTTTCCATGGTTAAGTAGAGTAACTGGACATTTAGACTCTTTATTTTTCGTTATAGTCTTGTGTTTTCTTCTTTCTTCGCTTTTCGGCGCCATACATTCTAATTCGAAATTCATTTTTATTCGACGTTGATTAATTAGACTCACATTTTTCAACCTCTTTCCTATGTTTTTCTGTGTTTCTTCGATGAATTTTCTTTTCAGATTATTTCGAATGTATGGGAACGTTTCCTATACATTTCCATATGCCAATAGATCGAAATGTAATCTCAATTTTGATTCATCATAGGTGAGAGTTGATGGATCTATCTTCAGACTCAAAGACAAAGCAAATGCTATGTTTAATAAATGTCCAAGATTTTCTTCTTTTGCTTTGTGCACCGAACAATATTTTATTTTTGGACGAAATGGAAAAAGTTCTTTCAGCTGAATATAAAGTCCATTCGATTAGGCTTGATTCAGATTGGCATAGATGTATATGATATTGCTTTCATAAAATACACAAATCCATTTTTATTCATGGTGCGTTCCTTTTTTAGTTTTAGTCAGCATAATCTCAATATATGTTCCATTTTTATGAATTGGTACTAACGATTGATGTTCGTTTATGATGTTTTCTATACACTGCATATCTATTCCCTTGTTTGCCAATACAATTTTTTTGAACTTTAATACATCTTGCAGAGCTATTTCTTGCTGATCGAATTCTGCTATTTTCTCTATATCTCCTTCAATATTCCTTGGTTCTCTATGATTATTCGATCGTTTGGGATAGTTTACGTCGACTTTCATATCATATTTTTTCACATTTTCCGAACTTTCCACAGGCATTTTTATACAGGTCCCAAGATCATTATTTTTCATAGGAAACCGTTGATAGATATTGCTATTCACTAATAAATTATAAACATGATTTCTCATTTTTTCTTCATCGTAAATAATATGTGAAGGGTCGTCTTCAAAAGTTATTGAAATGGCGAAGGAAATTCCGTTTTCGGATTGAATGGAAATAGTTTTGTCAGATACAATAGTGTAGTATCTGCTAAATTTTTCTTATTGAGACTATCATAGATGGTGATTACACCGTTTTTATAATAAGCGCATAACCAATGTCTCTCTACTGTTGATGTGTGATCAATAATTCCATTATCATCATAGTTTTTTGCAAATCAAATTTGAAGGTGTTCTTCTTCTCTCCTAATCGGAATAATTGAATCTGGTATTTGCCACTGAAGAGGTGATTGCATTCTTCTTATAGTGTTCTGTTCCAAAATTTCACAAAATCGCCACACATGTTCATCTTCTAATTTAGCTGAAGAACTCAGTATAATTTCCTTCATTTCCTTTGTCATTGCCATGTTTACAATATATCTTCCTGTAATCACATTTTTCCAATTATCATGTTATACATAGTAGCTTTCGGTAGATTCATAATTATTCTGATACAATTTGACACAGCATTAATTTTCAGTCATTTAGATGCTGCCCATTAGAGTTCTGCGAGTACTCGAAAATGCAAGTATTTGTATGTGGAGATGAGTCAATCGTTTGAAAGTGAACTATAATAATTACTAAATGTCATAATAACCCCAATTACCCAAAATTTCGAGTTCAATGGTATTTCGGGATATTTGTAGTACTTCGGTCTCTCGCCAATGGCAAGTTCTTCAGGCAAACGCACGGAGAGAAATATATTAAGTAAAACGTACCAAGAAAGTCACAAATGTTTACGGAAAGTTTCGTAATCCACAAGTCTAAATAGAGTTCAGTAAAAGTAATCGCGTGTGACGAAAATTTTACGAGGTGTTCCGTAATTTTTACGGAATAACTCTCAATTGTTCATTTTCAGTTCGAACCGAAAGATATATCAGTAATAAGTCACTCCCATAAATTTTAAGTATTGCGGATATTTTACGAAACAATGTCGTATACTTCGGGTCGGTTTGGCGTAGTGGGCTAAAATGCTCTGCACACTCCAAATCGATCCTAGGATCATGGGTGCGAATTCGGCTTTGGGCAAAATTTTTTTCTAAAAAATAATTTTCGTCACGTGGCTCGAGTCGAACCCATGAGCCGAAAAAGTTAACAATTCCAAAACGTGTCCCGAAGAGTGTTCACAATCGAATGATCCTACCCTCACTGTGAACAAATAACACCGGTAACTTCTAGTTACAGAGGAAACAGTCCTGAGCATCTAACGAGTATAATAAGTCCAGATCGGTCGCTAAAAACCCAAGCAGTTATACAGCGACCTAAAATAACCCCATATAAAAAAAGTCGTACTGCGAGAAACTGATTTACACTCACGGATTACGTTCTCCTTACAATCGACTTGAACGCTGTGCAAGTATCACGTACCTATTTCGGGTTATTTAATACCAGTTTCCGACGAGTCAAGCATTCATCCGTTTTTCCAGTGAATATTACAGAGAAGGATTGCACCATTACACGGAGAATTTGTTACTCCGAATGGATTTCCGTCACTACAAAATGGATTATAATTTGCATCTAAAAAGATTGAAGAAAATAAAATGTATGTAATTTTCCTATATATATATATAAACATTATGGAACATTTTCACCTCGGAAATTGATTACTGCTCAATTTCTACTATTCTCTAACCAAATCAGGATTTCCATAAGCGCATGATTTAGCGTGAAATATTCATAAATTTAGAATGTCAAGGTACAATTTCATTTATTGACATCCATGACTCCTATTTTCTCAATAAAAATCAAATTGTTCCCGTGACCTTTTTGGACGTTTCACTAGGCGCACGAAGTCGCGTTGAATGTTTTTACGAGGCTTAAAAATCTAAACTAAATCGATCGCGTGAAGTGATGATTACTCGCAAGTTCAATTATTGATATCACTGCTGGGTTTGCTCATCGCCATGGTTGCGTTCTTATGCTGTGCTGAAATACCAAATTGGGAAGTGTTGGTTGTGCCCTGTCGGGGACACACACATTTGTACACCACTAGTTAATGCTTGTATTAATAATTTTGCGAACCATAATTAAATTTACATGGAGTTAAATTTCCTCATTGCAGCTCTCGGAAAGCATTATTCACCCAAAGCATTATTCACCTGATTAAAGAAAAAAAATTAAATTAAAGATCGATCGAAATTTAAAAGAAAAAAATCCCGATAGTCCCAGTCGGGATTCGAACCCGAGACTCCCAGTTACGCGCCGGGCACTTTTCCAACTAAGCTACCGGGCATATAGACACTTTCCATTCTCAAATTCGACCAGTAACTGACTGAACCCAGTACTGACCAAAAAGGCCACGAAACATCACATTATTATTTTGCGGTAAAGAAACTACAAGGTAGTATTTACATTAAAACCGCGACAATCGCATTATTTTTTAATATTCTCAATCGTCACTTATCCGAATGTAACGTGTATAGCTCAGTCTTCAGGTACCATTTTAATTATCATTCCATGATTATTTATGATCGCTGCAATTTTTCCAAATTTGATATATATATAGTTTTTGTAGACATTCCTTCAATCTTCAAATTCTACGGCTTGTTTCATTAAAAAGGCTTCCGTAATGAATTTCGTAAGATACAAACATGCATTCACGTTCACCTTATCTATCTATCTATCTATCTTCTATCTTCTATCTTCTATCTTCTATCTTCTATCTTCTATCTTCTATCTTCTATCTTCTATCTTCTATCTTCTATCTTCTATCTTCTATCTTCTATCTTCTATCTTCTATCTTCTATCTTCTATCTTCTATCTTCTATCTTCTATCTTCTATCTTCTATCTGCTATCTTCTATCTTCTATCTTCTGTCTTCTATCTTCTATCTTCTATCTTCTATCTTCTATCTTCTATCTTCTATCTTCTATCTTCTATCTTCTATCTTCTATCTTCTATCTTCTATCTTCTATCTTCTATCGTCTATCTATCTATCTATCTATCTATCTATCTATATATATAAAAATGAATTGCTATGAGTTTGTGACGCTAAAACTCGAAAATGAGTCGACCGATTTAAGCGATTTTTTTTAAATTTTATTCCTTTGATCATATATGTGGTCAGAAAGTGAAAAAATTACAGTAAATATGGAAGCAATCGTGAATAAATCCGATTTTGTATATTCGAGAATTCTATGAAATTCTGGTGAGTACTGCCTATCATTTGTTTTGATGTTTTGAACAATATTTTGGGGTTGTGATGTTTACGTCATTTCTCTAACCGCATATTAGAGTATTAGTGTAGTAGTGTACAGGAATACAAAAAATACAGGAATATCTGCGTAGTGAGGCCGCGTTTTTGAGATAAGTACAATTTGTTTTTTGTAAGAGTGAAATAATTCCGTAAAAACAACCCTATATCTTTCTAGTATTTATCATTAGTGAAATAATCCTCTAAGATTAATCCTGTACCGTTTTAGTGTTTATTACCAATGCCAAGAAAACGACGAGCGGACATAGGTTTCGTTTAAATCAAACTGATAAACAGCGAAAGGACTTCAATGAAAATGGTCGTGATCCTAGATTAAGAGTGACTGATAATGAACCTCAGATGAACAGGTTGAGAATACAGCAAAGTCGTACACTCCAAGCGCATCGTGACCAAGAACGACACAAGGACCATGAAGGATTGCGTCGTCGTAATGTTTCTGTAAACCTGGAACGAGCCCCATTTCATTACGATACGGAAATTGATCACAGTGCGGACAAATCAGTGATGATTGGACAAATGTCAAGCGTCTGTCCACACTGTAAGGCGTTCAAATTTAGCAAAGAAGCTCGTGGATTATGTTGTGCAGGTGAAAAGTAAAATTGCCGCAATTAGTACCGCCACCAGAGCCATTACATGGGTTGGTTTCAGGAACAACCCCGAATTCTACACACTTTTTGACGAACATTAGAAAATACAACAATTGCTTCCAAATGACGTCATTCGGCGCTTCTCATATTATACAGGAAAATTTTATGCCTACTTTCAAGGTACTCATTCCAACTAAAGCTTTTTTCGCGTCAGGGATAATTGCACAAAAAATTAGAATAAATAGAACCAATTAATTGCAGATTCAAGGACAAATATACCACTTATTAGGGGCGTTGTTGCCATCGCCAGATGTGGATCATCAATTTTTACAAATTTATTTCATGCGTAATTCGGAAAGTGAAGTCAATCAACGTCGTGCTCATAACCCACACCCGAATCGAGAAATTGTCGAATATCTACAAACGTTTCTTCATCAGAATAACGAATTGATTAAGTTGTTCAAAATTGCGTTGGATCGGATGCCAACGGACAATCATAATATCGTTTTCAGGGCCGATAAAACTTCCGCGGGCGAGCACGCAGGAATATTCAATTCACCAACGATCGACGAAGTGGCCGTGGTTATTGTCGGGGAAACTTTGCAGTCTAGAGACATCGTTCTTCATAGTCGCAGCAATGCATTGAAACACGTATCGGAAACGCACCGGAGCTACGATGCACTACAATATCCTCTGATCTTTTGGCAAGGCGAAGACGGTTATCATTTTAACTCAACAATAACATGAATTGCATTCCATTTCCCTGCAGCTTGAATTATTGAAATTGCAAATTTAAATTGATATTAGAAATTGTAATTCGAATACAAAATTTAAATTTAAAATTTCCAAACGAAATTGACATTGTATTTAGCGTTGATATGTAAGATGCAGAGTGAAATTGAAATGAACATTTGAAAATTTCGTAGCGAAGTAGTCAACTGAGCAAACTCGATTTGCACAGTGAAAACTGAACGTTACCTACGAATCGAGTTGGCTCAGTTGGCCATTTCGCTACTGAATTGAAAATTTAAATGGAGAGTTGAAATCGAAAATGTTTTTGAGGAATTGTGAAAGTATAGACATTATGAGAAATTATTCTATTGCATTTTCCTATTCTCTACACTTATTGGAATTAAAATACGATGGGATGAAACATCGTTGGGCCAAATAATTTGTATATTGGACCAAAATTAGCATACTTTCATTCTTTACAGAAGCCGAAACCAACAAAAAAAGTCAGTGCTATGAATTTTTATTCATACAGACTTATGATCCGCGAAGGCGAAGAGAATCACATTTTGAAGTGCTGCAGCCTCTTCCATCAGTTCGCCGTTGACATGTATGTCAAAATCGACACTGAACGATTAACATATATTTGTTTGAACCAAAAACAGCTACGATCTGAACAGTGCATTCATCTCCGCGATGCAATCCACGCCGACGGTGATCTCAATAATTTGGGAAGCATGACAATTTTGCCAGCGACTTACATCGGAAGTCCTCGCCATATGCATGAGTACGCGCAAGATGCGATGTCGTATGTAAGCTATTATGGCCGGCCGGACCTATTTATAACATTGACATGTAACCCTCTGTGGGTATAAATTACGAGAGAATTACTAACTGGCCAAAAATCAGTTGACAAGCATGACATCATTGCCAGAGCTTTTAACCAAAAATTGAAGTCACTAATGGATTTCATCTTCAAACATCGTGTGTATGGCCAGGTTCATTGTTGGATGTACTCCGTTGAATGGAAAAAACGTGGATTGCCACATGCCCATATCTTGATTTGATTGGTCGACAAAATCAGACCGGATGAAATTGATTCACTTATCTCAGCCGAGATACCCGATCCAGCTGTTGACCATCAATTACATGCAGTGGTTACTAAGAATATGATACATGGGCCTTGCGGAATTTTCAACGAAGAATCACCATGTATGGTCAATGGCAAGTGTTCCAAGCGATACCCCAGAGAGCTGATTTCAGAAACTGTAACAGGCAATGATGGATACCCATTGTATCGTCGGCAATCAATTGCAGAGAATGGACGATCTACGGTTGTGAAAGTCAAAGGACGAGATGTTCATATGGATAATCGGTGGATTGTGCCATATTCGTCTATTTTATCCAAGACATTTGAAGCTCACATCAATGTGGAATACTGTAACTCAGTTAAGTCGATCAAGTACATATGTAAATAAAGGAAGTGACATGGCCATTTTTGGAGTTCAAAATGAGAAAGACGAGGTATCTCAGTATCAGATGGGTCGCTATGTGAGCAGTAATGAGTCGATTTGGCGTATCTTTTCGTTTCCTATCCACGAAACATACCCTGCAGTTCAACATTTGGCAGTACATCTCGAAAATGGGCAACGAGTGTATTTTAATGCACAAAATGCAGAGAACATAGCAGCGCAGGCGCCGTCGGCAACGTTGACAAGTCTTTTCTCTGTTTGCCAAACAGATCATTCTGCTAGCACTTTAATGTACGCTGAAATACCACGCTATTATACATGGAATGCAGCATCGAAATCATTCCAACGTCGGAAACAAGGGATACCAGTTGAAGGACATCCAGGTGTATTGTCTTCAGACGCTCTTGGCCGCATCTACACTGTGCACCCAAGTAACGCTGAATGTTACCATCTTCGATTACTGTTGGTAAACGTTCATGGTCCGACGACGTTTCAATGTCTGAGAACCGGTAATGGGCACCTGTGTGAAACTTATCGTGAGGCATGTCAGCTTTTACAGTTGCTTGAGAGCGATTCACATTGGGATAATACACTTAGAGATTCAGTTATATCGTCATCACCAAATCAAATTCGCACGTTATTTGCGATCATTCTATGTACATGTTTTCCTTCGGCTCCACAAAATTTGTGGGCCACATATAAAGACCACATGGCTGAAGATATTTTGCATCGTGTGCGCCAGCAGAAATCAAATCCAACATTTGAAATGAACGCAGAAATGCACAACGAAGCACTGATCAAGATCGAAGATATGTGTTTATTGATGGGGAGTAAAGTGTTGTTGCATTTGGGCATGATATCACCTAATCACCCAATGCACGATGCATTCAACCATGAATTGGAAAGACAACAACAATACGATACTGCATCACTAGCTGAAGAAGTACGTAGAAAATTTTCACAGTTGGATCCACAACAATTGATAGCGTACGATTCTTTGATGACAGCTGTAAACAATGAAACCGGTGGTGTTTACTTTCTAGATGCTCCTGGAGGGACGAGAAAGACTTTTTTGATTTCATTGATTTTGGCGAAGATTAGATCACAGCATGCAGTTGCCCTAGCATTGGCTTCATCTGGAATAGCAGCAACTTTATTAGAAGGTGGACGAACGTCACATTCTGCGTTAAACTTACCACTAAACATGCAAATCAATGAGACACGAACATGTAATATTTCCAAAGATAGCGCAATGGCGAAGGTTCTACAAACATGTAAATTGATCATTTGGGACGAATGCACACTGGATCACAAAAGGTCACTAGAGGCACTGGATAGGACACTTAAAGATCTTCGTGATAACCGAAAAATTTTTGGTGGTGCAATGATTCAATTATCCGGTGATTTTCGGCCGACTCTTCCGGTTATTCCCCGATCCACTGCCGCTGATGAGCTGCATGCGTGTTTGAAATCATCCGATTTGTGGCGACATGTCAAAATACTACGATTAACAACGAACATGCGAGTTTTCTTGCAACAGGATCGTACTGCAGATGAATTTTCAAACCAATTGCTGAATGTTGGGAATGGAAAAGTTGCGGTTGATGCTTCAACAGGACTTATCACATTGTCCAGCGATTTTTGTGGGTTGACAGACTCAAAAGAAGATCTCATATACAGTATCTTTCCGGATATATCCCATAATTTCAAAAATCATGATTGGCTGAGTGAAAGAGCTATATTGGCGGCAAAAAACAGAGATGTTGATGATCTCAACACAACCATTCAGAATTTCATTCCGGGACAGGTGTTTTCCTTCAAATCAATTGACACGGTGATCCACCAAGATGAAGTAGTTAAGTATCCCACAGAGTTTGTGAACTCACTGGAATTGTCTGGATTACCACTTCACAATTTGCAATTGAAAGTTGGTTCAGTAATCATCATGTTACGTAACATTGATCAACCCCGGCTATGCAATGGAACAAGACTGGCTGTCAATAAGTTAATGAATAATGTCATCGAGGCGACCATTATCAAGGGCAAGTACAGGGGAGAGAATGTTTTGATTCCACGCATTCCGATGATTCCAACTGATTTACACTTCGAATTCAAGCGGCTGCAATTTCCAGTGCGTCTGGCGTTCGCGATGACAATCAACAAATCACAAGGCCAGTCATTGGAAATTTGCGGGATCAATTTGGAATTCCCCTGTTTTGGGTACGGACAACTGTACGTCGCATGTTCACGTGTTGGAAGGCCATCATCATTATTTGTTTACGAGCCAAAAAACAAAACCAACAATGTAGTTTATGAAAAAGTTCTTAGATAGTTGTTCACGTAATTCAGATTACGTGGAAATACGTTGCGAAAAAGCATTCCCAGTTAATTATTCAAATCTTCTGAGCTTAAAAATCTTATTAAAAATAGTAAAAACTATTTTGGACAGAGCTCTCTGCGTCTTGACAAATGGGAATCACTTTTTGAGAGTATGAATGGTGGCAAAACACCATTGAGGTTGGTACCATTATTGACGACACGATGGTTAGCTTTTTACCATGCGATATCAGTCATTCTGAAACAGTGGGCAGAATTAGAAGAGTTCTTCAATGTAGCAGCTACGACATTCGATTAAAAAAATAGTGAGGTTCGTATGTTTGCTGACGCATACAAGAAAGAGGGAAATTATTTCTATCTGATATTCGTAGGAGTCTTGAAAGACGTAATCTTGCATACCAAAAAGGAAATGCAGATGCTATTGCACTATTTGACGATTTGCGGCTTTTAGGATTGCCACTAGCTCGTAGAATATTTAAGCCAGGGCATCTTAAGCCAGTTATTCAGGGATCTAACATATGCAGTCGAATGCTCCATCAAGCTGATGTTTTGGCTGTGAAAGCAACTCTTGAAAAGAGTCATGACTCTTCGGTAATTCGCTACTGGATATCGACTCAGTTGATTACGGTCAAAAATTCCTCGAGCACTTCCACAAAATTTCTCTGGACACAAAAGAATTGGCAATGGTCAAACATCGAGCTCGCGGTTACGTCCTCCAAATGGTCAAGGAGTTAGTGAGCAGGCTTCCTTCAAATACAGATTTGATTGAAGGCATAAGATGTTTCTCACCTCTGCTATGCCTTTCTCCAGCCTCTTGTATCCCTATTCAAGAGCTTCCGTGGGACTTGGCAGGTATTTTCAATCATACTCAAGTTATAAAATTTTATTCAACGTCTGAAAATGATGTTTAATTGTTCCGGACACAGCTCGCAGACATTTCGCCAAACCTGACAGCAACTGTGTCTATCGAAGTTTGCTCTGCAACTGAGGGTTGATTGAGTAGATGAAAACAATATAACTGGTGAAAAATCTTCTGCTGATATTGGAGGAGCCGATGAATATCATGAGATATTTGCTAAAACCATTGAGAATGAAAACTTGGGGCCTGATAGTAAGGCATGCAGTAACGCCTCAGCAACTTGTAAACTGGATTTAGTACTTTTTGGAACATCTGCGAAGCCTCGGAGTATTAAGCACCTGGCAAATCTTCCTGTGGTGTATGAACATCAAGAAAGTGCTTGGATGACAGGTCCTATGTTTACTGAGTGGTTTCTGGAGGAATTCGTTCCTAAAGTGACAATTTTTTTAACAGAACAACAACCTTTCACTCATTCTCTTTGTCGACAATTGCTCAGCACATCCACCAAATTTCGCTATGGGTGCAATAACAGTGCAGTTCTTGCCACCAAATACAACAGCGCTAATCCGGCCCATGCATCAGGGGTGCCTCCAAAATTTGAAATTGATGGATCGTCAGAAGCCGATAGGATTTATTTTGGATCAGGTGAATACCGGAACATCATTCACTGGCGCATTGAAAAACCTGAACATCAGAGACGTGATTTTTTTGAATTGCTTCTGCCTGGGAAAACGTTTTACATACAACAACCATTAAATCAGGGAAACCGGTAATTATTTACGTAGAACTATAAAATGCAAGAAGTGAATGTCCTACATTTTGTAAAAAAATCCAGCAACCTTTTCTAATTGAAACATTTTGTGTAGCTGTATCCTGAAATCGAACTGAAAGTGACTTGTACCAGTGAAAACATGAGAAACGACATGATGGGAGGGTTTGAGGTTCCAAACTTGGAAATGAGCCGTTTTCTGCAACTCCTCAATTGCTGTCATGAGTATCGAGGGATTCAGGATGATGGTATCAATGCATGGCTATACTCTGGTACAATTACTGACGACATCTTGGAGGAAGAGGAAATCATTCAGGTTATTGATGACGAGAACGGTCAAGATGTCAATACTTCAGAAGAAGCCATTGACGAATCTGAGCTGAAATCAAATGTAACATTTGAAGAGGCTCAAGAAAGCCTAGAAAACCAATTGAGTTCTGTACCAGCAGTGCCCACTATCCAGCAGAAGTATCTCAATGGTTATATCGTATTGAGGAGTAAATGAGAGTGAAATCTCTGATGTCACGAACAGGACCTAGTGGGCAATGAAGTCCATCACAGGTGTTCTCTAAATTATGAAAGTGTATTTATTGAACATCAAGTCAATGCTACCTTGGCTGTGCTTCATTTATATTCTTCCATGGAAGGGAATGGTCAACGTATTTCGTAGAAAACGCGTATAAATGGGGTCTTTTTGACGTAAGTCAAGGCCTCAAGAGGCATACTTCATATGAAAAATTTATGCATGGGAGAACTCAGCTAATTCCTCTCATTGTTACCCTCATAATAACATGTTCAAGAAATTTACAATTTTGTTTATGTTCGAAAAACTGGATTATGATTGTTAAAAAGAACATGGTATCTGAAATAACAAAAGAATACGTTATCTGATCCCAGGATAACCATGTTGTCTTAGTTAAAAAAAAACCCCCGCAAAATGTTTTGGGTGATTTCCGTGCGCCAAAAAATTAATATTTTGTTGTAGATGTGATATTTTAAAGTTTTTGCATAGCCAAATAAGCATTTCCTGAACATGGAAATGGAATGTTTTCTTCGGGTGTTTTGAGAACGAATGATTCAAAATAAATTTTGAATATCTCAAAACAGTTTTTGCGGCAAACTACGATGAAAACCGATTTTTTTGTATAGATATAGTTGGAAAATAGATTTTCAATGTTTCACAAAAATGCGAAAAGTCAATTTCCTCAATAGAAATTGTACCCCGGTCTCGTGATTTTAAACATTTTGAATGGATAATGACAAAGAAAATTTTGAACCATTAAAACAATCTGTAATTTTATTGCACTTTTCACCAAGCCGCATTGAAAATGTTGGCAAGTTTCGCACTCGAGATATACAATACCTTTCATATATGATTTCTTCTCTTTTAATTTTAGCTCCGAGAGTTCAAAACAAGATGACTTCAGTGATTTTCAAATTAAAAAGATGAGAGGCTTATGTGTCGTTAAGTCTCATTACTGGAATGGTCCGATGGGAAGTTATATGGTGATGTACATGTAAATATTATACAATATATAAAAAAAAGGAGGAATTTCTGTGTTTCAATATAAGCCATTGGACCCAGTGCGTTTGCATCCATATAAATCAATACTTTTTGAAATCTCAGACATTTGGGAATCCCGTAAACTTTACAAACTATGGAAATTTAATTTTTTTTCTATTGAAAAAATTATAAATATTTATGAAATTTGTAAAACTTTTCAATTGGTTGACGTTTTTGCACTTATTACTTACAATTTTATTGTTTTTCAATTTTACAAATTTAGTCCATTTGATAAGTTTTTTAATTTTAAAGATGTTTCAATTTCGACTTACTTAATTTTTTGAACTTTTCAACCTTCATTACATGTTCAGTTTTTTCCGGAATACGTGATTAAATTGCAGAATTTTACGAATATTGGAGGTTGTGAAAATTTCGGACATTTTATATTTATGAAGTTCGAAAATCTGAGAAATGTGTGCGCTAACATTTAGAGTATTCATCATTTTTGTAATTTTTAAAATCAAGATCCAATTCATAAAAATAATCTAAGCCGTCAAACATTTAACATCAAGCAGAAAACGCAAATTTCCGTGATTCGGTCAACTCGCTTGGGAGCTACCAGAATGGATATGATCGTCACGTGGCATCGCCAACGCGCATATATATCTATATATATGGCGTTCTCGCTTGGAAAATTACGCCGTCTCTGTCGTAAGATACGCCTCTTGCGCGCACAGAGGTGGCAACAGGTAGCTCTCCCGGCGTAGTACTTACGCCCATGACCATGCTGTATAAGGTTTGGGGTCCGCCGGATATTTTGGGTGGCATCTATGTTTTTTGGGTCGCTGAGTCCGACCACAGGTTATTGGAGAATGTGCAAACATCATTAACGAGTCACTAAATACGTTGGACTTTAGATTGAATGATAGATTCTGTGATACAAATGATTTGGAACATTCTTGGAAAAACATCACAATTCCTCCTCCAGTATTAAAATTTTTTTCTACAATTTTTTCCTTTGAATAGCTCTCGCTAATGTGCATGGTACGAAGAATTTAATTTGTTATCATTATTCTTACTTCCATTATGGAACCGAAGCTCAAGATAAACGATACAACACAGAATAACGCTTTATGCTGCCCACTTGACTTTGCTCGCGTCGCGCGCGGGGCTCGGAGCGCTGCGCCGGGTCGCGCAACCCTTCTGCTGCACATATCTCCAATTCTGTGGAAGATACAAAAAAATTCATTAAAGAAAAGAAAAAAAGATACTTATTAAATTCTGAACCATTGTCAATAAATGAATTTTTTGCTATCTCTCATAGCTTGGCGTCGGCGGCGATTTAAACAATCAAATTGTTAATAACAATTAAACGCCGAATTAAAAAAAAATAACCGAGATATTCGGACTCAGCGACCCAAACAACATAGATTCCACCCAAAATATCCTGCGGACCCCGAAACTTATACAGGATGGTCATGGGGGTAAGGACTAGCGGGGAAATCAGAGCCCCGGAAGTGGAGAGCTATCGAGATCGCACTGTACTCCAAATTTGTCTGAAGTCGAGAAATTGCAGTATTTCAAAGGTCGTGTTTGAGCTATGCCGACCGCTTACTAAATAACACTCCCGTAACCGCAAAAAAACGTCCAAAAAGCATGAGACGCACTAACAACATTTTACGGAAACGCGCGCTCATTAGTTTATGCATCACCATTTATACATCAATGCAAGCTATGCTCACCATGAAAAAAGTTAGCGGAGAGTCTGGAGCTGAACTACAGCAATTGTACACTACAGTAATGCAACATTATAGAACATTACGGACTTCAAAGCGACCGGTTTACACGTGGGATGATGTGCTAGCCCACACGGAGAGAAAAGTTCGGTAAAAATTCAGGTTCGGAACGTAATTCGCGAGTAAACGGAAATTCCACAAAACTTCGGGAATGAACTAGAATTTTTTCTGATTCACTCCCCAGTTTGTCCAGTTTGTTCCGTAAAAATTCTTTACCACAGAAAACAAACAAGCGATTCCTGACTGTTTCCAGAATATTCCGTAATTCCTCTATTTCATTCCTCGTTTAGCAATTTTAGGCGAAAAAACCATAAATTATCAACTAACTGGGGTATGAAATTACAGGGTACACATATTTCTGTTACAAATTTCTATTTATTATAATTACCACTACACGAAGAGAAAAGTTATAATAAATTATCAGAAAAGTTCAGGAAAAATTACGGTTCGGTCGGTAAACCGCGAGTGAAATGAAATTGAACAAAAATGATCGACCGAGCCAGAATTTTTACGGGTACAGATCAAGTAAATTTTCTAGAACGTTCAGAAGTGTTACTTTGCAATTTATGTACAGCAAACAAAATGTAGAGTAACATTAGAATAATTAAATTGAACATAGGAAATTCCTAAACGACAAAAAATGAAGATTCAGTGAGTGTAAGAAAGATAATTACACAAGAAAATTTATTTCAAAAAATTTGAGTATTCTGTGGGTTTCAGAAAAGTGATTGCGCATATTGAATAAATTCACACATAATTTTTTCGGCTCATTTTTATTACTTTACAGCTTATAAACTACTGAACGGGGTTCATTCCACTTTAGTACCATACTTTGAGTATGTGTTTCCCTTGCACAGACCTTACCAATTTTGTAATCAAAAATGCATTCATATCATCTGAATATAGAATTTTCCAGGAATATTCCTCCCCGCCGAGTTTATAGGATTGCGTTACATAATCTAAATAGACATTATGCAATAGTTTAACAATGAAAATAGGAATATCAGCATCCTTGTCGATCACAATATGCTGCACGTGATAAAATAAAAGACCGTCTTCATAAGGTGTGACAATGAAATCACCATTTTTAATCTCATATTCGTCAATTTTGATTTCTTTAAGCGTAGAGATCATAGTATGGGATGGTTTAGTGAAGAAATTGCAGAGATTTGATATCATTAATGCCATTGAGAGAAACCATTTCAACTTCTGTAACCGAATTTTTCTCATATTGTAATCTGTCCGGATTTTCATTTTTAATGATTCGATAACTAAACCTTAATTGATGCTTAATTCCAATTGTGCGGCAGATATTCACTCGACTAATTGCAACTCGGGAAGTCACTTTTCCCTCGCGATGTTTTCCCTGACATCTCATTGTTGATATTTTCCATAACAGACCACATAATAGCATTGCGCGTGGATAGTGCACTAAAAATGATGCTTAAGCTTCAAAGATCCGGGGAATAGTCGAACTAGTAACTGTAAATAATCCCAATTTTTTGGTTCCACGATTTCGGGAGAATTGACATAAAAGTCGTAACTTGTTAGCATAATAACAATGTCTTGGAGAGAGATTAACGAATCCCAAATTTCGTCTTCTCCAGGAATTAAGTGACTAATGATCCGTGGCAAATGTCTTATTAAAGAGCATTTCGCTGGCGGACTTGACAACTAATTTATTTTTCAGATGCGTATTTGTAATTTCAGCCAGTACATTGTTAATCCCACCATAATTGAAACCCCGCAGGCGTTCATTCAAATCTTCAAGATTGAATAACTTTTTTTTTTTATGAAATCCATCAAAATGAGAGCGATGTCGTACCGACAAAGACCTTCAATAACATCATGAACGACGTCTACGTACAGATTTTGCACTGGATGGAACCCTTCAATCCCGTGAAATTTACATTCTTTGATTATCCCAGTATTTAGCGGATCATTCAGGTCCAAATCAGCCGCATAATTGTGAACATCACGCAATGTACATTGACTTTCCTGAATAATATCGTTTATGTTTTTTTTAATCCCAGTAACCTATGTAAGCCAAGATTGTCCCCAGTGATGAGTGCTAAAGTGAAGAAAATTTTCTTTTGACCAGAACTTGATTAGATTGTAATACTTATTTTCTCCAGGAGAGTGAGTTCATCTTTGATAGCTGAAAATAGCACATTATCGTTAATATATTTTCGATCCAATGTGTTGAAAAGTACAAATAAAAACATATTTTTTAACTTTGATGTGAAACGTGGGGGAAGACATGGTATATATGCATAAACAGCACTGCACTTGGAAAGCCCCCTATGCGAGCCCAATACGTTATTGTTTTCATAGTCATCATAATAAATTATTAGTGGTAATACTGTTCTGTTGGCATCGTTGTTTGATAATGTTTGCCACAATTGTCCCTGCACAAAATTGCTCACAATAGTATTATCATTCCGTAAAGATTTTACATATTGTTTCATCAAGTATTTCAGGTAATTCAAATAATGTTATTATTGTTTTACGTAGGGGAATGAATTGGGCTACCACGGGGATTCTATTCAGTTTCCGCAAGTTCTTTTTAGTGGAATAGTCATTTCTTTCTGTTAAAGTATATGATTGAGGCGGTATAAACGTCCCCAATTGCTCAAAAGTTTTAAAAGCCAAATGTTCAGTTTTTACTTCACCAAAAGCATGTCTACGCTCCGCGCATAACTCTTGCAATTTTTTGTTAATTTCTGCTCGATCGCTATTTTCATCTATCAACCTGAAAATATCCTGTTCGAGTCCAGTTAAGGATTCACTCAACAACGAAGAAGTTTCTGTAATGATTTCATTGGATCTAACCGTCGCAATATCAGGATAATCATAGAACTTAGCAGCAAATGTGATTTCGCGGGAAATTTCAGGTCTGAGACGAGTTGTGGGAATAAAATTTTCAGGCTCAACTAACATACGCGCAGCTTCGTGAGTGGCACCAGATATTGACGGCTGACGCACAATTTGGCGACTCACATTAAAACACGGTGCACCAAGTCCACGTTTTGGTCTCTTATTTTTAATTGTACGTTTCACAATTCGTCTCTTTTCATTAACACGAGTGACACGTCGAACTAACTCGTTTTTCCATAGAATATGAGGCCTGAGTGCATCAATCGACCTGACAGTATGATAACAAGAAGCCACGCCCCAGCGAAATTTTGTCAAAGTAGGATGACTGATCCTAACATGTCTTAAATACTCAATCCGCTCATTAATCGCCATCTGACATTCTGTGCAAACAAACATTGTATTCGGAATATCAACTAACTAATTTGACTAGAAAATTAAGGAGAAATTAGTCTATTCCGCGTGTGCCAACCAGACCTCGATTTGGCCGAGCAATACTTCAATTACCTTAGGGCAGCGGTGATCCTCAGCAGTGTGGATATCGAAAAATCCTTTTTGGATCAAGAGCCACACAGTGGCCATACGAGCTGGGTACCTACACCGAAAAGCAAAACAAATCTTCAATGTTAAATCGATGCCATGTTGAATGGAATCCACTGTACAGATTGTTGGATTATCCAGCGAGTCGTGAACATAGACATACGCAGCTTGTAAGTTCTTCAGAGGTCCCACAACTACTGGCACCGGTTGCATGGATAATCCTGCAGCTTGTAATGCTTGTCGTTGTCGATTCAAAGCTGGTAATAATTCAGCTGCAGTATGGAAAAATTAAGGCACTTGTGAAATGCGGTGATCCATGGTGCTGAAACTTAGAACCGGTAGAATGGTTGTGAGCCCCTCAGCGGATCGCAACTTCAACTTCCCGGGTCACTTACATTATTTTTGGAAATATTTGGAAGTTTTTTTGGGCGAAACACACACACACACGCGAACACGCACACACACACACACACATTCATTCATTCATTCATGAAAAGAAAATTGTATTCATATCGAATGTGTCTATATAGTTGTTGCCAGGAGAGAAGTAGCTTCGGTTTTCCAAGCCGAAGTCCCTACTGTTATGTTAAAGCATACGACTGGGTAACTGGTGGGGGTAGTGCCGGTCAAATCCGAAGTTACTCCTTTCCTGGCTAGAACCATAATGAGGCTTGACATATCGTTCATGAACCTTCATAATACCTGTAGGTGGATGATGAATGGCTCCTTACGTTCTTCTGCTGTCAATCGACCTCCTGGAGGAGGTGGATCTCTGTGAGTTGCAGGCATTAAATAAGGCAGTAACGAGAAAATGACAGCCTCGCGATTATCTGCAGGACGTCAAAGCAAGTAATGAATTCCTATAGATTTCGGTTGTTGTAACGATTCTTTTAATTAAAGGAACGAAATTAATTTCATTGTTTTCAAGTGCTGGAACTATCAAGTGAAAAATGTAGATGTTTTCTGTTTACTCAAATTTAAACATGGGAAAAATTGCTGAATGATTGAAATAATAATGATGCTTTGAAAGGGCCATTTTTGAAATTAGAAAATGCAAAAAATCATATTATCAGAATTTTCATTTTCTATTGTGAAATTCTTTCTTCATTTCATATTGTGAAATTTTTTCTGTTATATTCAATATGTGCGCAAAATTTTATCGCTTCTCAATATGCGAACATGTTTGAATTTCTTCTTCAGAAGTTAGTACAGAAATTCGTGGCTTCACGATTGATCTTTACAAATTCCTAAACATCGGAAACGCTATACAAAAACTTGGAGTGAAAATGATATAATTCAATTTTTTTTAATTTTTAAGAAGAAACTCCTTCGAGTCTACCAATGTCATGTTCAAGTACAGACGTTGCAAAGACAAAAAAAACAGATGAACAATGGTGAGGGGATATGTTGCATACTGGATTCCACTACAACATTCAATCAAACAACTCGTGATATTTATGGATTTTTTCAACAAATGAATGGAACTGAAATCAAAACTTCTTCCCAATAATTTTTCTTCAAAAAGCATATCCAACTGATTTCTTTTGAAAAAATTCGCCACGGTTTGTTGTTATTGGAGACATTTCAACCAAGATATAAGAACAAAACATCACGAGCCCATGATACGAAGGGATAAGAAATTCATTCTCACTTTAGCGTATGAATAGACAGTTGATTAAAAAGAAATTATCAATTACTCACGCAATAGCATTTATGGTGCCTCCGTCATTAACCTGCGACCCTCATCACTGAGAGAATTGCATTGTCCTAGTAATGTGAGGAAGCGAGGCCTAAGGGTTTCCCACCGTTCGAAGAATTCGTTTCCTTTGTCAGGATGCAATTCCTGAAAATCCTTCTAACGCTAAAATTAATGGAAACGAACTATATTATTTTATTATTAGCATTAGGAGACGTTCATTAGCATGAGCGGAGCGTGGCACAAAAAGTCACAAATCTTGAAATATAGAAAAACATCAATAATTCATTACATAGGAGTTAATTTTAATTGGTTTTGAGAGATTCGCTATGGGGTCTTTCTTGGCCCAGAAGATCATTTCACCCCAAGAGCCATTCTATAGTATCTATTTGCCTTCGCCCTCTACTAGTATTACCTCGTTTGTCTGTATTTATCGAAACTTACCAAGTCAGCCCCTAATCCCAACTTTAAACAAGGATATTCTTCATAATATCGAGAAACTGTGCACTGTTCATCAGCCAAACGGTTTCTTCGAATGGGGAAAGATATTGCCCAATTTTCTCTTACTGACTCCGGAGGGTCAGTATGACTGTGTAACCATTTGTTAGCCTGGACAGTATTCTCAGCTGGTGGTTGCTGAACAACTTCCAAATTTTGGGGAGGGTGAGCCTGGGCCAACAATCCGCATTTCCTCAGTTTTTTTTTCTGATACTCCCAATGTTCACACAAAGCACATCCTGGAGGTATTCCTACACCACGAGCGTTAATGTAAGCTCTATAATAAACACGTGGGTTCTCGCCGACTATACCTCACCGATGTGTCTCGACCACTCTAAAACTTGAGCTTTGGTTATACGAAAAGTGTTTGAACGTTGGAATCCTTGCTCTCGATACACCCTATCGAATTGCCGGTCCTTCTCTTTTTTATAATCGTTCTGCAGAATAAGTTTCTCGAATTCTTATCGAGGTATCCGTCTTCTGCATATACTGCAATAACTGATTTAAAATCAGTATTGTCCAGAAAGCCTATGAATAATGGCTGCAACAGACATGGAAATATAATCAATTATTTGTGCTATCAATATCATCAGGCTGTCATTCATTATCATCAGACAACCGTCATATATTTGTGAGAATTAACTTACATGTTGGCGTACGGCCGGACGGTTGAAATAGTCCTCGTCAGCCTTGAAAGAAAAAAATAACTTACTAGTGAGAACTACTAATCTTAGAAATCGGAGATTGTGACTAGTGAGAACTACTAATCTTAGAATTCGGAGATTGTAAGCAGTTATGGACAAGAGATGCACATGCTAAAGTTCACAGGAAACAGTTTGAGATAGAAATTGGGAACACCAGCCACAAAATGAAAAGTTATGCACACACGGCAGGAAACGCATGCTAGAAAAAATGAAAAGAAAATATCATTAGATGCTGCATTAGACGTCAGGGTTGTTCTCCGGTCTCCCAAAATCCTTACCATCCTCACATATGCTGGAAAAAACCGAAAAAAAAAAAAAAATGTCAAATGAAGTTAAAGCATGATTTTGAAGTGTATATTGGTAAATAGCAAAAAATGACCGAGGGAAAATATAAACCCGAGTATTAAAAACGTTTTTTGTAGCAAAAAATAAGCTTTAAGAAAACAGTCTTTTAAAAATATTCGATATCTTCTCTAAAAAAAAAAAGTGTCAAATTAACATGAAACACTTCTGTGCACAAATTTTTTTCAGCAAAAAAAGAATGCGTAATCTCTCAATTTTTTTACCTGACCAAAAATTGTTGAATTCAATCAGCTGATTTCTATCAATTTTTTACAATGTTTGTTTGCGGGGTTATTTCGGAGCAATTTTTATAAATTGTAATTTTGTTTGAGCGACCACAACTTGCAATCTATGCAAGATGTCGAAATTTTGGTAATAACGTTCTTGCTACAAAAACATTACCCCTATGAAAAATGTTTCTATGAAAACTTCGTAATCTCGAAATCTGTGGGAGATATCAAAATTTTTGTACGAACTTCTTTTGCAGGAAAAAATGAAGTGTGCAAAAAAAGTTTCACAAAAATTTCGGTATCTTGAAAAAGCTTGGAGAAGCAGTTTTGTAAAATAGAATTAAGTGTACACAAACGGGTTTCACGAGAAAAAAAACTGAAAGAACATAAAAAAAGGAAAAATAATCCAATTAAATACCTGTGGTGCTAGTGATCGCGATTATTGAATTCCGATATCTAACAATCTGTGCGAGGTATCAAAATTTTTTAAAGGATTTTTTTTTTTCCATGAAATCCAATAAAATATAAGGATGCCAGAAATAAGTTGTAAATGAAAATCTATATCCTCTGACCCTTTTTCCGTACATAATTTAATCTATTTTTTAAATCATGACATTGTTCAAAATCGGCGTGTTTCTCATGCCCGCCACATGCATGTTTGGAGGTTAGGAAGCTGCTGGGATGGCAATGCGTTTGTCATGCTGCTAATCCCGCTGCGTTGTGTTTTTTTCTTCCAAAATAAAGATTCTGTAATTATGAATGCACTTACCTTGAATTTTTTTCTCAGTATTATCCTGAGTTTTTATGTTTTTTTGACTTTTTGCTCTCTGCACTACACAACTGGCATCTAACCGCGCTTTTCTCTCGGCCGAAACATTCCGACAGGAACCGATATCGCACGAAGGGAGGCCAATTTATTTGTTCAGGAAAAATTACTGAACGTGAACCAGTAAATTTGTCCTAACAGTTACGTATGAAATGATCGAACGGTTATGATTTTTTCCGTTTTGGATAAAATTTACCTATTCCGGAAAAATTTCCGAACTTTTCAGATACTTTTTCAGGTACGATCTTTAGAATTTTCTGACCGTTCTGGATTTTTTCACTGCCAGGGTCCATAAAAATGACCGCGAAACGGTTTTCACTCGTGCATTACCGAACTTGTTCGGTAATTTTTATTGAACTTTTTCCTCCGTATACTTGATTTTACAATTGGTTAGCATAAAAAAATTTAAGATATGTTTTCCCTTTATTAATCTAAATATTTTTGAAACAACAGCTTTCAACATCATCAGTGGGTAAAATTATCCGTAAATATTCCTCCCCAAGGAATTTACAAGATTGCATCCTCTCATCTGCATAAATATTCTGTGATTGTTTAACCACTATATACATATTTAAACATAATCCATTGCAGCGCCTATGCACGTACCTTTTATAGGGTATGAAATGGAAGTTATGGCAAGGCACTTGCGTACGATACATGATGTTATTGTTACGGTGATGTTTTTGTCATAATGATCGTGAACTTAATACTTACGGTTGTAGAGGCCAATATTTTCACAATAATTGAGTTGGTCACTTATCGTGGATAGTGGGGGGGGGGGGGGGCACAGGCGAAACCCGAAGTTACTTCGCTTGTAAGAAAATACCGACGGTAACCGGCCGGCGGCGAAGCGCTAGTGGTGGGAAAATATGACGCACCAATTCGTGAGTAAAATTTACGGAACAAGTCTCGGAACAATGTCAGTGAAAGCTCTGTAAAAATACGCCAGCGTTCAATAGCTTTTACATTTTACGTCTTACGTCGGAAAGATTACGTTTCCGTACTTTTACAGAAACGCACTTGAAATGTTCCGGTCCGCTCGTTTATTTTTACTTCAAGTTTCCTCAAAATGATCTGAAATGGAATTTCACTTTCGCATTACGTGACTTGTTCCGCAATTTTTCATTTTGCTCTTCCGCGTTTCGACTATTAACGAATCAAATGATGGGAACAAATCCGAGGCTCCTCAAAAACTCCCCCTTCGTGGAAACAATTTCAGGATTTTTTAATCATAAGATTGCGTTCATTACAAGCGTTTGAAAAATCACAACCGCTTCCACTATCAAAGTCAAGATTCACAGGGTATTCGGAAGATAGCCGAAGGAAGAAAACTTGCAAACTATGCTCGGATGATCACTGGGTCTCTTCGTGTCCGACATTTTTTTTTATCTTTAATGCCCTCGATCCGTAGAATACACAGGCTCGTGCTCCATATACTGCACCGCATTCGCTTTATAAGACACAGAACAGCTATGTTGTTACAGGCGACTATTCTATGAGCAACCTTCCGCTCGTCAGGCAATCCAAAAAACCTCTCGCCCTGTCCGGGAGTTGAACTCGGAACCCAGCGGCAGCGCTAAAACTACGCGTTAAATCCACTTGATCATTGTAATATCGGTCTGATATTGAATCAAAAATCCCCCAAACAACTCAATGAGCTTGTCAAGCCTGAAACGCCATATCACAATTGCTTAGGAACTTACGAAGCAGCACAATGTTCCGCAATTCAACGGGAGTGTAAGTGTAGGAACCACATCATACTCTTCTTCATAGATCTGACGATCATAGTTGGAATAACATCCCTGACAATTTGGAAATCACGCAGTTAGGTGGTCGTTCGGTGGTTCAAGGTGGTTGTTGTTTTTTCTTAGATAACCCATTGAAATTGGCTCATGGCGATGGGGTAATCGATAAAATTGATTTTTTTGAGAATATTCAGGTACTAATAACCCCTAATGACAAACAAAAATTGATTTTTTCCGAAAATAATTTAATGAGTTTCTGAGAGGAGTACATTCGCCTTCTGCCGCTAGCGACATTTAGCTTTTGCAAAGGAGATAATTGTCTCGGTAGATAAAGCAGGGGCAATGTCGGGTAATGTAGGTATATCTATACCCTGACGATTAAAAATTGCCAATCAAAAATCTCTAGTTAAAAATCTTTAATTGAAAATTGTCACTTAAAAAGTCTGAATTAAAAATTGCCAATTGAACATTGTCAAATAAAAATTGCCAATTCAAAATGGCCAATTAAAAGTTGCCGATTCAAAATTGCTAATTAAATATTGTTGATTAAAAATTGCCAACTGAAAATTGTCAATTCAAAATTGCCAATTAAAAATTGCTAATTAAATATTGTTAATCAAAAATTGCCAACTGAAAATTGGCATTAAAAAATTTCCAAATGAAAATTGGCATT
Source organism: Asobara japonica (assembly GCA_026005395.1). Classification (NCBI taxonomy): domain Eukaryota; kingdom Metazoa; phylum Arthropoda; class Insecta; order Hymenoptera; family Braconidae; genus Asobara; species Asobara japonica. The sequence continues at coordinate 169,743 of BQMI01000320.1, read as the reverse complement.
AAAAAATTGCCAACTGAAAATTGCCAATTAAACATTCCCAATTGAAAATTGCCGACTGAAAATTTCCACTTGAAAATTGCCAATAAAAAACTTGCCGATACAAACTTGCCAAGTAAAAATTGCTAATTAAAAATGGTCAATTGAAAATTGCCAATTAAATATCTCTCCTTAAAAATTTCAAAGTAAACATTGCCAATTGCAAATTGCTAATTGAAAATTGCCAATTGAAAATTGCCAATTGAAAATTTCCAATTGAAAATTGCCAATTGAAAAGTGCCGACTGAAAATTGCCAATGGACAATTGCCCATTGGAAATTACCGATCAAAAATTGCCAATTAAAGATGGCCAATTAAAAATTACCAATTGAAAATTGCCAACTGAAAATTTGTCAATTCAAAATTGCCAACTGAAAATGGCCAATTCAAAATTGCTAATTAAATATTGTAGATTAAAAATTGCCAACTGAAAATTGGCATTAAAAGATTTCCAAATTAAAATTGGCATTAAAAAATTGCCAACTGAAAATTCCCAATTGAAAATTCCCAATTGAAAATTGCCAACTGAAAATTTCCACTTGAAAATTGCCGATACAAACTTGCCAATTAAAAATTGCCAATTAAATATCTCTCCTTAGAAATTTCAAAGTAAACATTGCCTATTGAAAATTTCCAATTGGAAATTACGAATCAAAAATTGCCAATAAAAAATGGCCAATTAAAAATTGCCAACTGAAAATTGCCAACTGTAAATTGCTATTTAAAAATCTCTAATTAAAAATCGCCAATTGCACATGGCCAATTAAAAATTGCCAATTAAGAACGTTTAAGAATTGCCAATTGAAAATTGCCAATTCAAAATTAGCAATTGAAAATTGCCACTTCAAAATTACCAATTAAAAATGGCCAATTAAAAATTGCCAACTGAAAATTGTCAATTGTAAATTGCCACTGAAAAACCTCAAATTAAAAATTGCTAATTGCCAACTGAACATTGTCAATGAAAATTGCCAATTAAGAATTGAAAATTAAAAATTGCCAATCAAGAACGATTAAGAATTGCGAATTACAAATTGCCAATTGAAAATTGCCAATCAAAAATTTCTAATCAAAAATTGCCAATTAAAAAATGCCACTTAAAAATTGCCAATTCAAAATTGTCAATTGCCAATGGAAAATTGTGGATTGGTAATTGAAAATTGATAAATAAAAATTGCGGATTCAAAATTCCGGTTTGAAAAGTGCGGATTGAGAATTGAAAATTGTCGATTGAAAATTGCGAATTGAGAAATGAATTTTGAAAAAGTGAATATTGATTATTGAATATCGCCAATTGAAACTTGACAACTGAAAATTGCCGATTGAAAACTGACAATTGACAAATAACAAAAGCAAATTGAAAGTTGTCAATTGCAAATTCCGGTGCGAAAATTGTAGACTGATACTTCGAAATTGCCGATTGAGCATGAGGATTGAAGATTAAGGGTTAAAAATCACCAATTAAAACTTGACGAGCGTTAGTTAATGTAATCATTGCTCCTCTCGGGATTACAATGTACTTCCTTTCCACCACCCTCTCCTTTACATTGTTTTACATTTCTTCAACCATCTTTACATTTCCATTCTCATTCCTTACATCCATCCATCCATTACATATTATTTACCTAACCTTTATCAAGTACCTTATCCTAAGAACCTATACCTATATATCCAAACAGACTTCACCAAAAGCGTACTCAATTACAACAAAATAACTAAACAAGCCGTGCGAGTGGGACTTCAAAACCGTGTGAGTGGGACTTCGGTTCCCGGTCTCGTCGGGGAAAGTTCTCAACTTTTTTTTTTCTTTTTCCCTCCCTGCGATTCTCCCTCCCACTTACCCTCCATCCCATTCCTTCCTTTCTTCCACCTTTCTCCCCTGCTTCTCCCATTCCACCATCCATTTTTCCCCGGCACCATCCTCTCCGAGAATCTCACACACTCTCTCCCACACACTCCTGTGGCTTTCCTCCCCCCCCCCCCAAATATTCCTCCATCACATGCCTCTATGTTTCCCGTCTATTTCCACACTTCCTGCATTTTGCCATTCTTTCCTCCACCCAGCTTCTTTCCCCTCTCATCCCTTCTCCTAATCTAAATCTAGCAATTCTGTTCCATCGCTCTTCCCCCCATTCATTCTCCAAATACCTCGGTATCCTTTCGGACACTACCTCCTTATACCCGCTGTTCTTTGCCTCCATTATCACCTTCCATCTTTCTCCACTCTGCCTTTCCAATTCCATTTTTTCTACTTCTTCAAACTTTTCTAACTGCCTCCCCCCTGGCTCTCTTTCTTCACCCTTCCTCTCTAGACCCCTCGTTTCTCTGAACAACCTCCTCCCCTCTTCTCACCCCGACACCTCCTTTTTGCCCTCCCTCCCTTCAATTTCATTCACCCATTACCCTTCCTGCTTTCCCTACACGTTCTCTTACTTGCCTTCCTTGGCTTCCATTTTCCTGAAACCGATACCCCAAGTAGCAAAATTCTTTGACTACTTCCACCAATTTCCCTGATATCTTCCATACTTTTTCCTTTTTCGATGCCCTTCCTCTATTTTTAAAAACGATCGACTTCGACTTCTCTACATTTATAACCAGATGTTTTCCCGCATGTACTTTTCTATAAAATCCATCATCATCCTCATCGCTGCTCCATCCCTCGCCATCAACACCCTGTCGTCTGCATAGGCCAACGAAAATATTTTCGTCGGTCCTAGCGCGATTCCTCCCTTCCATTTTTCCCGCAGCTTCTCCTCTAGGTCCGAAAGTAGAATGTTGAACAGTATCGGGCTTAGTGGGCACCCCTGCCTCACTCCCCTTGCTGTCCAAAATTTCTCCGATACCTTCTCCCCTATCCTAACCTTGCTAGCTGTTTCCTTGTAAATTTCCTTTACCCTTTCCGTGATACCCTTCGACAATCCTCTTTTCTCCATCACTTCCCACAGTACTTTCCTGTTGACTGAGTCAAAAGCTGCTCTCAAATCGACAAAACACGCATACAGCTTTCCTCCTTTTTCCGCCATCTGCTTGTTGACCAGATAGTTCAGTACATATATGTTGTCTATCGTCCTCATCCCTCTCCTAAACCCCGTTTGGTTTTCCGGCACAATCTCTTTCTCCTCTACCTCCTTCTCCAGTCTCCTTGTCACCACTGATGCATACACCTTGTACAAAGTCTGCATCAGGGTTACCCCTCTGTACTCCCCTACCTTCTTACCATTTCCTTTCTTCACTATTGGTGCTAGCAACCCTTCCTTCCAATTCTCCGACCATCCTTCCCCTCTCCACACTTTCCAAGCTACCAACTTCATTCCCTCCCCCCCTTCTTTCCATATCTCATTTTCCACTCCATCTTCTCCTGCCGCTTTTCCACCTTTCATCCTCGCTATTGCTTCATTTACCTCCTTCTGCGTCAATTCCTGTCCCTCACTTGTCATTTCCAAATCAGACAGACAACAACACCAGACGAAATAACTATCACAACCACCAACATCCAAACCTTCCAAAAAACAATCAACATACTAAAAACAGAAAAGCTGCAATACTACACGTATACGCCAAAATGTCAACCGCAGAAACAATAATACTCAAGGGGATCTACGGAAATTTCACGGAAGAGCATGTCAGGCAGGAACTAACAAATGCAAACCTAACAGATATCAACATTATTAAGATCACCAAAATTATCTTCAATAAAAATAAACGACACCACAATTTCCGAATCCAAATAACAAATAACAGTCAGACGGCAGAGCTAATGAAATTGAAAACTCGCCTACACCAGAGAATCCACTGGGAGCAATTGAGAAAACAAAAAATCTTTCAATGCAAAAAATTCCAGAGGTTAGCCCATGCCAGTACGAACTGTAACCTACCATTCCGCTGCGTAAAATGCGCAAACACACACGAACCAGGGCTATGCGAACTAGGAGGAAATGCAGGCAGGTAGTCGCTTAAATGCGCCAACTGCAATCAGACTGGATACCCAGCAAGGTATAGAGGATGCCCCTACTACAAAAATGCAGTCCAGATGGCAAAAGGAAGAGCACAAGTAGCACAAATCCATACCAAGCAACACACCAGAAATATCAGCAAAGAATACGACACAAGGCTCTCTTATGCAGCGGCCGCAAGACCCCTCCGAATTCACCAACAGAATACTCTACCAATACAACTACAAGAGCAAGGAGCCACGAACCAACCATCAAGACCACAGGTACAACACCCGAACCCCTCTCATCAAGACATCCCCTCATGGTTCAATAACCTCAAAAATGAACTCATACAAGTTATCTCTCCCAGAATCAATGATATAGCATCCCAAGTAGCATTAAATACCGCTAAAATTAATTCAATAATAAGCATAATGGGCAACGACCAATATGATTTCCAAAATGAATAGAACACAGAACAATATATACAATACCCCTGCAAACAACAAAGCAGCACAAACAATAATGAAATTAAATATAGCAGCTATAAACGTAAACTCATTAATTGCCCAATACCGAAGATACCATCTCTTCAAATTCATAGAGGAAAACAAGCTCGACCTTGCTTTAGTATCAGAAACCAAACTGACAGAAAAACACAAAATAATGTTCCCCAACCATAACATTATAAGAACGAATAGACCAAACTCGGTGCGAGGCGGTGGGACAGCCATATTTATAAAAAAAAACTATAGAATACAATATTGGAACATATCCAAATTCTTATAAAAAACTGTATTATGGAACATACTATCATCAAAATTAATTCGAATGCAAAAAAAAATATTCCTAGTCAGTGTATACGCTTCACAAAGGCACAAACTCAAACAAGTATTCCTCAATGAACTAGAAGACATATTCACTTCCTTAAATTTAGACCACCCTGATAATTACTATACCATTGCCGGGGACCTGAATGCAAGACACAAAACACTAGGAGACAGGAAAAACTGTGACAGAGCAAATTACCTCGTCTCTTGGGAAATAAACAACTGTCTCTGGTTTAAATCCAAAATCTACGGTCCGATAGAACCCACATATACGCCAAGCCAAACCTACCTAGACGTATGCATAGCAGACAATAGACTGAGAATACAAAACTTGACCAATAACAAACTGAAAACAATAACATATGACAGTGACCATAGCGCAATATCCATTAACATAGCCCTAGATAACAACACCCAAATACCAACGGAGACACATAGATCGACTAAATATCTGTATAAAAAAACGAAGTGGAAAAAATTTGAAAAAAACCTAGAAAAGAACTATGACATAACAATCCCCAAAGACAAAAACCTCAACCGCGACGAAATAGAAGAACAATTAAACAAAATTAACAGACATATTATAGAATCTATAAATTCAACAGTCCGCAAGCTGAAACAGAATGACAACATCCAAAAATATATAAACAAAAAAATAACAAAATTACATAAAAACAAATCATTTCTACTTACGACCCTTCACAAACAACTCAGACATGACCCAAGAGCAAGAACAACACCAACACAACGCACAAAACAGCTACTCTCATACACACGGGAACAACTTAGAAAAGACTTTTCGAAAGCAGTCGAAAAGCACTGGGAAAATTAAAAAAAAAAATAGACCATCGCAATCCTGAAACCTTCATGCCAACCATCAACCGCTTATTCAGACCGAAAAACAACAAAGGCCTCGCCGACTTACATATCGAAGACACCAATCAAACACTACTAACAAGAGCGGAATGTAATTTGAACAAGACCCCCAAAGAAGGGAACAAATATCTCTTCTCAGAACCAACAGACAAACTAAACATTTTAGGGGATTTTTACGAATCGATCAACTCTCCCAGACACCTCAATACTGGAACAAGACTGAAAGAAATTATAGCCAAAATATCAACACTTTTAGGAACGAAAAAAGAACAATAATTCATGCCTCATCAACTTTTCCTCTCAAAACACAGCAATCAACCCAAAACTAAACGACGACTTCAATGATCAATACTTCACAAATCCTACACAAGTGGCCAGTATACTCAAAAATATGCCCAATAAAACATCTTGTGGCATAGATAATATCCCAACCATCATACTAAAACACATCCCCCAAAAAATCCTGATAGGTTACACCATTCTCTTCAACAATTCCCTAAATCTTCAATTCTGCCCCAAAAGTTGGAAGGAATCAAAGATCATCCCGATACATAAAAAAGGCAACCCTGAGAATGATCCATCGAGCTACAGGCCTATCGCTATGACCCCCAACATACGCAAAATTTACGAATCCATAATAAACAACATAATAAATCGACATTGTATTAAACATAAAATCATCCCCGACAACCAATTTGGTTTCAAACAATCTCACTCCACCACCCACGCAATAAATAAATTCTTATCCGACATCAATATCGAACTAAGCAAACGCATTGGTGCCACGCTGATAGACCTGGAGAAAGCCTTCGACTCAGTATGGCTGGATGGACTACTGTAGAAACTCCACAAAAAAACTTCCCGCCACATATTATATGCCTCATATGGGATATGATAAAAGACAGAAAATTCGAAGTAGTAGACGCTTCATACTCATCTACACTCGAATTGAACATAAAAGAAAGGCTACAATAAGACACAGTGAACTCAACCTGCCTCTTCAATATTTATACAAGCGACATACTAAACGCATACGAACTAAACACCACAGGATAAACACACTCTATCGCCTACGCAGACGATTTAATAATATATGTTGTGGGTAAAAATCCCACACGAATCCAACAACAACTCACAGACCTAACTAACAACATCAATAATCACTATGTAAGCTGGAACCTCAGAATGAGCCCTGCAAAGTGCGAAAGCATCTGAATCAGAAAACGCAGATACTTTCTTGGCACAAAAACAACAAACGCAACCAAAATCGTTTCAATTACCACACACAACCCAGAAACTAAAGAACCCATTACTATCCCCACCAAACAGACAGTTAAGTATCTAGGAATGCACATAGGTTACCTAGCACGATACACGAAACATATGGAACAACAACTAGAAAAAGCCAGAACCAGAGCCCTCGGATACTTATTTCACAACAAAAACATCACCAAAAGAGCTAAAGTTATATGTTACTTACTCCTGATAAGACCGTTACTAACGTATGCATGTCCCGCATGGTGGAACCTAGGCGCATCACAATCAGAACAACTACAGCTCTTCGAAAGGAAATGCTCAAGAGCAGCACTTACATTATACAGATCAGCACACACTAACTATCAGCATCAAGTAAGCAATAAACACCTATACAACACAGCCGATATCCCTAGAATCGATAATTTCATAATTAAACTCACACAAGACTACTATGCCAAACTAAGATTCATTAACAACCAAATACTAAACAAACTATGCTCCATAGACCCTATTGAAACTAGACTAGCCGCACCAAAAGGATATCTACAACCAGAATCTTTCACTTTTTTGACAGAATAGGATACATACAAGATGAGACCAACACGCCAGGGCTTTACCACCTTAAACGGCATAAAACAAACAAACAGATCAACATACCACCTGATACAAACCACCAATCAATGTATTCGAAAACTATCCCAAATAGAGACTATCAAGACGCCCATCGACTAAAAGCAAATTATTGGTGGCTAGATGAAGATGCTAAACACATTACAGAGTTAACAAATAGAGTAGGGAAAACAGGCCGCCCACCTGAATTAAAAATACACAGGAGATCTCACCGCTGAATAACTCCAAAAGAAAACAATTCCATATGGGCCACTATTAGCCCTAATGTTCATGTACAAATGTAAATGGTCTAGCATAAGTGTAGGTTAAGTTGTTGTATACCCTCACGTAAAATTAGTATTTTACCAGATATTCATGTTATTTAGTGGGCTCCACTATGTCGCGACAGTGGGACAACCCTCAAGGAAACAACAATAGTTAAGACATTTACAACTGGACCTTAATTGCCTAAAAGCAAACAAACCATTTTCACTAATCCTCAATAATGGCTCCATCATATTGTCTTCCCAAGTTTAGCTATTGTAGAACGTCTAGAAATAAGACATACATATTGTAACCTATCCTCATTTCCATGCCTCTAGAAAACTCCATTTTCTTAACGACTATCATACCCACTACGAAAACTTAGAATTCGTTAATGACGGTCAATTCTGCGAAATTATTGACGTCAGAGCCTCGCATGCACAAACATGTTCATGCTCGACCTCTTTCCCTATTTCCCCTCAATGTCCCTCTCCACTTTTGCACCCCAAACTCAAAGATATATAAGCTAAGGAAATTGTAACGAAGAGAGAGAGTAGAAGTTATAACCGTATATCTGTCTGGAATTCGAACCGACCAATAGTCAATTGAACTGATTAGACATCAGAGCCTGTAGTTACAACTTATAATAACAATTCCTAAATAAATAAGAAGGTTTTTCTTTTGATACCTGAAGTTACAATTTATTATACGGGAATCCAACAAAATTTGGCGACGAGGATCGGCATTGGTTCAACACTTGTGCAAAAATCAGTGAAGTCGACAGAATTTATTCCAACCTGAACACGAGTGACAATATTGTGTAAATTTGAACCGCGACCACCATCTCTTCAAGGATCAACAATACCAGGCTTGGCTTCTCATCTGGACGTAGCAAACCCAGCACCAACCCGGAAGTTATCCAACTACAACTGTAAGTACTCAAGCTCAGATATAAATTGTCTATTCGATTGAGATTGGTTCATTTTCCCTGTCAAAAACAAAAGAAAAAAAAATCCTAAACCGTAAATCTTAAATCTCTATTATTGACGATAACTAACAATCAAAATGCCAGATAATATAGTCAATTCAGATTCAGCAACCGAACAAGCGAATTAAAATCTCTCACATGAAATTCTTCATGAAGATCTTGCAAAAATTCAAGAACTTCTTGAAAACTCTAATGGTCGACAACAAGCCACTGAAGGCTTAACATTGATGTTTTTAACAAAATTAGTACCGGAAAATTTTGACGGAAATCGATTATTTGTGCGTAGTTTCGTAAAGCAGGTGGATGGAGTTTTTGAACTCGCCCATGATTGGCAAAAATCTCCATTGCTATTGTATGTTACGAGTAAAATCACGGGAAGAGCTAGGGAACAAGTAGACATTCACTGCAATCTCACGACATGGGAAGAAATCTCTGATTTGCTTTTAAATTTATATCAAGACAAAAAAATCAATGGATCAATTGTTGGAAGAATTAAATCATATCTCTCAAGGTCGTAACGAAACAGTTTCTCAATTTTATCAGCGAATTGAAGAATATTCATCGCGCATTTTAGCTGCAATTCATGCATCAGAAGTAGACTACTCAACTCTCCGCGGTCGCATTGCAATGACTAACGACATGACTAGAAATCGTTTTATTTACCAAACGCATGCCCCAATTTCTCAAATGTTGAGATATCGCGATTTTTCAACAATTAACGAAGCATTCACAGCTGCGCTCGCTGAAGAAAAAGCCCTTCGAACAAAAAATTATAGTCATCACATGCAACAAAGCTGTCAAATTTGCAATCGCACAAATCATTCATCGCAAGATTGTCACTTTCGAGATAAAAATTCTCAAACCACTCAATATTCCCGATCGAATCGACAAAAATCAATTAATTTCACTTATTCAAATGGCCAAAAGCAGTCCAATTTCGGAAACTCTCAAAATGATTCAAATCTATTCCAAAGGAACAGATCCCAATCAAGAGGAATTCAATCCAATGTTCAGTGTAATTATTGCAAAAAATTCGGGCACGTAATTTCGAATTGTAGAAAAAGAATGTGGATGAATGAGCAACGAGGTAATGGCGGGAACCACCCAAGACCAACGCAAAATCAAAATTCAAATCAAGCAAATAATAATAATCAATCAAATGCTCATCACCAAAATCAAAATCAATGTAGCCATGCCCCTATTAATTATCAAAATCAAGATACGCGCGATTCTGAGACCCGCAATAATGAAAATCCAATAAATACTAATTCCAATGATATTCACCAAGTCTCACGCGAATTCAGTAACTATCTCCAACTGAGTATTCCGAACAACCCTAATACTCTAACATATGTTTTATTTAAATGCCCAAATGCCAAACCGGAAAATAAAACTCTCAAATTATTGCTCGATACCGGTGCAGCAATTTCGCTCCTTAAAACGTCCTCATTAAATCAATTCAAAATAACAGATCATGAAATCATGACTCTAAACGGTATCACACCCTACGCTCCAATAGCAACTATCGGTGGAGCACATATTCCACTAGAATATAAAAAATTACAATTCAGTTCCAAATTTCATTTATTCAATTCTTCTACTAATATTCCTTTTGATGGGCTTTTAGGATCTGATTTTTTCAATCAAAATAAATGTAAAATCGACTACGAAAGGTCGATAATTAAAATTTCTTCATTCGAGGAACCAATTCCTATTTTTTGGAATGTTCCCCAACCCAAAAATGAGTCAATGATCACCGTAAGTGCAAGATCCGAAATAATCGCTAAAATAAATATTACTAATTCTCATGAATTACAAGAAGGTGTAATTGTTTCACAAAAACTTATGAATGATCCAAATCTTATGACTGCCAACGCGATCGTAAACATTACGAATAATCAAGCATTAATTACAGTCATCAATACATCCGATGAGATGAAAACACTAAAAATTCCAAATCTGAATGTCAAACCTGTATCTAAACAAATAACAATATTCAAACTTGCTCCAAATCAAATTAACAATCCCCCAGAAAATCGCGTCAAAATTAAAAAAAAAATCTTAGACTGAATCATTTAAATTCCGAAGAAAAGGAATCAATTCTCAAAATCTGTGAGGACTACAACGACATTTTTCATTTACCCACATATTTACTGACAAAAACTACCGCGACGACTCATTCCATTAAAACTACGGACACTGATCCAATTTATACAAAAAGCTATCGTTACCCAGAAATTCACAAAGATGAAGTCAATAAGCAGATGAATAAAATGCTAGAACAAGGTATTATTGAACATTCCATGAGCCCATGGTCAAGGCCTTTCTGGATAGTACCAAAAAAATTAGATGCGTCAGGCGAACGCAAATGGCGTATCGTAATTGACTATAGAAAATTAAATGAGAAAACAATTGGTGACGCTTACCCTCTCCCTAACATTGAAGACATTCTCGATCAATTAGGACGATCTCATTATTTTACCAGTCTTGATTTAGCTAGTGGCCATCATCAAATTCCATTAGATCCCAAAGATGCCGAAACAACTGCGTTTTCGACCCCTAGCGGTCATTATCAATTCACACGAATGCCTTTTGTTTTAAAAACTGCCCCAGCCACATTTCAACGCATGAAATGTTCTAATCGGACTGAACAATGTACAATGTTTTGTATATCTCGATGATGTCGTTATTTATGGTTCATCACTCGCGGATCATCAGTTCAAATTGCAAAATATTTTCCTCAGATTGCGAGAAAATAACCTCAAACTTCAACCAGACAAATGCGAGTTCCTGAAACAAGCATGTGAATATCTAGGGCACATTATTTCAAATGAAGGCGTCCGAGCCAACCCAAAGAAGATCGAATCAATAAATCGAATCTCAGCCCCAAAAAATGTCAAGCATATCAAAATCTTTTTAGGCATGATCGGATACTATCGAAAATTCATCAATAATTTCTCAACTATTGCAAAACCACTTACGTCATTACTGAAAAATGATGTCCCCTTTGTATGGTCAGAACCTCAAGAAATTGCCTTCGTAACATTGAAAAAACTCATTACGGAAAATCCAATTCCACAATACCCCAATTTTTCAGGACCTGTTATTGTTACCTGCGACGCTTCTAATGTAGGTATTGGTGGTGTATTGTCTCAGCTTAAAGACGGTAAAGACCTACCTGTCTGTTATTATTCAAGAACCTTAAATTCAGCGGAACAAAATTACTCTACGACAGAGAAAGAGTGTCTTGCCATTATAAATTCAATTGAAAATTTCAGGCCATATTTATTCGGTCGTAAATTTACGGTATACTCCGATCATCACTAGTTAATCATTCAAAGCCATCATCAAAATTAACACGATGGAGAATGGCTTTAAGTGAATATGATTACGAAATCAAATATAAACCGGGTAGAATGAATTCTAATGCTGAGGGACTGTCACGACTTTTAATTGAAAATGAAAATCAACGAAACAATGCAACATTGGAAACAAACGAATTTTCGATCAATCGTATATCCAATTTAGAATCGAACTACAGAGACTTTATCAAATTTCATTATACCAATCACGATGTTATTGACTTTCCCAAGGAAAATAATCCCTTGTGCAAGGTGCGTGATCCTATTGTTTTAATTTGGTCTCAAGATCTAGATGAAAGCAATCAGTATACGGATTATATTTCCGATAATTTTGATATACGAGAATTGAAAGTAGGAATTAATCAAATCAACAAAATTTCTAGTAAGAATCAAACATTTTATATTTTGTATGCGAAAAATTTCCATCATGATAAATTGAAATACGAAGACATCTTCAAATGTTTACAAACTCTCAGAAAATCCATTTGTAACAAACCATTTATTTTTGTACCCCCAACAAAAAGCCCCAACATTCAAGCACAATTTTTAAATGAAATGCTCAAATTCATTTTTCCCAGAACGGAATTGAAAATATTCAATGTTATTAAAATTACTCCTAAAAATAAAGATGAAATTAAAATTATTTTAGAAGAGCATCATTCTAGTAAACTAGCTGGACATTACGGTTTCAATAGAACCTATTCAAAAATTAAGGAACGATACTATTGGCCCACAATGAAAACTGACATCAGAAAATTTGTCAAAGTGTGTCATTCATGTCAATTAAACAAAACTAATTTTAAGCCAACGAAACAACCAATGGAAATCACTTCAATATCAGAAAGACCCTTTCAACGTTTAGCTATCGACATTGTAGGACCCCTACCATTAACAACAACGGGAAACAAATTGGTTTTTACCGCGCAAGATGGTTTAACAAAATGCTCCTTTGCATACGCGATCCCCAACCATGAAGCACAAACAGTCGCTAATATTCTTCTATCTATTTTCACTCAATTCGGGATCCCTAAGACATTTCTTTCTGACCAAGGTGCAGATTTTATGTCCAATTTAATTAAAGAATTAGCTAAGCTATTTAAGACGAAACATCTAACGACCACTCCTTATCATCCTCAAACAAGCGGTGCTTTAGAAAGATCTCATTTGACACTCAAAGATTATTTGAAACATTATATAAAACCAGCACAAACAGACTGGGACGAATATATACCCTTTGCTATGTTTGCATATAATGTATCGATTCATAAATCTACTAATTTCACTCCCTATGAATTAGTATTCGGCATGAAGCCCTATATCCCTTCATCAATTCATCAGGAACCAGAGTTCCATTACTCTTACGATGACTACATCAAAGCACTGCAATTGCGACTCAACACGTCTTTTAAAATTGCTCGCGGAAACCTGTTACGTTCAAAAGAGAAAACTAAAGAATATTATGATCGTAATCAAAATCCGGAAAAATTTAATGTCAATGATCTTGTGCTACTTCGCGATCAACAAACTAAAATTCGTCTAAGTAAAAAATTATCCAAACAATTCAAAGGACCTTTTAAAATCATTAAGGTCTATGACAATCATACAGTAGATGTACAACTAGGTAGAGAGATTACAAAATATCACACTAATCTTTTGAAACGGTATTTTTCAGATGATCCCGAAAATCCTACCACTGTTACTCCTTCTAACCCTTAGTGAATGCTCTCATTATCGAATTCATTCATTAAATCAATCGAACGCAATATTTTATACTGACAAAGGAATCGCTCGAATTTCTAACTCGGAATTAACACTTTTAACTAAATTTAATTTTACTTATATCATTCAAAGCAAACAAATCGTCACTCGGAATTTTATATCAACACAGAATCTTTGTAGGTCCATAATACAGAAATCCGGAGTTAACCTCATTAAACGCCAATGCGAACGTAATATCGGATTAATTGATATCGAAATCAAAAAAATTAACGAGAAAGATGAAATTCTACAACACTTGATGCATAAATCCTCAAATCGTAGACGTCGTGGACTTTTTTCAAAATGATCTAATTTGTTCTATTTCTTTCCGGATATATCAGACGCGAATAATGCAAACTCTTATGACGAAAATATCAAAAAATTATTCAACAATGATCATCAATTTCTAGATTTAATGAAATCTCAAATCCAAGTTATCACAAGCACAATCAGAAATTTCAATGACTCATTTAATAATATAAAATATCAAGAAACAATAATGCATGAAAATATCAGGAAATTAAACGAATTTTCCAGTAGAACCAATTCTCGATTATCTATTCTTAACCTACAAGCCACAATGAATGATCAAAGTTCTAGATTATTTGCTTTATGTTCAATCCTATCTAAAGAATATACACAATATATCGAAATCGTCAATCTTGCTATCCATAACCTTATGTCTCCATTAATCATTACTCCCAAATTATTTAGTGACGAATTAATGAAAAACCAAGAGGAAGTTCAATTTTCTATTATACCAGATCTCCAAAATATCAATATTTTCTATAACATTTCCACTACTGATCTGAAGGTCGCTAGAACATGCATTTTATTGTCGATCCATGTACCATTAGTAACAAAAAAGAGATTTAATATTTACGAATTAATCGCATTACCTATGCTCAATGAAACCACTTCCACGTTTTCCTACATCCAACCAAAATCTAATTACCTCCTAGTATCCCAATCAAAATCCCATTTCCTAAACCTCCAATCTCTTTCGGAATGCAAGGAATATCTCAGCAAAAGGTACTTATGTTACGGACAACATATCATCAAGGCCGCAGATCAACCAAATTGTGAAATGCAGATATTGTCTTCACATGTCAATCGTCTCAGTAATTCCTGCGACACCAGAGATGCCAAGGCGACTGCTGAAACCTGGCACTATTTAAACTTGAATCAACGGATCTGCATTCTCCAGAAGCCGACGATCCTGACCCTCATCTGCAGCGAGAAACCAGAGAATCAACTTCAGGATATCCAATTAGAAAAAGCTGGTATCCTCCAAATTAACGAGAATTGCAAGGGTTACACAAACCTTTACATTCTCGAAACAAGTGAACATATCGAGAAGAATATTACCCATTTCCAAACCACGAAGAACAACATTCCTGCCTTTGATTGTATTGAAGAAGACGAAGAAGAGCTTCAACTACCACCCTTACAATTAAAATTGATGCAGTTAGACAACATCAATGTGGATGACCTTCAATTCACCAATAAGAAACTCAACGATATAAATATGATGTTAGCAGAAAGAATGAATCGCTCATCAACAAGTAACCTTACACCCTGGTACTCAATTTTCCTGAAACTCATCGGTGTTGCCATATTCATCATCTCTATGTATTGTTGCTGCCGTTGTTGCAATTGTGCTAGTTATTTCAAGTACCTGTGGCGCAACCTGATACACACTCATCCCAAGAACTCCCTCGTACCAGTCATCAAAAACTACGTCAACTGTAACATCGAATCCGATGTTCACCTAGAGCCATTGCTGCCCTCACGAGATGCTGCCATCACCCGAAGCAGATTTTCACTACCGCCAGTCATCGAATCACGAAGAATCTCAGAAACGACTGATGACTCGGACCTTGAGTCTCCGCTCCAAATC
This sequence comes from Asobara japonica, assembly GCA_026005395.1. Classification (NCBI taxonomy): domain Eukaryota; kingdom Metazoa; phylum Arthropoda; class Insecta; order Hymenoptera; family Braconidae; genus Asobara; species Asobara japonica. The sequence continues at coordinate 153,931 of BQMI01000320.1, read as the reverse complement.
AATACTTCTTCGCGCATTCGAGCCAGAAGAAGTACAACACCATTATAAATTGAAAACAAAATGTATTCTAATTTTAATTCTCAATTATTTGATAATATTGTGAAAAGAAAATACTTCAGTCTTAATTGATAAGATGCAAATTTCACCTCATAAGCTAACTTCAACTTTTCGACAGATTAGAATTTGATAGTTATCACCAAATGGAACTTCATCTAATTCAAATCATGAATATTCAAATTTTAATCTTTGATTGCAAATAGATATTTCCAATCCTAAACGGGGAGGTGTTGTATACCCTCACGTAAAATTAGTATTTTTGCAAGATATTCATGTTATTTAGTGGGCTCCACTATGTCGCGACACTGGGACAACCCTCAAGGAAACAACAATAGTTAAGACATTTACAACTGGACCTTAATTGCCTAAAAGCAAACAGACCATTTTCACTAATCCTCAATAATGGCTCCATCATATTGTCTTCCCAAGTTTAGCTATTGTATAACGTCTAGAAATAAGACATACATATTGTAACCTATCCTCACTTCCACGCCTCTAGAAAACTTCATTTTCTTAACGACTATCATACCCACTACGAAAACTTAGAATTCGTTAATGACGGTCAATTCTGCGAAATTATTGACGTCAGAGCCTCGCATGCACAAACATGTTCATGCTCGACCTCTTCCCCTATTTTCCCTCAATTTCCCTCTCCACTTTTGCACCCCAAACTCAAAGATATATAAGCTAAGGAAATTGTAACGAAGAGAGAGAGAGTAGAAGTTATAACCGTATATCTGTCTGTAATTCGAACCGACCAATAGTCAATTGAACTGATTAGACATCAGAGCCTATAGTTACAACTTATAATAACAATTCCTAAATAAATAACAAGGTATTTCTTTTGATACCTGAAGTTACAATTTAGTATACGGGAATCCAACAAAGTTACTAAAAAAAAAAAAGAAGAGAGACAGAAAGGCTTTTTTCCTTGGTCGATTTTTTTCGCGGCCTTTTTCTATTATCCCTCACGGTTGATTAAAAAAGGTACCCCCAGGGTACCAACAAAAACTCCAAGAAATGTAATACACAAATAATTCAATTAACAATTTTCCATAACCCATATTTACGAGATGCTGCTGCGCAGCCATGTAAAAATGCTCTAATATAAGTTGCCTTAGAAGTATTTATTTTGCTGAGTTATTTGTACTTGTTCATCCTCTGTATCTACTGTTATAACTGAATAAATTAACTCTTTAAAAAAAAAAAATGTGTTTCGATCCAGTTCCGATTGTGGACTCGAGTCGATCAGTATGCTGATTGAGTTTCGACTGGCGGTCGATTCTAATTTTGATTTTCAACTTCCCGATACGGAAGTTATTGTCATCACCCCGAAATCGAACTTTTTCATTTCGGCCGATCGGGGAAAAAAAGATACGGATTTTGTTGTTTTTTTTTTCTAATAAACAATTACGCAATAATTATAAATAAAAGCAAATATCTTAAAAAGCCCATTTTTGATTTTGATGAAATTTGGATCAGATATTCTACTATAGTTTTCGGTCATTTTGAAAAAAAGTCATCATTGAATCTAGTAAGGTGATTTTTTAATGATTTTTTATCGTTGAGGTGATAAAGCGCTTTGAATGTGATGTATGTTTTACTGTTAATTTTTGGGTTTCTGTTATTCCTTCTGGAAAATTAAATAAGAGAATAATGAATTTCCGTGAAAATCGCATCAGCGTGAATATTTTTAATGAAATAAACTTAATATTTCCGTGATTTTTATAAACAAATGAGCATAACTTTGAAATGGCTGATATTATGAGAAAACATATAAAGTACAGACATGTTCCTTACTAAATTTTGCATAAAAATATATACAAGTTTTTTTGGTCAAAAGACGAGTTTCATACCCTGGTAATTCAGGATCCACATAACATCCAGGTTATTGTATGGATGTTATCTGGATGTTCCGCGGATGTCATTTTCAGGTGAATAAAGGCATAAAAGGGTGGGGAATGAATGTGAAAATTAATTAAACATCAAAAGACGAGATATGTGTTCACAATCATATCCATTATTTCGCTATTTGTTTTTAATTGAGATGAATTATTTTTGCTGGATATATGGTAAAGAACAACAGATCGAGTAATGTCGCGAGATGCTAATGGCGTTTAATTTCCAAATTGACCAAGGAGGATTGACCTGAGTAGAGCCTCAGTTGTATGCGTTGGGGTGACGCCCGCAGAGCGGCTGGTACCACCCAATTGGTCTGACGGCACTAGTCGCGATCAACGGCAACGGACAGCTACCTGAGCGGGCAAGAATCAGTTGCAGGGTTGCCAGACGTAGCGGTTTGTTGCCAAACTGGCGATTTTTGACCTCACCTGGCGAGAAACATTTCGGATTAACTCGCCAACTCGCCACGTTGGCGATTTCGAAGTAGCAATTTGGCGAGTTGGCGATTTCGAAAATTTCGAATAATTTTTTTATTTTCGGGTGCCATGGGTTCCATGGATGCGCCATGGATGCGGCATGGGTGCGTGCCATGAGTGCGTGCCATGGACGCGTGCCATGGGTGCGTGCTATGGGTGCGTGCTATAGGTGCGTGCTATAGGTGCGTGCCATGGGTACCATGGGTGCCATGTGTGCGCCATGGGTACCATGGGTTTCTTATTGCCCGTTCGCAGCCCATGAAAAGCAAGCTAAATCCTTGCACTATTGCACTAATAACTATTTGCACGATAGAAAAATCGTCGATAACTGCCGAAATTCCCAGATTATGTTACCAGATACAATGAGATTCATTTCTAATTTTATCAGCGAATTCTACCATGTATTACGATATAGAGAAAAATCCTCGCGATTTTCCTGTTTGCTGATTCAGAACAGACAATCATATCGACCCGTTTTTCCCTGCACGATTGTCTACTATATTAAAAAAAATCAAGAATAGAGGAATCAAATAAATGTACAAAAAATTTCGCGTGATTTTTTCTTCGCAATCTTGCCCCCTTGCTTGCAGTTCGTATTTTTAGTAAAAAAAATTCAATCCAGTCATCAATCATCAGACTGGCTAATGCACGGTACTTCATGTGCTCGAAAATTTTTTTTTTTTTTTTTATCAAATAAAATAAATAATATAAATAATATTAATACATGAATAATATGTAAATATATAAATAACCTCATCCCCGCGATATTTAGTATAAATCTATGGTTTAAGGTCGCAATGGAAACGTTCAAATCTTTCTTCTAAACGTGTGAAGGAGAATATCTTCCTTTGCCAATAGAGATATAAAAAATTGAATGTTAGAGGGTGCTACAGCCATTGAATACGCGGGGCCCGGCGCTCCTTCACGATCGAATCGCTAACTTCCTAATTATGAAATCTCCTCAGTTATGAGAGTTATATAGGGCCAAAATTGTACATTACGAAATGTGTATTTTCATGGTAGAAACATTTTTCATGTAATACCTCTACTTCTATGCCTAGCGCTATAAACAATTCAAATAATTGATAACAATGAAAGGAAGTAGTATTTCAAGTGGTTTGGCCTTACAGAATTCAAAACTGATAACACGAGTGAAAAAAAAGTAAGGCGTCATGGGACACCTGGTTGATGTGAAACATGGAAACACTAATTTTGATCTAAACTGATCCAAAATTTTGGACGATTTCTCGAGAATTATTGGAAATTTTCAAATACTCAGTTTTTTTAAATGTTCGAAAAGTTTTTCCGCTATCCCACTTTCCGTTTTCCCACTTTCATCATCCAATGACAGTTTTCCAGTTAAAGAACGCAAGAACGCTCGACCTATGTCAAGAAAAATCTAATCAGCACCAAGTTGAATGCAGCCCTATTGATCGCCACCTGGATCATCCTGATCGCATTCGCGGTTTTTGAGAAATCGTCAATTAAAAAAGTACATACATGGGTATACACAAGCACACACAGTGGGGGCTTTGGCGTGGTGGGTAGGGTATCTGTCTACTACATCAAGGGTTCACGCCCCGCCGCCGGAGAATATTTTTCAAAACCAACTTATCACGGATTCTGACTGAAGCAGGTAATACCCCTCTGTGGGTAGGAAAAAAATAGAACCGCGGGGAATGTCGCGGCGCTACCAGGTACCAAATTGCGATTTTCACATTTCCTTCCCCCCTGAAACATCCTCCTCTCTTGTTGTAGTCAAGATTAACGGATGAAGCAAGGAATGTTCGATAGGGAATTGAATTCCCCATCCAACAACCCTTTTTTCACCCCGTAATTTGCGTATGAACAAAATAGAACCGTCGGGGAACGTCGCGGCGCTACCAGGTACGAAATTGCGATTACTATATTTCTCCCACCCCTGAACCATCCGCATCTCTTGTTGGAATCAAGATTAAGGGATGAAGCAAGGAATGTTTGATAGGGAATTGAATTTCCCACCCAGCAACCCCCTTTTCATCCCTTGATCTGGGTAGAAAAAAAGTAGAACCGCGGAAGAATGTCGTGGCGCTGCCAGGTACCAAATGCGATTTTTATATTTCCCCGGCTGCTGAACATCACACGCTACTTGAAAATACACAACCCCCCCCCCCCCCCTTCATAACTGTCGCCGTGCAGCCATCAATTGGTAAATAATATATAACCATTATTATCATAATTCGACCTATTAAAACATACATCTGTATATGGGAGCTAGTTGAGCAACACCCCCATTTGCAACCTGTTCCGTTGACAGCGGAAACAAAGGGTAAAAACTCAATGTAAAACGTATGTCCAATTATTTCGCCGTTTGGTACGGCGCCAGCACCAACTTACGGGGCAAGACCACTAGGCATGTGGATTGGTTCCCCTGATTCTCAGCGTTTTCCCTAACCGAATAATGATCATAACAAGAAGACTATACACAGTGTATAGTCTTCTTGAATTCATCTCAATTAAAAACAAATAACGAAATAATGGATATGATTGTGAACACATATATCGTCTTTCGATTTTTAATTAATTTTCCCATTCATTTCCCACCCGTTCATGCCTTTTTTCATTTGAAAATTACATCAGTGGAACATTCAGATTTCATCCACATAACAATATGGATACCAAATCGCGAGGGTAGATATGCCAACATGAACGAAAATTACCTAATCTTCATCGCGCAGATTTATAAACAAATGGTCGTGCGCTCAAAACTATTGATATTTATGGAAAAAATAGAAGACGAGATGTATTTAGCAACAATACACCAGTTAGACCCTATCTTTATCACCAAAGTCATCATCAAATTTACAACATCACTTCCTTACCTAATATAAAACTGTGAATATCTACGCCTTCTTCAGATCTTAATATTAGGAGCTTCTGGGGAGGCAAACTTAAATTTTTAAACTTTAGTTTTTGAGTTTTTGATGCCGTGTGCGTTGATACTCTCTAATAGGAACCCTTAGAAGATATTTCCGTCGAATTTGGATCGAAAAAGTCAAATTAATTTTTTTCAATTTTCGCCAAATTTAACATTGGGGTCTTATGGGGAGGCAAACTTAAAGTTTTTAAAATTGAATTTTTCTTCCCGGGTCCGTTGATACTATCTAATAGGAGCCCCTAGAAGAGATTTTGATCCTAGGTTTCTCACGAACGAATGAAGCTATCGAGACCGTCAATATTGGAATCGAAGCGTTTCCATGTAACTTAGAGAGGATTAGGGTGAAATTGATTTTGTGTGAAATGGGTGTAGTATGTATATTGTTATCGACCATTTCAATTGGTTTTAACGTTCTATTGCATTAACTATTAGAGTTAGCGCAAAATTTATATGAGAAAAGTTGTTCCCAATATAAAAATGCGTATTTTATGTTGAATGACTTTTTTCCATAATTTGCACAATTAAGGAGGTATGGTCGGCTCAACAATGATGACTGTGATGAGTGAAGGAATAAAAACAGCACTGTCATTACGGTCCCAATCAAAGCGTTCCCGTGCAAAATCAAGCGAATTACACTTTGGATGGGATTCGTGCAGTATATGCAATGTTATTAACAATTGTAATTGTTTATACTGTTCCACTGGGTAAAATATTGAAGTTATCAGGAACCTTCTCATAAGAGAATTATTTCTCATATGAAAATACAGCTTTTACGTGAAATGACTTTTTTCCATAATTGATGATTTTTCCATATTTACATAATTGAGGAGGTATGGCCGTCCGAGCAATTTGAAATACGGGAACAATGCATATCACCAGGGTCGTTCCTTATACAATAAACGGGATGTGGGTATGACCCTCTACGGGTCGAACCAATAACTTCCCGATCGTTCCGCCGCATATGTTATATCAACAATTTCCGTCCATGTCTCAAATCAAATTAAATATTAAATATTTTAAAAAGTTATAATTCTTAATGTGAAGTAGTTACAATACAATTTGTTGATAATAATCAACTATGGATGTTGGCAAAAAATTTATGGAACGTCAAATGTGTATTTTTACGTGTGGAACGACTTGCATTACACCCTTTGTTTCGTATCTCGAACCATATGAGTATTCTTGCGATAGAGGCATCTAAACAATTGAATTTGTTATTAACTATTAACTATCGCTGTTAGCAAAAAAGTTATACATAATGAAATATGTATTTTTGTGTGTGGAACAACTTTCATTGACTAATTTGTTTCGTATCTTCAACCATTCTCAGGATGCAGCGAAATAAACAATCCTTTTTGTTAATAACAATAAACTATAACTGTTAGAAAAAAAAAGTCAACAAACATCAAATGTGTGGTTTTATGTGTGGTACGACTTTCATTAGACACTTTGTTTTTTATCTCCAACAGTACTTGCGATAGCGCGATCTAAACAATTGAATTCGTTAATAATAATTAACTATCAGTGTTAGCAAAAAAAGTTATACAACATCAAATATATATTTTTGTGTGTGGAACAATTTTTATTAACTAATTTATTTCGTATCTTCAACCGTTCTCACGCCGCTGCGATATAAACAATCTTTTTCTTACTAACAATTAACTACGGGTGTTATGAAAAAAAGTCATAAAACGTCACATGTGTGTTTCATGGCGGGAAACAACTTTCATGAAACACTTTTTTTCGTATCTCAGACCGTTCTTGCGATAGAGCGATATAAACAATTGAATGTGTTGATAACAATTGAACGAATCGGTTTTTGGAAAAATGCCTCCTTTCAGACTTGAAGACCACTGAAACGCGTCAATTAAAAAAAAAAGGAAATCCCTGCGGTGATTCCGCCGGAAACGTTAAACAAAGTTTCGGCGTACACACATACACACACACATACATACAGAGCCCCTTCGGGAATCACTTCAGGATGATGCAAAACGTCGAGAAACGTGAAAATTTCATCGATCTGGCACTTTTCATTTTCGGGGTGATTACAATAACTTCCCTAGATCGGGAAGTTAATAAACGGGGAATTTCATACACAGACATTTCATTGAAAACGTGTCAGGATGATGCCAAACGTCGACAAAAGTGAAAATCCCAAACCTAAAATCGGTCCATTACAAAGCTTCCCTTCGGAAGCAAAAACGTTAATTATCTCGTTAACCAGTGGTTCAATGAACAAAACTCAGGAAACATGCTTTGTAGAGAATTTGATTTCCGACAGACAACCGCTTTTGTCATTTTTGTCTAAACTAACCCGTTCACGAGATACCTTAAAAAAATCTAGTTTTTTTTGTTAATTACTAAAAAACTACTAGGCCGATTAAAAAAAAAATCCTTTCAGAACACCGCAATTTTTGAAAAAAGGAAAAATTGAAATCGGCCCAGCCGGTTACGAGACACCGTTCGCCAAAGTTTGCTCACATACGTACACACACACACACATACACACGACATCTCGTTGGAAACGTGTCAGGATGATGCCAAACGCCGAGAAAAGTGAAAATTTCATGTCTACGACACTGCTGATTTTCAGGGTGATTACAATAACTCCCCTATCGGGAAGTTAAAAATGTATATTCAGTATGATTTTTTTCAATAACGTACAGTGATAGAGAGGGTAACTAGGCGGATGAATTCCAGTTGAATATTTTTTTAATGGGGCTTAAAAAACAAACTAAATCAAACGCGTGCAGGAATTATTAGTGGCATTATTAAGTTCAATTATTGATATCACTGTTGAGTTTGCTCATCACCATGGTTGCATGCTTATGCTGTGCTGAAATACCAAATCGAGAAGTTTTGTCTATGCCCCGGATGGGGCATACTCATCTGCACACCACTAGTTTTTCATGGAATCGACCCCCAATCGACCAAGGCCTGAGTCGATTCAGAGCCAGGGGTCGATTGCATAAAAAACTAGTGGTGTGCAAATGTGTGTGCCCCGTACGGGGCACAAACAAAACTTCCCGATTTGGTATTTCAGCGCAACATAAGAACGCAACCATGGTGATGAACAAACCCAACAGTGATATCAATAATTGAACTGGCATCTAATAATTACTGCACGCGATCGATTCAGTTTGATTTTTAAGCCCTATACAAATATTCAACTGGAATTCATCCGCATAGTTACCCTTCCTACCTCTGTACTTTCTTAATTATCACGCTCTTTGACATCATTCCCGTAATTATCAACATATACATTTGCCATGTATATTCTAGTTCAACTCGCGATATGTTCTAACCTATATGGAAAAGTGTCACATTGAATGTGCATTTTTGTATAAGGAACAGCATTGTTCCCGCATGTTGAATTGCTCAGCCAACCATACCTCCTTAATTATGCAAATTATGGAAAAAGTCATTATATATAGAAGGTGTATTGTCATATAAGCAATGATTCTCTCTTGAGAAGTTTCCCGATACATTTAATATTTTACCCAGTGGAACAGTATAAACAATTACGATTGTTCATAACCCTGCATATACTGCACGAATCCCATCCAAATTGTTAACCGCTCGATTTTGCGCGGAAACGCTTCGATTGGGGCTGTCATGACAGCGCTGTGTTCATTCGTTCACTCATTACAACCATAATTGCTGAGACGGTCATACCTCCTTAATTATGCAAACTGTCGAAAAAAGTCATTCTACATAAAATACGTATTTTTATATGGGGAACAACTTTCCTTATATAAATTTTACGCTAACTCCAACAGTTTATGAAATAGAACATTATAAACAATTGAAATTGTTCATAACAATATATATACTGAACCAATTTTATCCAAAATCGAATGGGCTCTAAGTGACATGAAGACGCTTTGATTTCGATATCGATGTCTTGAATCGTGGCGTTTGTTCGTGAGACATCGTGTGCCAAAATTTTGGCCACATACGTACATACACACACACACACAGACATCAGTCGGGGCTTTGGCGTAGTGGTACAGTATCTGCCTAATACTCCGAAGGTCCTAGGTTCGCGCCCGGCCGCCGGAGAATATTTTTTCAAAATATTTTCTCATGGATTCCGACCGATGCAGGAACTTCCGTGAGTGCTATCGGCGGTACCCATAAAATGAGACCGCCCGGCCGAGCGGGAACCTAACCCGACGCAGGGGGGGGGCGGTGGGTGGGTTCCATCATAGGCGCCGGCCATCGTAGCACAGGGGTTTCTGGAGGTTTACCCTGTGTTTAGAAATACGATGACCTAAAAATGGCGAAAGTCGGCCCCAGCCGCACGGGTGGGTGTCCGGTACGCCCCCTGAAGGAATGCTTACACGGCCGCTACCGGGGGCGTACAAATGAGAGGAACGGAGGAAAAAAAAAAAGAAAAATGTGCATTTTTGCTTCTGTACATTGCTTCTGTTTTTAGCAGAATTCCTAGAAATGTATCTATCGCTGGCTATGCTAATGGCATCGCACTGTACTCAGCTATAGCAAATCGATAAATAAAGCTGTCAGAACAGTCGAAAACGCAGCTGCTCTTACAATCAGTGAGCTTATGAAATTGAAAATTCAAGTGAATACTGCCAAAACAGAAGCAATCTTATTTACTAGAACCAAGGTCAAACCGACTTTAATTATTCATAGCAATAAGATTATCCCAACCGATTCTGTGGAATATTTAAGTTTACACATTGATTGTAAACTACTGTGGAAAAAACATATATCTGAAATCAAGATGAAAACAAAAATTGTTTTAGTAAGATTTTATAATTAGCTAAAATCACCAGCACTTAGTCAAGCACTAAGACTTACTCTATACAAACGTTTAATCGGACGTATTATCACATATGGTTGTCCTGCCTGGCACAATGCAGCGAAAATCCACTTGAATCATCTTCAAGTTATGCAAAATAAATGTTCGCGAATAATAGGCAACGAGACATTTAAATTTAAGTTACAATCCCATCCTAATCCCCAGCTCGAAAACATCAATATTGACAAGAAATCAAATTGGTCTCGCTGACCACCTGTTTGTCCCACCTTTCCGCATATCCCACCCTCCCCCCCCCCTCGTGCACCGATCAATTATAGGGTTTTTATAAGTCATTTTTCCGTATATCGACTCATCATATAAATAATCACAAATATCTGTAATAATGAAAAATTAGGTTAAACTTCGATCAAATTAGATATAAAGCCAATGGCTGGTGATCTAGAGCGTAGCATTTAAGATATTAATACTATATATAGTATGTATATATGACAAATGTTAATAGCCAATTTTCAAGTCAATTCCAGTGTGGTGGCGGAGTGGTTAAGGTGTGAGATTAGAGATTGGGGGAACATGGGATCGATTCTCGTCGAGGCATTTTTTTTTGGAGTTGGAGATGAAAATTAGGCTATGATTATGCATGCTTACGTTAAAATCGAGCGTTAATAACTTATTTTTGTAATTAATTTGAATTAAATCTTAGCTAATTGAGCCCCGGCGTAAACTTGGGCCACGATCGATAGCGAGCATCGGACCGGCATTATCATCCAGGCCTCGGCACTAAAATCGGCCCAGAAACTCGGCAATATTGGCTTCGAGCTTTGGCCGATCTGGCCACCCTGTACGGGTTAAAGCCCTAGTTTGATAATGAAATGACAAATTTGGATTTTGGGGGCATTACAATAACTTCACAAGAAATCGGGAAGTTGAAAATCGATTTCGGGGTCATTACAATACCTTCTACAAAATCGGGAAGTTAAGATTTCTATATAAAAAAAGAAAAAAAAGCACGGTACCCGGAATCGAACCGGAGTTCCGCTCTCATTTGTGTTCGCCTAACACTGATGGCATACATCTTTATTCAACTGGCCATACCTCCTTAATTATGCAAATTATGGAAAAAGTCATTGGATAAAAAAGGTGTATTTTCATACAAGGAATAATTCTCTCTTAAGAAGTTTCACGATAACTTTAATATTTTACCCAGTGGAAGAGTATAAGCAATTACAATTGTTAATAACCCTGCAAATACTGCACGAATCTTATCCAAAGTGTTAACCCCTCGATTTTGCGCGGAAACACTTCGATTGGAATCGTCGTGACAGCCCTGTGTTCATTCGTTCACTCATTACAGACATAATTGCTGAGACGGTCATAACTCCTTAATTATGCAAATTGTCAAAAAAAGTCATTCCACATAAAATACGTATTTTTATATGGGAAACCACTTTTCTCATATAAATTTTTCGCTAATTCTGATAGTTTATGCAATAAAACACTATGAACAATTAAAATTATTAATAACATTGCATATAGTGCATCAATCCCATCCAAAGTGTAATCCGCTCGATTTTCCACGGAAACGCGTCGATTGGGACTGTCATGACAGCGCTATGTTCATTCGTTCACTCATTACAGACATAATTGCTGAGACGGTCATAACTCCTTAATTATGCAAATTGTCGAAAAAAGTCATTCCACATAAAATACGTATTTTTATATGGGGAACAAATTTTCTCATATAAATTTTACGCTAACTCTAATAGTTTATGCAATAGAACATTCTAAACAATTGAAATCGTTAATAACAATATATATACTGCACGAATTCCACCCAAAATCCAATCAGCTCTAAGTTACATAGAAACGCTTCGATTGTGACCTTAATAACTTTCATCGTGATATTCGTTCGTGAGAAATCCAGGATCAAAATTTGTACACATACGGATAAACAGACACCACACACACATACATCGTCTCAGAATTTGTTGGGGATCATTTTGGTATACTTAAACGACCATTTCCTAGGCGGGAACAAAAATTTCGATTTCGGGGGCAATACAATAACTTCCCGAAAAATCGGGAAGTTAAAAAATCACAATCAGAATTGATTGCAACTCGAAACTTAATCGACGTACTGAGCGACTTCATTCCACAATCGACCGGTCCGCTAGGCTGAAAATTGAGTATGAAAATTGCGGATTGAAAATTGACAATTGACCAATCCGCTAAATTTTTACTTGTATAGTGTCAAATTTTAATCCGGAACTGTCAATGCGCAGTTTTCAATCCTCAATTTTCAATGCTCTAGTTTCAATTCGCAATTTTCAATTGTCAATTTTCAAATCTTAACTTTTACTTGTCACGTTTTAGTCGGTGTTGCCAACCACAATTGGCAATTGGCAATTTTCAAATGGCTAGTTTCAAGTGGCAATATTCAATTGGTAATATTCAATTGGTAATTTTCAATTGGCAATTGTTAATTGGCAATTTTTAATTAACTTCCCGATATTTCGGGAAGTTAAGGTAATGGCCCAATTTTGTTTATTTCGATTCGTGACTAGGGTTTTAAGTATACCAAAATGCTCCCCGTCGAATTCTGAACAAATGCAGGTGTGTGTGTGTGTGTGTGTGTATGTCTGTATGTGTGAAATCGGAATTTAGGTTAACTTAGATCGGATTAGTTTTTGGTTGAAATTGACCGAGCAGTTTTCTTATTATTAACAACTGCATTGTTGACAATGCTCTATGTCAAGAACCCTAAGAGATACGGCAAAAAGTATTAAGCAGAATTTGTTCTGTAAGTGGAAATGCAGATTTAGTCTTTTATCACTTTTTCCCTATTTGTCATAATTAAGAAGGTGTGACGGGTTTAACCCTCCAGCGTTCGCACCCCTATTGGCGTCTCACTCCCACTCCAGTATCCCGCATAATTCTCGTCCTCACGCTGACTACGTGGCTCGTCAAATATTCATGATTATCTGCTTGATGAATGGGAGTGAAACATTTAATTGACGTATCGAAAAATATAGGAATGACAAACAGAAATTACAAATCGGGACGTTTTGTTTGTGTTCCCAACGGGGACACAGACATTTTTTATCCACTAGTTAACAATTTTTAATTGTCAATTTTCAATTGGCAACTTTGAATTGAAAATTTTGAATTGGCAATTTTGAATTGACAATTTTGAATTGACAATTTTGAATGGGAAATTTTCAGTTGGCAATATTTAATTGGCCATTGTCAGTTGGCAATTTTTCATTGGCAATTTTTAATTGGCAATATTCAATTGGCAATTTTCAATTGGCAATTTTTAATGGGCAATTTTAGATTGGCAATTTTTAATTGGGAATTCTTATTTGGCAATTTTTAATTGGGAATTTTTAATTGACAATTTTCAATTGGCAATTTTTACCATGAAATGTTTAATTGGCAATATTTAATTGGCAATTTTCAGTTGGCAATTTTCAATTGGCGATTTTCAATTGGCAATGTTTAATGGGCAATTTTCAATTGGCAATGTTTAATTGGCAATTTTGAATTGACAATTTATTAATGGCAATTTTTAATTGGGAAATTTGAATTAGCAATTTTTAATTGGGTATTTTTCATCGGCAATTCTTTATTGACAATTTCCAATTGGCAATTTTTAATCGGTAATTTTTGATTGGCAATTTTCAGTTGGCAATTTTAAATTGGCGATTTTTAATTGGGAATTTTTAATTGTCAATTTTGAATTGTCAATTTTTAATTGGCTATTGTCAGTTGGCAATTTTTAATTGGCAATTTTCAATTGTCAACTTTTACTTGTCAATTTTTAATTGGAAATTTTCAGGTGGCAATTTTCAATTGGGAATGTTTAATTGGCAATTGTTAATTGGCGATTTTTAATTGGCACCTTTTTAATTGGCAGTTTTCAATTGACAACGTTTGATTGCCAATTTTTAATTGACAATTTTCAGTTGACAATTTTTAATTGGCGATTTTGAATTGAGAATTTTTAATCGGCAATTTTTAATTATCAATTGTTAATTGGCAATTTTCAATTGGCACTTTTCAATTGGCAAATTTCAATTGGCACTTTTCAATTGGCCAATTTCAATTAGCAATTTTCCATTGACAATTTCGAATTGGCAAATTTGAATCGGCAATTGATAATTAACCATTTATAGTTAGCAATTTTTATTGGTAATTTTCAGTTGGCACTTTTTAATTAGCAATTTTCAGTTGGCAATTTTTAATTGGCAATTTTCAATGGTCAACTTTTGATCATCAATTTTTAATTGGCAATTTTCAGCTGACAATTTTTAATTGGCGATTTCTGATTGGCAATTTTTAATTGTTAATTTTGGATTGGCAATTTTCAGTTGGCTATTTTTAATTGAAAATTTTCAATTGGGAATTTTGGATTGGCAATTTTTAATTGGCGATTTTTAAGTGGGGATTTTTAATCGGCAATTTTCAATTGTCAACTTTTGATCGTCAATTTTTAATTGGCAATTTTCAGTTGACAATTTTTAATTGGCGGTTTCTGATTGACAATTTTTAATTGTCAATTTTTAATTGGCAATTGTTAATTGGCAATTTTTAATTGGCAATTTTTAATTGGCAATTTTGGATTGACAATTTTCAGTCGGCAATTCTTAATTGGTAATTTTCAATTGTCAATTTTTAATCGTGAATTTTTAATTGGCAATTTTCAGTTGGGACTTTTCAATTGGCAGTTTTTAATGGGCAATTTTGGATTGGTAATATATAATATAATAATCTTTATTTCCAGAGGTACGGTCTATGGACCTTTTACACACCTTTTTCCCCGCATATACAGTATGATTATGCTACTTATAATCCACATTGCTTCCTAGATAATAGCCCGACCACGGATTTGCAACGCGACTGTTGTATAACCCTACAATGTGATACGGTGACGCCTGTCCATTTTTCTCATCTTATTTTCTACACTGCACTTCTTTCAAAAGATGATCCGCTTTTCAGCTGTGAGTATTACTGCACGCACTATCGCTTGGCTCCTTGCTTGAACACTCTTACTGCTTATTTCTGCCTGCGGACGTCTTCTGTTACAGGTTAGTTGCACGCCTCCACTTGCAACCGACAACTGGAGATAAAAAAAACTCCCTGTTGGTTGCCTGATTTCTTTTTTGGGCTTTTCAAAAATCCTGGTGAGTTTTCTAACCTGCAAAAAATTCCTTGGATATCTCTGCTTGCTGTCTCTCTCTAATAATCTCCCAGTGCTGCGCTCGTGAGTGAAAATCTTGGTACTACTTGGTCAACGAGGTGGCTTACTCTCCACCCCATCGATCTCTGCATTACCGACTGACGGTAACATATCGACCCTGCAGCTAGTTCTCTGCTATCGGCTGTGGAGCAGATACCTTCTCAAGCAGCATGGCCGATGGGAAGGATCCATGTGCTATTTGTGAGCGTGTTGGCAACTCTAGATTGGTCCTCTGCAAAGCTTGTGATAAGACTTATGACCCTTTGTGCAGAAAAACCCAGGTTTTTACGAATGAAAATGAGGCTAAAATACGCGTGTGCCAACCCTGCTATTCTGCCAATGGTATCAAATCCTCACTTCCATTAATACGAACTCGACACAATTCGGCCAGTTCCATCGCCTCAAATTCGTCGCGCGCTGGTACCCCTAGTCCTACAGTGCTGATCCCTCTGACAGCATCACCAACCCCCTCGCAGGAAGACCTGTCCCTGCTTACTGATGTTACACCGGCCGGCACTGGCACCACTCCTTATCCATCTATGCCGACTTCAGTGGCATCAACAACTATTTCCGACGCAACACTGGCTTACATCATGGAATCACTGGGTACGATTGGTAAGGGTACTGAAAACCTTGATAGTCTCTCTACCAAGATTGATTCTGTCCAGTCTGAACTTGTGCTGGTGAAAACCAAGCTTTCGGCCCTTGGTCAACTTCCGGGACTGCTTACACGTGTGGACGATGTTGAGACGCTCTTGGCTGAGCAGCGTGAGGAGATCCGTGTCTTGAAAGAGTCGGTAGCTGAGCTGAATACAAAAATCTCTGGTGTCCCCCAAGCCCCCTCGGGTCCACTTCTGGCTGACAGCGCTGCACTGCAACGTGTTGTTGTTGCTGTTAACTCTTGCTCCACCAGCATGCAGCAACTCGTGCAACAACATCTCCCTTTAACTGAGCTGGTACTCTCAGGTTTTGCTAATAGTGAAGGTCTCACTGAGCCTCTTCTTTTGGCTCTGGCGGTTCTCAAGTTGCTAAAGCCTGATGTTGAGCCAGCTTCGATTTAAAATGTGCGTTTTCTAAGGAAGTTTGTGAATCGCTCAGCATCGAATGACTCAGTTCCTGGTGCATCAACGGCAGATAGGGTTTCGGTCCCAACGCGTGTGTTCATTGGGCTCAAGCTGGTAACCTCTGAGCTTCTCCACTCTATCATAGCAGCAAAAAAGGCAAAGGGTCAGCTGATGTTCTCTGCAATTGATAATTCTACACTGCCTGCTACATCGAAGCCGGCCCCTGATGATGGTGCAGATTTTCATTTCAACGTCAATGAACTCTTTTCGACGAGGACTTTCGACGAGAACTGTGTGGACTGGTAAACCTGGCATGATTGAGTACCTCTTCTGTGAGGCACAGCTTCGCAATTCACCGCCTGTATTCGTTACTGTGATTTACCGACCTCCGCATTCTCCATTCCATTCCCCGCCAAATTTCACTGAACTTCTAGCGAAGGCCCTGGATGGTTACAGTCACAAGATCATAATGGGGGGCTTTAATGCTGACCAGCTATCCAATAGTGGTGATGCCATCTTCATAAGATTTCTTTTGAGTGATCTCTCACTGCGACTGGTGGATCATGAAATTACTCATTCCACGTTCACATCTTCGACAAGGCTCGATCTCTGCCTCATGGATGAGTCTGAAACTCTCTTAGATTGGTTCACCTCTGAATCCCCCATGGCTGCTGGTCATCATCTCATCTCAGTCTCCATAGCTATTGATGGATGCAAGCCGTCTCCCTCAGTTATCTTAACTCGTCAGCTAGCCAGGTTACAGCGCCCTGAAGTCAGCAATGATTATACGGCCACATTTGAAAGTTTTGCGGCATGGGATCTGCCAGATATGAATGCCCTTGCAGAGGATTTCACGATCTCTTTTACTGAGCTGATTGACGCACATGCCCCGCTGAGATACACCACGGTTAACTCAGCCAAGATAGCCCCCTGGATCACGGATGACATTCGGCAATGCATCAAGCAAGTTCTATACCACTACAGGCGCTTTAAGCGTGCTAGAACTGATAAGCGCCTCCTGTGCTTTCGTCAGGCTAGGAGTCTCTACCAGTCGAAGCTAGAGGCAGCGCGCATCAGTTACTATTCATCCAGATTGTCTAGTCTATCAGGTGAAGCTCTCTGGAAGGAACTGCGAAGTGTTGCACTCATCGCTGGCTATCAACGTAGCTCTGTAGTTTCTATTGATACTCTCAATGCCCACTTCGCTGCTGTCTCGACTGTACAAACTGTTGTACCGATGGCTCCATCCCTCATCGCCACTGCCCCATCATGCACCAGTAGTCATGGGGAGACGCAGTTCTCCTTCTGTTCCGAGCGGTGGGTCAATGTTCAGCTGGCTATATCCACCATCAAGTCCAATGCGGTTGGTGCTGATGGTATCTTCAGGAAAATGGTAGTGTTAACTCTGCCAGCTTTGTCGAGGTGTCTTCTTACTCTCTTTAACCGATCGTTTGAGTCCTGTACGTTTCCTGCTGTCTGGAAGAGAGCAATCATAGTTCCGGTTGCTAAGACCAGTTCACCAAAATCTCCAACAGACTACCGTCCGATTGCCTTGCTACCTTTTCTTGCCAAAGTCCTTGAGCGGCTTGCTTTCAACCAACTCTCAGCCTATCTACGTGACAATGACTTACTTGACTGTCGTCAGAGCGGATTCAGGCCTGGTCACAGCACACAATCGGCCCTGCTCAGACTCGTCAATGATGCGAGGCACAATGTCAACAACCGTAAGGTCACTATTGTTGTTCTTTTTTACTTTTCCAAGGCTTTTGACACTATCTCGCATCAGCTCCTGCTTCGGAAGCTGTCTCGGCTAGGCCTCTCTGCAGATGCTGTTGCTGTGTTTAGCTCTTATCTCACAGGACGCTCCCAGGCGGTCAAGGGTGAAGACGGTCTTTCGTCCTTCCTGAACATTAATGCTGGAGTACCCCAAGGTTCTATCCTTAGCCCCTTATTGTTCTCAATCTTCATCAATGACATTGGAAATTGTCTTCACCATGCTCAGTATCTCCTGTACGCTGATGACCTGCAGATTTATATGGCAAGTGATCCAGCGGATCTTCATTCCAGTATCCTTCGGCGTAATGCTGCTATTGTCAGGATCCAGGCTTGGACGACAGCTAGCCAGCTGCAATTGAATGTTGGTAAGACGAAGGCGGTCATTCTTGGTGCCAGACGTTTCATCAATGCAGTGGATTTTGACAGCCTCCCCTCTCTTGGTGCTGAGAGCACTGCTATTGAGTTCGTTGACAGTGTGAGGAATCTAGGTGTTGTCCTTGACTGCAAACTGACATTTGCTGAACATATAAAAATGGTTACCTCTAAGGTCAATTCGGTCTTTTACCAATTATACAGCCTGCGCAAATACATTGATAAATCCCTGCGTAAGATGCTCGTCAATACTCTCATCTTCCCTCATATTCTATACTGCTTGACTGTGCTCCATGGTGTGGGTTTGGCTCGGGATCTACAGCTACAACGACTGATAAATCGAGCGGTTCGATTTATTACGGGTCTGCCACGTGATGCTTCTGTCTCTGCTGCTAGGCGTGAACTTGGTTGGCTCACTGTTTCTGCATACAGGGCCTCTGCCCTGGGTTCAGTCATGTACCAAGTTCAAGGGACTAGAAAACCATCGTATCTCGCTGAATTGTTTGCGGCTTTTGTAACGTCTCGACCCCGTCGACAGGCATTAGCCCAGCAGACTCTGGTGGTCCCTCGCTATCGTACTGACACTTACACGGCTGCTCTTGCTGTTGCTGGTCCTATGATGTGGAATTCAATCCCGGCATCCATTCGCGATCTTCCTTCACTCGTGCATCCCTACAATGTTTCTCAAACCTTTTATGTAAGCGCATAACTCCTTCCTAGGCTTTCCTCTTAATACAATACGAGCGACTTCCCACCCTGCAGGAAGTTTACCGTCTCGCCAGATGTTATTGATGCTAGCAAGCAATTTTGGCATCAGTTCGGTCGGAGCGGCTTTGATGAACTCTGTCACAATTTGGTCTTCCCCTGCTGCTTTGTTATTCTTCATACTCCCCAGTGCATCCTACATCTCCGCCGCTGTAAACTCCCTGTTGAAGCTGGAGTCCGTCTCTTCTGCTAGCTGTTTAGTTCTATAAGCCCCCCCGGATATGTGTTGGTCAGGCGGGGAGATTTCTCCTCCAAGGTCTGCACCTAGTAGTAAGGCAAAGTGGTCACGCCGTTGATCCTTTGAGATATTCTCTTCCTTCTTGGCCTAAACTGGTTGATGGCTGTCCACCAAGCTGTAATCGTCTTACTTTCTTCTACATCTCTCAGTCGCTTTTCTATCCAGCTTTTCCTAGTCACCTCGACGAGCACTTTCAGATTTTTGCATTCCTCGTTCAGCTTTCTTCTATTTCTCAGGGAGCGCACTTTAAAAAAAAAATGGTGTGTCATGAAGACACGCGATAGAAGTGAAACTGAATGATTGGATCGGCAAGAATTATTTAATTTTCTATGTTTAGAGGGAGAGGAATCATTTTAATCACGTGTCAAACACTTCTTGATAGGAAATATTAATTTATCCATCATAATAATTATACTTTTTTCAAGATACAATAATATTAGTATGAATATGATGAATTAAATCTCAATCAGCTTCACCTTCATTCTCTGGTAGACTCTTCATGAACGAAATGATAGGTTTGTGCTAACTAAAATAGGTAATGAAGACTCTTGACTCCAAATTTTCGATGTAACGTGAGAAAACAGCATCGATCGTGGTACCATGGCGTGTAGTCGATTCAATTGGTGAATTGTTCATTTCCAATGACAATTTCTGTTGCAAGAACTGAATTAATGGCTTGGAATCCTCTGAAGCAAAATTAACATTAAAATCTCCACCTAGAATCATAGGTATTTTGTCCAGCAAAATTGGGAACATCAATTTCTTGATCGTTTTCCTTCCACGTCTCTGAAAGTATCAATATATTAGACCGTAGAATCACCGGATCATTGAAATCTCCGCTATGAGCTCCTAAGCTTTGACAATTGAGGGTTGTTATTGATAAGCCTGGTCTGCTGATGAACTCTCGCAGCATGTCAGTCAAAGTTATCAATGGATTTGTTCGCAACGATGTACAATCCCTGTATACTTGTGACACGGGACAAGGTTACGTAAAGGAGTTGTTGTGAATGTGTCTTTTCGTATTCATAGACGATTTGATTAAACGTACCACCTTGAGACTTGTGGATAGTAATAGCACACGCTGATACCAATGGCAGATGATTTCTTTTGACGAAAATCGTTTTATTATTGTTCATATATATCGTAGAAGTTCTTCGTGCAATGGGAACTGCCGTGTGGCTGATGTTGTTTGCTTGGATGAACGCAGCAGCTTTTCTCCGGATCTTCTGCCCCGTCTTTGGTGAATCCGGAAATTCCAGCCACACACGAGTTACTGCCCCTGCCTCATCAGTTTCGATATGAACTAGTTTACCAACTACGCCGTTTGCTAAACCATCCGAGACATCCAGATTGGTTGTTATTATATACCATTTATCTAACACCAGTATTATCTCGTAGGGCAGACCTCCAGTGTCTATTACCGTTTTTTTATGCAATTTTTGTCGTACACATGATTGTTGCTCAGCATTATGGCAGCCGGTGAATACATCAGTAGCTATTGAGACTGTTTTATTCTCTGCAGAATTAAGAATTGTCAAATTGTATTCGTTTACAGCATTATTTGTCAAATATAGCCGAATTCCATGTGGACAAAGACGATCTGCTTCCTCTCTTGTATAAAAACGAGATTCGATTAGGTGTATCTGTTCTTGATCCAATTCTTCGCCATTTCCAATTTTAGTCAGTAAAGAGGAGAAATCAGCATTCGCTTGTCTCATGACTTTATCCAATTCATAGAACTTCAAGTCACGCCAAAGTGCTGGTGCTGCTATGCGTCGTTTTGTTGCCTGATAGATGGGTGTAGCACGCACTGGAGGTAACTGACGCGAATCACCTATGAAAATGATATCCATTCCTCCAAAATTATCTTGGAAATTTCCTGTTACTTGTTTTAACCGTGCGTCAATTTGAGACAGCAATTCCGCTCCTACCATACTGACCTCATCGATGAGTATAACTTGGACGTATTTGAAGAGCATTCTGTACTGTTGAGCCACTTCAATTGATAATGGTAATAGTTTGGAAAGGGATATTTTCAATGCAGTGTGGATTGTCGTACCATCAATTGCTATTGCCGCCTTTCCTGTTGATGCACATGCGATGTAAGCATTGCAAAAACCATCATTATCTGTGAAGCGGTCGTAAATTTCCATGAGGAGTCTAATGAGGAATGTCTTCCCACATCCTGCTGGCCCAGTGAAGAAAACTTGGAGTGGTGATCGGTTTGATGAGAGGAGATTAGCAATCACATGCATCAGGAGTGCTTTCTGCCTCTGATTG
Organism: Asobara japonica; assembly: GCA_026005395.1. NCBI lineage: Eukaryota > Metazoa > Arthropoda > Insecta > Hymenoptera > Braconidae > Asobara > Asobara japonica. Next base: position 132,062 of record BQMI01000320.1, on the reverse strand, counting down.
ACCATTCTCATTAGTTCATAAAATTGTTCATTAGACATTAAATTATCCCTCTTCTTTGCGATAGCACCCAGTTTGTTAAGTGTTGCTAACCGCAGATCGTCGTTCATTATGTGGTCAGCGTTATACAATTCTTGAAAAGGATTTGCTTCAGGAAAAAGGCAACCTACGTTGTCTCCTTCAGCATCATCATCTTGATTTAATTCATCTTCACGACACGATTCTTGGCATATCTCGATGGTTTTCTGGATATCTAAATTCGATGAGAATTCTTTATGTCGCTCCAAAATCAATATTTCGTTGTCGTCGTAAAGCTGTATGAATTTAGTTTCTGCAAGAATTTCATTTTCTTCGTCTCGGAATGGAATATACAAAGTCACCATTTCCCGTTTGTATTCATTGAAATCATCAGCCATGTCGTAGTTTCTGTACCGCATAATCCGAGGTTCTTTCCTTCGTGTCCAATTCCCCTGATTATTCAGTGTGTAATGAGCAACAAACTGGGCCAAATTGACATCTTCTAGCTCTTCAGCTCTCTTTTCGTACTTGTCACACCAATTTTCTCTCCATATGTTTGTTGCATCATCATCAGCATCCATTTCATTGAGTTCTTTCTGAGTTTTTCGAATTCTTTGTCTTTCGATCGGCCATATTGTTGAAATATAGGTAACAACTGAAGAAGACTTTGACATCGGTTCACGCAGAAGGTACCATGCAGCTTCCTGACTGGTAATTTCGACAGTATTTAGCATGTCAACGCTCATTTTCCTAGTAATTTCGACAATATCGAACTCTGGATGTTCATCCATTATTTCAGTGATGTTACTTTGGAGATAGCTAATTCCACGGTTCGTTTTATTGACGTATTCCACTACGTATGCAGCACATGAGTATTCTTCGGTGATAAATTGCACATCCATGTTTGATTTCAAAATATTGAAAATGAATGGGTCGAATGGATTATGCCACTTTTCCATGGGTTGACGTTTAAGAAATACTCTGGGACGATTGATGCCAGCTCGAAGCACATTCATGTAGTAATCATCTGATAGTATTCCATTTCCCTGATAGAAACTATCAATATCAGCATAGTCATTGTTCTCTAAGTTTGTTCTTATCGTGTTGTAATGTTGTTTATACGTGTGGAATCCTGGTTCTTCTTTCCGCATTGGTGTCAGTATAGTTGTGTATCTGCATGGCATGAATGGAGCTTCAAATCTGCATTTTTGATGAGCGTTCGCAGCTATTTTTTTGTAACATGTGAACGTGTGCTTATGTGTCTGTAGCATGATGTTCCCCGACGATTCTGAAGTGGCCACTGATATCAATGTATCAACTAGTTCAATAGCTTTTAGTCGGTCAGCACCTAGTGGATCCGCTGGAGCATTCTCAAGCCATAGCAGAATGTGTGCATGGGGGCTCCCACGATGCTGGAATTCAATTCTTTTAAAATAATGGAGAACACGATATTTCCCGAAGGGAGAAGACTTTTTGGACTGAAGTATGCTCATTATAACATTGATGAGCTTATTAAAATAGATGGCACATGTTACAGCATCTTCATTGATGAGTGTGCTCTTTTCAATATAATGGAGTTCCTGAACATCTTGTTCTGTAATTTCTGCTCCATTATTCTTCAATTTATATAATAATTGTAATAATGAGGGCCAACCAACTTCATTAGCCCTCATAGTTAGGAATAACGTGGGTTTTCCGAGTTGTCTGATCATTGCGAATAAGTCTCTCTTTCTTTCAGCCCAATACCAAGTCGAGTTAGGGATACAACGTAGAAAAGCCAAGTTGCTTTCTATACAATGATTTATATACTCCTCTGATTGAATTTGTTCACGTGTAATTTTTGTGCCTTTACCTACGTGTTTAAAAGCAATGGATAGATATGTTAGGGATACAACGTAGAAAAGCCAAGTTGCTTTCTATACAATGATTTATATACTCCTCTGATTGAATTTGTTCACGTGTAATTTTTGTGCCTTTACCTACGTGTTTAAAAGCAATGGATAGACTGTCACGGACTCTAAACCTCATAATTTTCATTGCCATATTGAGTAAATGATGAGGTGTAACATCACGTCGATCAGATCTCCTTAGCTCACTGGTAGCCATCATGAATGGACTCACATTGAGATCTTCACTAAAGCGCCGGAATTGTCCGAGATAGATAGTAGGGAAAGATAACCCCTCCGCATGCTCATCAAATAATAGACTGTGAGGGACATTCATTTCTCCAGGAGCAATCCTCAAATATTTATGGTCATTCCAGAGTAATGTGTGTTGCTGAGCGAACAGGCTCTCCTCCATGGGGATGTCTTCACTCAGTTCATCTATAGGTATCTGATGAAGGACACAATCCTCATTAAAGGAAGATTCATCAACTTTGATGTCATGTAGTTGATACAATGGACTCGGTACTAAGCATCTTAGCCATATTTTAATATTTCTCTTGTTTATTAAACCTGTCAAGTAGGTTGATCGATGAATTTTTTTTCCCTTGATATGAACGTAAACACAGTGATCGTCGTCAATGTTCCTGGGCAAGTGATTGACCATTGTATTGACATCCACTGGAACATTGATCACCTGCCCCAAAATTCCAAATTATCCATGCACATGACGCAATCTGCGAATTTGCATAAATGGAATTCTAGGAGAAATGAGTCTCTCGGACACTAAATGTAACTTCGGAAGATGTGCAGGGATCGGGGGATATACAAAGCCATTCACTGTCGACAATGTTGGAATTTTGTCTCTCCCCAAAGCCTGGCGACAGCTGGTGCATGCCAGCTCATTATTACTTCTGAATTCTGGAAATTTTTGTTGAATACGAATTTCATTTTCAACGCATAGAGTCTTCAAGTCATTTTTAAACCATAATCTATCACATACACAACACGTAAAACCGAGTGGATTATTTATAAAATCACGGTGAAAGTTCTTATGTGCAGTTTTAAACTCATTAAAGTCTGAATATTGTAATCGATCACCACTATGTACATCACAATCAGGAGGAGGATGAGTCGAAGTCGTTGCTAATAGTTCATTCTCTGGATTATTTACACTGTCGTCCACACTGTCACGTAAGAGGTTAGCACGTGTTTGCCTCCGTTCCCTGCTATCTCGTTCAATTTTAGTTCTACTTTTTTCCGTTTTCTATTCTGATCAATGCCTTCACTCGCCCGTTTTTTCGCCCGCCACGTTTTTGTCCTTTCTGCACCCGACTTCGGCATATTTGCACGAAACTCTCGATTTAAGTAATGAAGACACGCACAAAAACAAAATACGTTGCTTATGATCACTGTGTTAGAAACCAACAGCTGTTTTCCGCGATCGCGACGCCGCCTGACCGCAGAGAATGACATGAAAGACAGAAAGTCTTCCGTCTCACTCTCGCTCGATTCCCGGAGGCCTCTCACTCTTACTTACTACGTTAGAGCGAGCGTCACCAAAAAGGTTGCCGATCGAGATTTCAAAACCCTCCCATAAGAAGTTTCACTTCAAAAATTTTCAGGTATTGCCAGACCAACGTCCTCTGTTCCTTGCAATCTCGGTTGAACCACGATTGCTCAGCAGCTCGTTTGCGATCTGATCATTTGGGTCTCCCTCGCTGCTTCCAGGATACCTGCTTTGAGAGTCTCCCAAGAGGCTCCCTCTAGGCCTTCCTCTATCGTCTTTTTCCACGATCTGAGCCATGCTTCCTGATAGTCCTGCTGGCTGTTGGGATTCCACCTGAGTCTTTTTTCCTGATCCCGACGAAGCTGTCGGCTACCATTCTTATCATGCGTGGCTTCCTCCGTCGATAGGCCAAATGTCACAGGTAGGTGGTCCGACTCGGTTCTGGCAATGACTGCCAACAGCTCCACTTTGGACTCGCAGCAGGTTTCCAGAGTGAGAACCAGGTCCAACACAGAGCACCCTCTTTTTACCAATGTCAAAGTCCTCACCTCATCACCCTTGGCTCTGCCATTCTGAATACTGAGGCCCAACTCCTCACAAAGTTTCAGCAGTCTCTTCCCCTCGCTGTTGAGTTCTCCATCCTGTGACCCTCTGTTATTCAGTTTCTCATCGCCCCACTCGTCAACCCCCTGTTCTGGACCTATACGCGCATTAATGTCTCCGGCGACGATGACTGTTGCACCTTTCTGCGCACCATTCAGCACGAGGTTTTTGAGTTCTTCTCTCATCTTTGCCACCCCCACATCGTTATATACACAGATATAATCCATACTTTCTCCTTCAGGGTTCTTTTCTTCAACACGAAACCTAGTCGCCATTCTCCAACATCCCAAGCTTCCCTTAGTCTCTTCCTTATCCCTATCACATATCCGCCACTTCCGCGTCCTCTGCTTTTCTTTTTTATTGCCGGCTTCGAGAACCACACGTGGTCCTTCCCCCAATTCGACAGTCTTTTTAATAAATGATCCTGCCTGTTCTTCTCTGTTTCCACCCATGTTTCTTGGACTAGTACAATGTCATAATTATCGATGAAATCTAAGGCTAGCCACATGTTCTTCACCCCACCACATTCCACGTAATTATTTTAGTACCTCCTTGCCCCCCCCCCCCCCGTCCGAAAGGGCGGCTCCACCCATTGACCTTCCAGCTCATTCCAAACATACTTGCAATCATTTACCCACATCTTCATGTACCCTTTTCTCACAGAAAACTCTTCTCCTTCCCTCCTGTGTGCCACTTCGGAGGCAATCCACTTCTGGACCACCCTCTCTCTGGGAGTCCAATCATCTTCAATCCAAACATTGGTGTTTTTCAACGCAGATTTCCTTGCCATCACCACTTCTTTTATATCGATCGTACCCAAAGTTGCTATGACTTTTTCCCTTGTCCTGATCAGCCTGGTGATTTTCGGGAGGATCCCCATCCTCTCCTCTAAAATCTGGATGATCTCTTCTTGCAAGTGATCAGCGTCGGCCTGTAGTCCTCTAATGACAATGTCCCTTCTTCTCTTTCTTCTCTCTAGCATCTCCATTTCGTATTGCTCCCTTGGCAGTCAGAGTGGGAATGGAGGCGGAGGAGATATTCCTCTCGACGGGCTATCCTGCCTGCCACTGTCATCTCCCTGTCGACCCTGCTGCCTGCTACCTTCGCGCTCTCTTATCGTCGTAATGGTTTTTCCGCGTGACGCTTCCACCCGGTGCGTGGTCCAGTCATTGTGGTACGGCCTCTTATCGCTTTCCCTGGTCTGGTATTGTGGTTCCTCCAGGTCTCGGTGATCCCCGTCCCCCCCCCCCCCGTTAGTTCTTCTAGTGGTTGAGCTCCCTTGTTTCCAGTCTCTCCTGCTCCTATACGGGTCGGAATGATGCTGAGCGGCCAGGTTCCAGGGTTCCCACTTTCTTGCTCTGGTATCATACCTGTGGATTTGGTCATACCTGGAGATGCGGGGGCTTCTCGCACCGTCTTGGCTGATGTTTTCTCGTCGTTCTCTCCCGGCCTGTGCACTTCGACTTCAACCTCTACCTCCTGATGTGGGGATGGAGGGAACTTATCTCTTCTAGGATTCTTCCTCTCTGGGTTGGGCTTCGTGAGAGGGTTCCCGATGAAGGAGTTCGACTCTTTTCGATTTCGGGTCTCTTTGAGTTCCTGCTTTGCCCCCCTGAGTTGGTTTCTCAATTGCCGAATTAATTTTTCATCCTCCTTCCATTGCTCTCTGAGACTCGCTTTTTCTCGTTTTATTCCGCTTTCCTTTCTGTTCAGCTCATTTTTCGTGTACTTAAACTCGTTCCTAGTCTTTCTCAGCTCCTCCGTGGTCTCTTTGAGCGTACTCCAAGCTTCTTCTTTTTCCCACTCGATTTCCGCTTTGGCATCCCTCATTTCGTGTATGAATTTTTTTAGCTGTATTAGCTCTCGTTCCAACCTTCCACATAATTTGTTCTCCCGTTCATTGAAGAGTTCCCTTAGTCCTTCGGGCGGCCACTGGGTAGGGGATGATGTTTGTGAGCTTGTCGAATGGCGCTCATTCTGCACATTCCAGTCACTCTCTAGCTTACCAGCCTTATCTCCCTCCTCTTGGCTTTCCACGACGTCCTCCTTACGTGGCGAATTGCACGTTTGTTGCGCGCTATGGTCTACCTGGGTGGGTCCTATCGTTTCTTGCGTCTCCCGTAGTCCCTACCCTTCAGCCAGCTTCACCAACTTCTGAAGGATGACGTGGTAGTCCTCCGTGAACGAGTTCTCTTTTTTCCTGGGTGTGTTATCCAAATCCTCTTGCTCCGTGGAAGGAACGTCTACTGGGTCATCCACTTCCTGATCCACCCCCTCTGGGTCATCCCCCAAACGGTCGTCGTCCCCCCACTTCTCCCCTCTGTGCCTTGGTTGCTGCCGTCACAGGAGTTTTGTTTCTGCAAGACTCACTGGCGAGTGGGTCAGCTTGCTCCTCGTCGTGAAGGCATTCGTCCCCACGATCTTCTCACTTGAGAAAAGTCCACTAATTGCGGGCGTATGATTTTTCTCTCTTACCTTTTTTTTGGTCGTATTTATATTTTTAATTTTTACTCCCGAGTGGTCTACCTCGTTTTTTCCTGTCAACAACTCTGCTGTCAGTCGTTGTGGGTTCCATCTCTTCCGCACTCGTCACCTCCCCCACAGCCTCCGCTGGTGGTCTCGTGTTGATGTCAAGTTCATCCGAGCTGACATCCGTGAAATCGTCCTCGTTTTCTTGTTGCTTCTCGTTCGAAGTTCCCACCATTATAACGGCTTTTTTCAAGTCCGCCATAACCTCACTTCCTACCACTTCGGTAAATCCTTGGAAACAGCCCGTTCCCGGCCACTACACCGAGAGATAACGCTTCCACACTCGATTTAGCCACTCAACTCACCCCTAAGTATTGCAGTCCGACTAAATATCACTCTAAACATGACACAATGGGTTTAAGAATTGCAGCGTTTAAGCACTGCATCCGCCATGCTCTTTCTCTCATTATCCCTGGATTGGTAATATTTAATTGGCAAGTTTTAATTGGCAATGTTCAGTTGGCAATGTTCAATTGGCAATTTTGAAATGGCAAATTTGAATTGTCAACTTTTAATCGTCAATTTTTAATTGGAAATTTTCAGTTGACAATTTTCAATTGTCAATTTTGAATCGTCAATTTTTAATTGGCAATTTTCAGTTGGTCATTTTTAATTGGCAATTTTCAATTGTCAACTTTTAATTGTCAATTTTCAATTGGTAATTTTCAATTGGGCATTTTCAATAGGGCATTTTCAATTGGGCATTTTCAATTGGGCATTTTCAGTTGACAATTTGTTAATGGCAATTTTTAGTTGGCAATTTTTAATTGGGAACTTTTAATTGGCAATTTTTAATTGGCAACTATCAGTTGGCAATTTTCAATTGGCAATTTTGGATTGGCATTTTTTAATTGGCAATTTTTAATTGTCAACTTTTAATCGGCAATTTTTAATTGGCAATGTTCAGTTGACAATTTTCAATTGGCGATTTTTATTTGGGAATTTTGAATTGGCAACTTTTAATTGACGATTGTCAATTGCGAAATTTGAATTGGCAATTTTTAATTTGTGGAGGAGTGAGAAAGGAAAGGGTGAGAAAGAGAAAAGGTGATAGTGTGGTGCACGTGGAGGAGAGAGGTTAGAATGTAAAAGTGTGCAGGGAAGGGAGGAGGGCAAGAAAGCCGAGGACTAAGAGGGAGAAAATAGAGAAGGGGTTAGTAAGAAGGAACGAGGGGGATATAAGGAGAGTTACTAGAAGGTAAGTTTTTCTTTTGTTTTTTGTCAAGAGTTGGTGGAGGGGAAGGAGCATAGCAAGAGGTAGTAGGGGGAAGGAAAAGGTCGGTTAGGAAGAGAGTTTAATGCGAACTATTGGGAGAGCTAGGTAATAAAGAGCTCTGGGGAGAAGGTACAGGAACTCGAGGAAGGAAGGGCAGGAGGGGGGGAAGGGAGGGAGAAGTGTTTGAGTCCGAGGGGTCGTGGGAATCGGCAGAGTCAGGGGGGGGGGGGAACGGAGGGCAGTAGTGGGGAGAGAGAGAAGAGCCTGACGGTAAGGAACAGGAGAGGGAGATTATCGAAAGCGGCCTTGCTGTTGCGTGGGAAGTGGGAGAGAGAGGCCAGGGATTAAAGAGACAGCGATTCAAGAGTTGTGGAGGAAAAGCAAGGAAAGAGAGGGGTTCGAAAGGGGTATAAGTAGGGAGGGAGCAGAAATAGGTCTTGAGAAGAGGAAAAGAGAAGAGGAGGAAGAAGATATGGGCTCAGACGAGGACAGTAAAAGGAAAAAAGAGGATGGAGGATCAGAGCAGGAGAGGAAAACGATGCGGGTGGTGGAGATGATGATGGACAGATTCCAAGGGATTATGATGGAGACCTTAAAAGAAACTATTAAGGAAGTGAAAAAGGAAGGCAAGAACACGAGAGAGGAGTATGCAAAAGTCGTGGAGACATGGAAAAGGTCGGAGGAAAAATGGAACAAGGAGAACAAAGAGATTTGGAAGGAAATGGGGGATCTGAAAAAAGAAATAAAGGTGAAGGAGCAGGAAAAGTGCAAGGAAAAAGACGGGATAAAGGAGAGGATTGAAGCGCTGGAAGAAAAGGGTAGCGGAGTAGGGAAGGAAGGGTTGATGGGGAGAATTTGGGAGCTGGAGTGGAAAGAGGAGAAGCAGGAGAGGCTGAGAAGGAGGAAAAATGTGATAATTAGAAAATTCAAGATGGGTGAAGGTGATGGCAAGAGAGAAGCGGAGAAATTATTGAACGAGATAACGGAATCGCAGATTGAGATAAAAGGGGTTAGAAGAATTGGAGGGAAGGACAGCCAGGGACTAGTAGGAATGATATTAGAATTAAAAGACGAGGAGCAGAAGATGCTAGTGTGGAGGAATAGATATAAACTGAGGGGCAGGAAGGAGAGGTTGGAAAATGACCTCACATGGAGGGAGAGAATAGTGCAGTGCGAATTGGAAGGGGTGGCTAATACGGAAAGGATGAGAAACAGTAGAGTTGGAGTGAGAAGAGGTAGAATTTTGATAGGGGGTACGTTATGGAGCTGGAATGAAAGAAACTGGGACTTGAGGGATGGAAAAGGTTTAATATGGAAGGGGACAGAGGGGGGGGGAATAGGGTGGGGAGTGGAGAGGAGCAGTTGGAGGGAAATTAGAAGGTAGGAAGGTGGGAGAGGGGCAAAAATATAGGAAGATAGTATTTTGGAATGTAGCAGGGTTGGGAAATAAGGACAGGGGATGTTGGGAATTGTTGAATAAATGGGATGTAGTGGTATTGATGGAAACATGGCTAGATGTGAGGGGCTGGGAGAGGGTGAAGGGAAAGGCTCCGAAAGATTTTGAGTGGAAGATGCAGGCGGCGACTAAACAGAGTAAAAACGGGAGAAGGAGTGGAGGAATGGCTATGGGAGCGAGAAAAAGTGTTTGCGAGGTAGGGTGGAGTCAAGAAGAGAGAAAAAGGAGGAAAAGGAGGATGGCTGGATGGTGGGAAGATTGAGTATGGGAGGTAGTAAAAAGCCAAAGTGGTACGGAAGGAAGGGGAAGGTGAGAAGAGAAGTGGGAGAGGGCAGGGAGGGAGAAGAATAGCAAGTCGCAGCCCAGAGGAGAGACAAGAGCGGAAGAAGAGGCTGGAGAAAGTGAGTTGGGATGAGGAACGCAGGATTATGACGAAGGCTGTCAGGAGGGAGTTAAGAAGAGCAAGGAAGAAAGAGGAAGAGTATGAGGGGTACAAGGAGAAGGGGAGGATATATAATAAGCTATGTGAGGGAAAGAGAAAGAAGGAAAGGATGGAATTTGAACAGGAGTTGGAAAAGGCAATTGAGGAGGGAAAAGTCTGGGAAGTGATAAATAAAGAAAGAAAAACGTGGAAAGGAATAAATGGAGACATCGGAATGGAGGAATGGAAGAGGTATTTTATGGGAATTCTGGGAGGAGTGGAAGAGAGGGTGTTAGGGGCAAGTAGAAGAAAGGAGGAAGGAGGGGAGCAGGGGTTAACAAAACAGGAGGTTGAGGAGGCAATTAACAAAATGAAAGGAGGAAAAGCGCCAGGAGAAAACGAAATAGAAAATGAGATATGGAAAAAGAGAGGGGAGGGGATGAGGAGAGTTGCTTGGAAGGTTTGTGATAAAGTGTGGAGAGCGCAAGGGTGGCCGGAAGAATGGAGGGAAGGGATGATAGCACCAATTATAAAAAAAGGAGAGGGGAAGAAGGTAACGGAGTATAGAGGCGTGACGCTGATGCAGTCTTTATACACGGTATATGCATCGATACTGACAAGAAGGATGGAGGTGGAGGTGGAGGAGAAAAGGATAATCCCAGACAATCAGACGGGCTTCAGGAAAGGAATGGGGACAGTGGACAACATCTTTGTGCTAAATTACCTGGTGAATAAGTGTCTAGCGGTAAAAGGGGGGGAAGTTGTTTGCGCTATTTATTGACCTGAAGGCGGCTTTTGACACAGTGAATAGGAACGTGTTATGGGAGGTGATGGAGCAGAGAGGTGTGGCAAGGCTGCTAATAGAAAAGGTCAAGGAAATTTATAAGGAGACGATAAGTAAAATCAGGATAGGGGAGGGGGTTTCAGGGAATTTTTGGACGGCGAGAGGGGTCAGACAAGGTTGCCCGCTGAGTCCGATTTTATTGAATATTTTATTGTCAGATCTAGAGGAGAAGTTAAGGGAGCTATGGAAGGGAGGGGTGAGATTAAGGGTCAAAGGTATTCTCGCTGGCTTATGCGGATGATATGGTGGTGATGGCGGAGGATGAGGGAGGCATGGGTCTAGTGATGGGTTTTATAGAGAAATATATGGGTGCAAAGAGAAATATATGGGTGCAAAGGACCTGACAATTAACCCGGACAAATCAAAGCTTATGATTTTCAGAAATAGAGGGAGAGCATGCGAGCAAGAGAGGGTCTGGAGGATGGCAGGCAAAGAGATTGAGGTGGTGAATGAATATTGTTACCTGGGGTATTGGTTTCAGAGTGAGGGGAAGCACGGGAGACAGATAAGAGAAAGGGTAGGAAAAGCAGGGAGGGTGATGGGGCAGGTCTGGGGGATAGGAAAGAGGAGATTTCGGAAAGATTGGAAGAAAAGGGTTTGGCTGTTTGACACACTGGTGTGGTCGGTATTGGGCTACGGTGTGGAGATCTGGGGGTAGGAGAAGTGGGAGGAGGTAGACAAATGGCAGGAAAGGTACTTAAGTTGGATGGCAGGGGCGGGGAAAGGGGTGCCGGGGTACATGATCAGGGAGGAGTTGAAGAGAGATAAATTAAGGACAAGGGCGGCAAAAAGAGCCTGGAATTTGGAGGCGAAGTTGAGGAAAGGGAAGGGGAGTGAAATTGCGAGGAACTGTCTGTGGGAAATAGAAGGGAGGAAGGGGGGAACACCGTATCGAAGTGGGAGGCATCGAGCAAGGAGTTTAGGGTTAGCAGGGGACTGGGGTGCAAAGGCGAGGAGAGAGCAGGGGGCAGTAGGGAGAGGGAGAGTTTTGAAGAAGTGGAGAAAGACGAGAGGAAAAGGCAGGAGGAGGAAAGACGGGGTAAAATAGCAGTCTTGTACTTGCTGGTACAAGGGAGTGATAAGCGAGGAATTACCCAGCTACCTACAGGAAAAATGGGATGAGGAAAGGTGGAACAGGGTGTCTAGGTTCAGGTTAGGGGAACGGTTAAAAGGGGAAAGAAGTTGGGTGGAGGATAGGTTGGCGTTATGTAGGAAATGTAGGTGTAAACGAGAGAATTGGAAGCACGTTATGGAGGAATGTTTGGGAGAGGATGGAAGCTTCAGAAGTGTGTGGGAGAGAGTATGTGAGATCTTGGATAGTGCGGGTTCAGGGGAAGAATGGATCATTGAATGGGAGGAGTATGGAAGTGAAGAGAGGAAGAAAGGTGACTGGGGGGGGGGGGGGAGGGAAGGTGCCGAAGGGAGGAACAGGGGTGAAAGTAAATGATTTAAGCCTCCGAAAAGGCCGGAAGCCGAAGTCCCTCTCAACTTTTTTCAACTTTTTCAGTGATTAGGTGGTACTTTTAAGAGTAAGGATTTAGTATTAAGGAGATATGTAGAATATAAATGTAAATATATGGATTGTAGGGTATGCGTATATAAGCAGTTTGTAAGAGGAGACGAAGTGGGTAAAGTGGGTAAAGAAGGAGGGAGGTAGGTAAAGAAGAGAGAATGAGTAAAGGGAATTACTGGCAGAGTACATTATCAAAGGTCTGTCAGGGGAACATTGTGGAGGAGGAGGGGGATAGTAAGGAGAGGGGGACGGGGGCAGACGAGGGACTGCAGAAGGACACTGTGTATGAGTCGCCGGGTGGTGAATTTTCGGAAGCTACGGGAGTATCGGAAGGAGAAACGGGAGGGACGAGTGGAGGTAGTGTGAATAGTTTGCTGGGAAGGAAGAAAAGAGGAAGGCTGCCTGGTCCACAAAAGCTTATAAGAGAAAGATTGGAGAGAGAGAGAGAAAAGGAAAAAGAAGTAACACTGTACAGGACCTGTGGAATGAAGATTGCGGGCGGGGGGAGAATACAGACGGAGAAAGCAGAAAGGAGGAGAAGAGGAAGAGGGAAATAGATGAAGAGATAAGAGACGAAGAGGAGACAACGAAAAGGAAAGAGGATGTATCGAGTGAGGAGGGTAAAAAGATAGTGAGTTGCGGAGAACTAATGATAAAAAAGTGTCAAAGGGACATGAAAAAAACATTAGAGGAGACAATTGGAGTTGTTAAGAAGGAGGGAGAGTTCACCAGGGGCGATATAGCAAGGACAAGGGTAATTTAGGAGAAATGGGAGAAAGAAAAGACGGCAATATTGAAAACAGTAAATGAGATGAAAAGTGAAGTAGAACAGAGGGAGTTGGAGAGGAGGGCGGAGAAAAATAAGGTGGAGGGAAGACTTACGGCATTGGAACAAAGTAGGGGGAGTGGACTGGAGGAGAGAATATGGGAGTTAGAATGGAAAGAAGAGAGACAGGAGAGACAGAGAAGGAGGAAAAATATGGTTATAAGAATAATCCAACTAGGAGAGGGAGATGGGAAGGAGGAAGTGCAGAGATGGATAAAGTATAGGTACTGAAGCAGAGGTTAAGTGGGTGAGGAGAGTTGGTCGAAAAGATAGGGAGGGGAGGGAGGCAGTGGTTATAGGATTTGAAAATGAGGAACAAAAGGCAAGGGTGATGATGAATAGAGGGAGGTTGAAGGGTAGGAGGGAAAGGTTGGAGAATGATTTCACGTGGAGGGAAAGAAGAATACAGTGGGAGCTGGAAAGGGTGGCAAAGATAACTAGAGTGGGTAGAGCGAGGATTTGGATAGATAGAAAGCTGTGGGTATGGGACGAGAAGAATGGGAATCTGGTGGACGGAGGAGGAGTGAGGTGGGAAGAGGCAAATGGTGATAGGCGAGAAGGCAGGGAGCAGGGAAACAGAGCATATAGGAGGGAAGAGCTGGATAAGGAGGAAGCGGGGAATCAAATATAAAGGAAGTGGGAGAAGGAGAGAAAGTAACAGATACACAGATGAAAGAAGTACAAAGGGAGAGAGGAAACATAGACCAGGAGGAAGTAAAATTGGTGTTTTGGAACGTTGCGGGAGTAAGAATGAAGGATAAAATTTTTTGGGAAACCATAGGTAAATAGGATGCAGTGGTATTAATGGAGAGACTGGTGGGACGAGGAGTGTAAGCAGAAGAAGAAGGAGGTTAGGAGGGCACTGCGTGCCACAAGGCAGGGTAGAAAGGATTGGGGTGAGTACAAAGAAGAAAAAAGGGAGTATAAGAAACTGTGCGAAATGAAAAAAGGTCGGGAATTGAGGAATTTTGAGAAAGAAGTGGAAAAAGCTATTGAGGAAGGAAAAGTGTGGGAGGTTAAAAACAGAGAGAGGAAGACGTGGAAAGGAATAAATGAGGAAATTGATGTGAAGGAATGGAAGGAATATTTCATGAAGCTGCTAGGAGGTGTGGAAAGCAGGGTGGTCGAAGGGGGAAGAGATTTGGAAAGGACAAGTGAGGGGCAAGGATTGACGCAGAAGGAGGTAAATGAAGCAATAGCGAGGATGAAAGGTGGAAAAGCGGCAGGAGAAGATGGAGTGGAAAATGAGATATGGAAAGAAGGGGGGGAGGGAATGAAGTTGGTAGCTTGGAAAGTGTGGAGAGGGGAAGGATGGTCGGAGAATTGGAAGGAAGGGTTGCTAGCACCAATAGTGAAGAAAGGAAATGGTAAGAAGGTAGGGGAGTACAGAGGGGTAACCCTGATGCAGACTTTGTACAAGGTGTATGCATCAGTGGTGACAAGGAGACTGGAGAAGGAGGTAGGGGAGAAAGGGATTGTGCCGGAAAACCAAACGGGGTTTAGGAGAGGGATAAACAACATATATGTACTGAACTATCTGGTCAACAAGCAGCTGGCGGAAAAAGGAGGAAAGCTGTACGCGTGTTTTGTCGATTTGAGAGCAGCTTTTAACTCAGTCAACAGGAAAGTACTGTGGGAGGTGATGGAGAAAAGAGGAGTATCGAAGGGTATCACGGAAAGGGTAAAGGAAATTTACAAGGAAACAGCTAGCAAGGTTAGGATAGGGGAGAAGGTATCGGAGAAATTTTGGACAGCAAGGGGAGTGAGGCAGGGGTGCCCACTAAGCCCGATACTGTTCAACATTCTCCTTTCGGACCTAGAGGAGAAGCTGCGGGAAAAATGGAAGGGAGGAATCGCGCTAAGGCCGACGAAAATTTTTTCGTTGGCCTATGCAGACGACAGGGTGTTGATGGCGAGGGATGGAGCAGCGATGGGGATAATGTTGGGTTTTATAGAAAAGTACATGCGGGAAAAAGATCTGGTTATAAATGTAGAGAAGACGAAGTTGATGGTTTTTAAAAATAGAGGGAGGGCATCGAGAAAGGAAAGAGTATGGAAGATAGCAGGGAGACCGGTGGAAGTAGTCAAAGAAGTTTGCTACTCGGGGTATTGGTTTCAGGAAAATGGAAGTCAAGGAAGGCAAGTAAGAGAACGTGTAGGGAAGGCAGGAAGGGTAATGGGTCAAGTGTGGGGTATCGGCAAAAGAAGATTCAGGAAGGACTGGGAGAGGAGAGTATGGCTCTTTGACACCCTGATATAGTCGGTGATTATCTATGGAGGGGGTGGAAGGAGTGGGATATGGTGGAAAAGATACAGGAACGGTATTTGAAATGGGTATTGGGAGTAGGAAGCGGGACGCCGGGGTATATGATAAGAGAGGAGCTGAAAAGGACGAAACTGTGGTTGAAAGCGGTGAAAAGAACGTGGATGTTTGAGTTGAAATTGAGAAGGGGAAAAGGGAGTAAGATAGCAAGAGAGTGCCTGAAAGAAATTGAAGGGAGGGAAGGCAAAAAGGAGGTGTCGAGGTGGGAAGAGGGGCGGAGGGTGTTCAGAGAAACGAGGGGTCTAGAGAAGAACGGTGAAGAAACAGAGGGAGAGGGGAGCGAGTTAGAAGAGTTTGAAGAAGTAGAAAAATCGGAATTGGAAAGGCAGAGTGGAGAAAGATGGAAGAGGATAATGGAGGCATGGGGAGAATGACGGGAAGAGAGATGGAACAGAATTGCTAGATTTAGATTAGGAGAAGGGATGAGAAGGGAGAGAAGCTGGGTGGAGGAAAGAATGGCAAAATGCAGGAAGTGTGGTAATGGACGGGTAACATGGATGCATGTGATGGAGGAATGTTTGGGGGGGGGGACGAAAGCCACAGGTGTGTGTGGGAGAGAGTATGTGAGGTTCTCGGAGAGAATGGTTCCGGGGAAAAATGGATGGCGGAATGGGGGAAGCAGGGGAGAAAGGTGGAAGAAAGGAAGGAATGGGAGGGAGGGTAATTGGGAGGGAGAATCGCAGGGAGGAAAAAAAAAAAAAAGCTTGAGAACTTTCCCCGACGAGACCGGAAACCGAAGTCCCACTCACACGGCTTGTTTGTTTTGCTGTGTTATGTGGTTGTAATTAAGTACGCTTTTGGTAAAATCTGTTTGTACATATAGCTATAAGTTCTTAGGATAAGGTACTTGATAAAGTTTAGGTAAATAATATGTAATGGATGATGGGGAAGGATGGATGTAAGGAATGAGAATGGAAATGTAAAGAGGGTTTAAAGAAATGTAAAGGAATGTAAAGGAGAGGGTGGTGGAAAGGAAGTACATTGTAACCCAGAGGGTAGCAATAAATACACTAACTAACTAATTGGCAATTTTCAGTTGGCAATCTCCAATCGTCAATTTTTAATCGTCCATTTTTAATTGACAATTTTTAATTCGCAATTATCAGTTGGCAATTTTCAAATGGCAAATTTTTATTCGCAATTTTTGATTGGGAAATTTCAATTGGGAATTTTTAATTGGCAATTTTTAGTTGGCGATTTTTAATTGGCAATTTTCAGTTGGCAATTTTTAATTGACAATTTTCAATTGTCAATTTTAAATTGTCAATTTTCAATTGGGAATTTTCAATTGGGCATTTTCAGTTGACAATTTGTTAGTGGCAATTTTTAGTTGGCAATTTTTAATTGGCAATTTTCAATTGGGAATATTTAATTGGCAATTGTTAATTGGTGATTTTTAATTGGCACTTTTTAATTGGCAATTTTCAATTGCCAACTTTTAATCGTCAAATTTTAATTGGAAATTTTCAGTTGACAATTTTTAATTGGCGATTTTTAAATATGCATTTTTAACCGGCAACTTTTAACTGGCGATTTTCAATTTAAAATTTTTAATTGGCAATTTTCAATTGTCAACTTTTAATTGGCAATTTTCAGTTGCCAATTTTTAATTGGCAATTTTCAATTGGGAATGTTTAATTGGCAATTGTTAATTGGCGATTTTTAATTGGCATATTTAATTGGCAATTTTCAATTGTCAACTTTTAATCGTTAATTTTTAATTGGCAATTGTCAGTTGGCAATTTTTCATTGGCAATTTTCACTTGGCAATTTTCAATTGGGAATTTCTAATTGTTAAATGGCGATTTTTAATGGTCAATTTTTAATTGGTAATTGTTAATCAGCAATTTTCAATTGTCAACTTTTGACGGTCAATTTTTTATTGGGGATTTTTAATTGGCAATTTTTAATTGTCAATTTTGGATTGGCAATTTTCAATTGTCAATTTTTAATCGTCAGTTTTTAATTGGCAACTCTCAGTTGACAATTTTCAATTGGCAATTTTTAAGTGGCGATTTTTAATTGGCAATTTTCCAATTGTCAACTTTTAATAGTCCATTTTCAGGTGGCAATTTTTAATTGGCAATTTTCAATTGGGGATTTTTGATTCGCAATTTTCACTTGTCACTTTTGGATTGGCAATTGTCAGTTGGCAATTTTTAATTGGCAATTTTCAATTGGGAATTTTCAATTGGCCATTTTCAGTTGACAATTTGTTAATGGCAATTTTTAGTTGGCAATTTTAATTGAGGAAATTCAATTGCGAATTTTTAATGGGCAATTGTCAATTGTCAACTTTTAATCGTCAAGTTTTAATTGGCAATATTCAGTTGACAATTTTTGATTGGCAATTTTTAGTTAGCAATTTTTACTTGGCGATTTTTAATTGGAAATTTTTAACTGGCAACTTTTAACGGGCGATTTTTAATTGGGCATTTGTAATTGGCAATTTTCAATTGTCAATTTTTAATCATCGCTTTTTAATTGGCAATTTTCAGTTGGCAATTTTTAATTGGCAATTTTCAATTGTCAACTTTTAATTGTCAATTTTTAATTGGCAATTTTCAGTTCGCAATTTTAAATTGGGAATGTTTAATTCGCACTTGTTAATTGGCGATTTTTAATTGGCAATTTTCAATTGTCAACTTTTAATCGTCAATTTTTAATTGGCAATTTTCAGTTGACAATTTTCAATTGGCGATTTTTAATTGGGAATTTTTAATTGGCAATTTTCAATTGGCGATTGTCAGTTGGCAATTTTTAATTGGCAGTTTTTAGTTGGCAATTTTCAATTGGAAATTTTTAATTGTTAATGGGCGATTTTTAATTGTCAATTTTTAATTGGTAATTTTTGATCGGCAATTTTCAATTGTCAACTTTTGATGGTCAATTTTTAATTGGCAATTTTCAGTAGACAAATTTTATTGGCGGTTTTTGATTGGCAATTTTTAATTGTCAATTTTTAACGGGCAACTTTTAACTGGCGATTGTTAATTGGGAATTTTTAATTGGCAATTTTCAATTGTCAATTTTTAATCATTAATTTTTAGTTGTCAATTTTCAGTTCGCAATTTTTAATTGGCAATTTTCAATTGTGAACTTTTAATTGTCAATTTTTAATTGGCAATTTTCAGTTGGCAATTTTTAATTGGGAATTTTCAATTGGGAATGTTTAATTGGCAATTGTTCATGAGCGATTTTTAATTGGCACATTCAATTGGCAATTTTCAATTGTCAACTTTTAATCGTCAATTTTTAATTGGCAATTTTCAGTTGACAATTTTTAATTGGCGATTTTTAATTGGGAATTTTTAATTGGCAATTTTCAATTGGCAATTGTCAGTTGGCAATTTTTAATTGGCAATTTTTAGTCATCAATTTTTAAGTGGCAATTTTCAGTTGACAATTTTTAATTTGCGATTTTTAATTGGGAATGTTTAATTGGCAATTTTCAATTGGCAATTGTCCGTCTGCAATTTTCAATTGGGAATTTTTAGTTGGCAATTTTCAATTGGGAATTTTTAATTGTTAAATGGCGATTTTTAATTGGAAATTTTTAATCGGCAATTTGCAAATGGGAATTTTCAATTGGGCATTTTCAGTTGACAATTTGTTAAGGGCAATTTTTAATTGGGAAATTTCAATTGCGAATTTTTGATTGGCAACTTTTAATTGACAATTTTTAATTGGCAATTGTCAGTTCGCACTTTTCAATTGGCAATTTTTAAGTGGCGATTTTTAATTGGCAATTTTCAATTGCCAACTTTTAATTCTCCATTTTCAGTTGGCAATTTTCAATTGGGAATGTTTAATTGGCAATTGTTAATTGGCGATTTTTAATTGGCAATGTTCAAGTGTCAACCTTTAATCGTCAATTTTTAATTGGCAATTTTCAGTTGACAATTTTTGATTGGCAATTTTTAGTTAGCAATTTTTAATTGGCAATTTTCAATTGGCAATTGTCAGTTGGCAATTTTCAGTTGGCAATTTTCAATTGTCAACTTTTGATGGTCAATTTTTAATTGGGGATTGTTGATTGGCAATGTTTAATTGTCAATTTTGGATTGGCAATTTTCAGTTGGCAATTTTCAATTGGCAATTTCTAGTTAGCAATTTTTAATGGGCAAGTTTCAATTCGCAACTTTTGATGGTCAATTTTTAATTGGGGATTTTTGATTGGCCATTTTTAATTGGCAATTTTCAATTGTCAATTTTTAATCGTCAATTTTTAATTGGCAATTTTCAATTGGGAATGTTTAATTGGCAATTGTTAATTGGCACTTTTTAATTGACAATTTTCAATTGTCAACTTTTAATCGTCAAGTTTTAATTGGCAATTTTCAGTGGACAATTTTTAATTGGCGATTTTTAATTGTGAATTTGTAACTGGCAACTTTTAACTGGCGATTTTTAATTGGGAATTTTTAATTGGCAATTTTCAATTGTCAATTTTTAATCATCAATTTTTAATTGGCAATTTTCAGTTGGGAATTTTCAATTGGGCATTTTCAGTTGACAATTTGTTAAAGGCAATTGTTAGTTGGCAATTTTTAATTGGGAAATATTAATTGCGAATTGTTAATTGGAAATTTTTAATTGACAGTTTTTAATTGGCAATTGTCAGTTGGCAATTTTTAAGTGGCGATTGTTAATTGGCAATTTTCAATTATCAACTTTTAATTGTCCATTTGCAGTTGGCAATTTTTAATTTGCAATTTGCAATTGGCAATTGTCGGTTGGCAATTTTTAATTGGCAATTTTCAGTTGGCAATTTTCAGTTGGCAATTTTCAATTGGGAATTTTTAATTGTTAATTGGCGATTTTTAAGTGTCAATTTTTAATTGGGAATTTTTAATCGGCAATTTTCAATTGTCAACTTTTGATGGTCAACTTTTCATTGGCAATTTTCAGTTGGCAATTTTTAATTGGCGATTTTTGATTGGCAATATTCAATTAGCCATTTTTAATTAGACATCTTCAGTTGGCAATGTTCAATTATCAATTTTCAGTTGGCAATGTTCAATTGGCACTTTTCAATTGGCAAATTTCAATTAACACTTTTCCATTGGCAATTTCGAATTGGCAAATTTCAATCGGTAATTTATAATTAACCATTTATAATTAACATTTTTTATTGGCAATGTTCCATCGGCAATTTTCAGTTGGCAATTTTCAATTGGGAATGTTTAATTGGCAATTGTTAATTGGCGATTTTTAATTGGCACTTTTTAAGTGGCAATTTTCAATTATCAACTTTTAATCGTCAAGTTTTAATTGGCAATTGTCAGTTGGCAATTTTTAATTGGCGATTTTTAATTATCTACCGAGACAATCATCTGCTTTGCAAAAGTTAGACGTCGCTAGCGGCAGAAGGCGAATGTACACTTGTCAGATGCCTACGATGGCTCGGTTGGTTACGGCGACGGATGGGTAACACAGAGGTCCTGAGTTCGAATCCCAGCCGTGCTGATTGATACGAGCACCAATGTAATTTATTTATAAGTGCTTTGTTTATAAACACATCGTAGACCTCCGTCGCTAATTAGCAATTCGGTAGAGAACATAAATATAGCGACGGTAAATAAAAATAAACTAGTGGCGCATTGTTTGTCGCTTGCAGGCTCGCTCCCATAGGCGGGTGCGTTTAAGTGGGTGTGACCCGCTGAGGGGGTCGCAGCAATAACTTCCCGGATTGTAATTTATTTCTTTGATTTTTAATGTGCTGACAGACCTCTGCAGTCTGTATAGCTTAGTTGCATGGCGCCGTACCTATCTGCAGTATACTAATTGATAACCGAGGTTTCAGCTGTGCAGGGTTCGTAATTGATGAACTGCGCGTCCGTGAATGAAGACGTCTCATGGGATGCAATGAGACAATTACTGAACGAACTAATCAATTCAAATTGTCAATAACATTGCATATAGTGCACGGATCCCATCCAAAGGGTAATCGGCTCGATTTTGCACGGAAACGCTTCGATTGGGACCGTCGTGACAGCGCTGGGTTCATTCGTTCAGTGATTACAGGCATAATTATTGAGACGGCCATACCTCCTTAATGACGTCAATTGTCGAAAAAAGTCGTTCAATATAAAATACGTACTTTTATATGTGGAACACCTTTTCTTACATAAATTTTACGCTACCTCTAATAGTTTATGCAATAGAACATTATAAGCAATTGAAATCATTTATAACAACATATATACTGCACCAAGTTCACCCAAAATCTAATCAGCTCTAAGTTGAAAGGAGACGCTTCGATTGCGCTATTGAGCACCTCGCTCGCATCGTCCATTCGCGAGATATCGTCTGACAAATTTTTTCGCCACGGACAGACACCTTCACATACACACACACACACACACACATACATCATCGTAAAAATGATCGGGGAGTGTCGTGGAGACCTTGAAACGCGAAGATATGATGAAAATTCGATTTTCGATTTTCGGGGTGATTACAATAACTCCCCTCCGGGAACTTGAAGAAAAAAAAAATGAACGGGATGTGGGTTTGACCCTCTACGGGTCGCACCAATAACTTCCCGATCATTTCCCCGGATATGTACAAAATTTCGGTTTGTGTCTCAAATTGTGAACGTTTTAAACTTTTCAAAATTACCAAATATGTGAAATTTTATAATTCTTTGTGACGTGACATTTCCGGGGGGGGGGGGGGGGAGGAAATGTCGGCGCCTTCGGCCTCGCTTCCCCACAACTCCCGATTCTTCCCCTTCTAACTCGAATTGGGCGCCAGTACATTTTTACGGGAAATGTACAAACCGAGAGCTTCTAACGCAACTAAACTGAACTTATCGTAAACTTAACGTAAACTTATACCTATTTCTTATCGCCACCTAAAGAAAACGGGAAAAGAGGGTCAGGGAAGGATGAGGGATAGGGAAGGAGGAGCGGCAGGTCCCACGCTGCTCAGGATGTGGGTTATGGTAGAGAGGGTCGGGTTCAGGATTGGGACCGTAACTAACTCAAACAGTCACGCAATCAATGTAGAAGACTTCCATTAGCTTTATTGCGCAAACATACATAACGGTAGCTACAATTTTCCTAATGGTCTGACTGGAGTTCTCCTCGAACGCTAGAAACCATAACTCTTTCGGAGAGAGGAACTAATTACACCTCCAGTAGAGGCGAGAGTTGACCCAATCAAGGGAGCTATTCAACACATCGGAAACGAACAAGGGTATGAAGTATGAGTAAAAGTCGCGATAAGGGTACTGACGAAACCCACAAACCGACAGCGGAATTACTCCCTAACTCGTACGCAAACAGGTGTCCGAAAACAGGGAATAATTTCCGAGCATTCTCACAGTCACGCATTCCGACATCGGAACCGAGAACTAATTTCTGGTTTTCCAAGAATCCCGCGCAATAGCCCCAATAATAATCTAAAAATGGCCGGAGAACTATTCCCGACATATCCCCAACATCCCATAATAATAACAAAATGACAGGGAAAGTGTTCCCGAAACATCCCCAAAATCCCATAATAATAACAAAATGACAGGGAAAGTATTCCCGAAATATCCCCAAAATCCCATAATAACAACCAAATGGCAGGGAAAGTATTCCCGAAATATTCCCAAAATCCCATAATTTTATGCAGGGATAATTATCTCGGAATTATCCCCGAAACTCTATTTTATTACACGCAGGGATAATTATTCCGAATTATCCCCGAAATTCTATTTTATTACGCGGGGATAATTATTCCGAATTATCCTCGAAATTCCATTTTATTACGCGGGGATAATTATTCCGAATTATCTCCGAAATTCTATTCTATTATGCAGGGATAATTATTCCAAATTATCCCCGACATTCTATTTTATTACGCGGGGATAGTTATTCCGAATTATCCTCGAAATTCCATTTTATTACGCAGGGATAATTATTCCAAATTATCCCCGACATTCTATTTTATTACGCGGGGATAGTTATTCCGAATTATCCTCGAAATTCCATTTTATTACGCAGGGATAATTATTCCGAATTATCCCCGAAATTCTTTTTTATTACGTAGGGATAATTATTTCGGAATTGTCCCCGAAACTCTATTTTATTATGCGGAGATAATTATTCCGGATTATCCGCGGAATTCTATTTTATTACGCGGGGATAATTATTCCGAATTATCCCCGAAATTGGTTTATTATATAACAACGAAAGAGGAGAATATATAATTCCCGAATCTTCCGTGAAATTTCACCAAAATTCGCGATCGAATTGTTGGATGTTTGTCGCCGAGGGGCTGCTCACTCTCCGTTTTGGTGGTTCAGTGACTTCCCAGACTACTCATTTTTTTGTGATTTCTTAGTTGATTTCCGCGATTTCGAAATCAATCTCGGAAGTCGCGATTTTCTGATCATGTCTCATGATTTCCGTGACTTCTGTGATTTCTAATGACTTCTGATAATTTGTGAATTTCAAGAAATCATGATCTCGGCATGTATGCCGTTATTTAAATTTTCATTGACATTGATAAAAGACGGAATTACTGATTTACAGTATTTACATAAGAGGATTAAACGAGGAGTGGTTCAAACAGCAAGGTCCGCTACAATATAGACAGTCAAAGAATTCGTTAGAAAAACTTTATTATTCGCTTATGCATAGCTTCAGAAATTCGAATACCCTGTTCATCAATGACGGGAGGAGATATTGTCCTATAATATTGTCTGATATTTATATACCCAGGAACATCCATGGTACACTAACCAGATCTCTCGCCCCTTCGAAATTATACCACTGGCATAATGCACCTATTTCTTTGGTATTTTTCTTCACACATGCAAAAGGACTTGAAAATTCCTGGTTTTTCAAATTTCTACCCTCTAAGTAAACAAAACACAATATAAGACCTATGAAATATTTACCACTATTATTTTTTTCAAATAAGCACTAATCGCCTATATGGATTTCTTCCCATTCTTTAACATTTTCTTTATCACGGCATTCTTCCTTATTGAAGAGGACTGATTTTGTTTTTTTGACTATTTCAGATTGTCGCACCCTTTGCAATCTGTCACTGCTCAAACCCGAGTTATTGCCCAATAACCAACATATCGACGATTTTCTGACAATTAATTCATTTTTTTTGCATCAGCAACCACAAAGAATGGGCTGTGGGGCTGAATTTGTGTCTTAGGCTTGTTCTGAGATTTTAATTCTAATTGTCCCTCCACAGTGGAAAGAATTGTCAAATCTCGCAACAATTCGCGGCTGTCCTCCAAATTATCTACGAGATTTGATTGTGGATCATTCCTTATATCCCACGATTCATCTTCCCTTACAATCTGTGCGTCTAGTTCTATTTCGACAAGTTCATTACTCGCAGCTTCCAACAATTGACTCGATATTGTGTCACATACAATGATGGAGACGATTTCCAAAACTTTAATGGTTTCGAGCATACGACTTGCACTAGCTCTGCCAGCAAGTGTCGATCGCCAAGCATGAATTGAAATTTGGATGGACACGTGTGATAGAGTCCATAGAATGAAGCTCGCTTGTGTTCTGGCTTCAAAAATAGCTCCATGCTATCTTTGGCCCACCACTCCAAATCGTTTATAGTTTCAGTGGTAATATGACGAAACGCCATTGGATTCAAAAAATTATTGAATTTTAAAATATTTTTAACATAATCAGGAATGACTGTTGATGATTCAGCCTTCAATTTCGTGACGAAATTATGCGATAAGACATCTGCTTGTTGAGATGAGTTGCTGCGGTTTGAATCCATTTTGGTGATGTATCATAACGTACTCAAAACACCTGAAGAAATAATTTCATTGAATTGCAGCTATCCATATTTCTCAAGGAATCAACACATGAAGTACAATAGAATCAACTACATCATTGATAATTTTTCGACAAAAAAAATTGAATTAAAATGAGCAAAAACAACCTCAGTAGTCACGAAACAATATTTCATATGCTTCAAAACTGATTCGAGAATAACGGGAGAACCTTGGTTTATTTCCTTCTCCCTCATTTCACCTCAAAGGGTGAGATTTTTATTGTCATAGAGAAGATCAATTGGAAAAAATACTATCGATTTGCAAATTGCTCATTCTTTTTATTTTAATGTAGTTTTCATTTTCCAAATATTTAGAAATTAACGGAAAATTTAATGGTCTGTTTGTGAACTGTTGAATTTTTCAAGAAGCGTAAATGGACATCATCATACATGATTTCTCAGAGTATTCTACATTTTCATGATATCAATTCCGACAAATACTGTTAAATGAATTGAAAATATCCAACTACTTACCTGTGATTAATTCGTGAATCATTAATATATATACACTGCACTAATTAATTTAAGACAACTTCAACGGAAAAGAACATAAAATGGTGGAACGAGCCTCGAATGAACCACCTTATAACTCGTCTCGGTCCCAACTGCCAGCCGGTGTTTGTTTTGATTTCGGAGATATATTCGGCAATTTTAACGTGTCGGTTCGCGTCTACTTTGTTGACCGATCTTGTACACGAACCACATGCTATTTCAGAAAAAACTATATATATGGCGTAGGGGCTACTGACTTCTGGAATTCTCTGATTTTTGTGTGATTTCCAAAGACTTCCATTGATTTCCAACGATTTCCAGAACTCCTAAATGAAAATAGAAATCAGTCGATTTCCAATGACTTCGCTGATTTCTAGTTATTTCTTGTGATTTCTTTTATGATTTCTACCGAAGTGGTTCAATGAATTCCAGAGTGAGCAGCCCCTCGTTTGTCGCCGTAGGTGACATCATCCAACAACACTCGGGACAATCGGCATTGTCCTGAGAGTGACGTCATTGTCTGACAATGCCGTCCTACTGTCGGCCGATTTCCAAAGCCTAATACTTCGACCTATTAATATTCGCGCGAAACAGGGATGATCACTCGGAATAGTCCCCGAACTCGTATTAATTGACTCGGGGGTAATTATCCGGAATTACCCCCGAAACTTTATTATTCTGCACTGGGATAATTGTTCGAAATTATCCCGAAACTCCATTATTTTATGCAGGGATAATTCTCCGGAGTTATTCCCGAAACTTCATTATTTGCACATGGGTAGCTGTTCGAAATTATCCCCGAAAGTCCGTGATTTTACACAGGGATAATTGTTCGGAATTGTCCCCGAAACTCCGTGATTTTACACAGGGATAATTGTTCGGAATTATCCCCGAAACTGCGTGATATTACACAGGGATAATTGTTCGAAATTATCCCGGCGCTCCCTTATGTTACACAGGCATAATTATCTCGAATTATCTCCGAAATTTGCAGATTGTTGTTCCCGAATAGGTACGCGTGGCCCCGGGGCCACGAGGATCAACTTTTTCACGCCGGTTAGTATACATAGGTACTTACCGAAGGAATATGGAGCGGAGATGCTATCCGAGTGGTGACCCGTGGACAACTGAACTGTCCATGCGGCTGATCACCGGACGCGCCGCATTTGTCCGGCAGGTGGCAGCTCCTTATTGACTCTCAGAGTTCATTAGGGAGCCGTACTTCCGCCGTTCAAATGGTGGTCGGGTTTTCACGGCGGAATTCCCGCGCGGATTCCGGCACATCTTAAAATATAGAAAAGAGATTTTCCAAATGGAGTTAAATAACCAATTCAATTTGTGAAAAACTATCAGGGTTAGCATAAAAAGTCACAAAGTCAAATGTGTACTTTTACGTATGCAACAACTTTCATTTAATACCTCATTTCGTATCTCTAATTATTGTCGCGATAGAGCGACATAAACCATTCAATTTGTTTCACTTCAGGATGATGCAAAGCGTCGAGAAACGTGAAAATTTTATCGATCTGGCACTTTTCATTTTCGGGGTAATTACAATAACTTTCCTAGATCGGGAAGTTCATAACAATTAACTATGGGTGTTAGGAACAAAGTCATAAAATATCAAATGTTTATTTTTACGTGTGGAACAACTTTCATCTGACACTTTGTTTCGTATCTCCAACCGTTTTGGCGATAGAGCCATCTAAACAATTGAATTTCTTAATAACAATTACTATCGGTGTCAGAAAAAAAGTTATAAAACATTAAATCTGTATTGTTTCGTGTGGAATGATTTTCATTGGACACTTTGTTTCGTATCTCTATTTATTCTTGCGATCAAGCGATATAAACAATTGATTTTGTTAATAACAATTAATTATGGGTGTCAGCGAAAAAAGTCATAAAATATCGAGTGTGTATTTTTACGTGTGGAACAACTTCCACTCCACACATTCTTTCGGATCTCTAACCGTTTTTACGATAGAACGATCTAAACAATTGAATTTGTTAATAATAATGAACTATCGGTGTTAGCAAAAAAGTTATAAAACATTAAATGTGTATTGTTACATGTGGAACAACTTTCATTGGACACTATATTCCGTATCTCTAATTATTCTCGCGATGAAGGGGTATAAACAATCGATTTTGTTCATAACAATTAACTGTGGGTGTTAGCGAAAAAAAAACATAAGGTATTGAATGTATATTTTTATCTGTGGAACAACTTCCATTTGACATATTCTTTCGTATCTCTATCCGTTCTTGCGATGTAGCGATATAAACGATTGAATTTGTTAATAACAATGAACTATCGGTTTCAGCAAAAAAAGTTATAGAACATGAAATATGTATTTTTATGTGTCGAACAAATTTGATTGAATATACTCACGATACAGCGATATAAACAATTCATTTGTTAATAACTATAGAACCGCTGGATCGATTATGTTCAAAATCTAATCAGGGCTGAGTTGGACGCAAAGCTATCCAATAAGTATAAAAAAACCCAAATCGCAGAATTTGTCTAGGAGAAATCGTTCGACAAAATTTTGCTCACATAGGCACACACACACACACAGACAAACATCTCCCTAAAAATGGTTGGAATCGTTTCTGGGGCTTATGAAACGTGTAGATCAAGTGAAATTTCCAGTTTCGATTTTCCGACCCAGACCAATAACTTCCCTAAGATCGGGAAGTTAAAAAAAAAAGTACGCTTGTCATAAACTCATTTAATTATTTTCGGAAAAAATCAATTTTTGCTTGTAATTATCGGTTATTAGTACCTTGAACCACCGAATGGTCACCTCACTGGGTGTATGAGCGGGGAAGTTGAGTTGCCAGGGATACGAAAATCAAAGCACAGATGATACTTCAGGGAAGCAGGTCTACTTTGTTCAAAACCACCCTCCAAGAAAAAGATCACGGTACGAAGAGGGAATTATCCCTTCCTCAAAACCTAAATTGACTCCAGACCAGCAACAATGCGAAAATCATTTTTTAGCAACCCATGCTCGAAGTCCAGGAACATCCCTAGTTCGTTTACGATTCAAGGAGCCTCCCACCCATTTGGGGAATTCCTTAAAACCCGCGTTGTCCATGTTGAAACATGCAGAATAAAAATTTTAGATTGATGCGAACTTTGTAAACAGTTATTCCATCTTTAAAGAAGAATACAACGAACTTAATCATATAAAACTAGTATCTTTAAAAGATCCGAACCCGATGTTGACCTCTATTTCCCACATCATGGAGTTATTCGACAGTCAAGTTCTACTAACAAATTGAGAGTCGTCGTCAATGACTCGTGTAAAGTATCAGAAGGACGATCACGTACTGAGATTATTCATGTTGGGCCAACAATTCAAAAATATCCATTTGACATTTGTCCCTGGAGCCGTCAATTCAAATTCTCTTCACTGGAGATGTAGTGAAAATGATTGAGAGGGAATGAATTACTTTCGAATGAAAGAGGTGACAAAATCGCTACAGGAGGCTACATTTATGGGTTATGGCGGAAGAATGTGAGGAATGTACGATGGAGATATGCTTATTTTGGATCGCCGGATTTCGTTACTGCATACTTCTTAATGTAGTGAATATTGAGTAATAGTGTTGTGATTCATCTGCATTGTTTCGTTGAATATAGTTTAAAACTGCAAACTTTTCATTAGAGATTATCTACAATTTTATGGGAATTTTATTGCTTATCAACGACCTTGATATGCATTGCAAATCCTTTAATACAATATCAACCTGTTTGGACCGTGGTTTTTATTCATAAATATAAATAACTAAGATCATAGACATGATTGATATTATTGCATATAAATATTTATTTTTGATCAATAAACGGTCTTGAATACAACCAGATCGAAATGGAATGCCTGTTGACTAGTAAAATCAGTTTGCGAAGTAGGAAAATTCCAGCAAACCACAAAATTTGTGACGCGACTAATTTTGCGATGTCCCATCAGATGCTTGCATCCAATCATCAACAGAATCCCATAAATGGACTAAAGAATAGACACGAAGCCAATGGATGAAATTCCATACCATTAAATTTGGACGGCAATATCCCAATGATCTTAGACAATGTGGAACTCCATTTAAATAAACAATAAAATAAAATACCATCAGTGTATCGGTTTTCGGACAGCTAAGCAATGTTCGCGATAAAGTTGCTATCAATTAATAGCGGACTGAAGGAATTAAAAGTTTGGAGGTTAAATTGATATTTTTCATATTTTTTCTCTCTAAAATAATAAAAAATATATCGATTTATTAATACGAATCATAAAAAAAGGACGAAATAAAAATTCTGCATTTACGTCGGTTTGCGGACAGTTCCAACTGGGTGTGTCCGTTTTCGGACAGACACGGGTCGGTTTTTGGATAACCTAAATGAAGACTGGACAACGCAAGTGTACGATAGAACAACTATTCAGAATAGTTTATTATGCAGACCATCACATAACAATTTAATCAAATATATAAAAAACACAACACGAATTATGATATTTATTCAATTTTTTGTTAGATGAGATTCTTGTGGGGGACTGTTTCTCTCTTCTTCATTAGGAAAATCAGCTAATAACTTTGGAAATTTTGAGAAGTTTGAGAGTTGAAGAACTTGAATTGACAAATTCACAATATTGAAAATTGTCGAAATCTTGGAACTTTGAGAATTTTGAAAATTTTCAAAATTGTTACCTTCCTTTTACCCTTGAAAGTAGCAAAAATCTTGTGTCCGAAAACAGACATACCCGCAAAATTATCGACATCGATTTTCGGGCACCGCATTTTAGAGAAAACCGACATATTTCCGTTATTTTGTATTGGTCCTTCCACTTAAAATTTATCACTTTACTGCAAAAATCAATTAGAATTACAAAAATACTCACATTTCGCTTGGAATGGTCTTACACGATCTCGAGATTTTTTTGCGGTTACGTACAAGCGAGCTCTCGCAGAATCAGTTGCAAGTGGGCATCAGCGCCAAAATTATCCCTATTGATTTTTTACTCAGACAAAACAAACAGTGGCCGGTATATACAGGGAAACGTTAAATCTTTGATTACAACAAATATACATTCATAATTATTTCTTCAATAGTAATTCGATAAATCCAGTATAAATGCCGAGAAATCGTGAAGTGTCCGAAAAGGGACACCTGTCCGAAAACCGATACACTGATGGTACACTCGCTATTTATGAACGAACTTTATTTATCAAAAATAATCTGCTCAGTTGATATTATCAGATAAATACAATTTAGATTTAAGGTCGTCCGAAACGTAATTGTCTTTTTCATAATTCATAAATATTCAATCGTCAAATCAATTGTATCATAACTTATTCCGATTTCAACTTTACCGCATCTATCTTTTAGGTTTTATGTATTTTTTTGGTTTACACCATTTTTGTCATATATCGCAATCAATTTTACAATCAGAAAAATTGGTAACATAAGAAAGTAGTAATTGAGAATAAATGTTTTTACCGCAACAGACGAACGTGAAATTAATGGTCATAAAAAATTAACCGCAACAACAAAGTATGGGATAAAATGCATACCGCGAAATGTACCCCAAGATCAATATTTCATAAAATTTCAACGAACAAAGTACAAGCGCGTGACGTTTATATTTCGAAATATGCAATTGTTTTACACCCTATCCACGAATCATAGAACAGATGCATAAATATTTATACGTACAGTCTATAAATTAACTAGTGGTGTGAGCATGTGTGTGGCCCACTCGGAGCACAAATAAAACTTCCCGAATTGGTATTTCAACACAGCGAACGAAATTTATTCTTCTCCAATATACCACGGTTAATCACTGTGACCCCTGCTAGTGTGATAACAAAAGCCGGCCGATTTGAAAATTTTAAACTGACTCATTTATGAAGCAGATAATTATGAATATTTGAGTACAAGCATGATGGCAGAAGTGATTAAAAATTAAATGTGCATTACAACTTACAGAACAAGTACCATTCAACACTCTCTGCCGTATCCCTCACGGTTTTAGCTATAGAGCGTTATAGACAATTGGAATTGTCACAAACTATGTGTATACTGCACCAATTTCATCCAAAATGTAATCACTTCTAGGTATATGGGAAAGCTTCGAACCCAACCTTGATAACTTCGATAACTTTATTCGTTCATGAGAACTCGTTGCGCAAAAGTTTGTACACACATATACATACAGAATATGTACGCCGAAGGCGGGCGACAATTGATCTATATTATACGAGGTGTCTCGCCCGAGAGACTACGAAAGTAGTAACGTTAGTTTAGCCTTGCAACTCACAAACTTTAAAGCATATAAAGTTGAAATTTTTCACAATTTCCCGCGCTGAGTGCCCCCTGGCGCTGCGCGTGGTCACTTACTTCATTTCGTTTAAGGTGTAAAAAAAAATTTGTTGTATTCGGGGAAGAAAAAATTTCAAAAGGAATTGATTTATTCAAATTCCGATTTTTTCTAGGGAGTATCTATATTGAAATAGGGTGGGTAATCTCTCGGGCGAGACACCTCGTATAATATAGATCAATTGTCGCCCACCTTCGGCGGGCTTGATTGATCGTCCACTTATACTGCGTGTCTCGCCCTTCGAGATTACGAAGGTAGATCTTTAGAGCATATCTAATTTTTTTTTTTTACTTCAGAACATCTTTTGATCATCTATCTGATATCTTTCTTCGTTTGGATTTAACACCGTTTTGGCGAACTTATCCCCTTTAATCATAACTGGTCGACAATAGAAGTCAGCAAACACCTTAGATTTTGCTGACCAACCTGCTACTCTGTAAATCTCATCGATGCTAACACCCTGAGCTGCTGCTTTTGAAGTCGCAGCATGTCTGGTGCTATGTGCCGTGAACTTTTCATCTACCCCAAATTGATGAAGAGCGGACTTTATCCAACGACCAATGGTGTCTTCTTTTATCTTATGGTGAGGTTTAACATAAGATAGAAGTAAACCCTTCTGTGCCCCCCTTGACGATTTTGTTTTTTCTATGTAGAACTTCAATGTTTCTACTGCGCACAACTCTGGACGATCTTGGAAGAACGGCGGTCTTAGTGTCGGTTGTATTGCGCCCTTCCTCCTTGTGGTTTTTAAATGAGATGTAATCCGGATTTCAATTTTTTCGGCTTCTTCATGTATGTGGTCGATTTTTATCGCCGCTAGGGTTTGTAATCTTTGAGGCGTGGCTAGAGCAAGTAGTAGTACCAGTTTCAGAGATAACTCCCTGAGTGACAGAGATTCCAGAGGGTACCATTTTGAGGCGCCTTCCAAAAAACCATGTCAATGTCCCATGTTGAGTCGTATTTTGGCCTGTTTGGTCTTTGTTTGGCGGCTCCTTTAATAAATCTGCTAATTAGAGGGTCATGTGAAATATCGCGAGCTGCAATCAACAACAGAGCTGCCCTTGTTGAATTTACGGTTCCATGCCTTGCTCCGTTTTTAAAACATGTCGATAGAAATTCCAAGGTTTTTATGTTTGTCACATCAAAAGGATCCTGGTCCTTATCTCGATTAAAATTCCACGACAGTTTTAAGCTCGAGTCGTATTGCGTAAGGGTACATATTTCCAGCGAAGAAATCAAGACCTCTGTGGCCTCGTCCGGTGAGTTTCTCCTCTGGAAAACCTCCCGGATACATGCGCGGCGATCAGGGTAAGTTTCTCTGCGAGTGGATGTTGAGATTGTTGGCTGGAAGAACATATCAACAGATATGGATTAGGTTCAAAAGTTATCCCTTGGCCTTGGGACAATTTATGAAAAATTGGGAACCAAAGTTGACACTTCCATAATGGAACGACGAGAATACCGGAGGCCTTATCATTTATAATCTTTTGTAATACTTTAGAAATAACGGCAAATGGCGGAAAGGCATAGACTTTCCAAGATGACCATTTGATAGTGAAAGCATTTGATGCTAGCGCGTCTGGATCTCTGTCCCAGCTACAAAACAATCTGCACTTTGTGTTCACTCTTGATGCAAAGAGATCAAAATTTGGTTTGCCAAATTCCCGTAAGATCACTTGAAATGCCGAAGGGCCTAGTTTCCACTCGGTCTGCGAGTTTTTGATTCTTGATAAATAGTCTGCATTTTTATTCTCTTTTGATGCAATGTATTCAGCAAAAACCCACATACTCCGTGCCTCGCACCAGTCCCAGAGTTCTCGAGCTAGTTCATGAAGTGAATTAACCTTAACACCTCCCTGTCTATTTATGTAGGCGATTGCGGTTGTGTTATCAACCCTGAGGAGAACCTCGCAGTCTGACAGGTCATTTGCAAACGATTTAAGGGCCAACAGAGCTGCCTTTAGCTCAAGATGGTTAATATCTAATGAGTTTTCCTCTTGTTTCCAACTGCCACAAGCTCCGTTACCATTCCAAAAAGCTCCCCAGCCCGTGAGGCTGGCATCTGAGAAAATCTCTCTCTCGAAATTAAATTAAGAACCCTTCCACCATTCTAAGTCTGATCGAATTGAATTTGGAATAGACATCTTACAGTCAAAGTTCATATTCACTCGACGGAGTGCTTTGATCTTGGCACTTTCCAGAGATTTGCAATATAAAAGGCCATATTCCACTGCTGAACAACTTGAGATGAGGGTACCAATTAACTGGGCAAATTCATTGATTTTGCAGCTGGTTTTTACTTCAAACTTTTTTAGGAGAGAGGGAATATTTGTTTTCTTCTCGTCTGGGAGGCAGATGGACATTTTTTGAGTATTTACAATAAATCATAAATATTTGCAGGATGTACTAGGCTTTAGATTGGATTTTTGCCAGTTGATTATGAGCCCCAATGACTCAAGGGTTTTACAGGAGAATTCCAAATTATATGAACACGACTCATAGGAATCTCCCAAGCAAAGAAGATCGTCTAAATAATTATTTGACAAAAAACCTTTAGAGCGTAAGTATCCCACTACTGGTTTCATAGTTGTTGTAAATATCAAGGGAGCAGTTGACAAGCCAAATGGTAAACATTGAAATTCATAAAGTTGATTATCAAAGATAAAGCGTAAATATTTCCGACTGTTTTGGTCAATTGGTATCAGAAAGTATGCATCTTTTAGGTCAATAGGTGCCATGAAGCAACCTTCAGTTAACGATTTGCAGACTGATCTTAAATCTTCTAGTTTAAAATGATCTGTCTTAATGTACTTGTTCAGTTTTTTCAAATTTAGAATAAATCTACTTTTGCCACTCGGCTTTGTGATTAAAAAATAACTGGAGATAAATTGATTAGTGCATGGAACACATGCTCTAATGCCTCCCAGCCCCAGAAGTCTCTGAATTTCACTCTCTAGTTCTGTCATTTCTTGTCTCGACCATTTCTGAATCGGGATGTTCTGCTGATATGGGGTGTTTTCCCATGGAATCGAGTAACCCATTATACATTGATGAACGAAGGAGTCAGAGGTAATGGTTTCCCAATTTTTCTGGAATACAGTCAACTGCCCCGCCACCTTTATTACCTGCGAAGTCGAATGGTTGTTATCTGCGTTTAACCTCGACGATTGGGCCGATGTTCCTTGGAATGATATTGGCTGGATCGGGGGTAGCTGGATGTTTTCGTTATCTTTTTTGGTGCCGACGCCTTTACCGGGGGCTTGATCCTGTAGCTCGCCTGAGACGTCGATTTCTGGGATGCAGACGAGCTCCTCCAGTTTAACGGGTTTGTCTGAGGTTTCTTGGGGGGCTGCATCTTAATTTCATGTCCCAGCTTATCACAGGTTTTCATTTGGGCAATTTTTACGCTTAAATTTTCTCCAAAGAGAGATTTATCAGGTTCTCGTTTGCTCAAAGCGTCTGCAAATGATTTTGTCAAACTCGGGAGGATGCATGCTCGGCGTGCTGCCGTTTGGGAACGATGTATTTCTGCCATTACTCGAGCTGCATTCCAAACATCTCCCAGAACCTTATTTGCCTCCTGTGATTTCATTTCAATCAACGCAGTAATTGCTGGTGCTAAAGCTGAAAGAGCAGTACCCACCAAATTTTGAGTGATGATGAAATATTTGTCTCGTCTGATGGCACTCTCGTTAAGGCTGCTGATCAACTCTTCATTCATTCTTGGCGCCTGCAATGAGAAATTCCCTGCGCGCGGATATTTTTTAAAGAGGTCTTCCTTGACCTCTTTAGTCATTGGTGTCTTCAGCCAAGCACCCCAGCGTTTCGCGATGCTCGAGTATAGGACCAATTGTTCTTCACCGGGGTTCGGCTCTTCCCCCAAAATTTCTAGCAATGCTTCATTGAGTTCCAATTTATCCTCCTGATGATTAGGAGTTTCTGACGTCTTCCACACTGGTTCAGTCAGCTGTTGGGGTGACGAATCATCACCGTTTGCTTCTGGTGTTTTCATTGTTCCGACATGTACAATCTCTTCACTAATGTCGAAATCATCAGGCTCCAGATTTTCTGGTGATTTTTCTCTGTCGTTTTTCGTACCTGGGAAAAAAGAAAAAAATCCAAAATTGACTTGTCAATAGTGGTGACAAATTTACTTTGACCTTGTCGTGTCTATCGGGCACGCTCGGCTATTTTGTAACTTCGATACTTGGTTTGTCTGTCGTACAAACTCGATCGGAGCATTTTTGTTAGTTTTGTCTCCCGTACAAGATCATTAAATTGACATGGTGATGGTAACCGCTGTGCAAACTTACCCTGTGAAATATCACGGTGTTTGGGAGCATTTTGTTCCGTGTTGTTGTCAGGAGCCATTGGAGATAGAGGTTGTGGCGGCGGCAGTCGTTCCAAAATCAGATTTTCCACTCTTCTGAGTCTTTTGTTGAAATTTTCGTTCTCTTTATCCCTGCTTCTCGATCTGGACTGTTCTCTCTTCTTATGTTTGCCCATTTTTGTTTTTCAGAAACGATTTTTATTTCGCAAAAAAAACGGAAAAAATGAGTGAAGCGTGCGACTTGCTTGGCACAAACAAAACGAATGAAGTAAGTGACCACGCGCAGCACCAGGGGGCACTCAGGGCGGGAAGTTTTGAAAAATTTCAACTTTATATGCATTAAAGTTTGTGACTTGCAAGGCTAAACTAACGTTATTACTTTCGTAATCTCGAAGGGCGAGACACGAAGTATAATCGGGAAGTTAAAAAAAAGACGTACACCGAGCCCGCATCTAAAATTTGTCAGAATGATGTGAAATGTCGAGGAAAGTGAAAGTTTTTCATCTCTGAAACTCTTCATCAACGGGTCAGAACTTCCGTGAACCGGGAGCTTAAACGAAGATTTTTCCCGTTTTTTACGATTTTCGCAAAATTATTGTATTTACTTCGAAATCGATTTTTAGGTTCCCGATTTTCGGGAACCTATTGTAATGGGCCCTCAAACGATAGAGGAGCATCTAAAGCGCAGCTATAGAGGAGCACATGGTGGGAGTGAGACGCACCCTTGGGCCTACCTGGGGAAGTACCTGCGGACCCTTGGGACTACCTAGGGCACCAGGGAGCTGCACCAGGGTTCCGTACCCGTGTAGAATATTAGGAATACATCAAACGCTATCGCCTTGATGATGAGTGTTATAAAAAAAATTCATACAACCAAAAAATCCTTGTTCGTGCATGGGGAACACGTTCTGTTTAGAACGGATTCATCTATCGCTTACTTGAAATAAATTCAATTCTTCATAACGTTTTACTGCATAAATGACTATAGTTAATGGAAAATTCAGCGGAGAAAAGTTAGTTGCCATGCAGAAGAACCCATTTTGTATATAATGACTTTTTTGCATAATTTACATAATTAAGAAGATATGGGCGTTTAAACTTATTTATGTAATAAATAAACGGATGAACTTATCGCTGCCATTAACGTTGCGATGGAAGTATTTCCATGAAGAATACTGGGTCAAATATTGTGGAGACTAGTGGTGGATGCATGTGCGTGCCCCACTCGGGTCACAAACAAAACCTACCAATTTGGTATTTCAGCACCTTGTACTAAATGTTCTTTTTCAATATACCCCGGTAATTGAGTGTGGCCCTTATTAGTGTCATAATGAAAACTTGCAGATTTGAGAATTCTGAACTGACTCATTTATGAAGCAGATAATTATAAAGTTTTGAGTAGACGCATTGTGAGCGTCAGGATGAGACGTATGCGCGTTACTTGAGTGGGAGTGAGACGCCAATAGGAGTGCGGCCGCAATAAAGACGATAACGTTAAGATTTGACCCAGTGGAACAGTAT
The DNA here is from genome assembly GCA_026005395.1 of Asobara japonica. Lineage (NCBI taxonomy): Eukaryota > Metazoa > Arthropoda > Insecta > Hymenoptera > Braconidae > Asobara > Asobara japonica. The sequence goes on along the minus strand of BQMI01000320.1, from coordinate 94,372 downwards.
GAACAACTGCAATTGTTAATAACATTGCATATACTGCACGAATGCCATCCAAAATGTAATCCGCTCGATTCTGCACGGAAATGCTTCCATTCAGGCTTTCATGGCAGCGTTGGGTTTATTCATTCACTTATTACAAACCCAATTGTTGAGACTGCTATACCTCTTTGATTATGGAAATTATCGAAAAAAGGCATTCCACAGAAAATACTTATTTTTATATGGGGAACCACTTTTATTATATAAATTTTGCGCTAACTCTAATAGTTCATGCAGTAGAATATTATAAACAATTGACATTGTTAATAACAATATATGTAATCGACCAATTACAGCCAAAAACTAATGAGATCTAAGTTACGTGAACACGCTTCGATTGAATCTTTCAGTACCTCGATCGCATAATTCAGCCGCGAGAAATCGTGGAAGAAAAATTTGACCACATACAAACCTAGCTACGTACACACACACACACACAGACAGACATTTTGATTTAAATAGTCTAGAAAAGTCAGAAATACCATGAAACGTCGAGGTCTGATGGAAAATCGATTTCTCATTTTCGGGGGCAGAACAATAACTTCCCCTGTCGGGAAGTTAATAAATAAATTTAATGCGTGCTTGAATCCACAATATACTTACGAATCCGACGTATCAATCGATTATGCAAAAATAGACGGAAATGTTATCGATGCGATATAGGAATGATTTTTAATGATCTTACACATAAAAATTAATGCTGAACAACATGAAACGCGGTTTCAAAATTTCACGAACGAGAAACGTAGTCGACAGAAAATTATGTGGCTCTTTCAGGCCGAAAAACGCGTGCGAAACGTTTGGAAAACGGGAAGCGAGAGAGCGAAGCCGAGTTGGCGAGCAAGCCCCGCTCCCCTCTATCCTCACTACATCGGTAGCGCCAAATTTTGGTGAATTATCGCTACATGACACCCCTTGTCCCATTGCATATTCTTGGGATTTTATTTCGTAGTCTTTATTCTTTATTGATACGTATTTCAGGATGTTCCATAAGCATTTGCTAATATACTTGATTTTTTCGTGTAGAGCCGAAATAACAACCACCTTGCAGTACACGAATCCCACATTAGTGAGCGTCGACGATCATGATCACGCTTCAGACAAGAGAGGTGTTGATGCAGTTATGGGGAGATGAACATTGCCGCTCGTACGACTGATATAAAACCTTCTCAAATTTTGGCTTGAGGAAAGAAGGGGTTATCATGTTCTGTGAGAGCGACGATGCCCTTAGAGAATACAATTGAACGGACGCTCAATAATCAACCGATGTCCCGAAGATACCAGAAATTGCAAAGAGCTCCAAATTGAAGGTACAATTCAATCAAATTCAGAGTTGATAATGATTGTCAAATCATGAATGACGGCCGGAAAAAATGACTGACGGAAAGATGACTTTGAAAACATTACTGGTGTACTACCGCGCCCGAGTGTGAGGCCCTGAAGGACCAATGGATCCGCGGAGGTCACCACCCCAAAATGTGTACTACCCCACCCGAATGGGGAGACCCGAAGGAGGAAAGAGTCCGAGGAGGTTATCCTCCAACAATCCATTTCTTCCGAGGTTATTTTTTCACCGGCTATTCATTTTGGCATTCTAAAGCGGCATTGCCTAAAACATAGCCGATGAAAAAATAACCTCGGAAGAAATAGCCGACGGAAAAATTATCTTAGAAAAAAAAACCGCAGAAAAAATCATACCTATATACGAATAGGGTGAAAGTTCTTAATTATCGGTAATACATAAATTATCCGTTTCACGAACAAAAGCATCAGTGAAGCATATTAACCGGGCTATCCACTGGATTTGAACAAATGTGACTGTTATTGTCATTCCATTTGTTACACGCCGAAATATTATACAGGATATCTCAGAAGTACTGTCCCGACCACAAAGTTCCATTGGCACATTTTGCTCAGAAGCACCCCTGGAGGTGAGAAGGTAATTGACCCCGTAGGACAAATCGGATCCCCTGGGGTAAATGGGGCCACTGAAGTAAAAATGTACCCTCTAAAGTAAGTCATAACTACAGGCGTGCAGGGTCGCTGAACGCGGTAGCGCCATTAGCTATCGTCCTCATCCGCAGAACTACTTAGGAGTGCGTCTCGAAAATTTTTTATTCAGAGTCACCCCCTGATCCCACTCCTTCCGGGTGGGAGAGTACTCCTGAATACCGGGTATGATTTTTTTGTAATAACTTGAAGTGGATATGCAGAACGAAAGGATGAGTTCAGCTGATTCCGGCTTTTTTTGTATTGGAATACTCTGTGATTATTTGCTTATAATGAAGTGGAAGGAATGGATGAGTCTTGCTTCGAATAATTTTGTATGTCTTAATTCAGCAATAACTTAATATTACTTCAATAAAGAAGTACAACGACAATCAGTTATTTTATCCACATCCCAGGCAATGCATACCAAGATTGAACAACTGGTTGGAGCTTGGCCCAGACTCGGTTTACCAAAGCTTGGCAGACAAGATTGGACCGAACATCAGCCAGAACTTGTACAGGCTCGTACCTCGATTGGCGCCAGGCATGTAGACAAGCATTGGCTGATGAGCCTGGGCCGATGTTGGATGAGTATTGACCCTAGATCCTTGGTTGCGCCAATGTTCCGACGAGCCTGGGCCAAACTTCGGTGCCAGTTAATCGCCAAACAACTTTTAATAAGTCGTTTACTGGCTTGGCCTTCAGATTCGGTTCGGCACTAGATGAATATCATGCAGTCAAGCCTTGTTATTCGAACCATTGGTCGGATATGGTTCATTTATGTGTGTGAAAATTGGCGGACTTTCTTGATGTTGCATTTTTTCGCTCGCAATGTCTCAGAAAATACCATTTAATAAATATATATCATAACAAATTTAATTAAAGTCGCAGTTCAAGCATATCGGTAGTGAATAGCTCATTTAGCCCAATTTTCCCTCAAGCCAAGTTGCCGAATAATGTCTGGGAAAGTAAGAGAGATCGGTGAATTTTAATCAAAATATGTTTTGTCGCTCTATACAAAAAAAAATAAACACACATTTTGATATCTCGAAATTCATAAGTTCGACTGTTTTACCGACTAAACATCAATTATAGTATTGACACGTATACCGAATATTTATAATGCTCCGTGTGTATTTTTTGTAATTCGTTGAGTTTCATGGCGCCTAAACGGTCATCATATTCGGAAAACTATAGAAGAGTTAAAAAATGGCGAGCTCTAAAAAAACTTGCAGAAGTGGACGATAGGTTAATACCTGACAACATGTGTGAAACTGAGGTTAGGGAAGAACAGAATGTTATTGATAATTCGGAATTTATGGAGATTTCTGCAATAAGTGTTGGAAGTTTACTTAGTTACGAAGAGGTTCAGAGTGATTTGATTACTTCTGATGATAGTGTACTCTCGATGACAGCCGGTCCAGCCAAATTGATGCTGAGTAAAAAGGACAAAATAGGATCATACATTTATCTTGGTATTGCAAATGGTTTATTGAAACGAGTTAAACCACATATTTACTGCGAAAGTGTTATTCGGGTCCTAGTTCACATTGACGGGGCTAAACTATATAATGACTCAAAAGATCAATTATGGCCAATTGCAGTGAAGTTATTTCATCAGAAGTATGAGTGTGACCCGTTTATTGCAGCATTGTACGACGATAATGCGAAACCAAAATCAGCTAATGATTATCTGAAAGCTTTTGTTAAGGAAACGTCAAAATTAATTGAGAACGGAATCACGATAGAGGGCATATTTTATTCATTTGAGCTTTCCGGAATAATTGCTGATGGTCAGGCTCGGCCTTTCTCAAGTACATCAAAGGCCCAACGGGTTTTTATGCCTGGGAAAGATGCACTACGGAAGGAATATCGGTAAGTGGTCGTAGAATCTATCCACATATTGACTGTCCTAAAAGGACCAGGGAATCATTTATCCACCAAACACAAGAGGAACACCATTTAGGAGACAAGAACGGTAAATTTGTATCGATTCTATTGAAGATTTCACACTTTGATCCTGTAATGCATTTTCCGCAGGAAATAATGCATTTGATATTCCTCAATCAAACAAAAAGTTTGATAGAAAAATGGACACAAAGAACAAAAAATCAGTATAAGTTGACACGTGAAAAACTAGCAGAATTCACTAGTTTAATGAGTTCATTGAAGCCCTTCGTTCCTGAAGAATTTCAACGGAATGAATTCGATGTAGGCGATGCTGCCCACTGGAAAGCGACACAGTGTTCATTTTTTCTTCTGTATGCTGGTGGTATAATGTTGAAATTCGTTCTCGATGACGACAGGTATAAGCATTTTTTGCAACTTCACACGGCTCTCCGCCTCCTTTGCAACCGTGAATGGACAGTGGCCTCCACAGATTTTGCTGAAACATCCCTGAAATGTTTCTTCCAGTTAATGCCGGTGTTCTATTCTTCAGAATTGCAAGTGATGCATGCTCACGGTGCAATTCATATCCCTGCTGAGGTACGCACTTACGGTACGTCTCTAAGTGATTTATCGGCATTTTGGGGGGAGAATTATATAGGAAAATTGAAAGAATATGTCATCAGCAGGGCAAAACCTGTCGCTCAAATTGTAAATCGTCTAAGTGCTAGAGAAAAATCAGCTACAATTCAAGTGAAAAAAAAAGAAATAATTAAAAACTTGATCGTCAAGAAAAATCCAGAACTTTGTCTAGTAAGTAATGCTGAATTTAAAAATGTTGAATGCGTGACATATAATGATTTGATTTTACGAGCTCAACCCCCAAATAACACCGTACAATTGACCTGTGGTGATATCTTTTGTATTCAAAATATACTTATTAAAGCCAAATTAAAAGCAGAAACAATCACATTGGGAGACTTATACATTCAAGGAAAACGAGTCACAAAAATCAAACGTGTGTTCAAAACACCCTGTTCGTCAAGTAGCGTTGGAATACATAAAATAAAAACAGTGTCTGAAACAGTGCAGTTTTTATCAATCGTAGAAGTTAACAAGAAATATTTACGTATGACGATTAATAATGAGGATTATACAGTCTCTCTGCTACATACCTAATTATAGTATAAATTCAGTTTTCGGGAGATGCAAAAAACCTCAAAAGTGATATAACTGAGTGAGTTTAATAATAGGAGCCTTGTTGCGTTCTTAGTGCGCGAAAAAATTCAAATGGCAGATTTCCCGCGCATTTACCATGTGGCGTTGGGGAGGGGAGCTCATCTGGCAGTTATAATCACGTGTCGATTCGAAACTTTATCATGGGCCTTGATCCTGACATGGTGAAATACATCAATTATGAAAATATTTATTCATTCATTAAAATGATTCTATTTAAGAATATATTGTGTCATTCTATAAATATTACGTAAAAGAGAAACTGTCAAGTTAATGAGAGTAGTGGTTCTATGGAATCGACGCGCGGGACGCTCAGTTCTCAAGATGGCGGCCGGGTCTTTGCAGTCGATTGTGCAGCCGGTAACACGAGACATTCGCATTCCCTCGCTGATAGAATCTTCATAAGCAATTAAAATAGCATTGCGAAAAATGGAACATGAGCATCCTGAGCGCGAATATAAGTATTGCGTAGTAGAATTCATTGGAGAATATGACGATTATGGGAAGTTAAAAGTGGATTTAGTGTCTTATTCATGGCTGATTTTCCTCCCGGATGCAACGACCAAATGTTACTTTCCTCCACCAAAAGACATGAGATTCATGGAGAGAATGGTTCAGAATGAAGAAAAACCCAATACCAAGTGGGAAGCTTTTTCGATAAATGTTGTAAAGGACTCAAGTAAGTACAAATCATCCAACTTGTTATTTAATCCTTCATTATAGAATTTCATGTCAAATTTACTATAAACAAAGTGAAGTGCATCGAGTTGATTTCACAAAAGATATTTTTAAAAAACTGATGGAACTAAAGAGCTGCCTTATTAAAAAAATGACCTTCCATCAAAGGCAAATATCAGAATTTAGATAAATTCTTATTATTTCCAGATACTTCATTCTATTCTACAACTTTTTACTCAGATTTTGAGATATTTTGTGGATATTTGTAGAAAAAGTCGATTTTATATTTTCTGTTTTGGCTACTGCGTTTTCATCCTTCCGAAAGTAAATCTGGTGAACATGAATGATGAACAATCTTCATTTTGCAGCTAGCCTCAATAAAGGTCAGAAAAAATTGGATAAGTGTCTCACAAGGAAACTTTCACCAGATTCGACTGACTCTGACAGCGATAATGGCAGAAAAAATAGAACTTCGAAAGCTCAAGCTCGAGCAATGCTTCAAAGGTCCCAGTCCCTGCTCTCAATTCTGGAAGCAGAGGATGAGTTCACCCAAAGCAGTACTTTAGTTAGTCATAAGTCCAATGGTCTCCCCAGCCTCTCAAGCACTAAGGCTGTTAGCACACAACAACCAACCCCAAATGTCCCTGGTTCGCAGGCTTTAGCCACAACGGGTAAAAGTGCTGCTCAAACGCATCATAACGAATCCATCGAAGTCGATCCTGTTCATGCAGGCCAAGTTGGAAGTCGAGCTCAAAAGAAAAAAAATTTGGAGAAGCAATTAGAGACGTGGAAGGACAATGCATCAGACCCCGAAATACGCAGAATGATGGATTATATCGATGTATCGTTTTAGCTCATGGCTCTTGTTCTGGCAAATTCAGGAACTCAAAAAGTTTGTGTTCAGTCAATCCAATTGTCAACGTAACAGTCAGCTTCTAGATCCCGAATCAAAATTTGATTGTACTTTCCCTTTGGAAACCTTGGTAGACTTTCTAAAGTTCGAGAGAAGCTTGGACCCTCAAGACGATGCCAATGATGAAGATGCAGAAAAAGCCAAAGAACGACAGGAATTCTTGGCAAGATTTGATTATTAAATTAATTCGCTTGTTTTCATAAATTTGATTAATACTGTTACGTCACAATTACGCCAAACTTACCTTTTGATAATTCTGGTGGAAATCGTGACGTGACTGAAATACCTTTTTAAGCCTACCTTTCGGAAATAGCTTTGGATAGGCGGGGTAATTTTCCAATTAATATTAAAATAACTCAATTACACGATTATTTTCATTTTTACGACCACGTATTTATTTATTATTATAATTTGCTTTGAATTTCTGATTTTTACAGGTTATGAATTATTACGTTTTCTTTTAAAATTTTGATTATTACAGATTTTTGATTTATTAAAATTTTCTATTAGTTGGATTTTTCCCGATTTTTTTTCTTAAAATTAATTCCTTCATGAAACCCGTACAATCTTGCAATTCCGAAAAAAAATCCCGGAGAAGACAATCCGCAGAATAATGCAGATAATGGTACTTAAGGTCTACTTACATTCCTGGTTCTTGGAGATCTTCATTAACAATAAAATTTTCGGACGTGCTGCTGGTCTGAATTTTGCTTTAACCAGGTAAACACAAAATAACTGTGAATATGGGGATTAAATCAAATTGAAAACATGAGGGAATTATATAAGAAAAATTTCTTCCGATTCCGATGTTCCACACTAAATCATTGATTAAGTGGAAAGTACTTAAATCAAGAGAGTAGTAGTAATTCACTTAAAAGATTAGATTCCAAAAAAATGAAATTAGGGAGGAAATTGATTAATTCTCAAAAAAAATTGGAAAGAAAAAAAAATGAAAATTTTGTAATAAAAAAATTAAAATTTTTTGTTCCAAAGAAATAAAAAATTTTCATTCAAAACGTTAAATTCAAAAATTTAATTTGGAAGAAAAAATTTTTTTCCCAAAAAAAATAATTTTTCCAAAAAAAAAATTTTAATCCAAAAAAGTAAAAATCAGGAAATTAATTCAAAGGAAATTCAATTTTATGAAAATCGAATTCAGAAAAATTGTATTTGCAGAAAATTTCTTTATTTCAGGAAAAAAATTATTTTTTCAAAATTATTAATTATTATTTATTATTATTTATTCACCTGTCTCACAGGGGAGGACTCCCTATGACAGGGTGAGTTCTAGAGCATACAAATTTTTTTTTTACAACGAGAGATAAAAAAATACAAAAAAACAATCTAAGTGTAACAGTGTTGCATTTTTTAGGCATTAAACGCTCGAGTATGACAAATAACAGTTCACAAGTAATAATAAAGAAAAAAAAACAAAGTTTAATTTAAATAATAAACAATTTGAATCAAAAAATAAACGAAAGAAAACGTGCAATAGGGCAAGCACTTCATAAAAAGAAAACAATACTTAAATAATTAAGAGGCTTAGTTTATAATCAGGTACAATCATTATCTTCAACTTGATCATCAATTACATTAGTAGCAGAATCATAGTTGTCAAGAATCTAGTTATTAATTGGTCGGGCTTGACATAAGTACACTGCAAATCCCCAAACAAGGTCTCTCTTATATTAAATGCATTGCACAAAAAGAGGAACAGGGCTCTAGTGGCTGATTTCTCAGGTGAATCTAGGAATTGCAAAAAATCACTCGCAGACAGGCCTGCAAGAAATGGATAAATGAATTTGCGTCTTGGTACATCATAAAAAGGACAGAGCTCCAACACATGTTGGATAGATTCACTCATACCATTATTACAATACCTACATATTTCAAAAGGATATAGTTTATAAATATTGCCGTTGAAAACAAATTTACAATTGTAGGGATTGGCCAGTCCTAGCTGGGCCTTGGCCCTGAGCATATGCAACGAACACCTTCGGGTTAGATAAGAATTATTAAACGAGGAGAGGCCTCTTATAAATGGAATTTTATGCGTTATTTTCATCCAGTTAGCCAAATCCCGTTGCATCAACACATATTTATATTTATCAAGCAAGTTGTCCTTATATCTAATCCAATGGTTAACATCGAAATTACCCCAGAGTTCCATGTGATCCACAAGAGTTAAAAATTCGTTTATTCTGAGAGCCCAATTGAATTTTCTAAATTTACAAGGATCCTTGAAGGGATTCGGATTGAGCGCATATTCCATTAATTGCTTATAGTAGATTTTTGGTAGTCTTTCTTCTGACATTTTCAGTATTTTAATAATGTAGTTGATGGTAATCTTCATCACAGCATGCTCCAATCTAACCAAGCCCAGTTCCAGCCTAAGAGTACCGTTGGAGGTACACTTAGGTAGCAATAAAAGCCTCTTGAAAAAGGCAGTCTGAACAGATTCAATAACATCAAAATAATCCAAAGCCCAAACAGGGCAAGCATACAACAGAGTGGGCTTGGATGTAGATTCGAACAGCTTGATGATACACTGCCACGAATCGCATCTAGCACTGGAAAGTAGCCCTATCACTGTACGGTTGGCTTGCTTCGATTTCTTGACTGCCTCGCGAGTAGCCAGTGAACCAACCGAAGAACTACTAAAAAGTACCCCTAGGTACGTATAGGTAGGTACTATCTCCAGGGCTTTATCATTGAATTTAAACTCCAAGGAAGGGTTTAGGACACCCCCTTCTCTAAAGACCACCACCTTGGTTTTGTCAGAATTAACAGTTAGGCCATTTTCCTGACAATAACAATGCAACGCAACGAGAATTCTCTGCAACATGTGTTCACTATCGGTCAAGATGACCAAATCGTCAGCATAAAGAAGAAGAAGTACGTCATCTATCCCATTGATATTAACTCCTCTAAAACCAAGGTTTCTTAAGTATTTCTCCAAATCCGATATGTAAAGAATAAAAAGCATAGGGCTCAAAGATTCACCCTGGAGAACGCGCTCAGACACTAAAATCTCTTCTGAAAGTAAGCCACCAGATTTCACGCGTATTGTTGCACAGTCATATAATGATTTTAGAATCTTAACAATTTTAGGAGACATGCCAAGTAGGAGCAGTTTGGATCATAAGCCCCTATGAGGGACCGAATCAAAAGCTCGTTTAAAGTCCACAAAAACACTGAAAACTTTTCTACCACCAAGTCTCAATTGCATTTGAATTGCACTATTCAGAACAAATACTTGGTCCAAGCAGCTTCTATCGGGCCTGAAACCTGCTTGACTTTCGTCCAAAATGCCCTCTCTGTCTACCCATTTTTGAATCCTATCTCTAATAATCAGCGTGAACAGTTTGGTGAGACAATTGCACAGTGCGATACCCCTGCAATTACTAGGATCGCCCTTCTTATGTAGCATTGACAAGGCTGCTGCACCCCATGAGTCCGGGACTCTTTCTGCGTCTAAAATTTTATTGAATAGAGTCTCAACATACAAAAGCCATTTATTGGGCAAAAATTTAAAAATTCGTTTGAGATCTCATCAGGCCCAGCCCCCTTGCCATTTTTTAATTTAGAAATATTACAGAAAATTACAAAGTAGCTCTTTGTGATTAATGACAGAATCGAGCAATAAATCCGTAGAGGGGGTGAGAGATAATTTAAAATACATTTTCGGGGGAGTAATTCGTTTATAAAAGGCATACCAATCATCTAGAGAAATCAAAGTGTGTGACACCGAAAAGGGTCTGAATTTTTTAACTGTCAGCCAGAAATCTTTTGAGTGATTAACATTGGCCAGGCTGTCTCTTATTTTTTCAACATACAGTTTCTTTTTCAGTTTGAGTAAGTTTATTAATTTTTTTATTAAATTATTATCTACATTTTTTTCTACTCCCCTTACAAACAGTATCATACCATGATTTATTAGGGCGATGAACAACAGAAGAAGAAGTTCCTCACACTCTTCTCATCATATTCACATCTCTGACGGATTCCAAGATCGCCAGTTTTAAATTATCAGATTGTTGCTCAATGTCCGTATTACCAAATTCAAACTTAATTTTACTAGGAAACATCATTGACTCAATATACCTTTGCTTCTTCTCAATATCCCACACTACCCTGTGGGCCACTGGCGTATTTTTCTCAATCTCTATGGCTCTTTCAATAGGATTCTCAAACAAGAGGGTAATAGGAAAATGGTCCGATTTTGTAGTAATCAAAGAGACTTTAAAATCAACGATTATGGGCAGACAACACGAATTAACCCAAACAAAGTCAACAGTACTTCTACCAGTGGTTGCCAAGAAGGTTATGTGACCTGGGGTATCACTTGAAGAGCGCCAATTTAAACAGAAAAAAATTTTATCACTTATAAACTCCATAATTTGCTTGGCCCTATTGCACACCGCCAAATCATACGCACATCTAAATTTACATAAATCAACATTTTCCAAAAATTCATCAGGTATAACCCCTTCGGATCCCAGATGCACATTAAAATCGCCCCCAAGTATTATGGGTACATCAGGGAACATTCCCGCGAAAGAGTCTAATAAACTTTCTAACACTTCCAGCGCCGCTTCAATGTCAACTTTGGGAATTAAATACAAAGTACCAAGAATAAATATCTCATCTCCAATAATGCACTTGATGAAAATCCAATTCTCACAGCGATGTAGTACTTCAGGCACACCAAACTTCTTCTTCACCAACATCAAGATACCACCACTGCCTCGACCGCGTACATGAACTCTAATAGCAGGGGACCAGGCAGGGTAGAAATCAGTGAAGCCCGTTGGCAGTTTCTTCCACTCATACCGCAAGAACGTCTCAGTAAGACCAATCACATCAAAACCACCAGGCGAAGGAAGTTCATATAAGTTCGTTTTAATATTTTTAACATTCCAAAAAACTGCTTTTACATTGCCAAGTCCGCATTGAGATTTTGAAGGGTTGCGCGCGGAGGCCCCTCGTTTGCATTTATTTCTGACAGAAAATGCGGAACTGAACCCCTGGCAGCACTTAGTTTAGTAGGACCATTAGATGGGACAAACTTGTTGGATCTCTCATCCCAGAACCAATCAAGCCCTGTCAATTTTGTTGCGACCGACTTTGACCGTAAGCCCTTTCCGCCTCTCAGATCTAGCCAACGCTCTCAGCTTGGCTTGCACTGACTTCTCATGTTGAGTAGAATCCCCATCAATATAGATCTGTTGAGCACCAAGAGCGGTTCTTTTATTTCTGAAAAACTCCATTTTGTCCAAAAAGAATCGAAGCTTGACCAGAATTGATTTTTTATCTCTGCCAAGTACCAGCACCTCTTCAGAGGGTTAGTTATTCACATGAAAGTGAGAGGAGAGAAACGCGTTGACCTCACTTTGGATGGAGTCAGTCTGAGGAGTCCAACCACGAATAATAATGTTTTTCTTCTTCTGCAGCATCTGCCTGAGGGCCAAAAGAAGGACCGGGCACTGATTTCAATTGCTCCAACCCCTCTTCTAACACTTTGAGTTTGGAAGTCAACTCTCCCGGGATTTTATACTTTTGTAGATCAGCTTTACACTTACTCACTTCAGCTTCCAAGGCCTCAATTTTGGCTGCTGTTAATGACTCAGAAACCAACACTTCACTTTTGAACTTTTCCATATTGTCATTAATGTTTTTGATGTCCAGTTTCATTTCTGAGTTGTTTTTCGCAATTTCAGCTTTGAGTGAAGAGTCCCTGTGTTGATTGTTCAACTCCATCTGCTTAAGAACAGCCAAAACATCCGAAATTGACCTGGGCTGACTATCTGGAACCTCAGAAGTGACCGTCGTTTGTTGTGAGGACGATGGGGTTAAGGCAAGTAAGCCAGCTCCAAACGAGAAGTCAAAACTAGGTTTGTTACCAGGAGCTGTCAAGGGCAAGACGGGGGGCACAAAATTATCCATGATTGCGGGAGGAGACAGCACACGTGGAATGTATGAACTTTTCTTAATTTTTGGCCCGAATAACAGGTTGTCAAAAGCCAGTTCAGTTTGAATTAGTTTACGTTTCTGGGTCTGGACAGGGGGACAAGTCTCCTTGCCTACAAACTTCTTCGGCCTTCTCCTTCTCCTCACAGAGGTTTGATTGTTGACACTGAACAGCTGTAACGAATTTCCTGGCTCTTGAGACGTGGTTGAGAAGTCCGAAATCTCAATTATCGGCACAGCAGACCGGGATACCGATGCAATAACAGGTGACTCAATTAATGTGTCACAGGTGGCACTGGTAGGATCATCAAGGTCATCAGAGCTCAACATGCCATGCTTCCCGAAATGATCACTCTTGTGTATAACCTCTCACCAACGCGTAAACTAAATATAGCAATTTGAAGCTTTACGAAACACAGACCGGCAAAATTTAATTTTTCAAATCAAAACAGGGAGTATAGTGTAGCAAAATAAACGTACAATTTAATCATGGAACTGCTAACAAAAAATAACTGACAAAAAATATGCAGAGCGAGATAATAAGTAACCTGCACTGTCACGCCACCTCGACCGTCCAAAATTATTAATTTCAAAAAAAATTTTATTGAGAATCAGAAATTTTCAAAAAAAAATCCAATTCCAATACAATAAAAAAAAAATCAAATCAACGATTTTCCATTCAAAAAAAAAATTTCCAAATTCAAAGAAATTTTCCAATTTCAACCAATTTTCAAAGCAAATTTTCAAATTCAAAAAAAATTTTAATTTCAAACAAATTTTCAAATTCAAAAAAAATTTTAATTTCAAACAAATTTTCAAATTCAAAAAAAAAATTAAATTTCAAAAAAAATTAATTTCCGAAAAAATAAAAAAGTTTCCATTCAAAAAAAAAAATTTCCCAATTTCAAACAATTTTCAAAACAAATTTTCAAATTCAAAAAAAATTAAAATTTAAAAAATTTAAATTTCAAACAAATTTTCAAACTAAAAAAAAATGACATTTCAAAAAAAATTAAATTTCAAACAAATTTTGACAAATTCAAAAAAATTAAATTCAAAAAAAAATTAAATTTCGAAAAAGAAAATTTTTATTCAAAAAAAAATTTTCCAATTTCAAACAATTTCCAAAACAAATTTTCAAATTCAAAAAAAATTAATATTCAAAAAAAGTTGAAATTTCAAACAAATTTTCAAATTCAAAAAAAAATTAAATTTCAAAAAAATTTAAATTTCGAAAAAAAATTTTTTCATTCAAAAAAAATTTTCCAATTTCAAACAATTTTCAAAACAAATTTTCAAATTCAAAAAAATCTAATTTCAAAACAAATTTTTAAATTCAAAAGAATATTAAATTTGAAAAAAAAATAAATTTTGGAAAAAAAATTTTATCAAAAAAAAATTTCAAAAATCAAAACAATTTGGGTTCTAAATCCTTAAATAAAAACAAAAAAAATCTTGAAAAAAAAATCAAAATTTTAACTCCACAGGTTATATATGTGGAGTGCGGTGGAGGGGGAAGTCGGAGTGAAGGCTCACTCTGCCTCTTATGGGTGGGAAGAGGTGAGGCGCGCGAGGAAGTACTGCGCGTAAAGTGCAAAAGCTTTACTCCACTCCTTCTCTCTCTTCTCTTTTCCTTTTTAACGAAATTTTTCAAAGAAATTTGGAAAAAAAAATTTCGTTTATTCACAAGAGAAATTTAAGTTCGAGAAAAAAAATTTTCAAAAAAAAATTTAAAAAAAAATTAATTCAGAAAGATTAGACAAAAAAATGGCATTCAAAAAAAAATTTCATCAAAAATGAAAAAAATTTTCCATTCAATTGGGAAAAAAAATTTTATATAACAAAAAATTTTAAATAATAATTTGACAACAACAAAAAATCTCATATATTTTTTTTCCTCTTTTTTTTTTTTTATATAAAAATTTTTATTATGGGGTGGGGTTTTTTTCCGGAATGGGAAAACACAAAATTCGCTTAAAACGAATTTTATTCAATGGAAAAAAAAGGTTATAAAAAAAAAATTTCCCCAAATTTCGAAGGAAAAATTTTCCTAAATTTTCACGCCCGAATGCGCGCTTGCGTACTATTCAAAAAGGGTTGATTTCTGAGAAAAACTACTAATAATTGGAATCTAACCTTTTGGAACGAGTGTTGAGCAAAAAAAAAATTTTTCTTGGAGGGGGGTTTTTCCCACTTTTTCACACACTATATAAAGTTATTTATTATTAATTTTGGAGGAATGATCACTTCGGAATCGGAAAATTAAGGGGGAAAGAACAATTTTGGGAGATGAAATTTTTTCATTACCAAAGGGTTGGATTCGGAAAGCGAAGCGCCGGGTAATGAGTCCCTCAAATTTTTATATAAAAAATTTAGTGCATTAATCCGCCGGCGGATTAATGAGAGTGGCAATATGGCATTTGTATGCCAATTGCGTAAGAGGGGGGAGGGCGCTGTGCACAGAAGGTACGCAGAAGGTGCGGCGCGTGGGGAGTGCAGACACGGCCACTTGTGTAATGACCCTTAATAATCGTTATTGGGAATAAGCAAAACCGATCACAAATAAAATTCGGAGATACAAAACTTTAGATACAAATTTTATTTATATATAAAAACAAATATTTAAAAAAACAGGAACAAGCCCATTACGGGGGTTTTATGGGAATATGATTCGGAGGTTCCTCATGAGGTTCTTGGCAGCCCTGTTTTCTGCCATGATTGGTGTGCGCGACACTCTTCTTCCTTTGTCTAGGCAAAACCCGTCCGTGGCCAACACCAACACCCTATGATACAGGCAGTGAGTCTCCCTTGGATCAACTAGCCGGGAGGGAACACAAAATAACTCACAACCCCATTTCTCGGCTAAAACTTGCAGCTCTGCGTAGGAGGGAGGCCTGCCGATTCGCCTCATTTCGGTCAGATCCTCATCTATTGCTTGGAACATCTACGCATTGTAATGAATCTTACGGGTAGACAGAAAGCACCATTATCTTTTAAGAAGGGAGAGAACGGAAAGTTATAATCAAGAGCCAAAAATTCATGCAGTAACTTCAGTAAGTTCCTCCTTATGCCATGCAAGATGATTGGAAGAAAGGAAATTTAAACATCTGTCACATTGGTCTATTATTTTCACTTTTGCTAAAGGAATTCTGCAATTGTGACAATATGGCGGAAGTATGACACGCGATATTACGTGGAACAACGGGTTTTCATTGCGTCTGATGTGTTTACAACAAAATAATTTTCGATCCTTGTAGTAAAAATGCCCGTGAGAAGCTTCGTAACACCAGGCCTCCACGAGATGTTCGATACGTTTCATTTCTTTAATTACATCTGGTTGATCCAACTCGGGTTCCAATAAAGATTCATATTTTCTTTTGGCTGTCATGATTATTCTGTAATTTTAAATTGATTTGGCCTTTCAAATTTTATGACTACGAAAGAAATTTCTAGAATTGGATGGATACAGGAGTTCTTCTTTCGCATACATTCCGAAAATTAACCCAGGTGAATTTACACTCTTCACACGCCTATGCGGATTGGCTAACGAGTAAGTTTCTTTCACAATATTCACAAATGATTGGAGGAGCCGGATCTGGATGCAATTGATGCCATCTCATGTGGGTACTGTAAAGAGATCGGACTATTGAATGCAATTCATCTTGGAAGCATCGGTGGCACACGAAATATTTGTGACGTCTATTATAATGAATGGGTTCTTGATGATCTTTTATGGTGACACATGACGCACGAATGAGACTTTGATAAAAATTCCTGTTCCGGCTCGGAATTCTGGTATACGGAATACCGTAGGTCAAATCATCCGCTTCTTCTTTTCTCATTTGGTTTAGCGCTTCTTTGCTAATTTTCATCTGTAATTGAGAATTTGGCATGTTTTAGCCAATTTAAGTTCCTGATTTTACCGGAACGGAAGTTGGTTTATAGGTTTTATGATTTAGACCGTGAATTTTTGACGCGGGAGAGGTAATGATGGATATAAGTTTATCAGATCAGTCTGTATAGAAATGGTTGAAGTTTGAGAATTTCCTTCTTCTGGTGGTGATTTTGGGTGTGTATCGTTTGAAGGACTCGCTGGTTGAGGAATGGTTGGACATTGACGATATGGTTGCATTATAATAGGTGGCCGATTTTGAGGAAAGCTAATCTGCCTTTCGTATGGACGCACTTCAGGAACCCGTTGCTGATTGATAGACTGTTCAGGTTGGATTGAACTCCTCTGTTCCTCGAGTTGTGCAATATTGGGATATAATGACGATGCTAATGGTGAATTGATGGCTACTTCCGTTGAAGAGTTTACTTTTGGGTTTTCAGACGAGTGGGACGTATCCTCATTATGATGTTGATTCTCCTGCTTTCTACCGGCTAGCCATAATAGAAGTCCTGTGAGGGAGTCCCATAGTGCTCCCAGTATAACGAAGGAACACCCGTAAACGGCATGAAGTGCATAGCCATGAATCATGGTATCTATGATCAATTTGATAAACCTAATACCCATAATGATTCCGATTATTCCAGCACTTGCAGTCCCAAATGTGACAAATTTCCCCCAGGTTTGTGCCCATGCAGATCCGATGATTTTCTTTAGCGATTTTGGATCCAATAGATGATATAGGGATTCGCCCTGGTCCAGAACTTCTTCTCCATTAGCTCCTCTCACGAATTTATTGATGACACTTTTTTCATTCATATGGAAGAGGACGTGTTCGCGTAGACTTTGTAGTTTCTCATGAGAGTAAATACCGCTGGCTGCTAAAGATGGGGTTCGGTATAGTTCCACGTGAAATTCAATTTTGGGTTGATGATGGTTGGTGGAATTGCTTCTGTGAGTATAGGGCCATTTTATAATTGGTTCCCACGAAGAAATAAGGTGGAACCAATGATTTGCACGGAATTTGTACGCCTTTGCTGATGAGTATGTGAGTTTTCGGTGTCAGGAACAAGCTCTCGTTATTTCTGGAGACGGTCAATTGTTGGAAACATTCTTCTCGGTATTCGATTACAACTTCGGTTGGAACGCATTTTACAATATGGGCAACTTCACCAGCGACGACAGCCATGAAACCTGGACCTTTCATTAATTTATATGCAAATTCGTCTGGAGCTAATGTGGCCAGAATCAATGAGTTTTTGATAGTTTCGCGTTCAACGTAGCATTTTTGCAAAATAATGTCTTTATATAAAGATTTCATTTGTCGTTGTATATGTTTTTCCAAATAAACAAATTTCGAATTGACGTAGGTAATGGGGTCCAGATTAATGGTAGAGATGTCGCGCTGAACAATTAACTTATTTTGAACAATTTCGATAATAAAAAGTTCCTGATTTTCGGTTTTGATTATTTTATATCCGCAGACATGATCATAGCCGGCGGATTTAAGTGCAAAAGTATAAAGATTTGCTTCTAACGCGTAAATAATCTGAATGTGACCGTTATCCTTAACATTTCCATTAAACAATACCCCATACTTGTTGAAGTTACAATCAGTACTTGGTATATAACTCCAAAAAGTATTTCCCCCTTCATAGTCATTACAAGTCAAATCAGTCAAAGTACAAATTTGTGTTGATTTGAGAAGAAGTTCATTGGTTGATAATTTAATTTGAGCTCTATATTCCTGGAGAGTAATCTCAACAAATCCTGTCACAACTACGGCTTGCCAGTTACCGAATGGGTCTGAATATTTTGCCCCCTTACAATTCCCGTTTATGTCAGTTGTTCCTGCGAAAGTGATTGGTCGTGAAGTCGTGGCATTTACTGTTAATCCCGTGAGTAAAGTATCGCTCAGCATGATTTCCCGTTTTTTATGTAAATCAAAACAATTATCTCTTGAAATTTCCCGAATATATTGCATTCTAGCCCCCTCGACTATTGAAGCATAAGAATTCCACCCGCAATGAGTTATTAAGCGATTAATAACAATTTTGCATTGAAAGACTTGCGTTTCGTGATAGTCAGCCAACTGAAGCAACTGAATGAACTGTTGTTCAACCCGAATATTTTCCTCTGAAATGTCACATCTTCCAACATCGAGAAGCGATATTGTTGAAATGCTTGAGGTTGGTGATCCACAATCGTATCCAATCATTGTATGAGCTACCTTCGGTAGACCCATGATGATGAGGATTACTTGCTTCATTCTGTAAAATTTTTAATTTTCCTTAATATCAGGTTCAATCTCCTCCATTAACACGCTAGGCACATTTTCATCTACACTGGCCTTTTTCAGCTTTTTCTTTCGACTATTGGGTTTCTCTATTTCCTTCATAGAATTAATGAAGGAAATACATAGTCGATTGGAATGCACAATCTGAGTCTTTTTGCTGTCTATTTGAATCTTGACTTCTCCTTTTGCGAACACATCAAGAATTTTATGTGGTCCTGTATACTGATTTTGTGTTTTAGCTATTTTCCCTCCTCGCAAAAGGAATACGAAATCACCAATTTTAAAATTTTGAGGGTTTACGCGCTTATCATAATATTTTTTTTATTTAAATTTTGAGATTATTAAATTTTCATAAGCTAGTTGTCGAATTCCATGTAATCGAGTTACCAATCCCATCAAGTAACTGTGATAAGTGGGTAACTGATCTGTTTCACGAAGTGGTTCGCTTGAAGGCATTTTCATCAAATATCCCAAAAGTACTTCATGGGGTGAATATTTTGTCCCCTCATGATTATTTCCATTGTAGCAAAGCATGGCCAATTCCAACCATTCATCCCAATCATCGTCAGATTCCGCGTATTGTTTGAGGTATTCGTTAAGAGTATGGTGGGCTCTTTCAAGAGAGCCGTTTGATTGTGGGTGATATGCAGAAGTAGTGTATCGTTTAATTCTCAATCTGTATGCCAATCGTTTCCTTAATCCGCTTTTGAAATTAGTCCCTTGATCTGTGAGAATCGCTTTTGGGGAACCGAAATAACAAATAAATCGTTCTAAGAACGCATCAGCCACCGTAGTTGCCAAGGCATTTTTCATTGGAACTACTACTAGATATTTGGATAATAAATCCTGAATTGTAAGAATCCAGACATTACCGTTAGGTGTTTCCTTCTTTGCTCCTACCAGATCTAATGCAACCTTTTCAAGTGGCCGCCCCGGGGTATCAGTAATTACCATTTCTTGTTTAGTCTTGACGCGATGTAATTTCTTTAATTGACAATCTAGACATTAAAATATTCGCCGTTGTATATCTTCTTTCAAATTTTCCCAAATATAATTTTGTTTAATTCTTTTCCAAGCTTTATTGACTCCAGTATGACCTCCGATCGGAGAGTTATGCATTTCGTAAAATACCAAATCTCTTCCTTCGTAAGATACATACTTAATGGATCCCATGCACACAAGAATTTTTATCGGAGAATCCCAAAACTGGCGTTTAAATGACGCGAAGATAAAATCCCAATCGGTATTAATAATTTTTGTACTATGCGGAATACTAATTTGTGAAATTTCTAATTTTTCGGCTAGTTCTCGTAACGTTTTGATGGATTGATTGATAGCTTCCGCGACGCGACGTAAAGAGGCTTCATTATGCTCTTTTAGGGGTAAAGCTAAATGATAATGCGTGTTGATCTTTTTATGAACGGTAAGTCCTTCGTTTAAATTTTGAAAAGTCGGTAATTTACCTAACTCTTTTAGTTTAGAACTGCCTTGATCGCATGGTTCATTGTCAACTGTTACAAAGTAAGCTAAATTATCTCTTCTAGTGTGGAAAAGATCTTTAATTTTTTTAACATTGATAGGGATTTTAATTTCTTTCTTTGACTTTCCGGGGTCAGATGTTTCTTCTTCACTTTCGGGATAATTATTTGCTTTTTCGGTTTCAGGTAATATTTCGCTAGTTGAATTAATTTCCGAATTGCTGGAGAGATCTTTGGATTCGGGTTTTGAATCAGAATTCAACGGAACTTCATGAGGGTTTTCAAAGGTTGATTCAGTAGAATGCAGAAGGTTTTGCTCGTCGGTTGGGCTGTTTGAATGTATATCATTATGGAAAATTGGTTCATTGGGATCTCCAGGATTTTTACTGTGATCGCTCTTATTTATCGAGTTGGATTGGTTATTTTGATTTCCAGTTTTCTTAAATTTTGATCCTTTGTTGATTGACCTAATCTTATCTGCACTGCAATGGTTATCTTCGTCTTCTTCTTCTTCACTACTGTTTGATTCTTTGTAATTTATGTGTCGAGTTTTAGTCCCGCGTCGCTTCTGTAATACATGCCATCTTGGAATAATCATACCATCTGCTTCAGAACTAATGATCCCTCGTTGCGGAATCTCAGCTTTATTGTTATCAAAATTTTCTTCATTGACTTCTTGATCGGGGGTTATGACTATTTTCTTAGGTCGTCCCCTTCTTCTTTTAACTACTTTTTCAACTTTATTTTCATTATTTACTTTGTTCCCATTATTTATTTGAAATTCTTCTTGTAATTTTATTTTTTAATTTTATTATTTTCAGTATTCACTTCATTATCATGATTTACCTTTATTTCTTGAATTATTTCATTTTCTTTATTTATTTCATCTTTATTCTTCATTTTCATTGCTAATTTTACTTTCTGTACTTATTTTATTCTCATTAATCAATTTATTTTCATTATTTATTCTGATTTCTTCTTGTACTTTATTATTTTTATTATTTACTTTATTTTCATTATCAACTTCAATTCCTTCTTTATTTCATTTTCTTTATTTATTTCATTTTCATCATTTATTTTATTTTCATTATTCATTTAATTTTCATTATTCATCTCATTTTCATTATATACTTTATTTTCCGTAATCGCTTTATTCTCATTATTTTCTTGAATTTTTTTATTTCTCTTAACATTTCCTTTTTCTAATGAATGTCCGAGTTTATTACAGAAGAACCTGGCTCCATTTGTTTTTGGATACAACCGTCCGACTTCTCAATTGAGTTTCCGGGTTTTTCATTTTGGATACAACCTTCTAGCAATTCGTCAGAACTACCGGCGTTCATCATTTGGATACAACCGTCCAGCATCTCATGGGAAAGATCGGTGCTTTTCATTTGGATACAACCATTTAGAATCTCAGTGGAACAACCGGAGTTCTCTTTTTGGATACTACCGCGTAAATTCTCACTCGATCTCTCAGGGCTCTCATGTTGACCACGACCGTATAAATTCTCATTGGATCTGTTAGGGTTCGCTTGTTGAACAAAACCGAGTAAATTATCATCGGAACTATCAGGGTTCTCTTTTTGAAACCGACCGTATAATTACTCACTGGAATCATTAGGGTTCACTACAGTGGAATCATTCAAATTTCTAATATGTAAATCACTCAAATAATCATTATTTTCATTATCATTTTCAATTTTCTTTTCTTTCTTTTTATTTCCTATTTCAATAACTTCATGTGCTTTTTTATGTAAATCTTTATTCTTTGCAATTAATTCTTTTATCATTTTCTTTTTTCAAATTCTCATTTCTTTTATTTATTTCAGCTTCTGAATCATTATTTCCGATTGATGGATGATCTTCACTATCACTTCCTTTAGTAAACATTACAGCATTTGTTTTTCGCGACGAATCTCGACGTTCTACATAACCTAAACCATATTGGCGTAATCGCGGTTTCTGTTCCCATAAAATTCGCAAATTATCATGAGTCTTTTGTGCTTCTAAATTTCTTTCTTCTTTGGTGGTTTGCTTACCGAATCGCGTTACGACCTTAACTTGTTCGATTTCAGGAACTGGATTTCTAGACAACGCATCGGCATTTGAATTTATTTTTCCGGGTTTATACATTACTTCAAAATCATATTCACCCAACGCTAATCGCCATTTCATTACGCGGTTATTAACTCCATTCGCAGTTTTTAGCCATACGAGAGGTTTGTGATCCGTTACTAAACAGAATTTTCTTCCGTAAACATGCGTTCTAAAAGATTGAACACAATGCATAATTGCTAAAGCTTCTTTTTCATAGGTTTCATATCGGAGTTCAGGTCCTCGAAGAACTCGTGAAGTATAAGCAATTGGTAGATCTTGACCAATTTTTCCTTGGGAAAGTACCCCCCCCCCCCCCCCCCAATTGCTTCCTTCGAGGCATCTGACGTAATAATAAAAGGTTCATTAAATTTTGGATATTGTAAAATTGGTGCAGTAATCAATTTTGTTTTTAAAGCTTGAAAGCCTTGCTGTGCTGAAGGAGTCCATTCGAATTTAATATCTTTCTGCAAAAGTCTCGTGAAGGGCTTAGCTAATTCTCCATAATTTTCAATAAATTTACGATACTAACCTGACAATCCCAAGAATTCTCGAATTTTAGTTTGATTGGTCGGAGTAGGGACCTTTTCAACTGCTTCTAACTTTTTCGGATTTGGCTGAAAGCCTTGTTTGCCTATGATGTGACCCAAATAAGCAACTTCTCGTTTTAAAAATTCACATTTATCCGGTCCTAATTTAAGATTTGCTTCGCGTAATCGTTCCATTAGCAATTCATATTTTCTTGTGTGATCTTCCAGGTTCTTTGCGTAAATGACGATGTCATCCAAATACGCAAATAATTCTACACCCTGTAATCCCGTTAAAATGGTGTCCATTATTCTCTGAAATGTTGCAGGAGCATTTTTCAAACCCATTGGCATTCGCATGAGTTCGTAATGTCCAAAGGGTGTTGTAAATGCGGTCTTGTGTCGATCTCGAGAATCCATCTTGATCTGATAGAATCCTTGAGTCAAATCAAAAACAGAAAAATGAGTGGCTCCACCTAACTGATTCAGGATATCTTCAATATTGGGTAGTGGATAGGCATCGGCAACCGTGAATTCATTTAATGCGCGGACATCTATTACTAACCGCCATCGTTTGGTGCCCTGAGAATCAGGTTTCTTTGGAACTATCCAAACCGCACTACAATAAGGTGATTTTGATGGTCGAACTAGCCCTTTATTACAGAGTTCTTTAACTTGAACATCTATTTCATCTCTTAATGACATTGGTTGTCGATATTGTTTGATATGAATGGGATGAGGATTAGTCGTAATTATTCGATGTGGATGAAGATCAGTTGCTGTAATTAGTTCATCTGGTAATTGATAACTATCAGATGATTTCAACAACAAATCCTTTATATATGCGGATTCTTCGTCAGTTAGATGGTCTAATCGTAATAATTCCTTTAATTTTTCAAATCTCAGTTCCTTATTCGTTATGAAAGGCACTGACTCAGGTTCAGGAAGATCTAAAATTAAGGTAGAACCATCCTCATTTGTTGCTGTTAAATTCTCCCGATTAATTTTTGCCTTAATTTTAAAAATGATTTGCTGTATTTCATCAAATTGTTCTGAATCACTTAAATTTTGAAAATTTTCTTCATCACAAGTTTCTTCGATTTTTGTATGATACGTTTCATATCCTTTTTGCAATAAATTTGTTTTATTCTGGAATTCTTTAAATAGATCTGGACTTTTCTCGACCTCTTCAAATGCATTTAATTCAAGTGTTGGAACTGTCAGTTTAATAGCCCGTTTAGTGGTATTATAGACCCTTAGGAAAGCCTTTCCATTGTGATTAGTAACTAAACAATTTCCGGCAAAAACGTTTTCAGCGATTCTAAGTCTAGGAATCCAGCCTTTGATTTCAGAATTAGATACGTTGCAAGACATAATTGTGCAATGACGAGCAGTCAATAATACAGTTTCATCAGATACATCTCCTCTACAAGTGAAAGAATATTGTTGATCGTTGATCCTAATTACTCTTTTATCATAATCAAAGATTGCTTTATTTTCTAAGAAAAATTGATTTCCCATAATACCGGATGTCTCAATTGGAAAATCATCTGAAACTATTAAAAATTTGACATCCTTGCCGAAGGCTGACAAAATTATTTCACCATAAGTAGGTACTGGAAGTGTATTGATTCCCATTAGATCAACTTTGGTAGTTCTATTGATGTCACAATTTTCTGGTACGAATCGACTTTTAATTAAATTTGGAGTGCAACATGTATCTCATAAAAATGTAACAAAGTCTTGATTGTCATTAGCACTTAACCCTAGACAAAGAGTAGGGTTAGCACTATTTTGGTTAAGACGCACTATTTCTACTCGTCTCCGGTGCATTCCGAAATCACCTGAACTGGACGCGTTTGAGTCTGTGGTTCCCCCTGTGCGTGCGGTTGAGAGGGGACCGTAATATTTCCCGCCGCCTCATTTTCGTCTCGCTGACGTTTCCAACAAATGTTTTCATTATGTCCTGGTTTTTGACAATATTCGCAACTTTGCGGAATATAGAAGCAATTCGCAGAAATGTGACCAGACAATCCACAACGATAGCAAATCAGTGATGACGGTCCTGTCGCATTGTTGGGATTTGAGCTAACAGTTTGATTTTGTTGACCTGGTGTGAAATTCCCGAGATTTGGACAAGATGTCGCTGAATGATCATGCGCGTCACAGAGCTGGCAAGTCGGTTGATTTTGGAATTGATTCTGGTTAAATGGTCGACTGAATCTATTTTGGAAATTGGGCCTATTTTGGACAGAATTTTGATTTTTGAAGGCGTTTGGAGTTTGGAAGCTATTTGGATTTTGGAAAGGATTTGGATTTCGGAAATTGGTTGGGGTTTGGAAGGGAGGTTGATTAGCTGTGTTCTGAAAATTAAATTGGTTGTTTGGTTTTTGATTTCGTCTGCCTATGACCAGCCAACACTGCGTTGCGTTATGACCTATTCTTTGACACACTTGACAGATAACGCGTGGTCGATCAATTCCCGAAGTTGGTTGCACATTGTTTGCAGCAATGTTCAAAACGGAAGGCGGAAATGCTTTTGGTTGCGTATTAGACGGTTGCGCAGAAGAAGTCATGCTTTGATTGGGCATGTATGTTTGCCAACATTGTGGTGCCCCATGATCAGCATAACCGCAGATCTGGCAAGATAATTGTTTTTTCGGTTCTTGTTTATTAGATAGATTTGCTTTAGTTGTAGATACCGGTGGTTGCGGAGATTTCTTGGTTGAATTTAAGTTATTATTATTGACATTCATTACTGCGGAATCTTCATTTCATTTATTTTCGGTTTCACAGACTAACACTGGTTTTGGTTTGATAACCTTTCTACGTAACTCCTTATATTTTTCAACTTCCGCTTCGAATTCCTGCGCTTTTTCAACTGCAGCGTCAAGTGTAACTGGTCTTGGAGTTCTCAATTGCAAAGGAATATCTGGAAGTAAACCGTCCAAAAAGGCTCTAAGCATACGCTCCCGTATAAGGTTTTCATAAGCTTCTCCATTACCCGCATGTTCCGCTTTATACGCCTCTGAACATAACGCACCGATTTTCCGAACGCGATTCGCAAAAAGCGATACTTTTTCGGTCTCTTCGTTACCGTTAGTTACAATTCGTTCAGGAGACGACATTTGTTCATTTTCCTACGATTTGCAACAAAAACAACTCATGAGTCAAAATTTCAATCGAATTGGAAAATCACCCAATATCCTGGACGAGCCCCCACTTCTTATGTTACGTCACAATTACGCTAAACTCACCTTTTCATAATTCTGGTGGAAATCGTGATGTGACTGAAATACCTTTTTAAGCCTACCTTTCGGAAATAGCTTTGGATAGGTGGGGTAATTTTCCAATTAAGATTAAAATAACTCAATTACACGATGATTTTCATTTTTACGACCACGTATTTATTTATTATTATAATTTCCTTTGAATTTCTGATTTTTACAAGTTATGAATTATTAAGTTTTCTTTTAAAATTTTGATTATTACAGATTTTTGATTTATTAAAATTTTCTATTAGTTGGATTTTTCCCGATTTTTTTTCTTAAAATTAATTCCTTCATGAAAACCGTACAATCTTGCAATTCCAAAAAAAAATCCCGGAGAAGACAATCCGCGGAATAATGCAGATAATGGTACTTAAGGTCTACTTACATTCCTGGTTCTTGGAGATCTTAATTAACAATAAAATTTTTGGACGTGCTGCTGGTCTGAATTTTGCTTTAACCAGGTAAACGTAAAATAACTGTGAATATGGGGATTAAATCAAATTGAAAACATGAGGGAATTATATAAGAAAAATTTCTTCCGATTCCGATGTTCCACACTAAATCATTGATTAAGTGGAAAGTACTTAACTCAAGAGAGTAGTAGTAATTCACGTAAAAAATTGGATTCCAAAAAAATGAAATTAGGGAGGAAATTGATTAATTCTCAAAAAAAATTGGAAAGAGAAAAAAAATGAAAATTTTGTAATAAAAAAATAAAAAAAAATTTTTCCAAAGAAATAAAAAATTTTCATTCAAAACGTTAAATTCAAAAATTTAGTTTGGAAGAAAAAAAATTTTACCCAAAAAAAAAATTTTTTCAAAAAAAAAATTTTATTCAAAAAAATTAAAAATTAGGAAATTAATTCAAAGGAAATTAATTCAAAGGAAATTCAATTTTAAGAAAATCGAATGCAGAAAAATTGTATTTGAAGAAAATTTCTTTATTTCAGGAAAAAAAAATATTTATTCAAACAAATTTTTATCAAAAAAAAATTTTTAACTCGAAAATTTATTTAACAAAAAAAAATTTCAAATTTCAAAATTTTTCAAAACAAAAAAAAAATTTTTTTTCCAAAGGACAATTTAATTTTTCTTTGTTTTTTTTTTTTATTTCATTTAAAATCAGAAATTTTCATAAAAAAAAAAAATTTCAATTCAAATAAAAAAAAATTTCAAAAAAAAAACTTTCCATTCAGAAAAAAAATTAATTCAAAAAGTTCCAAACAAAAATTTAATTAAAAAAAAAATTTTATTTAGAATCAGAAATTTTCAAAAAAATTCCAATAAAAAAATTTCAATTCAAATACAATAGAAAAAATTTCAAATCAACGATTTTCCATTCAAAAAAAAATTTCCAATTTCAAAGAAATTTTCCAGTTACTTAGTTAGTTAGTGTATTTATTGCTCCCCTAGGGGTTACAATGTACTTCCTTTCCACCACCCTCTCCTTTACATTCTTTTACAATTCTTCAAACCAACTTTACATTTCCATTCTCATTCCTTACATCCATCCTTCCCCATCCATCCATTACATATTATTTACCTAAACTAAACTTGATCAAGGACCTTATCCTAAGAACCTACACCTATATATACATACAGATTTTACCAAAAGCGTACTCAATTACAACAACATAACAAAACAAAACAAACAAGCCGTGTGAGTGGGATTTCGGTTTCCGGTCTCGTCGGGGAAAGTTCTCAGCATTTTTTTTTTCCTCCCTGCGATTCTCCCTCCCACTTACCCTTCCTCCCATTCCTTCCTTTCTTCCACCTTTCTCCCCTGCTTCTCCCATTCCACCATCCATTTTTTCCCGGAACCATCCTCTCCGAGAATCTCACACACTCTCTCCCACACACTCCTGTGGCTTTCCTGCCCCCCCCCCCAAACATTCCACCATCGCATGCCTCCATGTTTCCCGTCTACTTCCACACTCCCTGCATTTTGCCATTCTTTCCTCCACCCAGCTTCTCTCCCCTCTTATCCCTTCTCCTAATCGAAATCTAGCAATTCTGTTCCATCTCTCTTCCCCCCATTCATTCTCCAAATACCTCGGTATCCTTTCCGACACTACCCCTTTATACCAGCTGTTCTTTGCCTCCATTATCCTCTTCCATCTTTCTCCACTCTGCCTTTCCAATTCCGATTTTTCTACTTCTTCAAACTCTTCTAACTCGCTCTCCCCTCCCTCTCTTTCTTCACCCTTCTTCTCTAGACCCCTCGTTTCTCTGAACAACCTCCTCCCCTCTTGCCATCTCGACACCTCCGTTTTGCCTTCCCTCCCTTCAAATTGTCTCAGGCACTCTCTTGCTATCTTACTCCCTTTTCCCCTTCTCAATTTCACCTCAAACATCCACGCTCTTTTCACCGCTTTCAACCACAGTTTAGTCCTTTTCAGCTCCTCTCTTGTCATATACCCCGGCGTCCCCCTTCCTACTCCCAATACCCATTTCAAATACCTTTCCTGTATCTTTTCCACCATACCCCACTCCTCCCACCCCCATATGTCTGCTCCATAGCTCATCACCGACCATATCAGGGTGTCAAAGAGCCATACTCTCTTCTTCCAGTGCTTCCTGAATCTTCTTTTGCCGATACCCCACACTTGACCCATTACCCTTCCTGCCTTCCCTACACGTTCTCTTACTTGCCTTCCTTCACTTCCATTTTCCTGAAACCAATACCGCAAGTAGCAAAATTCTTTGACTACTTCCACCGGTCTCCCTGCTATCTTCCATACTCTTTCCTTTCTCGATGCCCTCCCTCTATTTTTAAAAACCATCAACTTCGTCTTCTCTACATTTATAACCAGATCTTTTTCCCGCATGTACTTTTCTATAAAATCCATCATCATCCCCATCGCTGCTCCATCCCTCGCCATCAACACCATGTCGTCTGCATAGGCCAACGAAAAAATTTTCGTCGGTCCTAGGGCAATATCGGGCTTAGTGGGCACCCCTGCCTCACTCCCCTTGCTGTCCAAAATTTATCCGATACCTTCTCCCCTATCCTAACCTTGCTAGCTGCTTCCTTGTAAATTTCCTTTACCTTCCCGCCAGCTGCTTATTGACCAGATAGTTCAGTACATATATGTTGTCTATCGTCCCCATCCCTCTCCTAAACCCCATTTGGTTTTCCGGCACAATCCCTTTCTCCCCTACCTCCTTCTCCTGTCTCCTTGTGATGCATACACCTTGTACAAAGTCTCCATCAGGGACTGCAAAGTCTGCCCTCTGTACTCCTCTACCTTCTTACCATTTCCTTTCTTCGCTATTGGTGCTAGCAACCCTTCCTTCCATTTCTCCGGTCATCCTTCCCCTCTCCATACTTTATCACATACTTTCCAAGCTACCAACTTCATTCTCTCCCCCCCTTCTTTCCATATCTCATTTTCCACTCCATCTTCTCCTGCCGCTTTTCCACCTTTCATCCTCACTATTGCTTCATTTACCTCCTTCTGCGTCAATCCCTGACCCTCACTTGTCATTTCCAAATCTCTTCCCCCTCCGACCACCGTGCTTTCCACACCTCCTAGCAGCTTCATGAAATATTCCTTCCATTCCTTCATTTATTTCTTTCCACGTCTTCCTCCCTCTGTTTATAACCTCCCACACTTTTCCTTCCTCAATAGCTTTTTCCACTTCTTTCTCAAAATTCCTCAATTCCTGACCTTTTTTCGTTTCACACAGTTTGTTATACTCCCTTTTTTCTTCTTTGTACTCTCCCCAATCCTTTCTACCCTGCCTTGTGGCCCTCAGTGCCCTCCTAACCTCTTTCTTCTTCTGCTTACACTCCTCGTCCCACCAGTCTCCCCATCTTTTCCTCTTCACCTTCTTCCTTCTTTGTATATCCTCTTCCTCCAAGTGTATATTCACTTGCTCCTTTTTTTTCCTTATTTCTTCTACCAATATATCCACTGATTCCTCCTGCGCCCAGGGATGCCCCTCTAATTGCATCTTCAAATCATTTCTTTCTTCCGCATCCCAAAATGCTATTTGCTTCACTTTGCGTCCCTCTTTGTTCCTTTCCTTCTTCTCGATTTTTCCTTCTATCAATAGGGTTAGCATTACCGGGCAATGATCCGAATCACACTTGTCCCCAACCTCAAACCTCTCCACCTCCCTTCTTCCTCTGTCGTTTGTTATTACGTAATCAATCACCGTTCTACTTTTCCCTCCAAATGTGAATTCCCCCATTTCATCTCCTTCGCAGTTCCCATTCAGTATCGACCATCCTGTCTCATCCACCACCTGTATCAGTCGCTTCCCTCCTCCATTCACCTTTTTGTCTTTTGATGCCCTATAACCTTCATCTTTCCCTCCTGCCCCCTCTGTCCATCCCCCTTTCGTTCCAGTTCTTACATTGAAATCTCCTCCAATGAACATTGGTTCATCCCCTCTTGTCCCCATCACTTCCTTCATTCTCTCCAGCTTTAAATCCAGGTCCTCATTCACATACACTCCCAATATTCTCCACTCTTTGTCTCCCATGTTCATTCTTCCCACCATCCATCCTTCTATATCCTCTTCCGCTCCTCCCTCATCATCCCAATTTGCCTTACACTGCTTTTTTCACACCCATCATCATCCCTCCCATGCATCGTCCTTTCTTATTTCGTTTCGATGCAAAATGTACTTTCCACCTAAACTCCTTTGGTATCTTGTGGTTTATATTCTCTCATCCTTTCTCATCCGTCCATGTCTCCATTAATACCACTGCATCCCATTTACCTATGGTTTCCCAAAAAATTTTATCCTTCCTTCTTACTCCCGCAACGTTCCAAAACACGAATTTTACTTCCTCCTGTTCTATGTCTCCTCTCTCCCTTTGTACTTCTTTCATCTGTGTATCTGTTACTTTCTCTCCTTCTCCCACTTCCTTTATATTTGATTCCCCGCTTCCTCCTTATCCATCTCTTCCCTCCTATATGCTCTGTTTCCCTCCTCCCTGCCTTCTCGCCGATCACCATTTGCCTTTTCCCACCTCACTCCTCCTCCGTCCACCAGGTTCCCATTCTTCTCGTCCCATACCCA
This sequence comes from Asobara japonica, assembly GCA_026005395.1. Lineage (NCBI taxonomy): Eukaryota > Metazoa > Arthropoda > Insecta > Hymenoptera > Braconidae > Asobara > Asobara japonica. The sequence continues at coordinate 63,070 of BQMI01000320.1, read as the reverse complement.
CAGCTTTCTATCTATCCAAATCCTCCCTCTACCCACTCTAGTTATCCTGTTCCTTTCCATTTCCGTCTTTGCCACCCTTTCCAGCTCCCACTGTATTCTTCTTTCCCTCCACGTCAAATCATTCTCCAACCTTTCCCTCCTACCCTTCAACCTCCCTCTATTCATCATCACCCTTGCCTTTTGTTCCTCATTTTCAAATCCTATAACCACTGCCTCCCTCCCCTCCCTGTCTTTTCGACCAATTCTCCTCGCCCACTTAACCTTGCTATATCGCCCCTGATGAGCTCTTCCTCCTTCTTTACAACTCCAATTGTCTCCTCAATGTTTTTTTCATGTCCCTTTTAAACTTTTCTATCATTAGTTCTACGCAACTCACTATCTTTTTACCCTCCTCACTCGATACATCCTCTTTCCTTTTCTTTATCTCCTCTTCGTCCCTCATCTCTTCATCTATTTCCCTCTTCTCTTCTCCTCCTTTCTGCTTTCTCCGTCTGTATTTTCCCCCCGCCCGTAATCTTTATTCCACAGGTCCCGTACAGTGTTACTTCTTTTTCCTTTTCTCTCTCTCTAATCTTTCTCTTATAAGCTTTTGTGGACCAGGCAGCCGTCCTCTTTTCTTCCTTCCCAGCAAACTATTCACACTACCTCCACTCGTCCCTCCCGTCTCTCCTTCCGATACTCCCGTAGCTTCCGAAAATTCACCACCCGGCGACTCATACACAATGTCCTTCTGCAGTCCCTCGTCTGCCCCCGTCCCCCTCACCTTATTATCTCCCTCCTCCTCCACAATGTTCCCCTGACAGACCTTTGATATAGTACTCTGCCAGTAATTCCCTTTACTCATTCTCTCTTTTTTACCTACCTCCCTCCTTCTTTACCCACTTTCCTCTTCCTTTCCCTCTCTTCTCTTCCCCACCCCTCACCCTCCCCCTCTTTCCCTAACTCACTGTTTTATTACTTACTGCAATAACCCTTCCTACTCTTTCCTATCTACCTACCTACCTACCTACCGCACCTCCTTTTATTCTGCTTTATTGCGCACTATTAATTCCTTTCTCACTCTGAGTTTTCTCCCCTCATTCACAGATCCCATCCACTCTAACCTCAAACTTTCCACGTGCACTCTCCTTCCACTTCTCCTTCTCACCCTCACTCGTTTACCCTTTTCCTTACCCACCCTTACTTTCTCCACCCTTTACCCTCCAAATTACCACCTTTACTACACAAACGTCCCCTAAAAACACTCTAAATCACTCCGCGCCACAAACTTCTTGTATCAAAAAAAATTAAAATTCAAAAAAAAATTAAAATTCCAAACAAAAAATCAAATTTCGGAAAAAAAAATTTCAGAAATCAAAACAATTTGGGTTCTAAACCCTTGAATAAAAACAAAAAAAATCTTGAAAAAAAATTCAAAATTTTAACTCCACAGGTTATATATGTGGAGCGCGGGGAGGGGGAAGTCGGAGTGAAGGCTCACTCTGCCTCTTATGGGCGGGAAGGGGTGAGACGCACGGGGAAGTACTGCGCGTAAAGCGCAAAGGCTTTACTCCACTCCTCTCTCTTCTCTTTTCCTTGTTAACGAAATTTTTCAAAGAAATTTCGAAAAAAAAAATTTCACAAGGGAAATTTAAGTTCGAGAAAAAAAAATTTCAAAAAAGAATTCATTCAGAAAGATAGACATGGACAAAAAAATTTCATTCAAAAAAAAATTTCATCAAAAATGAAAAAAATTTTTTTTTAATTTTCCATTCAATTGGGAAAAAATGTTATATAACAAAAAAATTTTAATAATACTTTGACAACAACAAAAAAATTTATATATTTTTTTTCCTCTTTTTTTTTTTTTTTTTTTTTTTATATAAAAATTTTTATTATGGGGTGGGGTTTTTTTCCGGAAAGTGGGAAAACACAAAATTTCCTTAAAACGAATTTTATCCAATGGACAAAAAAGGTTATCAAAAAAAAAATTTCCCCAAGTTTCGAAGGAAAAATTTTCCTAAATTTTCACGCCCGAATGCGCGCTTGCGCACTATTCAAAAAGGGTTGAGAAAAACTACTAATAATTGGAATCTAACCTTTTGGAACGAGTGTTGAGCAAAAAAAACATTTTTCTTGGAGGGAGGTTTTTCCCACTTTTTCACACACTATAAAAAGTGATTTATTATTAATTTTAGAGGAATGATCACTTCGGAATCGGAAAATTAAGGGGGAAAGAACAATTTTGGGAGATGAAATTTTTTCATTCCCAAAGGGTTGGACTCGGAAAGCGAACTGCCGGGTAATCAGTCCCTCAAATTTTTATATCAAAAATTTAGTGCATTAATCCGCCGGCGGATTAATGAGAGTGGCAATATGGCATTTGTATGGCAATTGCGTAAGAGGGGGGAGGGCGCTGTGCACAGGAGGTGCAGCGCGTGGGGAGTGCAGACACGGCCACTTGTGGGTCCTGCGGGGTGCGGGCGCGGGGCACAGTGGCGTGATGCCACCCGAAACCCTACATCCTGCATGATCCATCGGAATGCCCTCATCGTTTTAATTTGAGCCACCCATTGTTTTACAAGTTGTAAAACAATCGGTGGTTTCTTATAAACAATTCCTTAGATGTAACATAATCCTTTTTTTATAAAAAAAATTTGTTTGTTTTAAAAAAAAAAATGTCTTTAATTGGAAAGAGGAAAAATTGCCTTACTCCATAAAATTTTCCGGGTTTCCCTTTTGGTTTTCCCCAGAGTTATTTATTTATTCATGCGTTCGTTTTGTTTCGTATTTTTATTTATTTAATTATTTCTTATTCATTTAAAAATTTCCCGAAATTTTATTTATTTATTTGTTTGGTTGTGAATTTTCCCGTATTTATTTATTTCTTTATTTGATTTGTTTGTTTTTATTTATTTGTTTATAAATTTTGTTTTTTTTTAATTTTTCGTAATCAAAAATTGCCTTGTTACGCCATGGCGTAACAATACCATCTAATAATTTATATATATTCCAGAAAGAAATTATGGAGAAAGAAATCGGTGGAATGATTGGAAGGAAGCCATAAATGCGATTGTGACACATTTGATCGGGAAGGAAGTCCAGCTTAAGTATAGTGGCAAGGGCCGTCAAACAGTGACTGGAGGGAAAAAAAAATTCAGCATCACTTTTACCTAAAAATATTGGGAAGGTAAGTGTCCGCAGACTTTTTACTAGAAAAAAAGACTGTGCACTTTGTGAGGAAAGATCAATTTTTTAGTGGAAAAAGGTTCTCTAGCAAGATAAAAGTTCTTTACGTTCAAGACAACTTTTAGGTATTCAAGAATAATTTTCGATAGGCATTATTGTCCAAGAGCTGAAAAAAAATGTCTTTACAGGAAATTTGTCAATTAAAAAATCAATCCTCCTCGCACAAAAAACGCGTTATATTCATAAAAATATAAAAACATATTTTTTGCATTTTCCAGATTATTTAAAAGTGAAATTCACTGTCAGTAGTGGAGATATTTCCTCCAGAGGAAATTCTTATCGGGTGCTGGTGACCGTCAAGGAGGAGCTGCTGCCAGAAAAAAAGCTGCACTGCTACGTCACTTGACCATGGAGACGTAAGACTTTCTTGTCAGATAGTTTAAATTTATCTAAAAACCTTACGAAAAATACCAAGTTGTGATTACGAATTACGAATTTATCCACTTGAGAGGAAAGCAATTTTCGACTGATAGATTAAGGAAAAAATAGGAATGTAGCATTTTTTATCATAAAAAAAGAGCTAAAAATGTGTGAAGTCGCTCCATAGATTTAAATGAGTCAAACAAATGAAAGTTAAATGATTATAATGATTTAACTATGTACTACAAAGAAAGCTAGACACGAGTTTTTTTCAGATACTTTTTCGCTATATTGAAATCTTTAACAAATGTTATATAGAATGAGACTAATATATCGATGAATAATATAAAAAAATGATACGTCCTAATTATTGTGTGAAAAAACCATAAGTGTCTCCATAAAAAATAAAGAGGGAATGATGAGCAGATAAGCGTCATGTTTGTGTCAGCCATTGCATACAAAAAACGTCAAAAACTGCAATGTTTAATTGTTTTGTTTTAATAACATCAATTTCTTGTTCAATTCTCGTGTACCGTAGAGAAAAACCAATGGTTTGAAATCAAAACAAAAGAAAGTTCTGAACATATAATTAATTAGTCTTTGAAGCGTTTTTGATTACTGTCGTAATTTATTCAGTTAAAAAGTCACTCATATGTGCATTATCACGCGAAATTTTCGTTAATAGGATATTAACAGTGAAATGAACAATGAAAAGATTGTCCAATTTTTTATTTCGTTTTTCCCCATGACAGTGGAAGTTTTTTTCAATTAAGCCAAAAGGACTTTTTTTTTCTTTATGGACAAAAATAATTAATAATTGAAAATCGAAGCAGATAGCGAAACAGATTAAGGCAGATAGCAATTAAGGAATGAGAAACTACTTTTAAGAGTTTTCCGGTTGATGGCATATTTGATTTCGAGAAACGTCAGTGATATGTGTATCGTCATCAAAATACCTAATAATGATATATAAATAAGCGTGAACATCGTAAAGAATGTAAAATTGGTGATTCTATTTTTATTTATGTGAGTTGAAATTTTCTTTCAAAGAAACCACGAGCGTTTATTTTTTGACATTTTAGAACCTAAAAAGCAACTAACGCTTCGAAATGAAAATAAATGTAAGTTGTTGAGATATAACCAATTACTATTTAAGAACTTGTTCCATTTTTGATGTATTTTATTTAGTTAAAAAATGAGTGTTGTCACCAAAAAAGTTCATTAATAAGATTAACATTTAAATGAACAAATGTAAAGTTTGCTCAATGCTATTGTGTTTTTTGTTTTCAAATGAAAATTTACGTTCATTTTTTTTTCAATGATGCCATGGGCATTCATTTTTAGTGTATCATACTTGGATAAGTTATTAGGAGTTGTAAGTTAAAAATTGAAATCAAAATATAGTGAGTGATATGTAGAAACTCCATTGTCATACAAAGTATTCAGTAATAAATTCGTTGAAATTAATAAATCTTCTTTATTTGAATATTGCCAACTAAATATTCGAAGAGAATGGGAGAATCGTGAGGCCAAGCTTCAACCAAGGTTAGACCAATGCTTGGTGTAAGATTGGCGCTGTCTCGGCCAATCAGGGCCCAAAGCTGGCACCGAGGTTTATCCATTTCAAGAACCAAGAATGGTCCTAGTCCTGGTAACCAGTGATGGTCCAGCGTTATCATTCCAGGCATTAGCCACTCTTGGGCCATACTCGGATGCCAATCATGGGCCGTAACTGGCTATGACCGGGCCGATGTTGGGCCAAACTTGGACCAATTGTTATGTTCCACCTGGGATACTTTTTGAATCAGCGTTGCACATTACAACCCCATTGTAATGTGATACGACTTGTTACTAAATTCCGGCTTTTAAATTACAACGTATCTTCATCTTGTGAAAGTGACGTGAGTATTGTGTATTTAAATCGAACTCACCATTTTAATGTGTACACAATTTTAACTGTATTTCGCGAAGTATTCCTTCTATAATCTCCTCCCTTGTGAATGATTGACTAAATTTTGAATGAGATAAATAGCGTAGCTTTTCCCATAAGGATTTCTCTGTACGGAGATTTTTTTTCGACATTAGACGATCCTAAGGAATTCGTGCATTCTCGTTCAATGCAAGTTGCCCCTTGAATTAAAAACAGACATGAATAATGAAACGATTAATTAAATGTACGCGACTATTGAATTAATTTTTATTAATATTATCAGTAAATCTTGGTACAAGCTTCCACTATCGTTTAAATTTCATTACGTAGCGTACTACTGTACAGTATTGAAGAGGTTATGCAGAAGTTGGGTCTTTATTGATTATTTAGTAGAGACTCGGGTCCTTTTGTTCCACGCGAAATTAGCTCCGTAGGAACGTGGCTTCGGGGCTGAATAATTTGGCTTTTGCACGAACCATTCCCATTTCATCTTCTCGCAGTGTTCGATCGCTTCTTCTTTAGTTTGAAATTCACATTTCAGATTCGATAATGGATCACCTCTGAAAAATTAATCAATTTCATTAGTTGAGACGGACTCTTTCATAAGGAGAATCCAAGTGAACATTACAAATTTAAGATAAGACATGAATATTGATGAGTGGATAATATTTGAGTATCCCAAGTATTTACTTCAAACATTTCCTTAGCTATGTTAGAGATGGGATCCGTTTTTCCCAGCTAAATAATGAAAACAAAATAGATGAATTCTGAGGTTTGGTGAGTAACTAGTTTTTGGGTCCCAGGAAATTGTAGTTTATTTCCAGAATTATTAACTCCCCGATCATGAGGGAAGTTCTTGTAATGGGTCCGAAAATCGAAAATTTCACCTGATCTCCACGTTTCATGACCCTTAGAATCGTTATCGACCGTTTTGAGATATCTGTCTATGTGTGTGTGTGTGTTTTTTTTGGTCTCCCTCCTTCTCATTTGTACACCCGGGGTAGCGGCCGTTTAAGCATTCCTTCAGGAGGCGTACCGGACACCCACCCATGCGGCTGGGGCTGACTTTCGCCATTTTAGGCCATCGTATTTCTAAACGCACGGTAAACCTTCAGAAACCCCTGTGCTACGATAGCCGGCGCCTATGATGGAACAAACCCCCCCCCCCTCCCATGCGACGGGTTAGGTTCCCGCTCGGCCGGGCGGTCTCATTTTATGGGTACCGCCGATAGCACGCACGGAACGTTCCTGCATCGGTCGGAATCCATGAGAAACTATTTTTGAACTTGACTTGAAAATTGTTTATTAACATTTGTCATATATACGTACTATATACAGTATTAATATCTTAAATGCTACGCTGGAGATCACCAGACATTGGCTTTATATCTAATTTGATCAAAGTTTAACCCAATTTCTCATTATTACAAATATTTGTGAATTTTTACAGGATGACTCGACATAAGGAAACATGACTTCTAAAAAACCTTATAAGGAATGGGTGCATGAGGGGAGGGGGAAAGCGGGATATACGGGAAGGTGAGACAAACAGGTGGTCAGCGGGACCAATTTGATGTCTTGTCAATATTGATGTTTTGGAGCTGGCGGTTAGGATGGGATTGTAGCTTAAATGTAAATGTTTCATTCATTCTATCGATAAATTCATCTATGGTTGCCATGCCCAGCGTATCGTGTGTTTCCCAAATCCTGGTTCTTCTTCTAAAATTGCCTATTATTCGCAACAATTTATTTTGGATAACTTGAAGCCGATTCAGGTTGATTTTGGCGGCATTGTGCCAGGCGGGATAACCACAAGTGATAATAGATCTGATTAACCCTTTGTATAAAGTGAGTTTTAGGGATTGGCTAAGCGCAGGAGATTTTAGCAGATTATATAATCTTATTAGAATAATTTTTGTTTTCCGCTTAATTTCGTCTATGTATTTTTTCTACAGGAGTTTGGAATCAATACGTAAACCTTAGTATTTAACACAGTTCACAGAAGTGATTTTATCACTACGAATAGTCAAGGTGCGAGTGGTGTTGGAGCTAGTAAATATGATTCCTTCTGTTTTGGCAGTATTCACTTGAATTTTCCGTTTCATGAGGTCCCTGATTGTGAGAGCAGCTGCGTTTTCGACTCTTCTACCAACTTTATTTATCGATTTGCTAGCTGAGTACAGAGCGATGTCATCAGCATAGCCAGCGCTAGATACATTTTTAGGAATTCTGCTAAAAACAGAAGCAATGTACAGATTAAAAAGTACGGGGGAGAGGATAGGCCCTTGTGGGACCCCCGCTACTATTTCAATTTTATCCGAAAGCGTAGTTTCGACTCGAACTCGAATATATCTATTTGAAAGATAAGATAGTAAAATTTTACATAAATATTTAGGTACATTTAAGCTGTCGAGTTTATATATAAGGCCTGTGGGCCAAGCAGAATCAAAGGCCTTCTCGCTGTCCAGGAGAAGAAGAACGGTATCTTCTTTCCGGTCTTTCGCGGATTTTAGAGCACTCGTAATTCTAACCAGCTGGTGGCAGGTCGAGTGCTCTGATCGAAATCCAAATTGGTTCGTAGGCATTAGTTGTAACTCTTCTATGGTTTTTTCGAGACGAGCTAAAATTATTCGCTTAAAAAGTTTAGCCAGTACCGGTAGGAGACTAATAGGCCTGTAACTCACCGGGTGCGAAGGGGGCTTACCAGGCTTGAGAATCGGTATGACCACCGCTCCTTTCCAGAGTTCCGGGAAATATTGTTTGAGAAGGCATACATTACATATCTTTGTTAGTAAACATATTGCTTTAATCGGGAGGTTTTTTAGTGCTATGTTGGGAATATTATCCACACCCGGGGCTGATTTGTTTTCTAGTGTTTTGATGGCAGAAATAATTTCACGGGGATTTGGGAGGAATTTAGCCGGAGTTTCAATTTGGTCTTTGAGAACAGATTTTTTCACATGACCTGTGACTTGTTGTTCGAATGATTTATTACCTCGAGAGGCCGATAATTCGTGTATATTCGCGTAGTGTATACAAAGTGTATTCGTCTTGTCATGGTCTTCTGTGTGGATCGTGTTATTGGATTTGAGGGTGGGAATTTTGCTTCTGCCGGTGTTATTAAAATATTTTGCAACGCGCCAAATAGAGTGATCTTTTAAGCAGGGAGTTGGAACGCGTTCCAGTTTCGGTTTCGTTTCTCAGCGAAGAAACGCTAGTTTACGGAACGTTTCGACTTTTCTTCCTCGCAAGGAACAAAAGTCGAAACGTTTCATCACTTTCGTTTCTAACGAGAAACGAAAGGCGGAACGTTTCGACTTTTGTTCCTTTTTCAAGTTTCGTTCCGCGTCAGGAACAAAAGTCGAAACGTTTCGGTTTCTTGACTAGAAACGAAAGTCGAAGTGTTTCTCGAGTTTTGTTTCTCTAAAGGAACGATATTAGAAACGTTTCTCGACTTTTGTTTCTAGACCTTAGCAGCGTTGCCAAACGTTGCAAAAGTTCTCAGAATTTTTCAGAATTTTCAATTTTCCTGAAGGTTTTAAAATGTTAGAATTTTTTGAAATTTTTGACATTTCTGAATTTTTTGAAATTTTTGGAATTTTTTAAGTTTTTAAAGTTCTTGAATTTTTGAATTTTCGACATTTTGAAAATTTTTGATCTTCATAAATTTATTTATTTATTTATTAATTTATGAATTAATTAATTTAATTTCCGATTTTCCATGTTTAATTGAAAATTGAACCTTTGAATTCTGAAATTTAACATTTGGAATTGATAATTTGATTTAAATTGAAATTTGAAAATGGAAATTGCAGAATTGAAATTTTAAAACTGAAAGTTCAGCATTGAAGTTTCAAAATTGAAATTGAGCACGTTCTTAACGACAAACTCAGGCTTCGCAAGGCTGCATGATCTTGCATGTCAGGAACGTTTGACTTTCGTTTATGGTAAGAAACGAAAGTAGAGACACGTTTCGAATTTTGTTTCTCGCAAGGAACGAAAGCCGAAACATTCCTTGATTTTCTGGTTGAAGTTTCTGGTCAGGAACAAAAGCCGAAACGATTCGACTTTCGTTTCCTGAGGTGGAACAAAAGTCGAAACGTTTCTCGAGCTTCGTTTCTTGCGAGAAACAAAAGTTGAAACGTTTCTTGGCTTTTCATTCTGGACTGAAACGATCCAAGGCTTGCGTTCCAACTTTCGTCCCGTTTCTTTAACGTTCCTAGGAACGAAACGCTACAAACGTCTGTTCGTTCCGTCTCTGAGTTTCGTTCCAACTCCCTGCTTTTAAGTTTATGTTTCTAAGTTTGTTGTCCCAAGATGATTGTTTCCATTCGGTTAATTTAACTCTGATTTTTTTGATTCCGCGTATTTTGCCATCTTGACTTAATATAATTTTGAGTTTTATTAAGGAGGCTATTTCGGGCGGGAGGAGCGGATGAGAGTGGAGGAATCCTGGGCTGTTTGAATGGTTTTAGTAAAATTTGTTATGTGTTTATCTACTCCTTCAGTGTTATTACATGTCGGGTTTGATGTGGAAATTTAAGATGTCTTTGAACTTTTTCCAGTCCGTTTCGGCGTAGTTTAACATTTTTGAGGGCTCTGGTGAGGTTGGTTTGCCAAATAGGGAGACAAACAGTGGTAGGTGATCAGATGGGGATTCGGAGAGAGTGGTGAAATTATTAATGATGAAGATGTTGTTGGTTAATAAGAGGTCAATAGTACTAGGAGTCTTAGAATTATGGGGGTAGCGTGTTGGAACGTCTGGAAAGAGCAGATGGATTTTCCGTGCCGTCAAAAAATTTGTGAGAATTTTACCTGATTCGTTCGGTCTAGCAGAGTGTCCTTCGCATTGAAGTCTCCAACAATAATTATTGGAGTACAATCAGAGAGTAAGTGCCTCAATAGATTTGTGTCTAGTGAGACATCTGGTAGATTGTATAACGAGTAGATTCTCGTTTGTTTATTGTCTACTTGGACCTCTACTCCCACGTATTCGGTGAGCGACAGGAGATCGCGCGGAAGAGTTTTATACCTTAAGGTCTTGTGGATCGCCACCGCAACACCACCACCTGCTTTGGCCGTTCTGTCTTCCCTGCTCAACGAGAAGTCTGGAATGCTAATTTTCTTCGTTTTGCTGTTTAGCTTAGTCTCCGAAATCAGACAAATTTTAATGTTATTACTATGGACAATGTGTAATAACTCGTCCAGATTGGGCTTGAGCGCAAAAATATTAATTGCTAATATGTTGGTTATGTTTGCGGGGGAATCGTAGGTGTTTCTGAGGAGGGTGAGAACAGGTGAGCAGAGGATGCGATGATTGTGATCCTATCAATGGGGATGTCAGTTATCTGGAGTTTAGAGTCCATAGCTTTGAGCTCTGAGAGGATTTCGGGAATTCTGAGGGTTTTTAGCTCGTCAAGGACTTGCTTCGCTGTATTAATATAATTTTTGGTGGTACTTAAATATGATTCTGGAGCATGTGTCTGCATTGGGATGATCCTATGTTCAGCAGTGGGTGCGACAACATTCCTTCTCGAGGTTTCCACCGTTGGAAAGAAAGAGGCGTAGGTGGGCCTGGACGTGTTGGCAGTAGAAATCGGAGTTAGCTCAGGGACTGTAGGAAACTGGAGGAACAGGATGTTCTTTTCCGGGTTCTGGATCGTGGCCGAGTGAGGTGTAGCGGGCAATTCCAAGAGCGCTATGCTGGGTCTGGCAGACTATGCTCGTTTTTTTTGAGTTCCCATGAATTTTGGGTGCATGGAACACTCTCTATAACAGGCCGTGTGGGCTAGTCCGCAGTTGGCGCACTTAAGAGTTTTAGAAGTGCAGGCTTTGACGCACACTTGACACATCTGAGATTCAGGTTGCAGTGTTGGCTTGCATAGCCAAACCGTTGGCACCTGAAACACTGGGTCGGTTGCTCGGATTTCACGAACTTTTCTATTTTGTATGTGTGATAGAAAATAGTTTTAATAGGTTATTTCAGGGCCACCCGTGAGTGCGAAGATCGGTAGAGGCCTGTTTTCTTTAGTATCTCCGTCTTTATTTACTTTCACGAATTAGCGAACGGAAAGTACGTTGATGTCGTGATTTGATAATTCGGCTTGAATTTCGGCTGCCGAGGAACTGCTGGGAAGCCCTTTCAAAATAAATTTCTTCGGTCGCTCACTTTTAAGTCCGTAGGTGAAAAAATTACAGTTTTGCCTTTTCAGGATACTTGCGATTTTGTTGTAGTCCTTGGTCGTTTGGAGGTGGACGATCTTGGACTTCCATTAAACTTCATCTTGAAGTTTTTATGCGAGGCGTTGACTTGCAAGAAACTAATTAACTTTTTGTCTCCAATTTGTCATTTTCAATAACGATTGGAGGTACTGACGTTTTTTTTTAGAGCCTCTTGAAGTCATCGGAGGAGTTCGGAGGATTGTTGGGGTGAGCGGGTTCAGACCTCGCGCTGTTTGACGGTTTCATAACGGGTTTTTTTGTTTTTGTTTGGGTTTTCCATCGGAGGACTCATTATGGCTTTCCTTTTGGGAGCCAAGGGAATTTTGAGGTTTTTTAAATTTGACACTTTTGTGCCAAAACTTTTACTCGATTTATAATTTCAATGTACTAGAAGCACGGTACGTTTTAAATTTGTAATCCGTAGGGAGCGGTAGACATGCGTCCGCACGACACTGACTCAAAACAAGTACGGAGGCCAAAACCCCGACTTTGTGTGTGTGTGTGTTTTTTTTTCTTTTTCTACTCTTTCTTTATTCGTATTCACCCACGTAACCGCTGGTAGGCATTACTTCATGGGCAATACTACGGATCAGAGTACCCACCCACTGCAGCTGGGGCCGACTTCGCCATTTCAGCTCATCGTATTTCTAATCACAGGGTAAACCTCCAGAAACCCCTGTGATACGATGGCGGGCGTCTACGATGGAACCCTCCCTTCCCCCCCCCCCCCCGCGCGACGGGTCGCGTTCCGTCCCGGCTCACGGTCTCACTTCATGGATACCGCCGATAGCACACACGGAATGTTCCTGCCATCGGTCGGAGTCCGTGAGAAAATATTCTTCAGAAAAAATATTTGCAGTGAGCGGGAATCGAACGCGGGACCTTTAGAATAGTAGGCAGACACTCTACCCACTACACCAAAGCCCCGTCAAGTGTGTGTGTGTGTGTGTATGTGAGCAAAATGTGAGAAAAAATCCGTCAAAGCACCCCCTTTAAAAAAACCTGTCCATACAAAACTCTTGTAGAAAAACCACGTCAAAATTGATGAGGATTATATTGATTTGACTCGGAGTAGGTCGTAATCAGTTTGTGTTATTAATTGTGGTTACTAAGAATTGAATAAAAATTGAATACAAATTATAAAAAAACATAAAAAAAAAAAAAAAATTAAAGATAGATCGAAAATTTAAGAGAAAAAAATCCCAATAGTCCCAGTCGGGATTCGAACCCGAGACTCCCAGTTACGCGCCGGGCACTTTTCCAACTAAGCTACCGGCTTGACTTGACTTGAAAATTGTTTATTAACATTTGTCATATATACATACTATATACAGTATTAATATCTTAAGTGCTACGTTCTAGATCACCAGCCGTTGGCTTTATATCTAATTTGAAAGAAGTGTAAACTAATTTTTCATTATTACAGATATTTGTGATTATTTACATGATGACTCGATATAAGGAAAAATAACTTCTAAAAAACCTTACAAGTAATGGGTGCATGAGGGGCAGGAGAGAAAAGGATATATGGAAAGGTGGGACAAAACAGGTGGTCAGCGGGACCAATTGGATTTTATGTCAATATTGATGTTTTGGAGCTGGGGATTAGGATGGGATTGTAGCTTAAATTTAAATGTCTCATTTATTCTATCGATAAATTCGCCTATGGTTGTCATGCCGAGCGTTTCGTGTATTTCCACAATAGTCGTTCTACTTTTAGAATTTCCTATTATTCGTAGGAATTTATTTTGAATCACTTGAAGATGATTCAAGTGCATTTTCGCTGCATTGTGCCAGGCAGGACAACCATAGGTGATAATGGGCCTAATTAACCCTTTGTAGAGAGTAAGTTTGAGGGATTGACTGAGCGCGGGTGATTTTAGCAAATTATACAATCTTACTAGGATAACTTTAGTCTTGACCTTGATTTCAGATATATGCTTTTTCCACAGGAGTTTGGAATCGATGTGTAAGCCTAAATACTTTACAGAGTCGGTTGGTGTGATCTTATCGCTACGAATAGTTAAAGTCGGCTTGGCCTTGGAGCTAGTAAATAAGATTGCTTCTGTTTTAGCAGCATTCACTTGAATTTTCCTTTTCGTTAATTCACTGATTGTGAGAGAAGCAGCATTTTCTATTCTTCTAATAGCTTTGTTGATCGATTTGCTAGCTGAGTACAAAGCAATGTCATCAGCATAGCCTGCAATGGATACATTTCTCGGAATTCTGCTAAAAACAGAAGCAATGTACAAGTTGAATAAAACAGGCGAGAGAATAGACCCTTGTGGGACTCCCGCGACAATTTCTATTTTATCCGAAAGCGAAGGTTCGACTCGAACTCGGATATATCTATTTGAGAGATATGATAATAAAATTTTACATATATATTTAGGGATATTTAATCCTTCGAGTTTGTATATAAGGCCTGTGGGCCAAACAGAATTAAAGGCCTTCTCGCTGTCCAGGAGAAGAAGAACGGTATCTTCTTTCCGGTCTTTCGCGGATTTTATATCATTCGTAATTCTAACCAGCTGGTGGCAGGTCGAGTGTTCTGATCGAAAACCAAATTGATTGATAGGCATTAGTTGTAACTCTTCTATGGGTTTTTTGAGACGAGCTAAAATTATTCGCTCAAAGAGTTTAGCCAATACCGGTAGGAGGCTAATAGGCCTATAGCTCACCGGATGCGAAGGGGGCTTAACGGGCTTTAGAATCGGAATGACCACCGCTCCTTTCCAGAGTCCCGGGAAATATTGTCTGAGGAGGCATGCATTGTATATCTTTGTTAGTAAACTTATTGCTTTAATTGGGAGGTTTTTTAGTGCTATATTGGGAATATTATCCACACCCGGGGCAGATTTATTTTTTAATTTTTTGATAGCGGAAGTGATTTCACGGGGATTCGTCAGGGATTTAATGGGAGTTTCGATGCGGGCTTTGAGGATAGTTTTTCTCACATGACCTGTGACTTGTTGTTCAAAAGATTTGTTGCCTCGGGAGGCCGATATTTCGTGTATTGCTGCATAGTGTATGCAGAGTGTATTCGCCTTGTCGTGGTCTTCTGTGTGGAGTGTGTTGTTTGACTTTAGTGTGGGGATTTTTGTTTTAGCGGTGTTATTAAAATATTTTGCTACGCGCCAAATAGAGTGATCTTTTAAGTTTATGTGTCTGAGTTTGTTGTCCCAAGATGATTGTTTCCATTCGGTTAATTTAAGTCTGATTTCTTTTATCAGCTGATTGAGTTCGGATTTAAGGTAGCGATTTCGCGTTTTTTGCCATCTTGACCTAATGTAATTTTTTAGCTTTATTAATGAGGCTATTTCGGGTGGGATAGGAGTGTGGGTAGATTTGGTTGAGCGTTTGGGAGTGGAGGAATCCAGGGCTGTTTGAATGACTTGGGTGAAATGTGTTATGTGTTGATCTATTGCTTCAGTGTTGTTACAAGTAGGGTTTGGTGTAGAAATCTCATCATTTAAGATATCCTTGAACTTATTTCAGTCGGTTTTTGCGTAGTTTAAAATTTTTGATGATTCTGGTGAGGTTGGTCTGCCAAATAGGGAGAAAAACAATGGTAGGTGATCGGATGGGGATTCGGAAAGTGTGGTGAAATTATTAATGATAGAGATGTTGTTTGGTAATAAAAGGCCAATAGTACTAGGAGTGTTTGAATTATGAGGGTAGTGTGTGGGAACGTCTGGAAAGAGCAGATTAATTTTTTGTTCCGTCAAAAAATTTGAGAGAATCTTACCTGATTCGTTTGGCCTAGCAGAGGTCCAAACAGTGTCCTTCGCATTTAGGTCTCCAACAATAATTGTTGGAGTACTATCGGAAAGTAGGTGCCTCAATAGGTTTGTATCTATTGAGACATCCGGTGGATTGTGGATCGAGTAGATCTTCGTTTTTTTATTGTTTACTTGGACCTCTACTCCCACGTATTCGGTGAGCGACAGGAGATCATGCGGAAGAGTTCTATGTGACAAGGTTTTGTGGATCGCCACCGCAACACCACCACCTGCTTTGGCCGTTCTGTCTTCCCTGATCAGCGAGAAGTCTGGGAAGTTAATTTTCTTCGTTTTGCTGCTTAACTTAGTCTCTGAAATCAGACAAATTTTGATGTTATTTCTGTGGACGATGTGTAATAACTCGTCCAGATTAGGTTTGAGCGCAAAAATATTAATTGCTAATATATTGGTTATGTTTGCTGGGGAATCGTAGGTGTGTTTGAGGAGGGTAAGAACAGGTGGACATAGGATGCGATGATTGTGATCCTATCAAATGGTGTAAGGGCTGTTTAGAGTTTAGAGCTCATCTCTTTTAGCTCTGAAAGGATTTCGGGAATTCTAAGGGTTGTTAGCTCGTCAAGGACTTGCTTTGCTGTAATTACATAGTTTATAATTCTACTTAAATTAGATTCGGGAACATGTGTTTCCATTGTGATGGTCCTAGGTTCAGCAGTGGGTGCGATAAGATTCCTTCTCGAGGTTTCCACCGTCGGGAAGAAGGAAGCGTAGGTGGGCCTGGACGTATTGGCAGTAGAACTCGGAATTGGCACTGGGACTGCAGGAGACTGGAGGGACTGGATGTTCCTTTCCAGATTCTGGATCGTGGCCGAGTGAGGTGTAGTGGGCAGTTCCAATGGCGCTATGCTGGGCCTGGCCGATTGAGCTCGTTTTTTCTGAGTTTCCATGAATTTTAGGCGCATGGAACACTCTCTATAGCTGGCTGTGTGGGCGAGTCCGCAGTTTGCACACTTCAGGGTTTTGGAAGTGCAGACTTTTACGTCATGGTTTGACGCACACTTGACGCATCTCAGGTTCAGGTTGCAATGTTGGCTTGCGTGGCCAAATTGCTGGCACCTGAAGCATTGGGTAAGTTGCTGGGATTTTACATATTTTTCTACCTTATATGTGTGGTAGAAAATCGTTTTGATTTCAGCGAAGCTGCTCAAGGTTGTTTCCGGGCCAACCGTGATAGCGAAGATCGGTAATGGCCTGTTTTCTTTGGTGTCTCCGTCTTTGTTTACTTTCACGAACTGGCGAACGGAAAGTACGTTGATGCCGTGTTTTGATAACTCGGCTTGAATTTCGTCTTGTGAAAAACTGCTTGGAAGCCCTTTCAGAATATATTTTTTCGGTCGCTCACTTTTAAGACCGAAAGTGAAGAAATTGATATCTTGCCTTTTCAGGATACTTGCGATTTTGTTCTAGTCCTCGAGCGTTCGTAGATGGACGATCGTGGTACTTCCATTAAATTTCATCTTGAAATTTTTATCTGTGGCGTTGCTCTGCAGAAAATTGATTAATTTTTTTGTCTCCATTTTTTCATTCTCGATGATTAATGGAGGGACAGAGGTTTGTTTTGGAGCCTCTTGAGGTCCATCAGAAGTGTCGGAGGGTTTGGCGAGGCGAGCGGGAACTGAACTCGCGCTAGTCGAAGGTTTCGAAACAGCTTTTTTCGTTTTTTTTGGGTCTTCCATCGGAGGACTCATTTTGGCTTTCCTTTTTGGAGCCAAGGGAATTTTTAGGTTTTTTAAGTTTGACACTTTTGTGCCAAAACTTTTACTCGATTTAGAATTTCACTGTACTATAAGCGCTGTACGTTAGAAATTTATATTTCGCAGAGAGCGGTAGACGTGCGTCCGCACAACACCGACTCAAAACAAATACTCTAAGCTACCGGGCATATAGAGACTTTCCATTCTCAAATTCGATCAGTAACCACCACCTCCCCGTCTGAAGGCATTTATTAAATTAAATTAAAGATACATCGAAAATTTAAGAGAAAAAAATCCCGATAGTCCCAGTCGGGATTCGAACCCGAGACTCCCAGTTACGCGCCGGGCACTTTTCCAACTAAGCTACCGGGCATATAGAGACTTTCCATTCTCAAATTCGATCAGTAACCACCACCTCCCCGTCTAAAGGCATTTATTAAATTAAATTAAAAATAGATCGAAAATTTTTACATTGATTGATTACATTGATTTGACTCGGAGTAGGTCGTAATCAGTTTGTGTTATTAATTGTGGTTACTAAGAATTGAAACAACACTGTTTGAACATTATTCTACACTGAAGCTATGGTAGAAAATTGGCTAGTGTGACAATTATGCCGCGTGGTATGTGAAACAAATGCGATTTCAGATGGAATGAACGGGATATGGGTCTGACCTTCTAGGGGTTGAACCAATAACTTCCCGATCATTTCCCCGTATATGGTATATATACAAAATTTCGGTTGATATCTCAAATTACAAACTTTTCAAACTTTTCAAAATCACCATATATGTCGAATTTCATCATTCTTAAAATGAAGGAAGTTTTTTTAAAAATATAACCTTCCTTGCGATAGAATTAGATGAACAATTCAATTTGGTAATAACAATTAACTACGTATATTACTTAGTGCAAAAAAAGACATTAAATGTGTCTTTTTATGTGTGGAACGTACCTCTAATCGACATTACGGTAAAAGGATATAAACAATCCGTTTCGTTAACAACAATTAACTATGGGTGTTAGCAGATAAAAGTCATAGAACACCAAATGAGTATTTCTATATGTTGCACGACTTTCATTGGACATTGTGTTTCCTATCTCTAAACGTTAGTAAAAAGGCCATAAAACATGGAATGTGTATTTTTACGTGTGGAACCACTTTCATTGACTAATTTGCTTCGTATTTTCAACCATTCTCAGGCTGTAGCCATATAAACAATTCAATTTTTTAATAACTAAAAACCGCTGGGTCGATTATGGTCAAAATCTGATCAGGTCTAAGTTAGGCGGAACCTATCGAATGAGTATAAGAAAACCCGAATCGGATAATTGGTCTAAGAGAAATCGTTCGACAAAATTCCGCTCACATACACACACACCCAGGTAAGAATTGCCAAGCCTCGACAACTGGACCAACCCTGGAACAGCCTTAGATACCCGGCCTTGGTAAATCTAGGGTGGGCCTGGATTGAACCAGCCCGAGCCCAAGGCTGGAAATACAAATTTTATCGGGGCCTGGTAACCAGTCTTGTACCAAGTCTTATCCAAGGCTTGGGATTAACAGGCTTGTTACAAGCCCTATCCAAGCCTGGTAATTCAAGACTTAGAATTACCACGCTTGTATCAAGTCTTATCCACGTCTGGCTCCCAAGCCTTGGGATTACCAGGTTTGTTACAAGTCCTATCCAAGCCTGGTAATCCAAGACTTAGACTTACCAGGCTTGTGACAAGTTTTATCCACGCCTGGCGCCCAAGGCTTGGGATTACCAGGCTCGTGCCAAGCCTTATCCGAGCCTAGAAATTCCGAGACTTGGAATAACCAGATTTCAGAAAGTTTCATTCAAACCTGGTCTGCAATGACTAGATTTACCAAATTCGTGCGAAGTATTATTCAAGCCTTATTATGAAGTTAATTCTCCATGAAACAAACCCCCCACCCCTGGCCGTCATTCCTGAATCAGCATATATAAAACAAAAATTAGCGAGCTAGCCCCCTGAACTCAGCATTTATGTGTAAACATCCTGTGATTGCGTTGGAAGCGCCATCTTCAAGTGAATCAAGTAACTGTTGAGCTCACACGGACACACACTAATGTTGTTTACGCTTTCATAAAATTACACGCAGCCGAAAGTGGTCAATTTTTGAGGTCGCTAGGGTGCTAACAAGAACAGAAAGCCAAACCAAAGTCAAAAGTTAAAAAACAGGAATAACTTATATTACCCAACCTAATTGACTCAATGCTTTTCAACCATATCGTAGATCTCGTTAAGGCATACATTTTGAAAAAAAAACAAAAAAATCGATTGAATAATTATCGAGAAATAAAATAAAAACCGTAAAAACCAAAAAATGCAAATCTGGAAAACTAATGATATGATCAAATCGCCATTCAACAGGATTCTTCACCACAACAAAAGGAGTCTTTGTTTCAAATTTCAATTTTTCGACATGCTAGAGTGGGTACAAAAGCAAAAAGCGAAAAAAACAGAACGATTGAAATATATTCAATTTCTTGTAACATACTAGATCTTATTCGACCATTCTTTGGAGCTCGTTGAGGCACATTTTGATAAAAAAGAGCTTAAAAAATATTCATTAGTTTCAGAGATATGAACGATCGATGAAAAAAAAAGTGGATTTCTAAGAAACTTATCGGCAGAATTCACTGAAATTGCGCCCACAGCTAGCTACACTCAATACCAATAACTGACATTTTTTTCAGATTTTATTCTCAAAATTTAGTGCTTTTTATGTTGAATTTTGTAAGTGAAGATTTTCGAAAAAAATTGATACATATAGACACTATGCTCAAACTTCGTATTTTTACGTTTCAGACCACTATATATCGGTTACAAGCATAATTAGCGAAAGTGAAAATTGACCGATTGCAATGCTTCCATTCGGAAGCAAAAATAATTGAAAATGGAATACACGGTGAATTTGGTGTTATTCGCTGTGTATTGGGTGACACGACGTTTGTGCGGTAGGCTTGGTGTGACGTCATTACATTTTTCGTCGCAATATTACATTTTTGGCGGGCGACAGTACGGTCAAGATTGTAGTCGCAACAAAGTATGTAAGCAATTACTTTTTGCTTCCGAATGGAAGCATTGCAATCGGTCAATTTTCACTTTCGCTAATTAGGCTTGTAAACGATATATAATGGTTTGAAACGTAAAAATACGAAGTTTGAGCATAGTGTCTGTATGTATCAATTTTTTTCGAAAATCTTCACTTACAAAATTGAACATAAAAAGGACTAAACTTTGAGGATAAAATCTGAAAAAATTGTCAGTTATTGGTATTGAGAACGCCTAGCTGTGGGGGTACTTTCAGTGAAATCTGCGGCTGAGTTTCTGAGAAATCGATTTTTTCCTTTTCTTCTTGGATTGTTCATATCTCTGAAACTAATGAATATTTTTTAATTTCTTTTTTCTCAAAATGTGCATCTCAACGAGATCCAGGGAATGGTCGAAGAACAGCTAGTAGGTTGCTCATAAGAAATCGGGCATATTTAAATTTTTCTGTTTTTTACAGTTATCTTTGCTTTTAGCACTCTAGGGTTTGCAAAAATTGAGATAAAAACTTGAAATTTGAAACAGAGGTTCCTTTTGTTGTGGTAAAGAAGCCTGTCAAATCACGATTTGATCGTGTCATTAGTTTTCTAGATTTTAATCTTTTCCTTTTCACAGTTTTTATTTTATTTCTCGATAATTATTTAACCGATTTTGTTGTTTTTTCTTTCAAAACGTGTGCCTTAACGAGATCTATGAGATGGCTAAAAAACATTGAGTCAATTATTTTGGGTAATATGAGATATTCCTGTTTTTTCACTTTTGACTTTGGTTTTACTTTTTGCGTTTGTTCGCACTCGAGCGTCCGCAAAAATTGTTACAAAAAATTGAAATTTGGAACAAAGGTTCCACTTGTTGTGGTGAAGAACCCTATTCAATGGCGATGTGATCGTATCATTAGTTGTCTAGATTTCAATTTTTTTGTTGTCACGGTTTTTATTTTATTTCTCGATAATTATTCAACCGATTTTGTTGTCTTTTTTTCCAAAATGTGTGCCTTGACGAGATCTATGATATAGTTGAAAAACATTGACTCTATTAGCTTGGGTAATATGAGATATTCCTATTTTTCAATTTTTGACTTTGGTTGTACTTTTAGTGTTTGTTCGCACTCTAGCGTTTGCAAACATTTTGATAAAAACGTGAAATTCGAAACAGAGGTTCCTTTTGTTATGCCGAAGAACCCTATTGAATGGCGATTCAATCGTATCATTAATATTCTAGATTTCAATTTTTTCATATTTACGGTTCTTTTATTACTTGATTCTCAGTAAGTACTCATCCCATTTTATTTCCAAAACATTTCTCTTAACGAGATCTATGATCTGGTTGAACAACATTGATTCAATTACTTTGGGTAATATGAGATAGTCCTGTTTTTGTTTACGCTCGTGTGGAAAAAACTTTTTCAATACTGGAATATTTTGATTTTGTGTGCAATCGGACCATTTGGAAGCTTACCACCAATGAAATTAGGGCAAATAAACAAAAACAGTGATATATTTGACAAAGTCGAATGGGAGACCCGAGGACCGCCGGCTTGTTTTTACTCTCTAGTTATTCTTATTATAATAAGTGAGTTGCTTTCCGTACTATCATTCAAGACTGTTAGCTTCAGGAACTGAAATTTAGTTTGCTCAATAAATATGATAAACAGGCCAATATAAATCCGCCAATCTTAAAACATCACCATAAATAACGTCGAGTTAGTGACATTTTCTTTTTTCATCTTATAGCCGATCATGACTGATGATTCAACGAAGAAAAATATCGATATGAAGTGGTGGAGTTTCTGGGCGAATATGATGCTGACGGAAAAAAGCTCCTGTCTGATAATTCCTGTCCGAGCTGCTCGGGTGATTAATTATAGCCTTCAATGAGAATAGTTGATAATTGACAAATTATAACTTATTAGTTTTTTATATTTTTCAGATAATATTCATGAAAGGAGTAACGGGAAAGTCGAGCGATTGTGACATACATGTAAGAGGGATCATGTCGACTTTGTTAAAAAAAAAACCATACGACTTTACTATAGTGGCACTGGTCATATTGTTCAAGGAGTGGGGGAAAAAAATTTCTGCGCAACAAATACTTATGACTGCATGAGAGGTGAGTTACTTAATTTTTTTTGGTCAGAAAAATAATGATTCTCTATGAACGACGAAATAATCACTATTTGATCGTATAAAAGATAACCGTTCACATTTCCGTTTTACAGAGTTTCTCATGGACGCATATAAGACCTCCGAGAAAGAGATGAAATTGGTGGGATTGACGATTCACTGGTTATCAGGGGCACCTGATCGAGATGGAGGATGCACAGAGAAAAAAGAAGCACGAGACTCAGTGTAACTGATACTTTAAATATTATGTAAAACACATACAACAATAGTAGCGAAGTTACTGCAACTATCAGGATAAAATGAGATAAGTTACTTAATATTTCAATTAGTTTTAATAATTTTCTCACGATCTAAGAGGGATAGCTTATTTTTTATGAAAACCTTTTATGTAGATCTTCGTTTCCTTTACGACAAATTACTTACATAAATTTGGTTACTTCTCTGAGATTTTGAGATATTCCTTACAACTTACTACAATGTCAACCTTACGTATGTATTTGTACTACTCTACAATTGTATTCTTCTTTCATTCCTTATACTCGTGAACCATTCATGTATTTAAAGCAAAAATAATCTATTTTATAAACAACTATTTTATCTATTTACATTTTTTTTAAATATTGGAAATTACCTGGTTTAGCAGGCTAGGAAAAATAAAATTACCGAGCTTGGAATAATCTAAATCCAGGCTTGGGACACGCCTGAGTGCCGGCCTTGGTGCAGGCTAGATTACCAGACCTGGATCTGCCTTGATTGGCGTTTCATTCCAGGGCTGGAACAAGCTTGGATATCAAGCTAGTCGCAGGCCTGTCCAGGCTGCGGACAAGCCTGGTCCATTTGTTGTTTCCCACCTGGGCACACACATACACAGCCATATCTTCCAAAATGGTCGAAAATCTTCAATTTCGATTTGCGGACTCATTACAATAACTTCGCTCAGGATCCGGAAGTTGAAACTAGTGGTGTGTGCCCCACTCGGGGCACGAAAAAAACTTCCCGATTTGGTTTTTCAGCACAACCCACTAAATTTTTTCTTCTCCAATATACTACGGTTAATCAGTATGAACCCTGCTATTATCATAACGAAAACATGCCTATTTGAGAATTCAAAACTGACTCATTTATGAAGCAGATAATTATGAATACTTGAGTAGACGCATGGCGAGCGTGAGAATGATACTTATGCGTGTTACTTGAAGGAGAGTGAGACGCCAATGAGGATGCTGCTGCAAAACAAAAACTTTAATATTTTACCTAGTGGAACAGTATAAACAATTGCAATTGCTAATAACATTGCAGATACTGCACAAATGTCATCCAAAAAGTGATCCGCTCGATTTTGCATGAAAACGCTTCGATTAGGACCGTCATGACAGCGCTGGGTCCACTCGTTCACTTATTACATACATAATTGTGGAGACTGCTATACCTCCTTAATTATGCAAATTATCCAAAAAAAGGCATTCTACATAAAATACGTATTTTTATATGGCAAACAACTTTTCTTGTATGAATTTTACGCTAACTCTAATAGTTTATGCAGTAGAACATTATAAACAATTGACATTGTTAATAACAATATAAGTACTGGATCACTTTTACTCAAAATTTAATCAGTTATGAAATATGCTTATATCTTTCAACTGTGACATTGAGTACCTGGATTACAACCTTTTTCTGTGAATTAACGTTCGTTATCACTATTTTCGATTTTTGCTCAACATGAATTTCTCAAAAATAGGGGAACTACCAGATAGATTTGACCAAAAACCTAATCAGCTCTAAGTTACACGGAGACGCAACGATTGAAAAAACAATTAATCGAATCGCCCGATCCGTTTCCGAGAAAACGTAAACGAAACATTTTGCCACATATGAACACGCATACACACACACACATACAGAGACGGGGCTTTGGTGTAGTGGGTAGAGTGTCTGCCTACTATTCTAAAGGTCCCGCGTTCGATTCCCGCTCACTGCCAATATTTTTTCTGAAAAATATTTTCTCACGGACTCCGACCGATGGCAGGAACATTCCGTGTGTGCTATCGGCGGTATCCATGAAGTGAGACCGTGAGCCGGCACCGACCGCGACCCGTCGCGCGGGGGGGGGGGGGGGGGGGGAGGGAGGGTTCCATCGTAGACGCCCGCCATCGTATCACAGGGGTTTCTCGAGGTTTACCCTGTGATTAAAAATACGATGAGCTGAAATGGCGAAGTCGGCCCCAGCCGCAATGGGTGGGTACTCTGATCCGTAGTATTGCCCATGAAGTAATGCCTACCAGCGGCTACGTGGGTGAATACGAATAGAGAAAGAGTAGAAAAAAAAACACACACATACAGACACTTCTCTGAAATCACGTCAGGATGATGCAAAACGTCGAGAAACGTGAAAATTTAGTCGATCTGGCACTTTTCATTTTCGGGGTCATTACAATAACTTCCCTAGATCGGAAAGTTAAAAAAGGACCTATAATTGCTGAGGGGAATTCATGAAAACATCTGAAAAAAATTGGTTGTATAGAAAATTGAATGGTAAACAATGGTAAAATATTATTGACACTGGAAAACATTGTTAACTTTGGTCGAGTGCAATTGTTAATGATAGGCTCTATAATTTCCGAATCTATGCTGAACAAGGAGTGGGGGCAAGGCCAAGTGAGAGAGGCACAAATCGGAAAATGCGCTCATATGACTGAGGTTAGCTGGTAAAATCATTAAAATTGTTAATTAACTAATCATGATTTCCTCTCCCCCCTGCCGCGCGTATATTCCATTAAATATGTAAAAACGGTCCAATGTTATCTCGGATACGAACGTCAATTAGGTATTTATTGTTTAACGCATCAAACTCAAAATTTGGAGTTGATTTTGACAGCTAACCTCAGTCACTCGAGCGTATTTTCCGATACCCACACTTCTTGTTCAACATAGGCTCGGGAACTGTAGAACATATCATGAACAGTTGCACTGTTGACAAAAGTAAACAATTTTTTTCAGTGTTAATAATATTTTAGCATTGAAAAAGGAAGCGATACCAAAATGTTTGTTTTAATTATCTTTTAACCCCCCGCTAACTCTGGTGAAGTGTCACGTGATGCATGCCGTTCTCCCTCACCGCATTTATCTCTCTATTTGGTGGTGCATTAATTGCACACCATAAAGTTAGCACCCCATGTTAATTAATAAATTAATAAATTAATAACAATTTGTTCTTTAATTTCGAATACATTGCTCGTCATTGCAAGGTAATGAAAACCAATGCATAGTTAATAGTTTTATTTGTTATGAATATTTGTAAAAATAGGCATCAAGTTAGCACCACACCCTTTATAATAAAAAAAACTAGTGGGGTGCAAATGTGTGTGCCCCGTACGGGGCACAAACGAAACTTCCCGATTTTGTATTTCAGCACAGCATAAGAACGCAATCATGGCGATGTGCAGACATAACAGTGATATCAATAATTGAACTGAAAACTAACGATTACTGCACGCGATCGATTCAGTTTGGTTTTTCAAGCCCCATACAAATATTCAACTGGAATTCGTCCGCATACCCAAGTAGGAATTGACGATCGGGACGGGGCTTGTTCAGCCCTTGATCAGGGCTGACAGATGTTGGATTGGGGCTGAGCGCCAACCCTCGCTGAGGCTTTATCAGTCCAGACCCGAAATGACTAGTGGTGTGCAAATCTGTGTGCCCCATACAGGGCACAAACAAAACTTCCCGATTTGGTACTTCAGCACAGCATAAGAACGCAACCATGGGGATGAGCAAACGCAACAGTGATATCAATAATTGAACTTGCGACTAATCATTACTGCACGCGATCGATTTAGTTTGATTCTTAAGCCCCATAAAAATATTCAACTGGAGTTCGAGCGCCTAGTTACTTTCTTAATTATCCCACTCTTTTACATCCTTCCCGCAATTGTCGGCATATTCTTTCGCTAAGTATATTCCGGTTAAACACGCGATATGTTCTAACCTATATTGGCAAAAGTCATATTGACTATGCATTGTTCCCGTATTTTAAATTGCTCAGACGACCATACCTCCTTAATTATGCAAATTATGGAAACAAGCTAAATGACGACCCCTGCCACGTATGGCGATATCGTGGATGCCGAGGGCCGTAACCTGAGACCAAAAAACGGTCTCGTCAAGTAGATCTCAAGCGCCTAAAAATCGAATTCTGAGTCGATTGGTGGATACGAATTTCGACACTTTTTTTGAGCCCTACTAAAAATTTCCAAGATGGCGGACGCGGTCTTCGGAAAACGGTCTCGCCAAGTATATCTCAATCGACTCAAAATCGAATTCTGAGCCGATTGGTGCATATGAATTTTCACACTTTTTTTGAGCCCCTACTAAAAATTCTCGAGATGGCGGACACGGTTTTCGAAAAACGGTCTCGCCAAGTATATCTCAATCGACTCAAGATCGAATTCTGAGTCGATTGGGGCATACGAATTTTGACACTTTTTTGGAGCCCCGACTAAAAATTTCCAAGATGGCGGACGCGGTTTCCGAAAAACGGTCTCGGCAAGTATATCTCAATCGACTTAAAATCGAATTCTGGGTCGCTTGGTGCTTACGAATTTTGACACTTTCTTTGAGCCCCTACTAAAAATTTCCAAGATGGCAGACGCTGTTTCCGAAAAACGGTCTCGCCAAATATATCTCAATCAACTCAAAATAGAATTCTAAGTAAATTGGTGGATACGAATTTTCTCATTTTTTTTGAGCCCCGAGTAAAAATTTCCAAAATGGCCGACGCGGTTTCCGAAAAACGGTCTCGTCAAGTATATCTCAATCGGCTCAAAATGGAATCCTGAGTCGATTGGTGCATACGAATTTTGACACTTTTTATGAGCGCCCACTAAGAATTTCCAAGATGGCGGACGCGGTTTTCAAAAAGTATTCATTCGGCTATTACACCAATTACTGTTCCGGCGGCTATACCTCCTTAATTATGCAAATTATGAAAAAAAGTAATTCAACATAAAATGTGTATTTTTATGTGGGGAATAACTTATCTTATATAAATTTTCAGCTAACTTAAATAGTTTGTGCAGTAGAGCGTTATTAACAATTGAAATTGTTAATAACAATATATACGCTGAACCGATTGCAGCCAAAAACTGATCAGATCTAAGTGGCTGGTAAACGCTTCGAACGCGATCTTAACAACTTCAATAACTTCAACAGTTTGTGAGAAAGTTGAGCGCGAAATTTTGTCCACAGACATACGTACATACACACACACACAGACTTTTACTCAGAATTTGATGGGAAGCATTTCGGTATACTTCAAACCCCTGTAGGACGAAAAACAAAAAAGTTCGATTTCGGGGTGATTACAATAAGTTCTCCTATCGTTACGTTAAAAAGATGTAGAAAATTTCAACATGAGTACAACTTCTGCAACTTCAGTTTTGTATTGTTAGGTGCACTACATGGCAAATCCAAAAAATTTGAAGTGCTCCTACCATGCCTTTTTGAATTCAGCAGCGAAGTGGTCAACTATAGTCAAGACCACTTACGCCTTTATTAATCTCAGGCCCAAAATCTGGTGAAGGGTTGAAGGCATCAGGAGTATTGGTGCGTGTATAGTGAGAGTCACTAGCCGATATAGAAAAAGAAAAGAGATGATGTTGTCGATACTGTGCTAACGACATGGAGGTGTGCGATGTGCATTTCAAGAATCCGAATAGGTGAAGAGTTCAGGCGGACGAGTCAGCCATTCTGATGATTTTACCTTGTCACGAGGAGATTATCTCGTGATTGTCATATAAGACATAATCACGGTGAAATTGAGACTGCTCTAATTTTCCTCCCTTCCGATATTTTATAAACACCCGGAATTCAATTACAACTATATTGCCACAAAAACGATGAGAAGTATCGATATTAAAACCAGTAGTCAATAATGGAGGTCACCGTGACATTAACCTATATGGGACAGCTGATGACCCGGAAGACACCAGAGCCGCTGATGAATCAATAGCGAGGTCGATCAATCAACTCTTCCCATCTATAGAAGGGAAATTGCGGGCAACGACAATGTGGAACAATATGATTGGCTGGCGACAACTGTAGCAAAATTTTCTATAACGAAGGACTCGCAATATGGCAAGAATCAGCCATGATAAAATTGCGCTGAATTTAGCCTTTTAGCGTATAAGACATGAAAATCGGGGAAGCCGATTCTCGTTATACATTGTCGACAAGGTGTCGATTTGGAGTCCAGAAATCTCCAAAATTAATATCTAGAAAATATCCAGACAATTGGAGCAACCCATTAAATTGTAATTAAGGAAATCTATTCCGCATCTGATTCCTCCTCCGGAAATTATAAAATTGTAAGTACAATTAATTATTACGTGCATTTAGGGGGAGTCGAGTGTTGGGAAATTAGGATTTCTACCAACCCGCGATTTTGTTGTAACTGCATTTACCTCGTGGTATTCATGATATTTGGGGAATATATTGCGTATGGAACAGGGCAATTTGCGCAGTCTAATTTCCCGAAATCCACCAATTTGGTGATACCACGTGGCTTCAAATATATTTAAATTAGGAAAATATTAATTATAATCCCGAACAAAATCATTGTGAACCTATTCTCATCAGTTTTGTGTAATAATTGTACGAAAATCCAATTATTGTTTTCATAAAATTAGAAATAAAACTCGAATGGAAAACAATGCAGTGTGGTGATAATTTGGACGCAAATTATTACATTTTCTTTCCTGTACAAAATTATTAGGATTTCATTCAAAAATTGTCAAGGGAAATAAAACCAACTTGTGTTAAATTTTGCATCAATCTCGTATAAAAATTCAATTGATTTTCTTCACTATTTTCATTATTCTTTACTTAAAATAAGCCCGAACAGACAAGCAAATTAAAAAGGTAATTATTATGATTATTTTGGCTAACTGAAGTTGAATTTGGTTTCACATGACACTTTAATAAATATGAATTAACATAAATTTGCATAAATTAAACAGAATTAAATATTGCCGGAGAATTGAGCAGAAATTGTTGGAATAATTGTGGAATCGAATTCAACGTCACAACCTCTTGTCATGTAATAGAGTTTAGGAGAGATTGCCGTTGCCGTAAGCAATTTTAACGAGGGCCTAGATCTGAATAATATTGATTCTGTGCGAAAACATGGGCATTTTGGCAATGCTCCAGGTACCATGAATACTAGAAGCATTATCACATTGTTCTGTACTCTAGCGATTGTTTATGTCATCTATTGCTGATGCTTAGCACAGAACATAGTAATTTACGGTCACACGGTTCTTTCAAAGATAAACAAGGAATAATGTCATAAAGATCTTCATCTTCGTCTATGACAAACTCAAATATAGCTTAGTAATGAAACTACATTGAATATTCTTCGCAAATGAAGTTAAACCTATCTCCCCGGTGGGAAAAGACGGATGAGCCAGGAGGGCGGCGGGATTCAGGCCCCTCTATTCAACCAGAGCCGCGCCAGGGCTGACTGAGGTCTGGACAGATATTATTGGGCCACGTCTGGCCAAGTTTGAGTTTGTTTATGAAAAAACCAAATTATTCGTGCTGGTTTTCATTTTTCAAAAAATAATACCAATTTCACATCGCATACTTACTGCTCGATAGCCAGCCAACCCGGGAGCTCAATATTACTCTTTCGATGCCATAACTACTAGACTACCGGGCTACTATACCTTTGGCCAAGGTTTTACATCGGGCATAGTAATTTCTCCTCGTATTTTGGAATGTCGCATAAGACTAATTTATATCTTGCAATGAGAGTGGTAGAATCGACTGTGTGCTCATTCAATTCTGAGTCAATTGCTCCGATTGTATTACATGACTCGACTTACAGTGGATGAATTGCCAGATCGATTATACGCGAATTGTCGCTTGAGCTATCATGCACAGGTAGAAGAATTTGGTTATTGTTAAATCCGATATTTTTCATCAGTGTATGTTTATTATTTAGGAAAAATGAAATGGTCAAAATGTACCAAACACAAGTGCTATCATGCGCTTATCATTCAAATCATTCGCATGGTTCCTTTTTTGCCTGGTTACTTCGCTTTTCCCTTTGACCATTCGATTCATAATCAGAATTCAGATTATATTTGACTTTTATTTCCATTTGGATAGTCTTCTAGTAGGTGACTTATCGATTTGTGTCGGAAAGAAATTTCTCGTTTATTTGTAGTGAAGTTAATGCACATGAATTGCACTAAGTCAGTACTCTTGTTGCTTAGAGCAGTATTGATTGCTATCAAAGATATGGATAGTTTTACTCACAGGCAAAAAATTTATATAACAAATATGAACATGGAGTGCAACTCGGTCATACTTAAGAGTATAAATTAGTTTGTCGATGAATATCGTGGAAGTACCAGTATCTGCACAAGGTGTATCGAGTTGGCGGCCCTAGGTACTCAAATTGAGTCTTCACCGGGCTCTTGATTAGGTTCTTTTTTGGTGGTTAATCCATTTTTTTGGTGCTCGCAAAAAAACCATAAAAAATCGCGTTTTCCGAAATAGTAGCGTTGAGTTAGCAATACTGTTCATACTTTGTGTACTTTGTCGGCTAAGTACCCAGAGGTCGGTAGGGAAAATAAGAGAATGAAGGAATTACAGGAGCAGCACAGTGCGGTTGTAGAAAAGAGCCAAGCAAACGCGCCGCCATCTTACAGCATCGCCTCGAGATAGTTTTGCGGGATTGTGTAACATGGAGAGCTCGAGCCTTTTCCGCGGTCCCCTCCAACGTCTACCGAAGTCCGTTCGAGTGCGTTCCGAGGTTCGATCGAGCGACGTTCGATCAGCACTCCCAGCACATCCGAGCAACTTCGAGCTCATCCAATCACACCCCGGCACATCCGAGCTCATTCTGTCACACCCCAGCATGTCCGAGCTTATCCGATCAAACCCCAGCACATTCGGTCACCTCCGAGCAACTTCGAACGCCCATGCGTGGTGCTTAGGTTACATCGATCTATACACGGGCTGCTCGATAACCAGAGCCCGATTTTAGCAACCGTTTAACGAGTGACCTCGTGCGTACGCGAATTGTTTAAGGTTTTGAAGTTGATTCGTATGAAAATATATTGAATCTCCATTCATTCCATTGAAACAATAGCCAAAATTTAAAAATGCTTTTTCGTTATCATTTTTTTTCACTTTTTTTTACTAAAATGAGATTTCAAAGTTGAATGATTTTGTAAAAATGACGAAAACGGAAAATCTTCATTTTATCGTTTTTGTTTTTTGAAAGCTTTTTTTAATGAAATTTTCAACTTCCTGATTTAGGAAGTTAAGGATATGTAATGACCTTATGATTTCCAGTTTTTTTCGACGTTTTACATCATTCTGACAAATTTTGGATGAGGGTTCTGTATGTGCATGTGCGTGTATGTGAGTGATTCTTTGGGAAACGGTTTCCGTCTGCGGGTCGCATCATGAACTTCCCGATATGTTAGTGTATGTGTCTATGTGTGCGCGTATGTATGCCGTGAAAATTGGGGATAAGTTAAACGCTATCGCCTTAATTATGAGTGTTACAAAAAAATTCATCCAACAAAAAAAAGTTTCCTTTCATATGGGGAACTTTTTTTCAGAACTTTTCCAACTAACCCTTACTGTTCATGTGATAGAGCCATATAAACAGTTAAAATTGTTAATCTGTCATACGTCCTGAGCTACGAACGTTATGAGAAAAGTCATAAATAATTACCATTAATTCTACACTTTCGCTCCTATCTCTAACCGTTCCCGCGATAAAGCATGTTAAATAATTAAGATTGTTAATAACAATGGGAGGAATTGTTTTTCAACATTGGCACTCCTTTCTGCCCTGGACACCAGTCAGGAATAATTTTATATACCTTCCTACGCTAGGCGGCCCCATGCTTTTCCCCTCTGCTTTCTCGTTCGATTGCTATTGTGTCATCGATAATCGAGACTTTGGAGTTTTTAAATTCGATAATCGATTTATTTTCCTGGTCGAAGCTCTCAAGTATATAATAGCATTTGTCACACTTATTCCTGCTCTTTCCTCATTTCTCAAAACGTCTGCACCCAATTTAGAATTATAACCCCTTGAATGACGAAAGCGCTCTGTATGGCTCATATTGAGAAAACGCTCACATTGACTCGTTATCTAATAACCTATTGCAATCATGAACAACAGTCGTTCAATCAACGGAAAATATTCCTCCTTATTTCCTGCACTTAGAAAGGATCCCGCAAATTCAATAAATATTTGAGGATGACCGTCCAAACGTTTGACTATGTGTTGTTGAAAATCGGCCCGTCGCTCTTGAAGAATTGGTGTAACTTACGTCCCCAACCAATCCTGCCGGAGGAAAGATTGGTGCTGACTCTGAGGTAATCTTTCATTTCGTCGTCAGAATCGATCTTTTTGGAATTATGAAAGTTGTAGAAGCCACCGAATTGAAAAATCCCTACGACTAGCTTTGGATAATGTAATCAAGAAGATATCTCGGTAATCTGAAATTCCCCCCCCCCCCCTGATTTTTTTCGAAAACTGGAAAGCATTCAAAACAAAAAATAGATTTTTTCAAAGTTCAAGCTTGGTTCATTCCTCTGATAATATATTTTTATCCTTCCATGTCATATTTCGTGACTGAAGAACTGATTCATCAATCATTTGTAGATAAAGTATGAGTTTCAACTCTTCAGGTTTCTAGCGACAAGAAGCACCTACACTGCATTGGCGTTTTCATTCAATATGGGGATCAAGACGGTCTCTGTGATCATCCCTGAGACGATGAATGCCCTAGGGTCGACCCTAAAATCAGTACATATGTTAGTTCCCTTAGTCGATGACTTCGCTCGAATATCGCAGGATTTCCAAAGGAAGTGGAACTTCCCGCATTGTATTGGCGTAATCGATGGGCGTCACGTCGCCATAAAAAGGCCTTCCAATTCGGGAAAACTCTACTACAATTTCAAGGGATATTACTCCATCGTCCTCCAAGCTGTAGTTGACGCCAACTATCGATACATTTGTATAGATGTAGGCGGGTTTGGGTGCCAGCACGATTCAGCATCGTTCAAAGCCTCTTAGCTTTATAAAGCTTTAATGCTCAAGAAAATTGTTCTGCTACAAGCAGGTCCAGTTGAGAACTCGAACTTGTACTTACCTTAGTTTTTTGTGGGAGATGGAGCGTACCCCTTGTCCGAGTTTTTGATGAAGCCTTATCGCGGTCATTTATCGGAAACTCAAAAGTGTTCAATAAC
This sequence comes from Asobara japonica, assembly GCA_026005395.1. Taxonomy (NCBI): domain Eukaryota; kingdom Metazoa; phylum Arthropoda; class Insecta; order Hymenoptera; family Braconidae; genus Asobara; species Asobara japonica. Next base: position 29,349 of record BQMI01000320.1, on the reverse strand, counting down.
CAACTCTCAAAATGTCGGGCCGTGGTAGAAAACGCATTCGCTATGACGGGTCAGAAATGGCGAATTTATGTTCATAATATTGAGCAGCGTCCAGAAATTGTTCATCTGATCAGTAAATTACATGTTTGTTGCATAACGTGATCATAGATTTGGAGCACCAAAATAATGTTGAATATGAAATTGCGGAGAACTTAATTGATAACGATGATGCGCTCATAGTAGCAGAAACTGCAGGGGATATTCGCCATGAACTTGCGAGATATTTTACTCTCCGAGGTTGATAAATAAGTGGTGGCCAAGGGGGACGATGAAGTGGCCGTCAAAAAGGATATCAAAGAGGATCGCGAACAGGTCTGGTTTTTGTGGCAAATAACGCTCATGTTTTAGTAATGAATAGAATGAACAAGTATTAGTAGTACAATATTGTTACGATCGGCTCCCTCGTGGAAATCGTGTTGTCAGATTATGTCACAAAATGACAGAAAATAACAAATTTGACCGATTCTGGCATTCTTTGTACGCATTTCGATGACAGATTATGTTATATTCACGCATTTTATGACATAATCTGACCACACGCTTTCCACGAGGGCTCATTTGGAGTTTCGGTTACAGTCCTTCAGAGTAGCATTCATTTTCCAATTCCACTCTCCTCTAAACCTGTCCCCGTCTTTTGTTTAGTTTTAAGTCTTTTCTTTTAGTTTGTGCACAATAATTTTGTCTTATGTAAATTAACCAACGGTTTCTTATTGATTATTCACCCACGTGCGTTATATTTTTTGTAACTGTGCGTTCCACGCCACATTCTTTCAATATTTATAATATTTAAGAATTTCTATTTGTGGTACTCAAATCTGCAGACACTTGAGTTCGCGTTTCTTCATGAAACGGTGGGACTGCTAAGTCTGCAGTTTCACCGTAGCAACTGCTTCGGTATTCATGAAGAACCACCAGAGTACGAGAGGAGCTGGATTTTGACGGATGTCCACTCCTTACCCAATTTATGTTAATTCGGACCGAATTCTAATTATGTAACTATTATAATTGAATCATCTGAAACTATATTGGTTTTCTATTAATTAGAGTTCGTGTCAGTGTATCATGCACACATCCTTCCATCCCAACAATCCTAGAATGAGCGAACCCCCCTTAGCTCATCCAAAACGTAGCCGGCAAAAGTGAAAAGTCGAGGGCGACTTGAACCGAAGGAGGACGAGAACCTCCCACGTTACAAGATTTTTCTCGTCTTTAAAATTGCATTCAAAGATCGACAACCAACTCCGGAAACCAAAAGGAGTATCTTTTTTCTCACCAACATACTTGTGATTGACAATAATAACAGAAGTAACGTGAACGCTAACCTCAAGGGTGCCCCTCAATAAGCCATGAATGAACCCCGCGAATAAACCCAGAAATGTTACCAAATGCGCATTGAAAGTGGTAAGGATGTACTGCGGACCACATCCTAGAAGTGCAAGATGCAAGCGAACTTGGACCTGCAAGATAACTTGGAGTGCAGAGAATGACTAACACTAATTCCTTCGATGATTCCCTGATCTACCTGTTCACCCTGAAAAAGCCCCCAAAACGTCGGATGAAAATCCTGAACAGTCAAGGGTGAGAGTTTAGAAATCAGAAAATCTCTTATCCAGATTATGTAGAAGCAAAGACCGCAGTTCTGCCAACGCTCTCCGACGACGACAAGACCAGCGATTCCTCAGCCCCAAGTGACCTAAAAGCCCCCAATGATGAACCTGACAATCTAAGAACCCATCACGCTGAGATCGCCTTCAGGAAATGATGCTGAACTCTGCTGACTCAAACTTCAAAACTGCTGAAACATCTAGGGTTGAAAAACACGTGAGAGTCGAAGATAAAAAGAGAAACATAGTCGTTCTCCTACAGCAGAGATTTTCATGAATTCGATGGTGAGATTGCAGGTGATGCCTCGAAGAAGATATAATCAGCCTTCAGATCAGAGAATTAGACATAGTCAATCAGGGGGAGGGGAGACATCTTCACGAATTCTCAGGCATAACGTCCAGGTGATGACTTATGTAGGACATTAATAACTACATATAGCAATTTTTTGGAGGAAATCGCCAGAAAATCGATTCCTTTGGGAACGTCCTTAATCTCTGATGATAAATTTTCCGACACACGTTTTCGCTTCCATATGAAGAGCTTTTTGCCATTTTTATCAAATACAATCTCACCCGGATCATTTCACGCCATGACGTTTCGACTTACACACATAGCTATACTCGTATACGCTGAGGGACCCATGATTGACGTATGTATACCTAGCAGGAAAAACCAGCAGAATCGAAATTTGAAAATTGCATAATATGCAGCTGATTTCAAGCTAATTTTATATGCGTCATTTGATTTTTTTGCTATAGTCGTTCGTGAGGAAAACGCGTCAATGCTAGCTTATGTGTAACCTAGCTGGAAATTTATAAAATCATTTTTAGCTCATTTAGAGTTACTTTTGTATGCCTCATTTAATTTTGCTGCTGCAGTCATAAGCTTGCCGGGATATATAAAAAAATTTTGTAACCATTGTCACATCCTGGAAAATTTGGAGCTCATCTACATCCCATATACTCAATTTACTAATTACCTCCTTCCCATCGTTTATAGCAGGTACACCAATTTTTTTACCAGCAATGATGAAGAAAACTATTAACAACAATTGAAAAAATAGGTAGCTGCTAGCTTTCTTGAGGAGTTAGCAGTAATATCTAAGTAAAAATTAACAGAATACATTCTTTCTTGTCCCATCTTTTAGAGCTCATCTAGAGCTAATCTTCGTCGATCAAAAAAAAAGAAAAGAAAATCCCTCCGGTGGTTCCTCCGGAAACGTTAAACAAAGTCTTGTCCACACACACACAGACACACATACGACCACTTCTCTGAAATCGTGTCGGGATGATGTGAAACGTCGAGAAACGTGAAAATTTCATCGATCTGGCACTTTTCATTTTCGGGGTCAAGACAATAATTTCCCTAGATCGAGAAGTTAAAAAATGAATACGACACATTTTTTCTCGTCACATCTTTTAGAGCTAATTTTTGAGCGACAACTAAAAGTTTGAATTCATTTTTAACAATTAAAAAAGTTAGTCACTGCTAGCTTTTTTGAAGAGTTAGCAACAACATCTAAGAAAAATGAACGTAATACATGTTTTGTTCTCCCATCTTTTGGAGCTCATTTACAGCTCATTTTTGAGCGAAGAAACAAATTTTGGGTTTTTTTTTGAACAATCAAAAAAATTGAGTAAGTCACTCAACTTTTCTGGAAAGTCAGGCTTTAAGAAAAAAAAGAACATAATATATTTCTTCTCGTTACATCCTGATAAATTAACGAAATTCACCCTAGTTAATAATGAAAATTAACTCTAACAGAAGTGACGAGAATTCGGTCAGCAGTAATTCAATTGTTTAATAATTCGGAATGGACTAAAATTGTCTGTTTCGGCTCCGAAAATGAGGTATTAGCTGTGACGAGAAAAAATATATTATGTTTCTCCATGTTACTGCTGACTTTTCAGAAAAGTTAACTCTCTAACTTAATTTTCAAATCATGAACTCAGTTTTTTGATTGTTGAAAATAAACTAGGAATTTTTGTCGTTCCTCAAAAATTAGGTCTAAATAAGCTCTAAAAGATGGGACAAGAAAAAATGTATTCTATTCATTTTTTCTCACATGTTACTGCTAACTGTTGAAAAAATCTAGCAGTAACCCAATTCTTTAATTATTAAAAAGTTAAAAATAAACTCAAAATTTTGGTTGTCGCTCGAAGATTAGCTCTAGATGACCTCTAAAAGATGGGACAAGAAAGAATGTAATCTGTTAATTTTTACTTAGTTATTACGGTAAATTACTGGTAAAAAAATTGGTGTACCTGCTACGATCCATGGGAAGGAGGTAGTTGGTAAATTGGCTATATGGGATTTAGATGAGCTCCAAATTTTCCAGGATGTGACAATGGTTACAAATTTTTTTTAAATATCCCGGCGAGCTTATGACTGCTAACGACTGCGGCAGGAAAATTAAATGAGGCATATAAAAGTAACTCTAAATGAGCTAAAAATTATTTTATAAATTTCCGGCTAGGTTACAGATAAGCTAGCATTGACGCGTTTTCCTCACGAACGACTACACCAAAAAAATTCAAATGACCTGTATAAAATTAGTTTAAAAATAGCTGCATATTATGCAATTTTTAAATTTCGATTCTGCTGGTTTTTCCTGCTAGGTATACATACGTCCACGATTGGACGCTCCTTGCAATGTTGTAAAGATGAGAGAGTTACTGCTAGTGATAATTCTCTAGCCTGGGGAATAGCGAGGTTAGCTTAGACGCACCATACTTTTTGTTAGCTACAATGGACTGTAATGCCCTATCATCCTTAACTGCCGTTTCGAGAAGTTAACTATGAGGAAAAAAATGACGGAACACATGCTCGATTTTCTGGGTCATTTTTCACTTTATTTATTACACTATGGCAAAGGCTGACGATGGAATTAGTCCTGTGCAAGGGTTGATTCTATCAGGCTGAACGTCTCAAGCCTGAACCAGTCTTGAGTTTATCGTCCACTGCAGACTGAATTTGGGGTCGTTATTGAGGCTGGTTGTAAGTACTGAATCAGGCTTGGCTCAGACCGTGTATATTGAGGCTGGATCTCCCAAGGCTCAGCCGAGCCTAAGATGTCGAATTAAATTCAAAATGTCGTTGTTTTTATAATTCATGATTTCGGTTCAATGACTTGGAAATATAGTTATGGTGATAATAAATAAATCCATGACCTCTGATCTCAAACCTCCCAGACTCAACCTGGATCAGACTTGTACCAGCCCTTGTTTCCCGTGGCTGCCTAAATTGGATAAACATTCACTAATTCATCATTTCGAGTGATTCATTGAAACTTTATCCTCGAATGAATCGATGATAATAAATACCGATAATGCTAATCATCATTTAAATACTTGTCATTGAAATAGAAATCTAAGTCAAAAAACCCCCTAACGCTTTTAAACCGTAAAACACTATTATTTTACAACAATGGTTCGATAGCTAAGCGGTTAAGGTTCAGTGCTGGAGTTTCGTGTGAGCCTTCATACAACCAACACGCATGAACATAACCTCATAGCTTATTGATATATATCAAAATTGAAAAAAAATTTGTCAATCCAATAAATAATAGTGAAATAGTGTCACCGAGTGCAGTAATCAACACTCGGAGGAATGAGTCCGATATTTTTACCCAACCCGAGTCTCCCAGAAATAACTTAATCCCAACAATGGACTCAGCACAGGATAACGTGGCAACGACAACAGCCTTTACAAAGAGAAAGAATTCGTCCATGCCAACAAGCCCCTCTAAACGACCAAAAAGACGAAGCAGGAAATCGGTCAACATTACCAGCTCAGCCATTGACAGAAGCTTCAAAGAGTTGATGAAAGTTTACGGCAAACAACAGCAAACTACAAATCATAAACCTAACCTCAACACGTCAAGGAAAGCGGTAAATCAGACAAATCAAACCCCGTCTGAAAATGTGGATACCCTCGGAACATCACAATCGAACGACCCAAACCCCGAGGGTTGGACCACGCCACGTAAGTTTTTAAAACAACGCTCAAAATCGAAGATTGATGACGACAATCTTAGCGTCAACAGCTTTAATAGCCTCAATCAAAGCGAAAGTGTCATGGATGAAGACCAAGTAAGTGCAAGTGTTACAAATAAAAAGGCAAGGACCCCACAAAATATCAGAACACAAGGGTTCCCAATTCCCAAATTTTGGAAAATGAGGTGGACCTTCAGAAGACCACCCCTGAGTTTTGGCACCCTTCAGGAATGCAAAAAAAATTAATTAACAAATTAATGCTAATTAATTATCTAGTCAGGTTTTTGGCTAAGTTGGGAAGTGCTCTTCTGAGGGTGACAAAATTTTGGAAAATGAGGTGGACCTTCAGAAAGCCACCCCCGAGTTTTGTCACCCTGCAGGAATGCAAAAAAAATGAATTAACAAATTAATGTTAATTAATTATCTAGTCAGGTTTTTAGCTAAGTTGGGAAGTGCTCTGCTGAGGGTGACAAAATTTTGGAAAAAGAGGTGGACCTTCAGAAGGCCTCCCCTGAGTTTTATCACCCTTCAAAAATGCGAAAAAAATTAATTAACAAATTAATTATCCAGTCAGGTTTTTGGCTAAGTTGGGAAGTGCTCTTCTGAGGGTGACAACATTTTGGAAAATGAGGTGGACCTTCAGAAGGCCACCCCTGAGTTTTGTCACCTTTCAGGAATGCAAAAAAAAATGAATTAACAAATTAATGTTAATTAATTATCTAGTCAGATTTTTAGCTAAGTTGGTAAGTGCTCTTCTGAGGGTGACAAAATTTTGGAAAATGAGGTGTACTTTCAGAAGGCCACCCTACCGACGTCAGAATAGCCGAGTGGACTAAGCGCGCAGTCTTAGCGCTGCCGCTTCGGTACCTGGTTCAAATCCCCCATATAGGGCGAGAATTTTTTCGGAATGTCTGATGAGCGGGAGGTTGCTCATAGAGTAGCCGCCTGTACCGACACAGGTTTTCTGTGGTTTCCTGTGTCTTATCATGCGAATGCGGTGCAGCGTATGGACCACACGCCCATATATCCATAAGGGATCGAAGGCGTTAAAGATAAAAAAAAAAAAAAAAAAAAAAAAAGAAGGCCACCCCTAAGTTTTGTCACCCTTCAAAAATGCAAAAAAAAATTAACAAATTAATGTTAATTAATTGTCTAGTGAGGTATTTGGCTAAGTTGGAAAGTGCTCTTCTGAGGGTGACAAAATTTTGGAAAATGAGGTGGACCTTCTCGGGGGTGGCCTTCTGAAGGTCCACCGCATTTTCCGAAATTTTGTGACCCTCAGAAGAGCACTTCCCAACTTAGCCAAATACCTGACTAGATAATTAATTAACATTAATTTGTTAATTAATTTTTTTTTGCTAAGTAGTTAACATTAATTTGTTAATTCATTTTTTTTGCATTTTTGAAGGGTGACAAAACTCAGGGGTGGCCTTCTGAAGGTCCACCTCATTTTCCGAAATTTTGTCACCCTCAGAAGAGCACTTCCCAACTTAGCCAAATACCTGCCTAGATAATTAATTAACATTAATTTGTTAATTAATTTTTTTTGCTAAGTAGTTAACATTAATTTGTTAATTAATTTCTTTCACATTTTTGAAGGGTGACAAAACTCGGGGGTGGCCTTCTGAAGGTCCACCTCATTTTCCAAAATTTTGTCACCCTCAGAAGAACACTTCCCAACTTAGCCAAAAACCTGACTAGATAATTAATTAACATTAATTTGTTAATTAATTTTTTTTTGCTAAGTAATTAACATTAATTTGTTAATTTTTTTTTGCATTTTTGAAGGGTGACAAAACTCGGGGGTGGCCTTCTGAAGGTCCACCTCAATTTCCAAAATTTTGTCACCCTCAGAAGAGCACTTCCCAACTTAGCCAAAAACCTGACTAGATAATTAATTAACATTAATTTGTTAATTAATTTTTTTTTGCTAAGTAATTAACATTAATTTGTTAATTAATTTTTTTTGCATTTTTGAAGGGTGACAAAACTCGGGGGTGGCCTTCTGAAGGTCCACCTCATTTTCCAAAATTTTGTCACCCTCAGAAGAGCACTTCCCAACTTAGCCAAAAACCTGACTAGATAAGTAATTAACATTAATTTGTTAATTTTTTTTTGTGCATTTTTGAAGGGTGACAAAACTCAGGGGTGGCCTTCTGAAGGTCGACCTCATTTTTCAAAATTTTGTCACCCGCAGGAAAGCATTCATCAGTCCAGCCAAAAATCGGACTGAATCATTAATTAACAATAATTTGTTCATAATATTATTTTCATATGGAATTTGATTGAGCAAACTCCACTAGCATGTGATAGAGTTTGCATACCCATCAGATTCTTGGAAAAACACTTTTAAAACTTTTTTCCTATGGCCTTGCTGGCTTAATAAAAACCTGACAAGGCCATAAAAAACAAAAAAAATTACCACGAAAATTTTATTTTTGTCAGAAAAAATTCGCGAAAAACTCTCTGATTCTAGTACTTTTCACAAAATTCGTCCCTGCTACATTGGCCTTGCCTACTTAAGATGGCTGATCGAGTCGATTGCGGGAGAGGCAAACATCTACTGGAATGGGATAACTTGAACTCCTACCACATTAAATCCAAAATTCTTATTGCGAACGAACCGACATTTGTGCCAGCTCAAACTTTTCTAAACCTCTGCATAGCAGACAACAGGCTGAAGTTGGATAATTTAGATAAGAGCAAAGTCAGCACAAAAACCTGTGACTGTGACCATCGAGCCCTCCTCATGACCATCATATTGAATGACGACTCCAATGTAGCAACCGTCAACGAAAATCTGCCCAGATACACCTACACATCCACCAACTGGAGCGAATTCACGGAAAAACTAAGCACCACTTATAGAACAAACATCCCAATTACTCCGAATCTTACGAGAGAAGAAATAAACGAATACTTCGAATACATGCTCATCTGGGGCATGATAAGGGACAGATCATTCTCAGTCATTAGCGGGCCTATATCTTCCTCCAAATGCTCTAAAATTACAGAAGGTCTCCAACAAGATACAATTAATTCCCCACTCCTGTTCTCCATATATACAGCTTCCATCCTCAACTCCTATGGTGTGAACACAGAACCTAACTGGCACTCAATAGCATACGCAGATGACACGATATGGTACCGAGTTGGATCAAGACCATTAACTATTCAAAAAGAACTTGAAGTGATCGTCAATAAAGTGAACAATCACTATGCAATGTGGAACCTACGGGTAAACCCACAAAAGTGCAAAAACATACTTATTAGAAGACCATACGCCTAAATTGGTGGCAACCACAGGAAAGAGCAGAGAGAGTTCACGATAAAATCCTTCAAACCCGACACCAGAGAAAAAGTTGTGATACCAACCATGAAAACAGTTAAATATCTCGGTATGCATATAGGTCATTCAGCCCGGTGTACAAAACACATTGATATCCAATGCCAGAAAGCAGAGAAACGTTTCTAATCTCTCAACAGACTCTTCTATAACAAATACCTCACAGAAAAAGCAAAAATCATATGCTATCTCCTGCTCATCCGGCCCCTCCTTATCTCTGCAGTACCCATATGGCGGAACACATCAGCTACACAAATAGAAAACCTTCGAAAGCTGGAAAGAAAACGCCTGAAAGCTGCGATGTTCTGCCACAGATCAGCTCATTCGAATTTTCATCATCTAACCAGCAATCAAGTTCTACACAACTGGGCGGAGATTCCACGAGTAGACAACTTCATCATAAAACTTACTAGAAACTATTACTCTAAAATGAAAGCTTCAAAAAACGAGCTAATCAAAGCCCTTAGCGAAGTAGATGCAGCAGAAGCTATAATAGGAGCTGAGAAAGGCTACCCACAGCCACAAGCCTTCACCCTCTTTGACCGCCTGGGTATTATCCAAAATGCGAACAATGTACCTGACCTGTACCACCACAGCAGGCCAAAATTCAGCAACAAGATCTTAATCCAAGACATTATGGACAATCCTTCAGTCTACTCCAGGTCTATTCCTGAAGTGGACCTGCTAGACGACTGCAGACTCAGCCCTCGTTACTGGTGGCTTGACGAGACAGCAACGGATATCGCTAGCCTAAAGACCAGACTCAAAAAATACAAAGAAATGAGAGGATCCTCATCCCAAACAGCACAACACCGCTGATATCCAAAGTCAGCATCGACTCCATGTAAATATGGAAATACCACCTTAGTTTTTAATTTCCTTCTTATATCTATGTATTTATTTATTAACATTATCGTTCAGTGGTTTTTTTTAGTCTCATAAAATGCAGAGATCTATTTTTCTCACAACTGCAAGTGCCTGAACAGAGAAAGTTATAGTGCCAAGAGGGCCAATTAAACACATATCGTTCAAAATAAACCCAGCTGATAAATAGTTACTCGTCGACCACTGAGATGTTTTATATCAAAAAACCAAGTTGTCATTCACTCATTTCATAAGAATGTCATTATCTTAAGTGTTTTTTTCAAAGATGATTATTAACGCTGTAAGTTACATATATATTTCCTGTATCTTATGAAAATAAATCATTAAAAAAACAAAAAAGTAAGGTTCAGTGCTAGTAATGAGAAGCACCACGGTTCAAGTCTCTAGTCGGCCGTTTTTTTTTTCATCCACCCCAAGGAATTCAGATGGTTAATAATCAAATTTCAACCATTATTCATGATTAATTAGATGATTTGCTGGAATTGATGTGAGGGAAAAGTGAAATTTAATTTAATCCCAGGCTTTTCTCAGACCCTTTTAGCCAGCCTGTTTTGAGGCTTGGGGGCCGAGCCTGAAAAGGCGTTATCATTTTGGGTCTCGATAAGGACTGAACCAGGGTTTGCGCTCAGCCTCAATCCAACATTTGTCAGCCCTGGTCAAGGGCTGAACAAGCCCTGTCTCGATCGTCAATTCCTACCTGGGTAATTAACCAAGTAAAGTCACTAACTTTTACAATAAAACCGTTCAAGTCTATCGTAAACACTGGGGAATAACTAATTATAAACTAGTCACTGAAACGTTCTGAGTAGATTAACTAATATATGACTACTGTTAATCTTCTGGGCGGATTAACAATCCGGTGGTTTCTGGGCTAACGTTAACACATGGTGAAAGAAACTGGGAAAAATACTGGGAGGATTTTCATAACACGTGTTAACTCTAGAGCGGTTGAAAACTGAGTCTTCGAGAAAATCGGCGCGTGAGGAACCGGAGGATTTAGCTCCATGGCCGATAAAACAGCATACGCAACAATGATCAAAACCTTGCTTATAGATCAAAGTCACCTCAACAAGATGTTTTCTTTGAAAATCCTCATATCCTCGTCCGTTCTCGATATTTTTGGCCCGAGATTAATAAAAGCGTAAGTGAACTTAGCTCACATGACCACTTTGCTACTGAATTATAAAGTATGAAAAAAATATTAGAAAAAACGCTATAATTAACTTCCCGATCTAGGGAAGTTATTGTAATGACCCCAAAAATGAAAAGTGCCAGATCGATGAAATTATCATCGTTGAGTAAAAATCGAAAATAGTGAAAATGAACGTTCATTCGCACAAAAATGTTGTAATCCAGGTACTCAATGACACAGTTGACAGATATAAGCATATTTTATAACTGATTAAATTTTGAGTAAAAGTGGTCCAGTACTTATATTGTTATTACCAATGTCAATTGTTCATAATGTTCTACTGCATAAACTATTAGAGTTAGCGCAAAATTCATACGAGAAAAGTTGCTTGCCATGTAAAGATACGTATTTTATGTAGAATGCCTTTTTTCAATAATTTGCATAATTAAGGAGGTATAGCAGTCTCCACAATTATGTATGTAATAAGTGAACGAATGGACCCAGCGCGGGCATGACGGTCCCAGTCGAAGCGTTTTCATGCAAAATCGAGCGACTCACATTTTGAATGGCATTTGTGCAGTATATGTGATGTTATTAACTTCCCGATAGGGAGGCTATTGTTTTTGGTCGGAAAATCGAAATTGTAAATTTCACTTGATCTCCACGTTTCATGGCCCCTAGAAACGTTTCCAACCATTTGAGCGATTTCTCCTGGACGAATTATGCGATTTTGTTTTTTTTTTATACTCATTGGATAGGTTTCCGCCTAACTTAGCCCTGATTAGATATTGAACATAATCGACCCAGCGGTTTCATAGTTATTAACAAATGAATTGTTTATATCGCTGCGTGGTGAGAACGATTGAAGAAACGAAAAAAATTATTTAATCAAAGTTGTTCCACACACAAAAATACATATTATATAACGTTTTGGCTGCCACAGAAAGTTTATTGTTTTTAATAAATTCAATTGTTTAGATCGATATATCACAAGAACGGTTAGAGATACGCAACAAATGAACGTCGTTCCTCACGTAAAAATACACATGCGATGTTTTCGACTTTTTTTGGCTAACACCCATAGTTAATTGTTATGAACAAAATCGATTGTTTATATAGCTCGATCGTGAGAATAATTCGCGATACGGAATAAAGTGTCGAATGAAAGTCGTTCCGGACATGAAAATATACATTGGATGTTCTTTTTTTTTATTGAAAGGTTTCAAACCTTTCGGCTTATTCGCAACATTTACATAATTGAAATGAAACATTGCATGTTTCATGACTTTTATGCCAACATCCATAGTTAATTGTTATTAACAAAATGGATTGTTTATATCGCTCGATCCTGGAAACGATTGGACGTATGGAACAAAGTGTTCAATGAAAGTCGTTCCACACATAAACATGCACATTTCATGTTGTATGACTTTTTTTGCCAACACCCATAGTTAATTGTTATTAACAAATTGAATCATTTATGTCGCTCTATCACGACAATAATTAGAGATCCGAAATGAGGTATTGAATGAAAGTTGTTCCACACGTAAAAGTACACATTTGATTCTTTATGACTTTTTATGCTAACACTCATAGTCTTTCACCAATTGAATTGTTTATCTAACTGTATCGCAAGAAAGGATATATTTTTTAAAAATCTCTTTATATTTTAAGAATTATATAACTTCACATATTTGGTAATTTTGAAAAGTTTAAAACGTTCACAATTTGAGACCGAAATCGCAATTTTGTATATAATATATACGGGCGAACGATCGGGAAGTTATTGGTTCGACCCATCGAGGGTCAAACCCAAATCCCGTTTATTGCTTTCGAATGGAATCATTGGAGTCAATTTTCACTTTGGCTAATTATGCTTGTAAACGATATATACTGGTTTGAAACGTAAAAATACGAAGTTTGAGCGTAGTGTCTGTATGTATCAATCTTTTTCGAAAATCTTCACTTATAAAATTGAACGTAAAAAGGACTAAATTCTGAGGATAAAATGTGAAAAAATTGTCAGTTATTGGTATTGAGTACGTCTAGCTGTGGGCGCAATTTCAGTGAAATCAGCCGGTAAGTTTCTTAGAAACCGATTTTTTTCCTTTTTCCCGTCGATTGTTCATATCTTTAAAACTAATGAATAATTTTTAATTTCTTTTTTATCAAAATGTGCGTCTCAACGCGATCCAGGGAATGGTCGAAGAGCATCTAGTAGGTTGCTCACAAAAAATCGGACATATTCCCATTTTTCTGTTTTTACAGGTATCTTTGCTTTTTGCACTCTACCGTTTGCAAAAATTGAGATAAAAACTTGAAATTTGAAACAGAGGCTCCTTTTGTTGTGGTGAAGAACCCTGTCAAATCGCGATTTGATGGTGTCATTAATTTTCTAGATTTTAATTTTTTCATTTTCACGGTTTTTATTTTATATCTGGATAATTATTGAACAGGATTTTTTTGTTTTTTTTTTCAAAATGTGTGCCTTAACGAGATCCATGATATGGCTGGAAAACATTGAGTCAATTATTCTGGGTAATATGAAATATTCCTGTTTTTTCACTTTTGACTTTGGTTTTACTTTTTGCGTTCGTTCGCACTCTAGCGTTCGCAAAAATTGAGATAACAACTTGGAATTCGAAACCGAGGTTCCTTTTGTTATAGCGATGAACCCTATAAAATGGTGATTCCATCGCATCATTAATTTTCTAGATTTCAATTTTTTCATATTTACGGTTCTTTTATTACTTCATTCTCGATAAGTATTCATCCCATTTTACTGCCAAAATATAAGCCTTAACGAGATCTATGAACTGGTTGAACAACATTGAGTCAATTACTTTGGGTAATATAAGATATTCCTGTTTTTGTTTCCGCTCGTCTGGAAAAAGGTCTTTCAATACTGGAACATTTTGATTTTGTGTGCAATTGGACCATTCGGAAGCTTACCACCAATGAAATTGGAGGAAATGAACAAAAACGGTGACATATTTGACACAGTCGAATGGGGGAGCCGAGGACCGCCGGCTTGTTAGCAATTGTAATTGTTTATACTGTTCCAGTGGGTAAAATATTAAAGTTTTTGTTTTGCAGCCGCATCCTTATTGGCGTCTCACTCTCACCCAAGTAACACGCATAAGTCTCATCCGCATGCTTACCATGCGTCTACTCAAGTATTCATAATTATCTGGTTCATAAATGAGTCAGTTTGGAATTCTCAAATAGACATGTTTTCGTTATGATAATAACAGGCATCACACTGATTCAATATACTAATTGGAGAAGAATAAATTTAGAAGGCTGTGCTGAAAATCCAAATCGGGAAGTTTTGTTTGTGCCTCGAGTGGGGCACACACGTGCACACACCACTAGTTTTAGTTCGTGAGACCTCATATCTAATAAAATGGCATGGTAGGCAATTTCAAAACATAACATTCATTTCGTGGCGTACCCAACTAAACAGTACTTAAAATTGACATTTTTTTTGCACATTTCAAAATGTGGTATATCTTTTGTCCTGACGAGTTTTTGCAGAAATACCTCAAAAAAACTTTTAGAGATGAATGATTTTTTTCACTTGCCAGTTCTCATTAATTAATAACGGCAATCAACAGGATGATAATGACACTCCACGGGTCAAATGAAGATATTTTTTATGAAAATTGAATAAATTTGACTTTTATGATTTTTACCAAAAGTGAATTATATCATTTCTGGCGCATTTTTTTAGATGAAAGTCCAGACTGCTTGTTTGGAGAGGGACTGGAATTTAGGGGGTTGTAGGTTGACGGAGAATTAGTGATAATTTAATAAAATGCACACGAGGATAATTGTCTTGAATTTATTCCACCGGCTTGAGTATCGCCGATGGCTTTGTCAAATATATTACAGAAATAAAACGAAAACTCCTTCACGTTCACGTGATTTCAAATTTACTTTAGTTGATAACTGACTTTAGTTGAATGGCAATGGATAATTTTCTCAATTACAAGGATGATTGACTTGATACGAATTTAAATTGGTGATATGCAAAGAAACGTCCTTTTCACGGTTGACTTAAACTTGTACTCGGGGTGATAATTGTCTCTAGGTTAATTGCAATTGATAAATTTTCCAATACTGAAGATAATTGACTTGATAAAGAATCTAATTGTTGAGCGACCCGCGTTGCCCGCATAACTTGCACTTTTACTCTCTTTTGCACGTTATAGTGATGTTACAAGGGTGGGGGTCGTCGCTGCTTATGCCCAAGATGCCGAATGGTACCGAGTTCGATCGGAGTTGACCGATCATCTCCACTTCAAACACTGCTCTTTTGTAGATCTTTTGATGCCGAATCGAGAAGGTGTTCGAACATTTTTCTATAAATCGCGTTTTTCACGAGATAAGTACGAAATTGTCTAAAATTCAGCCGTTTTTCATTTCTTCAACCAAATAGCTGCATCGGAACCGAGGTCAAGATAAGAAGTGAGCAGAACAACGAAAGTCCCCCTATAAAGTACAACAGTTCTTTGATAATTGATCATACGTTCACATTTTTTGATGATGTATTAGTGGCAGAAAAACAAGCAGTCGGTCATCGAATGCATAACGGTTATTTTTATTTCGTTAAACGTTGCCCTTTTATTTCCACCAATTTCATTAGTGGTATGCTTCCGAATGGTCCCGGCTTTGGAAGGGTACCAAATGGAACATTTGTGTAAAATTTCCAGTCCCATGACAACAACTGTAGGAGGAAATGCGCGAACAAAAGTTTTAAGTGAAAAACATAAAAGTTGAAATAACTCGAAAACTTTCTACGGACGCATATGTGTTTTTTGATTCCCTCTTATAGATGACGTGATGGGGAAGATTTAAAAAAAAATGAATCGGTTCAGTATTGAAGGAGATATGGAGCAAAAACAAAAAAAAATGAATCAAGTTTTCTCAAAAACTTATGCTTCGATCGAGCTGAAATTTGGTATGGTGCAAGAGGGACTCAATACCAATTATTGGAGAAAATTTGAGAATTTTTAAATCAATTTTACCCGTTTAAGTGTTAAAGTTAGTATATCGAGATGCCAAAAATGAAATGTTCACAAACAGACGGCGGCCTCAAATTTTGTATTTTTACGTTTCAGACCATTCTAGATCATTTCCACATGAAATTAGAAAATGTGAAAATGGACCCTCAACAATGCTTCCATTCGGAAGCAAAAATCATCACGTGGTGTGAAAAAAACACCGTGTCATTCTGATAAAGAAAGGGGAACCTTTGGGGGTCGCCTTAAAATTAAATTAAAGGGGTGAAACTGGGTGAAAATTTTTAATTTCCCGATTTAGGGAAGTTATTGTAATCACCCCGTTAATGAAGTGTCTCAGAAATCTAAAATTTTCACTTTTGTCGATGTTTCACATCTTTCTGACAAATTTTAGATGAGGATTCTGCACGTGTGTGTGCGTGCTCATATGTGAGTGATTCTTTGAGAAACTGTTCCCGGTAAACGGCTCGATTTGTTTCTCCTTCGACACAAAACTGCCGCTGACAGATGTCCAGGGTGGAAAGGAGTGTTAATGTTGAAAAGAATTCCTTCAATTCTTATTAACAATCTTAATTGTTTATAAGGCTGTATCTCGAGAAAGGTGACCGATACGGGAAAAAGTGTTAAACAAAAGTTGTTCCTCTCATGAAACTACATATTTCAGGTTGTATTACTTTTTTTGCTGGTCATCATATTTTACGAGATCCTATGGTAAAAAAGAGAAGCGAAGAAAAATCTTGAAATACAATCGAATGACCGTAAACTTGATGTCTCGATATCGCGTAAGACGAAATGTCTCGAAAAACGTAAGGTGCAATCGACGCGACACCAGTCAGTCCGGCGGAAAAGGAAATGCGCGTACGGAGCACGCGCCATCGATCTCGTATCGATACAATGTCGTAATGATCGATCAATAGCCGAATTTGCGTAACTGATATACAACTTGACTTCATACGTGAATCGTCACACACACACACACATACATTATCGGGAAGTTATAGATGCGGCCCGTCGAGGGTCCCACTCACGTCCCATTTATTATTTATTTACTTGGAACATATCCAGGGGGGGGGGGGGGGGGATTAAGAAAAAACACGTATCTATAACTTCCCCATAGTGTGTTTGACACTTTTTCTTGTATCTGTCACCTCTCTCGAGATACAGCCTTATACACAATTAAAATTGTTAATAACAATTGAAGGAATTGTTCTTCAACATTGACACTCCTTTCCGCCTTTCACTGATGTCAGAGGCAGTTTTTTGTCGAAGGAAAAACAAACCGATCAAGCTGTTTACCGGGAACCGTTTCACAAAGAATCACTCACATACGAACAAACACACAACCGTCATCTAACATTTGTCAGAATGACGTGAAACGTGGAAAAAAGTGAGAATTTTCGACTTCTGAGACACTTCATTATCGAGGTGATTACAATAATTTCCCCAAATCGGGAAGTTAAAAAGATATTTTAACTGGCACCCTACTGACCCCGTTAGGATCACAATGAGAACTTGCAGATTTGAGAATTCTAAACTGACTTATTTGTGATTAGTTTAGAATTATGCGCGTTACTTGACTGGAAGTGAGACGCCAATAGGGGTGCGACCACTCGAGGGTTAAATCCGTCATCCCTTCTTCATTATGAAAATTATGAAGAAAAATCAATTAAATATGCACATCCACTTACAAAGCAAGTTCCATTTAATACTTTCTGCGGTATATCTCAGCGTTTTTGTTATAGAGTGTTATGAATAATTGAATTGGTTAATAACAATGTAGATACTGCCCCAATTTTATATAAACTCTTTGAACCCCCATTCTCCATAAAAATATTGCGATTGGAACCTTAATGACGACCGTGAATTCATTCACTCACTACCTCCGTCACGCTAGCAAAACAAGGTCATTTGGGGTCAATTTTTTTTTGCTCTGAATTATGTGCTAATTATTTGCGAACTCCCAAAATTATTGGCTACCACCGGTAAGGAGTAAATAGGGGGTGCAAAATGAGTCAAATCGCGCCGCGCGCTGATGCGTAGAACATACCGCCAAAAGTCAACAAATATGCTTCTATATTTATGTGCTCACCGGAAGATATGCAGGTAACTCATTTTCATTCCACAAACTATTGCTAAACATTATTTGCTAAGCAACAAATGCCCCATACATGACTCAAGTGCATTTCCCACTACCCGACTGACTAAAATCACCTTTATATGCACCTGGGATTATGTGCTCATCAACTACAACGAGCAACAAATTGTTCCAGTTGACCAACATTTATTGAACATTATTTGCTAAGCAACAAATGCCCCATAGATGACTCAAATGCAGTTCCTACTATCCGCGTCACCAAAATCATCTTTATATGGACCTGGGATTATGTGCTCGTCAACTACAACGAGCAAAAAATTGTTCCAATTGGCCAACATTTATTAAACATTATTTGCTAAGCAACAAATACCCCATATATGACTTCAATGGATTTCCCAGCATCTGAGTCACTAAAATCACGTTTATATGCGCCTGGAATTATGTGCTCGTCAACTACAACGAGCAACAAATGGTTCCAATTGGCCAACATTTATTAAACATTATTTGCTAAGCAACAAATGCCTCATAGATGACTCAAATGCATTTCCTACTATTCGCGTCACCAAAATCAACTTTATATGGACCCGGAATTATGTGCTCATCAACTACAACGAGCAAAAAATTGTTCCAGTTGACCAACATTTATTAAACATTATTTGCTAAGCAACAAATGCCCCATAGATGACTCAAATGCATTTCCTACTATCCGAGTCACTAAAATCACCTTTACATCTGCCTGGAATCATGTGCTCATCAACTACAATGAGCAAAAAATTGTTTCAATTGACAAACATTAGTTAAAAATTATTTGCTAAGCAACAAAAATGCACATTTTTGTGCACGTGAAAAGTTAGCAACAAAGATCATGTACAATGCAAAAATATTTTATTTATAATATTTGCTAATGAAGGAATAATCAAAAAGCAACTTAATTGTCCAGTGTGACGTACGACCGATTCCATTGACTTATTAATGCTCACACATTTTTGTGCCCATGAAAAGTTATCAACAATGATCATTTGCAATGCAGAAATATTGTACTTATTTTTGCTAAGGAATAAATAATTAAAAATCCACATAATAGACCACTGTGACCCATGACCGATTGGATTGAATTGGTCATGCTCAAATATTTTTGTGCTCATCAAAAGTTGTCGCCAAACTCCCTTTGCAATACGAAATTATTTTATACATAATATTCGCAAAGGAAAAAATGAATAAAAATTCACTCAATTGACCACTGCAACCTATGAGTAGTTGCATTGATTTGTTTATGCTTTCACATTTTTGTGCTGATCGGAAGTCATCAACAAAAATCATTTGCAAAGGAAAAGTACTTTATTTACAATATTTGCTAATGAATACATAATTAAAAATCCACTCAACAGACCATTGTGACCTATCACTGATTGGATTGATTTGTTCGTGCTAAAACATTTTTGCGCTCATCAAAAGTCATCAACAAAGAGCATTCGCAATGCAAAAAACGTTTATTTATAATATTTGCTGATGAAAAAATAATTAACAATCCACTTAACTGACCGATGATCGATTGGATTGATTCATCCCCAGGTAAGAATGATCCATCGTGACGATGGAAAGAAGGCGGATTCAGGATAGATCATCGAGACCTTATTCGGTGGTGGAATTCATTACTGATTTAAGACGGACAATCAATATTCGCTCGAGTCTCGTTCGAATATTGATGTAGTGTGGATCAAGGCTCGGGTATCTTTTAATTAGTCCAGTCTGGAAGCCAACCATGAACATCAATGTTCGCTCGAGCTTCGTTCGAGGATTGATATACGTACAAGTCCGCCTGAGCTCGGCAACGCTCGGTATACCGAATATGGCGGCTTGGCGTCATTGTGTCAGGGCGTTTGATGTGTCATGTCCGTGTACATACTACGTAAACGAAAGTTTCATAGAATTGTGAAAAAACATGTGATTGGTTGGGTAATTGTGACAGTGCAATTCGATTGGATTACATATAATGGTGTGTATTTTTGAAGAAAATAGTGAAAAAACAACAATGACCAAACAATTTTAGAATCTCGTGATGGAATAAAAGTTTAAGACTGCCCTATAATGAAATTACTTAGGCACAAAATTGATAGAAAAAACAGGAAATTTGTAGGAAGAAAAAACATCAAAGTTAATCAGATATTTTTATTTATTGTTTTCTAACTCTCGTGACTGATTCATTATTTTAATAATCGTATGTACACATATAAATAGTATGTACACATGTAAATAGTGAATAAACGTTCAACATTTTGAGCTAATTGATATATCAATTTATTCTTTAGGCTTGTTTATGCGTTATGTAACCCATCCAAGCACGACTATTCAATCAACACTTTCAATGAAACTGGTAATGCAGAAACCTAGATTATAGATCAATGCACGATGCAGTCATGATCAAGCCTCGATTGAATCTCGATGAAGCACCAAAATTCGATCGACGTTTGATCGGAGCTCAATCAAGGCCATCCATACGAAGGTGATTTTGGTGACGCGGATAGTAGGAAATGCATTTGAGTCATCTATGGGGCATTTGTTGCTTAGCAAATAATGTGTAATAAATGTTGGTCAACTGGAACAATTCTTTACTCGTTGTAGTTGATGAGCACATGATTCCAGGTCTATATAAAGGTGATTTTTCTGACTCGGATAGTAGGGAATGCATTTGAGTTATCTGTGGGGCATTTGTTGCTTAGCAAATAATGTTTAATAAATGTTGGTCAACTGGAACAATGTTTTGCTCGTTGTAGTTGATGAGCACATAATTCCAAGCGCATATAAAGGTGATTCTAGTGACTCGGATAGTAGGCAATGCATTTGAGTCATATATGGGGCGTTTCTTGCTTAGCAAATAATGCTTAATAAATGTTGGTCAATTGGAACAATTTTTTGCTGGTTGTAGTTGATGAGCACATAATGCCAGGCAGATTTAAAGGTGATTTTGGTGACTCCGATAGTAGGAAATGCATTTGAGTCATCTATGGGGCATTTGTTGCTTAGCAAATAATGTTTAATAAATGTTGGTCAACTGGAACAAATTTTTGCTCGTTGTAGTTGATGAGCACATAATTCCAGGTCCATATAAAGGTGATTTTGGTGACTCGGATAGTAGGAAATACATTTCAATCATCTATGGGGCATTTGTTGCTTAGCAAATAACGTTTAATAAATGGTGGTCAGTTGGAAAAATTTGTTGCTCGTTGTAGTTGACGAGCACACAATTCCAGGTCCATATAAAGGTGATTTTGGTGACGCGAATAGTAGGAGATGCATTTGAGTCATCTATGGAGCATTTGTTGTTTAGCAAATAATGTTTAATAAATGTTGGTCAATTGGAACAATTTTTTGCTCATTGTAGTTGATGAGCACATAATTCCAGGCAGATTTAAAGGTGATTTTGGTGACTCGGATAGTAGGAACCGCATTTGAGTCATCTATGGGGCATTTGTTGCTTAGCAAATAATGTTTAATAAATGTTAGTCAATTGGAACAATTTGTTGCTTGTTGTAGTTGACGAGCACATAATTCCAGGTCCATATAAAGGTGATTTGGGTGACTCGGCTAGTAGGAAATGCATTTGAGTCATATATGGGGCATTTGTTGCTTAGCAAATAATGTTTAGCAATAGTTTTTGGAATGAAAGTGAGTTACCTGCGTATCTTCCCGTGAGCACATAAATATAGAAGCATATCCGTTGATTTTTGGCAGTATGTGTTACGCACCAGCGCGCGGCGCGATTTGAGTCATTCTGCACCCCCTATTTACCCCTCACCGGGGGTAGCAAATAATTTTGGACGTCCGCAAATAATTAGCACATAATTCAGAGCAAAAAAAATTGACCCCAAATGACCTTGTTTTGCTAGCGTGACGGAGGTTCATTCACTTATTACAATAATGAATGTTCAAATAGCCATACCTCCTGAACTATGGAAATTATGCAGAAAAATCATTGAACATAAAATGTCGATTTTGACATGGGAAATGACTTTTGTTATTATACTCATTCTCCTATCTTCGACGGATTTCGCGATAGAGCATTATAAACAATTGAAATTGTTTATGACAAAGGAAATATCGCGTCAATGTTATCCAAAATGTAATCCCCTCTAAGTCACATGAAACCGCTTCGTTTTTCATATCGATGACCTTGATGATGCCCTTCGTTCGTGAGACATCGTTCCCCAAAAATTTAACCCCACACACACACACACACACATTTGTTCAGAATTTGACGGGAAGAATTTTTGTATATTTAAAAGACCAGTTACGAATCGAAAAGAAAAAATCGATTTCGGCGGCATTACAATAACTTCACGAAAAATCAGGAAGTTAATACGAAAAGATGGAATTCTAGGTTTGCAACACAAGTGAAGGAATTAAACTATAGATTTATCACTAAATGTGAATGCTGACTCTCGACGCGGCAAATAAGATTGGAGTGCTTCATAACATTATCCGGAACCTTGTGATTTCATCACAATTTAGATCAGAAGAATCATTGTTTGTCTAACTCGATTCACTGGTTTTTGTAGTTGTTATAAAAAGATATTGAAAATTCAAAAGCCCTGTCGCATACGAAAATAGTCAAAATTTGAAGTGACTTCAAATCAAATCCAGATTAAAATCTGACTTTTTATTCATTCAATGTTTAAATTATGATAAAGGCAGATTCATATTCTAATGAATACTTCGTAGGAGTACCCGTGGATATCTGGTAAATAGAACATAATGAGTTTTGCCTAATCGTAGTATACTCAAGTACCCAATACTTTCTCGCATTTTGTAGTAAGTCTCCATTTCACGACATTCGATAGCTTGTAGATTGCGAATTCATGGAATATTATCTATTTCATTTTGCTTCTAATTGAAGACGCAATTGAATCTTCGTGCCTAAGCATCAACCAGGGGGCCTATTCTCGAGTTCGAGTGAAGGGAATTTGTGAACGGAAGTCGCTTCGTTCACGCCTCACTTTGGTGAGGCCAAGTTTTCACGAACGGATCGTACATCTACACGTGAAGCAATTCCGTTCACGGACGTCAGCTCACGAATCAAAACTGACATTCGTCAACGGAACTGCTTCACGTGTGGATATACGATCCGGGCGTGAAAACTTGCCCTCACCAAAGCGATGCGTGAACGGAGCCACTTTCGTTCACAAATTCCCTTCACTCAAACCCGAGAATAGGCCCCCAGGAGTGGGGTAACCTAGCGCATGAGCCAGCGACTTCAAACATTATCAATACCTGACCCTATCCTACCTTAAAAAACCCCAGCGCGATTTCGGTGATGTCAGGAAGGCCAAATTTGTGATTCGAAATTGGCTAAATTCCTATTTTTTATTTGAAAATATTGAGAACGCTTTGCCATGAATTTCATGGGAAGTAGTCACTAATAGGTTGCAATGAATCTGTTAATTGGGTAATTTCATGAACCCGGCCTGCGTGCAAGTTCCCAATTCGTAAATTTTCATTGAACAAGATTACTGTGTATGCGTTCAACTACATACAAGAATGGTAAATACCATAGTGAATACTATATACCATAAAAATCTCACACACAAATTGTCGTTAACTCAAACGCAAATCCGAGACATTTTCGTCTGAAAAAGTTGGAAAAAAATATTTCTTTGAGCAAATTAATTCGGAACAATTATGAGGGCATAAATGTATACGAAAAAAAGTAACTCAACTTCTTAATAAACATAGACTTTGGTTAAGAAAAAATAAGTTGAAATCGATTGTAATACACCTGCGGTAACTCATCAGGAAGACAGATTTGACGAACATTGTAATATCTTAACATAATAATTCAATGAGCTGTAGAGATGTCCACTACAAAACTGCTTTCATGATTTGAAGTACTTTTACCACGCCAATTTTCAGACATTTACTTTTAACAAACTTGATTATTCTGTTTTTGCAACTTTAAACGTTTCATATGTGTAAGCACTTGAGTTTCAAGATTGTTGTGTATGCGTTCAGTTATATACGCTGATGTTAAATACCAGAATGTATTGAACTGCATACCATAAAAATCTCATACACAAATTATCGTTAACTCAACCGCATCAAGTTTTTCAACAGTGCCAGCAGCATAACTAGTTGAAAAGGAACTAATAGGGATAATCAATCACAAGCTTTCGTCATATTAATGGACTAGTATTTCAAAATGAAACTTCAATCATATGTAACTGTGAATTGAACACCTAAGAGTTTAATTGTGGCTAATATCGCACTCATGTTAAACTATTCTTAGAACAAAATCCGTTCCGTAAAATTGCAAAGTTAGGGCAGATAACATCAATGAAATACTATTCGACGAGTTTCCATGAATGGCGATTCTCATTTATGATGACACATTTCGTTCCTTTTTTGTCTATGTACTTTGCTTTGAAATGTCGGGATTCAAAAGTTGAATCCATACATATTCCATTGATTTCTA
The DNA here is from genome assembly GCA_026005395.1 of Asobara japonica. Lineage (NCBI taxonomy): Eukaryota > Metazoa > Arthropoda > Insecta > Hymenoptera > Braconidae > Asobara > Asobara japonica. Next base: position 4,762 of record BQMI01000320.1, on the reverse strand, counting down.
TACTGTTCCATACTATTCCATTGAAAGTACAGAGTTTTTCTCCTCAGTGTGTCTGAACAATACTTCTATTTTCTTAGATCTGTATTCCTGGAGAATTGCTGCAGCAATATTTTGACGGAATTAGACCGCCAGGGTTCAGTATTACCACATTTCTGAGCCATCGCCGTAAAATATGCTAAAAACTATACTAACGTCGAGCTCCAACCCATTAAATCGTTCTCCCAGCGTTCTCGTGTATCAAAATCAATTTGCCAGAAGTTAATGTTGTTGGTGCCAGACTGCATGGCATTCTTTGCTGGTTGATATATACGAACAGTCCTATTTTTAATGTGTTCTTCAGGGACACCAGAAATTATCGACAAGTCCTCATCACTAACCTCGATGAGACCTTTTGGGGCACGTTGGCGTTCAATTTCTTCTAGTGGCAAGTTCACCACAGGTAGATTGTAAGTCTTGGGCTCCTGCCTATCACTATAAGTTCCGGCCGTCACTGACAGTCCTCTGCCGAATCTACAAACCAGATTATCAAATGAATCGAAAATTTTCATATTTTGCTAGTATCTGTATCTAGGTACATTCAGTACTTATATGATCAAGAATAACTAAGTAGCTTAGATTCGTGCTGAATCTTCAATGAAAATATCGAAATTTTTTCATTCACTATGTGGGCGCATGTGTGTGTTTTTTTTTCTACTCTTTCTCTATTCGTCTTCACCCACGTAACCGCTGGTAGGCATTACTTCATGGGCAATACTACGGATCAGAGTACCCACCCATTGCGGCTGGGGCCGACTTCGCCATTTCAGCTCATCGTATTTCTAATCACAGGGTAAACCTCCAGAAACCCCTGTGATACGATAGCGGGCGTCTACGATGGAACCCTCCCCCCCCCCCCCCCCCCGCGCGACGGGTCGCGTTCGGTCCCGGCTCACGGTCTCACTTCATGGATACCGCCGATAGCACACACGGAATGTTCCTGCCATCGGTCGGAGTCCGTGAGAAAATATTTTTTCTGAAAAATATTGTGAGCGGGAATCGAACGCGGGACCTTTAGAATAGTAGGCAGACACTCTACCCACTACACCAAAGCCCCGTCGTAGGGCGCATGTGTGTGTGTGTGTGTACGCATTCATTATGTGCATGGACAATCAACTAGAATGAGTCATTGCATCTTCGGAGTAAGTTCTTAATAAATATCTTGAAACCGAGCTGATAAATCTGAATGATTTATGTATATCATTTATTTGTGTGACGTGTGGTCTTGACATATTTCGCGAAGAGTTTCTCACCAACGAATTATACGACTGAAATTCATGATGGCGCGATTGAAATACCTTCAACTAGCTTCAACTAGAGTAGTTTAAATTGCGAGTTCAATAGGCCCAATAATTATTTAGTAATTATACTCGAATTTGATAGATTTCAGTTTTCATGATAATCAATGGAAAAAGATCTTAAGTGAAAATTTATAGGTCAGGAGAATCTTTGTGTCGCCTCAAGGGTTCATACTGATTTATCCAAGCTGTATACCTCATTTTTATACCGTTCTGCATCTATTCCAAGTCATTATAGTTATAATGTATATAACGACACTCGGTGCTAGTTGTGATAATCAGAAATTCCAAAGGATTGCTTTTCGATTATGGATAAGAATAAGTAAGCTATTCCCTGCATAACACTTGTATTTTGTTCTTTTCTCCTTACCGAAGAAATGTATTCGGAAAAAACCTGTGAGTAATCCTCGTCAATGAGCATTGTAGGAGTAAAAATGCGATAATCGAGTGATTATTGTATTGAATTAAATGAGAAAAGTCAATATTATGTCGCCAAAAATATCAGAGATGAACAATTATGTAAAGCTGTTATGAGCTCATATTTCACAATGTTGTTCATCCCCAGTTTCGTATGATCGATTCTCCATGGAACATCTTTTACTTACATTTGTGCTTTCTGCAACTGCTGAATAGATGCCTTGAGTAACGATAGGGTGCCCATTCTTTCAATACATACTCTATAACGCAAAACACTAAACGCCATATTTACTTCATATGACCAGGGCCGTCCAACTTAAAGAGCTAAGATACAAGTGTACAAAACTAGAGCTTCGGTTCTCGCCGTTTGAACGGCCCCAGGCAAAGATTGGTGTCACCCTAGACATGAGATGGCGCGACAGTCAGTTCTGACAGCTGACGGTTATTGGCTTCGATGGTTGACACCTCTTAATTAACAACTAATGAATTGAAAAATCTCGATTCATTGCGAATGTTTTGATAATAATTACTACTGAGTACATTAGATTTAATAGTTAGTAACTCCATTTTTGATTAATTTTTCAAAAATTACAATGGAAGTTAGCACCCCAGTTAATAATAAACTAGCGCCGGCCCGGCCGCAAGCGGTCGGTCCGTTGATTACTATTAGTCCGATTAGTCCTTACGCCGGTGCCAGGTAATTAGCACCACATAATTAAAAATTAATTACTTTCTTTATTGAGGTCAATAGTAGGACCTTTGTACATCATTGTAATATAATTAAAATTCTTTGTAGACCCTTAACTATTTTACAATTGATTAAACAAAATAATGAACGGAAGTTAGCACCCCGCTTATCTAATTGTTATTTGTAGACCAAAATAGTTTTTACCCATGGAAAGCAAATCTTTTGTAGGTAATGAATAACTTGGTTTATTTTCCTACATTCAATTATTCATTGGATATTAATTATTTTAAAAACTGGTCTACAGTGTGTAGATCTACGCGCATGCGCAGACACTCCTACCCATACGCGACGGGTGTCTCTGTCCGCAGCTGATTGCCTACCAAGTTTTGGAGTACCCAGCGTGCTCCAAAAGGTTGATTAATTGTTTAACTATTTTCGATGAGTCCAATAGGTACACCGTACAGTTGTCGAAAGAACATAGTGGCTATAATGGATTGTAACTCTGTATAATTTCATGTGCTCGTACTTCGCGTATTTAAATATGTTGACTCCAATAATCGCATTGTACGGTTATAGAAGGCGATTATGCATCAAGATGCCCATTGTATTGATTTTAAGAACTCGTTATTATCTTTCAGTTATATACTGATGACGGAAATTATTGTCCCATGTAATGTCTATTGATTAAGGTATGATTACCTTGAGTTATTTGAGTGTTTATCATTAAAGTGTAAAAATATTTAGACAGTCGAACGAAGACGTATGAGTGTGCTCTGTATTACTTCATTTCTATTTACTTTTCTGATACAATTTTGTCGAAAAATTTATATGAGAGAATACGTTCGACATAAAATTAATTGGGAGGCTAGAAAAAATTTTAACGTCCACGTGCACGTGATTCATAGGTTTTCAGTAGAAAAGCCGAGTCCTAAATAATTCATTTTTTTATGCATCAGAATTTGCCGACTACAATGGATGGTGACTTGGAAAATAAGATCTCAATGATAATGATAATCAGATCATTCGGGCAGAAAAGGTCACACGTAAGTAATTGCACTTAACAAAGTTATTAAATTGTCTGCATGCAAAATCGTACTCAGCCGTAATTTAAGTGCGCTAAAAATAATCACATTTCGATCATCCCATAAATTATATTTAGTACATCAACCATGTTCTTTTAACATCACGAATAATGCTTTTAAATAAGCTATTGATCGTTTTTCAGTCTAAGGAAGTTCCAAGAAGTTCACTCATCTGATTCAGTCTAAAGAAGTTCACCCATCTGATTCAGCGATCATTAGCTGTTGAACAGAATAGCAACTATGGAGAGAATATTTCTTAATAACCCAGAGCATGGTCCTGGCGAGGAGGAGAATCCATTTATACCCTACGACAATGGATGAAATGGTAAGAAAAATTAGGATTAAATGCTGTTTCATATTAGTTTCATTCATTACGCTCTTTTTTCATTAGATGTATCAGACACGTGGATTGATATTAGCACCAATAGAGAACGTCTCATAAGGACTGAATTGTTGTAAACACTTTGTCAATGAAATTCTTAAATTTTGATCATTCGTTTTTCTCTTACGATTAATTTGTCTTCTTCGCATATTTTTGCATCACCATATTTAATTCATTATTAAGTCTCGTAATATTCATAATTTTGGTTCTTTGATAGATATCCAGTGCATATGTCATGATTCCATCACTCAAGGTAAAGTCAATACCGACTGATACCTATCGATAATATCGGTAAACTAGGCCACTGTTTAATTGATATGGCAAAATTCGTTATCAAAACAAAAGAAAGTTGAAATTACACATGATTGTTTGTTGTGAGACACCAGACCAGCTTTGTTCATCTGAAATATCATATAATTATGACAAATTGATCGATAATAATTCGTTAACGGTAATAGTTTAAACTTTACATAAATGTAAAAATCAAGTTGTTTCAGTATTTTGTTCTAAATTTCTGACTATTGTTTTTAGGCTAGATTATACGACAACAATGGCACCTAAAGCCCGAGTTCCTGTAGAAGATGTTGTGACAGTAATTAAGAAGTATATTGACCATTTCCAAAATGGGAATGAAATGCCTATTTCCTCTGATGGTATATGGCAAACAATTAGTAACGAGTTGGAGAATAAATGGACACCATATAACGTATACGTCAATGTGACGAATAATAGGAGGAATGTCCTATTGACTGCATTTGACGAATTGGGAATTCCGTTCAGTGAAACCGGGAAAAATGTTTCGCTTCACAAATCAACGCTGGAAGATTCAGTTATAGATCTAGGCGACGAATCCTTCGAG